>WFKR01000001.1:30033866-31463842 GCA_025331145.1 Rosa persica
ACTCACCTCGAACTCCTGCTGCGTCTTCAATATATATATAACTCACAATAATCCAATGCTCGTCAACTCAAGCCGTCAAGTACCTAATCAAGTACGGTCTTTACTTAGCAACGAAGCATGAAATAAACCTAATTGATGATCCAACGGTCGGATTTCTAAAATAAAGATAATCCAACGGTCGGATTCTAAAATAAAGATAATCCAACGGTTAGATCCTCACGGATTGCCCATGGAAACATCCTATCAAAATTATACGAAAATCCGATGGACTGATTTTCGTTAATCGCCTCCCGAATCACTATTTTATAATTATACGAAGATCCAAAAGTCGGATCTTCGCCCGTGACCACACAAAGTCATCGGGACAGTCATATGAACATCATATTAAAATTTGAAGTAAAACCGATGGTCTGATCTTCGTAAATCTCAAACCGAAGGTAAATTGTAAAACCGTAAATAGTAACGTCAAAACAGAAATTGACTATTTATCAACTTTTTCTAACATGACCAAGTTATATCTCAAAACGCTCGTATGGATGCGTAGATCATTGTACAGATAATAAAAACTCGAAATTTGGTCCGACGCGCCGCCACACGCGGCGGTCAGACGGTGGTCAACGCGGTGGTCAACGCGGCGGTCAACGCCAGTCAACCACCTCCGATGCAAAAGTCGTCAACTACAAACTTCTTCAAAATGAAATTTTGAACAACTTTAATACCTGACTTTTTCGGAGATGAGGTCTGGATCGTCCTAGATCGGGCTTTGAAGTTGGATTAATCTCGGCCCTCTGATCAGTCTCCAGATCGAATCAGGGACGTCGAAATCTTCAACTCTTGATCTACCACTCTACACTCAAAATCGTGATGCAAGCTATATATGGGGATGATCAGAAGGAAGAGCACGTCACGAAAATGGGGACGATCGGCCCGTGCACCGCCGGAAAAAAGGTTTTCCGGCCGGGTCGGGTTTGCACTTCGGATGGGAGCTTCGATCCAGGTCTAGGGGCAGCGGCGGGGCGTGGCGATGGCGGGGATCGACCAGGCGTGAGGCGGCGAAGCGGGACAAGGCCGGGTCCGGCGGCGGCGCGGCTGGGAGGACCGACTTCCAGTCGGGTCGGGTCGCCGGGTCGGAAGGCACAGTGACCAGGCCGAGAGAGAGACAGGGGACTGATGTGCAAAAATGGGATTTTTTCGTCCTTCACAATAAACTCAGATTTTTTCACTATTTATAGAAAAATTTTGATTTTCAAATATTCATAATTTATTCATACGAACTCCGAATAATACGTTCCACATATGCACGGACTCGTATCGACGAGCTCTACAACTTTCATGAAGGAAGTTTTCCCAAATTTTGAACGTATAAAAAGTCGATTTTCACGACCCCTTAAATAACGTTCGTTTTTGAAAATAAAATCATTCGGAACCAATTTTCTCAACCCACGACAATCCAAATAATCTCAAATATCACAATTCAATTAATATAACAATTTTTGAATTACATAAATTTATTTTATGAAAATCTGGGTCTTCACAATTTAATATTTGATTGAATAAGGTCCAAGGAATATGAGTTAAAGAGAAAGTAATCTAAAGAGTTAGATGTGTGAGACCTTTACTCTTTCACATTCTTATCCTAAAAGGTTCATAGTTATAGGATTATCACTTGGATATTGATAATCCAGAAAGACTAGCACATACTATGTATGCTCAATATGGAGGATGATATGTGTCTTGTCATTTGTGTAGAGACACTAATACAAGTAAGTAAGTGCTCTTAATTTAAAGAGTACACTGAACACGATCATTAGAGTTCTTGTATGGAGTCTTACTTACATGTCAAACTTGAACTCTAAATTGCAATAATACAAATTAGTCCTTTGACCTGAGACACCATATTTGTCTTATGAGTGAATGGATTATCTCTTGATGATGCAATAATATTGTGTCCCTTAATGGATATAATAGATGCATTCATTGGTATAATCAATTCAGTCATGGAGACATGTGAGTGTACAATAAGGAATCTCTATCCTTAAGTAAATAAGGTGTATGTTCAAAGATGTGATTCAATGAGTCTTTGGCCAAAGCATTGAATGAGATTAAAAACGAGTTTATAATCACATTCTAAGAATCACATAAGAATGAAAATCACATTAGGTGATTGACATATTAATTCCATACCCCGATGATGTAATTTAGAACATAGTGTTAGAGAAGGACCGTATTGTATTGTAATTCCAATTGAATAGGTTCTTTGTCATTCTATATTAACTAGGGTAGTCATGATATGTTGCAAGACGTCACTCATGACTTGTGAAGTCCCCGAGGATTAATAAACATTTATAATCCTAATAACAAGGGAGAATCAAAAATGGAGTTTTTGATTTGTAAACAAAATATAATGGTTTCTATAAACTTCACTGCCTTGTTAATTAGAACATAAGATATCGCACATCATATAAGTGGATCCTTGAGATTGTATATGAAGAAGATTAAACAAGAGTTGGTTATGACCAAATAATTAATTAGATTTATTATTTGAACATAATTAGGAGTTTTGGGTAAAACCGAACCTATTGGGCCTAAACGATTGTCGGATTTTTTTGTGTGGACTTGGGCTTCACTAAATGAGATTTAAATGAAAGCCCAAGACACATTTTTAGTGCCCAATAGAATATATGGACCAGCCAATATATTGGCTTTATGAAAGTCAATATTTTTCTTTTAGTAATTGGATTTATTTCCTATTATATAAAGTGAAAGCATGGACAAAAATGATAAGTCTGTCTCCACACTATTATTTTCATATTTGAGAGAGAGAGAGAGAGGGTTCTCCCTTGGTCCATTACAAAATTAAAGGAAAGAAGAACACTTGCATAATTTCTTCTTTTCTTTCATCTTTCTTCATCTCTTGATTCACTTGGTGAAGATCTTTAGAGGCCATATACTTTTGTGGCTTTACTTGTTACATCAAGGAGAAGATCACAAGTGCAAGAAGGAGTTCTTAATTCAAGGTGCTTCAAGGTGGAGGAAACATACACACGGAGAGATCAAGGAGAGGAACTTTGGTGGTTCATTTGGATCGGATTAAAATCACGCTCCAAGGGTGAGTAGAACATAAACTACTTCTTTGTTCTTCCTTACAATGCATGCTATATTTATATACATATCATAATAAGCCAAGATCATGGGTTAAAGGAATGGATTTTATGTTTAGTTAGTAGTTTAATTGTTAAACTAATTCCTCACTAATTAAAACGTTTTGAAATCCATCCATTCCTTCAGGATGGCCCCAGTAAATTGATTGTCGGCAATGGAAAAGATCTGAAGTTTAGGAAAAGCATTGCTCAAGTTTGATGGAAGACTTCCTTGAATTTGGTTTAGTGCTACGGAGAAAATAAATATACCAGAAAGGTTGTAAATGCAGGAAGGGATGATACCAGATAACCTATTTTCATCGAAATAGATACCTGTTAATCTTTTCAACTGGCATAGAGAACTAGGAATGCTTCCTTCTAAGTTATTAATAGCTACAGAAAATGTCTCAAGAGACGAGAGGTTCCCCAAAGAAGGAGGGATCTCTCCTGTTAAATTGTTAACTTCCAAAACAAAAGTCTGAAGCTTCGACAAGGAACTCAATTCGGGAGGAATTTGACCCACTAGATTGTTTTCATCAAGACGGAGAATGATGAGTTTGAAGCAATTGGATATGTTGGGAGGAGTAGTGCCAGGAAGTGAGTTATTGTTTAGCCACAGTACCTGCAATCTGTGCAAATGCCCAATTTGAGGAGGGATTTGATGAGTGAAGCTATTCTTCTCGAGATTTAGCACTCTTTAGAAGCTTAGATTTCCTATGTGTGGAGATATGGATCCCCCCAAAGCTTGAGAGCCCAGCTCCAACTTCGTCACCCTTTGGCGATGTTGTCGACTGCAGGTGACGCCGTGTCACAGGCAAAAGTGAAGGGTTTAATTCCATGAGCATGTGACCCGGTTCGGATCGTGTTGTATTTGAGCTTTGATTGCTAGCAATGCCAGCCTATCAGTCTCATTCCATTCGAGTCTCGGATGGTTCAATTGCATGGAGCTACAACAGAAAATGGACATGGAATTTAAAGCTAATGAGTATATCAAAAAAAATTTCATAACCAAAACTCCCCCCATTTCTAGTTTCTTCTTTTGGACTAAAGAGACCGAGATAAATATGGGTGGTGTTGGGTTGTGAAATAGGTAATTTTATGTTAGGCATGACAATCTAATTTATAGGATAGGAAGATTTAGAATATGTGATCAAGAAGTACTCGAAGGGATGGAGAACCATTGTTGATTGATTCATTGCATTCTTCCAAAAGAAGACCGGCTTAACTCACTTGCTTCTAACCAAGGTTTTAAATATCTTCGATATCTCTGATATCTCCCCTTATATCTCTCTTTTTCGACCGACCGATGTATCTTAGGGGGTTAATATCTTATCTTCTAATATCGTAAATATCCCCGATATATTAGATATTTGGGATATATCCCCGATACATGAAGAAATATCTATAAAATCTGATAATAATAATAATAATAATAATAATAATAATAATAATAATAATAATAATAATAACAAAAAATAGAAAAAACTAAGCAATTCTGTAAATGCAAATCTGTGTGAAGAGAGACCTCCTCAAGGCAAATCTGGGTGAGGAGAAATCCTCTCAAGGCGAATCTAGGTGAGTAGAAAATCCCCTCAAGGCGAATCTAGGTGAGGAGAAAATCTCAAGGCGATTCTAGATGAGGAGAAAAACCCCTTCAAAGCGAATCTAGATGAGTAGAAAATCCCCTCAAGCCGAATCTAGGTGAGGAGAAAATCTCAAGGCGATTCTAGGTGAGCAGAAAACCCCTTCAAAGCGAATCTAGGTGAGGAGAAATACTCTCAAGGCGATTTTGGGTGAAAAGTAATTCTCTAAATGCAAATCTGTGTGAGAAGAGATTTGGTACTGTATAGTCTGTGACTTTTTCTGTAACTCTCTATGTAGTCTGTAACTCTATACTTTGTCGTTGAATAATAGAACGAAGATAAGGTTTCAATTATTCAAATGAGGCCAAGTGACTTTGCAGAAGGAATCATATATGGATTACATGATGAGAAAGGAGTACGGAGTATAGAGTATTGAATATTGACTATGCATCTTGAAAAAGTAAGGAATAATAAAGATACTGTGTAGTCTGTAGTTGAACAGTATAAAGAAGCTAAAGGTTCAAATGTTAAAGTAACTATCAAATGGAATAGGCAAATGGCATGCATGTCAAAGACTCAGAGCAATACGTACAATTATTCAAAAAAGGACATGTTCAATTGTTTCAAAAGAAGCCAAGTTCAATTATTTCAAAAGAGGCTGAGTGACGTTGCAGAAGAAACCATATATTAATGAGAACAGAGTGACTATGCATCTTGAAAAAGTGATGAATCTATACAAGAGTATCATATACTTCAATTTACGCATCGAAGCGGTCTTGCAGTCATTTTAAAGAAAAGAAGTTCTACATTTGTGGTATAAATAGTTCTTCTTAATATTACACGCTATGTTTTAGATCTAATCTGTGAGTTACAATAAATATTTACTCATTTTTGTACATTTTTATGTGCTAGATTAAAAATGGCAAGCAGCAGTGGACGTGGAAATGATCCAGCATGAAAGTACGCAACTCCCAACGAAGGAAATGAAATGGTACAAGATGTATATTTTGTTTTGCCACTTTTCAAAGTGGAGGAATTACAAGATTGAAAAGTCATTTATCGGGTTATGATCCTCAGAAGAGTGTAAAGAAATGTGATAAGGTGCCACCTGAGATCAAAACAAAGGTGATAGCATGGATAAAGAGAAAAGAATCTAGTAAGCAAGACAAGGCAATTGTTGGAGATGATATTAGAGAAGAACTCCGCAATGATTATCTTGGCAATCAAACAAGTCTGTACAATACTACAATGACAACGACAATGATGGTGATGATGGATTTCAGTATCCATCGGACATGCACCTTGTAGAACGACAAGATTATTATGCTGCAGTAAGACGATCAATCGTAGATCGTGATAAGAACTCTCAGTTTAGTAGAAGTGCAAGATTTCAATTTCCAACAAAATCGAGAGGCGGTAGTAGCGGTCAACAACCGCAACAAGTGATCGATCAAAAACCTATCGATACTCATTTCCTGAGCCTCCAGTAGCAATGCCATCAAAAGATAGTCGATCAAAACAAAGCACAATTAAATCATTACTAAAAGGTAGTAGATAACTATTGGCAACGATGGTGTCCAAATACCACATATATGATGTTGTCCCTTTTAACAAAGTTGATTCTCCACATTTCCAAAACATGTTGACTACAGCTGGAAATCTAGGTAAATTATATTGTATATACATATTTTTTTCATGGGACAATTATGTTAAGTAGAATTTATATAATGAACATATCCTATAACATAAATCATTTTTTGTTTAGGTCCAGGTGTAAAGCTTCCTAGCTCCTATGAAATTCAAGGTCGTTACTTAGAGAATGAGTACACTAAATGAAAAGGTATGTGGATACTCACAGAGAAACCTGGAAAATATATGGATGCACTATCATGTGTGATGGATGGACTGGCCCAACCAAAATGTCTATTCTATATTTCATGGTGCATTCAAAAGGTTCAACTGCATTTTTGAAGTCTGTAGATGCTTCACATATGAAAAAAAAAAATGCTCGGTACATATATGTTTTGTTATATGAGATTATCCAAAATGTTGGACCAGAAAATGTTGTCAAGATTGTCACTGACAATGCATCAGCATTTAAATAGGCCGGAAGGGAGCTACAGAAAAAATATCCGCTGTTCTGGTTCCCATGTGCTGCCCACTGCATCGATTTGATATTTGAAGATATCGGGAAGCAAGAATTTGTTTCCAATGTCGTCAAATAGGCTCAAAGTGTAACTAACTACATCTACAATCATGGTTAGGTACTGGCTAAAATGAATAGCATCACGAAGGGAGATTTGATTCGACTGGGTAAAACTCGATTTGCGACAAATCACATTGCCATCGACAGCATCTTGAAGAAGAAATTAGATTTGAGAACATTGTTTACAAGCAGCTCATGGAATGAGAATACAGCGAGCAGGACCAGAGAGGGCAAAAGGGTAGAAAAAAGAATCCTTTATGGCACATTTTGGGATGGCATGGAAGCAGTCCATAAAATTTATAAGCCATTGTATGAGATTCTTCAAATTGTTGACACATAAATTCAGCCAACCATGCCTATAGTATATGATATGTTTGAAAGAGTGAAACAACAAATATCACAGATGAAAGGAAAGCAATGGGTGCTTAACATCATCAATAATCGATGGGATAACACATCAAGTCAACCATTGCATGCAGCAGGTATTATTTCTCTATCTCAAAATACGTTTGTATCTTGATAATTACTCTGTTAGATTTATACTATATAACTTGTTGGTTTCTTGTTTGTAGCACATTTCTTAAACCCAAATTTTCATTATCGACCTGATGTTGGTCATAGCACATGTTTCACAAGCTCTCTCGCAACAGTTGTCGAACAATTTAACATAAATGGAGAAGTTGTGGATACGTTTGTGGATGAGGTAACTTCTTATTGATGACAACCTTAAAAAAGTTTGAGATTATAAATGACCAATTTTCAAATGGTTAATGCAGATTGTATGCTTTAGAGATGCAAAGGAATCATTTGGATCAACCATAGCAAGAAAAACACGAGAAACTAGAAAAACAGTGCAGGGTCCAATTGCAGCTGTTATGTACCACAAAGGCAGCTATTATCTCTTTCTTGTCCACTGGTTTCGTTTGGAAATATGACTTGAAGCAGGGAACTACTGAAGTAGTTTGTGAAAAACTGCGAAATGTTGACAAGGTAAATCCTAATTATAAGGGAATACTCATTGGCACTCAATTCGGTTTTGTGCAATGTAAAGGGTGACAAGAGCATAGGCTGTTGATCGGCCCTTTCCTCGTTTCAGGGAAGGGTGGACTGCATGCTGTTTGGATTGGCTCAGCTTTCGGCGGGGATGGTTTCTTGGTTGGAGGAGGAGACCCGAGATCTTGTTCGAGTGGCGTCTCCCTTCTTATAGGGATTGGAAGATTTTTGATGGAGGTACAGGATTGGCAACAAAGTCTTTGCAAAAGGGAATCAGAGCCATGCTTTGGTGGAAGATCATGATGTTGTGGGTGCAAATCGACGGCGGCGACAAGATTGTCCAAGCGCTGAGTCTGGATGCCGTGTTCTTGGGGGTCCAGATTAGTGTGTTGGGTACTCACAAGATCTATGGAAGATATGAGTTTAGGACCCGGGAATTAACGATCTTCCCGCTGGTTTTGCTGGATTTTGGTGGTTTTTCGCCACCGGGAGAGTAGTCTCCGGTCATATTCAAGGGCAAGGAGGAGAGAATCGAGTTTGGGTCATTTGGGCCTTAGTTCGAATGTGGTGTCAACAAACCATATCTTGTGACCTGCTGGATCTTAAATTTGTGGGAGGCTCTTTGCAGTCTACTAGTATTGTCGTACACCAATTGAAGTCTCTAGGCGAAATTACTTGTTGTTTAGTTGCTTTGAGTCATGTATCATTCACTAGTTGCAATTTTCTCTTGTTTGTTGCTTGTTTAATTGTACGCATTTGTTTATAATAAAGGTCACCTGTCATTTGTTTGGCGGTTTATGGCATCTAGATCTGTTGATATGAGACAGCTTATGATGTAAGTGCCTTCTAGCTATAGATAAGTAATGAAGTTATCTATTTCTCAAGAAAAAGAAAAAAGCAGAGGATAAGACGGAGGGAGGAAGAATGCCACAGAACAAAGTAAAGCCTAATGGTTGATCTTTTCAACTGGCCATGGATAAGTAATGAAGTTATCTATTTCTCAAGAAAAAGAAAAAGCATTGGATAAGACGGAGGGAGGAAGAATGCCACAGAACAAAGTAAAGCCTAATGGTTAATCTTTTCAACTGGCCTAGAGAACTAGGAGTCTGGAATTCCGTCTCAATTCAGCATAACACAACTCAAACAGTGAAAGTGACATACAAAATAGAGAGATGTGATATGAAAGTGGAAGTGGTATGTTTGATTAAAATCAGCTCAGGCATTACAAACTTATAATAAAGCTCACAAATTGAAATTGTTAGAACCAAAATTGCAAAGATAAATGAGATATATTCATTATTCCTTAAAATGCGCAAGAAATAAATGTGATCTCATACAAGCTTGTGATAACCGAGCAAAATTTAGCTCATAACAACAAATTACTGTAATAACTTATTTGTCCCACTAGAAGTACCAACTACAAAACCCCCGAAAACTGTGTCCTACTTACCCCAACAAAAGAAAAAAGAATTGAATTCTAGAGAGAGAAAAAAAATCACATTTGGATCCAAGTAAATGATAGTAACTCTTAGAAGCCTGTTAGCATTTGGTCAAAATTGTTCCAGCCATTGGCGGACAGAGGGATAATCATTTCCACTCTGGATTTGCTCCTGCATACAACAAGGGAAACAAATGAGTAATATGCATAATCTGATATGGAATGAGTAACAGCTCGAGCTTATTGTTTGCAGGTCCTTATTTTTCAATGAACTTAGAGCAGATACAACTAGATACACACTCTGGAATAGTATTTGTGGAAGAAATCTTGTTTGACAAATTAAAGGCCAAAATCCAACTCCCTCTTCCAAGGGCTAAAAACACAATACCAACATAAATTTCATCCTCACTTGGACAAAATATCTAAATCATGCTCACTTCGTAGAATACAAAATGACTCAAACACAACTCCAGAGGATGGGCAGTCGGTAAAATACAAAAGTGATTATAATGTATATAATATGTATCACCATTCACCCATGTAAACATAGAGAATAGACTGGAAAATCACTTGCAGGCAATAATAACGTTTACCATGCTTCCAAAATTTCCATCTACAACAACCTATTATACGTGAAAGACAAACATCAAAACATTTTTTATTTATTTGGCTAGGTAAACATCATAGCCTCACCAGGGATTGATCCCCAGCACTGATTCTTCTCAAGGAAGAGAGTGTATCATTATGTCTGAAGAATGAAATTCAAAGAAGAAACAAATAAGCCTCGAGCACACACACATATACATATAACCAATGCATTTGCAGCTCAAAATAGTGAGAGGAAAGAAAGATAATATCTTGGCCTATTTGATTACTCATGTGGCAAGAGTATAGACCAAAAAAATAAATAAATAGAATAAAATAATAAAAATAAGTAAAAGCTGAAGGGAAAAAAATGAGAGGAATTAAGAACATACAAGCATATCTTCTTAAAGAATCATTTCCGTTAATGGAAAATTGCGCCCGCCTCCTTTCTTGACCCAAAGACAGAATTTCTTGCATCCTTTGAGGCCAGTCAGAATTCAACCTCCGAGCAAAGTCTTCAACCTCCCTGAACCAGCAAAAAGCAAGAGGATATGTAAGCGCAAGACAAGAGAGTATGTAACAGCATGTACAAGGTTTTTCCCTCATATCTGTCTCTCCAAACTGTGCATGTACATACAAGTTCACAGCCACCGTGCAAGACGCAAATTGAAATTTCCATTTGGAACAGCCTCTTCACAGAACGAAATAATTTTTAACTGAATAGAAAAAGAATTGGGGAAACAGAAGTCTGGGATTACCCAAACCATGTTTCACAACTGCTAAACCCTAAAAACTTCGTGTAGAAACTCAACTTAAAATCATTTAGGAAAAATGAAACTGCGGTACAGAGCTGACTTATTTTGTTATTAGTGCAACCTCTTTTATGCAAACTTCTGAAACTAAAGACAGGTTCAAATTCTTTTGCAGCTATCAAACTTCATATTCTTTTGAGTGTCTCTTATTCACTAAAATTTGAAAAGTACATAAAATATTCAAAAAGTTAAAGAAAAAATTGGCAGACTAACCTATCAATTTGTGCTTTTAAAGCTGGATCAATCTCATCATCGATATCACCATCAACAAACTCAAGCTGATCATTAAGACTGTCATGTTCCAGATCTTGTAACGTTAATGTCAAACTTGGACTGGGCCTAAATTTGTTGACTTCGTCACTGGGGCAAACAAACTTTAAACTTTTCGGCTCCTAGAACATTCGAGGAAAAAGAAAAAGGAATCAGCTACCTGACAATCACAAAGCAAAATTATAATCACTAAAAGTAAATAAGTGATTCAAACCTCATGGCTGCCATTGGCCTCATATAGACAAGTATTTTTCTGTTGATCTTTTCTTCTACGATTCTTCTTTTTATTCTTGGATGATTTGATCTCTTTGGAATCTGTGAAACATAATTGCTTTATCTCCAATGAGGCCTTCAAAAGGAAATAAAGTAGAAAATGGACGACTAAGACACTAAACTTCAAGGCCGGTTTCAAAGGAATCTTAAATACTCTATAATGTACTTAAAGTTGAAAGTGCAATTCTGACAATTATCTAGATCAAGAATGTAGGTCTATGGGAGTGCAATCGAATCAAAGTAATTGGTATAGGATACGAATAAGTAAATCAAATGGTTAAGTGAGCTATAGAAACATATGTCATCAATCCTTGAAAAGACCAAGCAGCAATAAGAAAGCATTCAAGACAGATTAGAGATATCAATTAAACATACCTCCAATTTCTCCGTTAATGAATGACAAAAGATCGTCTACTGAACGGTCATCATTTCGCTCTCCATTCTCAGTATTCTGAAAATAAATAAAAAATTAAACGAAAGGTATATTCTTGACAACCATCAACATGCATGCATTATTTATTTAGAGTAGAAAAGCCTATGCAATTCAAATTCGTCACTGCCATAGTCACCTTCAATTTCTCTCTTTCCTTAAGTTCTTTCCTCTTTCTTGCATACAGTCGATTCAAAAGACGTATCCGTGGATCATCAGTCACATTTTTCAATGGCTCCAACTTCTCTTCCTGGATGAATATGTAACTGTGTTAATATCAACACACAAAACTTTACTAACCATACAAAATATCTCAAGATTAGATACCTCTGTAAGATCATCGGGAAGATGAAATATCTCACGGATCTCCTCAGGCGTTTTCCCTTCAATTATTCGCGCAAGAGCACGACTGGTCAGATCAACCAATGGCTTTAACTGGAGGCTATCAGCAGCTGATGTCAACTCACAGAGCCTCTGTGTGTCCATTCGAATAAATTTTTCATCAAACGACTTGCATTCCTGCACAAACAAGTGGCACAAGTTATATACCAATGCCAACTGGATCACAAGTATCAAAGTCAAGAGCTAATCGACTTCAGGTGGAGGATAACTGCGTCCAGTTACAAATTCATGAAAAGTAGCAATAAGCGATGGTGATGAAAGATATAAACTCAGAAGAAAGAAAATGATGTTGTGTAGAACCTTATTAGAGCGACCCAGTACTTGATGAAACCTGCAGTAATCAAGAATTAGGCTCAACATGGCAGTATTTACTCTTTCTGGAAGAGATATCGCATGGGTCTTGGAAGATCCCATCCCTTTTTGTATAACTTCTCGACATATCAACGGGCAAAACATGGCAACCTCTTGCTCCACTTGTTGGATTGAACCATCAGTAGTCTGAAGCCAGATATAAGACTTCAACATCTGCAATTATTCGTGGCTCCAGCATTACTCTCAACATTACAAATAAAACTTTACAACACAAACACAAAAACACTGCACAACTACAAGCATTTCAAACGGTTGAAAAGAAAAGACAACCAATTCATACAACTACAACAAAACAAAATGCTGAATGTAATACATTAATCCATCAAAGACTATACAAAGAGCACATAACAACACTACTCAAAATCGCAGTAGGATCATTCTACCTTAGGTTTAATAACCGCCATGTCGCCTTCCGACATTTGTACAACTCCAACTCTTGAGACTTAAGAAAAAGCTCTATGCTTCTCCAGCAATGGAGATTATATACACAAATTCAACCTGTCCAGAATGAGATCCTGTCAAGTCCAACATCACTATTGTCAGCATCACCTCTCTTTCAAATTGTAAATTCCTCATAACAAACCCACAAATTCCCTCAACAAGATTCAAAACTTTATCACTCAAACCCCCCAAAATTAATTGCCAAATTCCCAAATTAAGTACCAAAAACCTAACCCAAAACCAAAAAAATCACCAACAAACAGATTCAAAGCTGGCATCTTTCTCACACTCCACTCAAAATTTCACTGCATTCAGCTCCCAATCAAATCCTGAATTCACAAAATCCAATCTTTTTCCTTGACTAGAAAGAAAACCAAAACATGCTGAAGAAAAAGGGAGAGGAGAGGAAGACGAATAAGGGAAAAAGAGACATACAGAATGTACGGATTCCGGCGAGAGAGGGCTTTGAATTTGCAGAGGTTTGGCGGTTGTCGGCGAACCCAAAATGGATAAAACCAAGAAGAATTTTTTTTTTTTTTTTGGTGGGGAGAAATGAAAAAAAAAATGGAAAAAAGAAAAAAAAAAAAGAAAAAAGGGGGGAATATGATGTGTGTGACTAAAAATAAAAGGGTCAGCCGTCAGCCACTGGTCGAACACGTCGGCCGTGGTTAGGGTTTTAGCAGAGTCCGGGGTCACCAAAGTGGGTATTGGGTTTGGGCCTAGAAGGAGGTGGAAGAGGAGGAGGGAGTTTCTTTCCCAATTTGTTATTAGCTAGAGGCCAAAAGGAGTTTCACGAAAGTCCAATCCCTAATTGGAACGTGAGGAGAGAGCCTCGGGTCGCCGGAACTCGGAATAAGTGGTTCCGACATGTATACTTGTAAGTTTTGAAAAATATTAAAAGGTTTTCCTTCAACAAAAAGGAAGTTATAGAACCAACGTTTTCGCGTCAAAATCGGGATTCTATATGGTTACTCATGATATCTTGAAATAAATGAAACTGATGGGCAAAGTGCACGTATGAAATAGAGTATATTAAGACATTAAATGAAACTAATCGTAAGTTATACGACACATTTCCTTAAGAATTAAATTTTCTCGGAATATGTTTAGAGCAACTGCGGCGGTGGAGTTATCGATTGACCAATACGAAGAAAAGGAAGAAAAGCATGATGTCGAGAGAAAAAAATAGTCCACCAATTGGTTTCTACCACGTAGTGGACCAATTTGCTGACTGATTCTCAGTCATTGAATTGCCCAATCTTGGTGGTGAGTTCCTCTGGCAAGTGAGTTTGTTATAATTAATTAACCATTGGAGATAAAACAAATGACCGTTGGAAGCTGATTTAGGGTCGCGTTGCCATCGCTAACTAGTGCGTGCATAACACACACCGATGATGACAACAATTAAATGACAACAATAACTGTCCCATTTTTTTTTTGCCCCAAAAAAAAAATCTAGAATATGAAAATAAATATATAAAAAAATTATTCAAAATTTATGAAACTAGTCATTGCCTCACCTTAATTTCTCACACCAAAATCTTCAAAAATTAGACCTCTCCATCTTCCTCCATTACTTTATTCTTCATTTCTTTCAATTGTCATCCAACAATGGAAGATTCAGATTCTAATTGGCAAACCAATCAGGAAATTCAATTATGCAATTCGTGGGCACGTATCATTGTATGCAATATCAGCGGCAAATGTATATTCTCCTCAAAGTTACAGGAAAAAGTTTGTGTCAATAATGTGTAAAGTTAAGTTGATCCACTAACAAATTGGTACAATGCACAAATGGTCTCCTGTAATCGTATAGTAAGCGGCACCAATGGAATGGACGAGGTTTACATTTTTTCCCTAATACTAGTACTGGTTATATTATTATTATTATTATTATTATTATTATTATTATTATTATTATTATCACTATTCACATATGTCCCAATTATCAGGGTTCTTGAACTATTAGCAGTATAAAATTCCAAACTTCGTGAAGCCAAACCTAATTTAAGCCCCTCAATCTTAGTTTAGCATTGAGCTAACCCCAAATCCAGCTTAGCACCTGTACCTTGGGATACATCTCTGGTATCAAAGCCAAAAGGCCGAGAGAGGAATTAGTGAGAGAGAAAACCCAAACCTTAGGAAGGAGTCAGCTGAGGAAGTAGCAACTTGTGTTCTCAATAGTAAGTCGCAGAGAGGCGCAGTGAAACCGTTGGTAAGCTTGGGTGCCCTGTCAGAGACCTCTACCTAAGAATTAAGTCCATCTGCCTCTGAAACCTCTTAAATCCCGATGACTTCTGAATTAGGAAGTATTACATATACAATGCTAAACTGTGAGGAGTGGTCTTCTCATGGCTTGACTGAAATTGTAGGAAATTGGAAATTACTCAAGAAAAGCTACAATGAAATATACAAAGTAGGAACTTTTGATTTCAAAACTTTATATTCAATTAAGGCTCAAGAACAAACCATCGAAGTAGGATCTGATCATCAAACTATTTAAATGTTTACTCCAAAAGCTTTAGTAGAACACAAAAAAAAAGACTACAAGTATCTGCATAGAGGTGCAGTATAAGAAGGGATTCAACCTTTGACCAGAAATGGTCTTAGAACCTCAGTTTTTGTTGCTCTACATGATTGTAGACACAGAAACTTTGAAGACTCAATTTTAGGGTTAGTAGAGTCAATTCTCTGTCACGGTTCTATTCACTTTGTGTTTTCCAAACTTTCCTGTGTCACTTAATGATCCAGGACTTTTAAAAACTTTAACCTTAAATGTCAAAACTCATGGTTATGGCATGTCCTCAGGAGAACAACCCTTGGCTATCGTATACCGAATTCACTACAGAATAATGAATACTCTGTTAAGTGCAAAGACAAAATCTACAGATCCCAAAGGTCAAACTCTTTTATTAGAAACAAACATAAGAAAGTCAAATACTGTTATACCCAAAATAATAAAATGAACTGACATCGAGCTTCCCTCTGAATGGAAACTTGATGAGGCAATTCCTCTAAAACCGATTGAAAACCATCAATTAGATTATATTTCCCAAAATACAGACGGAAATGTAAAAATACACTTTGCATCGAGTAGTGCAGGAAACAATTTACTCTGTAGACAATTTTCAAGCTCAAATAGATCTACCCTTTCAATCCCAACTCCACATGAAACTGAAAGAAATCTTAGAAATATAATCTCAGAAACCTAGATGAATCTTCTACGACACCAAGACCTTTTTATACAGTAGAAGAACAAGAAACAAGACATGCTTCTCCAACTCAATCCTCAATGACTGCAGAAGAAATAAGAGACCCACAAATCTTTACAATATTAAAACCCTTTGAATTGACAATACATACCTAAAAGAGGACTTTTACTCCAACAAAAATAATTTCAATCGTAAAGCCTTATTCATCATGTTTGACAAACATGAGAGAGATGAAATCTAAGAAGAATACTATGCTTTTTTAAGCAAACATAAATTAAATATTCATTTCTTTGATTGGTACTCTGACTTGTCCAAAAAAGAACATGATTTTGATAAGAGGATTAACGTAACCAACAAAGTCACAAAAACTTGGACAAGTAGACAAGAAAACTCTAGAAGCTAAGAGACCACCCATGGAAGAAATAAAAATTCCAGTAAGAAAAGAAACAATTATTGCTTCTCCATACAAAATGCAAAATGCGCTAGATAAACATAAGGAAGCAACAAAAGAAGATAAAATTATGGAACAAAACAATTTTACAAATCAATATTTAGATACGATAGGAACCCAATTAGATCGCATAGAAACTTTAGCTAGACTTGAATCTAAGCCAAACTCAAAAGGAAAAGATAAAGAAATAAATGAGCCTATTCTCAAACCCTTTCAACCTGAAGAATCTTTTTCTTTAAAAAATGATAGCCAACTACTTGAAGAAATAGAACAACATTTAAAAAGATTAAATACAAATTAAGCAACTAGTTCAAACCCTTTAAAGATTAATACCCTTTCTGACCTCAAAGAAGATTCAGACAGTGATTCCGATGTTAGTGAAATTGAAGAAAATTTTAAAATAGAAAAACTAAAATTTCCCCCATCTAGAAATTATTACCCAAGACCAACTCCAATAGATTTACAATTTGAAGAAACCAAACTTGAAAAACATGTTGGATATTCTGCTGGTACTTTGTACGAGTGGAATATAGATGGCATGAGTGAATATAGAGTCATACAACACATCAATGAAATGTTGATGGTAAGCAATGTCCACAAAAATACAAAATCAGATAGAGAAATCGGTAATATCCTCGTAGCAGGATTTACTAGACAGTTGAAAGGTTGGTGGGATAATTATCTTACAATTGATCAATGCCTTCAAATATTAAATAGTGTCAAAATAGAACAAACAACTGGTGCAATGATTTATGACCAACAAAACCAGTCAGTAACCGATGTGGTAGCAACTCTTTGTTACTCCATCATAACTCACTTTATAGGTTATCACAAATCCATCAAAGATAGAATGACAGAAACCTTAACAAATTTAAGATGTAAAAAACTCCAAGATTTTCGTTGGTACAAAGATGTTTTCCTTTCAAATGTCATGCTTAGAACAGATTTAAACCAACCTGTATGGAAAGGAAAATTCATATCAGGATTACCAAATCTTTTTGCAGAAAAAATTAGACAAAAATTAAAACAAATTTATGGCAATGAAATTCCTTATGGAGGCTTAACCTAGGGACATTTGATTAGCACGATCAACACCACAGGTTTAGAATTCTGTAATGATATTAGGCTAAAGGCCCAAATGAAAAAGAGTCAGATCACGACAAAGAAAGAATTAGGATCCTTTTGTGAACAATTTGGATATCAATCTCTCAAATCTCTTTCTGAGAAAAAACCAAAACATCATAAAAAAATATTCAAAATATTATAAGAAACATAAGTCAAACCCAGAGAAGAAAACCACTTCTAAACCCTATACAAATTCTAGACCTTATAAAAAATACAGAAGAAAATTTGTTAGGAAAGACTCAAGTCAAAACCCAAAACTTCCTATTTGCTACAAGTGTGGCAAAGCAGGACATTACAAAAAAGATTGTCGTGTTAAACAAAAAATTAGCTCTTTAAACCTTGATGAAGAAATAAAAAAGGGGAAATTACTGGTCACTCCCTGTACTTTTCTCTAAAAAACAGTTCAGTCCCTCGCCTTTTAAATTAAACAGTTTAGTCCTTATTGTCTCTAATTTTCACACAATAAGTCTAAAATGACTATTTTACCCTTACTTCATTTTCTTCTTTTTTTCCTCTTTTCTTAATTCCTCTCTCTCTCTCCATCATATATCTATATATATATATATATATATATATATATATATATATCTATATCTATATACATACATATATAGATATATATATATATAAATATATATCTATATGTGTGTGTGTATATATATATGTAAATATATATTATATATATAAATTTATATATATTTACCCCTCACATCTTATATATATATATATATATATATATAAAAGATGAAATGAGGAGCAAATGAATATATATATATATATTTATAAAAGATGAAATGAGGAGTAAATATATATATATATATATATATATATAAAAGATGAAGTGAGGAGTAAATATGTGTGTGTGTGTGTGTGTATACATATATAAGATGAAGTGAGGGGGTAAATATATATATAAGTGTGTGAGTGTGTGTGTGTGTGTAAGATGAAGTGGGGGGTAAATATATATAAATATAAATGTGTGTGTATATATATATAAAACATGAAGTGAGGGGTAAAATAGTAATTTTGGACCATATTGTGCAAAATTTGAATGTTTGAGGAGTAACTTGTTAAAATTAGAATAGCAAGGACTGAACTGTTGACGCTCTAAAAGTATAGGTGTGACCAATAATTTCCCCAATAAAAAATAAACTTCTCAATATTATGCTTTATTCAGAAACAGAAAGCTCGGATTATGACAGTTCTGATTCGAAAGGCTTCACAAATAGACGAAATTGACTTCTCAGAAACTTCAAGTTCTGATAAAGAAGAAACATAGTGTAAACTCTCAAAAGAAGAGATAAAAATTTGCAATTGCAAAAACAAATTAAAAATTCAAATGATTTCCCGAAAAACAAAAAATGAGTTCTTAGAAATCGCTTCAAAATTAGAAGACACAGAACTTCAAGCTCAATTTCTTACTATCTTCAAAGTAATTAAAGGAGATATGGAAAAAGATAGTCAGTCAAATGATCTTTATAATATAAAAGACATTTTTCAAAGGTTCGACAAAAAACAAAAACAACAAGAAATAACAATTTAAGATCTACAACAAGAAATAAATCAAGTTAAAAAAGAAATAATTCTTTTGAAAATATAAATTGCAGAACTCAAGCATAAACCCACAGAAGAGGAACCACCCAAAATAGAAGAAAAATGAGAAAATGGTCGAAATACTCAAAATATTCAAGAAGATATGGACAGAGAACAATTCATTGGATTTATTACTCGATTAACTTATCAAAAATGGAAAACAATAATAACTCTTGCAATTTCAGACTCTTATACTATTCAAATAGTCGCCTTAATTGATACAGGAGCAGATATGAACTGTATTCAACAAGGGATAATTCCTACCAAATACTGTGAAAAATCAAAAGAAAAACTCATTGGAGCAGAATGATCAAAATTTAAAATACGTTACAAATTACCAGAAGTCCATGTATGTGTAGATAATATCTGCATATAAACATTTCTCACAGTTGTCAATAACCTTGACACTGAATTAATTCTACGAACCCCTTTTATCAGTTTAATCCATCCGTTTTTAACAACTGATGAAGGACTAGAAACAACAATTTTAGGTCACACAATTCGTTTTCCTTTAATTAAAGAAGCAAAAACTAGGAACTTAAACCTAATTCGGAATGCTACAATTACTAAAAAACTCAATTTAATTCAAAAAAAATAAAATCACATGAACTATCTCAAACAAGATTTGCACATTAAAAGAATTGAACATCAACTTCAACAGCCTTACATACAAAACGGGATCAACAAATTTAAAGAAAATTTAGATAAAGAAGTAAGTTCAAACATCTCAAATGCTTTTTGGAATAGGAAAACTTATATAGTTGAATTACCATATGAAAATGATTTTGACGAAAGAAAAATACCTACTAAAGCAAGACCAATTCAAATGAACAATGAATAATTAGAATATTGCAAGAAAGAAATTCAAGATCTCTTAGTCAAAAGGTTGATAAGGCCTAGCAAGTCTCCATGGAGTTGCTCAGCTTTTTATGTTTAGAAGGCTTCTGAATTAGAAAGAGGAGCTTCAAGGCTTGTAATTAACTACAAATCTTTAAATAAAGTCATTCAATGGATCAGATACCCAATTCCAAATAAAAGAGATTTACTAGTTCAAGCAAATGTTTTTCAAAATTTGATATGAAATCTGGCTTTTGACAAATTCAGATTGCCGAAAAAGACAAATACAAAATAGTCTTTAATGTATCATTTGGACACTACGAATGGAACGTTATGTCATTTGGACTAAAAAATGCCCCTTCAGAATTTCAAAATATGATGAACGATATTTAATCGTTATTCAAACTTTTCAATTGTTTACATAGATAATGTTTTAATCTTTTCAGAAAATGTTGACCAACATTGGAAACACCTTTACAAATTCTTCTAAATTATCAAAACCAATGGATTAGTTTTATCTGCACCAAAAATCAAATTATTTCAAACTGAAATTAGACTTTTAGGACATAATATCAAACAAGGAACTATAGTCCCAATTTCTAGAGCAATAGAATTTGCTGATAAATTTCCTGACCAAATTAAAGATAAAACCCAATTGCAAAGATTCTTACGATGTCTTAATTATATTTCTAACTTCTATGAGAAACTAACAATTGTGTGCAAACCCTTATACCAAAGGCTGAAGAAAACTCCTCCAGCATGGACCGATGCTCATACCCAAGTTGTTAGAGAAGTCAAAACTTATGTCAAAACCCTTCCATATTTAGGACTACCAGACCCAGAATCTTTTAAGATAGTTGAAACAGATGCGTCTGACATTGGGTATAGTGGAATTTTAAAACAACAATTAGCAATTCCCTTCCAGATTTTCTTACAAGAGAGTTTTTACGGGGAAGATGAGTGAAAAAACACAACCAACATCAAAAGAATCATATGCAATGACTCCAAAAACACAATCAACATCAAAAGAATCATATGCAATGACTCCAGCAAAACCCCAACAAAGCAGACTGGTTTCCAGTCCAAAGACTATGAATGTTGCAGGTCAATTAGTTCTTGTCTCTTAGCGGAGCACACTCTAACTTTTACCCAAAAGTTTACTCAGCCAAAATCATATGCTTTATCGTCTTCAAGCTAAACAAAGTTTTTAAACCAGCAAAAACCTTTTAAAAGCCCGTATTTTATCAAACCTGAAACCAAAACCATTCTTATTATTGACCCAGAAATTTATGACCCTGAGCCTTACCAAATTCTCAGAAAAACAACTTATCCCAATTATTTTGTTACTAATGATCCAAACAAAGGCCAAAGGTTTTATGATTTTGTCTTGGTTGATACTAGCTCAATTACAATAACTCATAACCAAGACAAAGAAAGTGGTCAAATTTCCCATCTAAAAATTCAAATCCGCCAAGTTTTAACATTTGATGATTGGAATCAACACCCAATGACTCCCAAAAGATTTTCTCAAAACTTTGTTCCTCAATATTATACTTACTGGGATTATGCGGATGCCTAGACAAATGTTTTTTATCTTCAAAATAAAAGCAGGCAACATTCCTGGTTAGTTTTCTTTTGCAAAAATTGCCGTCAAAAATTCCCTTCATGGTTCAAATCCTGGTGGCAGTTCTTTGGTGCTACCGAAATCATTTTGCCTCCACAAATGAAAAATCTATTCAAGAAAATTGCGACATCTCTTTTGAAATTCTCCATTCAAAATTCACAGAAAAAATACAATATAGATTATTAGCAAGTATGCAGGCTACTATGCAACTCTCAAATTAACTCTCTTTTTCAAACCCTAAACTAATTCTTTTTTTCAGCTCTTTTGAACTCTGCCTACATTGTGACATTTGATGGCATTTTATAGCTGTTTTACAATACTGTAGTAAGAATACAGTTAGAAGTAAATTGATTTTTCTTGGACTTGATGAGATTCATCTGGGTAAGATTCTGCCGAACTTGACAGGCTTTAAAGACTTTGGTGCATCAACTTTTGACGTATTCTTTGCGATGCATGAATTTATGCATACTTGAGAGTAAGGTCACCATCATTGAAAATCTTGGTCATGTCACTTTCATTTGCATGTTTGAAAAGGAAATCTTGGTTTGAAATATTTGCTCCTGAGTGTTCCTAGCAAGGAACGTGTCAACAAAGGATGAAATTTTGAGGGAGGTTGCACTATTCACACATGTCCCAATTATCAGGGTTAGGACACCTGTAAAAATAGGGTCTTGTCCGATTGCAGATCTGTTTTGGTTTTTGTATGATTTGAGATCTTTTGAGAGATTCTTACTATTTTGAGAGACAAATGTGCGATTAAAAATTGCCGAGCATAAAAGCATCAGGGTCATGATTTGCAAACTGAGACTGGGCCTCGTTCGTGATGTCATCATCTTCATTGTCACTTTGGGAAATTTGAGATAATGCTTCTTTAAGCTTTAGGGTATACTCGTGAGGAGAGGAGATGCCTGCTAGCTAGCTTTGAATCTTGGACTTTTGCAATAGGAAGTGACTTGCTCTTGACTTTGAATTTTCAATCCTTGTTTCCAGTATTGAGTGTGATCTTTGAACCATTGGAGGATGAGACTCTTCTGAAAATCTGTCAACTGTGAAGCCATTCCACCATTTTTGTTTGAATCTTCTGGTTAAAGTTATTGCTTGGTCTAAGATTCAAAGCCAGCTAGCAAGCATCTCCTCTCCTCACGAGTATGCTATAAAGTTTAAAGAAGTATTATCTCAAATTTCTCAAAGTGATAATGAAGATGATGCCATCACAGATGAGGCCCAGTCTCAGTTCGCAAATCATGACCCTAATGCTTTTGTGCTCGGCCCCTTTATCCCAAGTCAATGTAAGGTTTTTTGCTACTGGTTTTGACAGTAGTAGGTCCAAAGGAAAACAGGTACGTTTAGACCTTCATCTTCTTCTTATTTCTTGCCTCTACATGCTCCACTCAGCCATCGTAGCTATTCCACCACCTAGCCAAATAACCATTGATCTTTGGCAATAAACAGTTTGTCAGGACACGTTCATTTCAAATTATATTTAGAAACCAGTTCTTGTCGACGAGACTTCCTCATTATAGGTTGATTTCAAAGCATTTAGAAATCAATATTTGCTGACGAACAGGGGGAGTTCAAATTAATTTTAGAAATCGATCTTTGTCGTTGATACTTTCATCACTACAACAAATTAACGGGCTTCAAAATCAACTTTCTTGCCCACTTTGGTGGATAGAATCAAATAGGATCCCAACGATAGATTTGGATTTCAACCTTTCGGAATGAAAACTAGCTATGTAGAGGTCTCCTCCATGGCCAGCTTCTTCGACTTCTTAATATATTGCATTGACTCTATTTCTTATTTTATTTTGAAAAGGGAAATTGAGTTTTTTAAATTGACTATAAAGAAAAACACTTGGTGTTTTGTTTTCCTTTACATATTCATAAAGGATCATTCTAAATCAATGGTCGTAAAGCTCCTTTAATTAAAGTATTATTGATTTTGCTATAAAGTATATTCGATGAGTGGCTAAATATAGTCGCGCTATATGATTTTGTACTAATATCAGAAAAAATTCATATGGACAAAAAATTTTCATGGATGCCTCTATAAAGCGAAAACACTTACCTAGAGGAGTGTGAGTGCTCATGCATGGGTGTTTCATCCCCCATTTTCTTTGCTGCAGACTTTTGTCCCATTTTGGTGGCTGCAGTTCCTTCCGGGATCGTTGGTCTCAGAAAGTAACCCTAGGTTTACAAGCAATAAACCTAAAATAGATGAGAAAACTCTCAATTTGATTGATAATATGATAAAATATACGTTCTACAACCGTTTAAGGTTGCTTATATATGATAAAAGAAACTCTAGGGCGACTAACAATGAAACCCTAAAGGCCTCGGGTTAAAACAAAACAAATCCAAATCGAGCTAAAAAACCTAAAATTTTGAAAAATAGTAAATTGCAGTTTTGTGGCCCGAAACAATCCCGAAAGCCTGAAAAATCTCACACGTCGTAGCAAAGCAACGCGTTTTGTTCCTTGCGTTATTCCCTTTCCGAAAAAAGTATAGCAATCACAATTCTGACACCAAACACCAGATTGCAGCAAATCGGGTTTTCCATTTTCACAATCAAGTTGCTCTTCGATCTTTGTTGTCATCCGTTCTACATCAGTTGGTCTCTGTTGGAGAAGAGAAAGTTAGTCTGAGGTGTTGGTTTGACTTCCGAATCAATGTGTATTTGGGGTTGATTTGATTTTCTTTTTGGGGTTCCATTGGCATCGGTTTCTTGGATTGTATCCCTTGATTTTGGCTATTCTAGCAATATCTTGGTCGATAATTGTGCGGCTGTTAGTGGCTATGTAGTATTGCTAGGGTGACGGTAGCGGTAGTTTAGATTTAGGATATTTTCCTCTTAGGTGTAGATTTAGAATTGCTCTCTTTTGTCCTATTCCATGTGGTATTAGGATAGAAATGTATTTTCTTGTATCAAGTTTATCTTGTAATTGGCCTGTTTTGGGCTCCCACATTGGGTTTATCTCTTTGGGCTTATTATTAATGTAAATATTCTTACTTTGACCCCAAAAAAAGACAAATGGCCATTTTTCATTTTTGTCGGATTTGGTCATGAACTCATGATTCCACTATTCATAACGCATGCACAATGAAATTCTTAGGAAGTTTCATAATGCACCCCGAAATAGTTTGTGTGTATGCTCTGGTATTTTGCTCCTTTGAAGGAGCTAAACAGACAGCTACCCATCCATAGTCGGTTCTTGATTGTGCTTATTAGGCCAGTGAAGAAGAAGAAAAGAGAGGAAAACGGCAAGCTAGTGCTTGGACGGTTGATGGTTGCCACGTGTAGGAATGGGTATGGCTTGGACGGCTGAAATGAAGTGTGTGGTTGTCGAGTATAAGAATATGATTGACATGGATCCCATGTGGTTTAGGTCACAAAGACCAGAAGAGGCTGAAGAGCACAGCAATGATGTGAGTTGGTTTGAAACGACTGCTGGGCAATAATACAGTTCATCTAGGACAACAGGATTTCCCAGGTGAAGAATGAGTTTGAAACAAAAGGACCATGGTGAGGTCTCTTTTGGTCCCACCCACTCACTCATGTTTTTGTCGTGCAATTATTTGATATTTGAGGCTAAGAAGAATAGAGAGAAGGGCCAGAATTGTATGAGCATAGTTTCTTATCTATAGATTTAGACCCTACCAGAAGATTCATCGATTCAATTATGTACATATGCCGTCAGCTTGAACGAAATTAAATTAAACTTCAATTCATTAATGTTATTTTCATCGTGAACACATGATAATGATATAACATTTCAAATACTTAAGAGACATAAAGAAGAGTCTTAACATGCGATCTCCTTATCTTAAGACTTAAGGGTGGCAAAACTATTATCAAAAGACTAAACTAATATTTACTTTAATGATATATTATTTGTCTATAAGTAATATGAAAAAGTAAACTAATTTGTTCCGACTTACAAGTTTTCATACGTTTATTAATAATAAGTCTGCTACCTTTTTAATTTGCACTCAAACTCTAAAGAACTACAAAATATTAATGGAATGGCTAGTCATAGTATTGAATTCAATGTTCAATTTAAGTGGTTTATTCATGTTTCAAACTTCATTATGAATGTATTATTTTACGATTCTAATTGCATATATATAATGATGAATAAATACTCTCTCTAATTAAAAAAAATATATAATCAAACTCTAAACAATCCATTTGAGTGAGTGATTATTAATCTCATTTTGTCCTAATTTGAATCAATTCTCAACTTATCACTTTCTCAATTCTAAACAAGCTAAAGATAAATTGATCAGAAAACTTTCACTGCTTAGAACTCACGACTATGATCAAATTTTCTCCATAGTTGAATTTAATGGAACATTTTCTACAACTCGGGTAAAAGATAAAAAAATCCAAAATCTACCGAGCTCTAGAGTTTTCCAAATAATATGACCAAAAAACAATATTCCAAATTGATATAAACAAAAGTCGAATGAAGCCACGAAACTTTCCTATTTATGAATGCAGCCGTTGGCTGATACTTCTTTATTAATAGTCCATTCTCGGGAAACGTCCACAAGTTTTGATGCTTTTTAGGCTGGCGTCACTTTCCCAACGGTACTTTTTTTTTCTTCCTCAACGGTCCTAAAACCCCCCGAAATTTCTCAACCATACAAATTCTCCTCCTTTTCTTCCACAATGGTCCACCACGTGACAACCAAACGTTGCCGTTTAGAAGCCAGCCTTTTTGCCCGGGAGAAAACACATCGGTAACAGTGGTCTTGTTTTGCCTCTTTTTGGACCTTATTGGGTGGCCATGGAATTGCCTAGTAATTTAAGCTATTTTTACAGCCATCTTTTTCCACAAAACCCTTTAAGTTATTGGATAGGTGGATTAAAAGGCAAGGATTAAGATCATAAAGAAAGCAAAGGTCGAGTAAAATAGGATTAATTTGATTCAAAGGGTTTGCAGATAGATAAGGACACCCCACCATACCACCCCTGCCAATGTGACAGCACAGACCTGTCCTCGTCTGATTGCACTTTCCAGAAGCATCCACTATTCCCCATTAACCCACAGAAAAAATAAACCCAGAATCTCACTAAAACACCTAATTTTTTACTCAAAGGTTGAAGCTTTACAGGTATATAATTCCAAATGACTCCCCTAACTAAGAGCGTGTCAATGACATTTTGGGTTTCTGGTGAGGGGTGTCAATGACATTTGGTAATTCACAAGATAAAGTTTTAAAATTTGATAATTGCCTTTTTCATCATATGACAAGCTTTAACAGCCCATACCCATAGTAGGTTTTGCTTTATAAAGCTCACTCTCCCCATAGCTCACTCCCCAGAAAACCAAAGCTTTGAGCTTTCTAGAGAGAGAAGAGAGACATCCAAAACCCCAAAACCCCAAAACCAGAGTTTCAGAGAGAAAGGAAGCAGGTTTCATGGAGGGGAAAGAAGAGGATGTGAGGTTGGGAGCCAACAAGTTCCCAGAGAGGCAGCCCATTGGGACCTCAGCTCAGACAGACAAGGACTACAAGGAGCCACCACCAGCTCCACTGTTTGAGCCTGGTGAGCTCCAGTCATGGTCTTTTTGGAGAGCTGGAATAGCTGAGTTTGTGGCTACCTTCTTGTTCCTCTACATCACTATTTTGACTGTGATGGGGGTCAAAAGGGCACCAAACATGTGCTCTTCTGTGGGTATTCAGGGCATTGCTTGGGCCTTTGGGGGTACCTATCTTTGCCCTTGTTTACTGCACTGCTGGAATCTCAGGTCTAATTCTTGCTCCCTCCCTCTCTTATGGCTTTGTTGCTTTGGTTTGATCTATTATTTTGCAGGCTTACTTGTGTTTTGGTGTGTGTGTTTTTTTTATTTTTTAATTTTTTTATGATGAGTATATATTAATTTGTGGTAAAGGTGTGCAGATTTGTACAGGTTTCTTTCTTTGGGTTGTGATTGTTATTCCTCGAATTTTAAATTGGAGGAGGATTAAGTCTTTTGTGGTTGGATTTACTAGTTCAGTGTGTGTTTGTTTGCTGTTGAAAAATAAAAAAATTGAACTACTACAAGAGAGATGAATGAAGAGATGAGATCTCACTTATTTTTGTGTGTTTAGGTAATTAAAAAGGTGACAGTAAACTGTTTAGGTTTGCCAGAGATCTTGTTTGTATTTTTCCTCAAGGTTTTACTGGCCCGGTGGTGCTTTAACTTTCATGAGAAATATGAGGAAATATGAAACTACTCTTTGTTATGCTCGATTTATGTAAAAGGCTAGAAAATATGAAGAGAAAGGAATATGAATTATAGCCCCATGTAATGGATATATGACAATCCACTTCTTTGTTATGCCTTGCATATGTGAAATTGCTAGAATATATGAAGGAAAAAAAGGTATATAATAAGCCACCGGGCTCATCAAAGCAGAAATTTTAGTTAGTTGGACATATGATGATTTGCTTTACGAGTTTTCACATTTTCTCTCTCTTCTAACCATGTGCTTCCTATTTAACTAAATTTTGCTTTGTTGATGATGTTCTTCAGGTGGTCACATAAACCCAGCTGTGACATTCGGTCTCTTCTTGGCAAGGAAACTCTCCCTGACCAGAGCTGTGTTCTATATAGTGATGCAAACCCTTGGGGCGATTGCTGGTGCTGCTGTGGTCAAGGGGTTTGAGGGCAACACCCGGTATGAAGTGCTCGGTGGTGGAGCTAACTCGGTGAACCATGGCTATACCAAGGGTGATGGCCTTGGTGCTGAGATCGTTGGCACTTTTGTTCTGGTCTACACTGTTTTCTCTGCCACTGATGCCAAGAGAAATGCCAGAGACTCCCATGTCCCTGTAAGTATAAGTCACTATTTCTTTTCATATTTGGATATTTGTTTGTGCTCTTGCTTCCACTGTGCTAATATGCTATTCTAGTTTTCAGTGAATGTGGTATAGATGTAAAGTAGTTATAGGTTTAGCCTGTATGCATGTCTGCTTAGATTCTTCTTGTAGTGCTATGATAGTAGATGTAATGTATGAATTGAGATTGCTGTATAATCCTGAATCCTAAATTTTAGTATTTTGCTCTGAAGTTGAATGTACTTTAGTTTCAAAGCTCCAAGTTCTTTATGCAAATTCCTTGGACGGAAAAGTGGCCTTGTTTTTCTTTTTTTCTACCCTAGTTATTTTAAATGTATCTGTGCTGAAGTACATGGATAGGGTTTCAACTTAAAAAACAACAGTTTAAACGATAGGATTGGTCAACCCTCTCTTTGTTTAGTGGTCTTTAAATGCAATGCTAAGGGGCTAGTGTCGGTAAACTTTAGATCTCAGGAAATGGAAACTCTGTAAGACGGTGCCTCATACAGTGCTTCTGACAATTACATCTTTTAAGTATTACCGGACATTCTTCCCTCATAGAGTGCTTCTGACAATTACATTTTTTAGTATTACTGGACATTCTTCTGCTATCTTTATTTGCACTTGTGTCTGTACTTCCATGATTCCATCCACTCTTGATTATTAATCAACTGTATATGTATGAAATAATATGCAGATCTTGGCTCCACTTCCAATTGGATTTGCGGTGTTTTTGGTGCACTTGGCAACCATCCCCATTACTGGAACTGGTATCAACCCTGCTAGGAGCCTTGGAGCTGCCATCATCTATGACAAGGAACGTGCATGGGATCATCATGTAAGTAAACTTGTCCTACCAACTTTAATCTTGTCTAAACATGTGACTGATGTCTTACACACATTTGATTGTTGTCTTGTGTTTCAGTGGGTCTTCTGGGTTGGACCATTCATCGGAGCTGCACTTGCTGCCCTCTACCATCAGATAGTCATCAGAGCCATTCCATTCAAGACCAGGGATTGAGAGGTGCATTTGCATCTCTCCTCGTTTAGACTTGTTTCTTGGCTGCATTTATATATATTTCTTTGTGCTTAAGTTGAGACTGGTATTGAGGTGTTAATGTGCATAAGTTATTTGGGTTGCTACAATGGACCTTGATTAATGTAAAATCTTTATTATTAATGTGGTATCATCCTTCTTCCTCCTTCATTCTCACTCCCTTTTTTACTTTTTGGATAAAGGACTTGTCAAACACAAGCAAGCCCAAACAAAGCCTGAGAAACATCTGAGAGCCGTAACATACAAATAAACTCACAGAAAGCAAAATCTATACCAAAAGCCATTGATGTTCACAGTTCACTTGGTCTGATAACTATGAATCTTATAGTCATCTACTATTTGGGTTGAATTTCAGGGTTAAGATTATGAGACTTGAAATTACTCTCTCAAAAGCAGAAGTGGTCTTCTGGCTCTTCTGCAATGATCAATAACATTTGCTGCGACACCATGGTTCATCACCATGCTAATCAAAAACAGGCAAATGATCAATTACTTCATGTTTGAAACTCCCATATTATGCTTTGGCTAAAATAGTTGATCTTGTTCTACGTCGATATGAGACTACAAGATCATATGACAATTTATATGAGTTCTAAGCATTTTGTTTGTTTCAAGTATTTACGGGGTTTAGGCTGGTTTATACAGTTTTGATTGTTATCCTTCCTATTTCATCTGTTATGTCAATTTTCAGATAAAGAATATTAAACAGATAAGAAAAGAAAGTAGTCTTGAATTCCTTAAAGGAGATAAGATTACATTAATTAAAGGCGGTAGGACGATGGAATTTAATAAAGATAGTAGTATTGAATTAGTTAATGGAGATAGGATTGAAATTAATAAAGAAGGTAGGATGGAATTAAATAAAGAGTCGTATCGATTTTTTCTTGACAAATTGGAAAAATGAGGCAGTTATAAAATGACTTTTTTTTTGTTTTTGTTATTGGGACACATTGATCAAACCCTTGATCTATTCTTATGGGCTTATATATTGTTCTTCATTCTTCTTAAAATACTTATAAAGTTATAATAATGCCATGAAATACCGGTACCGGTGCTTATATTAGGAGTTTTATTTTTATCAAAAACTCGATGTCATTATCCAATTGAGTAAATAGACTTTATGTTTCCTAATAATCAATAGTTCAGTAATTGAATGCAATTTTGATACCAAAAGTTAATAATAGCTCCAAATTATTCATAACTCCAGAGAAGAAAAATGTTGTCTAATGTCCATATAAACGAATCACGCTAGTTTTGATTCCGATATTCGTAAACAATATCAAAGAAGGCAATCCTACCCTAGTTCCATATAGATAATAAACAGTTTCATGGGGAGACTTATTTTCATACTAATTCTTTTGGGCTTTGCTTCTTATGATTTGTCTTCAATTTCAGCTTATATATGTCACATGTTCAAGTTTTCAGTGTTCACAACCTACTAGTTCATGAGTCAAATTCAGACGATTATTGTCAGTATGTCACTTTTTTTTTTTTTTTGCTTAAAACTTTTTATTGAAATAGAAAAGAGAACTATAAGGGGAGACATGAAGCCAAGACTGCTCAAGGAAAAGAAAAATGAAATTCAAATGGCATAACCAATTGAATCAAATGGTATTAGGATTGTGGTCACTGGAATTGGTATCAACCCTGCTAGCTAGGAGCCTTGGGGCTGCCATCATCTATAACAAGGACTACGCATGTAAGAAAGTATTTCTCGATCACCAGCTTTAATTGTTTGTAAAATGTGAATGATGTCTTACACCGTCGATTATTTTTTGTGTTTTAGTGGATCTATCTCGTGGGTTAGTCGACCATTCGGCTGAGCTGCACTTGCTGCTCTCTACCATCAGATAGTCATCAGAGCCATTCCATTTAAGACTAGGGATTGAGAGCTACTTTTGCATCTCTCCATTTAGACTTATTTTCTCTAGGCTGCATTTATATCTATTTCCTTATGTATTCATGTTGAGACTGGGTTTGAGGTGTTAATGTGATGTGTTGCTACAATGGAGGTTTAATGTTTGAACTTTACACATTATATGTAAGTTAATTATAATCTTAAATTCTTAATTTCTACCAAACCGGCTCAAAAGAAAGTGCTGCATCTCAGGACAAATTAATTATCATTAATCACCACTATACCTCAAAAGGAGCTCTTGCATGTGACTTATTATGATGAAGATACATGTTACAATCATGCCAAATATGTCATGTCACAATATGAAATAACTTCCACAAAAACCCAACTCGAGGGTGCTTCATAAAAAATTCGTTCTTGCTGAAAAGATGATAAAGAACCAAGATGACACATTTAATCGTAATGGATAAGGAAATCAGAAAAATGGTTTAAATTAAAAAAATTATAATACAAACTGTTAAATTGCATTTCTCACTCTAAGTGGTAAAATAACTTGAGTGAATTCCTCAAACTATTTTCACCTTGAATGACTCTCCTTACTACTACGTACATCATAAACCCAAATATATCAACGCACCTACATTTTTTTTTTCGGACACAGAGCTGCTGGGACTCAAAAATGCCAACAATGATTCATTTTTACAACAATGGTGATCCACAAAACTCATCTCCTTCACTTATGATTCATTATTGACGGGAAATCCGTCGTCCCCGCAATGGTGAAGAATACTCGAGCAACCGCGTTTAAAAGGGTTTTTGGGTGCTGGTAGACCAGTATTGAGAAAATGGCAACCCAAAAATGGTCTCTCGGCTCTTTTGCAACGCTCAATGAGATCTTCTGTGACGTGGGTCGTTCCTGCGACACCATGATTGTGCATCACCATGCTGATTAAAAACATGCAGATGATCAATGACTTCATGTTTGAAGCTCCCATATTATTCCTTCGCTTCAATAGTTTTATCTTGTTATACATTGATATGAGATTACAAGATCATATAGGGCGATTTATATAAGTTCTAATTAAGTATATCGTTTTTTGTTTCAAGTATGTGCCGTACGTACAAGGTTGATCAGGTTGGTTATTTTGGTTGTTATCCTTCGAATCTCATCCGATGTTCATGGTTTTGCTTAATTTGACAAACGATTTCAGCAAATGGTTTGAAATATATTTGGTAGTTAGAGCATCTCCAACAGAATAGCTAAATTCAACTTTCAGCTATTTATATAACTAATTTTTGAAACATAACTCAACTCCAATAGAATAGCTAAAACAAAATTAAATATTACTCTTGAATAGTATAACCAATAGTTTCTTTGTCCTATTTTCTTTTCTCTTTATTCACTTGTGAATTTATTATTTGATAAAACATTAGATATAAAGTATTATTGGAGCAAAATTCTTAAATCTATAGCTATATTCAAGTTTTCTATTTATTCATGTAGTAGAGGAAATTACTTACATTAGAAAAGTGACGAAAGAAAATTTAAAAATTACAAGTGGGGCTCATACATAATTATACAGATGCCTTTTGGATATAAAGCTAACAGCTAATGCTAAGTTATTAAGTTGGGATAATATCAGTGCAACAGTGGGCCACATATGAATGGCAATGGGGAGGGTAGGGTAAGGGGATTAAATTACCATCCCCATACCCGACTTCATTTCTCATCCCCGTCTCCATTGAGGATTAGGTCCTTGTACCCGCCCCAATCCCCGTTAACAATATTACTAATTTATTATATAAAAATTTAAATTTCTTATTTCAATGAAGGAAAATTGACATGTTGATAAAGATATTTTATTAAAAAAATCTTCCTTTTTTTAAACATATTTATTAACAGAATTTAAATATTGACAAAAAGATGAAGTTTACATAAATATTTGTTTATAAATAGTATCAAAAATATATATAAAATAAATAATATATATACATATATTTAAGATAATTCTTATTGGGTGGGTATGGGGATGGGGATCAAAATTCCATCACCGTCCCGTACCCGATTTCAGAATTCGAATACTGGGGATCCCCATCCCCGTTACCCGATTTCCCCCGAATTTCTTTCTGTTAGGGTCGAATACCCGATGGGTACCCTACTCGATGAGGATTTTTGCCATCCCTAGGGCCACATGCTACGCTTGTCGTTGTTTAACATGCATGGTGTCAAAGCAGGTCACTCGCCAATCACGTCGTTATGGACCTAATGTGGGTTCATTGAATTGACCATCAAATATATTTCAATTAGTTTGTTATTTGATTGGCCAAGTCTTAATGTGAAAACTTGTTTGTTAATTAATTTCACATTATTGAAAGTACTTGGGTTCCTTAATTGATTACCAAATATATTTCAATTGATTTGTTATTTGATTGGTCAAGTCTTAAATGTGAGAATTAATTTGTTAATTAATTTCACATGCATATCTAAGCTAGGTTGCACTGAGTGGATGTGTTGGAGAGGAAAGATTAGGTGGCTCACACCTAATTATATCGGGATCTTTGAATTAAAACAAACACATGCTAATAGATGGCTAAGTTGAGACAATATCAGTACGATGATTAACGGCAGACCATGTTAATCATTGTTTTACAAAACCTAAATGGCTCACTGGCTCTCTCCAAAACCTACCCGCCGGGGCTATGGTTCTCTAATACGGCGACTGATTCCGGTCTCTATCCTAAGTAGGGATTTATTCTCCACACTTGGTGGGTTTTGCACCCATTCTCCAACGCGGCTTTTTCTGGCAACCTCTTAGCCTTGTCAACTCGCTGCGCTCAGGGTATCATCAACATATCTCCTTGGGGTGAACTTGACGATGATCGTGATCGCCGGATAGATCTGATTGAGATAGGTCATTGGCGTGCATGGATGTCTGGCTTTCGAATTTGACCACGAAGGGGACGACTCAAACCCTCATTCAATCAAATTGTGTGGGCTAACATGATGACTGCGAAGGCGATTTGGAATCGATCTAGATTGTTTCTAGGTGAGAGGTCTGGCGGTTAGAGGCTAGGCTTAACGTGGATTAAGGCTGAATTGGGAGATAAAGAATGGCGAGCTGGCTTGGTGATGAGTTTGAAGTGGATTGCAGGCCAGTAGTGGCTAGGTGAATCGATGTCGGCTTTGAATTGGTGTCATAAAGTCTTCCACCGTAATGTGACTATGATCGAAGGATTCCGATCCCATGGAGCGGCGGCAGCAGACACTGCTCTCCGATCAGAGCGTAAGGTGGTGAGGTCGGTGATGGCAGAGGTTACAATAGTCGCCGGTGAGAGGATCCCTACTTCTGGTGGGGTGTCCAAATCATTTGGGTGGCCTAAATCAAACATGCCTGCTGTTTCCATAGTAGGTGGGCATTTTGTTTGATTTTGGACCTAAGTGTCACTACAACAAATACTGGTATTAATGACCACGAGAGTGGTCACAAAAGATGGCAAATTTGGTCACTAAACAGATTTAGTGACCAAAATATGGTGGTCACTATAGGCTCGTCACTAATAGTAATTAGTGACCAGTTCATAGTTGGTCACTAAATGAAATCAATTTAGTGACCAAATTAATATGGTCACTAATGTGTCCTGCTTTAGTGACCAAAGAATTCGTAACTGAAACCCCTAATTTTTGTCACTAAAACATCCAATTTGGTCACTAAAAAAGACTCACATGCTATATTTAGTGACCATAGTGGATAGTCACTAAAGCACTGGTCACTAAATATAAAATTTGTTTTGGTTGTTATCTTTGGTGTGAAAGCAATAGTGACAAAAAGAATTGGTCATTAAAAGTTACAATGTGGTCACTAAATGCCAACGGGTTTTACTATGAACAATACAAACATGGTCACAAATACTTATACTGTTGGTCACTGTATCTCAATCTTCTTCTTCATTAGATACAAAAATTTGCTGCTAAATTGTTTTTTACAAAATTTGGATGAGATTTTATTTCAATGCTGATCAACATAACATATTAAAATTTATATGATAATACTAAATAACATTAGCAATAATCTCCAATAAAATATGTATCTCATCCCCCTCATAAACTATTGAACTTAAAATCCAAAGTCAGTTATATATATATAAGTATCAACACCAAAAGAACTACCAAAAGAAACCTGGATAATGATGTATTTCCAAAAGCTAACTAAGTCGAGAGATGTACTTCTTAATAAGTCTTTCCAAAAGCTAATAGCTAGCCTAATACCAAGTCAAAAGATATATTGCTTAAAACCCAAACCTCGGACCACTCTTCACAAATCTGCAATAACAAAAAGAAATTGCAGCAAGTAAGTAAACTAATAAACATATGACTGCAGAAAAAAAAAATTTAATACAGTGATACTGGAAGATAATTATTCTTTTTTTTTTTTTTATATAAAAGGGGTTTGGAACCCAGTCACGTTGGAAGGCTCAGCCCCACGCCCATATTATTATTAAATATATTTTGCTACATCGGGGGGGGGGGGGGGGGACGGACGTAATACCTAAACCCCGAGCATGCATAGTTGCATTACAATTATCCTCATAGAGTACATCCTGCAAGAATCCAGTGCCTCATCTAACGAAAGATCCACAACATGATCCAAACTAGCAAAGTGAGCTAACCTATGAGCAACACTATTTGCTTCACGAAATATATGTCGAATTCTAAACGAGTCTAAAAATTGTAAATACTCTTTACAATCATCAAGAATTTGACTTACCTTCGAGTTATCCTCCGCATTCTGGTTTAGGGCAGCAACCATGACTGCATAATCACTCTCAACTTCCACATGTTTCCATCCTTGGTGAACAACTAGCAACAATCCTGCTCTGCAGGCCTCTGCTTCACCATAGAGGGCTGACCCCAAGTGGGGTATAAATCTAGACTATGCCCCCTTGAAACTACCCATCTCATCGCAGATAATAACCCCCATTCCCCCACATGCACGTTCAGCACAGAAGGCTCCATCTATGTTGATCTTGAGTCGGCCACGAGGAGGGAATATCCATTTTATTACATCTCTTCTATTCACCTTATTTGATGTCTTGGCTGGATGTAAAGATTGATAGTTCTCCAATAATTGCAATGACCACGTGACTGCATGCATGGGATTAAATGTCCCACCATTCCAAACCAATATGTTTCTCTCAGACCAAATAGCCCATAGCAATATAAAAAATATATCAATATGTTGTTTACTAAGTGTCTCATCTACATCCATGATCCAGTCCTGCAATGACGTCCCTGCATGGCTCCTTGCACGGAGCCCAAGAGGGCTATAAAGCCACATGCATGCAATTACGTTGCACTCCTTAAACACATGCAAGTCATTCTCCCTATCACAACGACAAAAAACATAGACCTGCTCCTCCATACCAATTCTTCTACTCAAAGCAGCCTTGGTTGGTAGGATACGCTTCAACAAGCTCCAGACAAAAGCTCAAATTTTTGGTTGAACCTTTGCACGCCAAACCGCCCTCCATAACTTTCTTGTCTCATCATGTGCCTAAGTAGTAGTGCTTGGGACCAGAAATCTTCGAGCGATGTGATACCCACTCTTCATCGTATACAAACCATGCTTATCATAGTGCCATATTAACCGATCATCCGGGTTCCTCAAACTTAAAAGGAATTTTACGAATTAGCTATATTTCCTCCTCTGTAAATATCTCATCCAACCACTCAATCATCCATTCTCTGGATTCAGGATCGATAAGGTCTGCAACCTTCAGCTCCTCTAATCCTTCCATCACCATGTTGTAAGGTCTGAAGGTATGAGGCCTAGGTTACCAGGGATCATACCACACCGATATGTTGGAGCCATTCCCCACCTTAAACCTCATACCCTTTTGCAAAAGCTCCTTACCCTTTATCAGGCTCTTCCATGTATACAAATCACCCGAGCTAACCTTAGCATTCAGAAAATCACCATCCAAAAAATATTTGGCCTTCAAAGTCTTGGTCAACAATGAATCAGGATATCGTAGCAATCTCCAACCTTGTTTAGCTAGTAGTGCTTGATTGAACAGCTCCATGTTGTGAAAAAATAAACCCCCTTCTTCCTTTGGAACACATAACCTATCCCAAGCAAGCCAATGAATCTTTCGACCCTGCTCAGAATCCCCCCACCAGAATTCGACCATACACCGATGCATTTCCTGGCAAAGATGCTTGGGCAATTCAAAACAGCTCATTACATAGGTAGGAACCGACTACACCACTGACTTGATCATCACTTCCTTCCCTGCGTACTTAGCAATTTATCTTTCCAATCTTTCATTTTATTTCTAGTCTTCTCTACAATAAACTGAAATGCCTCTGTCTTGGAATAACTTACTTCCATTGGAAGGCCCAGATACTTGTCATGCTTATCCACCCTTTCCACTCCAAGAACTACAACTAACTCTTCTTGAAAAACACGATCAACATTCTTAGAGAAAGAGATGCAACTCTTTTGAAAGTTAACTTGTTGACCCGAAGCTTCCTCGTAATATTGCAAGATCCTCTTCAAATTGAGACATTCCTCCCTCTCAGCTTGCATGAATATAAAAGAATCATCTGTGAAGAAAAGGTGATTGATTGGAGGTGCATCACTTACAATAGAAACCCCATGTAATACTTGTTGCTCTTCTGCTCTCTTTAACATTCTTGATAAGCCCTCTGCACACAGCAAGAACAAATACGGAGAAATCGAGTCGCCTTATCGCAACCCTCTAGAAGGCAAGAGTCTTCCTCTCGGTTCCCCATTGAGCAAGAAGGAGTAACTCACCGTTTTGACACAACCTATAATCCACCTGATCCATGTTGAGTGGAACCCCATACTATGCATAACCGCTTCAATAAACCCCCACTCAACCTGATCATAAGTTTTACTCATATCGAGTTTTAAAGCACCAAAACCACCTGCACCCCCACTACGACGCTTCAGAAAGTGGGAAATCTCAAAAGCCAGTAGTGAGTTATCAGTAATTTGCCGTCCTTGTACGAACACACTTTGATTTGGAGCAATGATATCTTGTAAAATAGGCTTTAACCCATTAGCCAATACCTTGAACCCTAATTTGTAAATCATATTACAGAGACTTATTGGACGAAGCTGTTGCATGTGCTCCAACTCTTTCACTATAGGTATCAAAGTAACAAAAGTACTGTTCACTTCTTGTAATAAATCCTCTGACCGCATGAAGCACCGTATAGCCGCAGTCACATCTTTGCCAACCACCACCAATAGCGTTGATAAAAAATAGGAGAGAAGCCATCGGGTCCTGGCGCTTTCATGGGATGCATTTGTTTCAAAGCCCGTAGAACCTCATCTTCTTTAATATCCTTCACTAGCTGAGAGTTCATGTTGTAACAACTGGAGGAAATAGACTTGTAAACAACTCCATATTTCTAGGACAAGACGTTGTAAACAACTCACCAAAGTAGTGAAGCACAATTTTTTCTAACTCAGAGTCCTCTGTACACCAAACTCCACTACTATTGAACAACCCCTTGATTTCCTTTCTGCTTCTCCTATTACTGACCTTCTGATGGAAATAACGTGTGTTTAGGTCCCCCTTTGTTAGCCACATAACCCTGGATCGTTGCTTCCAATAATTGTGCTCATGCAACAACAATTCATTCAATCTTGCCTCCAACCCAAGCCTCTCTTCCTCCGGTGGTGCTGAAAAAGTTCTATCGTAGAAAACTGACAACATTGCCCTAATATTCTCTATTTCCACCTTAATATTACCGAACTTCTTCTTGCTCCAGTTCCGGAGCGCCTGTCTTGTACGCTCAATTCTTAGACAAACAGTTTGGAAAGGGTTAGCCCTCTCCACCCTATTCCACCCATCATTGATTACCCTAGCACATTCATCATCCTGAAGCCAATGTTCTTCGAACTGGAACCTTTTCTTTTTACGTTTCTTCTTTGGTCTAACTCGACGCACCTCAATGAGAAGCGGTAGATGGTTCGATTTTGAAAGACCAAGATGGGTGACTCGGGCTGCTGGGAACATCTCCTTCCACTCTCTAGTTGCTAGAAATCGATCAAGACGAACCTTAATCACTTCACCACCCCGTTTACCCCTCCAAGTAAAGGACGGGCCGACAAAGTTCAGGTCCACTAGCCCACAACCATCCACATATCTTGCAAAAGCCTCCATTTGCCTCAGACATCTTGGGGGACCACCCTCCTTCTCACAACCACGCAGGATCTCATTAGCGTCTCCCCTAAGTAACCATGGTCTGCAATTGTTTTGCCCTAGCTTGGTGATTAATTCCCACATAAGATGTCGTTGTTCCATTTAGGAAAGCCATATAGCCCCGTAAACCTCCACCGGTTGCTATCATTGACACCACCCACCAAGACATCAATATGATTGTCAGAATACTAACTAAGAACCACATCCAAACCTCTTCTCCAAAACAAACACAACCCTCTTGATCTTGACATCTTCCCATTGGGTTTCCGAAGCATCTTGCAAGAAACCGCGAAAGCATTTTGGAAACCAATCTGAACCTTCACACTTGTCATCTCGTTAACTGTACATCTAGTTTCACAAAGAAAAATGACCTCGGGAGAATTTAGAGCAATCAGCTCTTTAAGCCCATTCATTATCTAAGGGTTCCTGATCCCTTGGCAGTTCCAACTCAACACATTCATGACTCGTGATGGGTCGAAACCAGACCTATCACGGAGGGACGTTCAAGAGCATACCCTGGACTCTTCTTCGGAGAAGTAGACACCACAGCAACCTTACGCATTACATAACCCCTCTTCACTTTCCTATCTTGTTGGGGACCTGAATCATGAGTTCTAGTAGAAGGCCCTGCAAAGCCACGAGCCTGTTGATCCTTGTTATGTTGTACTGGACCTACAGCTTGTCCATTCCTTCTATAAACTTTTGGGCCTGATCCGTCCTTTACTTCGCTTGGCCCACTCCCACTAAAAGGGGACCCCAAATCAAATTTCGCCACTTCCCGCGCTTTGCCTTTCGGACCCCTTTCCTTATTAATCTTAACCCCAGAAGGCAATATCAAAAAACTCGGATCCTGATCTGAGTCCGCTAGATTAGTGCAATCAACACCGTCATTTTTGCCCAAGGATTTCCCTATTGAATGCTCCATTACTGCATTTTCCAAATCTGCTGCCACCATTACCGGGACATCCCGTAAATCGCTCAGCCCTTCCTCTTCCACCGTAGACGGCGACTTCCAGCCACTTAGGGATTCTGTTTTCCTCTTCTTCCTCATTATGAGATCACTCTCCGCCCTTGTATCACCCTGGTTATCCACATCCATCGCCGTATCATCCCCTGGTAGTGACACAATAGCCCGGATGTCCCTATCCTCCCTACTCCGGATGAGACCAGAAAGCGTAAGATCCGGTGCCGTCATGATCCAACCTGTTTTCCTCCTCGTGTGCAGTCCCAACCTACAGCCTTTGCCACTATTCCGCATACCCTACGATTCCAACCTCCGCTGCTTAAGCAACCAAGCCTCCTTTCTCTCAGCATTCAAAAGAGCATCATAGGCAGGTTCTGTCAATTCTCCCTTCTCCCTACGTGGACACTTGGCCCCAGTGTGTGCCAGTAGACCACAGAAGAAGCAAAAATGTGGAAGACCCTCATACTCTAGTTCAAATCTCTGGCTTTCTGGCCAACCTGCCGACCGGAAATTAACCCATTTTTTAGGGGTGCATCCACATCAATTCCAACCCTCATCCTTAGAAATTCCCCCAAGCAACTCACCCCACTACCTCTCCTTGCTTTTACACACTTTCTGATCCCCTCCCCAATACAGTGGTCTGTTACCTCGACCCTATGATCCTCCAAATACACCGAAGGTAAACCCCGTACACGAATCCAAAAAAATTGGGTTATGAGAGACACCAACTTTGGATCCTCATGCCCATATGTGACAGCCATAGCCACCGCTACCAATGCTTTCTCAAAAGACCAAGGACAACCTTCCACAACCCATTTGAAGTCCGCTTCATTACGAAACGAAAACAACACTCGATTACCCCTTCCCAGTTGTGTAGCCATAATTCTACGTCCGAGGGTCCGACTTTGGGATCCACAAGCTTTTCATCGTGCTTATAAAAAGCTCCACCCTATAAGGCTTCGCTGTTAGCAGTTCACCCTATAAGGCTTCTTAATAACCTTAATTGTGTTATTTTCTTTGTTGAACAATCCATGTTGTGCTATTCATAAACTAACATCTTAAATGAACAAACATGATACTACGTACCTTTATTTCCTAAAGGAAAATTGTTCCAGCAATTTTTTTAAAAGTGTGTCCGTCTCGTTTTGCTTTGCTTTAACTGCGCCTAACTCATCACTTTGTTGAGCTGCACTAGCCTTCACTGCCTCTAATCTTCATTTTGTTGAGTTGCACTAGCCTTCATTGCCTCTAACTCCTCTGCAAGTTGGGTAGATCGTCTTTTTGCCTCATCTGCCCTTCGTGTAGCCTCTTGAAGTTGTGAATGATTATTGGAGACTTTCGAATTTTTAGGCTTAGGACTACTCCTAAGCCACGTATGTAGCCTGACCGAGGTGGACCAACAATTGTGGAAAGAACTTTATCATATATCTCATCATCAGACATTGCTTTTTCTGACTCTTCATTTGTTTGCTCAGGATTTTTTAATTTTGTCATCTCACCCTAAGGAATAGTTAATTCAGATAAGCCATTGCACTAATAATTTGAATAGAAAATGTAAACATATATATGAAAACTTACATAAGCATTTTCGGCGATTTTGCCGACCCATGTTTTCTTGTTTTCCCTAAATCTTGTCAGCTTGAACATGTCAATACGGCTAGGTTCTCTCCAGTCTCAAGATTTTGCTATTTTATTCAACCATAAGGCAAGGCATATGTCATATGCAACTTTCAATTAAACAAGCTTTTACTTTGCAAAAAGAAAAAGATATACATGTTTTTAAAAAGATAAACATAAAATGAAAGGCTTACATTTTCATATCTAATGCGACTGAATGCTTTTGTCCCAGCACAATGAGTTATTGTTAGCTTATCTCTATTTTTCTTATTTTTTCCGCTCAATTCCTGTATACAAACTGCAAAAAATTGACATATATAACAATGAAAGTGGAGTCCAATTATAAATGCTAACAACTAATAAATAAATGGATAATTTAGGAATAGAAACAACTGCTCACAAGCCACTCGTCATCGTGCCACCAATTGATGAGAACATTCCAGTCATCTTCTCCCACATTTTCAGGTCTGTTCTCAAGTGCCTCCTCCACTGATTCATATTGCAAAAACGTCTTATGCAAATTGTACGGCCAAGTGCTATATCTTATTTTCATGTCTGCCTCAATAGCCTCATTCACGTGTGGTTCATTCCCCAATTTGAATTTCTCCTAAAATTACATATATGTCATAATTAAAATTAAAATTATCATGAGTTAAATAAAGTCATAACCAATATTTAAAAAGTAAAAAAGTAAATAATCATGGGACTTGCTAGGTTTGGCGCTTGTTATGAGAGACACAAGTAGTACCTACAGTAAATAATCATGCAATCTATTATTCAATATTACCTTAATTCATTTTGATGTCAAGTACCGTTTCTTCCAGAGCATGACAAATTTTGGGCACTTCATAAGCTTCAAGCACACGGGGGATACATCCTCAAATGTCAACTTTCACCTGAGTTACATGAACCCCACAGGTTTGATCTAAAGTAATGGCCAATATATACTTTGCCTTTTTATACCTTCATCCCTTAGTCCAAACATCAAATAATACCTACTGGTTTATTATGCTTTCCTTTTCATCTCTCTCAAGGTCAATAAGCCTAATTTCTTTATCTAATCTAAACCTTTCTTTCTGGGCCAAATAGTTTTTAAATATGTAAATGAGCCTTATGTTTGTACTGTGATTGGGATAACCTTTTTAATGGTTTATACTTTTAGATATCTGAACACTGCCTCTTCTGACCACATTGTCAATATATGGAATGTTGATGGTTTCACGTTAGAGAAAACTCTAGAGTGTGTGTATCTTATAAAATATAATTAATCAGCAATGCAACCAAAAAAAAAAAGGAAAGAAAAAAAGTAACAAAAGGCAATGCAAGATAGAAACTCCTAAAAGCAGTAGAGAACACAAAGGTATAGCGCTTTAGATAATTAATTATGTACTCACATGGACAAGACGAACCATCGTAGCACCATCATCCCTGTCAATTCCACTCCAATGCTTAACTTGTAATGGAGCATTTTGCCTAACAATGCAGCCTATCTCTGTGATGTAAGACTGGCAATTCTCTCCTACGGCTCGTTTTACATGCTCTGGAATATCAATCTCTATTTGATTACTAGGACGTTTCTTCTTCGTTGTCCCAAGACCTCGAGTCTCACCACGTCGTTTTTTCTGGGATGCTTTAAAACAAAAAAATATAAAATATAAAAAAAAATAAAAAATGAAAAATAATCACAAACCAAGAATTGATCATATTTTCAGAATGAATTGAAGAACTAGAAAATAATGTCAAATTATGTCTTATAAAAAAAAATCAAATTATATGTATTTTTTTTTCTACGTATTTACCACCAATGTTCTCTTCTAAGGTGGGAGGATGAGCAACTTAAGAAGATTCAGCCCTCTCTTCATGCACAGTTGGAGTTGATGTGTGCTGATTAGAGGTTGATAAGACTCTGCGCATATGTGGAGGTGAAGGGGAAAATGGAGATGATCTCATAACATGTGGAGAAGGAGGAGGTGATGGAGTTCTTGATGACTGCAGAACAAGTCGACGAGGATGCGTTGATCGATTTGTAGAAGGCTGTGTCTTTGAATGCTTTCTAGGAGATGACCGCAATGAGCTTGAAAGTGTTGCAGGTTTACCTTGGAAACCTTTTCAGTTGATGATCGCAATGGACATGTAGGTGTAGGGCTTTACAAGCCTAGAAACCTTTTCAGCAGATGTTCGCAAGTGGTTTGGTGGAAGTGCTGATGTTCGCAATTGATGCAAAAATTTAGGACCTTGTGATCTCTTAGCCATAATGATGTAAGAATCTGTTATGAATAAAAAAATAAATAAATAAAAAAAAACAAAAAACTTAATTAGTAATATGCAGGAAGTCCATTTTTCTACAGCATTGAGGTTCCACTTTTCTTTTGTTTATACGAAACTAGAATTAGGGTCCCAAAACACATTGAGGTTCTATAACACACCACTAAAAATTTTAACAAAATCAAGTAGCGGTAAAATACTTACTCTAAATCTAACTTATCTTTAAAGGAAATTAAGAATCTCTCACCAAAACCCTCGGCGGCGAAGAGTCTTCAGTTGTAGTGTCTGCCCGATCCGACGGCACGCCCTCGGACGGGCTAGAAGGGGTCCTTGTGGCCGGGATTGCATGGTCCAGTTGGGGAGAAGGTTGCAGGATGGTGACGTTGGCGTTTGGAGGATTTAACGGGGAAAGGCAGCGGTAGGTTGATGGATAGGTGTCGGGGCTGATGTCGCCTGACCATAGGAAGGAGTGCAGAAGTTTTACGGTGGTGTGGTGGGATCGAAGATCGCCTGAGGGTGGTGACCGGATCAGATTGATTGGACTCGATCAAATCGGATCGATCACTTGGTGGGATGTTTTGGCTCTGATCACTGGAGGGGTGGGGTGGCTAGCCAGAAGGTGGATGGTGGTGCCGCTGTAGGTGGATGGTCGACAGGGGAGGCGCCGGCCAGTTTTTTGTTCTACACCCAATCTCTGCTTGGGCCGGTTGAACGTTGGGTCTGGGCTTTGACCATCTTGTTGGTCTGGGCTTTGACCCTTGATCCAAATTATTTTTCTGTTTTGATTCATTATTATTTACTTTTAGTATGCTATGGCTCCCTGCCGGAAATAATTCCCTACCACTCTTGGTTAGAGCGAAATAGGCTTTGTCCAGTATGCACACTCTGTGTGACTTATCTGACCTAGAGAGGCGGCAAGCTATTTACTTGATCAAATGGACGCAACCTCCTAGCGGCAAGATGAAATTGAGTGTCGCCGTATTTATTTCCGTGCAGCAATATAGTGGGAAAGTTGTACTATTTGTAATGATGCTTCTTCGTGATAGAGTTATCTTTCTGGTATGTCACCGCTATGTTAAAACAAATGGAGTAACCATCTGTGCACTCTTTGCTAATTGGTGCTTGTTAGAATACATAGGTTTTGTGAGAATCCTGGTATTATTTCAGAATGTTCTCTCTACGCTTATTGTAAATTTGGGGTTCAGACTCTATGTCCCCTCCTTGTATTCTGCAATTTCATTAATCAAGACTTGAGGGCAGCTGCACCAACTCTATTTCAAAAAAAAAAAAAAATACTTACTCTAAAGAAGAAAGGCCACCTCTTATAAGAGCTCGAATCAGCACCCTGCATTAGAAAATAAGTAATTAATATCCAACTGTTGTAGCACTCAAGTTAATAAATACTGGAAGCCATAAAACTAAAACTTAAAAAAAAAACCTTGACTAGAAGTATGCCATAAACAAGTCAAACTGCATAATGCTTTCTGTACTTACCTTCCACATAATGTCTATCTACAAATGGAACAAAACTTACTTTCTTCTCTACTATGAGAATGCTCTTGAGACACTCCGTCATTAGCAAAAGTACCAGCTTGATATTCATGTATCATTTCAATTACATCAACAACATCTTCCTCAACATCCTCTCCATTATCCTCTTCTATTATGTCATCATTTTCCAATTCATCATCAGACTCTTCTTCCCCATGTTTTGTCCACTTAATGTAATGCATAAGCATTCCATACGAATATAAATTATCTTCAACTTGACCTAGAGGTCTAGAACGAAAATTGTTACAATTTAAACATGGAAATGGGATTAGGTTGGACCCTGGCTTCATGTGGGCAACAACAAAATCAATGAATTCTTTCACACCCTTAATATATTCTGGCTTTCCCCTAGTGCCAGCCAAACGCCATCCCTGTTGCCCATACCAGCTAGCCAGCCTCTGTCCGTCGTACGCCGCCACGACCAGCACCGTTCCGATCCGCGCCCCACGATCCACCTCCTGCGACCCAAAACCTCATGGGACACGCCACCACGACCTGCACCGCTCGATCCGCACCCCCACAAGCAGACCATTGACAACCCAAACCTGCACGAGCCACGTCGCCTTGAAGAAAAACCAACCCCTAGCCACCGCCAAGCAGCCAGATATGTGACGCCAACATCGCCAGATCTGCTCACACGACCACCACATCTGACTTCATCCCAGCCGGACCAACCACAAGCCCCGAGCAAACCCTCATCAGATGCCATCCCATGAGCAATAGCCTATCCAATACCCGTCCGGAAGCCAACCTCGTGACGATGGCGAGGCCAAAGGCTAGCCAGTGCGCCCAGGCGCCGTTGGACGAGGATGAATTCCCAGAACAAAAACTGGCCTTTAGAGTTTTCTCAAGAGAGAGAACTTTTTTTTCTGTAGGCTGGTTCTTGTTGAGAGAGAGATACTTACCATAAGAGCAGCAAAAGATATGCATATTCCAATTATTAGAACCCTATTAACTGCACCAATGAATCGCTGACTGCATTTGAAGATGAATTTATAGTCAAGTCTCAAATAAAGATGGAGATTCAAAATTACTTCATATTTGAAGTTCATTTTCCAAGTAAAAAGAGAAAATGCAGTTTTGGCGGCTAAGCTAAATGGAACAGAACACTTATAATCTACTGAACTAGGCCAAGAGATCTTACAATATCTACTATGATCGAAGATGATAAAACACTAGCATGGGTTTTATGCAGCTAGTTATTAAAATATAATCATGTGATGGTTAAAGATTTAAGGAAGCTTAGGAGTCAAAAGTTTGAGCAGTGGCCAATTTCCAAATTCAAAGCCAACCATGGCTTTCATTCCGTTCTTTTGGAAAGGAAAAAAAATATAAAAAAGAACTCTGGAATTCTTAGTAAGAAACAATAAACATTCCTAAAAGCCATAATCAAATAAATATAGTATATTTTGATATTAGATTCACCTTGAAGCTCACACCCTCTCAATATTTGCTTCTCACCAAATGACTTATAGACTTCTTTGCACTCAATCTAAACATCAGAGTCATTCTCCGGGTCTCTTACTATGGCTAAATCCTCTAATTTGAATGAATCCTGCTGAGACAAACATTGTCAGCCACAGCTATATAACCAATTGTTATATGCTATTATCAAAATAGGCACATTCAACATCACCAATGCAAACCAAGCACAAATCGCAGTTCATAAAACAAGTTGGTATAAAAAAAATACATGAAAAGAAATATGTTAAACGACATGCAATAAAATTAACCTTTGTTATTTGAACTCATAGCATAACCTTTTGATTGTAGAGGACATCAACTATAACTACAATTCCCCATATATGGGTTAAGGTGATAATAGTATTGCAAGTCTAGCAGCAAAGAGACAAGTGATTCAATCATATTACCAATTTAACAAAAACAATATAAACAAATTGACAAACACTAGTACTACATTCAAGTTTAACTGTTAATGAATACCATATAAGAATAAAAAATGGTTGCTCATATATAAACAAAGAGTACGAAATCAATCATGGGAGCAACACTTTTTGTTATTTTCTCGTTACCAACCCAACCTTATTTAGGGGACTATACTTAATTAGATCGATCATGCTACTCTAATTTTGGGGGTAATATAGAGACTAGAGAGGGCACTGGTAAGAGAAGAGACACAATATATAGCTCATGCTCTATCTCTAATATCACCATAACAAAACAAAACAAAAAAAACAAAATTTTGTTTTTAAAAGGAGGCTCACAAGCTCTGTGGTGGGTATCAAAACTATGGACCAGTCTCTTTTGAAACATTCTCTTTGGTAGCTGAAAATGCATTAAAGCAGCATTGCTAGCAGAACTCAAAATCTAAAAGGGTCTTGTTAAGAACCTCAACACTGACATTTTTCTATTATTCATCTGTTGTGATATTTTCAATGTAGTTAAGGCATGTCAGGATTTCAGACATAGCTATGTTTATCAGCTTTCACCTACTGATACTCTCTGTTTTGTCAAGCCCCACTTTCTAAGTGTAAGGCACCGGGATTATCTCATTTAAGCTCAGTGCAGAATATTCCAGAATAAAACAATGCCCAAACAATTATCAAGGTAGATGGCTGTATCCGTTATCATACTATGAAAACTCATTTCAATGACGTTTTTCAACTTCACGTACTATAAAACTAATTTGAATAAAGTTTATACAGTTTCCAATATAGTTTGGTTACATTTGATAGCACTTTCTACAAAACCATTACTCCATTTTCATTTTACAACAGATCAACCAACTATGTAATGATGATTGACTAAAACTTTCATTCACATCAACTGTTTCATACTATCATGCTACACTATTGGCTACATCATTATCATTTTAACTTAGATGAATTTAAAGATATATTAAATAGGGAACACTTAAAGTTGCATATGATTACCAAATCACCTTGCTCCAGTTATTGTCATAAACTGTTGCATCTTCTCGCGTTGGCCTCTACCCAACTTGCTCTGTCAAAAGGAAAAGAGAGAGATTATGCCTATATCAAAATTCAGGTATCTGCTGCTCACCAAAAAAAAAAAAAAATTCAGGTATCTGCTGGTGTGCAGATGTACAAGTGAATGCATATAAGTAGCAATTACAATATAAAGTACCAAGAGAAAAGTTTGCTGACATCTATAAACCCTGAGTAACAATTACTACGTCATATGCTACACACAGTTTCTCCTTCCCTCCCTCTCTCCCTCCCCTGGTGGCAAGAAAATCTAACAAAAATCTTAAACATAACAGAATTTTCCCTATTTGAACATTAAAAAAAAAAAAAGGTTTGTACATGCCCCAAACTTTATTAGCACCAACATGCTTCGAAACTAAGAAACCAACACCCTTTCTTAACATACGTAGAAAAGGTTAATTACTTCCCATCCAACCTTGAGAGGCAGTTAGGTATTGAAGAGTGGATAGGATAGTGGCCTTTGGCCTTTAGGTGAAAAGATGCCACGATGCAAAATTTAACAGATTATTAGATAAATGAAATGAATGCTAAGGTGATTTTCTGGAGTATATGCACTTAAAATAGATCTTGATGAATCTCTGAAAAATCCTATGGTAGTCATTACTAGGCACATCATAGGATAACATTGAGGGCATGCCAACTGAAAACAAGACTTGATTTCCACTTAAGTTCTCCCTTCTTAGTAATTGATGAGCAACTAAATCATCATGTGTGCACAAACAGCTTTTACCAGAAATCATATAGGCCACAGAAAATTACAGCTGACTGTCACTAGCTTCGTCAGTGGAATATAAAACCAGTAACTAAATAAGAACAATTTGAAATTTTACATAGAAATCCAATAGCAGAAAATGATTATGAAGTATTATCATTCAGTTTTTACCATGCAACTTAATTTCCCAGAAAACATGTCTTTCTTTCAGCATATCCCATTCTCTAATTCATTAAAGAAAAGTTGTTACTAGTTTATGAGATATATATATATATTACACTAGAACATGTTCAAATTGAATTACAGATTGTGCAACAGAAAAAGCCAAAAGCGTTTGTATTGCTGATGGAAAAGAACTTGTATTTCTAATTCATTGACTGAACTTAAAGTCTTAAAAAAACGAAAATTTAAGTACTTGTGCAAGTTTTTAACATTCCAAAAGGTCCCGGTTTTCCTCTCCCTTTATCTCAGATTTCTCAGCTACCAAGAAGAATGTTCAACAGAAAAAGCCAAAAGCGTTTGTATTACTGATGGAAAAGAAGCAAGAACCTTGGACGTTTTCTGGTTTTTAAAACCTTGTACACTATCTACCTAAACTCCTAAAGTGGTTAAGATTGATTAAGACATTCATATTCATTATTTCGTTTATTTCCAGTACCATTCATTCATTCTTTTACATTGTAGCTTCTAGTAACCATTTGCTCTTCTTTTACATAAAAAGCATCTAGATTTATTTTGTTCTTGATTACTATAGAGTTGAATAAATGAAAATGTAATGCAATAACAGCCCCCTAAGAATTGCATTAGGGTAATATGAATAAAGTTTCAATTTTTAACATTGTGATACGGTTTCACACACTTATGGTATCCAACTGCAGAGCATGGAGTTTTAGAGTTTTTGGTTCTTTGAAAGCCCTGTCATCTGGCACTGCAGTTTCAAACCTTCTTCCTGCTGTGACTCTATTAGAACTTCATGAGAAACATTTATCTATCTTCTGTGACTTTTAGCTTTGTAACCTATAAGGTATTTCAAAAACTGTTCATCTTTTCTTCTCATCATTTCTGCAATGTTATGGTATTCATACTTTAGTCAGCCACTTGGCCTTCTGGGGCATTTTTATTAATTTTTTCTTCTTCTGTGGTTTTTGTCATTGCTATGATGAGAATCTTTCTCATTTCATTGTTAATATTATGAACCCTCATTCCGCATGTGTTATGATGCAACAGTTTCTTAAATAATCTGTTGTTGTGCTAACATTGAAGAAAAATGTCCAAGTGGTCTAGGCTAGTCAAGATTTTGTCCCACTTATATTGCTCACAGCTGATTGTCCTGCAGAACTGCAGGATGCTGGAGCAAACCAAGCAATAAATCAGGTATATATAAGAATCAATTGAAATTTTTCCAGTTTTATTTCAATGGAAATTGTGTCATTCGAGAATCTGTCAATTTATGAGGTATAATGCTTTTATACTAGCATAGTTTCATAAAAGCATAGTTACATCCAGAACAAACACAAACGGAAAATTAACGAAGAAGAGATGAAAGGGTAGAGTCAGAGACTTTGCTGCAAACTCCTACATCCTACGCCTAAGCTCTTTTTTTTTCCTTCCCTCTTCTGAGTTGGAGTTCACAATGCACAGACTTCTAACATCAAATATCAAAAAGTGATGCTCCCAGGCCACTTCAATGATTCAAATTACTAGACTCTTAATTGATTGAACGAAAAACCCTTACCTAGTATAATCTTTCCAACTTCAATCAATCCTGGAATCCCTCTCAAAATCAATGTGTTATGCAAAATAACGACATCAAAGCTAATTCACATATAGCTTTCAGCCTAATGATCCTAATCCTAATTGAATAGTACTTAATAATGAACAAGGTAAAGAAAAATCAAGCACACCTGCTTAACGAGAGGATAGAGGAAGTCATCAGCGTCGAGTTTGCGGAAGACAACAGAGGAAGCTCTTTCCTACGAGTCATGGCGAACCAAACCCCCTGAAATTTGACGACGGTGCCGAATTGACAGGTAAACGTGAAATGATCGAAGTTCTGGAGATGACACTGAGAGAATTTCGGTTATGCTTGAGGGATTGAGAAGAGGGAATGGAGGCTGTAGACACAATTTTCATGTAAACCGGAGCTTTTGGTGGAGAGAGTCCAGACACAGCTCAACTCTTCAGTTTTTATTTTTAATTTTATTTTTTTATTAGAAACCGCTAACAATCCCGCGTCGTCTACGAATTTTATTTTAATTTTCTTTGGTTATGTTTAAGAACAAGAGGAATTGACACACAGAAAAAGAGAGTAATATTTCAGAGAGAATGGAGAATTCAAGTGAGTTTATTCATCTCATACAAAGCAGTATTTATAGGAATACATTTGAAGTGTGAAAGCTCAAAGAGAAAACCAAAATGATAACCATCTTGATGATGATTTTCTGCCATGCTTGTTGCCTTTTGGTAAAGCATGTTACATAAGTCTTCATACACTCAAGTACCTATGATTATATACTCAAGTACCTATCCAAATACTTTACGTATTTGTTTACATGATATAGACATACATAGTATTTATACATTTATACTACAACACTCTCCCTTGGATATTTCATGTTCAATAGTATTTTGTTGGTGGTACGCTTCGAAGTTGCCTCGTTAAAAACCTTGCCAAGTAATAAAACCCAGTGGGAAAAACAACCTTGGTCGAAAGGGAAAAAAAGCACAACGCGCGTTGAGTGTGAAGTATGTTTCTGGATACTCCCCTGATTTAGACTCCCCTTAAAGATCGTGGGAGTTCGGATATCCTCCTCAATCCGATGCTCCTTACATGTTTCTCGAAAGGGGATTTTGGTAGTGACTTAGTAAATAAGTCAGCTACATTATCTTCTGATCAGATTTGATTTACTTCAATATTTAGAAGTGTTTGTTGTTGCTGATTGTAGAAGAATTTCGGCGATATATGCTTGGTATTGTCGCCTTTGATGAAACTTAATTTCATTTACTCAAGACAAGCTGCATTATCCTCGTAAATGCATATAGGTTCATTTGTGGTAAATTTCAAACCACAAGTTCCTCGAATGTGTCTATTTATAGACCTTAGCCATATGCACTCACGCACGGCTTCATGTAGTGCAATAATCTCTGCATGATTTAAGGAAGTAGCAACAAGAGTCTGTTTTGTAGATCTCCAAGATATCGCGGTGCTTCCCATGGTAAAGACATAACCTGTTTGGGAGCGACCTTTATGAGGGTCAGAGAGATACCCTGCATCAGCAAAACCCGTCAGAACATCATTATCATTTTGATAGAGGGGAGGGGGAGAACGTCGGTCACTATGGATAGTGTTCCCGGCGTTCACATTTCTTTTCTCTCTGTAGGGATAGAACAATCCCATATCGATCGTACCTTTTAGGTATCGAAGGATTGTCTTTGTACCAATCTAATGGCGGCGTGTTGGCGCAGAACTATGTCGAGCTAACAAGTTTACTGCAAATGAGATATCCGGTCTTGTGCATTGAGCTAAATACAATAATGGGTCTATCGCACTTAGATATGGTATTTCAGCTTCTAATAAATCTTCGTCCTCATCCCTTGGACTAAACGGATCTTTCATGGGCTCAAGACTACGATTGATCATGGGAGTACTCACAGGCTTTGCTTTATCTTCATTAAAGCGCCTTAGTAACTTTTGAGTATATGCTGACTGATGGATCATAATCCCATCATTACGGTGCTCGAGTTCTATTCCGAGACAAAACCATGTTTTCCCGAGATCTTTCATCTCAAATTCAGATTTCAAATATGTAGCAGTTTCTTTTAACTCATCTAGAGTTCCAATTAGGTTCATGTCATCGACATAAACTGCTACAATTGTAAATCCGGATCTTGTCCTCTTAATGAACACGTAAGGGCATATTTCATTGTTAACATATCTCTTCCCAATCAAGTAGTCACTTAGACGGTTATACCACATCCGTCCGGATTGTTTCAATCCATACAGTGAGCATCTTAATTTTATTGAAAACGTGCTCCGTGGTTTAGAGCCACTTGATTTGGGTAATTGAAGTCCATCTGGAACCTTCATATATATCTCTGAATCTAGGTCCCCATAGAGATATGCTGTAACCACATCCATGAGCTGCATGTCAAGTTTTTCAGAAACTACCAAACTGACAAGGTAGCGGAATGTTATAACGTCCATTACGGGAGAATATGTCTCCTCGTAGTCGATTCCAGGGCGTTGTGAGAAACCTTGCGCCACAAGGCGGGCTTTGTATCTAACAACCTCATTTTTCTCATTACGCTTTCTAACAAAGACCCATTTATGGCCAACAGGTTTTATATTTGGTGGTGTCAGTGTTATATACCCAAATATCTATCTCTTTGTTAGTGAATCTAATTCAGTCTGGATCGCATTTTTCCATTTGGACCAATCTGTTCTTCGTTGACATTCTTCAACGGAGCGAGGTTCGATATCATCGTATTCTATAATTCCTTTTGCAATATGATATGCAAATGCATCATCAATAGCCATAGAATTTATGTCCATAATTACATGTATACTAGTGTAATTCATGGAGATCTCTCTATTCTCTGGAATTGGTTCTACTATTGGAGCGTCCTCCAATGATGTCTCTTGGACATAACCATAATCCGGAATTTTTTCATGAGATAGATTATTTGTATCGATGATTAATGGATTATTTTGTGTCAAGCTCGCTTTCTTTCTTGAGCGAGAATCCATCGAACCTATAGGCCTCCGGCGCTTTCTGGCAGGAGCCATGGTCTAGCCACTGCATCACCCATAGAGGGGATGTCATGTCCTTTAGTTTTAGGGACATCAATCCTTGCAGGTACATTTGCAGCAGGTATGTGTGATCTTGTCACTTTAGCGATATCAGAAAATGCATCAGGCATTGATTCTGCTACGTTCTGAAGATCGAGAATCCTCTGCACTTCTATTTCAGACTGTGTGGTTCGGGGATCAAGATGAGACAAAGTGGGGACAGACCACGACAATTCCTGTCTTTTCTGTTGAACATTAGTGTTCTTGTCTCCCCCTAATGATGGGAAGACTGTCTCATCAAAGTGACAATCCGCAAATCTATCGGTAAATAGGTCACCTGTCAAGGGTTCTATGTAGCGGATAATGCTTGGAGTATCATATCCAACATAAAGGCCTAAGCGTCTTTGAGGACCCATTTTGGTGCCCTCTGGCGGCGCAATTGGCACATAGACTGCACACCCAAATATGCGTAAGTGTGAGACATTAGACTCATACCCAGTCACCATTTGGGATGCAGAAAAGGGTTGGGTGGCAGTGGATCTCAGACGAATAAGCACAGCTGCATGTAATATTGCATAGCCCCAAGCAGAAATAGGGAGATTGGTGCGCATAACCAATGCCCTGGCAACCATTTGAAGTCTTTTAATGGCAGCTTCTGCGAGTCCATTTTGGGTGTGTACGTGAGGGACAGGGTGTTCGACCTCAATCCCAATGGACATGCAATAATCATCAAAGGTTCTTGATGTAAATTCTCCAGTATTGTCAAGACGAATTGACTTAATAGGATGATCAGGTTGGTGAGCCCTTAACTTAATGATTTGTGCTAGGAGTTTAGCAAATGCAGCATTTCTTGTGGATAAGAGCATGACATGTGATCAACGTGTCGATGCATCAACCAACACCATAAAATATCTAAATGGTCCGCAAGTTGGTTGGATAGGTCCACAAATATCACCTTGTATTCTTTGTAAGAATGATATATTTTCTTTAGTGTCTTTTGCATAGGATGGTCTTGATCCTACCTTTGCTAAAGAGCAAGCTTTGCAAAACGAATGATATGCTTTAGAAGTAACTCTTTGGACCAATGTTTGGTTCATACTTCTTTTCGTTTTGAAGAATGGATGTCCGTGTGAAGTTTTTAATATACGGAGCATCATGTCAAGACCTGGATGTCCCAAACGATCGTGTCAAAGCTTGTATGTGTCAGGATCCCATAAATTGTCATTCATGATATGGTTGGATTCAATGACTCTAATAGTGGTTGCATACAATCCACTAGAGCGACACATAAGTTTATCTAAAACTCGTGTATTTCTGTAGTTTTTAGAGGTGATGCAAAGGAACTCTTGTTCATTCTCACAATGTGTTTCCACATGAAAATCATTGGCTCTTATATCTTTAAAGCTTAATAGGGTCCTTCCTGCCCTTGGAGCATATAGAGCTTCGGCGACATTAATATTTGTGCCATTTGGTAACAAAAATTGAGCTGGTCCTCGACCATGAATCAATTGTGATGGTCCTGCCATTGTAGTTACTGAGGATCGACTAGGTGTCATCCATAAAAATAATTGCATATGTTGTAATATAGTACGTGTGGTGCCACTATCAAGTAGACATTCCAATTCTCCGGAAAACATACTGAAAAAGAATAAAGTTCGGAGTATTAACACATGTCCATGACATTGAATGCGATACTTTATTAATAGGAAAAATAGCCAATGATTACATCAAAGTTATTCATAAGTCTATTCCAAACATCGAACTTTAGACAAATTGTTATCACTCAATCCGTTTGGTAATTCCAATGAAATATGACCAGGAAAGTAGAGAGATGTTGGTGGAGCGAGGCTCGCTTAAATACCCCAATCTCAATTGCTTTCCTAGACATCATACTTCATTGGGTACGCCACATAAGAAGGAGTTTAATACAATTGTTATTTATTGACTAAGGCGCATTTTCCATTCTTGGAAAATAGAAAGAGGATTATTCTAATCAAAGTCTGTGGCATCCTCGTGCTCTTCATTTACAGCTTTGAAGTCCTCAATGGTGAGATTGACATCTTCACTATTTTCATCTTCGGCAAGGTTAGCTTCTTGCTCTCTTGCTTCTATGTACTCCTTGTAGCGTGTAGCTAATTGTGTACTTGCATGGCATTGTTTAAACCAATGCTCGATTGATCCACATCTATGACACATGTCATTGTGGTTCCCTCCCTTCATTTGAGGTGTAGGTTGTGCAGGTTGTGCACGTTGTGCACGTTGTGGATATTCCCTAGGAGGGTTGCTGCTACTACCACGGCGCATGGTGCGACCTCCATGGCTCATGGTGCTATTTCCACGGCCGGTGTTTCCATATCTCCCTCTTCCACGTGTGGAGTTGCCATCACCTGTGCCCGCTCTAAAGTTGCGGTTTCCATCTTCATTGGGGCGGTTATATGGACCTGTTCGTCCTTCATGTCCCCTATTATTAGGGTACACATGTCCCCTATTGCTAGGGTACCGCTCCTTGTGCCCTCTCTTGGGTGCATTATAAATTGCCTCATGAACGCTCTTGGTTCCAATGGGTCTTGAATTATAATTCTTTACGAGAATGTTGTCGTGCTTTTCGGCTACCGATAAAATATTTATGAGCTCATTGAACCTCGTAATTCGTCCAGCATTTACTTCAATGTGATACTGTTTTGATAGCAAGATTGCTGCAACGGGGAAGGTGGAGAGAGTTTTCTCAATTAGCTCTTCTTCTGTGAGGGGTTTTTGACAGAACCTCAACATGGATTTGAGACGAAGAGCTTTTGAATTGTACTCAGCAATAGACTTGAAGTCTGAGAAGCGTACATCGTTCCACTGAACCTTCAAGTCAGGGAGGAGAGAATCTTGGATATTGTTAAAGCGCTCTTGTAGCGCCTCCCATAAATCTTTTGCATCTTTGATGGACATGTACTCTAGTCTGAGTACTTTGTCTATATGATGTCGCATCAAGATGATTGCTTGTGCATGCCTCTTGGGTGTTCGAGGGAACACAAGGGCCGGGTCTGGTGCATGGATGATAGGCAATATCCCCTTCGATGTGAGATGGTTCTCAACATCGGTTTTCCAGCTATGGTAATCCGAACCTGTTGAGTCAAGGATTTGAAAATCGAGTCTAGGTTAATTCGACATCCTTGAAGATAAGAAGAAAATATTAGTTTCGGAGTTAAAACTTCCACGAAAAGTAATAAGATTTCCGAGCTATGCTACCAAGAAATCAATTTCCAAGAATCATTGTGAACACTTTTACTTCATTGATTACGAACGCTCTTAGTTCGTTTGGCGTGAATTTCTATAATTCCGCTTTTGATTGTAAGTTCCCGAGAAAAAGGAAAAAGGAGAGAAAATAATTAAAAACTCAAAAACGGGAACTTTTAGTAAAGAATACCTTGAAATAGTGTTGCCGGAAATTTTGACTGGAAAAATTATCGGAGGTGATGGGAAGGATCGTTGGAAAAAGTCGAGAAAAATCGTTCGAAAAGTCGCCGGAAAAGTTTTCGGAAAGTCGCCCCGCAAATCTGTCGACAGATGTGTCAGCAGCTGCTCGGCAGTTGATGCGCAGGGGCCTCGGCAGCACCAGTAGCTGTCCGGTTCGGTTTAACTGCTTCCGGCGGCCGGTTCAGGCAATTTCTGGCCGGTTGCGGCGATTCTGAGACCGGTTCCGGGCTTCTGGAATCAAGGGTTTTGATATGATCTAGGGTTTGGGGATTTTTTATAGGTTTGGAAAAATGACTTCGATTGATGATGAACTCTTCTTTCGTCAATTTTCGATTCTAATTCTAGAGCAACTTCGTGTTGATAACGTGTTTAAGAACAAGAGGAATTGACACACAGAAAAAGAGAGTAATATTTCAGAGAGAATGGAGATTTCAAGTGAGTTTATTCATCTCATACAAATGGGTATTTATAGGAATACATTTGAAGTGTGAAAGCTCAAAGAGAAAACCAAAATGATAACCATCTTGATAATGATTTTCTGCCATGCTTGTTGCCCTTTGGTAAAGTATGTTATAAAAGTCTTCATACACTCAAGTACCTATGATTATACACTCAAGTACCTATCCAAATACTTTACGTATTTGTTTACATGATATAGATATATATAGTATTTATACATTTATACTACAACAGGTCACTAATTATACAAGGGGTTTCTAGAGTCCTGAGGGTGATTCAATTTGGTCACTAATCAAAAAAATTTTACTTACCAAGCGGACTGGGTCACTACTTGTCATATAGTAGGTCACTAAAAATTATACAACAGGCGGGCTTATAACTTTTATTGCTGCCGAATGATTTAATGACCAGTAGTTTTTGTTGGTCAGTAAATCTATATTATTTGTGACCATTATAGTTAGGTCACTATAGATTTGGTCACTATAGCCCGATATTGTTGTAGTGTGTGGCCCAAATTGATACGCCTGTGTCTTTTAGGGTTTCGTATTTCGCATGGGCTCGGTTTCTTCAGGGTTTCGTCTGTGTAATCTAGGAGAATCGACTCAGAAAGTCACTTTTACGGTCTTTCCAAGCCTCCTAGCCAAATGTTAAGGGCAAGAAGGAAATTTAAGTTTAATTTTTAGTTTCTGAATTTAGCCTATTTATTATGTTTATTTTCATAGTTCTTAGGCTCGTTTTAAAATAAGTGAGCACTGATTGTCTAATGAGTGGTGCTAGCATACCACGTCCTAAACTTGTCCTAGAGTTGGCAAGGGAAGATATGTATCCGTGTAATTCTGGCTTGTGATGAATGAAATGAATTCCCTTGGTTCAAAAAAAAAAAATTGTTTTACAATTTTAACTTAAAAAAAAATTACATTGTTGAGATGCTCTCACAAAATAGACTTTTTTTTTTTTTTTTATGGAGCCCCGTGGCTTACCGTTTGCTTTCAAACCGCAATGTTCTCCTTATCTTCGGGAGAGTTTTCATGCTTCAGATTAACTTCCAAACCTTTCCAATTACTTGGCGAGAATACTGACGGTTATTAGGGAGAGCCCTGAGATGTCCGTCAAAGTGATCAATTGTCACATTCAAATCTACACAAATGGAATGAGTTGAATCTTTTTGCATGCTCACTTTAGGGGATATCAACTGACGAATAGGATTCAGATACCAGGTGCTTTGATCCCAATCAGTAAGAGAGTGAACCAGCTAAGAAAAGTTACAGCTCAGAGGTGGAAAAAAGTATCCTAGCTGGGTGAGAAAAATTACTGCTCAGAGGTAGGTATACTCTTTGGACCTGTATCCTTCTTATACTCGGGAATGATATTTCACCACTGCCTCAGATGCTGCTGCGTCTTGTGACTTATCCTCATGAATGTTGCGGTCCTGCCAAATACGTCATGTCACTATATCAAATAAATTGAGTTCTTCTTGGAAGGAATTGAACTCAAGAGCTCATATAAAAGTACGTTCTTGAAAGAAGATGATAAAGAATGAAAATAACACAGTTAGTTGTCTAAAAGGAAATAAGGAAAATGATTTCAATATATACATGACATCGTAGCATAAAAAAATATTAGAATACAGACCGTTTGATTGCATTTCTCATTCAGGAAGTAAAATGACTTTAGTAAAGTCCTCGAGATATTTTCACCTTGAATGACTTAATATTACAGCATAAACCCAAATACATCAAAGCACCTACATTTTTGGCACAAAGCTGAGACTTAAAAATGCCAACAACGATTCGTTATTACAACAATGGCGATCCACACAACTCCCTTCCTTCACTAATAATTAAGCGAGGGGAAATCCTTCGCCCCCGCAATCGTGAAGAATACTCGAGCAGCCACGTTTAAAAGGGGTTTTGGGTTCTTGTAGACCATTGTCTGGGGAAAAATGGCAACCGAGAACTGGTCTTCCTGCTCTTCTGCAACGATCAATCACATTAATTTGCTGCCACACCATGGTTCTGCATCACCGTGCTAATTAAAAACAGGCAGATGATCAATGACTTCATGTTTGAAACTCGATCCCGCCATATTATTCTTTGGCTAAAATAGGTGTATCTTATTCTACGTCGATACGAGACAACGTACAATATATGATATTAATATCAAATGGCCTATATGAGTTCTAAATGCAATTTTTTTGTCTCAAGTATGGAGTTTACAGTGTGTAGATTGGTTTATTCAGTTTTGATTGTTATTCTTCCTATTTCCTGTCATGTTTGAGGAACACGAAATCCCTCCATTTGGAAAAGCGGTTTGAAAATATGTGGCAGTTTAAACTGACTGTTTTTTTCCTGGACACATTGATCAAACCCATGATAGGGGCTTACCGTTCTACATTTTTGTTTAATTATTATTATTATTATTATTTTGAAATATGGATTTGACACCTAATCTAACTAGGAGGCTCAACCCCACATTATTATTTATAATAGAAATATTAGGACCGGGGGGAGGGGACGACATAAAACCTAGGGTTGGGCCCGATACAAAACCAAGCTAATTGGCCCTGAGCCAAGTACCAACCGAAGTTGAGCTGGTTAGCTAAATCTAGGACCGAAACCAACTATTGAAAGTTGGTTACCGACAGTTCGGTATACCGAACTTCTCGGTTGGACTTGGTCGGTTTAGGCTTGAAACTGAGATTTTATCCGGCCTAATTTCATCCAAATTTGATTGTTGATATCCCATTTGAATTGTGTTTTTATCTATTTTCTAAACCCATTTCAAGCTTTTTTTTTCAATCTATTAATAAAGCCAATTACAATATTAAGCTATAATCATAAAACCTGGTTACGATAAAAACCCATTACGTGAATGTGTAGATCATGATCTCAAGTGTTACATCATAACAAATAACCAAATCTCATTCCTAATATCTATCAGTAAAAAAGTATACTTAAAAGAATCTTTAATCTCCAGGTCATAATGCCCTCACATCTCTCAGCAAAAGAGTACACAAAGCACAAACAAAGCGAAACTCAATCAACAAAGCGAAGATCAATCAACAAAGCTAAAGCTTACCTGACCTCTGAATTATCAATTTGCATAATTTGTGTTTGTAACTTTGTATTCTGTGTTCTTCAATCTTCATTATTCGCGCAATCCACCAGATTTAATCATCTTACTCATGTAGAAGCCTGGCAAATCAATAGATCTTATGGGTGAAGAAGATGATGTTAGAAATTGGGGTTATGTCTATCAAAATCAAGTAACCGACATAAAAATATGAACAACAACATAAGAATAGGGATAGAGATTACATTGGGATCAAGAAAACAAGAATTTTTGAAAATTAGGGGTGTTAAGCTTTGTGGGTCTCTAAAATTTTGGGTGAATCTATTGAAATTGTGGAGAATTAAGGCTAGAGATTTGGTATATGAGTTCTTGTGCAAGACCTGAGATTGCTTCCAAAAATTTCTTTTGCAAGTTTTTGTCTTTGCATATTCTTGGCCTCGTTTGGTCTGAAGAAAGGAAATTGGTTCATTGGTCTTTCCCATAATCATGGGAAAATAAATTTCCCACTAATTTCCCTACCAATGTGGGAATGTCGGGAAAATGCATTTTACTTTTCTTTCCAATGTTTGGTTTGTGCATGAATAAGAAAGTAAGCAACATCAGTTTTCCAATAGTATCCTTAATATCAAAACATAAACAATTCAATATTTAAATTTTCTTGAATAAATCGGTAATAATATTCTTTAAAATGATATTTAAAGTAGGCAATTAAAGTGCAATTGATGTAGGAAAAGTAGGAGGGAAAATGGATCTCATGGGTTGCGGGAAGATCCACTTTCTCTCTTATTTTCCCTTTATGCAGGAAAGTTGTTCATTTCCTTAGACGTGCCAGATAGAGAAAGATAAAGTTTATCTTCCCAAACTTTCTATTCAACGAACCAAAGGAGGTCAAGGTTATGAAATGTTTTTATGAGATAGTAATTTCACATGGTGTTGCATTGGTGGTTTACATGCTTACATGCTTAGGATCAAGAAAAAAGAAATGCGGACCATATAGATTGCTGGTTGCAGCAAGTATTTGAAGAAAAAATGGATTACTATTAGATTCGAGGCCAACATTCAAACTTCCTTTCAATTACTCCATTGGAGAAATTTTTCCATACTACCGCTTCACCGCCCAACATTTATTTGACACATGGATAAGAGAGAAATAGTTCAGGCTTTATTTGCACCATGTTCGTAGATTTTCTATTATTTTATGCAACAATAAAACACCATGTATTTCATCAATACAAAAATACCTCCATGACATGAAGTTAGCAATTTGAGTACACATCAGTAATCGTAAATCCCCAAAAGGCGAGCTTGATTCTAAAAATTATGTAAATTATGTGCAGCACCCAGATGCAAATACATGACCGGGCACGATTTCTTTTAGAATTGATACTTAAACAAGAGATCCACTTGGCTGCATATGGGGATAGAGAGAGATTCTTGTAGAGTTTGATTCTAATATTGTAATGGTTGGTTTCTACTTTCTCCTTCAAAATCTTTGTATCGTTTACGGACGATGGACAATTGGGTATGGAAAGCTTTGAAATGATTAAACTGTAATAAATCAATTCGATAAACAGAGCCTTAACTCTCTTTTCCACTTGGCCATGTGTCAACGTATAACTGACCCGTCAAACCAGGTGACAAGTCAGTTTGACTGCAATACGTAAAAACTTCTCACTCCGTTGTAAGAAATAATTATTCTACAATTAATATCAATTTAAATAAAAATATTAGATTTGATTTGTTGACTGCTGCTCTTGTTCATCTTCCCCATCTTTCTGCATTTTTACTTTGTCCGATAGGTGCAAGTTCTAAGCAGCTGTCGACTCTCATCTGTCCAAACAACCATTTAATGTGTCCATTGAATGTTAAGATTCCAAGTGAAAGGCTACTCATCCATCAAAAATCTTTATACTGTCTCCGAAAGATTGTTGAAATTTATTGAAGCATGGTCCAATTTAATTCTTCAATTTGAAGACAGCACACAATCACATGTATAGATCAGAGAAATTATCGTTTGGCAGATAGAATCCCCGACACCAACTTGTACTTTTGACTTTCATGAATCAAGGACCAAGTTGTGTTCAATCTATCCCAAAATTTTCACCATATATCTTTCTATAGAGAGGCAATTGTACAAAGTTGGACCTCTAAGGAATATTCAACTCGCTTTTTCGATTTTCAAAAATAATAACCATTCGAAGGGTCGTCGAGCAGTTCTCGAGGGATCCAAGCTAGCTTCACTTTCGAGTACTATTTCAGAGGGTTTGAGACCTACTTATAATGAAGGAATTGAGTATTATAAACGAAAAATTCGCTAAAACCTTTTAAAGCTCCAAGTTTTGATCATTTTTACAAAACTATCGATGATCTTTGTCGCCATAATTTGCCGACACTAAATATCATTGTACAATGAACATGCGAAGCCAAAGTACACTTAAATTCCGTCACCATCTGTCTTAATCAATTCTCACCAAAGATTTGCAGCTTTTATTAACATTGTTTATTGTCTTTGCATAGTATATGCATCTTGACTAGATGATCTAGTATGTTTTATGTTGTTAGTCAAACAAGTGCAATCGATAATATAAAATATTACATCATCGATTCACAGAAAAACGAAAGCGAAAACTATTCTTAAATTTGGATACCTAACATTACAGTTCATAGTGTAGCAAAATTTATAGGCAACCAAACAAATCATAGCATTATTTCTTGCACGTAATCTTAGTTCCAAAAATGTGTATACAATTGATATAGATAGCTCAAATTGCGTAGACCAAGTGATGGGAAAAAGTATGGCCACCAATAAGAAGCAGAAGATATCTAATACCATTTAAACTCTTCTCAAGGCTTCAACTACTCCAACTAACCCTCAAAGAAAATGTATATGCTATTGCCAGGAAGATGATGATCTAACCTCCACCAATACTCCAACGTTCCCAATACTTCAAGCATTTATGTTTACAAGAATTTTAGTCCATAATAGGCCCCTTTACGTAGAGGAAAGTCGTCTTCTCATGTCTACCAGGACCACAACATAAGAGTTAGTACAAAGATGAGTGTCGAAAAAAATTCTTACATATAGTGATATAGGTATACTTGGTCAAAGAGGGAGGGGGAGAAGAAATTGGGACCTCTGTTTGTCAACTTGGAGAGAAATGTCGATCTTACTAATAGACTAAAGGTTAATTGACAAATGCTTACATTTTGTTAAACATAAACTCGGAAAAGCACATGTGATGTCTTCATGTTTGTGTATTTTTCTTTCGAATTGGGGTTGTAAATTGTACATATAAGTTTAATTTTCACTGATATAATGCTCTCACATATACTTCAAAAAATATTAATTTTTACATAATGCAAAACCAAAATCTAGCCAAATGGTGTCGATTATGAAAATCTATATACAGCGACTCTCTCTCCTTCTCTTTCTCTATGCTTTGCTAGGGTTAGGGTTTTTGACAACAAGGTTGTGCGGCGTCCTCTTCTTTATGGCTGCAACAATGGTATCGATGACGGCCAGACTAGTGACTCGATTATCGCTCAAAGACGGAAAAGAGGCTGTGGACCTGGGCAATCTCCGTATTCTGGGGAAGGAATTTTTAGCAAGAAACTTATACTTGGTGTGTAGACGGAACAATAATCTAACTATGGTGGTGGACTCCTTTTGAGCGCCATCAAATTGATGTGGCATCTAACAGGGACGATGGACATCCAACCTAGGGAGGGCCAGATTCTCTTCACGTTCACTTGTGAGCACAATCTGGCTAGGCTGAAGAAGGGCGGCCCCTGGGGCTTTCAACGAGCAATGGTCTATTTAACGACTATGATGGGTTCTTCGACATTGTGGCGGTGAGGATAGACTTTGTTTGGATTTGAGTGGAATTGCATGGCATTCCCCTGACAATCTTGACTGAGGCTGTTGTTGGCTTGGTTGGGGATATGATTGGTGAAGTGTTGCATGTGGATCGGATGACACTACTTCGTAGGTTAGCAAGTGCTCTCCATCAACAACCTGGTACACTTGGATCAGCGGGTTAGAGTCACACCAGTGGACATCCTCACCCTACATTTCAGGTATGAAAGATAGCTTGGTAGGTGAAGATAGTGCTCCATGATCAATCATGGAAGGGAGAGATGCCCTAGAGAGGCGAAGGTGGAGATGGGAAGCATTGAGGGTCCAAATCTTGAACTGGCGGTGGGTTCGGCTCTTCCTGCCCTAGTTTTTAGGGAAAATGTCTAGCCAACCCTTTCACCCTCTCTCTTTCTTGCTTTAGGTTTCCCAAATCCACTGAAGAGACGGGCTGTATAGATCTGGCCATTGCCAGAGGTGATGTCTGCAACTGAGTCAGAGGACTTCTTGAGCTTGGGTCAGATTGCCGGTATACAACGTCCAAGGGAGGAGGAAGAACCGGCTAAGGGTAAGAGGGCCAAACATAGCCTTGCCCTTGTTCTTGTCGGACTACAACTTGAAAGCCTATGGCTGGAGCTCTTTTCTGAAGGGTTGTTCGATGTCATAGTCACCACTACCTCTAAGGTGCACAAGAAGCGCAACAAGCCCTGTGGCCGGAGGAACACACCAAAGGCCAATTCGGCACCACAGTTAATTTGGTCTGATTCCAGGCACGAACTCTACTTATTCTGAGGGAGGCTCTATCTATGGGGGTCTTGAGGTAGGGTACCCTTTCCCAGGCTGGCCAGGAGTAGTACCCCTACATGCCCTAACCTGTGTTGGGGCTGCGTTGGTTGTTGCGATGTACACCAGGATGATCTTAGGTGATAAGACAATCAAGGTAGTGGTTCATCTTAGGGTTACGTAGGAGTAGAGTTTTATTTCCTGCATTTTCCTTTTGGACTTTAGTTTTTTTTTTTTTTTTTTAGCTTCCTTTCTTTGGATTTTAGTAGTTTTCATCTGAGCATCGATTTGTAATATGAGGGGTTTTTAGACCCTTCAAACTTGAACGAGAGAGGTCATATGATTTTCATCAATGGATAAGTTTTCCGTTGCCCTAAAAAAAAAAATCTAGCCAAATAGTCCCAGACTCTTGTGTATTATCATCGATCTTTATTGCTTCAACGTCAACATATCTATCTTAAAGTCATTTTGCCAGGGAGGCTATTTAATCCTCACTTGAATTGGATATATGAGGTTGAAATATTCATAAATAGCTAGTAGCTTTATTCCCCAGCAAAGTTAACTTCATGAATATAGCAAATATTACTTAACGTACTACACCATAAGTCAAATCTCTACTATCCTAGGATATGATCAAATCTACAAACTATCAATTCAGTTCTTATAGCTGAAGATTATTTAGTTAACATAATGGATCCTTCCAAAAATTGAAAAAAAATTAGACTCCCACACTCAAATGCAATTCACTTACCAAAACGTGTTACGTACATGGACACATTTTATACGACCAAAAGAACTCTAATTTTGTTAATTTTGTTTTCCTGTTAATCATGTTCTTTTTTTAAAAAATGTAAACTAAATAAGCGAACAATTTCTATCATTGAACCGCACTATTAGGTGATCGACGAAACTTGACGTCTACAAGGCAGACAGTCGGTCTCCCGTCGGTCCGCATCGCCCTAGCTAACTTCTACACATTGTACTTTTAACCTACTTTATCCTTTTTTTACTATAAAGAGCTGTAACTATCCTCAGTCACTTGCATTCCATGTTGCCCTGGACATGCCTACCTTGTGAATACATGTTATAGTAGCCAACTATTCATAGCACCAAGATCAAATATTCAACCCTAACCCCAACCATATTAATTTCCACCTCAATATCCATTAATTTCCATACCCAACCAACTCTAATTTCCATCCCCAACTCCCTCATTTAAAACCCCTGCGCGCTTTCCCTCTCTCTCAGACAAGTAAGCACCAAACCCTCAAACCCTCATTTTCAGTTTCAGAGAGAGAGATAGAGCTTTCGGCTATGGCGTCGAAGAAACAAGGACGGAGCTTCCCGTCGATAGCGCGGTGCGACACCAGCGAAATGGCGTCGTACGAGTCCATCGCGGCGGATCTCGACGGCACTCTCCTCATCTCCCGCAGCTCCTTCCCTTACTTCATGCTCGTCGCAATCGAAGCCGGCAGCCTCCTCCGCGGCCTCGTGCTTCTTCTCTCTCTTCCGCTCGTCATCGTCTCCTACCTCTTCGTCTCCGAAGCCCTCGGCATCCAGATCCTCATCTTCATCTCCTTCGCCGGCCTCAAAGTCCGTGACATCGAGCTCGCCTCACGCGCCGTCCTCCCCAGGTACACGCGCTTAGGATAGGGATGCATAACTAACTGTTTCGTTACGAGTAGTAGTTGTTGTGTGTATTCTGAGTTGTTATGTGATTGATTTGTTAGGTTTTACGCGGCGGATGTGAGGGAGGAGAGCTTCGAGGTGTTCGACAAGTGCAAGAGGAAGGTGGTGGTGACGGCGAATCCGACGCTGATGGTGGAGCCGTTCGTGAAGGATTTTCTCGGCGGAGATAAGGTGCTCGGCACAGAGATCGAGGTGAATCCGAAGACGAAAAAGGCGACTGGTTTTGTGAAGAAGCCGGGGGTTTTGGTAGGGAAGTTGAAGCGTGCGGCTATTGAGAAGGAGTTCGGAGATGAAGTACCGCATCTTGGGATCGGAGACCGGAGCTCCGATCACGATTTCATGGCTCTTTGCAAGGTTCGTTTCCTTCCCGCAAGTTTGCTTTTTTTTTTTTTTTTTTTTTTTTAAGTAGTAAAACCATTGGGACCCATTGTGGTAACCATTTCCAACTACTTTGCCAGCTCAAACAGCAAGTGGTCTAGCAAAGTTATAAATGAGAGTAAAGGAAATATCTAAGGCAGTAATGAAGTTCATTCATACATCTCACATGAATCACATGGAATGCAATCATTGATATGTACTTCATGAAAGACCCATAGTTCTCTAGTAAAATTAAGTGATCGCTTATCTACTATTACATTTGGGGGCATTTTTCTGAGTCTCTTCACAATATTGTGTTAAAATCGTCACGTGAGATAGAACTTAATTGATGAGAAATATGTTACTATATTACGTTATTCGATTTGAATTTTAGAATTCATTTCGAGGTAAATCAAACTTCTCATCTAACCAGTCACTGTAATGCGATTGTGATCCTGAGCAAATATGTTAATTATGTCCTTCATACTGTATATCACTCGGATTACAAATTGTGCTGATTTTCGTGAAATTTGTATTTAGTTCTAGTTACCTATTTATTGATCTGTTATTGATCATGTTGATATATATATATATATATATATATATATCACTTTGATTACAAATTGTGCTTCACTTTCTATGTATTATCTTATGGTTTAGTTTTTGCTCATTATGGTTTCAATGTTGAGCAGGAAGGCTACATGGTTCCCCCAAGCAAATCAGCACGCCCAGTCCCATCGGACCGCCTAAAAAACCGGCTCATCTTCCACGACGGCCGCCTCGTCCAGCGCCCCGACCCACTCAACGCCATAATTACCTATCTCTGGCTTCCATTCGCCTTCGTCCTCTGCATTATGCGCGTCTACATCAACCTCCCCCTCCCCGAACGCATCGTTCCCTACACCTACGCAATGCTCGGCATCAAGCTCAAAATCCGCGGCAACCGGCCTCCACCACCTTCCCCAGGCACACCAGGAAACCTCTACGTCTGCAACCACCGCACCGCCCTCGACCCCATCATCATCGCCATTGGCCTCGGCCGCAAAGTCTCGTGTGTCTCCTACAGCGTCAGCCGCCTCTCTCGGTTCCTCTCCCCCATCCCCACCATCGCTCTCTCCCGCGACCGTGAGGCTGACGCTGCTCGCATCACCGCCCTTCTCCAAAAGGGCGACCTCGTCGTGTGTCCGGAGGGCACCACGTGCCGGGAGCCTTTCCTGCTTCGTTTCAGTGCTTTGTTCGCAGAAATGAGCGATAGGATCGTCCCGGTGGCGATGGACTGCAAGCAGAGCATGTTCTACGGCACCACCGTGAGAGGTGTTAAATTTTGGGACCCGTATTTCTTCTTCATGAACCCGAGGCCGACTTACGAGGCAACTTTTCTGGACCGGCTGCCGGACGACATGTCGTGCAAGGCGGGGAAGTCGGCGATCGAGGTGGCGAACTACGTGCAGAAGGTGCTGGGTGATGTGCTGGGGTTTGAGCGCACTGGGTTGACAAGGAAGGACAAGTACTTGTTGCTGGGAGGAAATGACGGAAAGGTGGAGTCCATGTACAATGGGAAAAAGTGAGTGCGAGGGCGTTATGGTCATTGGCATTGGTAGAAGGAATTTGGTGCTTTACTAATTGCTAGGTGAAAGCTCTACTGAGATTTACTGAAGCTGTCCGTCGGTATGGCTGAAGGGTTCCAGTTGGGTATATTGGTCTGAGTGTAGATGGATTCAATGTTCAGAACTTGCTTAATGAAATTGATACGATCAGCATGATATCACAACTATTTCATGTTGGAATATGGAAAATTTGTAATAATATTTTCTACCTTTCTAGCAGTCTTATCTTTCCCCGCCCTATTCGTGCAAATTTGTAGTTTTATGCCTGTGTAAGGAAAAATATTTGTTTGTCACCATGAAAATAAATTCTAAAATCCTTATACAACTCTCACGGCCTCACTTTTATAATATCCAAGTACACAATAATCACGAAGGAGAAATTTCCTCTTGACACTACTTTTTCCTTCCACTCTCGTGCACAACCCACAATTAAGCTCTTTCTCATGATTGCATAAACTTGCATGCTTCCTTCCTATTCATAATTCGGCAGCACCACTTTGAAGACCAAGTAATGACTTGCCTATGGTTCACAAGGTAACTGAGCAATATATTGAAATGTCCTCAAAACTGAGCAATATATTAAAATGTCCCAAGTTAGCATTGCATGAAGAATAACATATTAATTTCAACACTACTAGCATCGTGTGCCTGTGCCATTGATTGTGGAGCACAATACTTAACCCACCACCCACTCTATGCTTCTTCGCATGGCACCAAGGCATCACCCAAACTCGTTTCGAACCACTACTCCAACACCACTAACTGATCGAGGACCCATTCACGCAAGCTCCCTAAACTCAAAGTTTTAGCGGCCAATAGGGGAATTCCTCCAATAACTTCTTATAAAAACTGAATGCATGCTTGCATTCTGATCATCAATTACTCTTGCTCAATTAATCACCTTCATCAATTAGTATTGAGATGGAAGGAGGGTGCCTCAAACAGCTTGTTTATGCATCTTTGCTGCTTTTGATACTGATACATATCAATATTATCCCATCCCTGTCCCTTGAATTCAATCATTCTGATGGTAATTACGTTAGGGGCATAGAGAGGGAAAGGCAAGCACTCCTTGCTTTCAGACAAGGATTCACTGAGCATGCGGCGACGAAGAACTATTGTCTTCATGGGGAGGGAGAGAAGCCCAAAAGCAAGACTGCTTCGGATGGCGAGGAGTCTACCGCGACAACCAAACTGGCCATGTTACATTGTTACTCGACTTCATCTTGGAGACCAATATTTCACAGGTACAGTTAGCCCTAAACTCATTAAGTTGCAGCATTTGGAATTTTCGCATCTCCAATTCGATGGGAGCCAAATTCCAAAGTTCATTGGATCCTTTACCAATCCTTCATCGATGTGCAGATAGAGCCAGAAGTGAGGCTTTGTGCCTTCGTCAATTTAAGGTACCTTCATCTTTTTGGATTTTAGGGCAAATTGCCATATCAGCCTAGGAAACCTTACGCACTTGCAATATCTGAATCTCCGTTATAACTACTTTGATGTACAAGAAAATCACCTTAATTGGCTTCCGTACCTCTCTTCTTTAAAATACTTGGATCTGAGTTTGAACTATCTCCGTACGTAACGTATTTGATTGGCTGGAAAAAGTTAACAAGCTCCCCAATCTAAGAAACTTGACATTACAACAATGTTTTCTTCCTCGTCCAATCTTTTCCACTCTTCCTCACATAAATTATTCAAAATCTCTTGCTAGAGTTGACTTTTATTACAACCGGAATGCCGCTGCCACTACTTCTTCAATATTCAAGTGGTTGTGCAACTACAATACCAGCCTTGTTTATCTTCGCCTCGGATTCACCAATTTAAGTGGTTCAATTCCAGATGTTTTCGGAAACATGAGGTCTCTTGCATACCTTGATCTCTCATTTAACAATCTTGAAGGTGGGATCCCGCTTTCCTTTGCCAATTTATCTAGTTTGCGATCGTTGGCCATTTTGCAAAACAATCTCAGTGGACAATATTTGGACATTATTCAAATACTGTCAAAGTACTGCTCAAAACTCATTGAAGATTCTGGACCTCTCTTGCAATCAGCACCTTTCTGGGTCATTGCCTAATCTTACGATTTTTTCGTCTCTAATGTACTTATCTCTCTCAAGCACTGGATTGTCCGGAAGAGTACCCGAAAGTATAAGGCAAGTGTCCAAGTTGAAGTGATCAATATGGCTAATACTTCTTTGGAAGGGACCATTTCAGAAACTCATTTCTCACAACTGTCCAGATTATTAGCTTTGGATTTATCAGCTAACTCACTTGGACGTCAATTCTGAATGGATTCCTCTTTTTTCAATCGGAGTGCATAACATTGAGTTCTTGCAAGATGGGTCCCTCTTTTCCCCATTGACTTCACAGGCAGAAGAAAATTTCAAATATTTATATATCTAATATGGGAATTTCTGATATCCTTCCTATTGAATATTGGCTTTAATTGAATTGGTGGATAAAATCCAATGTGAAGGGCCATGGTGAAAATCACATGGGCAAGAGTCTTTTGGTTAATTAGGAGATATATGTGAGCCTAGGTTAACTAGGATAGATATATATATACAGTCCGGCTACACTAAGGACGTCTTAGTTTTTCTTAGGTACGGATTTCCGGTTTTCACCCACTTTCCGATCACATTTTCACATCTTAACCGTTCAGTTTTTAGGTCCTAATGTATAGATCACCTCTGCAAATTTTCAACCAATTTGGTGATCGTTAAGGCATCCAAAACGGTAATTTACCATTATAAATACGAACGGTTCCGATTCGACAGATTCGGTCCGTTCGTGTAAATTGCAGTTTTGGATGTCTTAACGATCACCAAATTGGCTGAAATTTTGCAGGGGGGATCTATACATTAGGCTCTAAAAACTGAACTGTTAAGATGTGAAAATGTGATCGTAAAGTGAGTGAAAACACCAAATCCGTACCTAAACCTTAGGTAAGGACATCCTTACCTGAGAAAAATCCTATATATATATATATATGATTGCTGCCGTGAACTTAGTTTGGTGTGAGAGAAAAAGATAATTAACCTAGAGTAATAGTCTATTCCCTGTTTTACTAGGGGATTGGTTGTATTGGGGTCTTGGGTAAAGAGTTTTATTGCTAAACTCAAATTGTATTATCTCTAATTGATTATAGTGAAATTTCTCGCCGGCTCTGAAAGTGGACGTAGCTCAATCACATTGATTAAGTGACTCACTATAAATTCTTGTGTTCTTGTGTTTGCTTTCTTTTTCGTTGTTTGGTTGTTCATCTAGTTCCATATTAATATTGTGTTTGTTATGCTTCCACACAAAAAACTGGTATTAGAGCTATGGTTCTGAATTGGAGTTGATTCATTTATTGGAAACCATGGTTGACGAGAATTAGAAAGGGACTGAGTCTTCAGGTTCTTCACGTTGGTCGACTACCAGGCCATCAATTGGTAATGCCAAATTTGAAGTTGAAAAATTTAATGGCACTAACAATTTTGGCATGTGGCAGTGTGAGATGATGGATGTCTTGTGTCAACAAGAATTGGATATAGCTCTAGAAGATAAATCTACAGACATAGATGATGTGGAGTGGGCGAGAATTAACAAGTGGGCTTGTGGTTCTATCAGAATGTGCCTTGCTAAAGATAAGAAATTCTTTGTTATGAAAGAAACTTCTGCAAAAGAGTTGTGGAAGAAATTAGAAGACCAATATATGATCAAGAGTGTTGAAAATCGGTTTCAGCTGAAGAGGCGGTTTTTTCGATTTAATTATCGATAGGGTGTTTCTGTTTCTGAACACATTAGTGATTTCAATAAGATACTTGCAGATTTGGCTAATTTGAATGTGCAAATTAGTGATGAGGATAAAGCTTTGTGTTTGCTAAATTCTTTTCCTGACAAGTATGAGCATTTGATTGCAACTTTGTTGCATGGAAAGAATGATGTGAAATTTGATAATGTGTGTAATTCATTGATAAATAATGAGTGCCGAAAGAAAGAGAAGCAACTTTAGAACGTGTCAGGTGAAGCACTTGTAGTAAATGACAGATTTGATGAGAGAAAACCTACTGGAAAAAGAGGTAAATCTCGTTCCAAGTCAAGTCAAGAAGTAAATTTCTTGCAAAAGATGAGTGTGCTTTTTGTCGTAACAAAGGTCTTTGGAAGAATATTGTCCTAAGTTGAAGAATAGAGACAAGAAGGATTCTGAAGTGAATGTTGTAAGAGATGATGAAGATGACGACTTTGATTTTGCTTTGAGTTGTTTATCAGCTTTTGAAGATTTTGTAGAAGATGATCAAGATTGAGTTTGCTTTGACTAGTTCATCTGCAGTCGGTTATTCTGACAAGTGGATTATAGATTCAGGTTGTTCACATCATATGTGTCCTAATAGGGAATGGTTCTCTACTTTCAAGGAGTTGAATGGCGGAGTAGTTTTGATGGGAGATAACAGTCCTTGCAGAACAAGAGGGATTGGTACAATTCGTCTGAAGATGCATGATGGAGTAGTCAGAGAATTAACTGATGTCAGGCATGTTCCAAATTTGAAGAAAAATCTTATCTTTTTGAGAACTTTAGAATCAAAATGGCACACAATTACATTGAAAAGTGGAGTTGCTAAAGTTGTCTCTTGTTCACTTGTGATGGTGAGAGGTGAAAGATTCATAAATTGTATTTTCTACTAGGAATCACAGTGATAGGTGAAACAGCAATATCTAAGACTACAGATGATGATGCAGACAATACAAAATTATAGCATATGCGTCTTGGACATGCTGGTGAGAAAGCAATGCAGGGATTAGTGAAGCAAGGTCTATTGAAAGGTGCAAAGACCGAAAAATTAGAATTTTGTGAACATTGTGCCTTGGGAAAACAAACTAGAGTTAAATTTGGTACTGCAGTTCATTAGACTAAAGGTGCTCTAGATTATGTTTACACTGATGTATGGGGACCTACCAAAACTGCATCTTTGGGAGCTAAACATTGTTATGTCTCTTTTGTTAATGACTTATCTAGAAGAGTATGGGTGTACACCATGACTTCTTAGATATATTTGTGAAATGGAAGAAGATGATTGAGACTCAGACTGGTCGAAAAATTAAGAGGCTCATGTTAGAATGCTAGATAATGGTGGTGAATATAAATCTGATCCGTTCTTGAAACTATGTCAAGATGAGGGCATTGTGAGACACTTCACAGTTAAAGAGACACCATAACAGAATGGAGTGGCAGAGTGCATGAATTAGACTTTATTGGATAAAATTCGGTGTATGTTGTCTAATGCTGGATTAGGCAAAGAATTTTGGGCTGAGGCAGTTGTGTATGCAAGTCATCTCATTAATAGGTTACCTACTACTGCACTTGAGGGAAAAACTCCCATGGAGGTATGGTCTGATAAACCTGCTACTGATTATCATTATTTACATATTTTTGGTTGTCCTGCTTATTTTCATGTCAGGGAAAGCAAATTTGATCCAAGGGCCAAGAAAGCTATATTCTTTGGATTTAATGAGGGTGTTAAGGGATTTAGGCTTTGGTGTCCAGATGTAAAGAAAGTTGTTATAAGCAGAGATGTGACTTTTGATGAGGCTATTATGGTTGATCAGAACAAGTAGAAAAATTCTGAAGAGCAGAGAATTACCGTAGAGAGTTTGTAGCAGGTGGAGTTAAAGAAAAAAATTCTTGAAACTCCAATTGATCCAGTGAGTCCTATTGTTGATTTAGATGATTCAAATATTGAGGACATGAGTATTGAAGTAGAGGTTCTAACCCAAGAGCTTACATAGCAAGATGGACCAATTGCAACCACAAAGGGAAAAAGGAATGCTCAAAAGCCAGCTTGGTTTAATGATATGGTGACTTATGCACTTCTAGTTACTGAAGAAGAAATTCCTACTACTTATGAAGAAGCTGTCATACATGCAGATTGTGTAGAATGGGAAAAAGTTGTGGGTGAGGAGATCAAGTTTCTTTACAAGAATAAAACATGGGAGTTGGATCAGTTATCGCATGAAAAGAAAGCAATTGGTTGCAAGTGGGTGTTTGCTAAAAAGGAAGGATCACAGTACAAGGTTAGGTTGGTAGCTAAAGGCTATGCACAAAAAGAAGGAATTGACTACAATGAGGTATTTTCTCCTGTTGTTAAGCATTCTTCTGTTCGTATTTTATTGGCCTTGGTTGCACAGTTTGATCTTGAGTTAGCACAGCTTGATGTAAAAACTGCTTTCTTTCTTACATGGTGAATTAAAAGAAGAGATATATATGACTCATCCAGAAGGATTTAAAGTTGTTGGTAAAGAAAATTGGGTCTGCAAACTGCATAAATCGTTGTATGGTTTGAAACAATCTCCAAGGCAGTGGTACAAGCTGTTTGATAAATTTATGTTCGGTCAGAAGTACACTTGGAGTCTTTATGATCAATGTATTTATTTCGCAAGCTATAGGATGGGACCTTCATTTATTTGCTCTTATATGTTGATGATATGTTAATTGCATCTAAGAGCAAGGTGGAGATAAATATATTGAAATCACAATTGATTGGTGAATTTGAGATGAAGGATTTGGGAAAAACTAAAAAGATTTTGGGCATGGATATTGAAAGAGATAAGTCGAGAGGCAGAGTTTGTTTTTCACAGAAGCAATATTTAAAGAAGGTGCTACATCGGTTTGGCATGAATGATAAATTTAAACCTATAAGTACACCTCTTGCCTCTCACTTTAAGCTTAAATCTACTATATTTCCTAGCATAGATGGTGATATGCAATATATGGCCAGAGTTTCTTATGTTAGTGTTGTTGGTAGCTTGATGTATTGTATGGTGTGTACTAGACCAGATATTTCACAGGCCTTAAGTGTGGTGAGTAGATATATGCATAACCCAGGTAAAGGTAATTGACAAGTAGTGAATTGGATTCTACGGTATATTCTTGGTACTGTGGATGTTGAATTGGTTTTTCAGCAGGATAAGACGAGTCAGTGTGTTGTTGGATATGTGGACTCTAATTTCGCATGTAAGTCTCGATCTACTATAGCTTATGTGTTTACTCTTGCTAGTGGACTGGTAAGTTGGAAGTCAAATTTGCAATCTACAAATACTTTGTCAACTACAGAAGCTGAATATATGGCGGTAACAGAGGGTGTAAAAGAAGCAGTTTGGCTTCGTGGTTTCCTTGAGGACTTGGGAATTATTCAAGAATATGTGGATATTTTTTGTGACAGTCAAAATGCTATTCATTTAGCAGAGAACCAAGTTATTCATGCTAGTACTAAACATATCAATGTCAAATTTTAGCAAGATTCGTCAGGTGGTGGAGGATGGTGATGTTCAACTCCTCAAAATTGGAACTGCAGATAATCCTGCTGATATGTTGACAAAGTCAGTTCCATTGATCAAGTTCAAGCATTGCTTGAACTTGATTGGTGTTTGTAGAATTTGAAATTCCCTTCGGGGATGTTGGAGCGGCAATTGGTTTTTGAAGTTCTACTTTAGAGAATTTACATCAATTAAAGTCAAGGTGGAGTTTATTGAATAATGGCTTTAATTGAATTGGTGGACATAATCCAATGTGAAGGGCCCATGGTGAACATCACGTGGGCAAGAGTCTCTTGGTTAATTAAGAGATATATGTAAGCCTAGGTTAAATAAGATACATACATATATATATATATAGGATTTTTCTCATGTAAGGATGTCCTTAGTTTTTCTTAGGTGCGGATTTAGTGTTTTCACCCACTTTCCGATCATATTTTCACATCTTAACCGTTCAGTTTTTAGAGCCTAATGTATAGATCCCCCCTGCAAAATTTCAGCCAATTTGGTGATCGTTAAGACATCCAAAACCGCAATTTACACGAACGAACCGAATCTGTCGAACCGGAACCGTTCGTATTTATAATGGTAAATTACAGTTTTGGATACTTTAACGATCACCAAATTGGCTGAAAATTTTCAGAGGTGATCTATACATTAGGACCTAAAAACTGAACGATTAAGATGTGAAAATGTGATCGGAAAGTGGGTTAAAACCGGAAATCCGTACCTAAGAAAAACTAAGGAGGTCCTTAGCCAAGAAGGACTGTATATATATATATGTTTGCTGCCGCCAACTTAGTTTGGTATGAGAGAAAAAGATAATTAACCTAGAGTAATAGCCTATTCTCTGTTTTACTAGGGAATTGGTTGTATTGGGGTTTTGGATAAAGAGTTTTATTGCTAAACTCAAATTGTATTCTCTCCGATTGATTATAGTGAAATTTCTGGCCGGCTCCGAAAGTGGACGTAGCTCAATCACATTGATTGAGTGAACCACTATTAATTCTTGTGTTCTTGTGTTTTCTTTCTTTTTCTTTGTTTGGTTGCTCATCTAGTTCCATATCAATATTGTGTTTGTTACACTTCCACACAACACTTCTGAATTGGTTCTGGGGTTGGTCTCATAAGGCAACATCTATGGATCTTTCTCGGAATCAAATTAAAGGAAAGTTGGAAAATTTGAGATTTGAGTTTGTATATAACTCAAGACTCAATTTGAGTTGGAACTTATTGGAAGGTCCAGTCCAAGGATTCAAATTTCGGTTTCGACTTCAATTTCGGTACTTCAAAGTTAAGGAAATTTCGGAAAAAAATTCGATTTCAGTGGAAATTTCGGTTAAAAAATAAAGAAATCACATTGATTGCATTTATAAAATGATATTTTTGAATGATACTTTGGCATAGACTAAACTAACCTATAATAAATACAATGTAACATCTCTAAAATTATACATGTATAACAGAATTGTGATATTTAATATGGACAAGTAAAAAACAAGTACTGTAATAGGTTGCTAAACTAATATTATTATTTATGTATAATTGTAAATGTGTTGTATATTGATAATATGAATGTGATTGATTTTTACTTTTATGGCTGGAACCTAGTGGGAGGCTTGGCCATCACCCATTTTTTACTAATAATTAGAAAATTACAACGGGGCGGGGCGGGCGGCCGGGGGGGGGGGGGGGGTGAGATGTAATAGGAAAATCCTGTGAATGAAAATGAACAAGTACAACAAAAGAATTATAAAAGCTACTACTATATGGTTAAATCTAGCTGATTAAACTGCTTCAATTTAATATCATACAATACTGCTCCTAAGTACATAAATTTTGAAAATGATTTGGGTACTTCACCACATGGGTATTGTATGTGTATTGATCTCTTCCCACATGCAATACATATATCGGATATTGTGGAATAACCTAATATAGTGTTTCATTGTATGAAGCATACGACATTTGAAACGAAGCAAAAAGAGAATTATGTTGTGGTATGAGCATTCAACTTTGTAGCAGATAGAAACAAAAACATTTTTTGTTGTATTCAACTTGATTGTGAAAAAAAAAAATCAAAATTTCATATCTTCTCCATGAAAGTATGAAGTAAAAAATTCATTGTCGGTGACACATAAATTTCAAAGAAATTTCGGACAAAATTTCAGTGTGAATTTTTATATATATTTTTTATGTGTGTAGATATTTCAGAAATTAAGATTTCGCAGAAATGTACGGAAAATTTTAGGAAATTCTGGACTGAAATGATATAGCATATGAATTTCATTTCGATACTTCAAAATTAAAAATTTCAGTAGTTTCTGAGAAATTTGAAACCTTGGTCCAATCCACTCATCAGTATTTCAAAAGTGTCATATATGACCTCTCCAGTAATAAATTTTCAGGGCTAGCGTCTTCCTTATGTGCTGCTAGAGTTAGTGATTTAACCTTTCTTGATCTCTCAAGTGACAATCTTTTTGGAGAACTTTCGAATTGTTGGATGCATTTTAAAGGTTTAATCTTTCTTGATTTGAGTAACAGTACATTTTCGGAAAAGTTCCTACCACAATGGGATATTTAATTTCCATTGAGTCATTGAAACTGATAACAATAAATTTGTGGGAGATTTTCCTTCCTTGAAGAATTGCCAAGATTTAAAAGCTTTTGATCCTGAAAACAACATGTTTTCAAGACCTATACCTAAGTGGTTAGGGGTTCGATTTCCAAAGTTGGCCATTCTTATCCTTTGATCCAATATCTTTTATGGTAGCATGCTGTCGCAATTATGTGAACTCGCAAGCATTCGTGTTTTGGATTGTCAACGAATAAAATCTCTGGAAGTATACCCAAATGTCTCAACAGTTTGACTACTTAGGCTCAAGATGGAAATCCAAATGATCTAACTATCGATCACACGTACATGAGTAAGAAAGGACCCAGTCTGGTGGTGAGTACGAGATTGAACACATTTTTGGTTCTTGGACAAGTTATGAAGATGAAATAGCAATCTTGTGGAAAGGAAAATTGTCCAGATACAAAAGTACTTTGGGACTTGTAAAGAGTATTGATCACTCAAGCAACAAGTTGGCAGGGAGATTCCCAGTGAAATCATTTATCTTGTTGGGTTGGTTTTTCTTAACTTGTCGAGGAACCATTGAACAAGTCAAATAACTCAAGAAATGGGAAAGCTGCAGTCATTACAATCCCTTGATTTATCAAGAAACCTATTACATCGCACAATTCCAACCAGTGTTTTTCAAATATATGGTCTTGGTTATTTAGATTTTTCCCACAACAACCTTTCTGAAAAGTATCCATTTGGTTCGCAGCTTCAAAACTACAGTCCCGCTTCTTTTGTTGGAAATCCTCAGCTTTTGGACTTCCACTTGAGGTCTTGTTCTCCTGACTCGGAAAACATTCCACAACAAGTTGAGTACTCTAGGAACCAAGAAGATGACGATGGGCTCATCACACAAAGATTTTACATTAATGTGGGGTTGGATTTTTTGCTGGATTCTTGGGAATTTGTGGCAATTTGATTTTCAACAAGTCATGGAGATATGCATACTACAAATTCTTTAATCTTCTGAACGACTAGCTTTAATTATGTGAGGATAACTTTAATCACGAGGCAACTAAAGAATAGAATAGCTTAGTTCATCATCATAACTAAGCGGTATTCTCTCTCTCTCTCTCTCTCTCTCTCTCTCTCTCTCTCTCTCTCTCTCATACCAATACAAAGTAGTAGCTTTGCTTTACGGTACTCATCGCAATTATGATTTTGTTTATGTTTAGGTCCTACAACTTCCGCGAGAAGTAGATGCATACTTCCCTTGACTCGAAGAGTTCATAGTTGAGGACGACAATAATGAAGCAAGCTTATGTTTTGGAGTGATAATGCAAATGGCAACCATATACGCTGCTTTAGCATCATAATGAAGCAGTGCAGGCTTATGTTTTGGAGTGATAATGCATATGGCAACCATATACGCTGTTTAGCATCATTGTAGTAGTTTCTTTACCCTAGCTTTTGTCTTTTCGGCAACCATATTAACTTTTCTCCCAATTTGATCTGTCTATGCCCCATGAGCATTTGTTTTATACATGACCATAGTATAATAAATCCTAGAATCAATATTTTGAAACTCTATGTATTTAGGTTTTGTTTATATGATGACTTATGTCTTGTGAAAGTGGTTTTGGCCTAGTTCCACTTTTCTTTTATACATTTCTTTTCTATCAATAAAATTTCGGATAAAGGCGAATAACTAACCTTTATTTCGCTTATTAAAAAAGAAAAATGATATTGTAGGTCAAAAATAGCTTAATTATGATGAATTTATTGTTTGAAAATTGAACTGGTGCTAGTGAGATAAAATTATAGAAAGAAAATTTAACCTGATAGAAAATCAATAACAAGAAGAATAATTCATACTCATACCAAAATGACTTTGGACAAATCCGTGTAAAAGTTTTTTTTTTTTTAATAATCATCCAAAAAAGTTTATAAGTACATAGTGTAATATAATGATCGAAATCACTCAGATTATTCATCATCTAAAAATCATTTTTATAGAATTCAATTTTAAAGACTGTTAAATTATTTAACTATATCAAATCGATACATAAACGGTAGGAAATGAAAATATCAACCATTGTCTAAATCATTTATTTGTTTGATGGTTTAAAATTATAGAAAAGCTATCAGAGACTCTAACTCAAAGTATCAAAGACCGTTACTTACCATCTTTAAGAATTTACTCTAAATTCATTCTGAAATTTTGATAAAACTAAAAACAATTTTATTATTTATTTTGAGGTCCACCAACAGTAACCATTATAACAATCATATTCATTCTCCTTACAGAGACAAGTCAACATAAATTGAAAAACTCTCTGGAGAGGAGAGCCTTGCTAGGGTTTCTTGGCGGTGCTCTAGCAATTTTGGTTGGAGGGATTGAATTGCTTGGTCTTTTTGACCAACCTGATAAGGATGGTGGCGGGAGAGGAATCCTTCAGCATCACCAGTGGGCTTTGGTTGAACCAACTCCAGCAGCAATAGAGGTTGGAGGTCGGGTTCTGGTGTCTGGTGTGCGGCCATAGGAGGTTGGCAGCGGTGGAAATCAGGCCGTGCAGTTGAAACGAAAAGTGGTTAGACATCATTGCTGGGCAGACGACGGCAGCCCCGGCTTGGGTTCCAGGTCAACTTGTTAGAGAGATTGTTGTTGGCAGCTGGTCTAGCAATGGAGGTACGGTGTGGTGGGGGTACGAAGGAGAAGCTCCGGTCGTTCCTGATTTGCACAGTTGCAAGCTTGGTGGGCTGTGGGTCCATGGTGGCAGGGCAATGGTGATGTTGCTCTGGGTTGGTCTATTGGTGATTTGACAGCAACTTCAATGACGGCAGAGGTTCGAATGAGGGCGGGGGCCTAGAAGGTGAATTGCCTCTTTTCTTGGGTGCTCTCAGCAATTTCAACTAGGCCAGGGGTTCAAACCTTAAGGGTTTTGCACCTTGAGTTGGGCTTTAGGGTGTTAAGGTCCATTTATGGACACGCATTTTTTTTTTTTATCCTTTAATTTCTTTTAGGTGGTATTGGATGTCTGACTTCTAGCTGATTTCTTTTCCCTTCGGGAAGGAGTCAGCGAGTATGTGGCCAAAGATGTTCACTTCACCTGTGCCATTTTGATTACTAATGGGTGATGTCGAACAGTTTTTGGATATGCTAAATAACTGGTGGAATCAAATAATGAGACAAAAGTATCTTAAGAATGCCTCATTTTTCCAGGTCAAAAAGAAGCAATCAAACTCCCTTGCCTGGAAAGGAGTACTGGATGCACGAGACCTAATCCTCAAAGGCATGAGATCGATTTTAGGCAATGGAAAATCAATTCACTTCTGGATATTCAATTGGGTGTTTGATCACCCCTTGCACATGTATGTTGCAGAGGACAAAAAGCACATGAAACCGTTGACAATTATATACAGGACAAGGCTTGGAAAAGGAGTAAGCTCTCTCTTTTTTGACCATGACATTATTAATTAGATTACTAGTATTCTCATTCCTACAACTGAGCAGGAAGATGATTTCATTGGGAGACTATTATATACAGGACAAGGCTTGGAAAATGAGTAAGCTCTCTCTTTTTTGACCATGACATTATTAATTAGATTACTAGTATTCTCATTCCTACAACTGAGCAGGAAGATGATTTCATTGGGAGACTATTATATACAGGACAAGGCTTGGAAAAGGGGTAAGCTCTCTCTTTTTTTACCATGACATTATTAATTAGATTACTAGTATTCTCATTCCTACAACTGAGCAGCAAGATGATTTCATTGGGAGACTATCTTCGAATCAGTGGCGGATCCAGGAATCAACCTTCGGGAGGGTTTGGATTCTTAATAATTTTTTTTTTTTGTGCTTGTATTGGAATACGCCAATTCAACCAATTTGCAGTATATATCCAAGGAGCTTTCAGGAGAGGAAGAAAAAATTAAAACTTTACAAAGTTGGAATTGAAGACTTTTTGAGTTTTTGGAAGAAGAAGACTTGTGATTAGAACTATAGAAGAGGAGAGATTTCTGCGTCGACCTCAGACCTAGGCAGCTCTACGTCAGCGAACTGCCAATTCGAAGTTGAACTCATTCCATCAGGTGGGCTTGAGAAAGCGAAACAACAATTAAAAAAAAAAAAGGAACCATCTGCATAGTTTTTTTTTTTTTTAGCCCAGAAGTTCAGTAGGGCTTAAGCCCTACCAAAACATGCTTAGATCCGCCCATGCTTCGAATGGTCTTTTTACTATCAAGTCAGCTACTTGGTTGCAACTTAATACAGAAGAAAAACACAATCAAATTGCCCTTATCAACAAATTATGTAAATTGGATATCCAGCCAAAAATCAAACTCTTTGGCTGGCTACTATTGAGACGGAGACTGAAAACAAGAGATAGACTTTCTAAAACTGTAATGATAGATGACAATTTATGCCCTATGTGCAATACTGACAATGAAACTGCATATCATCTTTTTGGCTTTTGCAGCTTTGCTAAAGAAGTCTGGAGATTGACAAGTATGGCCGCAACTTTGAACTGCAATACGGGATAACTTAAAGTCTTCCATGATTTATTCCTTTCTCAAACATATAATAGCAGCCTCTTTGCAAAACTAATTACCTCATGGTAGAAAATCTGGAAAGCCAAAAATGATAAAGTGTTCAGAAATGTAAACTTAAATCCACAGTGTGTGGTAGCAGCTTCTGCTGCGATTATGGATAATGTCAAACCTACAGATAGCCAAGCAGAAAGAGTTGTTTCTCAAAACCTCAAACAGCCATTAGGTGGACATCTCCTTCTGCATGTGCAGTTAAACTCAACTTTGATGGTTTAGTAAATGGAACTTCCGCCGCTGGCGGTTTTGTTATATATGATGTTCATGGCAAGCCCCTGCTAGCAGCAACCAAACAAGTTGGTAGTACTACAGTCCCTTTAGCAGAAGCCCTTGCTCTACGTGACAAACTCATCTGTGCCATAGAACGAGGACACAACAGAATTGAAGTTGAGGGCGACTCCAAACTAGTCATTGATGCTGTCAACAAAGTCATACACCCACCCTGGCGTTTAATTAAAATTGTTCTAGATATCCAAGCCATTGCCACAAGTTTTGACTCAATCTCCTTTGGATATATTTTCCGAGAAGCAAACTTTGTAACAGAAGCCTTAGTTAATTTAGGCCACAGTCATGTTAGTTGAGATGTGTGGACAAATAGAGTCCCTAATGAGGTTTCCAGAGCCTTATTATTTGATATTGTAAACTTGGGATGCCATAGAGGTTTTCATTTTTAATATATAGTCTTTCCGTATAAAATAAAATAAAAACAGTTTTTGGATGTGCTTCATTGTTCCGTAAAAAGGTTGAATTGTTTAGATAGGTTTTTTTATCAATCCCATGTGGGGTAGGTCATTATGTATGATTTCGCTGATCGATAAAAAAATTAATATGATTCTCAAAAAATATAGTAACCATTATAGCTTTTTGGAGAAGAAGAAAAGGAAGAAATCTCGCAGGCGACATCGAGACTAAGCAATCCTTGACATCCTCGATATTTTCTCAAAATTTCCGTCTTTTGGCAAGAATTGGTATCAATTTTAGCATCTTTCTGATAATTTATTTTGGATGATGTGGTCTGCCACTCCTAATCAACTAGGAGGTGTCTCTTCCATAGCCCCACACGTGCCATTTTTTTCTTCCAAATATCTAAAATTCTGAAGGAACTTCTCTTCCTCCACCAATCGCATCAATATCCCTACTATACCAAACACAATCTCTCCCTCATCTGTTTCCTCCACTAAGATCACTCTACCATCACTCTTTGATTTCGACATTGCCACTCGTAGGCGTTAGGAGTATATGGGTAAAGGATGGAGATGTTGAAGAGGACCAACAGTTCTTGTTTTTGATGAGGATGTCCATTGAAGTTGAGGAGCTTGAGTAATTAGTTTGGTGTTGAGTTCATTAGGGCTACGTGTTGAGAGCTTGGATTAGCGAGAAGATTGAGACACTGATTCTTCTCTAACCCATAATCAAGAGTTGAAGAAGAACACTGAGAGGAATGAGAGAAGGACTTGAATAAAAAAGGACGGGTGTGTTTTTTTTTTTTTTTTGAGTTGTAAAGGTCAATCTTTTATAAATTTCAGCAAGCAGTATAATAACAGCTTGCCATAAGGCCGTTAGAAGAAGCCATTACATAGAGCACACTACACCAGCACACCCCTCACACAAGCGTACTTAGCACACCCACATACTTTGATTAAGCACAAAAACATGAAAATAAAGTTGCCCCAAGAACGAAAGTTAACAAAGAAGCAACCTGTCTCTTGTCAATCTCTCCCACTCAAAAAAAAAAAAACAGAAAAAGGACTTAACATCCTTTTGTAAAAAAGAATAGAAGCCCAAAGCTAAACCAAAAATTAAAAAATTAGGAACTGAAAAGGGCCAAAACGACCCCTTAGAAAGGCCCAGACCCCCTAGGATCTACAACCTAGGAGAACCCTAACATAACAACCTCAGCCCCTGCAATGCCGCCAAGCTTAACCCCTGCAACGCCGCCCCAACAGGTCTCACCTTCATCACCAATACTAGCAACATTTCTGTTAAGACTTAAGACAACTGTCAATAGCACTACCACCGCATGATCGCACCCTAACTTGGTCGTCTTCCACCACAGCACCGCCACTAACAGCACTCGACTCCATAAAAACCTACTGCAACCCATGCCGATCCTTGTCCTAGCCCTCAGAGTCGAAAGCAGCGACAACAGGACTACCAAAGCCGTCACGAAGCTCGACGCGAAGCATGCCAGATCCACTAGCACCCCTTCCAAAAGTCGATCGGGACATCAACCCGCAGCCCCCCCATACAAGACATGCACCACCAGCATAGGTGTGAACTCTGAGCCGACCCCCACCGCCACCACAGAGCGACAGATCGAGAGCAAAGCAGACATCAACTCTACCATCAACTTCAGTCTTCACCACCAGAAAACCAGAAGAAGGAAAAAGAACCACGGGGCAAATGGGCACTACCACTCAAAAGATGACTAGAGAAGAAGGCAAGCCCAACCTGTTTGATCGTAGGTGTAACGCCGCTAGGGTTGGATAGTTGTGAGCGAGAAACCTCTTGTGAGAGAGTCAGAGAGAAGCATTTTTTGTATAAACATGTTCACCAAAAGTTAAAATAAAAAGGACAGATGTTTGGTTTAAGTTGAGACACGGCTGGCCACATATGGTCAGCCGTGTAATGTCATTTTACTTTTCAGTATATTTTTGCTAATCATACGATTTTTTTTAAAAAGAATTGTAAAATTTCCATTGATATTCGATGCTTCTTCGAAATTTCCTCTTTTTTTTTTGGTCATATTGATACTTCCGTGACTTTCGATATTTTCGTCATTGACTTGCAGAAGCCCCAATGGACTGAGGGAATCACACCAAAGCCCTCGCCGGAATCTGAATCAGACTCTCCGGTCACCGTTGTCGGCAATCTGGTCAATTCGTTGACCACCCAGAGAGTCTACCGCGAGGTCACGCTCTCACTCCGAAGCGGCTTGAGGGAGGCCGCGTCGAGTTCTCGTTCCTCCGAGTCTATGGCCTACGCTCTCTCCTCAAGCTCCTCTGATCCATCGCCGAGTCTGAGTCCGACTCCACCATCAACCTCTTCTCCCAGACCCAACTGATTCCAGAGCTTCAAGGTCCGGCGATTTTCGCACTTGGAATTTCACATTTTTATTAATCAGTGATTTCTGATGGTTGGGATTTAATTTCTTGGGTTTCAGTGGTGCAGGTTTTGTTTCAACACTCCGCTCAAAGAGGCTGTGGATGAGATGGTGAGAAATTTGGATCACCACTCCTTCTACTGACTCGGAGGTTTCACTTGCGCTTCAGGTTTTGGAAGGGTGTTGTTTGTTTCATCGAGACGGTGCAGTCTTGGCTCACCAGCACAAGCTATTCAGGTACCCGTTTGTAGCCGAAGCTGATATCGAAATGAATAACTGATTCATTGGTGTCATGCTGTGATGAATTTGAGTAATGAAGTAGTTTTTGTGATTGGGTTTTGTTTAGGTGTTGATGAATATATTAACTACTAGGGCTTAGTTTGGCATTGCTTCCCAGGGTGCTTTTGGGGCTGCTTCTACTTTAGACCAAGAGCATGGTGTTTGGTAAAATCTTTGAAAGCTACTTTTGGTTGAAATGGCTTCTCTGTAAAGCCGAAATTGGGAAGCCACAATTTGTAGCTTTTAAGAATTGCTTTAGGAAAACACGGAGCCCCAACAGTAAACAGTTTAATGAAATCATTCTAACTGTCAATTCTGTCCTCCTCCTTTTCTGAAAATTACACTGAATCCGGTAAAACCTATCTTTTCTCCACATCTCCTCCTTCCTCTTCTTCAATTCGTGGATTTTCGCCGGCCTCGCCTCCATCCTCTGCACAGACTTTGAGTCTTCTGGGTCATGCTTCTTCTCTGCAGATAGAATCAAGGAGAACCCAATTTCTCTTATTCCTCCATAACTGCACAAAAAGGAGTAAGGTATGTGAGCTTTACAATACATTACTGGATCGCGTAAGCAGAGTGAGAGCAACCAACCACTCTCACACTCAAGCTCTCTCTTCTCTCTCTCTGTAATACATATATAGAGATATAGATCTCCATCTCATTCTCTGTATGGAGATCATGAAAATTTGCACATGGTTGTTGGTATAGATCGAGCTCCAACATGGCCAACTATCTCGCTCAGTTCCAGACCATCAAAAATTCACTCGATCATCTCGTTATTGCTGGTAAATCTCACCATTTCATATTCCTATTTGAGCTTCATTTGAATTTTCACGAACCATGGAGCTTCTGATCTTCGTGATTGTTAGTAACCTCTCTCACTTTTAGGTTCGAAATTGAGATTTGAGTAATTATGAGCCCTCATTTCGGGCAATTTGATTGTAGAAGCAAAACTGCAGATTCTCTGAGCATGATTAAAGTTTGCTTTACTGTATTTCGAAAAGAATTGGTAGTTACTACTGCAAGTATGCACAATTTTTGTGCTTGGAGTTTCGGAACATATAAAAATGTTTAGAGTGTACTATCATGCATGTGATGCTTAATTTAGCTGAAGAACAAATGCGGTGATCGTTCTTTGTTTAGTGACAAGCTAGATCAAGTTATTTCTGGTCATACATTGTCAACAACGCTTGTAATGTTACATATGCATGAAACAGATAGCTGCTAATACTGTAGCCGTGCTGTTAGTGTGGTGTTGAATTCAACTAACAGAAACGAATAGCTAAGTGTGTTTGTGCTAATCTTATGTCCTTGCTAATCTTATGTCCTTGAAGCTAAGGAATTGCCTTGTGTGCGTATTATCTGTGTGTGATTGGATGATGTTCATGTTCCTATCTAGACCAGATGGAAAAGGACTTGTCCCATGTTTGAATTTGCTAGTTAGTGCATATGAGAAACAATTGATCTCTGTTATATCTATTTAACTGAGTATTTTTGCTCAAAATGTACTGCAGTCAGCTTGAGCTAGAACTAATGCTCTGTTTTATGGCTATTATCTCCTGTAGATCTGATATACTTGTATTTCATTTGTGGCTGGAAATTGTCTCCGTTTTTTCTGTTTAAAAGTGTTGTTGCTAGTCTACTAGTTCAATAACTTTTGTTTCTTTTTTAATTTTGTAGGATCTTGATGAGTTCAAGACCATTCTCAAACCACGGCTAAAACTAATTGTCCAAAATAATGAACGGGAATGGTTTATTGTTTTTGTCAGAACCCATCCCGAAAATCCTTTCAAATTTTCAAGATGGACTCTGCGGGGTCCATTTTTAAGAAAAATTCGGCAGAACTTCCCTTAAAAGTGGACAACCCAACCTGTAAGAAAAACAACAAAAGCAAATTTTCTAAATCCAAGATCCAACAACATGCAGTCATCCTACATTTCACAACCACCACAAGTTACCAAGCTAAAAACCAAGCGTAAAGGCAGTAAAATTTATACAATATAGCCTGGGGGTTCTAATCTTCAACTCCACAAATAAAACACATCTCCGACAACGAAATTAATACACAACCGTACTAAACCTCTAAAGGTTATCAGAGCGATCTACGATAAAATCAAATATATTACATGAGGTAGGTTAATATTAACCTACGAAAGGCAAGTGGCAGGACTGGTGCTAAGCCTCGATCCCACGCCGAACAGCAACACTGCGAACTGGGCAAAGGAAACCGAAAAGCCCAGGGGAAAGTAAGCAATAAAACGTTAGTTGTGAGTGGACAAAAATATTTAATTAAGAAAGAAATGTTTCTTACTTTCCCGCATTTATTGTTTAGAACGTTCTTATGCATGCAATAGGGAACTAAAGATTTCAAATCACTTTCATGACTAAGCCAACCCCGCTGGTTTGAGGGAAGTTCGACTGGCCCCGTTAGTCGAACGAATAAATAAATAAATAAATAATTTTAAAGGTATGGGGAAAGACGTAATCACCATACAATAAAATAAAGTGAGCCGCTAAGACTCGGGTCGGAGTGTCCCACACTCAAGAGCATCCCATGCTCGGCTCTACTCACCCACAAACACAAAGTAAGTATGGAGGAGTACTAATAGGCTAGCTAGCAATAAAGTATATCAACCCAGGTATGGTGGGTAAAAACCATATGAAAATCGAGAATTTGTGAGATTTCCTCGAAGTCTCACAAGAAAGGAACTTAGTCCAACGACGTGGCCCCGCACGCCAACGTGATTCAAAATCATGAACCAATATACTAAAATAAAGTAAGTTCATAATCTCGAATAAATCTCCCATTTCCGAAGATTTCTCGGAAAGCTCAAATCTACTAGTAAATAATGATACTTCCACTTCCGGAAATAATCTCGTCGAAGATTATTTCTGATAAGAAATTCGAAATGGAGCATAACCACTTCTAATCGGCAATTCGAACGATAAATAATTTCCACAATAAAAAATCGAATAATATGCTCATTAAATAAAAGATAATTTAATAAATTCGTAACTTAGAAAATTTAATTGCATGCATAAATTAAAATCAAACGTCCACTCATAGTATACGGCTATGCTTGCCGTCGATCCGAACCCTCCTCGTGAGAATCCTCCTCACGTCCTGTACAATGTAACGTTCATAAACCGATAAGTACAAGACGGATAAAATTAAATTCACCAAAAACACAACCATATCCCAATTGTTATTATTTACTTAAAAATCTCCAATTTCACTTTTCTAACTTCATTTCTTTACTTTGAGCTTCCGATTAAGGAATTCCGATACACGGATTATCCGTGAATTAATCAATGAATTTCACACCATAACGAAAATCATATCTACACTTCACGAAATTAATTCGAGGTCACCAATATGGAAACTACATTATACCAATGAGTAAATAGCCAAATTACGACAGTCGGAAACCTGCCCTACACCACCTCACGCCCCGCCCACAGTGGCGGCGAGTGGCGGTTACTCGCCGGAATCAACCTCCTCCTATGGCCACCAAATTTCATGTACAACATCGATTCTACCCACTGGTCATTTCATTCAACTACAACACATCCAAATAACAATTAAAACCGGCCGAAATCAATGGATGAACATAAACCCAGAAATTTTCCAAGAACCGTAAAATTTCATTTCATCAATTCGGCTTCTACACAACAAATCGTGATACAAGGCCATAGGGAAAATGATCAGTGATGAAAACCGAACCTTCGACGCCGGTGACGGCCGGAATCTTCGGAAATCGTCAAAAGACCGAAACTGCTACAGTGATCTGCTTGGTTCAATTCCGAGCTCCTCCGGTCGAGACGCCATGAAATACGACCATGGGCATGACGAGAAGGAGGAGGCGAACCTAGGGATGTCTGAGTTTCGTCGTGGGGTGGCCGGAAACGAAGAAATTTGGAGGAGGGGAAATCGGGCCGAACGGGAGGAGGAAGGGTCGGGGGAGAAGAGAGAGAAGAGGTCGGGTAAGTTTCCAAATTTGGAAACTTACCATAGTAACTTACTATTTAAAGAAACTTACTATGAACAGTAACCGGGAATAGTAAATTTAGTTTTTCGCTTATAACTTTCGCATACTAGCTCCGATTTTTACGAACCACGTATGCATGTTCTCGGTTTAACATCCTCTACGACTTTCATGAAGAACATTTTCTCAAATCATGGCCCGAACAAAAAGTCAACTTTTAGGGCCACTAAAATCGTATAACGGAGTAAAAATTAAAAGTAACTGACATTTACCGTCAAATTAATTAGAAAATTGAGAAAATTCTAGGTTCGGGACGTAACAGTTTTTGTATCCAAGGCACATCTAAACAATGATCAAGCCACCAAATTAGCACATAAAGTTTATGCCAAACTTGAAGTTGATATTAGCTCCAAGAAGAGAGAGAGGTGAGCTAACTGTTTGTATAATTAGCGGATTTAGTAATATTGAGAAATTGCACGTACTAATAATCATTGTGCATGATACCTTGCTAAAATTTTCTGCACGTGAAGCATATCTAAATCCCCCCGCCCCCCAGTTTGATGGTTTTCAAGAGCAATTGTTCTCAAGTGCTCTCCAATTTAGTTATATTGAGAAATTTGCACATATGAATGATCACTGTGTATGATAGCTTGCTAAAATTTAACAGCACCTTATATATAAGTAACTTATTAGAAAAAAACATGTGGCTTCCTCAGGTGCTGCAAATTCGACCTATATAGTGCTGAAGAAACCTTTTGGGAAGACTTGGAATCCAAGATAATGGAGTGCATCAGAAATACATTGGATAAACCACATGAGTTTTCTATCTAAAATCTAAATCAATTGTACCAAAAAGCTACCCAAAGAACTTGATATGCTCAACGAGATATTGATTTTGATGAAAGTGGAAATTACTCAAGTGAAGAGACTAGTGAAGAAATAGAGGATAATGAACATGATGGAGATGGTCCAGGAAGACAAGAAATAGAGGTGTTAACTGCACAAAGTCTAATAAATGCATCTACTTAGCATTTAGTTGCAAATTTCAAGTGACTTTAATATATTTTATGTAATGGTGTCCGTTGAACTATGGTCGGGAAATTAATCCAAATATTCTAGACTTATTTTTGTATAATAATAAAATATAATATATATATTGAAGGGTTTAAAGTAAATCTTTTATTCGGTCCAAGCAAGGATACAAGAATAATACATGAGAAATTTTTTTAATTGGTATGGTTAAATAATCAAAAAAATAAAATTATGTATTTTAGTAGCATATCTTAGCATGTATGACAATTTTGGTAATTATACTCAGCCAAAACATTTTTGTCTTGCAACTTACCAAACACCTAGAAATTGTTTTTCGTTCTCACAGCACTTTTAAAAGCAGTTTACCAAACACCTCAGCTGATTCCTCTCACAGCAAATTCGGAAGTGCTTCCCCTCACAGCACAACAATCCCAAACTAAGCCTAGATCGGAGACTAGCTTAGCCGGGTGTGTGCTTGGATGCTTTGACTGCCATTGTGTGGGATTCGTCAGCTAATCTAATGGTAGCATGTTCAGTTTTATTGTCTTTGGTTGTGTGAATGATGATGGGTGTTTTACCCTTTGATTTTTAATGGGTGTAATGTTCAGGACTTTGCCCCTATCGGGGAAGTTGCAGAGCTTGTAAGAGATCAGCAAGTTGATGAGAATCTCAGGTCAGTTATTCGTTATATGTTTTTTTCGACAAAGTTATTCGTTATATGTTAATGGATTGTTTTCTTATGATAACTTCCGTCGTACAATATCTATCATTTAATTTTAAGATGATGGTTTCACTGAATTGAGTTACGATTTGAGGCTTTGTCCACGTATAACGGTTTTGGGAGGAAAAAGTGTTTTAAAATATCTTTCTTGATGATTACTGGGAAAAATGTGTAGAGTTTTTTCAATAGCTTTATGGTAACCACATCATTTCTGTGTGTGCTTCTTCATAATTCCTATATATATATATATATATATATATATATATATATATCAGTACAGATGTTTGTTAGGCAATTTGATGTTGAGAGATTATTGTCACCGTCGTTGGTCGTCATGTGAAGCTTTTATCCGCTAATTGTTGTCTGTGAAGGGTGAATTCTTTGGGATGAAAATATTGCTCGATAGATAATGTGTGAAAGTCTTTTTTTTCCTCACTATTAGCTTTATGGTAGCCATATGATTTCTGTGTGGTCTGCTTTTGTTAGTCCAAACTAGCAAGAACATGATGGATTTATTGTTTGAAGTACTTGGAAGTTTGAATAAGTGCTAACGAGGTAAAATTACAAAAGACACAATTTAACGTGATAAAATATCAATGACGAAAAAAAAAAATTCATTATCTTGTCAAATTGAGCTTGGACATATCCATCCAAACTCCGTCATGTTTATAATTACAGTGTCATATGATGATCAAATTCACTCATACTAATCATTATATTATCTAAAATCATTTGTACAAAAATCAGTCTTAGAGATTGTTTAAACTGCAGGACCTAAACATACACGAAATCATAATAGCGATAAGCACCATAAAAGAAAGCTACTACTTCGTATTCGTATTTGTAAGAGAGAGAGAGAGAGAGAGAGAGAGAGAGAGAGATGACCGCTTAGTTATGATAAACTAAGACAATCTATTCCTTCGTTTCTTCCTGATCAAAGTTATCCTTACATAAAGCCGGTCGGTCAATAGATTAAAGAATTTGTAGTATGCGTTTCTTCATGACTTGTTGAAAATCAAACTGTCACAAACTCTCCAGAATCCAGCAAAAAATCCAAGCCCTACCACTGATGTAAAATCCTTGTGTGATGAGCCCATTGTCGTCTTGATTCCCAGAGTACTCAACTTGTTGTGGACTGTTTTCCGGCTCTAGAGAATAGGGCTCAATTGGAAGTCCACAAATCTGAGGATTTCCAGAAAAATAAAAGGCATCGTAATTTTGGAGCTGAGAACCCTTTGAAATCTTTTCGGAAAGGTTGTGTGACAAGTCCAAATAACCAAGACCATATATTTAAAAAACACTTGTTGGAATTGTGCCATGTAATAGGTTTCTTGATAAATCAAGGGAATTTAATGACTGCAGCATTCCAATAACTCAAGTTATTTGACTTGTTAAATGGTTTTGCGACAAGTTAAGAGAAACCAACCCAAAAAGACGAGTGATTTCATTGGGAATCTCCTCTGTCAACTTGTTGCTCGACAGATCGACATTCTATAAGTCCCAATGTACTTTTGTCCCTGGACAATTTCCTTTCCATGTTATGGTTATTTCATCTTCACAACTCATGCCATACTAAAACACGTGTTCAATCTCCTTACCTTTATTGACAAGATTAGGTCTAGTAGTCATTATGTATATGTGACTAATGGTTAGATCAATTGGATTTTCGCCTTGAGCCATAGCAGTCAAATTGTTGAGACATTTGGGTATACTTCTAGAGATGTTATTGATTGACAAATCTAAAATTTAAATGTTTGTGAGATGATATAATTATAACGGAATGCTACCATTGAAGATATTATATCGAATGATAAGTATAACTAAATTTGCAAATTGAACGTCTTGAAAATTTATTGTTTTTAAGACCTAAAGCTTTTAAATTTTGTGCAATTCTTCAAGGAAGGAAATTCTCCCACAATTTGTTGTTTTCTAGTATCAATGACTCAATAGAAATTAGGTTTCCCATTATGGTTCGAATTCTTCCTGAAAATGCATTATTACTCAAATGAAGAAAGATTAGATTTTCTATATGTGTCAAACTATTTGGAAGTTTCCTAGATAGATTATTGCTTGAGATATCAAGAAAGGTTAAATTGCTAACCACACAGCACACAAGAAAGAAGCTGACCCTGAAAATTTATTATTGGAGAGGTTCGCAAATAAAAAAGATTACTGACGAGACGATTGGACATTCCAATAGATTATAACTCAAATTAAGTCTAAGGTTATATACAAACTCGGATCTCAAATTTTCCAATGTTCCTCTAATTTGATTGCAAGAAAGATCAATAGATGTTGCCTTATAAGACCAATCTCAGAACCAACTTGAAAGAATATCAGAAATTCCAGAATCAGATATATTAGTGTATAATACTTTCTTCGGCATTTGAAGCCATTTGGGAAAAGAGATACCCATCTTGCATGACCTTAATGCCATGGATTCCTATTGAAAGGGAGGAACCCAATCGGAAGGGACGTTAAAAACTAGCGAGTTATCTGATAAATCCAAAGATAACAACAGTTATGGGAAGTGAGTTTCTGAAATGGTTCATTCCAAAGAAGTATTAGACATATTGATCCACTCTAACTTAGTCATTTGCCTTATACTTTCTGGTACCTTTTTGGTCAATCTAGTGCCATGGAGAGATAATCTCTTAAGAGACGAAAAGTTGGTAAGATCAGGCAACAACCTGAAAATGTGGTGATTCCACAAGAGGTCCAGATACTTCAATGAGTTTTGAGCACAATTTGACAATTTTTGTTAAATCAAAGAATCATTCACTGAGATTGTTGTCCAAATTGACAAATATCGCAAACAACATAACGTAGAAAAAGAAGGTGGGATCCCCCCTTCAAGGTTGTTAGTTGAGAGATGAAGGTGTGCAAGAGAGCTTACGTTTCCAAAAACATCGAGAATTGAACCTTTTAAATTGGTTTGCCAGAGTTTAATATCAACACGGCCGGTATTGTAGCTGCACAAGTATTTGAATACTGAAGTAGTGGTAATGCTAACAAGAGATTTGGAAGAATTTATGTGAGAAAGTCACGTATTTGATTGGCCGAAAACAATGAACAAGCTCCCCAGTTTAAGAAACTTGACATTGAGCTATTGTTATCTTCCTCCTCCAGTCATTTCCACTCTTTCTCACATAAATACTTCCAAATCTCTTGCCAGTGTTGACCTTTCTGACAACCCAAATATCACTACTACTAGTTCAGTATTAAGTGGTTATGCAACTGCAATACTAGCCTTGTTGATCTTAAGCTCTCTCGAACCAAATTAAGTGGTTCAATTCCCGATGTTTTTAAAAACATGAGCTCTTTGGCACACCTTGATCTCTCAATTAACAACCTTGAAAGGGGGATCTCGCTTTTCTTTTCTAAGTTGCGTAGTTTGCGATTTTTGAGACTTTTTGACAACAATCTCAGTGGACAATTTTCTGGTTTTATGCAAATGTTGCCAAACTATTCTCAAAACCCATTGAAGAATTTGGACCTCTCATGGAATCACCGCATTTCCGGGTCGTTGCCTGATCTTACCAACTTTTCATCCCTGAAGAAATTATCTCTCTCAGGCACTAGATTGACCAGAAAATTAAGTACCAGAAAGTATAGGGCAAATGACCAAGTTGGAGTGGATCGATTTGTCTAATAATCCTTTGCAAGGGACCATTTTAGAATCTCATTTCTCACAACTGTCTAGATTGTTGGCTTCGAATTTATCAGATAACTCGCTAGCTTTTAATGTCTATTCTGATGGGTTCCTCCTTTTCAATTGGAATACATGGCATTAAGGTCTTGCAAGATATGTCCCTATTTTCCCCAATGGCTTCAAACGTAGAACAAAGTATTAGACATTGATAATATCTAATTCTGAAATTTCTGATATCCTTCCAAGTTGGTTATGGGATTGGGCTCATAAGGCAACATCTATAAATCTTTCTCGTAATCAAATTAGAGGAACATTGGAAAATTTGAGATTCGAATTTGTATATAACCCTAGACTTAATTTGAGTTGGGTCCAATCATTTCGTAAGTAATATTTTATTTTCGGATCTCTCTAATAATAAATTTTCAAGGTCAGCTTGATTCTTATGTGGTGCAGTTAGCAATTTAACATTTATTGATATCTCAAGCAATAATCTATCGAGGGAACTTTCAAATAGTTAGACACATATAGAAAATCTAATTTTTCTTGATATGAGTAACAATGCATTTTGAGGAAGAATTCCAACCACAATGGAAAACCTAGTTTTTATTGAGTCATTGATACTAGATAACAATAAATTTGTGGGAGAATTTCCTTCCTTGAAGAATTGCACAAATTTAAAAGTTTTAGGTCTCGAAAACAATAAATTTTCAGGACCTATACCTAAGTGGTTAAGGGTTTGATTTGCAAATTTAGTTATACTTATCCTTCGATACAATATCTTCCATGGTAGCATTCCGTCACAATTATATCATCTCACAAGCATTTAAATTTAGATTTGTCAATCAATAACATCTCTAGAAGTATATTGATATGACTCAAGGCGAAAATCCAATTGATCTAACCATTAGTCACATATACAGAATGAATACTAGACCTAGTGTTGTCAATAAAGGTACGGAGATTGAACACAAGTTTTAGTATGACAGAAGTTATGGAGATGAAATAACCATAACATGGAAAGGAAATTGTCCGGGGAAAAAAAGTACTTTGGGACTTATAGTGTCGATATGTCAAGCAACAAGATGACAGAGGAGATTCCCAATGAAATCACTCATCTTTTTGGGTTGGTTTCTCTCAACTTGTCGAGAAACCATTTACCAGGTCAAATAACTCGAGATATTGGAATGCTGCATTCATTATATTCCCTTGATTTATCAAGAAACCTATTACATGACACAATTCCAACTAAGTGTTTTTCAAATATATGGTCTTGGTTATTTGGACTTGTCACACAACAACCTTTCCGGAAAGATTTCAATGGGTTCTCAGCTCCAAAACTACGATGCCTTTTATTTTTCCGGAAATCCTCAGCTTTGTGGACTTCCACTTGAGAAGCCCTGTTCTCTAGATCCGGAAAACGGTCCACAAGAAGTTAAGTACTCTGGGAATCAAGAAGACGACGATGGGCTCATCACACAAGGATTTTACATCAATGTAGAGCTTGAATTTTTTGCTGGATTATGAGGAGTTTGTGACAGTTTGATTTTCAACAAGTCATGGAGATACGCATACTACAAACTTTTTAATCTTCTGATCGACCGGCTTTATGTAAGGATAACTTTGATCAGGAGGCAACTAAGGAGTAGACTAACTCAGTTCATCATAACTAAGTGGTAATCTCTCTCTGATATAGACAGATACAAATACGAAGTAATAGCTTTGTTTTATGGTACATATCGCAATTATGATTCTGTGCATGTTTAGGTCCTGCAACTTCAGTGAGAAGTAGATGCATATTTCCCTTGAAGTGTTCATAGTTGCGGACGACAATAATGAAGCAATACAAGCTTATGTTTTGGAGTAATAATGCATATGGCAACCATATACATTGCTTCAACATCTTTGTGGTACTTCCTTTACTCTAGCTTTTGTCTTTTTCTCAATCATATGCTTTCCTCCCAATTTGATCTGTCTATGCCTCAGCTTTTGTTTTATATATGACCATAATATAATAAATCCAAGAATCAAAATTTTGCAACTCCTATATATTATGTATTTAGGCCTTGTTACATATGATGATTTATGTCAAGTGGAAGTGGATTTGGCCTAGTTCTCCTTTCATTTAGTACATTTCTTTTCTATCAATAAAATTTCGAATAAGGACGAAGAATTAGCCTTTATTTTACTTTCTAAAAAAGAAAAAAAAGTTTAGTGGGACAAAACAAACTTAAATATGATGAATTTATTGTTTGAAGTTTGAAATGGTGCTAATAGGATAAAATTATAAAAGACAAATTTAACGTGATAAAAAATCATTGACAAAAAGAATAAATTATACCCTTGCCAAAATAGTTCGAACAAATCCGACCAAAAATTTATACGTACAATATAATGATCGAAGTCACTCAGATTATTGATCATCTAAAAACTACTTGTATAATCTTAGTAAATTATTTAACTATATCAAATTATTTTGACAAGAAAAAAAATCAAATTAATACATGAAAATATACAACCATTGTCAAAATTATTTAATTGTTCGATGGTTTTAAATTACTCTAAACTCAATTGAAGAAATAATTTGTGGCCGTATAATCTACGTAGACCCATTACTATCATCTTTAGGAATTTATTCTAAATTCGTTCTGAAATTTTCTCTTGAGGTGACCACTGAGACTGAGCGATGTACTTGAAGAAGCCCCAATGGACCGAGGGAATCACCCCCAAGCCCACGCCGGAATCCGAATCAGACTCACCGACCACCGCCGTCGGCGATCTGGTCAACTCCTTGACCACCCAGAGAGTCTACCGCGAGGTCACACTCGCGCTCCGAAGCGGCCTGAGGGAGGTCCGCGCCGAGTTCTCGTTCCTCCGAGTCCGCGGCCTCCGCTCGCTCCTCAAGTTCCTCCGATCCGTCGCCGAGTCCGACTCCACCATCAACCTCTTCTCCCAGACCCAATCGATTCCGGAGCTTCAAGGTCCGGCGATTTTCGCACTTCGAATTTCACGTCTTTATAATTCTGTGATTTCTGATGGTTGGGATTTAATTTCTTTGGGTTCCAGTGGTGCCGGTTCTGTTTCAACACTCGCTGAAAGAGGCGGAGGATGAGATCGTGAGGAATTTGGATCACATTTTCGGGGTGGAGCCTCTGAAAATCACCACTCCTTCGACTGACTCGGAGATTTCGCTTGCGCTTCGGGTTTTGGAAGGGTGCTGTTTGCTTCATCGGGAAAGTGCCGTCTTCGCTCACCAGCACAATGCTATTCAGGTACCAATTTGTAGCCGAAGCTGATACTGAAATGAGCAATTGATTGGTTGGTGTTATGTAGGTGATGAATTTGAGTGATGAAGTTGGTTTTTTTTTTTATTGGGGTTTTGTTTAGGTGTTGATGAATATATTACCTACTAGAGGAGTGGCTGAGCAGGGTGTGTGCTTGGATGCTTTGACTGCCATTATGTTGGATTCGTCAGCTAATCAAATGGTATGTGCAGTTCGTTGTACTTGGTTGTGTGAATGATGATGGGTGTTTTGCTCTTTGATTTTAATGGTTGTAATGCTCAGGACTTTGAGGCACTTAATGGTATCGAGGAAGTTGCAGAGCTTATAAGAGATAGGCAAGTTGATGAGAATCTCAGGTTAGTTATCCGTTGTATGTTAATGGATTGTTTTCTTATGCTAACTTCCATTGTACAATATCTAGCATTTAATGTTAAGATGATGGTTCACTGAATTGAGTTACGATTTGAGGCTTTATCCACGTATAACGGTTTTGGGAGGCCAAAGTCTTTGAAAATGATACTTCTTTCTTGACTATACTGGGAAAAATGTGAGAGTTTTTTCAACAATAGCTTTATGGTGACCACATGATTTCTGTGTGTGCTCCTTGCGTCTTCATAATCCCTACATATCTATCATCAGTACAGATGTTTGTTTGCAATTTGATGTTGAGAGGTTTTTTCACCGTCCTTGGTCATCATGTGAAGCTTCTATCTGCTAATTGTTGTTTATGAAGGGTGAATTCTTTGAGATGAAAATATTGCTCAATAGATATTGTGTGAAAGTTTTTTTTTTTTCTTTCCCAGTATAGCTTTATGGTGGCACATGATTTCTGTGTGTTCTATTCCTAATCCCTATGCAACTGTTGTTAGTACTGCTATCTTTTGGCTTGTGATGAAATAAGTGTAGAAACATTGAATCCCTTGAGAAAATCATGTCCTTTATTCTAGGCAAGTAGGCGTAGGCCGCGTAGTTGGATTAGTAATGAGTAATGAGGCCATCTGGCTAAGCTAGGCCCTTACATCTTATTCAAGCACACTGAAGACACCTATGCTTCTGATTAGGTTGAAATGCGGAGAGTTCCTGCTGCTACTCATAGGGCATGTAAATGGGAGGGACAGGCCACCATTGGCAACTGTACATGAAGACATAAAGCGACTTTTGGGTGAGAAATCTGCTTCCCTTATCTGGGCGGCCAGTCAATTTGGCTCAACTCTTGATCCGGAGCAAAGACTAACTGCCCTTCACATCCAAGCTCGACGTGTACTGGAGTCATTGGACCTATACTGAATCTGAACATAGAAACCACCATAGGTATTACTCATTGTTTCTAAGAAAATCACCATCTGTAACCATATTTCCTCCATTGCTTTGTGTGTTTCTCTGCAATGGCTGATTTTTGACAATGTTTGAGAAATTGATTTGAAGAAACCGTGTTAATCTATTTCTCACAACATAGAGCAACGCGTTTGTTTATTTGGTTAGAATCTAGTTGTAAACTTTTTATGTTAATATTAGTAGTATAATGTTCTCCTACGGGTTCTTTTACTAGCATGATGGACAAATTTATTCACCGATGCAACTGCATTCGAAATTGTTTACATCAGACTTCCTATTTGAATTCTGCATTTTAGAACATTAATAAAGTTCTAGCAGAAACGGTTGCTTTCCCGACGACCCCGACATATACCGTTCCTTCTTACTTAGTCCTTGGCTATATGTTCAGTGTGATTAGGTTGTTCACAAATATCAGTTTGTTGTCTAACCAAAGTTTGATGGTCTTAAGTGTCATCTACCCATTATTCATTTCTCATGTAGAAAATATCAACCATACTCTTAGAATTTTAAAAGTTTAACTATACATATGAAATTATTAGCAAAAGAAAATGAAAAACTATACATATCAAACTCGAAAATTATACCAAAGTGCATTGTGAACAGATTTTTCACATATTACATAAAGTGATTTGAATCTAGCACTTTGTCTAGCATTGTCCATGATAACTACTTCGTTACATATAATTTCACTTTACTAAGTAATAAGTACTTTTGTGTTAGTAAGAATCTCCAGATGTAGGACTATTACATTCAGGTTTGGGATTCTGATTGGAGTTTAAATCTCAATATTTCATTTGTGGTCAAGGAAGAAAGCGTTTTAACATGACTTTTCGGTACTGATTAGTCTTCTGGCCTAAACAGTCTTTAAGAATACCGTGTGGTCTCAATAAAAAAAAACTAAATACTTCCACTTCATTAAGTAATACATTTTTATAAGAAGGTATACTAAATGCAATGTATTTTGACGTTCTCATCGATATTTGATACTTTTTAAATATGTTTATAAAATATTGTACCTCTATTTATTGGTCATATAAGCTGAAAGTACTCTATGGTTTAATACGACTTGATTTATAGTCTCTCCACGTAGTACTTTTTCGAATATCCCACGTTGGCCAGAATTATACGGCAAGAAATTAAACAAAAAATGGTACTCTCCAAAAATTTTCAATTCTTTATTTTTCTGTAAAATAAAATAGCAACTTTTGCGATTGTGAGGGGATGGTTGGTTGCAAATCCCCAAACCACCCACGCTCTATCTCTTAAACTACCATTTGACCCTTCGAAAGCCGCCAAATATCCCCTCGCATGCAGGGGCGTTTTGGACAACTCTGTCTTTTCGCCTCCATTCACGAGGATGACAGGCCACGTGTCAGTCTCTGTACCCATCCTTCTTCGGGTATAACGCCCACTGGGATTTTTTTCCCGCGAGTTTAAATAATAAAAAAGAAAGAAGAAAGAAGAAAGAAAATAAGAAGAAAAATCTGGGAGCGATGTTTGTGTGAGGAAAAGGCTCTCTCTGGTTATCCTCTCAAGCTCGAAAGGAGTGAGAACGACCGAGGAGCAAGAACGTCCACACTTACATAGTTAAAGCTCCGAAACGGCGTCGTAACACTCTCGGTTTTCGTTGGACTCGGAATTCTGAAATGGAGTGATAGCCTTCATAGCTCCGTTGAGCTCTGTGATATTTTCTCAATTGCTGCTTATTTTGTTTTGGTTTGGCTATCGAAATGGCTATCGGCAGTTTCATAACGAATCGGAATTTCGGTTCTTTTATCGGCTCAGGTAAACCTTAGCGGACCTTATCTTGATAATATGTTTTTTTTTTTTTTTTTTTTTTGAAATTTTAAGTTTTGGCTGCATTTTGTGAATTCTATGTTGTCAGTGAAATTATTTGCATGCATGTTGTTTGATTTGATTATTATATATTTGGGAGTGGTTTTGTGAAGTGATGAAGAATTTTAGTTTGGTTGCATGCTGCTACTGCTTTTGATTTGCTATTTTTTTTAGATGAATTGGTTATGTTGTTGGAATTTCAGTAGAGATTTTTCAATTTTACTTCCGAGTAAATCGTTCCGTGTTCAATATTGAAATCAACAAGTTCACCAAGCAGTAGGTAGCTTTGCGTCATTCGCTACTTTCGGTTTTTCCACATCAAGATGAATTTGATGTGTAGCTCTGCATCATTTGTTCTTGTTACTACATTGCTTGTGAACTATGGTTTTATACCTGTGTGAAGTGAATTATGCATTAATTGCTGCTGTAATCGTGCTTATAGAATGTATTAGGATGGGTCTAGATAATTTCGTGGTGTAAAGATGATAGCTTACAATTTGATGCTTCCAAGGCGATTCCCTTTTTTCAAGTTTTCTGTAATGTTTTTTTTTTTTTTTTATATTGGCAGGAAGAGTATGTCAAACCAACCATGCTGATCATAATAAAGGAGACCGTCTACAGCTTCAGGGGAAAATGTTCTACCAAAGCTTATGTACTCCAAGGGCCAATGGTTCTATGTCTAGAAACTCATATAACCTTTACCTGGGTGCCAGTTTTTCTTCAGATGCAAACATACGGTTGTTGCATGATGAAGGCAACCAGCGTTATGTAATGTCTCTACAATCTGGTATAAGGTGCCAGAGGATCGTTACCAAGCAAAGAACTCTAGGAAGATGCGAAGGCTATCTTTCTTCAAATCACTCTTTCAAAAGTTTCAATCAATCAAGGAAGCTGGATAAGCTTGATAACTGGCAATACCAGAAGTCTGAGAATGTTAAAGTTAACAGGATCCGTGCTGATTACAAGCCGGAGGATATTGACATAACCGAAACGGAGGTGGACTCATTGACAGGATCAGGTGAAGCTGTTTTGGCAGATGGAAAGGTGCCTAAAGTATCCGCCTGGTGGGAGATTCCTAAACGATGGGTGATTGTGCTCCTTTGTTTTGCAGCATTTCTGTTGTGCAACATGGATCGTGTGAGTCTTTCTCCGAGTTAAGATAGAGTCTTTAATACTCAACATCCGTTAGTTGTGTGTACATAGTTACAAGGTGCTTCAAGTTGCTATGGCAATTTCCTATTCAAGATGATATATCATCTCTACAAAGTCTGCTGCTTATATATTGAATTTAAAGAAAATGATATATTTTACTGTGCTAACAGTATCACATACGTATTGTAGGTGAATATGAGCATTGCAATACTTCCCATGTCCAAGGAATTTAACTGGAATAGTGCAACAGTTGGCTTGATTCAGTCCTCTTTTTTCTGGGGCTACCTACTTACTCAGGTTTGCTTCAGTCTGGCTAAAGTATTTAGCATTACTCAGAAAGAAACTACTTATCCATGGTCAATGCCTTATGAGCACATTAAATAGGAATCTAGTACTGCTTCTGTCATTGTATGGTTTAGAAGATTGGTATTTTATATCAGTTGGCTCTGGCATATATTTTTGTGTTCAAGCTACATATATGATATATGCATACGTTTGATTTTCTCATGCACAAAGGCGTAGAGATTCTGCTTATATTGTATTAATTTATCATTTCTTTGAATATAGATTCTTGGAGGCATATGGGCAGATAAAATTGGCGGGAAGCGTGTATTGGGTTTTGGAGTGATCTGGTGGTCAGTGGCGACAGTTTTGACACCTATTGCTGCAAAAATCAGTCTTCCTTTCTTGCTTGTTATGCGTGCTTTTATGGGGATTGGTGAGGTTCGTCTTTTCCAGTGCTTAGCTTTGGATATCTAGTCCTTAACTACTCTCCATTAGAAAATAAGTATGAAGTTCATCTGATTTACCGGTTTATTTTGAAATTTGCTTATCTAGCTTTACAAACGAAATAGAAGCAAATAAACTACCTAAAGTAAGAAATTCTAGTTGGAGTGCTCCATATACTTAAAAAAACTGAGGAGTATGTGCATTTGGCTGGTTACTATGGACATTAGCTGAGTCTCTCTCTCTCTCTCTCTCTCTCTCTCTCTCTCTCTCTCTCTCTCTCTTTTTATGGGTAGCTTAGCATCAGAAACTTTTATTTTGGCTATTCGGAAAGATATTAAGATTGGTTTATGTTTTGTCATTTGTTACTTATCGTGTCTTAGCTAACTGCCTGACAGTAATTTTCTTCGGCTTGTCCAACTAAGAACTTTCATTGCTTAAAAGATTTTTTGTTTCCCTTTTTATTTTTACAGGGTGTTGCTATGCCTGCTATGAATAATTTACTCTCTAAGTGGATTCCAGTGTCAGAGAGAAGCAGAGCACTTTCACTAGTATATAGTGGCATGTATCTTGGTTCTGTCACTGGGTTGGCTGTTTCTCCCATTCTAATCCAGAAATTTAAATGGCCCTCTGTGTTTTACTCATTTGGCTCTCTTGGCAGCATCTGGTTTGGATTATGGCTGAGCAAAGTATGGTCTTGCTTCCCTCAACTATTGTTCATTGGAAATCTTCAAATTTACCTTATTGACTGTTGTGAATATTAATCTTTTCCGATATAGAGACTAGCATGAACATGCTTTCATGTTTAGTTGTGTAATATTTAATAGAAACACTCACTTAACAAAGACAGCAAAAAAGAAGAAGGAAAAAGACTGGTAATATTTGATTCTAGGTCACAATGTAATTCAGAATTACGATAGTATGTGAGTAAAGTTTGTTGGTTTGACTTGTTTCAAGTGCTTTGACTGGTGTTGGGTGATCTTCAGGGACCATAAAAAACTACTATTGTCTTAGACATAGTAGATATTCCCTAAAACAAAAAAATAAGAACAATAACATAGTAGATATTAGAAAAAAAAAAAATATGCATAAACAGATCTCAGCTCACTTTATGTTATTCCATAATATTTAGCTCTGAAAGTACTTTCTTGTTTATTGGATCAACAGGCATATAGCACACCAAAAGAAGATCCAGAGCTTAGTGCAGAGGAAAAAGAGCTTATCCTAGGTGGCAATGTATCTAAGGAGTGTGTTACTGTCATTCCTTGGAAGCTAATTTTATCAAAGCCAGCTGTTTGGGCACTTATAATCTCCCACTTTTGCCATAATTGGGGAACCTTTATTCTGTTGACATGGATGCCTACATACTACAATCAGGTAAGGAACTGATTTCTCCAAAACTGTTTTGCATACAGATGCACACAACACAGATTTTAGCAACTTATCAGCATGTCCTATCTGCTAATATGTAGTATTTGTATGAAAGTGAGACCCAAATCATTTAAGCACACAACACAGATTTTAGCAACTTATCAGCATGTCCTATCTGCTAATATGTAGTATTTGTATGAAAGTGAGACCCAAATCATTTAAGTATGAAAACACAACTCTTTTTCTCATTATTACCTTCCTCCGCATGGTCTACAATGGCCTGTGCATCCGATAACTTTTTACTATAATTCATGACAGTCTGTCAAAGTTTGAATTCTCTTTTAATCTTGATTGCCTTTTTAGGTTTTGAAGTTCAACCTCACTGAATCTGGGCTCCTCTGTGTCTTGCCATGGTTGACCATGGCTGTATTTGCAAATATAGGGGGTTGGATTGCAGATACACTTGTCAGCAGAGGTTATTCTGTCACAACAGTTCGTAAGGCAAGGACTAATACTGATTGGAATATAAAAATGTGGTTTAGGTGCCGGTTCTCTCCTGTTTTTCTTTTCTGAAGATAAGCTTCTCTAAATCCATTTAATGTTGCAGATCATGCAATCAATTGGGTTTCTGGGACCAGCCTTTTTCCTTACTCAGCTGAGCCGTGTCAAGACACCTACTATGGCAGTATTATGCATGGCATGCAGTCAGGTAGAAGCAGTTGTTATCAGATACGGTTGAGCTTGAAATTTCCCAAATTTTCCAAAATATGTGTTTTTTGGCTAGTCATAGCATATCTATTCTCACCTTCTGTACTACTGATAGGGAGCTGATGCATTCTCACAATCTGGCCTCTATTCAAATCACCAAGACATTGGACCTCGCTATAGTGTGAGTTGCTATCTTCTTATGATATGGCTAGTCATGTTAATGATATTCATTTGCTATTTTTCTTTCTCAAATAGTATCGTCCTCATTGCTTGTTTTAATATATTTCATAAATTCTAAACAGATAACAGTTTATCCTCTTTGTTTCGGGAATAATGTTCTGGGATCAAATTTATATTTGAATTCTTTACTGAAGATTTGAACATTGCCCTCAAGATAAATGAAAAATAAGAAAGAGAAAAGAGGTCCTTACCAAAGAACTGAAGTAGTATTATCTGAACCTGTGCAATTAAACTTATTAGTTATCAATTACAGGGAGTATTGCTGGGGCTGTCTAACACAGCAGGAGTTCTTGCTGGTGTATTTGGTACAGCAGCAACCGGGTACATACTCCAGCGAGGTACGGTTTAATGCTTCAGAGATAACTGTTTCGACATTTTCTTTTCCACTCAGCTTCTAGTTTCCAGTTCTGTAGTGAGTTATCGAACTTCAATATTCAAGTTTCAATTCCACATTGACTTCTCAGATCTCACATTTTCATATCTGCAGGTTCTTGGGATGATGTATTCAAGGTGGCTGTTGTATTGTACCTCATAGGCACAGTAGTTTGGAACTCATTTTCAACCGGAGAGAAAGTTCTTGACTAAAGAAACGTGAGAAATGCAAGAATCAGAGGAATGGAGGAGCCTGCAGTCTACGTCACTGTAGAGATGAAACTATAAAGAGATGGAAGAAATTTAAACACATGAAAGGGCAAATCCTGTCTAGTGAACTAGAGTTTTTCTATACCACCTGTATCAATCTTTTTGTAACAAACTTGTGAGGCCCTTTCTGGGTTGGCTTGTGACCGACCACCCCACCCCCTCCCCCTCAGGTTAATGCCTTTTCTTTCATTTTAGTACATGCTTCTAATGTAGAGAACTTTTGGGTAAGTTGTACCCGTGAACCTTTTGCTTTGCCCATACAATGCTAATAGTATATGCTTCCCTTAGCTCTTTCTTACTGGATTTCCCAGCAGTTTGATTCCATGTGCATTAACTTTGCACATTCGAATCCATGCATAGATTGTGCCGAATATGGGACTTGTTTGGGATCAGAATCTCTTCAATCCTTGATGTATTAGGGAGAAATGCTAAGGATTGGCAAGTGATTTAGATTCTAGCAAATTGTTTTCCAACTAATTTGAAGTTTTCTCATAGAAAATAGTAACAATTACTTGTAGGCCTCCTATTTTGAAATTGTACACTCTCAGAATAAGCTGTTGGGAAGAGAATACCACGAATACGTTATTTTGAGGACACATGCGGACAGGACATTGAAGAATGCGGACAGGACATTGAAGAATATGCTTTACAAGTAGGACCAGACATTTCAATACATCAGCTTGATGGTATATTATAGCAGTTGGCTCATCTGGTCATATAAATTCTCTCCAGCTTGTGCATTTCATATACTTTCAGAAATTTTTATTGAACATATTGTACATAACAATATTAAGTACATTTCAGCTGAGAAAGACCATACATACATGATGTAAGAAGCAGAAAATTACTATGTCTTGCACAATGAATAATAATATTGATAAAAGGTAACTTATGAAAATCTGAACAAGCATGAACATAAAGAATATTGTAATAAAATTTTGCAAGCTTAATTTGCTTACAAGGGAAAGATAGATGATACCCTATAATGCTCAAGTAAATTGTGAGAAATCCCACTACCTCCGTCTGTAGCTCAATGGAAGAGATAAATTGCTGTGGCCCAAAACATTTGCAAACATTTAATTGAACCACATGAGCTTAGCTTCCTCAATTTTCCCTCTGTTGTGCTGTGTTTTCATCTGTCATGGGGTTCCACCACATAAATACACATCTTCCACAACCCTAATTCAATACCGCCAGTTCATCACCCTCTTAAGCAGCCCCAACTACCACTTCACCGCCACTGTTATCACCAACACCGTTACATTTGACGGCAACAGAGTCTCGTCCATTCACCTGTACCTCCCTGTCTCTCTTTGCCCTTCCCAAAACACCCCCTAAATCCCTTTGATGCACATTCATCATCAGACCATACTTCATGAACAATGTCAGTGACATCTTTTGCTCCACCTTGTGGCCCGGCACCACCGTGAGACGGTGGCGGAGCAGTACCGATGCAGCTACCGACTTCATTTGCAGGTACGCCAGGTCCTTCCCTAGACAGATTCTCGGACCAGCATTGAATGCTACATATTTGCTAGAGTCATGCATTATGAATCTCTTACCATCCGAAGACAACCACCTCTCAGGACGAAACTCTAGGCAATCGTCGCCCCAGGAGGACTTCATCCTCCCCGTCGCGTATATTGAATACGTGACCGATGATCCGGCGGGCACAAATGTCCCGTCGGGTAAAACGTCATCCCTCACAACATGCTTTGAGTCTTGGGGTACGGAAGGGTACAACCTAAGACTTTCGGACAATGCTGCCTTGAGGTATATCAATCGGTCAAGTTCCTCAAAATGCAACGACTCTCCTAACCATGTTGCAACATCCTCGCCACGTGTCTCAATCAGAACGGTGCAGATTTCTCGCAAGATTTTCTCCTCAATACTTGGGTTTAGTGTCATTAACCAAAAGAACCAGCTCAGCGCTACGGATGACGTGTCACGTCCCGCTAGGATGAAATTGAGCGCCACTTGTTGGAGGAAGGTGTCCGAGTAGGACTCCTTTTTCTTCATGAACCTTGACAGCAGATCATCATGTGGGTTCCCATCCTTCTGCTGACTCAGCAACTCGTGCTTACGTGAAGCAATCACTTTGGATAAGTACTCATCAATATGGACAAGGCTCCGGCTCAGCGTGACTTCCATTCCAAGTCCGAGCCATTTCTTCACCTTCCACAACACCTCAGGCAAAATGAACCGCTGCAGCGATGCCTCGGTGGCCCTGTCGAAAGCCGAGGCGAAGCTGTTGTCGGGATAGCCTGCAGCGCAAGTCTGCGGGTCCTTCCCGAAAGCCAAGCCACAGATATTATCAAAAGTGAGCCGAAGCAGCAAGTCCTGAAGATCAACCGGCTCGCCTTTCACCTCAGCTTCCTTGAGAATTGGGCAGAACCTCTGCTTAATGGCTCGGCTCACCCACCGAGCCATGGCTTGGCGCAACGTCCTGGTGGTAAACTCCAGTGCGGCAGTTTTCCTCTGGAACAGCCACGTGTCTCCGTCGGAGTTAAATATCCCCTCGCCGAGAAGATCGTGAAACACCGATTGCCAGGTGGGGCCCTTCGGGTAGTTGTCGAACCTGGACTTCAGGATGTGCTCCACATTCTTCGGGTCGCACGTGACGGTCACGAGGCCTTGCTTTTTGGCCAGAAAAGGAACCGCGCAGATGCAGGTTTGGTACGTGCCGCCGCAGGCGCGTAGGTTATCGCAGATCCAGTCATGCAAACGGTCGCAATTTTCGATCAGGCCGGGGAGGCTACCCAATAAGGGCCAGACACGCGGACCCTTCAGGGACCGTGAGATGAAGGTGAACCAAAGTAGATAAGCCGTGATGGCCGTGAATAAGAGCAAAGCAGAGCCAATCTCCATGGTTAACTTGTACACCAAGTCCCGACCTAACACGAAACAATCAACGATGGAAAATGTCAATGCATGCGATGTGACAAGAGCGGAATCTTTTGGGTTATCTTCGGAAAGATTTCCCCGAAACAAATGTTGATTTTCAGGGAAAGCTCGAGGAATTAGAAGCGAGGAAAGTGCTGGACTAAAAGAAGGAAACCCAAGTAGGGTTTTCTGGAGGAGAAAAGAGGGTGTGTGATGGATCTAAGATATAGAAGAAGAGGAAGAACAGGAAGAAGAAGAAGAAGAAGAAGAAGAAGAAGGAGAAGGGAGAAGAGAGGAGGGGTGGAGACTTAAGAGTGGTTTTGGTGGTTGTGGATAGATATAGTACAAAGTGGTGTTATAGAGGGAGTCTTTTATAGGTGGGAAGCAATTACTAGGGCCAGACTGGTTCTGAAATTGCGCTCTCTTTCTCCCTCACACTGACATTAAGATTCACATACAGCACAGCACAGCCCCATAAATGCTGCCAGAGGTCGTTGAAGCTTTTAAGAAACGCGCAAAACAACCATGGCCATCAAAAGCATAGAAAACCACTGGCTTCTTTTCTCTTGTATGGACTCTCAAATACACTGTATATCATACAAGAGCGAATAAAATAACACTTGTGTGGCACCTAAATTTACTAGAAATGGAAGAAAGGGCTTTTTAATTTTTTGGAGCATTAAATGGTGGAAGAAGTAAATGGGATTAGTTGAGAAACTGAGACAGAGAGTGAGGGGGGGGGGGGGGGGGGGGGGGGGGAGTGGGGTGGGGTTTGAGGGGGTGGGAAGGAGAGAGAGGGACTAGGAAGAAAGCAAATTGGGTCACACTCACATATTTCACTACACACAGATAATTAGATCATGGGTTGTTTTGATTATTCATTTGATGGTTTTGTTGAACAGAATTGGGCTAAGATTAGCTTAGCCCTAGCTTTTTTCTGTATCGAGAGAGAGCTTGAACAATGTAATGAAAATGGGGTTCTTCTGGTGCGTGTCCTTTTGGTTAAGGTTGGGTGAGCAACCCACCCACAATTTATTACCCTTATCGCTTGTGTGACTTCACTTTTGAACCCTCCTTTTCTTTTTCAAAAATTTTCTTATCTCTATCCTCAATTCTGCAGAGACCTATGTGTGTATCTAATTCTTCTGGCCTAGAGTAAAAACAATTCTGGGATTCCTTGCTTTAATCCTTCTTCGCAGGTTTGACCTTCTCACTTTTAATGCTGTTATGATTTCAAAAAATGCGCGCCTATGTCTGCAGTAAACAAAAGTCAAAGTGCAAGAAACAGATGCATATAAAATAGAGCTCTCTCACGAGTCACAACTGCTCACCTGAATGCAGGTAATGCCCCTAAAATTTTGAACAAATTCATAGTCTACTGCCCAATTCAGGATATACATGTATGAAACTTGGCATATCCCTTGTACAGGTCTTTTTTTTTTTTTTTTTGGCTAAAGTTTACCGGTCCCCTAAACTTCCCAATTGTCTATTGTGACTGTTTAACTAAACATTTAGATTGAATTCCCTCTTGAGTTCCAATCTTTACAATGTCACTCTACCATCAAGTACATACATAAGCTATCTCGTCGATTGTCATGAGTATTCAACTTCGGTGTTCAGAGCAGCAAATGTTAAGATTACCATATTGATGACCCACTACGTGAAAGTGGGTAAGATTGGGTGATGGTAACATGAAAAGATGAAAACTCATAACATATGATACAAAGTGACGGTGAAAAAATACTGGTTTTCTATTGTGCCTCTTTTTTTTTTCTTTTTTTTTTTTGGAGAATGTCTATTGTGCCTCTTTAACTAAACATTTAGCTTGAATTCCCTCTGTGTTCTGGGTTCTACAATGTCACTCTACTATCAAGTACATATATAAGTTATCTCGTTGGTTATCATTATTGTGACTCTTCAACTTCGATGATCAGAGTAGTAAGACCACTATAGTAATGATTGACTACGTGAAAGTAGGTAAATTTGATCGATACTAGATGATAGTAATATGAAAATATGAGAACTAATAGGCTAGTGATGCAAAGTGATGGCGAAAAAAAATTTGAAACTTCTGAGAATATCTAATAAGCTAAATTTTTAGTTAAATGGACACAATAGAAGACTCATCAAAAGCGAGTGCAGTGGCTAAACTTCGGTTTTTTTTCTTTTCATTTTCCTTTCATAGCATTAATCATAGTTCACATCAATTTCCTAAGTTTTCAAAGAAGCAAACCACATGATTGAGACCCAATTGACTATATCAACCCATAGAATTAGTTCATCGACCTAAAACCAACACAAAATATCAATTCTGGAAAAGCTAGATAGTCTCTTCAGGTTAATGCAGCACCGAAATTTGAGGTGGTGATGAAGAACAAGTACATATAGTCATATATCATGGTCGCTGAAGGTTTCCACCACCGTCAGTTTAGGTCTGTGCTTGGCTAAGCAGGGAGCACCATCTCCATCACTATTTTTCACTACATGTGCCTGCTGACAAGTTTCACCTATTAGGTTGGCACTTTGTAATTTCTGTTTACACCATAACTGGAATTATCACGTACAATCAAAGCTTTCGTTGCATTGATCATCTCAGCTAGATTTATCACTTGGAGGTTTTAATCTTGAATCTATAGTCTGCTAGATGGAAAAGTCTCCCGTACGTGTATATATCGTTGGTAGACAAGACCCTTACGGTAGTAGATCAGCTTTTTATAGTAGTAAACCAATATTTCATAACCACTATGAGAAATTGGTTTATTATAACATCGTGTAGTCTACAACTAATATATTGGTAGATTAATGTATCAAAAGATATGCATATGTGTAAACTTGTAAGATGTTGAATGAGGGACTTGAACTTAACTAAGTACTAAAATGGTCCAAACATGAAGCATCATACAACCTCTGGTTATACCTACTCGTTCATTTCTAGATGCTACTATATTCAAGAAAGATCCATTTTACTTGGAGAAGAAAATGCAGAAAATACCCTATCAACAAACAGAAATAACGTCGAGATGTACTTGAGAAAAACAATCACAATACGTTTATCACGTTAAGACCGAATTATTTGCATAGCAATAACCAAAACTCATTTAGGCTTGTTTTAGAGAAGAACATATTTTGAGCAAGATCTGACATAAGCGATCGAAGTCCTACATCAATACAAAAAGAGATACTACCATCATGAACAACAAATCTAGAAAGACGTACTATGGGGCGCTCTACTACTCCATCTAGAAACATTTAAATTTATTAATGTGTATTTGAATTTTGTCGAACTAACTATTAGTTTAATGATATTTTTCTCCACAATAATATATTAAGTCACCAATTTGGTTTTGGTGCTAAAAGTAATCGTTGACTTTATCACTTCCTTGATATGTATGCTGCATTTTTATCTTGTACATAGTGTTTCGAGAACTTAACGTTTAACATATCCTACCCTTGAACAATTTTAAAACAAAATTTCTGTGTAGGGTCAATGAAGGTAGATGAACACTCACTTCGCTATAAGACACGGAAGAAGACAGAGAATGAATTTGTAATAAAGAAATCAAGGAAGCTTTTGACTATGCTTGCCTATAGTTCCAAAATTTACACACACCGACAGTTTGTGCTGAAAAAATTAAATTACATCTTATTTTTGCTTTTTTCTCATCTTCTCATTGAGCACATTGCATGAGAAAAATAATTGACTGATGTTTTTTCCCATTCCATAATCTGGTCTCTAAAGTTGCAAGAACACATTTAATAGTTCTCTGGTCAAAACAGTCCCTTCTCTTTTCAGCCCTGAGCTCCAGTAAAATAGAGTAATTTGGTGCTGAATCATATAATTAAGCTCCTTCAAGGCTTTCCCTAAAAAATAAACACTGCAAATAGGTTTGTTCCTTCTATTAGAATGCTCAATACAAAATCATCTAAAGAATCATCTCAGTCAAAACCCATCTGCCTCTGACAAACTTCTTTTTCAGGGTAAACTAATTTCATGCGTCTTGTTTTCTATCCAAAGAGGTAAAGTAACCTATTGTAATTTCCAAATGAATGGCTCGGATTGACACATCCCAGAAGAAACCAAAACTTCCCCATTTGCTAATAAATTAGATAGCTACAGACACTCCTAATGAAATAAATAAAGTTGTCCAACAAAAGAAGAAATTAATTAGGTCCAGCATCATATTAGATATGGTGGCTTAAAAGCTATAAAGGAAAGTCAGGGTAGGAAGACTATAATGCTGTTCAAGCATCAAAATCAATATATCTTTGTGTTTCTGATAACAAATTCCAAGTACTTGAGGTTCTTGTCTACAGCTCTCATAAAGTGTTCATAATCAACATTTCAAAGAAGATTAGGTCTCCCACTAGAGAGTAGAGACTGATGGCCAAAGAAAAATTTGTAGATCCACCTCCCATGAAGGACCACTAAGGAGAAGACTCTGGACCCTAGAAAGTTATTAGAGTCAACCCTCTCGAACTCTCTCATTCCAACTGTTTCTTTTTTGTCAACACTTCCAATTGGACTCATTGAAATAAAGCACCAACGCGGCATTGCTCGAAAGATGGCATTTAAGATGGAATTTATGGCCCAGAAATTAAAAAGTCCTTCCACATTGAAGTTGTGGTATCTACCCCCAATTTCCCCATCACATCTTTCATATTATTGTTGCTTCCTCAGCTATTTCCTGGTAGTAGCAAAACTGACCTGAAAACCTAAGCAGTCTATGGGTTATGATCACATCCTTAAGTAACGCTCTAGGTTCATTATTCAAAGTAGTAAAGTGGCAGTCTCATATAAATATCCTTGTTCTGTTTTTAAATTTATAATACAAAATAAAAGTATTAAGCTTAAAATGATGTATCACTTACACAATCTGACCCTTCTATTTCATCCTTGAAAATAAGTTGACGACAATGTTGCAGACACCATTGCCCTTAAGCAATCATCTTCTGTACAAGTACTTTGAGAGAGGAAACTTAATGCTCCTTGCTACCTGCAATCCAAGAATATGCAAGATGTTGGACAAACCAAAAGGAGTTCATATCTCACAACCCTACACCATACAAATTTTAACTTCTATACGAGAGGCACAAAAGGTACCTGCAGGGCCATATCTTCACTAACTGTAGAACGATAGCGAGTTGAGCCCTCCAGTGGGCAGCTTCCTCCTTTGACAATAAAATTTGCACCACAAAGACTAGTCAATTGTAAGAGGACATCAGACATGAGCCCACTATGCCCATCTTGAATCCCTAACCCATCCTGCGCTTGTTCCTCATCATCAAGTGGATCTTCCGCCACGGATGTAATACACTGGAATATGGCTAGTAACCTCTCCATTGGGAATGTTCCAGGGCCCTTCATGAGTAATTCCTGTTCTGCAGTTTCCTTCTGTTCCATTGACTTCTCAGAGACCCTGATAGTGAAGAAGCATTATTTAAAAGAAATCAATGCCTACAAGTGAAAGAAAATCATAACGATATTAAACTGGTATTGGCTTAATCAGATCTTGCTAAGATTTTTCCTTTTTTATTTATTTATTTATTTATTTATTTATTTATTTATTTATTTTTAAAGACAATGGCAAAGAGAATCTTAAGCATTTTTACTCATGGTAACTCGTGCCAGAAATTTTTACAAAAGATTCTTGCACACAACCTAATGGAAAGAAAAACTAAAGCATCTGTTAACTCTACTGTGGTATACATTATAATAGTAGAAGGCAGGTGGATATGCTTAATTTTCATTGTTAAAAGCACATATTTTAGCCTAGCAGTCAGACTTGTATTGAAAAGATTACAGGGGTAAATATTGTAATGATAGCTAGATTTTGGTATCTCAGTAGCAGGTCACAGCCTGAAAGTTTACAACTACAGCCAGATAAACTATATTAATACTGGTACTTTGGAAAAACACTTACTTCCTCCTTCGTTTTCGATTATTAGAACCTCCAGTAGAATCAAACAATGATGCATCAAGGGTAGCTGGATTTCTTGAAGCAAGGAATGCTGAAATAAGAAGATACTTGGCAGAAGTAGACATGTGAAAATCTAACTGGTCAACAACTTCATAACCTCCGGATTTCCTTGTGCTACCCTTTGGCTTTCTCTCCCTAGTTTCAACTTCAGTGGAAGGCTGAGTTGAAACCTTAAATATCTCATTCAGTGCAGGAGCAATATGGGGCTGAAATTGACTAAACAACTTTCTCTTCATTTCTTCATTGGGAACAACCCCAAGATCAGTAATAGGTTCACAATATTTTCTGAATAATAGTGAAAAGGCACTAGACAATTCATCCACTCGTCTGGTAATTCTACTGAAAGGCCTTAGTACAACACTAATAAGAAAAGCAGATTCACTATTAGATAATACATAACGCAAAAGATGAGAGTAGCGAAAAAGAAAGAAGCTAATATTCTTACCTGAGAAAAGAGGTATAAAGCTTTTTGTTTGCTTGGTTTCTCATTAAGATTTGACCGAGATCATCATCTGTATAATCAGGAAGATATAGAGGGTTAGGCTCAACATACCCCATATTTGAGTCATATGTATCCGGTGAGGTATTGCTGATGAAGATAAGACCGACCTCGGGCATTTTCAGAGTATCATAGAGATTAAACAACAAAGGTAACACAGTAGAACCTTTGTCCCACCCTTTGACACGCTCCAAATTGTCAAAAATCAAGTAGATCATATTTCCATTAGCCTTTCCTGACCTTTTGCTACTCAATCCTGACTTTTGTCCCTGAGGATTACCAATAATGCTAACCAAGGCTTCCCAAAGAAAATTCACAAAATCAGATGGCTTTTCACAGCGCTTGGCACTAGAATAACCATTTTCTGCATTCTTTCGGTGAAGGAACAATTGATTCAATATGGATTCAAACAAGATTCGAGGATTATAACAGGTAAGGCAGCTTAAGTAAACAAAAGGTCGTTTAAGATGCCTGAATGTTTGTAGAACAATACTTGTTTTTCCAGTGGAAGAGCCTCCGTATATAAATATAGGAAGCATGGGAGAGTTCTGTGGACCCAAAAGGTGCACAAGTTCTTTGATCTGACTCTCTCTACCAGGAAAACTAGACACCAGATTAGCGAAGCTAAAGGACTCTCCTCCTTCTCCAATCACAAGGTCATCTAAAGTCAGTTGTTGCTGACTATTTGCTTTTGTTTCTTCAACTACATTGTTTGAACATTTGGCCAAAGCAGAAGATCGGGTTGTTCTCCTTGTGATTTGTGGGCTTTCTTCTTTAACAATGTCTGAACTCTAGCCAAAAGAAACATTAAGATCATAAATGAGAATAATCTTAAGACAACAACTAGGAATCACAATGCAAGCCAGCACGGGAACAGTAAAGTACAAACAAGACCAAGAATCATTGAACCTCAAAGAAAATCAACTTATAGAAGACAAAGTTGCAATGATATTGCATGCGAAAACTTGCAAACATGATAGAAAATATGGAAACAATATGCGAAAGAACGTGAACCAAAATAAAAGTTGAAGCCCCCTCAGTGAGCATCATATAAAGAAAAGGAAATCTACTTAACTCTGATCAAACAGAAATCAAATTTCTGGAAAAGAAAAATAATTAGACAAGGAAATGAATGCATTAGAATACCAAAGTAGCATCATTTGGGTGTTGACTGCTTGTATCTGTTTCTTCAACTACACTTTTAGCCAAAGCGGAGGATCTAGTTGCTCTCCTTGTAATTTGTGGCCTCTCTTCCTTAACCATGTCTAAATTCTGGCCAAAAGAAACAGTAAACTAATAAATGAGAATAAGCTGACAGAAGCTTTCAAGATAAAATTAGTACCTAAGGAATCACAATGCAAACCAACAATGCAACACTGAAAAGTGGTCCATCACCAAAAAGCATTAAAACTCGATGACAATCAACTTATCGAAAACAATGTTGCAAGGACATTGCACGCGAGAACTTGCAACAATGATAGAAATAAAGGAAACGACATCCATAACAGAAGGAGAGAAGCAAAACCAGAAGATAATGAAGAAGCATGAAAGTCGAAAAGGATTCTAACTAGAAAATAATCAGAAAAGGTAAAACGTATTTTGAAACTTCTACTGAAAACTAAAATAGAAATGTAAACACAGAAACACATTGATTCAAACATAAGTCGAATCCCGAAGGCTCTAAGAAAATTTAGAAACCCAGGTATAACCCAACCAATCTCAACTATGAACAACTGGTTTGAGCATCCAATTAATCTTCTCTGATCGAAAGTCAAATAAAAACCAATTTCCAGAAACAAATAGAAAGAGTCACAGGAATCACTTACACTTTCCCATCACTCAACTTAACAACCACAATCTCACTGAAGGCCTTTTCATCAATTAATACAACATAGAGAACCAAACGACAGAAAACCAAAACCAAAAGAATTCCATCCTTAAAACAAAAATAGAAAACATACATCAGAGTCAAGTTGGTTTCACAACACCATGATTTTAAACCAAGCATAACAAACCGAGAAACAAACAAATCAAAGTTCAAATTAAAGGAGTCACTCACCTTAAGACGAGGCAACCAAAGACACTAAACAACCCAAAACAAAGCTCTTCCCACAACTCTGTTTCAAGAGCAGGAAAAAACCACAAATGCCCAAACTTTTTTTTTTTTTTTCTTTCCTTTCAATCGCGTCTACCCTCTACATCTACCTGTTCCGAAACATAAAAACCCAGATGAGAAAAGATTGCCTCTTTAATTCGAAGTAATGATTAGTTTGAAATGGGGTTATTGGGAAAACAGAGAGGTTGAGGATTCCCTGATCAGCGAGTCCGCCGGAGGCTCAAAAAAACGAAAGCAAAGCGGCCGTCTTTTTTTTTTTTTTTTTTTTTGGTAGATAGATACTGAATCGAAAACCCTGGCAAGGTGAGTTTGGGAGTTAAAAATGAAAAAAGAAAATAAAAAATATATACAGAAACTTGTTTCCCGCCAGTTCTGTGGAGCGCGGGATCTGCATATTAAGCGTTAAAGGTAGCCCAACGATTGTTAATTGGGCTCCTCGACATGAATAAGGCCCAAAGGATGGATTCGAGAAAAAGAAAAATCTAAGTCTCTTGGAAAAAGAGAGAGAGAGAGACAGAGACAGAGCAGATTCTGCCGACAAGCAAATTCTTTAATTAAAACTTTTGGAGTTGATTTCATATTCAAGTCATTCCGTTCATTTCACTCATTTGATACTTTACCAAAAAAAAAAAACAAATCACCAAAGTGGTTGGTATTTGGTAACGTTGTATGAACTAGAAGTCAGTCAACGATTCTTACTGCTACAATGTAGGAAAGGCAGCGTTCTGATTCAAGATGGGTCAAAGTGACTAATTCTTACAGCTAAAAGATGCACCGGTTCTTTCACACACGTACTTCACAAGGCTTAAAGTGTATATATATATATATATATATATATAAAATAATTAAGGGTGCGGCTATTGTCATCCTACTATTTTTTTAGTTCACCCTACAAATATTTGAATTAGTGAAAAATTATATTATCCAAGTGCAAAATGACTAGTAAGTACACTAATGACTATAAGGAAAACTATATACATTACCAATTAATTAAATACAAAGACTGTTTAATGTCTTATTAGAAAACATTAATTTTCATCTTCTCCACCCAAATTGAATTTATTACTTTTTTTTTGTCTTTTTGTTGCCTCTTCCTCATTAATTTATTATTCAATTCACAAAACTATTAGTGTTAACTTCATCAAAATTTTTGCAATACCCTTTATGAACAAGAAAGTAAAAATTTCAAACACAAAAAAGAAAAAAATCAATCTCTTCTTTTTTGCTTATAGTTGTTAAATTTTACTAATCTTTTAATACATATTGAAATAGACGAACATTGAAACAAAAAAAAAATATTTAAAAAAATGAAAGTAAAACAAATTATGATTTTATTATGAAACTTTAGTATATTTTAGTTTTTTATTTGTATAAATAAAATGAGAGATTTTAGTTAATTTTTTTTGTAATTGAATATGTTATATAAAGATATTTATAGAAAGAAAAATGGGTTAGATAACTAAATTTGATAATTAAAACTAAAATATAGGGTGTAATGAGTAAATAAAACGAACAAAGAAAATGGTTGCCATCCCCTATAATTAAATAGCACAACATTATTAGTGGAAAACAAGGCTTAAGTAAAATAAAAAAACCAGGCTTAAAGTCTATATGAAAAAGCAATATTAGTTTATTACAAAGCATAAAAGTAAAAAGCAACCAATTAGTACAAACAACTTGGTCGTAGAAGTCCAAAACCTTCAAAAGTTGATTTCTTTTCATCACGTACAAAAGAAGGCAATGGTGACTTCCAATCTAATTTTGGTTTCCATCTTTTTTTAAAAGGGGGCTTAGTGCGGCTGTATTCAAGTATTAATTAATAAAACTGTAAAATATAAGGAGAAGACATAGAGTCTGAACCTTATCCTGGAATAATACCAGAATTCTCCACTAAAACTATGTATTCTAAAAAGCACCAATTAGTAAAGAGTGCACGTATAGCTACTCTATTTGCTTTGACAAAGCGGTGACATACCGGAAGATAACTCTATCTTATTTCCAGGAAATTAAGAAACACCAAACTTAATGTACGCAATCAACTTTTCTGTAAAGGGACATCAAATATAGAAGATTTGGTCTTTGTGATTCTTAATTAATAGGGATAATGACCACTTACCCAGAAAATACCAAAATACACCTCATACACTCCACCAACTTATTTTCAACCCCATTCACACAAAAGTTTTCTCTTTTTCTCCCAACTATTCATTTCACTTAATGTTTATATCATTAGTACCCCTCTCTTTCTCCAATTCTTATTTCTACTATTACTTTTCCTTTTGATGAAACTTGGTGGGCCCATCTTGAATTTATTTCTCTAGACTAAAATTGCAGCTAAATTCCATCCTCTATATTCGAAGGTGAACAGTTAAAATTTTATTATCCATAATTTTCGATCATTGACAAACTCGAGTTATTTGTAATATTACTAGCAAAGAATTGAAGAAAGAAAAAGAAAAGTTGAGAAAATTGAAAGAACTTAGAGAAAATCTTAAAAGAGAAATTCCCGGTTACTGGGATACTATTTTTAGAATTCAAACAAGAAACTATAAAGTTGAAGAGAATATTGAAAATCTCTCTTATACTCTTAAAGAGGAATAAAAACCTCTTGATTATTTGAGCATTGGTTAGATCCGCAAATCACTGATATCAGAGCTTGCAAAGAGCTCAAAAAGGAGAATCCCCAATGGGGACAATGTCTGAATTGATATTAGAGAAATTGTATTATCTATTAAAATCCTCTGATGAGAAACATCAGACCCTGTTAAAAGAAATATCTAGATCTCAAGATCATCTAGATAATTTACCGGATATAATCACCCGATTAGAAAAATTGGAGCAAAAAATGGATTATATCAAGGAACTTTGAAAAAAGGAAGAAGAAAAGCTAACAAGTGTTAGTAGAAAAATCAATGAACAGCAAAAAACGCTGGAGTCTATTAAAAATATACTGAATGACAAGAAAGTGCCTACAGTAAAACCAAAGAAAGCTAATGGATTTAAACCATTAGAAAGACCAGACAAGAATCATGTTCCAAACATGATTTTTCTAGAACCATTTACTAGTCAAACTAGTATTCGGTATGAAAACCCGAAAGAAACTAGAGATGTCAATATGTTGAGCATCTTCAGAAAAAATAAAGGAGTACAGCTCCTAAATGCTGAAGAATTCGAATACAATGAAATTGAACAGGAGGTAAAAAACTCCTCAATTCCAAAATTAGATTTTAAACAAATCTACAAAAAGGGAACGTTTGATCTGATGGATAGCCATCATTTTAAACTACTAGAAATTACAACCCCAGCCACTTCAGGAGGAGAGACTGATCTCTTAATGATCACTCCTTTAGAAGTTGCCAGAGCAAAGGCAAAAAAAAATCATTTTATTCATATTTGAGCAATCCAAGTAGGCATAAATTTGCTAGCCCAAGAAGGCATAAATTGTTCGGTTCTATGTGTCCTACAAGACAATAGACTAAAAGACTTCCAAGCTAGTCTGTTGGGAACCCTTGAAGCATCCTTATGTGAACAAGTAGCATATTTCAACTGCTTCCCAAATTTTACAACCAGCTTGAAAGATGCAGCTCACTATCTATAGCTAAGAGTCAAGACAGATGGCATATCTATGAAAAAGGATATGCAAGAACTCGTAATAGTATATAGAATATACTACAGGTTGAATGGCCAGCCAAATTCAAGCATCCCATGGATGAAAGCCATGACTTTGGAATATATCAAAAAGATCATCTTTGAAGATACAAAAAATGCATTCCTGGTAGCAGGAGAGAAAACAATCATGACTGCTTACGATTATCTTGACGTAGTCAGCAGTGACCTTTTCCTATCTCTCACTAGAAAAGAGATAGACTCGACACTGATGTGCTTACAGTGGGTTGAGAGACTTGAAAATGACAACCACTACAAGATGTATGTTGATACAGATGTCGAAGACAATGCAACAACTGCTAGAATGGCCCAGGCAGACAACGACTCCTTTGTCCTTGGCCACAATTTAGAAACAAACGAAAACATGTGAAGCTTCAGGTGTAGAAAGCACCGAAAGTACATTTGGACTTTTCCCAAAGAGCTACTTTTGTTTTTCAGAAAAGAAAGGTGAAAAACATTTCACCTAATGGAATCTGCTTTTCCCCGTCCGACCTCCACCAGCAGGAGCACTCAGGAAAGCAGGAAATCACTAAGTTGTTCTATACATTTTTGTGTTTCTAATTTCGGTTTGAGTTCCGCTCCCTATATAAGGAGCTTTAGTTTCAGTTGTAAGGCATCGAAAAATACATGCACCTAAAAACCTTCCACCATCTGTAAAATAGCTTAAGAACTTGAGCAGAAGAGTCTTCTCTCAAGAAGAATGCCATAGTAGCAGTGTGACCTTTCTTTCCTGTCTAGTGTGAAGTGTGCCTCTATTACAAGTAAGTACTGTAATCATTCTCATGGATAGCTAAACAGATTTTTAGCTGTTTACCTGAGAATGAGGCTCTGAATTGTTAGCCTGTAATTATGTTTAAATAAATACTTTCAGTGTGTTCATCCACTTCATCATGTCTTTTAATTTATAAATTTTTATGTTGTTATTCTACCTTTATCCTATATTACTTGTAAGTTCAGATTTTCTGTGTCTTAGGAAGATTTGCCTCAGCTTAGGATAAGAACAAGCATCAATGATTCCGCCTGTTAAAGTAACCGTTAGGCAGAGAGCCGTTAGGTGAAAAACTTGGACATGTTGAAGGCTAGTTTTGTTTTTTTTTTTCAGGAGTTGGAACAAGTTTTTCAAAAGAAAAAGTGATTTTGAACCCAAAAGTCAGCATATGATATCTTTGGCACTACCCTAAAAAGAACTACCCTTAGGAGTCTTTTCCCTGAAGTTTGTGTACTTGGTCAAAATACCAACTTGGTTGATTGATTGGGTTTTTGGGCAAACGAGCTTAACCCCTAATTAATAATTAGCCAAGTTAGTGGTCTTTGGAAAAGCAAGTCACGATGTCAATCTGCACCTATATATATGATTATCTTATCCTTAATGATAAACAAATACCCATCTCTAGCTCTTTGTTACACAAAATGGGGGTTTTGGTTATGAAACTCATCTTAGTGCTAGGCTCCCTTTCTAATGCCATGTTCATTTATTGTTTTAGCTCCACCATGCAAGATCTGAGCCAACCCTTAATCACTAAGCTGAAAGGAAATGAAAGCGATAGGCTGGCACTACTAGCGATCAAAGCTCAAATACAAAACGATCCCAACCGAGTCACAAGCTCATGGAATGAATCCCTTCATTTTTGCCTATGGCACGGCGTCACCTGCAGTCGGCGACATCGCCAAAGGGTGACAAAGCTAAAGCTGGGCTCTCTAGCATTGCTGGGATCCATATCTCCACATATAGGAAATTTAAGCTTCTTAAGAGTGCTAAATCTCGGGAGCAATAGTTTCACTCATCAAATCCCTCCTCAAATTGGGCATTTGCACAGATTACAGGTATTGCGACTAAACAATAACTCCTTTACTGGCACTATTCCTGTCAAAATAGCCAATTGCTTCAAACTCACCACTCTCCATCTTAGTAGAAATAATCTAGTGGATAAAATTCCTTCCAAACTCAGTTCCTTATCAAAGCTTCGAAATTTACTTATGGAAGACAACAATTTAACAGGAGAGATCCATCCATCTTTAGGGAACCTTTCTTCTCTCGAGGAATTAAATATAATTGGTAATAACATAGAAGGAAGCATCCCTAGTTCTTTATGCCAGTTGAAAAAACTAAAATCTTTCTATTTAGGCGAAAATAGGTTGTTTGGTATCATCCCTTCCTGCATTTATAACCTCTCTGGTATAGTTGATTTCAGTGTATCAGTCAACCAAATTCAAGGAAGTCTTCCATCAAACTTGAGCAATGCTTTTCCCAACCTTCTATTCTTTTCTGTTACCAAGAATCAATTTACTGGGGCCATCCCTTCGTCAATATCCGATGCAACAAATCTCCAGTCGTTTCAATGTTCAAGCAACAAACTCATTGGTCAGGTGCCAAATTTACGAAATCTTCACAACCTTGAGACATTCACTATCGCTGGTAATAATCTTGGAACCAGTAAACATGGTGACTTGAGTTTTGTCTCAGAATTGATCAATGCTACACGTCTAACTTGGTTGATCTTCAACGACAACAATTTTGGAGGGACGTTGCCCAAATCAATATCCAATCTCTCAACCAATCTCGAAATCCTTTCAATTGCATCAAACAAACTACATGGAAGCATCCCAACTGGATTAGGGAATCTTGTCAACTTGCAAATACTCCATGTCGGGGAAAACTCCTTCACCGGTACCATCCCCAGTGACGACATTGGGAGGCTTTCAAGTCTTGGGGTATTGTTTCTTAACAACAACCAATTTTCAGGGACCATTCCATCTTCTCTTGGGAATTTAACAGTGTTAACCATTCTTCACTTGCAAGGAAATAATCTCAATGGCAGCATCCCTTCAAGCCTAGGAGAATGTCACATGTTGCTAAAGTTGGATCTTTCTCAAAATAACTTAGATGGCAGAATACCTCAACAATTACTTATTGGTCTCTTCTCTTTATCAATTTATTTGGACTTGTCAACAAACCACTTTACTGGTTCCCTTCCCATTGAGATTGGAAAGTTGAGGAATCTAGGGGCACTCTACGTTTCTTACAACATGTTATCAGGACAACTTCCTAGTAGCCTCAGCAGTTGTCAGAGTTTGGAAGTCCTACACTTGCAAGGCAATTTATTGGAGGGGCTCATTCCTTCATCTATGAAGGAATTGAGAGGGATCCGAGATTTAGATCTTTCTTGCAACAATTTCTCAGGAGGTATTCCACAGTTCTTTGAGGACCTTAGAATTTTGGAGAACCTAAACCTATCATTCAATCAGTTTTGGGGAGCAGTACCAACTGGTGGTGTTTTCAAGAATGCAACGGCTACTTCAGTTGATGGAAACTCTAGGCTCTGCGGCGGTATTGCTAATCTTCAACTTCCAGTGTGCAAGTCTGAAAGAGGAGGGTTGTCTCGGAGAATGAAACTAATAATCTCTTTAGTTTCTGGCTTCACTCTTTTGGGACTGGCTATGGTGCTATCTCTTTTCCTTCTCCCTAAGAAAAGAAAAGAAATTGAATTAAGCACTTTGGGGAACTCCATTTTGCAAGTTTCATATGCTACACTCCTAAAAGCTACTGATGGGTTCTCTTCAGCTAATTTGATTGGTGTGGGTGCTTTTGGGTCTGTGTACAAAGGAATTCTTGCTGAAGATAATGTTATTGTCGCTGTGAAGGTGTTTAACATATTACATCGGGGAGCTTCAAAGAGTTTCATAACTGAATGTGAAGCATTAAGAAACATCAGGCATCGAAATCTAGTTAAAATTGTAACTGCATGCTCGAGTGTTGACTTCCGTGGAAATGATTTCAAGGCTCTTGTTTATGATTTCATGGACAATGGGAGCCTAGAGGACTGGTTGCATCCATCCACTGGACTTGAAGAGGTAACAAACGCACCCAAGATTTTAAGTCTTGTTCAAAGGCTAGATATTGCCATTGATGTTGCTCATGCCTTGGATTATCTTCACAATCATTGTGAAACACCAATAGTTCATTGTGATCTCAAGCCAAGTAACGTTCTTTTGGACAATGAGTTGACTGGACATGTTTCTGACTTTGGGCTGGCAAGGTTTCTCTCAAATCTAACCAATAATGATTCTGAAAATCAATCCAACTCCGTTGGAATAAGAGGATCGGTTGGTTATATAGCTCCAGGTAATTTATCCGCTTATGCTTCACAATTCTCTCTTTTGTTTTATTTTATGATTATTTTATTTTATGTTCAGTCGTGGTGACTGATATTGTTTGATCGGTAGAGTATGCTATGGGAAGTGAGGTGTCAACATATGGGGATGTCTACAGCTTTGGCATTCTTTTGTTAGAAATGTTTACCGGGAAAAGACCTACTGATCCAATGTTCAATGACAGCTTGACTCTTCATAATTTTGTAAAGACGGCTCTCTCGAAACGTGTTGCAGATATTACAGATTCACTACTTCTTCAAAGAGGCATCACCAATATTGTTGATGAAGCTCCCAATAAATTAGGCGTAAGAGCACACAAAGTTGAAGAGTTCTTGACTTTGATATTTGGAATTGGAATTGCTTGTTCTGCTGAATCTGCAACAAACCGAAAGGAGATGAGTGATGTTGTATATGAATTGCAGTCAATTAGGGACAGTCTTCTTGGCTAGAACCTTAATTATAATTAAATGGTTACCGATCGGTGAAGGCTCATATATATTGTGCCATTGTGGTATGCTTGTTGTATCTTGATCTATTTTGTTTTTGAATTGTCATATATATGCAGTCTTTGAAAGTTTGAAGTCTTGTTGTAACTACTACATTTTTGTATTTAGTGCGTAACTGGAAAAGCTAGATAGTCTCTTCAGGTTAATGCAGCACCGCAATTTGAGGTGGTGATGAAGAGCAAGTACATATAGTCATATATCATGGTCGCTGAAGTTTTCCACCACCGTCAGTTTAGGTCTGTGCTTGGCTAAGCAGGGAGCACCATCTCCATCCTATTTTTCACTACATGTGCCTTCTGACAAGTTTCACTTATTATTAGGTTGGCACTTTGTAATTTCTGTTTACACCATAAGCGACCGAAGTCCTACATCAATACAAAAAGAGATACTACCATCATGAACAACAAATCTAGCAAGACATACTATGGGTCGCTCTGCTACTCCATCTAGGAACATTTAAACTTGTCAATGTGTATTTGAATTTTTTCTAACTAGCTATTGCTTTAATGATATTTTTCTCCACTATAATAGATTAAGTCACCAATTCGGTTTTGGTGCTAGAAAAAATTGTTGACTCTGTCACTTGGTATGTATACTGCATTTTTTTCTTGTACAGTGTTTCGAGAACTAAATGTTTAACATATCCTACCCTTGAGCTACTTTAAAACAAAATTTCTCTGTGGGGTCAATGAAGGTAGATGAACACTCACTTTGCTATAGTTCCAGAAGAAGACAGAGAATGAATTTGTAATAAAGAAATCAAGGAAACTTTTGAGTTTTGACTATGCTTGCCTTTAGTTCCAAAATGTATACACACCGACAGTTTGTGCTGAAGAAATTAAATTACATCTTATTTTGGCTTTTGTCTCATCTTCTCATTGAGCACATTGCATGAGAAAAATAATTGACTGATGTTTTTTCCGTCTCTAAAATTGCAAGAACACATTTAATAGTTCTCTGGTCAAAACAGTCCCTTCTCTTTTCAGCCCTGAGCTCCAGTAAAATAGAGTAATTTGGTGCTGAATCATATAATTAAGCTCCTTCAAGGCTTTCCCTAAAAAATAAACACTGCAAATAGGTTTGTTCCTTCTATTAGAATGCTCAATACAAAATCATCTAAAGAATCATCTCAGTCAAAACCCATCTGCCTCTGACAAACTTCTTTTTCTGGGTAAACTAATTGCATGCGTCTTGTTTTCTATCCAAAGAGGAAAAGTAACCAATGGTAATTTCCAAATCAATGGCTCGGATTGACACATCCCAGAAGAAACCAAAACTTCCCCATTTGTTAATAAATTAGATAGCTAGACACTCCTAATGAAATAAATAAAAGTAGTTGAACAAAAGAAGAAATTAATTAGGTCCAGCATCATATTAGATATGGTGGCTTAGAAAGCTATAAAGGAAAGTCAGGGTAGGAAGACTATAATGCTGTTCAAGCATCAAAATCAATATATCTTTGTGTTTCTGATAACAAATTCCAAGTACTTGAGGTTCTTGTCTACAGCTTTCATAGTGTTCATAATCCACTTTTCAAAGAAGATTAGGTCTCCCACTAGAGACTGAGGCCAAAGAAAAATTTGTAGATCCACCTCCCATGAAGGACCACTAAGGATAAGACTCTGGACCCTAGAAATTTATTAGAGTCAACCCTCTCGAACTCTCTCATTCCAACTGTTTCTTGTTTGTCAACACTTCCAATTGGACTCATTGAAATAAAGCATCACCGCGGCATTGCTCTAAAGATGGCATTTAAGATGGAATTTATGGCCCAAAAATTAAAAAGTCCTCCCACATTGAAGTTGTGGTATCTACCCCAATTTCCCCATCACATCTTTCATATTATTGTTGCTTCCTCAGCTATTTCCTGGTAGTAGCAAAACTGACTTGAAAACCTAAGCAGTCTTTGGGTTATGATCATATCCTTGAGTAATGCTCTAGGTTCATTATTCAAAGTAGTAAAGTGACAGTCTCATATAAATATCCTTGTTCTGTTTTTAAATTTATAATAGAAAATAAAAGTTGTAAGCTTAAATGATGTATCACTTACACAATCTGACCCTTTTATTTCATCCTTGAAAATAGTTGACGACAATGTTGCAGATACCATTGCCCTTAAGCAATCATCTTCTGTACAAGTACTTTGAGAGAGGAAACTTAATGCTCCTTGCTACCTGCAATCCAAGTATATGCAAGATGTTGGACAAATCAAAAGGAGTTCATTATCTCACAATCTTACACCATACACACTTTTTAACTTCTATATGAGAGGCACAAAAGGTACCTGCAGGGCCATATCTTCACTAACTGTAGAACGATAGCGAGTTGAGCCCTCCAGTGGGCAGCTTCCCCTTTTGACAATAAAATTTGCACCACAGAGACTAGTCAATTGTAAGAGGACACCAGACATGAGCCCACTATGCCCATCTTGAATCCCTAACCCATCCTGCGCTTGTTCCTCATCATCAAGTGGATCTTCCGCCACGGATGTAATACACTGGAATATGGCTAGTAACCTCTCCATTGGGAATGTTCCGGGGCCCTTCATGAGTAATTCCTGTTCTGCAGTTTCCTTCTGTTCCATTGACTTCTCAGAGACCCTGATAGTGAAGAAGCATTATTTAAAAGAAATTAGTGCCTACAAGTGAAAGAAAATCATAACGATATTAAACTGGTATTGGCTTAATCAGATCTTGTTAAGGTTCTTTTTTATTATTTATTTTTTTATATTTTTTTAAGACTATGGCAAAGAGAATCTTAAGCATTTTTACTCATGGTAACTCATGCCAGAAATGCTTTTGAAAGATTCTTGCACACAACCTAATGGAAAGAAAAACTCAAGCATCTGCTAACTATACTGTGGTATACATTATAATAGTAGAAGGCAGGTGGATATGCTTAATTTTCATTCTTAAAAGCATATATTTTAGCTTAGTTTGGTCAGATTTGTATTGAAAAGATTACAGGGGTAAGTATTGTAATGATAGCTAGATTTGGTATCCTATCTCAGTAGCAGGTCACAGCCTGAAAGTTTACAACTACAGCCAGATAAACTATATTAATACTGGTACTTTGGAAATACACTTACTTCCTCTTTCGTTTTTGATTATTAGAACCTCCAGTAGAATCAAACAATGATGCATCAAGGGTAGGATTTCTTGAAGCAAGGAATGCTGAAATAAGAAGATACTTGGCAGAAGTAGACATATGAAAATCTAACTGGTCAACAACTTCATAACCTCCGGATTTCCTTGTGCTACCCCTTGGCTTTCTCTCCCTCGCTTCAACTTCAGCGGAAGGCTGAGTTGAAACCTTAAATATCTCATTCAGTGCAGGAGCAATATGGGGCTGAAATTGACTAAACAACTTTCTCTTCATTTCTTCATTGGGAACAACCCCAAGATCAGTAATAGGTTCACAATATATTCTGAATAATAGTGAAAAGGCACTAGACAATTCATCCACTCGTCTGGTAATTCTACTGAAAGGCCTTAGTACAACACTAATAAGAAAAACAGATTCAATATTAGATAATACATAATGCAAAAGATGAGAGTAGCAAAAAAGAAAAAAGCTAATATTCTTACCTGAGAAAAGAGGTATAAAGCTTTTTGTTTGCTTGGTTTCTCATTAAGATCTGACCAAGATCATCATCTGTATAATCAGGAAGATATAGAGGGTTAGGCTCAACATAACCCATATTTGAGTCATATGTATCCGGTGAGGTATTGCTGATGAAGATAAGACCTACCTCGGGCATTTTCAGAGTATCATAGAGATTAAATAACAAAGGTAATACAGTAGAACCTTTGTCCCACCCTTGGACACGCTCCAAACTGTCAAAAATCAAGTAGATCATATTTCCATTAGCCTTTCCTGACCTTTTGCTACTCAATCCTGACTTTTGTCCCTGAGGATTACCAATAAAGCTAACCAAGGCTTCACGTAGAAAATTCACAAAATCAGATGGCTTTTCACAGCGCTTTGCACTAGAATAACCATTTTCTGCATTCTTTCGGTGAAGGAACAATTGATTCAATATGGATTCAAACAAGATTCGAGGATTATAACAGGTAAGGCAGCTTAAGTAAACAAAAGGTCGTTTAAGATGCCTAAATGTTTGTAGAACAATACTTGTTTTTCCAGTGGAAGAGCCTCCGTATATAAATATAGGAAGCATGGGAGAGTTCTGCGGACCCAAAAGGTGCACAAGCTCTTTGATCTGACTCTCTACCAGGAAGACTAGACACCAGATCAGCGAAGCTAAAGGACTCTCCTTCTTCTCCAATCACAAGGTCATCTAAAGTCGGTTGCTGCTGACTATTTGCATTTGTTTCTTCAACTACATTGTTTGAACATTTGGCCAAAACAGAGGATCGGGTTGTTCTCTTTGTAATTTGTGGGCTTTCTTCTTTAACAATGTCTGAACTCTAGCCAAAAGAAACATTAAGATCATAAATGAGAATAATCTTAAGACAACAACTAGGAATCACAATGCAAGCCAGCACGGGAACAGTAAAGTACAAACAAGACCAAGAATCATTGAACCTCAAAGAAAATCAACTTATAGAAGACAAAGTTGCAATGATATTGCATGTGAAAACTTGCAAACATGATAGAAAATATGGAAACAATATGCGAAAGAACGTGAACCAAAATAAAAGTTGAAGCCCCCTCAGTGAGCATCATATAAAGAAAAGGAAATCTACTTAACTCTGATCAAACAGAAATCAAATTTCTGGAAAAGAAAAATAATTAGACAAGGAAATGAATGCATTAGAATACCAAAGTAGCATCATTTGGGTGTTGACTGCTTGTATCTGTTTCTTCAACTACACTTTTAGCCAAAGCGGAGGATCTGGTTGCTCTCCTTGTAATTTGTGGCCCTTCTTCCTTAACCATGTCTAAATTCTGGCCAAAAGAAACAGTAAACTAATAAATGAGAATAAGCTGACAGAAACTTTCAAGATAAAATTAGTACCTAAGGAATCACAATGCAAACCAACAATGCAACACTGAAAAGTGGATACATCACCAAAAAGCACTAAAACTCGATGACAATCAACTTATCGAAAACAATGTTGCAAGGACATTGCATGCAACAATGATAGAAATAAAGGAAACGACATCCATAACAGAAGAAGAAAAGCAAAACCAGAAGATAATGAAGAAGCATGAAAGTCAAAAAGGATTCTAATTAGAAAATAATCAGAAAAGGTAAAACGTATTTTGAACCTTCTACTGAAAACTAAAATAGAAATGTAAACACAAAAACACGTTGATTCAAAGATAAGTCAATCCCGAAGGATTTAAGAACATTTAGAAACCTACGTATAACCCAACCAATCTCAACTATGAACAAGTGGTTTGAGCATCCAATTAATCTTCTCTGATCGAAAGTTAAATAAAAACCAATTCCCAGAAACAAATAGAAAGAGTCACAGGAATTATTTACACTTTCCCACCACTCAACTTAACAACCACAATCTCACTGAAGGCCTTTTCAACAATTAATACAACATAGAGGACAGAACGACAGAAAACCAAAACCAAAAGAATTCCATCATTAAAAACAAAAATAGAAAACATACATCAGAGTCAAGTTGGTTTCGCAACACCATGGTTTTAAACCAAGCATAACAAACAGAGAAACAAAAAAATCATAATAAAATTTGTAAATTAAAGGAGTCACTCACCTTAAGACGAGGCAACCAAAGACACTAAACAACCCAAAACAAAGCTCTTCCCACAACTCTGTTTCAAGAGCAGGAAAAACCCACAAATGCCCAAACTTTTTTTTTTTTTCTTTCCTTTCAATCGCGTCTACCCTCTACATCTACCTGTTCCGAAACATAAAAACCCAGATGAGAAAAGATTGCCTCTTTAATTCGAAGTAATGATTAGTTTGAAATGGGGTTATTGGGAAAACAGAGAGGTTAAGGATTACCTGATCGGCGAGTCCGCCGGAGGATCAAAGAAACGAGGTTTGATCCTAAAGCAAAGCGGCCGTCTTTTTTTTTTTTTTTTTTTTTTGGTGTGGTAGATAGACAAGGTCAGTTGGGAGTTAAATATGAAGAAAAAAAAAAAACAGAGATATGCAGAAACTTGTTTCCCGCCATTTATGTATAGCGCGGGATCTTTATCGTAAGCGGTAAAGGTAGCCCAATGATTGTTAATTGGGCTCGTCGACATGAATAAGGCCCAAAGGACAGAAGGACAGATTTGGGAAAATAAATGAAGAAATAAATCTTTTATATATACTTCTAAAATTGGCATTTGAACATCTCCATTTTTCTAAGTAATAGCTGACTTTGTTAACTCATGTCAAATTATCAATTCAAAACACTCTTGAATCTGAGGTTGATCAACTCTATTAGGTTGGAAGCTCCAAATGCTAATTTTAGATGTATAAATAGAGGCTCTCAAAAAAGAATTTAAGTCTCTCAAAAGAAAAAAAATGCTTAATAGCTAATTTGCTATCCTAAATTTAGTTTCACTTTGCTACCCTAGGTTTTCACAATTAGCCAATATGCTACTCTATGTATTGTTTATCAATTTGCTACCTTTATGTTTTCAAAATGAGCCAATTTACTATCCTTTCATCATATCAATTCGTCCATTCATTTGTCCAAACATTGATGAGTTTTGAAATATAGGGTGTTAGGAAATAGATTATTTTGAAATTTTATGGAAGCAGCAAATTGGTTAATCTTGAAAACCTAGAGTGGTAAATTTGATGAAAGGGTATCAAATTGGAAATCATATAATCTAAGTGTAAAATTTCTTTTTCAAAGAATGTTGATATTGTTCTTCAGGAGGAGCTAGCGGTTGTGTTTGGGGTAGAAAGGGTTGATCAGCACGACAGATATCTTGGCCTCCCTACTGAAATAAGTTATTCAAAAACATAGGCTTTTCAATTCATTATGGTAAAAACTAGGAACAAAATGAAGAACTGGAAGGACAAGACTCTGAGTGTGGCTGGGAAGGAAGTAATGATCAAGTCGGTTGTTCAATCCATGCCCACTTATGTTATGAGCTGTTTTGAGTTACCGAAGCATCTTTGTCAGGAGCTTAATCGCTGCATGGCAGAGTTTTGGTAGGGTGACTCAGAGAAAGGGCGGAAAATTCATTGGCTTGCATGGGATAAGATGTGCATCCCGAAAGAGGAGGGGGGCTTAGGGTTTCGAAACATGGAACACTTCAATCAAGCTCTTCTAGCGAAACAAGGTTGGATACTATGACACCCTAACTCGTTGCTTGGACAGATTTTAAAGGCTAAATATTATCCCCATAGTGATTTAATGCATGCTTCTGTGAATCAGGGTGACTCCTATACCTGGAGGAGTTTAATGAAGGGGAAAGAGGGTTGCGCTTTCAAGTTGGCTTGGATGAAAAGAGTTCTGTTTGGTTCGATCCTTGGCTCCCTAGACCCTATTCTTTTCGGGCTTACTCGAACGTGATAGATGGGCTGGAGGACTTGACGGTGGCAGATTTGATTGATCTGGACTCCACGGACTGGATGGTAGATTGGCTGGAAGAGTTATTCTTTGCTAATGAGGTTGAAATGATTCGTAAAATCCCTCTCAGCTTGTGAAATCCAAAAGACCGGTTGATTTGGCATTTTGACAAACGTGGTTTGTACTCAACTAAGAGTGGGTATCATGTAGCGAGATGTTGATGGTGCCTACAAGAGTAATGAAGGGTGTGGAGGAATAGGGGTAGTAGTCCGGGATGATATGGGCATTTTCCGAGGTGCGTGGTCAAGGAAGATCCATTATATGTGCTCGGCTTTCCATGGTGAAGTGGAGGCCTGTAGGGCTGGATTGCTTATGGCAATACATCAGGGTTGGAAGCAAGTGGAACTCGAAGCTGACAGCGCTATACCGTTATCCTACTTATGCCTTTAACCAACAAGTGGAGGATAACTCATAGGTCAGTCGGATTCTAGATGATTGTAAGACTTATTTACATGGTTTTGATTGGATTAGAGTCCAACATGTTTATCGTGAAGCAAATAGTGTGGTGAATAGGTTGGCACACTTTGCTAGTCTAGATCATATTATAGATCTTTATTTAGATGAGGCTCCTACTTTTATACAGGATGTTCTCTATAAGGATAATTGTAACGCAACTATACTTACTCGGGGTTCAGGTATTACGTTCCCCCCCCCCCCCCCCCCCGATGCAGCAACTATACTTGCTCTACTGATTAAGGTATGTATATGTGGTTAAGATTTATAGAGTAATTAAATCATTGAAATTACTAAGTTTTTTATTTTAAAGATAATAATTTGTTTATGAGTGAGGTTATTTGAGAAACTTTAGTGAGGCTTATTGAGTAAATTTAGTATTTCAAAATTTGATAGGAGGTATAAAAAGTATAGATGTCAACTGAGTAAATTTGGAGGTTCCAATAGAAAAACTATTTTCATATATATTCAAATCATTCCATTCATTTCAATCATTTCCTGATCATCAAAAAAAAAATTCACCAAAGTGGTTCGTAACTTAGTATGAACTGGAAGTCAGTCAACGATTCTTATAGCTACAGCCTACAGGAGTACAGGGTATGAAAAGCAGTGTTCTGATTTATGATGGGTCACAGTGCGTAAAAGAAGTACTAATTTTTATCACACGTACACGTACTTCACTAGTTCACACTTCAAGTACTTCAAGCAAAAAACCGATATTATTTTCACTACTTAAGCAAACTAGTAAAGTACTAGGAGCTTTAGCATATTTAGAGTATATGAAAAAGCAATGTTAGTGGAATACAAACCATAAAGAATAAAAGCAACCAATTAGGCAATTAGTAGTTTAGTACTAGCAACTTGGTCGTAAAAGTTGAAAACCTTCAAAGGTTATTTTCTTTTCATCACATGCAAAAGAAGACAATGGTGACTTCCAATTTAGTTTTGTTTTCCATCTTAATTTCCAGAAATTAAGAAACACCAAAGTTAATGCAAGCTATCAACTTTTCTATACGAGAACAGGAAAGGAGATTTTTGCGAGTAGTCTTAACTAATAACTAGCATTTTTTTATACATGCTTTGCATGTGTTAAAATAAATTTTTGTTTTTGAAAAAATAAAAAAGAATATATGATAGAAGAAAACAGTTATCGCAGACAAGATAGTAGGAGGACATAGTTATTGCAGCGAAGATAGTGGAAGAGAATAATTATGGCTGTTAGAGAAAAATAGGTTATGAGAATTTTTTATGTTGATTTTTTTTAAGAAAAATCTATATTTGACTAACAACGCTTCTTCTCTTAATAATAATACAGTTGAATTGAGGATAGCAGCACCAGTTTCATTTCAAAAAATAATAATAATATAGATTAGCCAAATTAATAGTCGTCTTTCGAAAAGCAAGTAACGACCCTTCTCCCTCGTTTTTTTTATTTTCCATTAATAAATTTGGCAACATTTTGATCCCCAGTCAATAAATGCAGAAAGTGCAGTTGAAAAATCAAACACGTCCTTCACATTTCACCTTCACCTTAATTGACTTCCATTAAGTGTTTCCAGTCTAATTAAAAGGCTACACTAGTGGAATCCAATAAAGATTAAAGTACAAACCGTGTTCTAAAAATCCACCAGCCGGCCCCTAAACGCTAGGCAATGACCAGTCAGCTGGATTAGTTAAAACTAAAACAGCGCCTCAGTGGGTTGAGTTAAAAACAATATATACTATTTTTGTCATATATTTGATAATCTCACTATATGCTTAATCTTTTTCCATATTTTTTATACTACTAAATATAATTTTAATTGCACTTATTTATATGTCATATAATAAATTAAAATAAAATAAACATTCACTTAGTCTAGGTCCCTCCAATCACCCGCCTAGTGCTAAGTCATTTTTAAAATATTGTATATAAAATCAACAAATTAGCACTGACAGGGATCCTCTGAAAGCCTTCATTTTTTTTTCATCAAAAAAGAAGGAAATGGTGAGTTTCAAAGTAATTTTGTTTTCCCTCTTCCAGGAAACTAAGAAACAGCAAAGATTTTTTTTTTTTTTTTTTTTTTTTTTTTTTTTATAAAAAAAACACCAAAGTTAATGTGTGTTATCAACATGTATTATGAACTTAGTCTTGGTGATTCTTAATTAATTAGTAATAAGCCAAATCTGTCTGTCTTTGGGAAAATAAGTCACCATGTGTGCTCCTATATATGATTATATGATCCTTGAAAATAAACAAACGCCCATCCTAGCTCCTTGTTACACAAAATGGGGGTTTTGGTTATGAAATTGATCTTAGTGCTATGCTCCCTTTCTAATGCCAAGTTCATTAGGTCCTTCTCCGTGCATGATTTGAGCCGACCCTTAATCACTGGGCTGAAAGGAAATGAAAGCGATAGGCAGGCACTGTTAGCAATTAAAGCTCAAATACAATACGAACCCAACCGGGTTACAAGCTCATGGAATGAATCCCTTCATTTTTGCCTCTGGCACGGCGTCACCTGCAGTCGACGACATCGCCAAAGGGTGACAAAGCTGCAGCTGAGGTCTCTAGCTTTGGGGGGATCCATATCTCCACACATTGGAAATCTAAGCTTCTTAAGAGAGCTAGTTCTCGAAAACAATAGCTTCACTCATCAAATCCCTCCTCAAATTGGACATTTGCATAGATTGCAGGTATTGCTTCTAAACAATAACTCATTTACTGGCACTATTCCTCCCAACATATCCAATTGCTTGAAACTCATCTCTCTCAACCTTGGTAAAAACAGTCTAGTGGGTCAAATTCCTCCACAACTCGGTTCCTTGTCAAACCTTGAAATTTTTAGGTTGAAATTTAACAATTTAACAGGAGAAATCCCTTATTCTTTGGGGAACTTATCGTCTCTTGAGTTCTTTTCTATAGGTGATAATAACTTAGAAGAAAGCGTCCCTAATTCTCTCTGCCAGTTGAAAAAAATAACAATTTTCTCTTTAACCACAAATAGGTTATCTGGTATTATCCCTCCTTGCATTTATAACCTCTCTAATATAGTTTTGTTTGAGCTATCAGTAAACCAAATTCAAGGAAATCTTCCCTCAAACTTGGGCATTGGTGCTTTTCCCAACCTTCAAATCTTTTCCGTTTCCATAAATCAATTTACCGGGGCCATCCCTTGGTCAATATCCAATGCAACAAATCTTGTGTTGTTTCAATGTACATCAAACAAACTCACTGGACATGTGTCAAATTTACGAAATCTTCATAACCTTGTGATACTCCATTTAGCTTATAATTATCTTGGAAGTGGTAAACATGATGACTTAAGTTTTGTCTCAGAACTAATCAATGCCACAGAGTTACGAAGGTTGTGGTTCAACTGTAACAATTTTGGAGGGACGTTGCCCAAATCAATATCCAATCTCTCAACCAATCTCCAAAAGCTTGCAATTGGAACAAACCAACTACATGGAAGCATCCCAACTGGATTAGGGAATCTTGTCAACCTGCAATACCTCGATATGGGAAGGAACTCCCTCACAGGTGGCATCCCCACAGACATTGGGCAGATTTCAGGGCTTGGGAGGTTGTTTCTTAACAACAACCAATTATCGGGGAGCATTCCATCTTCTCTTGGAAATTTAACATTGTTAACACTACTCCGATTGCAAGAAAATAGTCTAGAGGGTAGCATCCCTTCCAGCCTAGGGAAATACCATTGGTTACTAGAATTGGTTATTTCTGGGAACAATCTGAATGGAACGATACCACCCCAAGTTATTGGCCTCTCATCTTTATCAACAGTTTTGGCATTGAACAGAAACCAATTCATTGGTTCCCTTCCAATGACGATCGGCAAACTAAAGAATTTAGGTGCACTGGACGTTTCTAACAATTTGTTATCAGGAGAACTTCCCAATAGCCTCGGTAGTTGTGAGAGCTTAGAAAAACTATACTTGCAAGGCAACTTCTTCATGGGACCCATTCCTTCATCTATGAGGGAATTGAGAGGGATTCGAGATTTAGACCTTTCTCGCAACAATTTTTTAGGAGAAATTCCACAATTTCTTGAGAATCTGAAGTTGGAGTACCTAAACCTCTCCTTCAACCAGTTTTGGGGAGCAGTACCAACTGCTGGTGTTTTTAAGAATGCAAGTGCGATTTCAGTTGCTGGAAATGCTAGACTCTGTGGAGGTATGGCTAGTCTTCAACTTCCTCTATGCAAGCTTAATGAGTCTAAAGGAGAAGGAATGTCTCGTAGAATGAAACTAATGATCTCTTTAGTCTCCGGTTTCACTCTTTTGGGACTGGTTGTGGTGCTGTCTCTTTCTCTTCTTGGTAAGAAAAGGAAAGAAATTAATTTAAGCACTTTGGGGAACTCTATTTTGCAAGTTTCATATGCTACACTCCTTAGAGCTACCGATGGATTTTCTTCAGCTAATTTGATCGGTGTAGGTGCTTTTGGGTCTGTATACAAAGGAATTCTTACTGATGACAGAGTTGTTGTCGCTGTGAAGGTGCTTAACATGTTACATCGGGGAGCAGCTAAGAGTTTCATTGCCGAATGTGAGGCGTTGAGAAATATCAGACATCGAAATCTGGTCAAGATCTTAACTGCATGTTCAAGTATTGATTTCAGCGGCAATGATTTCAAGGCTCTTGTTTACGAGTTCATGGACAACGGGAGCTTGGAGGAGTGGTTGCATCCATCTATTGGAACTGGAGAGGTAACAGAAGCACCCAAGATTTTGAGTCTTATTCAGAGGCTCAACATTGCCATAGATGTTGCTAATGCGCTGGATTATCTTCATAACAATTGTGAAACACCGATCGTTCACTGTGATCTCAAGCCAAGTAATGTTCTTTTAAATAGTGATCTGACTGGACATGTTTCCGACTTTGGGCTGTCTAGATTTCTCTCAGAACCAACCACTAGTGTTTCTGCAAATCAATCAAGCTCCATTGGATTTAGAGGATCCGTTGGTTATGCTGCACCAGGTAATTTTACTCTTACCCTGTACGTTTTGCAGTAAAATACTTCAAAGACTATCAGAGATTCAGAGCTATTTGATTTATGCACAGATGTAGTGACAAATATATGTGATATTGTTTAAACTGTAGAGTATGGTATGGGAAGTGAGGTTTCTACATACGGGGATGTCTACAGCTTTGGCATTCTCTTATTAGAAATGTTTACAGGGAAGAGACCCACTGACCAGATGTTCAGTGATAGCATCAATCTTCATAATTATGTGAAGACAGCTCTCCCCGAACTTGTTTCCAAGACTTCAGAATCACTAGTTCTTCAAGAAGGCACCGCCAATGTCACTGAAGCTCACAGGCACAGCCAATGCAGTGTGAGAGCACAGAAAATTGAAGAGGGCTTGACTTTGGTACTTGGTATAGGAATTGCATGTTCTGTTGAATCCCCCACAAACAGAAAGAATATCAGTGATGTTGCATCTGAATTGCAATCCATTAGGCGCAATCTTCTCATCTAGAACTTTCAAAATATTAGTGTTTTGTGATGATGGCTTTAATAAATTGTTGTGCGGTTCTTGTGTTCTGATCTGTTTTGGTTTTGAATTGTCTCTGAAAGTCCTGTTGCTGCTATAGCGGTGTTTGAAATTTGCATGTTAATGTACTGAAAAGAATAAAAAGGAGTACTAATACTTATTGTGTAAATCTGTGATCCTAAATTTAATCAATGAATCAACAAGTTGTGCTGCATCAACCTGACGTTCATTGGGTCGTGTTGTGATTTTGTATTTTACCAAGTGAGCATGAAATTGATATTGAGCTGTGTGTGATTTTTGTGTTTCTGCTACAGTTGCTGAGAAAATAATTAAAAACGAACAATACTATTGGTCTAATTTAATGAATTTGATTATTACTACATTGTGATGCCTTTTGAATATGATTGTTTGCTTCTTGTATTTTGATCCCTTTGAGCCCAACGTAACAAACAGAATAAAAGAGCGTAACTTGAAGTATAAATCTCTTATCCTAAATCTACACATGATCCCATTATGATCAATGAAGAGAGGAATTAATTTAAAGCTGTCAGTTTGATCAGTTCAACTATATCGAAGTATCAAACCGACTTCCAGCATATTACAGCAGTTTGACTGAGTCTTTGGGTTGTTGACTTTTTAATGGGACATAGAGTTCATATCTCCTCCCATCTCTGTTTTATAAAATCCCCATGCATAACTCTGAAATCAGTTTACTGATCCAGACAACTTTTTGTCGAACAATTTCAAGCATCTTCCTCCAAACTATCTCGCTTATAAAATTAATCATGCAATTAAGATTAATTGATCAAGTTTATCAAATTATCAAATATCAGTTAAATAGAATGTATTAAAAGACATCAAATTGATTTGCTTGTCATATTTTAATTTGCTGGAAATTAAAACACACCATGTTAATGTGGTATGAGATGCTTGGACTAAATATCTAGATTATGAACTTTGTCTTGTCTCGTAATTACTGAAATGCAAATTAGAAAATACAATTGTAGAAGAAAATCTGTATATATCATTGAACAAATGGGAGCTTAGAGGAGTGGTTGCAGCCATCCACTTGACTTGAAGAGGTAATAAATGCACCCAAGATTTTGAGTGTTGTTCAGAGGCTCGAAATTGCCATTGCTATTGCTTCGTTCTCCGCGCACGGATTAGTCTCTGAGCCTAGAAAGTCTTTGAGGATACCGTGTGATCTCAATAAAAAAAAAATTCACAATTATTGTGAAACACCAATAGTTGATTGTGATCTCAAGCCAAATAACATTCTTTTGGACAATTGAGTTCACTGGACATGTTTCTGGCTTTGCGCCGACAAGGTTTCTCTATGTTTCTGAAAATCAATCCAACACCCTTGGAATCAGAGGATCGGTTGGTTACATTGCTCCATGCATATTTCTTCTTTTGCTTCACAATTCTCTCTTTTATTTTATTTTATGTTCAGTCGGGTGACTAATACCTTTGATATTGTTTGATTGGTAGAGTATGGTATGGGAAGTGAGGTGTCTAACATATGGGGATTCTACAGCTTTGGCATTCTCTTGTTAGAAATGTTTATTGGTAAGAGACCCACCGACTCGATGTTCAATGACAGCTTGACTCTTCATAATTTTGTAAAGACGGCTCTCCCCGGACGTGTTGAAGATATTACGGATTCACTACTTCAAGGAGGCATGACCAACATTGTCAACGTGAGAGCAAAAAAAGTTGAAGAGTGCTTGACTTTGATATTTGGAATTGGCATCGCTTGTTCGGCTGAATCCCCAACAAACCGGAAGGACATGAGTGATGTTGCATCTGAATTGCACTGCATTCGGGACAGTCTTCTTGGCCAGAATCTTTTAAAATTGTTAGTGATTTGTGGGGACTTTTTATGTAATGTTGTGTGCTTGTTGTATTTTGATCTATTCTAATTGTCGTATGCTACCTCTGAAGTCTTCTTGTTAGTTCTACATCTTGTATTTAGTGTGCAGCTGTGTGTTTGAGGCCTCCAGCCTCTAATGTAATAAAAAACCATAGAAACCAGAAGTTGGAGCTGTCGTCGATTTTATGAGTTTAACTGCATGATTTTGTTAACAGGAGGCACCGTCTATACTAAAGTGGAGTTCTTGGGTATGAAATCGAAATCGGTAGTGTGCTCTGCTGAGACACAAAAGACCGGATGGGGTATCGGTGATGACCTGAACTGCATCAGACTTGCATTCTATTAGAGAGAGTCTTCTAGGAAGCTTTTCCACTTGCAACAAGACGAGGAAGTTTTGTCGGCGATCTGTAAACTCGAACCAAGAACCTGATACAGGTAAATTCTGCAGGGATCTTCAGTTTCTGTCTGAACTTGCTCCCTGTATCTCTGTCCACTGAGACTGAGACTCGAGTTATTTAGTTAGATTATGAATTCAAGTAGTCAACTTTCTACGTAAACCAGTTTTACGCACAGCACAAAAGTTATGAAAAAAGATGTGATAGCAGACTGCAAAAAAAACTTTACATGATTTGTAATCTTAATGCCCCATTTACAAATTTCGGAAAATTCCACAATATTTGGTACTGTATTCGAATTTAATCAAAAACAAATAGCAATCATCAAACACAACTTTTAACCAAAAACAAACATAACTAACAAGTAATATGAAGATTAAAAGAGCAGCGACTTAATGCCACATCCCTGAATACTGTACAAGGCAATAAGCAATTACTGCAATGCAATATCAAACTTCTAACATGTAACAAGTAGCTTTCCATAAGAATTATATATCTGAACCATTGCCAGAGACAAACTAAGAGACCATCTGTGCGGTATTTTTGGCATCATCTTGAAAACTCACTTGAGGCAGTACCTCTGGATCCACGCCACTGGCCGCCAACCATCTCTCTGTCTGGTATTTTTCGTCATCATCTTAAAGTTCACTTGAGGCGCTGCCTCCAATAAAGGATCCACGGCGCTGGCCACCAACTATTACATCTTTAAGTCGAGATATTGGACCTAAAACCCTTCCTGCTTTCTGACAGTAAAAAACAATAATGTCAGTGTCATTAAAACAGAAGGTTTAGATGGAGAAAACGGTCCCAACTAGCGCAGATATGCACTATATACAATCCTACTCTCGTAAATGCAATAGTACGATCACACAATAGAACAAACTGAAACTCAGAAATTATGGTTACAAGTAGCAACTAGAGTTTTGCTTCTATCAGAGCAGAAATCAATCATGGAAGGGGACCTTACAACCAACTAGGACATGTACAAATTGTCCAACCATGCACATTTGAAGTTTGTTTTACACGCACACTACAATCAGATATGCACTATATACAATCCTACTGTTGTGAATGCGATAGTACAATCATACAATAGAACAAAAAGAATCTCAGAAGTTACACTTGTAAGTAGCAACTTCAGTTTCCTTTCCATCAAAGCAGAAAGCAATCATGAAAGGATTGGAACCTTATAACCAACATAGCACAGGTACAAATTCTCCAACCATGCACATTTGAACAGGAATCTGCTGATACGTAATCTACTCTCAGATCCTCAAAATAAGGAGAGAAGAGGGAGAGGAGGGAAGAGGAGGAGGGAGGGGGGTTTACACAGTGCACTCAAGAACTAATTGAATAACTCTAAACAGATTATTATGGTAAATCGTGTACAAAGGAAAAGAGACAAGGTAGAGACAACAAAATACTCAATTATATAAACAAATCAACATTCATTTTTGAGATTTTAACAAAAGTCACGTATATCTTACTTTTGGTCAATGGTGAAGTAAAATATTAGTGACATAAAAAAGTATTGAAATTACAAACTTCTAACAATTGGAATTAAGTAGATAAAGTCATAACAGATTCCAAGTAAATGTGCACTTGAAAGTTGAAGTTCTGGATGGAAGAGGCAGTAAATTCTACCTAGTAAAAAAAAAAAAGTTCTTAAAAATACACTTTAATACACATCTCTATTCAGATACCTGCATGTACTAAAAACAGCAAAATCTATCCCATAGGTTTAACCAACAAACATGAGATCAGGCCAAAACAAACCGAGGATAAGAAATGATTCCACGAAACCCCCAACAGAAAACCAAACCGAACAAAAACCAAAATAAGACTCATAACAGAAAACAGTAGCGATAAACCAACCTGATCAACACTGAATTGCCACTTCTGTTGTAGAGCCTGCCACCTTTCATTCTGCCATCGCTGCCCAAGTATCACAAGGCCCATCACAGCTGCGGCCACGAAAATAGACCAATATGCATTTGCTTCCTTTGCATGAGAATACAAGGAAGAAGCTCTTCTTTTCCACCAAGCCCCACAGGGGAGGTCCGAAACATCAAATTTATCATCTTTCATTGACCTTGGGGATTGAGAGATGTCCCCAGATAAATCTAAATCTTGCTCTAAAGGTTCTGTAAGTCCAGGATTATCTGTGTTCTCATCATATGTAGATGAACCACGAAGAACTGTTTCACCATCAAAACCAAATTTCGCAGCACCATATACAGCCTGCTCTTTGTCATCAAAATTTAATCCTTCTAAGGCCGTGCCTTCTCCAAATTCTGTACCGCCAATGGGTAGCCTGTTATCCTTCTCATTTAAGAACTGTATTCCTGCAAACTCATCTGAAACATCCAACCCTTTTAAGGTCAAATTTTCTTCCTCCTTTCCCCCAGACCTACCCCCTTCGTCAGTACTTATCTCATCTACCGCGTCCTTCCGCACCTTTTCATCATCAACTTCACTGCTGTCAGGCTCCACAGGTAAATTCTCGTGCTGATTGGGTGGAAAAACAAAGTGACCAGACATGAACAGAGCACGAGATGTTTCAGCTTGCTCTCCATAAGTTCCACTCTTATCATCACTGCTCAATTCCACTTCTCTCGGACCGGGCGCAGCAGCATATGCTGATGCTGTAAGTGATACAACTTCCCATCCATTCCCACGACCATTACTCTCCTCTCCCTCCTCATTATCTGCCATCTTGAAGGACTTACTGTTTCCTATGTCACATTTCACACACAAAATAACCAACCAAAAGAAATCAGAATGCAGTAGAAGAAGAAGAGGTCAACTCCAATTCTGATCTTCTATCTCTAAATAAAGTATCAACAACCGGACTCTTGCGGTAAAACGCACGAAAAACATCATTTCAAAAATAAAAAATAAAATAAAAAAATCAATCTCGAAGATGATAAAGCAATTATATTTTAGTTCACCAACAGCTAAACCATCACACAAAAATCTCCTGTTAACCACCAATTACCACCACAGCTCTAAATTTTACAGTTCAGATAATCATTCACAAATACAATATCAAAGTGACATATACTATTTCCTCAATCCAAAACCAACATATAACACAAAAATTAACCAATGATCACCACATCAACAAATAACAACTTAATCTAATCACAAATTTCACTTCGAACCGCGAAGAAAACCATTTCCATGTGAATTTCTCAACAAAATTAACCAAAACCACAAGAACAATCCAAATCCAAAGCAGCTGAATCAAAAAGTCGTACACAAAACCTAAATCGATCAGACTATTTCCTACAGAAAACGAATCACAAGAAACTTAGCGATGAAGATACTCACAGAGAGCGTGACCGGATAAGATCGGATCAGGGATCGAGACGACGTCGTTCCGATAATGGTGTTGGGTTGAAAACGAAAACTGTCTCGGGAAGCGAGAAATGGGGTTTTATATCCTGAAGCTTCTGGTGTAATAACAGAGGGAAGGAAGAAACCGGCGGTATCGGTAAAGATGAGAATGGATGAGTGAGGTGACTGGCTGTAGTGGGTTGGGTTTGATCGCTTTGGCGGTTAGTAGGGCAGTCGGAGTGGGGCCAGGTTTACTGCGGTTGCGTGTGGGGAGAGAGAGGAATTTTACAGCGGACACGGCTGTTTCGTTTTTTAACGAGTGCCGTTATTGTCATCCCACATTCCCACGCTTATCTACAAGGTTGCTTACACCTCGACCCAAATTCAATATTTTTATATTAAAAAAATGAATTTATGCCGATGAGGCAAAACCGTATAGAATTTTTTTTTTTTTTTTTTTTTTTTTGGAGAAAAGAAAGATAACTCATTACATCAACCGGAAAGCATACGTTGGGGGGGGGGGGGGGGGGGGGGGGGGGGGGGGGCTCGGGGGGCGCTCCCAAGAATCCGTGGTTACAGATACTATCAAGTCAATTGACCCAAACTCTAACCACAAAACATCCCTTTTCAAGAGAATCCGTGGTTACAGATACTATCAAGTCAATTGACCCAAACTCTAACCACAAAACATCCCTTTTCAAGACTACATATCCTGAAAGTCCCAGTAATACCTCATAGTCAATAGTAGAGAAGACGTCGTCCTCTTCAACACCGCGTCCAAAAAGTACCAGACCACGTATAAAGGATCGCTCGTCAGCAAATTGACAGCAAAAGTAAACCAAAATTGAACCAAATCATCCTCAGGAATGACACCATATCAATGGCACAATTACGAATTCAAGACAACCAAACTCTCACTCAATTGAGAAGGGACTTATTAGACCTAACCAAAAACCAAAACCTAAAAACCTAATGAAGAAACGTAAAAGACTGTTGCAAACCATTTTCATATCCGTTAGAGTCGACTCCGGCTTTCCAAGAACCGCCACAAAAGGTCCAAAGCTTACAAGGTTGGTTCCGGTGACCACCTCTACCGAAATCCTTCCCCAAAAACGGGCCAAGCCTCGCAGCTCCATCATTATCGTTCCAGCCCACCACCGTACGCCGAACAGCATATTGATCGACTGAAACCCAGATCGACTACGTTGTCCTCCGCTAGCATTGAGCCCCTTGGCACCTACAACAAAGCCCCAGTTCACCATCGCAACCATCTGGGAGAAAGGAAAAGCATTCCACTGCAGCCTCAAAATCCAACAACCACCCGTCGCAGACCAATCCCAAACCTATTCGGCAGCACCCATCAAGCACCTACGAGGTTGGAAGCCACCGTCAGTGAAAGGGCGCCGCCGGATAGGCAATACCACTGCTTTTGCTTTCCTCAAACCTTAGTTCTCTCCTATTTTTGCGGAGTTGAGAGATCATACACTTGGGATTAGAAAGTTTGTAGATTATAACTAAAAAAAACATTAAAGTGATCGGCGTGTTACTGTGTAACCTGCTATTATCATGATTTTGTTTATTTTGATGAAATTGTATTAAGCAAATTTATAGACCCTTAAATTAGAATGATCACTCACTTTATAGGGGTAGGCACCTAACAAACTACAAATATTTTAATTTTGTTCACTTTGATGACATTGTATTAAGCAGACTTATAAACCCTCGAATTAGAATGGTCACTCACCTTATAAGGGTGAGCACCTAGCAGACTACGAATATGATGTCTCTAAATCTAACATGATCAAAATTATAAGTTGCGGTTCATTTTGAGGCATTAAAATTTAAAGCATAAAAATGTGAAATGTAATATCTACAGTACGTTAAAACATGACATACTTTAGGTTTCTTTGAGATGAGTGTATCCAACGATAGATAATGATAAAATATGATTGAAACTTTATCTAAAGTTGAGATTTCTAACATGAGATAAAAGAGATTATTGAACTGAAATAAAATTTCACCCTCGTAAATTCTAATTATTGAAATTCGAGATGATACCGATACAAAATAGAATAAATCTACTTCTAATTCACAATATCAAATCTAGAAATTTAATTGTACTGGTCAAATATATTAAAATTTTGTACAGCTAGTACATTCATCCAAAAAGATTCTGGCACTTTTTACTTCACTGACCAAACGCCCACCATACTCTTTATCATTCTAGTGCCGGTCACTGTCAGACCTTTCACGCTTGTCCTCGTCTAAGGGGTGTTGTCCCCGCAACGTCGTCATTGCAACCAAACTTCCTCCAAATCCATTTGGGGCCTCTCTATAAATATAAATAAGCGCCAATTAAGAGTTGATTGAAAGAACTCTGTCGAAAGTAGAAGTTGGAGAGAGCGAGACGGGGGGTTTGCACGCTTTGGATTTCGATGGGGTTCTGTGCGATAGCTGCCGAGAGAGCTACGCCTCTGCTGCCAAGGTAGAATTTGTGTTTATATTCTTCCAAAATTCGAATCTTTTTACGTCAAAGATGGTTAATTTGATTGAATGGGTAATGTGGAGGCTGCCAAAGTGAGATGGCCAAAGCTATTTAGTGATGTGGATTCAAGTTTGAAGGATTGGATGGTTGATCAAATCGGCATCGTAAGTCCTCCTGATCACACAAAACCCATGTTGCTATATATGTCTGATTGTGGAACAATGAATGATGAATTAGGTGAGACCTGTGCTGCAATCTCGGTATGAGAATCTGATACTTGTGAGGCTACTTCTGGAGATGAGGGTTCCTTCTATAAGGGAGTCATCAGTTGCAGAAGGGCTCACAGTGGAGGGGATAGTGAAGAATTGGTCAGAGTTGAAGAATCTGATTCTGAAGGAATGGGGTGAAGATAAGGATGCTCTTGTAAATGTATTTGGAAAGGTCAGGGATGAGTGGAAGGACCAGGACCTGGAAACTTGGACTGGTGCAAATAGGTGAGAGGGAAGTTCAACGTCATGTTGGATTGGTTTTTGGTTAGCATAGTTTTGGTTTATTGTCATGCGTAACTGAGTAGGAGTGTCTTTGGTTGCAGATTGTAACCAGGTGTTGCTGATGCTCTTACATCGGCAACCTCAACAATTTATATTGTCACTGGGAAACAGGTGTGGACCTTATACAAGCATTCGTTTCGTTTTAGGGGTTTTACTTTTTCCTAGAAAAGAGGAGAACAAAAGAGGGAAAGATGATTCTAATATGTTTTAAGTTGAGACTTTTAAAGGTTGAGATTGCGGAAAGAAATTTCTGTTTGCTTACCATTATGTCATTCACTCATTCATAATGAAGGAGCAGTTGTCTGAGTCTCTTTTAGATTAGAGTTTTTCCCTTTGTCATTCTCTGAGAACCTTAGTTTCTCTACTTTACATGCAGAGCCGATTTGCTGAGGTAATACTGAAAAAACTTGCAGAAGTTACACTACCACCTGGAAGAATATTTGGAGATGGATCTCGGTTGGTGCATTAACTTGATACTAGCCTGTGTTTGGTATATTACTATATTTCACTGATGCATATGGAATGTGTTAACTTTGCTCACTTATAATTCCAGTTCCAGCGGCAAGATAGAAGTACTGAAGCAGCTTCAAGAGAAACCAGAACATCAAGGGCTGAAGCTGCAGTAAGATATTTCTCTGCTCAGTATTTGACATAGTAGGACATGTTCTAATATGATGATCTTGACTGCAATATTGGTGGCTTTGACAAACTTCTGCACTTCTGTGCTGGACATCGTCCTGGTTAATACTCTGACCTGGTTTCTCTGATTGACATCAATAATGCAACTTTGACCAGCTTTGTGGAGGATAGACTAGCAACCCTGAAGGAAGTTATTGAAGTACCCGAATTGGATGGTTGGAGTTTGTTTCTGGGTAAAATTCCTCGTAAGCTTGCTTGTTATCATTGATGTTTGTGCTTTGTTGTGGTACTCATTGGCTTTTGTTGCTATTTCGGACTTTTGATTAGGCGGTTGGGGGTATAATACACAGAATGAGAGAGACGAAGCTGCTACAATTCTCAGGATTCAGATTCTTCAGCTTTCCGACTTCGTTAACAAGCTGAAGTAGCTTCTGTATAACTTCATACCACTTAAGTTTACTCTTCATTTGAGGGATGTGGTGATTCATGTCTAGTACAAATTACAGTATATTTGTATCTTTTTTGAATGTTAGATTCAAAATTATATGTATTACATCTGTTTGAAACTGTTGAAGAGATAAATATCAGTCCATGTATATAGAAGAGATTGATTATTACTCAAGTGTAAAGGTATGTGCACTAAACTATTTCAACGCAAAAGGGTTGCTCCCATTTTAGCCAAAATTCAATGTTTTCTTATGTCTCAATATCATCAAAATCATAAGCTACGCTCTATTACTGGTGTTTACTTGGTTAGTAACTACTAAAAAAATTATACTCAACTATGTTTATATGTAAATCCAATTGTGGAAATAATCATATTTAAAGTAATTGACGTGTGGGTGATGCTTAGCTCGACGGGTGTGATTATCTTTGTTTGATCACTTTGGAGGGATTGTGTTAAGCATTGCTTATAAACCCACAAATTAGAATGGTCCACCATGGCATATAAGGGTTAGCAGTTAGCAAACTACAATTTTGTGATGCCTTATATCTAACATGATCAAAATTATAAGTTATGCTCTATTTTGAAGCATAAAACTGTGAAGTATAATATCTCTAGTATTTCAAAACATGACATACTTGAGTTTTTTTTTTTTTTTTTTTTTTTTAACGATGAGTAGATTTACGATAGAGATCATGATGAATCGAAATAAAGTTTGCTCATGTGAATTCCATCATGAATAAAGTTTGAGATGGTACCGATACAGTTAGGATTTGAAGAACAATTTTCACAGGAAGTTGTGCACAAAGATAAAACCAAAGAAATCTGCTTCCAATTTGCAAAATCAAAACGTAGAAATTTAATGTGATCTACTGATTGTTGAATATATTAAAACTATTGCCAGTAAATTTATCCAAAAAATTCTAGATTTTACTTCACTGACTAAACCACCCACAATTTTCACCAGAAGTTGTGCACAAAAAAAAAAAAACCAAAGAAATCTGCTTCCAATATGCAAAATCAAAATGTAGAAATTTAATGTGATCTACTGGTCGTTGAATATATTAAAGCTATTGCCAGTCAATTTAACTGAAAATTCTGGCATTTTACTTCATTGACCAAACACCCCACACAATACTCTATTCTAGTGGCACCCTCTTCTTTGTCGTTATCCACAAAATGCGTCGTTGCGACCAAACTTCGTCGAAATCCAATTGGGACCTCCAAATGAATAAATAAGCGCCTAGACTTGACTGACTGACCTCGAAATAGAAGTTAAGAGAGAGCAGAAACTAGAGAGCAGAGCAGAAATGGGGGATTTGTACGCTTTGGATTTCGACGGAGTTCTGTGTGATAGCTGCGGAGAGAGCTATGGCTCTGCTGCCAAGGTAGTGTTGGTGTTTATATCATTCCAATGTTCGAAGTTTTTTACTTGAAAGATGGTTAATTTGATTGAACGGTAATGTGTAGGCTGCTAAAGTGATATGGCCAACGCTATTCAACGATGTGGATTCAAGTTTAGAGGATTGGGTTGTCGATCAAATCTGCACAGTAAGCAATGACTAAAATATTCTTGATAATTTTTCGAAATTTCTGTTTTTGATGAGCACCAATATTATTTATCACATCTTTTGATTTTTAGTTGATTCTACAACTTTTATTGATAACATCTCTATGACAATTTCTTATGTGTCAAGTTCTTTCTTTTCCCATGTTTTTAGGGATTCCAATAAGCTAGCTCATAATTAGTTTCACGGTTGCAAGTGTAATGGAGTGGACATGTCCCTCCAATATCTGATGAATTCTTTTGTAATACCTAGTCTTCATCAATGAAATTTCACGTCCTTTGATTACAAAAAGAAAAGGACAATTTCGGTAAAATATCTTATATTTTATCGATTTTTTTTTCTGAATTATCAATATTTTCATGACTTCAGATATTTTGGTCACATAAAACCCATATTGCTATGTTATTAACGACTCTGATGTGGAACAATGAATGATGAATTAGGTGAGACCTGTGCTGCAAAAGCGGTATGACAATCTTCTACTTGTGAGGTTACTTTTGGAAATGAGGCTTCCTTCTATAAGGAAGTCATCAGTTGCAGAAGGGCTTACGGTGGAAGGGATAGTGGAGAATTGGTCAGAGTTGAAGAATCTGATTTTGAAGGAATGGGGTGAGGATAACGATGCTCTTGTAAATTTATATGGAAAGGTCAGGGATGAGTGGAAGGTTCAGGACTTGAAAACTTGGATTGGTGCAAATAGGTGAGAGGGAAATTCAAAGTCTTGCTGGATTGGTTTTTGGTTAGCATACTTTTGGTTTATTGTCATGCATAATCGAGTTGGAGTGGCTTTGGTTGCAGATTGTATCCAGGTATTGCTGATGCTCTTAAATCGGCAACCTCAACCATTTACATTGTCACTGGGAAGCAGGTGTGGATCTTATACAAGCATTCATTTTGTTTTGGCATAATTTCCAAAATATTCCGGAAACTTGATTATAATTGTCAATCTACACTTCAAATTTGTAATCGTAAAAATTAACCTCTTGAACTTGGCAAAAATTGTCACTTTACACCTCCTCCGTTAATTCCAACATATTCCATTCAAAAATGAGGGATGAGCCCCTCACATTTATTTTAATTAATATTAAATATCCAGTGAATTTTTTTTTTATCAAGAAAAACTTCATTAATGATGAACTGTTTACAACGAGTAACGAGTTTAGACAATATCTCTAATACAGAAATGACCATTAGACTTCATACTGGAGCTCTTAATGACTAACACTACAATTAAATTGCAAAGACAACAAGAGCCGGAGCATTAACATCTCGCCTTTCATCCAGCTAAGAAGAACATTGAAACTAGACAACTCTCTTGTGTCGACACTAACTCGTCACCCAGAGTCCACCTGACCAGCTTTGATCGACCAAGCCAACACTCATTGTGACCTAAACCTGACCAAAAGTGTTGCCGAACATTCAGACTTGAGACTAAAGTAAACCCAACCCCGTCACCACCCTATTGTCAACACCCTATTGTCCACCCCACAACTGCTCCAAGCTACCATCTCCTACGACCCAAAACCAGACAGGAACAATCCCCAAGAAGGCCAATAATGCTTGTCTGTGCATAGCTAGACATTTTCGTTGACCCAAAACCAGATAGGAACGTTCCACTAGAAGGTGAAAGAGAGGATTGTCTCTAGTGTGGAGATTTATGGCCTTCCACCTATTATTAAGCCACACTATGCAATTTATTTGCAATGAAATTACATTATATTATCCTAATAAAATAGTTATATTAAAAATTAGCACTTAATCGGATTGATGTTGAAATTATCTCAACCCCATTTTATAATTAAATTAGTAGCTTCTTTGTGAATGACAACATCAATTCGATAATTTTTAATTTTTTAATTTTTAATGGAATCATATAAGGTAATTTAATTAATTAAAATGTGGAAGCCATAGATTTTCACTCTAAAAAAATTACTTTTCATTTTTATGTATATTGTTCTTAATTATAAAAATAAAAAAATATAAAGCAATTATGAAATGACCATATTACCTCTCATGTGCAGGGCACATCCCTCACATTTGGATGGAAAACGTTAGAATTAAATTCAGGAGGCTAACTTTCGCAATTACAATTTCAAAGTATAAATTGAAAATTATAACCACATTTAGGGGTATTTTGACAATTAAGCTTTTGGTTTTAGAGGTTTTACTTTCCTCATAAAAGAGGATAACAAAAGAGGTAAAAATGATTTTGATATGTTTTAACTTAAGACTTTGAAAGGTGGAGATTGTGGAAAGAAATTTCTATTTGCTCTGCATTCTGTCATTCACTTATTCATAATGAAGGAGCAGTTGTTTGAGTCTCTTTTAGATCACAGTTTTTCCCTGTGTCTGACAAAACTAATAATCTGATACTGTCATGTTTCTCCTTGTGGAGGTATATATAGAGATACATCTTTTGTACAAGAAGGAAAGTAATGAATTCGGTACAAAATACCTACATGACATCTAGTTATAATAAGAAACAGAATCCTAATAGATTACGAAATATTGATAATCCTAATTAAAGAGGTAATATTTACAGCTCATTTCAACATTGTCATTGTTCGGCAACCCTACTTTTACATGCAGAGCCCATTTGCTGAGGTAATACTACAAGAATATGCAAAAGATACAATACCGCCTGAAAGAATATTTGGTGTTGGAGCTGGGTTAGTGCATTAACTTGATACTAGCTTGTGTTTGGTATATTTAACTAAAATATACGGATTGCTTTCCATAATCTGTTAATTTTGCCTCGCTTATATTTCCAGTTCCGAACCTAAGCTAGAAAAACTGAAGCAGCTTCAAAAGAAACCAGAACATCAAGGCCTGAAGCTGCAGTAAGATATTTCTCTGCTCAGTATTTGACATGTTTTAATGTGATGATTTTGACAATCTTCTGCATTTCTATGCTAGACATCCTTCTGTAATTAATACTCTGACCTGGTTTCTCTGATTGACATTATTAATGCAACTCTGACCAGCTTTGTGGACGATAGACTGGCAACTCTGAAGAAAGCTATCAAAGAACCTGAATTGGGTGGATGGAATTTGTATCTAAGTAAAATTTCTCTCAAACAATCTTACGCTTGCTTTGTTATCATTGTCGTATGTGCTTTGTAGTGGTACTCATTGGATTTTGTTACTAATTCGGACTTTTGATTAGGTGGTTGGGGGTACAATACACAGAAAGAGAAAGACGAAGCTGCTACAATTCCTAGGATTCAGATTCTTCAACTTTCTGACTTCAATACCAAGCTGAAGTAGCTTTTGTTCGTACGTTCAAATCACTCAAGTTTACTCTTCATTTGAGGGATGTTGTGATTCCTGATTATTGCAAATTACAGTATATTTGTATCTTTTTGAATGTTAAATTCAGAATTATGTGTATTATATCTATTTAAAACTGTTGAAAAAAAAAAAAAAATCTCAGTTCATATGATAAAAGAGCTTGACTAATACTGATGTTTAAAGGTATGTCCACCTAATAGATTTCAATCCAAACAAAGGTCACTCCCATTTTAGCCAAAATTCAATTTTTTTTAAAATTTTTTATCTCTCAATATTATAAAATGGTAAAATCTTTAGATGATACCTAAACTATCATGAAATGCACTTTTTTTTTTCGAAGAATGGCCGGTGTGGTTACACTCAAACCTTGATTAATGAAACTGCAGAATACATGGGGGGAGTCGTTGGTGCCTAAACAAATAAGCATCATTACAAATAGTATAGTTTTCCTACTATGTCGCCACCAGAAAATAAATCCAGTGACAATTAGTTTCACCTCGCTACTAGGAGGCTACGACCATTTGACTAAGTAAGAAACTCGCTACCTCCTTACCTAGAGCAGACACATTAATTACTACCACTAGGAGGTTGTGACCATTTGTCAATGCAAGGAATTCGCCACATACCTAGAGCAAACAAGAGGCACACAATGTGCAAAGACTAGCACAAACCCCAACTTGTCATATTAAACCATGGCAGCAGAGACTTATTACCAACCAAACACAAACTGTAAAATAAAAACTTTCCCTAAAAAACTAGTAACAACAGCCCACCAGCAACTGCCCGAAAACAAAGGCCTAGCCCAACCACCTCTCTCCCCAGCAAGGGACACCCACGCTGCATGCCGCCACATCCGCCGCCAACAAACCATTTGGTAGCATTAAAGTCACCTCAAGTATAATGACCAAGTTATAGTATAGTAGAGTTTTAGATATTGTACCCAACAAATTGGTAAATCCCACTCTAGCTAGAGAAGACCTAGAAGAAAACTAGAAAGAATATGCAAATATACAATCACAAACAAAAGCTCACTATGTGCAAGATGATGTGTAGTGATTTGATTTGATGTTTGAATAGTTTTGATTCAAATTGAAACAACTAGAGTAAGTTAAAGTAAACTAATTAAGCTAAGCTAAACAAGTTGTTATCAAATGGATGAGAGTTAGAGTTTATGTTGTCCGCCATAGCCTTCTTTGCATGCATTGATGCTCAAACTACAAGTGATACAATCCCAAATACCCAATTACCCTCTTAACATCTGGGTAAGAGTACTAAGAATAAATCATATTACAGGATAAGTTTCAATTTATTATTCCGAGATGAATAAAGATAAGAAAGCAAGTCAATCCTAGCTCTAGGTGATTTTAACTCACTACCTTCACATGCATGCTGTAACGCCCAAAGCTACACCTCACTAGCTTGAGCATGTCACAGTGCTACAATCCCCAATAATCAATTCCTGCCGACCGCGCCCTATAGGGATCATCGAATCAATAGCATAAACTGAAAGGTTCGATTTACATTTTATAGAATCACAAGTCAATTTATTCAGTTATTTTTTGTAAATGCACAGTGGAAACTTAAGAACATTTTTTTAGGTGAAATTCTTTAGATCACTAAATCCAAACTGTTCGTCAGAACTTGATATTAAGAATTTCTTGAGAAATAACAAACTTTGAGAAATAAGAGTTTAGCAAAGTTTCAACACAAGATTTACTTCCACCAAGTTCTGGAAAACGAATATCAAGAAATATAAATCGAAATTAATTCCAAAACCTGGTCTCCGTTACACAGTTTATCGAATTCCTTTTCGCACACCTAGCTCCATCCCCTACCATCCCTTTTCTAGTGCATAGTACGTGCATCCACACTGTTGTAAGGGGTGATCAGCTTTTGTCCTCGCTGCGTAATAAGGGACATTACCTCGATTTAATTTAAATAGCGACAAATAAAACAATCGTTTGTGCTGCCCAGTATAGAAACATACTGTACTTACATGAGCATTTGCCTAGCATAATTAGTTATAATGAGCCACGCTCATACTACCGCCAGCAATACCAGCTCCCGCCATAAGAGTCATCTATGGGAACACAGCCAAGCAGGCTACCGCCTAGGCCCCGGCTTACCCCCAGATCACCGCTGACGCGCCGCCACGCGCTGCGCCAACACAGCATCAGAAGCTCCAGAAGTTGGGAACTGAAGCATATCAGTCCCACATCGAAAACATGGAGAAGATCAGCTCTCTCCTCACCTATAAAAGGTCTCTCCTCTCTCCTCATTAAGACATGCATTTATTACTTACCTACTGTTACCATGTCAACGCAAATACATTGACTAACTTAGGCATCGGAGAAGAGAAGACTGCCCAATGCGGTCTCCCTCTGACGCCCCTTTGTATTTCACTTGACAAGTAACAGAAACACTGAGAATATCAAATAGCGGTCCGCCCACCGGACCTGCGTTAATCATAGTTTAGCTACCGCTGAACTTTGAACATTAACACATACTGAAACCAATTATTTTAAAGAATGACAAACTTTTAAAATGTTTTCTGACTCAAAAACAGATGAATGAAACTCAATAAACATAGCGCCATATATTACCTGAGGGCCAGTCTCATGGATCCACTACACGACCTTACCTCACATAAATGGTAGCGAGAGCATCGGTACCTAGCTACACACACATACCGAGTCCGTCATTACGAATGAATACTCGTACAACCGGCACAGCTAACATTCTGAAGGTTTTGGGGAACGAACCCAAGGAAGCTAGTGTCACTCTTTGCTCTTATGCCATCAACAATATCTCACACGGTTTGGTTAGTATGCATCACATTTTAACATAACCAAGCCATACAACTTATCATTCATCATTTTATAAACAACGTATATAAGAAAATCACTAATCGATGAGAGTCCTGAATCCCTTACCTGGATTTCGATGTTTATCTTCACGTAATCCAAGAGTTATGAACCTTCCGTTCATCCGGTAACTAGAGTCCTGACTTCTAACATATTGCTTGTCAATAACTTATTGAACAACTACTAGAGTTTCAACAATTAATTAATTGTTCGACCAAACTTTTCTTGGTTTGACCAAGATTTGACCAAGAGTTGACTAACATTGACCAATGTTTGACCAATAGCTATGTACATACATAACACCTGCCGACCATAATCAACACTCATACTTAACCATGTCACCTTGTTAGAATGACTTCAACGGTGTAGCTCCTGTAAACACAGCAAGCCAACTCCAAGCCGAGAAATATGCCTCGACGAGCCAACACGCGCTACCTAAAGTCATCTCTGCAAAAAGGACCAAAACTCAGTAAATTGAAGCATATCAGTCCCACATCGAAAACAAGAGTGAGGTAACTCACTATTTCACCTATAAAAGGTCTACTTCTCTCTCTTTATTCATTACACATTTAGTAGCTATCTACCGCTACATTTGTCAATATAAATATATCGTCTGACTTTAGCATTGGAAATGGTAAGACCGCTAACCGCGGTCTCCCCTCTTGATGCCGTTGTATTTCTCTTGACAAATTAGTGGGATCTCACGAACTCTCTACATATCAGAAGATTGGATCTTCCTCCACGTTATCGGAACCAGACATCATATGGCGGTATTCTAAACATTAACATTGGCGCTGTTTGTGGGAAGCTTTTGAGCTAGGAGTCATTCCCTATAACCTACCGTGGCTAGCGGAAGTGGCGATGGCATTGAAGATCAAGCAGGTCGACCTGTCAACCCTCAGCCCAACTTTACCAATCCAGCAACCGTCAACCGTGAATTGTTCACCACACCAATCAACATTGACGGTCAAAACCTCAACACCCTCGAGGTGCTCCCAACACAATCTATCGTGGAAAATCAGACCGGCATGAGCTGTCAAGCACAAGGTCGGGATCTTGTTGCTATGCTAGAAATAGCCTTGGCAGACTTACACAATGCAAACAGAGAGCGAGAAAAAGAACGAAAGGAAATTGCGGAACCATTTTGTAACAATTTCTCTAATCACAACAAAACTCAATCCATATTAAGAGCACTGAAAATACTAAGGGCACCCCGCACCCAACATGGTCATTTTCTTTCTTTTTCATCTCAATGCTTACATACCATTTTAACTAGTATAACATGTTCTTTCACCACATTTTTCGCAAACTAATTCCTTAACACAATTTCAGTCCATAATTGCAATACCAGCTACAGAATAATCAACCCACCCAAATTTTCTCCCTAATTCAAAACTAAGCTTCAAACCACCCTGATCAAGACAACTTGATAAAATCAATAACCAGTGAAATTTTCAACTTCGATGCAACCAAATTTATCTATTTAACTTCCGATCACCACCACAAGAACAAAATTTTGATTCAAGGTTTGAAATTATGCCTTCGAAAATCGACTTCAATCAACCAAACTCAGTTTCCCAGAATAAGGCTGATGACGAACTGATGATTTGATGCTCGCCACCGAGCAAGTTTCCCAATTTCTCGTCTACAGGTGCAGTCAAGATGGAAAACAGACCAAGACGAGTTAGAACAGCTGCCGGCGTCGAAGACAACTACAGAGTCGAAACAACCCAGAAACCAAAATCAACAAACTATATCAATTTCAGAAACTAATTACAGGCATGTAGATCATGACGAGAAGATTGATTTTCATACCCCGAAACGCCACAAACAGTGTCGCTGGAAAAGACGAAGAACCACAGAAGTTGCAAAAAGCTTTCGACGTTTGATTCTTCCTCCACGGTCGATCGGACGAACTACGACCACAGATGTGACGGCGACGTTGAGACGAAGAAGATTTTGCCGGTGCGCCGGTCAGAGGTAGTCGGAGGACAAAGTTCCAGTCGAATATCCTTTCTGGGTCGCCAGGTTTGTTTCTTGGGTCTAGGAAGCCTGAAGTTGCCGGACCAATTTAAGCAAAATCCAATGGCCAAGATTTAGCTGTGGAGAAAATGGACAGCTCAAATCACACCACGGAATTTTCTATTTTCTTAAATAATTTCCAAAATTTTAAAATTTGAAAAATCATAATAATTAGCTCGGGTGTCTGAAAAATTCCTACGACCTCGTCGTGTCGCGTATTTTACTATCAAACTAGTGAAAAATTCTAAAAAATATTCTTGAGCACTTTAATAATAAACGAGATTATAAATTAATTTCCTGACGATCTCAACTTAGCTTGACAAATAAATTTCCGGGGCTCTCACACATGGTGTGCTTTCATGCTCTTAGTGTCTAGAGGTGATTAATCTGAAAACACTAATCATGAGATAACAAATGCATTATACTTAAACCAGTCAAATTCAAATGTGGACATTCACTTTTTGATTTAGCATGTGCATGTGTAAATTAAAAATTCATCAAACATAATGTTGAATTTCATAAAGATTGGCTAGGGCCTTCAACCCTAATCCCAATAATTTCACTACTCACTCATAATTAGATAGACAAACTTCAACATTCTAAGATACATCGAGAATAAAAAGTTACGGAGTAAGGAGTGACTATTGATGATGCCAAAAGTGGTGGTGGAGATGAGCCTCCAAGCTCATGAGGTGGAGGATGTCTCATTCTCCTTGGTCCAAGCTCTTGATGATGTGGGAATGGTGAAAGTAAGAGTAACTAGTAATGATTACTAGTGATGGAAGGTTATGGAATTGGTGGGAAGATAAGTTTGGTGGTGAAAATGGCGGTGTGGTGTTGTAGAGAGAAAAGAGGATGTCTTGGTGAGATATAGATGATGAATGGAGTCAAAAGTGATGAAGATAAGGCCAAAGACCTCTTTTTGATCAGCTATGTCCCTTTGGTCTCAAGATATGCAAGACATGCTCTTACGCCGTAATCCTCCAAATGGTCCCAAATTTGCATGGTGACAAAAGAACATAAATGATGGAAGATTCTCACAACCATGGTTCTCCTTGGCTGGACAAAGAGTCCTCCATGAGTGGAGGCTCGTCGGAAAAAGTTCACTAGAAAATTCGCTGAAAAGTTCGCCAGTAAAGTTTATATGCAATTTCAATTTTCGTGTTTTCTTCTTTTATTCAAATCTCCGCATTTCAAGGCCCGTTTGATCATTTTCTTCTCAATGCATGGTTTCCTACAAATAAGAGGAAATGGATATAAGAAGGTAAAATAGCATGGAACACAAAACAATTTATTTAGTTTTGGGGTATAAATGCATAAGTAATTTGTGACTCAACACCAATGCCATCCACACTTCACCACGCCGCCGCACTGCGTCACCACTCTGGCACATCAAATCAACAGGCTGACGCACCGTAACACCATGTCGCAGACTGTCGTAAACCTCAACTAACGACAGAAATCAGATCTTAAGGCAGAGCAAATCCCTTCCAATACCGTTTCCGCCATGAGATTGACGCCCAATCAACTGCCCAGATTTTCGGTGCTTCTTTGACACTAGCTGCTGTAAGCCAATAGCACTCCGACGATGCACTCGCCAACCATCCAGGTGGGTCCAGTCGAGATCAATCTGCTCAACCCAAAATCCAACACCCATCCATCTTCCTTGGACCACGCCTATACCAGAAAGTCTCGCTGGTGTGCACAAATCCCTCAAAGACCCGTCCAACTACAACGCCACAAGGACGTGCCACCGAATGGAGCATCACACTCTCTTAGAAACACCAAGGCTTGTTCTCCAGATCTATTGTATCACGCTATACACTTTTTGGTAACTATAAATTTATAGAGAGTCTAGTGATACCTATATTATCTCTCCATCCATTGTTTCGTTAAAGTATGGAAAAAATTGTACTTCTTTTTTATTTTTTTTTACAAAATTAATTAAAATAATTAATCTAAGTTGTAAAAAAAATATTGATGAAAAAAAAGTTGTAAGAAAAAAAAAAGTTTGTCAAATATTTAGATTCATCTACCACCTCTGTTGATTAATCTCATTAATCATTCTAAAATAAAAAATTTCTTATTAGTTGATCCAAATTAATATATATTAATAATTTTCATGAAAAAAAATCAAATATAAAAGGGGTACTAATATGAGTTGCACAGAGAACATGACAAATAGAATTCGGTATCAGGGGTGGATCCAGGATTACAAGCTCGGTGGGGCTTGAACTTGCTAACAAAGGAAGAAGAAGAAAAAAATTCAGCCACAAATGTTGACACTAACCTGAAATGTTGAATTACACACACAAAGCCACAAATTCAGCAGTTCATGTTTCAACACAAAAACATGAAAGATAAGTGCATTCTTAACATCTCATATGAACTAATAAATACTATAACCACACCTAGGAACAACAAGCTCAAATAAGAAAATGTTTGGTCAGAGAGGAAAAGCTTCACTCAAATACCTTTTTTGGATCACCACCGTTTTTAAACTTGTTATAGTTTTCTCTCATGACAGGTCTTGGATACATGCAGTTAGAAAGAATTTTATTGAACTTCTCACTCACATGGGAGTGAAAAACAATTTAAATAATGTCAACTAGAAAGACAACAATCCCCTCTTAAAGATACTCGGTTAAGGTCCTATAGACATCCAAAATATATGTTTGAAGTTTAAAGCTACAAAGCCCTTATGTTGGTATCAATAGCCTGCCTCAAGAAACCGTTCCCTTGCTTCCTTAATTCCATATAATTGAGCTTCACAAAGAAAGCACCATAAAGCCCGGTGGGGCTTGAACCCTACCCAGCTTGTGGCTGGATCTGCCCCTGTTCAGTATCATTGTTAATTTTTTATGTGTTAATATTTTTTAATTTATAGATGTAAAATATATTAAATACCATAAATCTAAATGTGAATGAAAAGACTATTTTACCTTTAATATTTTTCTCACATGAATGTCACACAGGTGCTACATAAACAACAAAAGTACTAAATAAGCTAACTGAGGGATAGTACATGTACTACAAAACTCCTTAAAATTTTAAAAATACTAAAATGCATTTCAATTCAAGTATCATATAAGGATTTTACCAAATGAAAAAAATTATGAGCTGCGTAGTATATCTTTTTTTCACTCTGAAGAAGTCTCGAATGAGATTGTGGGCACTATTATTAAGAGAATAGGCTTTGTAACTGAAAACCTAAAACTCTCTCTCACTCGCTACGGCGGCCAAATGAGAAACCATTCTCGTCGATGGCGACCCTAGCATCTCAGCTGGCCTTGGCCTCGCCGAAGCCATGCGGTTTTGCTACCGGACGGGGACTGATTTGCGATCGTTCAAGGGTTCCCTTATGTTTGGTGTTGCTCAAGTTTCTGGCAGGAGGTGTTAGGCTTCGGGTTGGGTACGACATCTTTGGGAGGTGGCAGTTCTCATTTTGATGGTGGCTTGGATTGATGGCGCGGCTCGAAATCGAGGGTGCTATGGATCGGGGTCGCCGAAAAAGGGGAAGATCGAGGTTGTCGTGATTTTGGTCGTGGCAGTGGAGTTCCGTCGTGATTTGGGTCATGGCGGTCTTGGCTTGGGGCGGTGAAATCACGCCGGCGGTGGGATGGTTTGGTGGTCTGGAGGTGGAGGCTGCATCTGAGCCAAGCTGGGCCTGCTGGTCCTTGAATAGGCCTTCTCTTGGGCTACCTTGGACTGCACAAGCTTTGGGCTAGGGCTTTTACCCTAGACCCATAAAATTTCTCTTTGTTTTAGGGATACTATGTTAATAGTTTTTACTTTCAATAATTCCTTGAGTGTTTAGGGATCTATGCACTTTATGTGTCTATAGTGCCTCTGAAGTAGTACTGAAGGAGGATATACGCTAGTCTCTACGAAGTTAATGTATAATGAGTGGACCTATTTCTATATACCACCGTGGGTACTACCACACCTTCTTGATCTGTCTAGTTGACGACAACAGAAGGGTATGTAATGATCATTCTGGTATGCGATGAATATTACTAATGCCCATTTGGGTTTGATTAAAAAAAAAAAAAAAAAAGATTGTGGGCAGTTCTCTTCCTCAAAAAAAAAAAAAAAAAAAAAAAAAAAAAAAAACTAAGTAAATGATAATGGGCTTGGTTAAATTTCCAACAAGGATATCTTCACAAATGGTGGATGAACTTTAGGTCATTCTACACTTTGATGTATCAACTTTTATAACTATCAGAATGGTATATCAAGTTTTCTCCAATCTTTCATTTTGGTGTACGTCGTTAAATTTTCCGTTATCTTTGCAAAAAAAAAAAAAGAATTCTTTATCTTTGCTTTAGCTTTGTCATTTTTTTTTTATAAAGATAACAGAAAATTTAACGGCGTACATCAAAATAAAAGATTTGAGCAAACTTGAAATAGTTATGAAAATTGATACACCAAAATATAAGATGACTTAAAGTTCATATATCATTTGTGATGTTTTTCCTTTCTAACAAAACCATACTCAATCATTCCGGTGCCGGTTACTGTCACTGTTCCGTGACACAGTTTACCTCTCTTTGTCCTCGTAGTCCAGTAAAACGTCGTCGTTCGGGACCAAAGCTCTGGAGAATAAATAAGCACCAATTGGAACTCCAAAGACCTCGGTCAAAGAAAGAAGCTACAGACTCAGAGCAGAAATGGGTGATCTATACGCCTTGGATTTCGACGGAGTTATCTGTGATAGCTGCGGAGAAAGCTCTCTATCTGCCCTGAAGGTATTGTCTTTGATCATACTATTCCAAAGCTCCAAGCTTTTCACTTTCACAAGTTGTTTAGTTTGGTTCAATGGTGATGTGCAGGCTGCTAAAATCAGATGGCCAGCTCTGTTCAACGGTGTGGATTCAACTTTGGAGAATTGTGTTCTTGATCAAATGCGCATAGTAAGTCCTCCATATGGTTGATGACACAAAACCCATGTATATATATGTTAGTTTGATGGTCTAATTGTGAAGAAATGAATGGTGAGTTAGGTGAGACCTGTGGTGGAAACTGGGTATGAGAATCTTTTACTCGTGAGGTTACTTCTGGAGATGAGGGTTCCTTCTATAAGGAAGTCGTCAGTTGCAGAAGGGCTCACAGTTGAGGGGATATTGGAGAAGTGGTCAGAGTTGAAGCCTGCGATTATGGAGGAATGGGGTGAGGACAGGGATGGTCTTATAGATCTGTTTGGGAAGGTTAGGGATGAGTGGATGGAACAGGACTTGAAAACTTGGATTGCTGAAAATAGGTGAGGTGCCCCTAATTTGAAATGCTTGATCAAACAATCTAAAGCGAAATTTGAAGGCTTGTTTGATTGATTTTTGGGTAACGTAGTTTTGGTTTATAGTCGAATTTTATTTCATGACTGAACGGGAGAGGCTTTGCTTGCAGGTTATATCCAGGTGTCCCTGATGCTCTGAAATTCACAAGCTCTACCATATACGTTGTCACTACGAAACAGGTGTGGAATTCAATCAATTTATCCCAGCATTATCTATGGCATTAGAGTATTTTGTGAGTTTACTTTCCCCAAAATGAGGAGAACAAAAACAGGGAAAGATAGTTCTGATACAATTTGAGTTACGAGTTTGAAATTCCAGTTAGCTCTGTAGTCTGTCATTGACACATTTCATAATGAAGGACCAACTGGCTTATTTTCTTTATAGATTAGACTTTTCCTTTTGGCATTTTCCCACATCCTTGGTTTCTGTTTCTTTTATGTGCAGAGCCGATTTGCTGACGCTTTATTGCGAGAACTAGCAGGAGTTACAATACCGCCTGAAAGAATCTTTGGTCTTGGATCTGGGTTAGTCTATATAACTTGATGATAGTCTGCATTTGGTCTTGGATCTGGGTTGCTTTTCATGATGTAGAACTGTGCTCCCTTTTTATTCCTCTTGCAGTCCAAAGGTAGAAGTATTGAAGCAACTTCAGAAGAAACATCAGGGGCTTAAACTGCAGTAAGATACTTTTCCACTTAATATTTAAATAGAAGAACATGTTCCAATATCATTCTTAACTGCAATATCAGATGTTTTGACTAACTTGTGCACTCCTGCACTGGACATCGTCCTCCTTATTACTCTAACATAGTCTGAATGAGATAAATTATGCAACTTTTACCAGCTTTTTGGAGGATAGACTGGCAACCCTAAAGAATGTCATCAGAGAACCTGAATTGGATGGTTGGAATTTGTATCTAGGTAAACTTCCTCTTAGTATTAAATGATTAAATGATACTGCTAAAGTGCTAAACTTGTCTGTTATCATTGCTGTGTTTGCTTTATTGTGGTACTTAATCGCTTCGGTTGCTAATTTGGGTTTTGAATTAGGGGATTGGGGGTACAATACACAGAAAGAGAGAGACGAAGCTGCTAGAATTCCAAGGATTCAGATTCTTCAGCTTTCTGACTTTAGTAAGAAGCTCAAGTAACTTTACCAACAAGAAGCTGAAATAGCTTCTGTCCGTACCATTATAGTTCCCTACGCATTTGTGAATTAGTACTATGTACTCGGCTGACTATAATATCTCTGTGCCATAGACTGTTATCATTAAGTTCTTGCTCCGTCTGTGCAATGGTATACAGGTAAACTAAATTTGGTGAAGCTTTGACACCAAACCTCATTGCTCTATAGTTGTTGAGATAATGATCAATGTTGGCTTACCACATGTATCTCCAACCGGTTGAGTTGAGACTTGAGACCAATCCTATTGCTAAGGTCATCCTAGAACCTAGGGTAGATTAGTGTCAAAGATTACGGTATATTATGTGACAACTTTTTCTGTGAATTTGATAACTGTGACTGTGAGAGCTACTCATGACATCCTTTTCTATAATAACTCATGGATCTGGGTGGACGTTTTACAATTTCATTGGCATTATATTGCCAACTTTGTTCAGAATATATTACTATAAGGTCTATCAAAATAGTAGTGTTTCATTTCAGTTGGAAAATGCAATAAGATATTCTAGTTAATAAAATGCAATTAGTCTTGTTCCGGGTTGCTTTTCAATTTTTTCATTAAAATAAGAGATCTTGTGGAAAACTAGTTCTGACTTTTCTTCTTTAAATGACTTAGCTGAAACAAGAACCTGGAACTTCAGGAGCCAGTAAGGTGTCGACAAATATCAATTTCAGTGAAAGCGTTACGTGAAAAAATAGAAATAGAAATAAAAATTAAAAATCAGAACGGTGGAAAAATTCCAAAGACCATCAAATTAACATGATCTGCGAAAGCTTGAAACATATGTACATCTTTTGCACCCAGACTCTTCAATTAAGTGTTCTTTAGCTGATGTTTTATCACTAGAATTGAAGTTTTACAATTTAAATCGGTTGATGCAAGCAGGTCTCCTATAGTCCCTAGCTCAGGAAAGTCACTCCATTCCGAAAGTCCTGCAGTCTGAGGGCACTCTACCTGAAACCTTCTCCCAACTATAATTAGATCATACTCCACCACTATAGACCTTAGTAGTAATGCTGTTTGCGGCCCATCTTTCACCAACTCCTCTAAAAATATCACAAACCCTTCACCCACCTGACTCTCTGTAAACTCCTTCAATAACTCAGTATCAAGTATTTTATCCCATTCCCCACCGGTAGTAAAATCATTAGTCACAGCAACTAATCGGATCACAGTTAATCTAATCGCCGAGTCGCTGGCCATTCTTTTTGCAAATGTTAATGCCTCCCTATCGTCTTCCCCACCGAAGAAGATTACAGCCACGGAAAATGATTGTCCCAAAGCCACAACAGAGGTGGACAGGCCTAAATGGCCACGGTCCACAAGGATGCCTACCGAGCAAGGAGCTCTTTCGAGTACATTGCGATTTAGTGTCCTTGTTGCATTGTCGTCTGACTCAATAGACCCGTCAATCGCCCATGTTCGATGAAACGGGAGCACAATAAGGGATGTGTGCTTGTCCATTGCAAGTGTGCATACGTCTTCTTGCATGTATTTTGGTGGAGAGATTGCTGTGAATATGTTTAAAGTAACAGCACCAAGATTTTCTCTCACGAAATTATTGAAGTAAAGAATGACACTGTCCGAGTAACCATTGGAAATGCTCTTTTTCTGCATTTGGTGGGAGATAAAAACTGGGGAGCTTCTTCCAATTAATACGATGAGGTGAAGAACATATATATCAATGGGGTTTTCTTTAGATGGGCATGCTGCATCAAGTAGATTGATGACGGCAGGAATGTTACCTGACCTGTGAATGCAGGCAAGAATTTTGAGCTCAGCATTGGGTTTCAAATGCATAATATCCCTTCTCTCGTAGACTCTGTATTTCTTTGCAGGATCATAGAGGCGGTTCACGACAATGGGCACAAGAGTTGCAGTCACTACAATGCTGGCAAGACCCAAAGCATGTACCGATTCACTTGCAGTCTGTACGTATAATAAGAATAATTAGTAGTCTTCTTGTGAACAAAGATTAGAGATCTGAGAAAAGAATTCGTTTTTGCGTCACTGTAAATGTGACATTTCTCAGATAGGATGGATGTGAGTCTTGATAAACAAGGTTCTACAACAATATTTTTTGTTTTCCATTGAATTTTATTGGTACCAAAACCTTAACTCATAAATGATATCGTAGTTTTATTCCTAAGACTATTCTGTTATGAGAAACTAAGATAAGTGATCAGCTAATCAGGTACTCAATTGGATTAAATTAGAATTCAATTAGTAAATTAGTATATGGTACGAAGTTTAGATAGTAAATTGGAGAAAAGCCCTAACTAGCTTCTTTTTGTTGAGAAGGAAATATACCTGATCGTCTTTGAATCGAGTATAGACGGAAAGTTGGACAATGCCTCTGGAGCTTAGAATCAATGCAAGCACGAATGCATCGTTCAAGGGCATTTTACAATACAATGGAGCAACCATGCTGCCTATGATTTTGACCAGAAAAATGAAAACAATGAGGATAGCAGTGATTACTGTGGCCGGGTCATTGTAATCAACCAACCGAAAATTTGCCTTCATTGCATATACAGTCACATAAATGGGTAGAAGCACTTGAGAAATGAAGACATGGAGCAAATCTTCAATAGTTGATCCCAAAGGTTGTCCAGCTGGGACGGACAGACCCAATACGAAAACGAGGAAATGGAAAGAATGGCCGTAATAATGTGATAGTATTATTACAAAAAGCATCAGCACGATTATGGCATTGACATAGCTTTTCTTAACAGGCTTGTTATGCGGGGTCTGCCTAATCACCCAAAACAGCATTGGTCGGAATATGAACAGAAATGCTAGCATGCTGCCAATAACTGCTCCGAAAACTAATAAAGTTTCAGCCACAGGTTTCACTTTTCCCATTCTGTACAATACGGAGGAAAACGAGATACAGATAGTACCGAATAATTCACTGATCGATGATGCGGACACAGCTAGTCGGCCGATTTCAGAATTTAGGAGATTCAGGTCTTCAAGAAGGAGAACAATGACGGGAGACGAAGTCATGCAATATGATGTCGTTAGATAAGGAAGCTTAGAGATTTGATCTTTGGTCAGCTTAAACACAGGGATCATGAGATGGTTTTGGACGACCATACTGGTTACAAAAGGGGCTAACACGCATAAAATACCGGTGATCATGACTTTGCGCCCTGTTCTTCTTATCAATTCCAGGTCCATTCTTACTCCAACTAGAAACAAAAAGAGTTCATAACCAATTTCACCCAGCACTACAATTATAGCTTGATTGTCACGAGGAAAGATGTTCCTCTCGAATACATTATAGGCTCCTATGAGTGAAGGGCCTAGGACTATACCCGTCTACCTTCAGAAGAAACCATATCAATGATTCAGTGACAACAGTAATATTATAAAATTTGAGGATATTTCTGGTGCTGATTCTAGCTAGGGTACGTGCTTAACTTTGTTTCACAATCCAAAACAACATCGTCCTTTTTTTTTTTTTGAAAAAACAACATCGTCCTTATACAAGCAGAGTATCGGCACAAAGAACATATATTGCTCAACCCTTATTCTATTCCTGATAGATATAACATTACTGTTTTCACATTTGTATATATACATTTAGCAGTGGCCAGTGAGCTAATCAGCATAAAATTCCAGGCAATCTACATTTAATTTGTGAAAAAAAAAAAAAGTTGTAAGGAGTTACAGACAGATAGATGGAGTATATAGAAGCTTGATAGGCAAAAGTTTGGTCCCTATGTGCCTCCAACTCTTCGTGAACTTACATGTGAATACGTATGTATATGTCATTTATTGGTATTGATGTTGAAATTGTGCTTATGTCTAGAAGGACCATATAGTGATCATCTCCTGAGCAAAATATGAGCAGCAGAAACACCACTAGAGATGATCCTCGTTCCTACGGATTCTAATTAAGCAAATGGGTTCAATATGAGAGATGTTGATCATATAAGCCGATGTAATTAATGCTGTAAAAAATACAATCAAGAAGTAGTAGAGCAAAAAGAAAGCACATACAAGAATCTCGCTGGTGAACTTGGGAATTTCAAAATTCTTCAAAATCAAATGGAAGGCTTGGGTAATGGAGAAAATCAGGATCATCTGCATCTCCAAAATGGGAAAACTATAGTTCATTCCTGGACCATCTTTTTCCAGACCTATGATGCCCTGCGAATGTACGTTGGGAGGAAATTCAATGCACACTTGAGATTGCAATGATGTTATGTTTCCGGTCATCACTGCCATGGTTGATCTTTTTCTGTCTTTTTTTTCTTTTCTTTTTTTGGTAATTGGATTCAATTGCATGCATGCCTTGTGCAAAATTGAGCTCTGTGATTGTATCGTTATTATACAGGCCTAAAAACTTGATTTAGTTAGAAAAACCCGAAATCATAGGGAATCACCCCATAGCTGAACCACTTGGGATGGTTGTCATGAGGTGGAAGATTAGCTAATTTTGGCCCATCAATAGTTGATTTGGTGTTAGCCTCATTCTCCGCTTGGGCCACAATGGATTAGGCACTTCCGCTTGGGCCACTAATGGATCAGGCCCTCCTCCACCCTCATGGATGACTTGGTTCATAAAATTCTTCAGGGTGAGATTATATATCCATCCTAGGTTAGTATGTTGGTTAACGTACAAACTAAAAATAATTATTAACTTGATTGCTTAAAGTATCATTTCTCCTCAAGAGTCAAATCACAAAATGAGTACTCTTAAATGCTTTAAGAAACATCTCAAATGATTCCCGTTGATTCATTGTCTTTTTCATTCAAATTTGGAAGATTTTAAAACCGTAGGTTTTTCATTAGAGGAATTTCATTTCATCATCATGTACTTTATATCAAAAATTAAGACATGTGCTTCTAATTTCATCAAAGCTCACTTACTGGAAATCAAAGAACAATGTAACTAGGAGTCGACATGTTCAAATAAAACCAACTGCGCTGCTCGCCAATTCTCGTCGTTGAGGTGCTCACAATACAATAATCCAACTAAAACACATCAAAACAATAGGGAGTAAACTCCACTAATTTGTAAGGAAAGAAAATAAATAGAATCGCTAGAAGAAGACACAAATTATCCTTGACACCAAACAACAGCACAGTTGGCCAATCCTGAGATATGCTAATAGAACTCCAAAAAGAAGTAAATTGATATAGAGCATTCTCCCAAAATCCAAAATATGAAACCACATAAGGTAGAAGCCCGTCAGATCAGTCTAGAATTAGGCCAAGCCCAAACTTCATCCCAATCCACCAAGGGCATCACAATTTCTGTAGGCCTTTGGACTCCTAGCCGCGGAAAGGCGGACACCATGCGTCAACCACCATGACATCACCATGGTTCTCCGCCTTCAAACCAAATTGGGAATGGCCTCGCCGTGAACTTAGCAACCCTGAAGAAAAACAAGAATATGTATCGACAAATTAGCGCATACGTACACGCCTCCCCATGCACTAGATCTGCAGTAACCAACTTCATCCTAGCAATCTGAAAGCTTCAAGGTAAGCTTGAGAGAAAACCAGAGAGAACTAGAAAAATAGAAACAGAGCTTGTATAAAATGAATGATTTTTTACAAAGAGCTTAGGGTTCGGTATTTATAGTAATTAGCTTACTGACTTAATTAGCATGCTAACCACGCTAACTAACAATGCTTCCTAACTAATCCATGTGACCATCAGTTATATGACACGTGTCAAGGTAACACACGTGGAAAATACAATAGCAGATAGGTGAATTGGTAAAACAGGTATATATGTTAACACCCCTCCTCAGCTTGATGGGAGGGGGGGGACCAAACATCAAGCTGGAACACAGATAATCGTGTTGTGGAGAATAGAGACCCTTGTTAAAGGGATCAGCGAGCTGTTCTTGAGAGCAAACAAATTGAAGGCGAATTGAACCATCTCGGACTATGTCTCGTGTAAAATGGACATCGACTTCAATATGTTTGAGCTTGGAATGATGCACAGAGTTTGTGGCAAGAGCAAGAGTGGATATGTTGTCACAGTGAAGAGTAGGTGTAGAGTCAAGGGTGAGATGCAAATCAGCAAGAGAGGTGCCTGCTTAAGACCATAGAGAGATGAAAACATGAGTGGGATGTTATGAGTCTTCAAACCCAGGAGACTGAGTTATGTACACCTCTTCATTAAGCACACCATGCAAGAAGGCATTCTTGACATCAAGTTGATGTAATGGCCAGCCATAAGAGGCTGCAATACTGAGGATCATACGTACAGTTGTGTGTCGAACCCCTGGTGAATATGTTTCATCATAATCGATACCATATTCCTGGCTAAAACCGCGAGCAACAAGTCGAGATTTGTGGCGAGCAATAGAACCATCAGCATTCTTCTTTAGTTTAAAATCCACTTGCAAGATACAAGATTTTTATCAGGGGGTAGTGGAACCAATGTTAAAGTATTCTAATTGAGTAAAACATCATATTCTTCTTACATAGCAGACTTCCAAGCAAGAACTTTGAGAGCTGTTTTGTATGAATAAGGTTCTGAGAGTGTAGAGTCTGAACATATAGAAGAAAGAACAGAGAGAAAAGCCTTTTTCTTAACATTCCCTCGTTTGCTTCTAGTCAACATGTGATGGTCATTTGTGGTAGCAGCAGTCAAACCCTCCACAAGATGTAAAATATTAGAATTGGAAATTTGACTAGTTGGGCGTAAAAAAAAGCATTCTAATTCAATAGACATACCAATTCCAGGTTGAGAACTAATCAATGGAGCCTTCAGTTTCATCAAAGTGGATGACAGTGTGTGAGTCAAATTCATGAGAGGGAAAACTCATATTAGAGGTTGACATAAAAGTAGTGGGAGGATGTGAAGGAATAGTAGCATTAAGACATATAGGAGAATTTAACTTGAAATCTGTAGGAGCATGTGCATGAATAGTAACATTAGGACATGTTGTAGAAAGGATGGGAGGCTGACCTGACAAGGGAGGAGTAGTAGCATGTGTTGTTGAGTGTAGGACAGGTGTTGGGGTAATAGGCTGCGTGTGAGACTGAAGTTGAAGAATAGGGTTGTACACAAGGTTGTTGTAGCTTTGACCCATGTGATGACTGAAAGCCAGCGAAGGGAAACGACGTTTCATCAAAGTAGACATGTCTTGAAATAATATACTTTCTTGTTACCCAGTTGTAGAAAATATAGCCTTTGTACCCAACTGCAAAGCCAATGAAGACACATCTTGCGGTTTTGGGTTGAAGCTTGTCAGTCCTATACGGTGTCATGAGAGGATAGCAAGCACATCCAAATACCCTTAACAAATCAATTGAGGGAACCTTATTATACAATTTTTCAAATGGAGAAAGCATTTGTAGGACAGTAGTAGGCATTCTATTGATGAGGTATGTAGCAAGAGCACATGCATGATACCAAAAATGTGAAGGGAGAGAAGCAGTTTGCAAAAGGGTTACAGTTGTTTCCCTTATATGTCTATTCTTTCTCTCTGATATACCATTCTGCTCTGGTGTATAAGGATATGAGAATTGATGAAGAATCCCATTAGCATTCAAGAAGGTCTGAAACACTGAGCTAGTGTATTAACTTCCCCTATCACTATGTAGTGTTTTAATGTTTGTGGAAAAATGGGTTTTGACAAAGGCACAAAGAGACTGAAAGTAAGAAAATACTTCAGATTTATTTTTCATTGGAAACATCCAAGTATACTGAGTACAATCATCAATGAAAATTACAAAGTATTTAAAGCCATCTAAGGACAAATGAGGAGCATGGCCCCAAACATCAGAATGAACTATATCAAAAGGTGCTTCACTTCGTGTTTGAGAAACTGAGAAAGGAAGCTTGTGAAATTTACCAAGCAAGCATGCTTCACAAAGTGTAGAATCAACAGTAGTGTCACCAGAAAGATTACACTTATTCAACATACTTTTGACTACAGCATTAGTAGGGTGACCAAGTCTTTAATGCCAAAGTAAATTTTTTATAGTTTTCCCAACATATGTAGTCTTGGAAAAAGAATTAGGAATAGTAGAAGATGATGTAGAACCAAACTTGAGTGGCAGATCAAATGGTATGGGGTACAGCCCTTGTTTACTCAGTCCCTGATATAGGATTCATCCCAGTACCTTGTCCTGTATCACAACATAAACTCATCAAACCAAACAGAAAAAATTGTTCTGTTTGAACAATTAATAGATGAAAGTAAATGAGCAGCCAATTCAGGTATGAGTAGAACATTATCAAGCTTGAGTAACCAATATGAGTGATATTAAGTTGTTTACCATTACCAACTTGAACTGTATCAGAGGCAGTGTATGGAGCAACATTTTTAAGCAATTGGACTTCACTAGTCATGTGATTTGTGGCCCCAGAATCAACAAGCTAAAACTGAGGTGTGGACGAAGAAGATGCAAACATGGCAGCTGGATGAATTTGAGGTTTTGACTGTTGTTGATTTGGAAAGCCAATAATATGATAGCACCTATCAGCAGTATGGTTCTTTTTCTTGCAATACTGACATTCTACACCTGTAACAGAGTTGATACCAAGGTGGGGCTGCATCAAAGGTTGATATTGAGATAAAGTCCTACAGGTCCTGGCTCCATGACCAGGTTTGCCACACAGTTGGCAAGAAAAGTTGGTGCCAAATTGTGAAGCAATGGTGGAGGCATCTGTAAGATCACCAGTATTATAGTTGCCACCTGCAAAGCCTCTACCAGCTGGGTGAAAGCCTTTACCAGCTCTACCAAGTCTTTCCCTGTCTCTACCAGCAAAGAAACCTATCATACCAAGAGTAGGATCAAGCATGGGGAAGGTATATGGAGAATACCCATAGGGCACAGCAGGAATGGGAACATAAGTGGGTTGTGAGATTGGGGAAGGTGTAGTGCTGGTAGTAGGTGAAACAATAGGACTAAAGCCAGGAGGAGCATGAAGCACTGAAGGAGAAGGAGATGGTGTGGAGACAGGAATAGATGGGATGGGAGGGGTGGAAAATAGAAACCTGGCTTTGATACCATAAAAGCTTCAAGGTAAGCTTGAGAGAAAACCAGAGAGAACTAGAAAAATAGAAACTGAGCTCGTATAAAATGAATGATTTTTTACAAAGAGCTTAAGGTTCGGTATTTATAGTAATTAGCTTACTGACTTAATTAGCATGCTAACCATGCTAACTAACAATGCTTCCTAACTAATCCATGTGACCATCAGTTATATGACACGTGTCAAGGTAACACACGTGGAAAATACAATAGCAGATAGGTGAATTGGTAAAACAGGTATATATGTTAACACAAGCCACCTACCCCGGTAGAACAAAGACTCCATAAAATGCCTTAATGACAGATTGACAGGATAAAAACCTTGTGGGACGTATTATTGACAAATGCAGAGGCCTTAATCTCCAAAATCACATAACTCACCAGCGAACAACCAAATTTCCAAAACCTCTAATCCTTGAGGCATCCCCCACTCGAGTGGATCTTCCATCCCAGGTTAGCTCTCTCGCCAATCACAAGAAGCAAGTTCTAGCAAGATGATATCACTGTGCATCGTCAAACAAGGTCGATGTTGGATGATTGCGAGTAACCAGTGAATTGCGGAAAGGAAGGCTCCACTCGAGGCCGACGTTGTACGCCATTTTTATGACTCAAAGCTTTGTTTAGTTTAGGGTTGATTAATACCTAACTTTTCAATGCCTCACAGTAACTGCAGAAGGGTTTATTTAACGAGAGTTCCTCCTCTCACCTAAGGAAACCCTAAGGCGGCATACCACGTTCTGTATATTTGTTCTCGTCCAGCGGTACCTGACTTCCTGGCTGGCCTCCGGCCTTACTGCCATCATAGGGTTGCTGCCAGATGGTAGATCTACTGCCCATAGGACTATGTCGGAGGGTTTTTCTAGGTTTTGTCAGATGGTTCAGTTGGAATGGTGGTGAAGGTTGTGGTTGTGCTGTACGGGGCCCGTAATCGATCCCAGCTGATGGGTTTATTGGATCGGCAACGCCATGGATCTCATTGATGGCGGTGTAGAGTTACGAGGCCTGTATCAGGGATGGATTTTTCCGTGGTGATGCAGGTTACGGAGGCGTGGCTCGGGACGGTTTAGATCGACGGAATGAGATGGTGTGGCAGTGCGAATCGTGGAGACGCGGGGCGGCGACGTGGGTTTGATGGAATCTCGGCCGGATTGTGACGTATGACGGGGTGATGGGCTGAGACTGTGGACTGGCCCGAACCAGAATGATGGGCCTGCAGCGAATCCCTTGATGACTACCCTATTGGGCCTCAAGTTGTTGAGCTCTGGTTCTGCCCAATCCATTGTTAATTTGGCCTGGGGTTTATGGCCTTGGCCCAAACCTATGTTTTTAGCTTTGTCTAATTATAATAATTTTCTTGTATTAGAAATCTAGATCTGTAGCGCCTCCGGCGTAGTATTAATGGAGGATCCTTGCTACCTCTACGTATTTAATGTATAATTAGTGGGTCTATTTTTATGTACCATTTTGGGTGCTACCATTATCTTCTTGTCTGTCTATATCCTTAAATGACAGCGTAATGGTATATAATGGTCTATTTTAGCTGTAATAATTTTTTTTTTTTGCCCCCGGGGCTTGACTCAAAAAAAAAAAAAAAAACCTAACGTTTCAATTGATTTTGTTCACTTATTAATTTAGGCATCTCCAACACTCTTATTCAAAAGTCATAACCATTTCAAAATTTGACACATCTAGTGTCTTTACTATTCATTTAAATTTTGCATCTCCAACCCACATTTGTCAAAAGCCATAGCACATGCATGCATTTCAGAATTTTAATCATTTTAAACAATCATTGAACTACAATATGAAATTATATATCATATATAATTATTGAATATAAAATACTGTCATAATAAAATATTTTTTTGATTTTTCTGGAAATTTTCTTTTACTTTTTCATGTTGTTTTCATTTAAACAGATGTTACTTTATTATTAGCCATCGAATTTAATCCATCGCATTTTTCCGGCCATAAGATTAGACATTATGTAATTATATATTTACTCTGTTGTTTTCTGTACCAATTAATTTGGGCCTACATTTTGAATTGAATCAATGTAGAGTGAGTCACGGTCCTCCATTGTGTAGCTGCCATCTAGGGCCCATCACATGTCCCACTGAGTCAATATGGCTTTCGTGCTCCTTTTGTTAGTCAAAATAACTCTCAAGTTTTGACTATAGAGTCATTTTGATTCTATGGGTTAGAGCAACTGAAAAACAGTTAGGGTAGCCATTTTGGCTATTGACTAAAGGGTTGGAGTTGCCCTTATGACTAGGGGTTTGAGAGGAGAGACATTTTTTGGTCGCTTTTCTATTTTTTCTTTAAAATAAGAGATCTTGTGAAAAATGAAGAATATCACAAATAGTTACTCAACTTTTACTTATCCGACACTTTGGTCATTCACTTTTTAAATATATCACTTTGGTCTCAACTTTAATTTTGTTATTCACTTTAGTCATTCCGTTAATTTTTTAATTGAAAAAAGTTGTATGTGCCACCATATCAATGATATTTTCGTCCAACCAATCATGAAAAATTGAAAAGTTTGAATTGATATGATTAGGAGAAGTGACTAAAGTGAGACAAAATGTCCATTTGATGACTAAAGTGATTGACAGAGTAATAGTTGAGTGACAAAAGTAATGTATGTGTGTGTGTGTGTGTGTGTGTGTGTGTTTATATATATATAAATTGGGTAACCAAAGTGTTGAATGAGTCATAATTGAGTGATCATTTGTGAAATTCTCCCTATTAAAAATTGCTTCTGACTTTTCTTTGTTAAATGACTAGGTTGAAATAAGAATTTGGAACTCTGAAAGCCAAGGAAGTGTTGATAAATATCAAATTCAGTGAAACATTATTATTATTATTATTATTTTTTTGAAAAATGAATTCATTGAAACTTTTAACGATTACAATCGTTAAGAATGACATCCAGAAAAACCTTCGGAGTAGACACAAGCCACATACGGCTTGAAGCTAGAGCTAAGCTGGAACAAACCAGAAGGTGTACTACACCAACAAGTTGTTCATGTACAATAAAATATTGCTCTGAATCACTTCTATAGAAACTAACAGAAAAATGAAGGTAAATTCTCAGCCTCCTCAAGATAATTACCAACAATGAGACCATTGCCACGACCTTGAGATTTGGAGACCAAACCATCAAAATCTGTAATCCGGGTATGCAAGATTCGGTAGACCAATCAAAAATTATATTCGTCCCAGCACAAGTAACACTATTCGCCAGGCACGCAATTATGGTACTCACAATAATATTATCACAACTACAAAAATTGAATCAGACGACACCTCTCAAACGATGTATCATAGTTTTCTATCATCTGATTAATTTTTATTTTTTTAGACGTCCTTTTTATAAAATTTGTCGTCTGATATGGAATTCTAAACTAGTTCAGAAGACGTTTTAAGACAAAACCGTTGTATGACTCTAAAAAAATTAAGCGGCAAGTTTCCCCACCATGTCTGTGCGAGTCCTTGTTGATAGGGTTTGTCCAAATTGATATAAACCAGGCTTGAAATCCCAACACTTGAGTAAAAAAAAAAAAAAAAAACAACCCAAAGCTCATTCCTCACTTTCTCGACAGCGCCTCACTCTTTCTCGACATATCCAAAACCAAAACCTAAAGCTCCTCACTTTCTCGACAACGTCTCCCCAAAACCAAAACTTTACTCTTCCAAACCCTCACTCTTCACTTGCGCCTCACCTTCAAACCAAAACTAGTCTCTCTAACCAATTGACTGCTTGACATCATCATGGCAGAGGCTGTTCTCCCTCACCATCTCTGGTACCAGCCCCTCAAGGCCATCACCGACCATAATCCAAGAGGTTGTCATCCTTTCCGTCGATCTAAAGGCATGCCCGACAACCGCTACTGCACCGCCGTGTTCTAGCCCCATGACCGCATCATGGGCTCACCTCCTGTGGTTGCTTGAACATGGTTATTACGCCTCCGGCGGGAAGAAGATCTCGGCCACCTCTATCCACTCCCAGAGTCTGCCCTATAAGGTGAATTCCTCCACTGGGTCATTGATTACGACAAGGAATGCGAAAAGGCCTTGGATTTCAGGCAAAGATTGACACCTAGGTTTTGTTAGATTTTGCTAATCGGAGGAACTAAATTGGAGAATCGATGAGTAACCATAAGAAGAGGAATTTCTAGATAGAGGCGTTCAGGCACAGAGTGGTGGTGGATCCGAAATACGCCGACAAGACGTGGAAGGTTTTGGACCATGCTAGTGGCCTCAGCTTTGAAGAACTTTACATGTTTTTCAATCTCTGACCACCAACATGATGATATCAGAGGACGAGGATGAGAGCTTGGCTCAATTCCTCAAAACGGAGGTGCTCTCAGAGGTCTCCAACTAGGTGTCTACTTCATCTTTCTCTCAATTTTTGATTTCCCCTAATATGTTCAGTTTCAAAATCCGATCTTTTACAGTGTGATGAAGAGGACATGGTGGATCTTGGTAGAAATTGCCCGGTTGAGTTCAAGGAGTAGTATGTCCAAATGCAAGCTGCCAAAAGAAGGCAAGCAAGCACCTGTTCCTTCACGGGTAATTAGAGTTTCTTAAGCCTTACATTACTTTTTATATGCATAAAGTTGTCTTTCTGTGTGAGATTAGAGAAGAGGCTGTTATGACGGTAAGAATAATTAAGGGCTAAATACTGTTTAGTACCATATGGTTTGAGTCGAACATCAATTCAGTCTCTCGACTTTCAATTTCATCAAAAACTCTCCCACACTAACCATTTCTCGTCCAATTGATCATTCCGTCATGATTCTGATATATTCAACCGTTAAGTGCCATGTCAGCATTTCCAACTCAATAAAAGTGGGTCCCATATGGAAGGAAAATTCCAAAAATAACCCTGACTCCATTCCAACCCGTAACACAGCCCCAAATCCCATTGAGCTTAATTTTTCCCTCCAAACAAAACCAAAATAGGTATATCTTCCCGCCTAAAGTAATCAATTTGCAGAATTGCACATTTGCCTCAAAGTAATAACATTGACCTGTAAATGTTCCAAAGTAACAACATAAACTTTAAAGTTTCTGCACATGTTTTCTAAAGCATATGCACTATTTGTTTTATAATTAGATGTAAGGATAAGAATCAATGAATCATGCCGTCTCCTAAAAGCATCAGAATCATGCTTATAATCTACTATAATTAATTGCACAAATATAACAAAAAAATAGTTCCAAAGATGTGCTTTAATTATTTAAAGTACAGCTATCTAGATTAGTCTTCAAGAGAAGACAAAATAGAGGCAACGGTGCATAAAGCACTGTTTTTTTTTTTTTTTTTTGGCAAAGAGCAATCTACTAACATGAAAGTGAAGAAATGTTACAGAACCCAGTTTCTGGGTTGGAACAACAACAAACAGGAACAAGAAAGAACAAAGCAACATAAAGTAAACCCAGACTACAACACAAACACAGAAACAGAGACAAAGACAACAACAACAAGAAGGACTCAAACCAGGCGAGCCCAATCCATCCAAACCCCAATCTAGCCAAGCAACGGACGCTGCCACAGCGATAGCGCCACCACGAATAGAATTCGCACCAATTTTGAAGAACATCATCGGGCCAGAGTTGAAAAGCTTGGAAAGAGCCAACAACGAACTCGAACGAGAGCACTGGAACATCCCAATTCCAAACACACAAGGAGCCACAAATCTCAGATCATCTCCGGAACGGAGAACATCTTCCATCGCCAAAGTAGAAACCATAAGAGCCGAAGCAAGACGAAAAGTAAACAGATCCACAAAGGGATCTACCGCACAGCCACCTAAAGGATGAACAATCCTGTGTTGCACAATTGGGATCCAACCCAAAGGATGAACAATCACTGTAATGCAAAACCCAAGACACAAACTCACCGTAATGAGGAATTTCACCTCCATCCTTCGTTTTTCTGGGTATCCAAACATCGAGCACGTTGTCGGGCATGTCTAGATCTTCTCCTTCTCAATCTTTTGGGTGTCGCTTTCAATTATATCAGCCTTCTCCTTCTTCGCGCATTTGATTCCTTAAATTTTCTCACGTTTCTTTGCTTTTTTCACACTGGTCTGATTTGGAACTATGTCAAGGGTGTTGATCGCGTAATGGGGAGCTGTAATGGAATTTGGGGTTGTGCTGCGGGTTGGAATGGAGTAAGGGTTATTTTTGGAATTTTACTTCCATGTGGGACCCACTTTTACTGAGTTAGAAATGCTGACATGGCACTTAACGGTTGAATATAACCGAATCACTACGGAATGATCAATTGGACGAGAAATGGTTAGTATGAGGGTGTTTTTGATGAAATTGAAAGTCGATGGACTGAATTGATGTTCGACCCAAACCACAGGGTACTAAACAGTATTTAGCCCAACAATTAAAGATCATGTTCTGTTTGTTTTTCTTAAAATTTCGTTCGCAATGGCTTGTAAATTTGTGATTTTGCTGTTGTTTGTTTGATTTTGTGCTTGGAATTGGATGCTTTTTAAGTCCTTAAAGGTTGTTTGGCGACCTGGGAAAATGGTGCCTATGATTGTAGTTTTCCTTCTTTTATTAGCTTTGTGTTTCCTATTTTTCCAAACATGATTCCTAGTTATGATCCACATGACATTAAACATGGTCTAAAGTAGAGTTTATACTGTGAGTTTGATTCTTTGATTTGCTCTATTGGTGTTAATCTTTGTTTTGTTTCTCACTGCTTGCATTAGTTTTCTGCTTTCTTAATTCGTTACCTACAAGTGGGGCGGTGGCAGGTGTGAACCAACTAGCCTTAAAGATTTGTATTCATAGCTTGATTGATAGTCACAAATTGAGCCAATTCCTATTGCCTTGTATGAACTAATGTCATACCCAGCTGGATTGATTTCTAACTTCAACTACCCTTTGTTTTACGTAGAGTTGGCCAGAGAAAGGAATCTAGTTTTCCATTAACTTCTCATCCTATATATACAACTTGCTTTCATAAATTTTATCTAAATAACTTCTTTGTCTTGTTGGAGCAAACATGCTTCTAGATTCAGATTATAGTAAATTATACTTGTAGACTATCTCGTTGCATAAGACTTTTCTAACAAAAGAATTGGACTATATGAATTGGATGGTTGTGATGACAAGACCACAATACATATTGAATATTGCATTGCAGATTGTTTAATTGGCTTTATGATAGTGCTTTATCAGAACAAATGGGTATGTGCTGGCATCATTTTTTTTAGTTCAGTTGCCTTTAGATTGAATATATTTTATTGTCCTGTCAAGAATTTGCTGAGATAAAGAGAACTGATAAAACAGAAAATGAGGTATGTTCTGTGTTGTATTCGATTATTATCATCAGTCCAGGAATACACAATGTCTGCAGATTACATTTTGTCATACGTAGTTGATTTGTATATGGTTAAGCCTTTTTCTTTGAATTCTGCAGGCATCAACTAAAATACTGGCCAGGCAGCTAATCAGGCTTAGGCAACAGATAGCTAACTTACAAGGAAGTAGGGCTCAAATGAGAGGAATCGCAACTCATACGCAGGTCGACTGTCAACTCTGTATCTTTTATAAAAAAAAATGAAGAATATGACATCTAGTTATCTATGCATATCTATACAGATGCATCTATATATTTGTAAATTCTAAGGGAAGGATAAAGGGATGAAGGTGGAAAATGATAAATTTGTGATTGGATAGTTCAACAACATCAAACTAGAGGTTCATGTATTTTAGTTGTAGAATAGTAAGGGTGTGGTAATTTGGTCTAGCATCTTGAGAGGCTTGTGATACTTTTGCTATCTGAGTACTAGACTAGGTAATTCTATGATATTTCAAAATGAGAGATTCCCTTAAATGCTTTAGTAAATGAAAGACTCAAAAATGCTGAACTAAATGATTTATCCTTGTTTTGTATACAATAGGTGTTGGTAGTCTCAGGTGAGTAGCAAAGCTTGCAAAGCTAGACTATTGATCCAGATGTAGCTAGAACTACAGAAAGATAGCAAAAAGCTCCTAAAAGGCCTATTCGTATTAATGCTTGGAAGTTTGCAAAGCTATACTCCAATGATGCCATGAGAGCAGGAAAACTCGCCAAGTTAGACTCTTTTAAGTAAATTTCTGGATGTATATTGCTAGGAGAGTACTAATAGATGTGGATAAAATATTACCTTTGCACAATCCAATTTGGTGCATGATGTGGATTATAACAATTTCTTCTATATATGAATCAATTATTGTTAATTTGGTCATGTTTTTATTCTAGTTCCAGCATATATAATGCATTGAATCATTCTATTAGGACAACAATAACTACAAAAAAAAATGTCGTATGAACACAATATTCACAAAAACACAATAAAAACTATCGTCTGATGGCAAAACAGATGACGGTTGCTTTGTAAAGAGCGTTGTGTGAATAAAACTCACACAACGGCCATAAAATAAAGCGACTTTTGAATCTCAATCAGACAACAGCTGCTCTGAAGAACAGTCACACAACAACTAATGTTGTCAACAGGCTGCTGGTATGCTGCCGACATGCTGCCGAGCCTTTCACACGACGGTTCCCTGTAATCGACCTTCATCAGACGGTGCCTCAATATACGATAGTTTAGCTTCATATCAGACGACGGTTTTAGCGATCGTCTGATTTAATTTTTGTAGTAGTGTATACTGAGATCTCTTATAGAATGTAGAGATGAGCAATCTACCTGCATATAATACGGATAACGTAATCGATCAAAAAGATACCAAAAACACCTCCTAGGTCCCAAATCCTTGGAGAACTCAAGCCAATATAGACTTCTCTACATTGGGCCCAAGACTAAATCATCCACAAGCTCCATTCTGATCTGGACTCCCATCTGGTCCTTCCGGTGCGACTGACCAACACCACAACCGCCATCAGATGTTGCAACCGCTCGCACCCGACCCAGGAGCAGGCCCTTCGATCGACGACATACAAGGAACCACATTGGCCCTGCACTAAGAGCCACACAGGCCTCCATAGACCATCGATCAGGCTCCCCAAACCAATGATCATCCTTGTTCTAATACACCGCAACCACCCTGTGAAGATTGCTCAATGCCGGAAACAACTACTAAAAAGTTGTACTGTGCGCGGCCTTGGACTTAATGCCAAAGCACTGTTTCTCGTCGTTGACAACGCTGCCAAAAGACGCAGCTAGGGAGAAACCCTAGAAGAGCGGCGGAACTAGAGAGTTGTTATTGAGGGGGCCGAAAACCTATTCTAACTTCAGTGAAAGCATTATGTAAAAACTTAGAAATAAAAATTAAATTTAAAAATTAAATAGGTGAAAGAATTCCTAAGATCATCAAATTAACGTGATAAGCTAAAGCTAAAACATATGTACATTTTCTTAGTAGAGATAATAATCCATGTCAGTTTACCACGTATGAATCTCCAGCAGATTGAATTGATGAGATCAATCCCACTGCTAAGGTCTAGGTTCTAGGTGGATTAGTGTCAAAGATTCCGATATATTATGTGACAACATTGTTTTTTATGAATTCGATAAGTGTGACTATGAGCTACTTATGATATCCTTTTCTGTAATAACTCATGGATCTGATGCACCTTATACAATTTTATTGACATTATATCACCAACTTTGTACATGATATAAGGTTTATCAAAATATATAGTAATATTTCATTTCAGTTGGAAAAATGCATTAAGATTTATAGTTCATACAAATGTTTCTTTCTTTTTTTCTTTTCTAGAATGATGAATGATGGCTTGGGCTCCAACTTGGGCTGATAGACTCTTTTTTGGGGCCTTTAAGGAGGGTGTCTTGCCACCCTCATTTATCACTTAATGATTAGGATAGGCCTAGCCTAAGATGTGGACCTTCTTAGGTATTTAGGTCGGTATATGGTTCAGGACCAATCAATTTTCAGATCATGCTACGAGAGTTGGTCATTATCTGGAATTAGATTGACGTTTTTATATAGAGGTTTATGAATAAGGAGGTGCTCCTATTTGTTTGCGAGGAAATGGTTTTCTGTTGGTACTGCAATTGCACGTTTGGCCAATGGAGACGCTAGTCAATGATTTTGCCCTAGAAGACATGAAGTTTCTTTGTTTATAAATCCGCTATTTTTAGCGAACTTATTATTGACTTGTAATGAGTCTATTTTGCTTAGAATAGGGTTCCATATTTTCTTATCGGCTATCTTGTTGTAAGTACAATTAGACTCTAGCCATTGGTAGGTATTCGGCTATTTATTTTAATACAATCAATTTCTATTCAAAAAAAAAAAAAAACAATGAGGGTCAAGTTCGATCTCCCACCACGTGCCCCAAAGATCAAAAACTTTTTCTCAGAATATGTATTATTGATAAGGAACAAAAATCTCCACCAGTTTGTTGAAATGATTTCAAATCTACATTTGGGTCTACAGCAAAGGCTAATATTGTTTAAGAAACGAAAGAGAAAAAAAAAAGGTACAAAATGCTAGACTCCTGACTAGGTACGTACAATATATTTGATATGATTTCAATTTGAAGAAAATATTTCAAATAACTAGGTGTATTTAATCATCTGAAATCCAACTCAAATCTTGATAACTTAGATAGGAATTGTGTACTCAAGCCATTAACCTTAACAATATAAATTTTAACTCTGTTTGGCTCCAAAACCAGTTGGTTGCAAACTGTCTCTTTTGAGCGTGTGCGCAGGTGTGCCAGCACCGTGGGGTGCAGTCGTCGGCATGTCCTTTGACCTGACTTCTTGATCAAACGATGTGGACGAGGAGAGCACCAACCTCGTCACAAGGTTCTTTTCACTGCCTTCCGAAAAAGGACTTCTTGCCTTACTGATAAGGGCTTTGATTGTGATCTCTTCGCGTCACCGAATCGATACTCAACGTTGCAGGTTCAGCAGAGCAATCACTGGGAAGTTGAGAGAAAGCACAGGGTTTGCTAAAGCGTATATCTAGCTTCGCTGGGTTGCGAGGGCGTTACCCTTGCTTCGCTGGTAGTATCGGTGGCTGTAATACAGGCAGTCGGCTCCTGGGAAGACTATGACTAGAAGTACGGTCGTCGGGTTTCAACAAGGTTGAAAGTAGGTTTGCTCCGGAGAGGCTTTGGTAATCGTAGAAATTGATTTGAGAGTTGTGTTTTGTTTATCGCCTTTATATATAGGCTGCTGTAGATTCTCCTCCCTAATAGGAATGAAATACTATATTTTAGGCCACAGTTATTGACCTTTGAATCAAATCAAAACTCTTAATAGTTTTGATAACTCTATCATAGCAATCTTCTAGGCAAGGTTAATTACCTCTTGGAGTCCTGGACGTAATCTTCTCAAATGTGAACTGTTTGATATGCATTAATTGCATATATATCTTCGCGGGAACTCATTTGCACGTATCTTAATTGCATGCATCACGTTATCATCCTTTCCTTAATTGACCCACCATGCCAAAGCAATTATATACATGATATATATTCCTCGGTGACCACAATCAAAGGTGGTTGACTCCTTATATATATGTTGCAGGTCCAACAATCCTTAATTGCATGGGACACCTTAATTGCTTGCACATTCGTAGTAGCCCATGTCCTTAATTGTCTCTTCAATAATTGCAGCTAGGCCTTCCTCTCTTGCACAATCTTTGCAAGCAAGCCAACTCTTTAATTATCAGATATTTGATAATCATCAATAAATCCAGGAATATTCAGATTTGCTCTAAGATTGTCTGGCTTCTAAGCAGACTTTATTTAGCCTCTAAATACTATATTCCGAACTTGTTGAAAATATATCGCTTGGGCCACAGATATTGACATGTTTCCTTCGAGTCTCTTTCATTGGGAAAAAATGTTAATTTTTAGTTCAAACAAACTCTCTAGATTTGAAATGACTCCATCCAAACTTAACTTCATTAAAAACAAAAAAAAAAACAAAAAAAACAAAAAAAAAAAAACGGTTGCGCCAGGCTCCGTAATGGAAGAACCGAAGAAGCACGCACTACTCAAAAGAACTTTAAAACAGTAGTGTAGTTGCGTACTTTGCAGTATTCACTAATATTCAACAGTAAATTTGTCCCAGCGATTTGAACGCCTAGCCCTTGCCAAACGGTTACGCCAGGCTCCTTGTATGGAAGAAGCTGCTGAATTTTCCCACTGTTCTAAATCTGCTTGTTCGAGCTCCCTGATAAAATGCCACCAGAATTTACAGACTATACTCTTCAAGTCGCTAGCCCTTAGAGCAAATGCTTCGACTTTTTCTTGGGACACAACAGTTCTGGTCGAGATGGGTAAGTCGGTAAAGGAGGGACATTTGAATGCCCAGTTCAATAGCTCTTCTCCATAAAAATCGCCTCGCTTTAACCACTTATTGGTTGAGGAACCACAGTTTGTTCCTCCACCAATGACGTTGTTGGTTGTGTAGCTCCATACGAGTCCTTGCGTGATGAAGAGCATCATACCAAGTGGTTTCCCTTTTTCAACAATGTAGTTGTCTTCAGTGTAAATGACTGGCTTCAGATGCTCACATATTTCTTTCAACATTTCTTCATTCAAATTTGCAAGCATCGGCACCTACGGATTAATCTCAATTAGATACATTAATTAATTAATTATATGTACGAGCTAGGATGTGATGAAGGGTTCTGCTGCATATATATTCCTGCAGCTGGTACCATTTAATTCATTTGATAGAGAAAAGAAAATGCTTACTTTTTTTAGTGAAGCCAAGCAGAGAAGGCGGATAAGGCTTCTTTTGAATTTTATGGGAAGAATAGAAATGATATTCCGCACATTAATGTCTTTGTTTACTTCAAGTTTGTCTATGTTTTCAATTATCACCGTCTTTAGAGTCTTTTTCTTTTTGGTCATTGTCTTCAGATCCTTGGAGTCCTTGGTCATTGTCTTCAAGTTAGAGAGATCATTCTTAGATAACCACAAATCTATATCCGGTTTCATCAAATGCTTCTTTTCGTTCAATTTAAGGTGATATGACCTTGTTCTTGACTCCTACATATCATTCCGTAAGAAGTAATTAGCTCACAATAGCTGAGTTCATAGAATTATGTAAACTCTAAATCATATAGATAGGTTGCTAAAGATCTGAGTATGTACATATCATCCATTTTCATGGAAAAAAGTCTCTTGATGAAAATTGCATGCTACGTAGCTAATAATTAAGTATATAGGTAACAGTTTATGACATCTCCAACAGACTACTTATTTCAAAATAAATTTAATATTTAACTAGATTTAGGCGAAAAATTTACTCCAGCAAAATACCTAAACAAAAGTTAAATTTAACTTTTGCTAAATCCTCTAGCTATATTTAGCTAGGGATGAAGGAGAATTTAAATAAAACCTAAATTTAACTTGAGATTTAGGTATTTACTGGAGCATAACTGAATAGTTAATTACTTATATTTCACTTTTAGCTACTGTTAGCTATGAATATAAGTATCATTGTTCCAGTGCTTGGTAATTAAATGATGTATCCATCTTAATCATGTACGTACGTGTGGATATTAGCTAGGTATCGCGCATTAGAGTTAAAATAAAAATTGAACATGTAATCTCATATGAAGTTTGATCCCGACACTAACCTGCACTCTTGCATTAAGATATACTAAAAATAGGGCCATGCCACTTATAGATATCACAACCGAGAAGAAGATTTCCAAGGTATGCATGCTGGTCAAGAGGTTTGAACCAAAAGAACTGAGAAAATGAAACAAAAGCTCGTATCAATAGATTGCATTGCTGCAAAACAGAAGCAGTTAATGAAGAGGAAAGAGGGAACATTTACAGATTTTTTGTATCATTAGAACAAAATTATTCTAATAATGTTAAATTTAGATCATCGATAAAAAAAAGTCTTTAGCTATATGTGCGAACCTCAGGTTCCGTAGAGCCCACCAAAACGATAGCGAGATTTTTTTGGGAAGCTTGGATGGACCTGTCACATGAGACTGAAGAGCATAGAGATATATACCAAAGTCAAAAACTTTTGGATCTGCATCTTTTGTAGGGCATAATTCTTGCAAACGCGAGCTAATGGTCTGGTTTTTCAACGTCGTATCATAGTTGTGTATATATCGACACTGCAAATCTTGTATTGATTTACATTGATGTCCTATAATTTCTTCACAATGCAGCTTCCAACAATCTATCTGTCGTTCTACAGCAAGACGATACCACAATGCTCCATATAACTGAATGACCAATAAGGAAGTTGTTGAGTAGGCAAATTCTTAAGAATACTAGTATAAAAAAGAAAATAATAATCACTTTTTTTTTTTCTGTAGAGAAAGGGAGATTTGAAGTCGTTATTATACTTACATGAGAAGCAAGGATGAAAGGAAGAAAATTCAACAAAGGCTTAAGCCATCTTCCAGTTGCAGTCTTTTTTATAGGATGCCACCTTTGGGATCCATAGACGAGAAAGATGCGTAATGTATATTGGAAAGGGGTGATAATAATAATAACATAAATTGGATCAAAGTATACACTCATCAAAGCGAGTCCTACGAGTCCCTGTAAACATTGTGCAATCAGTTAAGCCAAAAGTTAAATCTGAGTATGGTTTAACAATTGAATCCCCAAATGATGGAGAACAAGAACCTGATCCTTTTTTTTTTTTTTTTATGTGGGCAACACTCCATGTTTATTTTTTCTTAGTCTAATCTATGCCAACTTTAATCGAAAAATGTTCTCTTACCTCTGGAATGGGAAGAGAAACCAAGATGCGAGGTAGGATGGATAGCGGAAGCAAGTACCCTTTTTTTATTACTTCTTTCAAACCAAGTACTCTCTGCTGATCATTTCTAGCCTTCCAACATGCCCCAAATTTTTTACCTTTACGTTTCTTAGAAATACCACAGAAGAAAATGATAATGTCAATTATATAGAAGATATCAACAGCTGTTCGTAAACCAATATATGTCCAGACCAATGTCCAGTCGTAATGGAAGCACATATGGTGCTCCCAAATGACATGGATATAACAGAACAAAGGATCAATGAAGACCGCAAATGCACAGACAATGATGAAGAATGTATTCCATCTACGCGTTGCCTTATCATGCATTTTAAGAATTTCCTCTACTGCTGGCCCTTTCGCACTTCTCCTTTTATGTCCTCTATCTTCTTCCTCCAGAATGATCCCATCTAGATTTCTGAACAAGACAACGTACACCAAACGTACCATCTTTTAAAAATTGATTAATTAAATTTACAGTTTTGTTAAAAAGAAAAAAAGAAGGGAAAAAAAAAAGCAACAATAAGAGAATTAACGGGACATGAACTGAGACCTAGTCAACTGTTATATCAGTACAACTAGCAAAATCATCTTATCCTTAACGAAACTAACCGTAAGTTAATGGACACATTTTCGACACGGTTGCTCATATTTCAGGATTTTTGAAGATACAATATGATCGTCTAGAGTTTGAACCGTTAACAGACCTGCAAAATGGTGATTGAGCTGAAAGTTGAAGAATTATCAAATCCATCCAATATAGAACAACCAGCTAGCTAGCCACTTTAGATATTATCTAGTTAACAGAAAGATTAGCAAAATAGATTTTAACTGCATGCATTAGTTAAAGGACTCTTACAGGGTAGACTGGACCAGATAGAAGAGAGGAGAGCATATGCAGGGACTGTTTGATGAAGCAAATTCCTTTTCGAATAACTGAATTCAATTTCCCGTATCCATTGTCCATAATAATTAACTAACCAATATATCCTCATTTTATGTTGTCTGCCAAGGACCAAAAAACAAAAGGAGATAAGTAAACAATGGGTTAATTATGGGTCTACGCTTTAATTTTCCAAGTCTTTCTGTTTTTCTAATAATTAGATATTGATCCGAAGTATCACGGAGGTTTCCCAAGTCGATCTCAGCTAGCCAGGAAGATCAACGTACACAGAAAACAAAAAACAAATACAATCTAGAACATCATTTGGGGTTATTGTTCCAAATTGCTATTTTCCCCACAAAAACAAACATGCTTGCCAATAGCTAAGGAACACGATGCGTCAACTTCTATAATAAGGATGATCGCGAGGTCTGGTCTGTTTATCAGTATAAGTGATCCGAGTAGTAAACCATGATCCTTCTCCGTTTGGGTGAGGGAAAAAAAAAAAAAAAGTTAGGTCGCACGCCAGCTGCTTTCTTGGGTTGTTGCCATACATAGTTTTCTTTCCTTTTCTTAATCTAGGGTTTAGTGAAAGTTTTCTACGTAGTTTCAGGTTTTTCTTTTACTTTGTGAACTGTTTTTTATTTTTTTTGTTTTTTACTGAGCTGGATTTGCTCATGAAGTTGATTGTCACCCATTCAATGTAAGGTGGCTCTCAGATCGTGCAAAAGTGTTTATTTTTTGCCAAAAGTGCATAAGGGTATAGCACACGAGTCTTTCCAAGTTTTGTACGACCACCAAAAACTTGAAGAAAAAAACCCTAAAGTCCACTTACATTAACAACAAAACTAGTCTCACCCACCACTCCAGCAGCATACATTAGCCAAGTTCTTGAGAATAGTGGGTGAATTACTGGTCTTCTAGCTCTTAATTCTTCCTTCTTCGATCTTTTTTTCTTATAAATTTGGTCACCATCGCTAGCTTATCAAAAAGAATAAAGAAACATTGCATGGGCATCTCTCTCATCAATCGTTTTTTTTTTTTTTTCTGGTTGGCTGGTTGCTAGTTGACTCGATCGGATCTTAAAAGTTGGGATAAATAATTAAAGGATTAGGATTAACGTCCAAATGGCAATGTCATATTAAAGACAACATATTGAAATAATTTCTTTTCTGTTGACCAATGTTTTCTACTCTAATTGCTGGAGCTCGATTAACAAGTTCATACGTGCTGTACGTAATCGCCCAGAAGGTACGTTGCTGAATGTGGTTCAGTATTTTTTACTTGTTCTAAGCAGTAGGTATTTCAGTCCTACCTAATCCCATTGGAGTATAAATAATATGAAGCAAAAACTAAATTCAATTTCCACGCGACATCAATATAACTTGCAACTAAGGGACTACGTTATATTTTCCATGCTGCAATTAAACCACATCAATGACATACGCCTCGTGCAAAAGTGAGCTGGGATTTGGATTAGCAGGCGATTCGGGGTATAATACATCACAAGAAGTGGCTTCGGTTCATACCTTATTCTCTATTAGTTTTTGCATTTAGTAATTCACGTAAGCAGCAAATTATATGTCTTTGTATCGTTTAAATGTTAGATTCAGAGCTTGCTTAATTATTACTTTAGTTGCTTTGGGAGCAGCGGTGGATCTTCTCTCGCAACTTGTGATCAGTGGGGAAATATCCCAGTTCGACATGAGACATCAAATTATATTCTCATGGTTCACTTAATTAGTAGTTTCATGCATTTAGTATCGTTTTCATCCAACACGTTTTAGCCGTGTATATAATTCATGTATCACATTCATTCAACCATGCCATGTTATATGTGGTTGCTGAACTAAGGTGTTACCATTTATACATTTATGGCATGGCAATAGGTTAACATAAGATAATTAAAGCCAAAAGAGTATCTCATCACCGAATTATATAGGTTAGCTGACAATATTGTCGAAAAACTAAGTGTTATTTGAATGTAATAGCAGAAAAGTAAATCATATTTGTGACTGTAAAGTCAAAGTTATCGAACGGTGGAAATTAACCCATACTAGCTACCATTCATCAATCAAAATTAGAAATTGATACTTGTGCTCAAGTGTAGATGAGAAGGAGTTGTATACAGAAATAAAAGGAGAAATTGCGGGTAGTTATTTGAACAGACAAAAAATAAGGATGATTTTTATATAGCGTATAATCCTGACTAAGTTCGTAACGCTCACACTCGGGTGTGAGTACTTTGCAAGTAAATTCATTTAAAGATTACTATCAAGTCCTATACCAATACTCTTGAACTTACAACTTTTTTCAAGTAGAAACTCAAAAAAAAAAAAAAACTGATAATATTACAACAAATAATGTATAATAATCTGTTTATGAGTTGAACTCATAACTTATTCCATTTATAAGTATTTATATCACTAGACTAAATGATACTGAGCGAACTTACTTTGTTTCCCCAAAGAATTTTCGGGCATAATCCAAGCTTTCGAAGGTGCCTCCATTTCGGAGAAGCTCAAGAGTCTGATGTAACTGTTAAAATTAATAAAAAGCTAAATATGCTCTCCATAATAGAGAGCCTGCTAGATGGCTAGCTATATATATATATATATATATATATATATATATTGGTAATGGATGGCTAGTTATATTTAGTTAAAGAATTTTGCATAGCTAAAAAAAAAGTTATATTTCTCTCTCATTTTTGTTCACATATTAGTTTACAATTTGATAAAACATAATTTACAAATAGTATATCATTGCTAGAGCAACATTGTTAAATCAATAACTATATTTAACAACTTTAGCTAAATTTAACTAAAAAAATAATCTCTACTATTGGACATGCTAAGTGACTCTCTATTTTAACTTTTAACTATTTCGCTTATAAGTAAAAAGAGCGAGATGATGTTCTCTATTATTTTTATAAATTTAAAATATTCATTTTAAGTTATTCTATGTAATTTAGAAATGCATTTAAGTTATTTTTTTTTCATTTAATAATATAAATTCAAAGGTAGTTAAAGTAGAATGAACTAATGCAGATATATTTTAAACGTGACTAGTTTTAGTTACTTTGGCCAAAATTTTGATTACAAAATGAGTAGTAGTCAAAATGATTTTTTATTTACTTTGATTAAAATTTTGACTAATGAGTACTGGTCAAAGTGACTTTTTAGTTATTGTGACTAAAATTTTGACTACAAAATAAGTAGTATTGCTAAAATGCAACACAGTTTCTACTTTTAAAAAAAGTAAATATCCATTAAAAGAGAGTCATAACACAATTGCATTAACAGAAATAGATGATTAGATAATATCAAGTATATTTTTTTGTTAATTTTTTTTTTTAAATTAACAACAAATACTACGAGTCGAGAACACTTACACGGCGGTGCATAGTTTTGTTAAATTCTACTTTTTCCGTTCTGCCCCTCATCTTCGCCCAAAATGACGGTATCTCCAATTCGCCGAGAGAGCAAATCGGAAAAGAATCCACATTACAAACGACCTGAATGACGTCGCAGAAAACGAAAAGGACGAAACTTGGGGCAAGAAGTCTACACCGTCTTCCAATTTCAACCCACCAGAGATCCAGGTGATGATGATGAACTAGCATTCCAGGCCGGCTTTCGGGTTACGGACTCGGGTAATCCAAATGAGCTCTTTCTGTCAATAGTTTTCAGCTTCAATAGTGAATTGGGTCCTCATCTTGAACATTATTTGTTATTGGGTTTTTCTGGGTTTCGTCTCTAACTGAACCTTGTTTTGATTTGGGTTTGGACCGTTGGATTCTGGGAATTGATTCTGGAATTTGAACAGGGAATGTGCGAAAGAAAACACCTTTTACTTTTTTTGTCGTGAGTCTGATATCGGACAAATGTGATGCAGTGGATTATAGACGCCATGTCGTTTGGGACCGAAACTAATTCAATCCAATTTCCACAAGCTGTGGAGAAGAATAAGCACCACTACATCAACTTAGAGACCTCCGTCACAGAAATTAAGGTGAAGACCAGAGTGAGTGAAGAAATGGGGGATTTGTATGCTTTGGATTTCGATGGAGTTATATGTGATAGCTGCGGAGAGAGCTCCGTCTCTGCTGTGAAGGTAATGTTTGTGTTTATGTTGTTCCAAAGTTTGAAGCTTTTACTTTAAAAATGGTTAGTTTGATCCAATGGTAATGTAGGCTGCTAAAGTGAGATGGCCAGCTCTGTTCAACGGTGTTGATTCGGCTTTAGAGAATTGGGTTGTTGATCAAATGCACGTAGTAAGTTCTCCATATGCTTAAGTACACAAAACCATTTATATATATGTTAGGAATTGAGTGATTGATAGTGAAGAGTGAATGATGAATTAGGTGAGACCTGTGGTGGAAACTGGGTATGAGAATCTTTTACTTGTGAGGTTACTTCTGGAGATGAAAATTCCTTCTATAAGGAAGTCATCAGTTGCAGAAGGGCTCACAGTGGAAGGAATATTGGAGAAGTGGTCAGCAATGAAGCCTGTGATTATGGAGGAATGGGGTGAGGAAAGGGATTCTCTTGTAAATCTGTTCGGAAAGGTCAGGGATGAGTGGATGGACCAGGACTTGAATACTTGGATTGGTGCAAATAGGTACCCAATTTCAATATTTTGCAAAGCGGTCATGTATATATATGTGTGTGTGATGTGTTTGCTAGAGATTGCATGGTCAAAATCTGAAGCAAAAGATAATAGCATTGGTGTTGGTTGTATGATTTCAAATTTTTGGCTTAATGGATTCTTGTCTAGCATAGTTTTACTCTATTCTCAGAGTTGCTGCTAGAGCCCTGTGCATAACTGAGTAGGAGACAGTTTGCTTGCAGATTATATCCAGGTGTATCTGATGCTCTAAGATTTGCAAGCTCGACAATATATATAGTCACCACAAAGCAGGTATGAACTCGAGGCAAGCACTTATTTTTAGATCATTTGTTCTTTTGTGGACTCTCAAGTCTTTATTCACAGATTTTATATTAAACCAGCAGTTAGCGGACTTTCTGGTACAGTACACAGTTTGCCTTTATCATCTTCCCATCCCCTTATTTTTTGTTCTTATACATATTGCAGAGCCGATTTGCTGATGCTTTACTGCGAGAACTTGCAGGAGTTACAATACCACCTGAAAGAATATTTGGTCTTGGATCTGGGTATGGTTTTAATTTGATGTTAGTCTGTTATTGGTATTTTGGCACTTAGCCTGTGGTATACTTTCCGTAGCGTGAAACTTTACTGTCTCTAGTATGTGTAAATGTAATATGAAACTCCTCTTCCAGTCCTAAGGTAGAAGTATTGAAGATGCTTCAGAAGAAACCAGAACATCAAGGGCTGAAACTGCAGTACGTAATTTTCTGCTAAATATTTAACATAATAGAGCATGTTGTAATATGATTGTGACTGTGATAATGTGTTTTGAGACCTAACATTCTGCCTTCTATGCGGTTAATGCTTATTACTATAACCTAGTACCTTTGAATGAGAACAATAATATTGAACTTTGCTCAGCTTTGTGGAAGATAGACTGGCAACCCTAAAGAATGTTATCAAAGAACCTGAATTGGATGGTTGGAGCTTGTATCTAGGTACACTTCTTTCTACCCCTGAGCGTTATCAAACATTTACTCTTTCACTTCTCTGTCATCAATTGTTGTTTATGCTTTATTCGCCTATGATAGCTGATTCTGGTTTAATTGTGTTAGGGGATTGGGGGTACAATACAGAGGAAGAGAGAGACGAAGCTGCTAGAATCTCCAGGATTCAGATTCTTCAGCTTTCTGACTTCAGCACAAAGTTGAAGTAGCCTCTGTTCTTACCGTTGTTGTTCCCTATTCAGTTGCAAATGTGCTAATTCATGTAAACGGCAAATTACAATATGTCACTCGCTTCATATAATGTATATTTACATTGATAGATCCAGAGATTTTCTTGTATTTCCTGCACAAATTTTTGCACGGAGGAATCTTAACTTTTGCAAATAAAAGAGCTCAAGCATTACTAAAGTTGTGGAATTTGATTTCAGTTGTGAATGGTTGATGGTCTTAGATTGATTCAAGTTGACTCTTCTCTTGCTTAGTGGAAGATAATCATTTTTTTTAATTCCCTCAACCTACACTGTCTATGACATTCGAGAGTTAGCAGAAAATTAATTTAAGGGCTAATATTGATTACTACTCTGTGGTTTAGATCCAAAATCAATTCAGTCTCTGAACTTCTAATTTCATCAAAAACACCCATGTATTTTCAATTTTGATCTAATAGGTTCAATTCGTTAATATTTTGTTATGAGTTTAATTTATAATTGGATTATTTGTTGAAAAACTATTTATTTTTAAAAGTACGATTCACTCATAAATTGACTAGAGATGGCATGCAGACACCACATCATAAAACATAGGCCATATATGAGCCACATTAACAAATTAAATAACTCAATTGTCGGAAAACTAACAAATTGAATATATTAGATCAAAATTGAAAGTACAAGGGTGTTTTTGATAAAATTAGAAATACATTGACTGAATTAATTTTAGACCCAAACTATGATAGTATATGATAGTAATTTGTATTTAAACCTAATTTAAATTTGGTACTACTAATCAGACATGAATGGGTTTAATCTGGTAATTGACGATATTCTAATTATTCTTGTATTTGGATCAGAAGAAACGTCAATCTGATCCATTGAGAAGTCTACCTAAAAATTACCGTGAGAAGTTCATTGTGCTCCTGGTAGATAGAAAATGGTATGTAAATGACCTACCTACTCATGAGCAGCTCTTTTGTTCGTTTAGCCAGTTCCGAAATCAGCAACCTAATTCACTTGAATAACACTAATCTTGTACCCCAAGTTATACAAATATGTATGCATTTGCTATGAGTTACATAAGGGGCCATTCCATTGCATTTCATAAGATTTGCTAATACAAAACTACAGTTCCTCTTTCATTTGCCTATTGCTCTCTGTTGAACCGTCATTCTCAATTCCCTTTCTCTCATTCCGGAGCTTCTCAACGACCTGGTCTAAAGGAGGATCTCCAGGTCTTCGAAAAACTTGATCTCCAATCTTTATCTCGTAGGCCTCTGGTTGGTTCAATACGAACTCCTTCAACTAGTGAATAGGGAAAGAAGAAAGTAAGAGAACATATTGCAAGAACAAAACAGGGCAAAAGCTCCTGATCAGTAATGATCAGGTCATCAACTCAGGCAGAGGGGAGAGGGGATTAGAATATCATACCTCTGTCATGTCTTGGCCTCTTTCTATGGTGACCATGATCGTGCTCATATCAACACCCATGAATCGTACCCCAATAGATCCGGTTCTCAGAACTTTACTCCATCTCGTAGCAATCTCAGCCACCATATCCTGAGAGTGGAAAAGAAACTTGAACAAAATTTACCATTCATTTGAAGTTATATCAAAACCTCCTTCATTTCCATAGCAATCAATCCTCAATGGTTGCAAATGGAAAACAAGTATACAACAACGCCGTTCCTATTACTAGAAATCCATCAGATAAACCATAAACTATGCTTATCTCATCGCAACAGGATTCAATTAGTACCGAAACAAGAACTAAAAACATAAAAGATACAACAATGTCCAATCCACGGGTTCCAATCCACAGATTCATTAATACACCATTTGAATCAAATTCATGCTCAAATAGCTCATTTCACACACCCAATTATCCATTTAGGTTTCCCAAGTACGAAATATTCGATAAAAAACAAAACCAGAAAAACCCAATAACAAACAACAGCAAAGACAGAGACCCAATTCACATTAAAGCTGAAAAGAGCAAGATCGGGATTACCCGAGTCCGTTTGACGCCGAGTCGGAGCTTGATAAACCCGAAAACCGGCCCGGAATGCCGCTTCATCATCTCGGCCTGGATTTCCGATAACTCCATCTTCGACAAGTCGTCCGGCGGCGGATCGAAGGTTTGTGTGGATTTCTTGCCCCATTCTTTCCACGTGTCGTCCTCTTCGTCGTCTACGACATCGTCGAGGTCGTCGGTGATGTGGACTCGCCGCTTTCCTCCCTCGGCGAACCGGACGTACCCGCCATTTTGGGAAAAGATGAGGTGTATAAAAAAGAAAACGAGAACGGCGACGAGGACGGGAAAGGGTGCCATGGGGTTTGGCATGCTTCGTGTCAAATTGTTAAGAGGGGAGTATTTAGCGAAAATTCTTCCCTGCTCCGAGCATACCATGTTTGGGCACGTCAGCATGTTATGAACCGTCGGATATGTACTCTTTAATCTAATGGTTGAGGATGTCAACCGGCTGACCTGCTAACTATTTTATATAATTAAAAAAGTTACTGTATAGGAAACAAATAACTTTCACTTTTAATTAGCTTTTACATTTAAAAAAAAAAAAAAACGCTGCCATTGTTTTGTTGTTTTTTCTTTCCCTTATCTTTTCCTCCCTCCGCAATCTGCATCTTCTTCTTCCATTTGCTCCTGTAGTTAATCAATTTGAGAATCACGGTTTCTTCTCTATTGTAACCATGAAGCAGATCCCTTGGAAATAGAAATTCAATTCAATTTCTTCATCTTCTGCTTAAAAAAATTCAACCCCACTCTCCTAAATCAAAAGCTATTCAACTTCATTGTTCTTGATCCTGGTCTTTAATGATTCTCTTCCACCAAAGGTAAAATTCATGATCCATAAAAATCTCTCTCATACTAGAGAATCATATTTGAATCCTTCTTGATTTTTTGGCGGCATATTACTCGCCCCACTTCCATAGCTCACAGCAATAAGTTCTGAGCATGAACAGACTGGCAAGGGAACATCTGGTGTTGGGCAAGTTGCAGGAGGGGGGAAGAGGAAAAGAAAAGGAGTGAGAAGATGGGACAGAGAAGAGGGACGGCAGCATTTAAAGCGGAAGAGAGAGAAATTAGGAAAAAAAAAAAAAAGTATTGGTCGTATTAGACGGCCAGGATTCAGTTGTGAGAATATGATCCGACGAAAAAAAAAAATTATGTCTCTATATTTGTTAATTAAAATTTTTAAAGATTAAAGAGCAAAGAAATCGAGACGAATCCAGGGTCTATATCTAAAATTTTAAATGGATAAATGGAGCTTGTGGTCGTGGAGGGCACAAACATTGGATTTTTGAAAGAGTTCGTTGTAGTAAAAATGATATTCAAGTAAATTATCAATAAATAATGGTGGATCGCATTAATCGAGGTTAATATGACGACAAACAAAATAAATTTATTCGCATGGACCTATCACTATGCGTTAAATACATGAGTAAAGTGTAAAACCACTATCGTACATTTTTTATTTCTCGAATTGCATAAAACTTTATATGTCTACTAGTGTTATTTATTAAATTTATTGCTCAAAGGTATTTATATCTTCAAAAAATCATATCGTTTACGAAAAAAATATATAAAATAAATTTGACCACTAGATGTAATGATTGAAATATTTTACGCCTATGGTGAAAAATTGGACTACTTTCAACCTCGTTTTAACCTCGGTCCATGTAGTCGACTGCAATAACCATTTAAGCCCCTTATATGCCTTAACCAATGTTGTTTAATTTGTTTTAGACATATAAGGATTTTGTGTGATCCATATAATCAAAATTGAAAATCGATAAATTTGAAACTACAGATGCGATTATATCATATTAATAGGTATTGTGTAAAAAAAAATTCAACCCGATTTGTTATCATTTCAATGTCGAATGAAGAGGTCAACCCTTTATATGCTTGTACTTCCCTAAGGGGAGCGGAATCACGAGAAAATAAAATTCCTGAAATTTTTATGCTAGTTGATATAGCACATATTCACGAGAGTGTGAGAGTTGACAGCTCGAAAATAGACGTTGCAAATGAGTGGTTATGTGCAAAGTAGTTTTAGGGTTAAGAGTTGACCACGTGGATCGAGACCCAAATGACGATGAAAATAGTTGAAATTTTGACCCTAACCATTTCTTGTTGTCATGATGACATCCAACGGTCGAATTTGATAAATTCTATTTCCTTCACCTTGTTGGTTATGAAATGTATATTTTTCCTCATAACTAATAAACAAGACATACCACATTAGTAGGCATGTAAGGATTTTGTGTGATCCATATAATCACAATTGAAAATCTACAAATTTGAGACTACCCCTGTGTTTATATCATATTAATAGGTATCGTGTAAAAGAATCAACTCGATTTGCCATCATTTCGACGTCAACTCTTTATACACTTGTCCTTCCCTAAGGGGAGCAGAACCACGAAAAAATAAAATTTCCGAAATTTTTATATTAATTGATACAGCACATATCCACGAGAGTGTGTGAGTTGATAGCTCGAAAATAGAAGTTGCGAATGAGTGGTTACGTGCAAATTAGTTTTAGAGTTAAGGGTTGACCACATGGATTGAGACCCAAATGAAGATGAAAATAGTTGAAATTTTGACCCTAACTATTTCTTGTTGTCATAATGACATCCAACGGTCGAATTTGATAAATTCTATTTCCTTCACCTTGTTGGTTATGGAATGTATATTTTTCCTCATAACTAATAAACAAGATAGACCACATTAGTAGGCATGTAAGGATTTTGTGTGATCCATATAATCAAAATTGAAGATCTACAAATTTGAAACTACCCCTGTGTTTATATCATATTAATAGATATTGTGTAAAAAAATCAACCCGATTTGCCATCATTTCGATGTCGAATGAAGAGGTCAACCCTTTATATGCTTGTACTTCTCTAAGGGGAGCGGAATCACGAGAAAATAAAATTCCTGAAGTTTTTATGTTAGTTGATACAGCACATATCCACGAGAGTGTGTGAGTTGACAGCTCGAAAATAGAAGTTGCGAATGAGTGGTTACGTGCAAATTAGTTTTAGAGTTAAGGGTTGACCATATGGATTGAGACCCAAATGAAGATGAAAATAGTTGAAATTTTGACCCTAACTATTTCTTGTTGTCATAATGACATCCAACGGTCGAATTTGATAAATTCTATTTCCTTCACCTTGTTGGTTATGGAATGTATATTTTTCCTCATAACTAATAAACAAGATAGACCACATTAGTAGGCATGTAAGGATTTTGTGTGATCCATATAATCAAAATTGAAAATCTACAAATTTGAAACTACCCCTGTGTTTATATCATATTAATAGATATTGTGTAAAAAAATCAACCCGATTTGCCATCATTTCGATGTCGAATGAAGAGGTCAACCCTTTATATGCTTGTACTTCTCTAAGGGGAGCGGAATCACGAGAAAATAAAATTCCTGAAGTTTTTATGTTAGTTGATATAGCACATATTCATGAGAGTGTGAGAATTGACAGCTCGAAAATAAAAGTTGTGAATGAGTAGTTATGTGCAAATTAGTTTTAGGATTAAGGGTTGACCACGTGGATCGAGATCCAAATGACGATGAAAATAGTTGAAATTTTGACCCTAACCATTTCTTGTTGTCATGATGACATCCAACGGTCGAATTTGATAAGTTCTATTTCCTTCACCTTGTTGGTTATGAATGTATATTTTTCCTCATAACTAATAAACAAGACATACCACATTAGTAGGCATGTAAGGATTTTGTGTGATCCATATAATCACAATTGAAAATCTACAAATTTGAGACTACCCCTGTGTTTATATCATATTAATAGATATCGTGTAAAAGAATCAACTCGATTTGCCATCATTTCGACGTCAACTCTTTATACACTTGTCCTTCCCTAAGGGGAGCAGAACCACGAAAAAATAAAATTTCTGAAATTTTTATATTAATTGATACAGCACATATCCACGAGAGTGTGTGAGTTGATAGCTCGAAAATAGAAGTTGCGAATGAGTGGTTACGTGCAAATTAGTTTTAGAGTTAAGGGTTGACCACATGGATTGAGACCCAAATGAAGATGAAAATAGTTGAAATTTTGACCCTAACCATTTCTTGTTGTCATGATGACATCCAACGGTCGAATTTGATAAATTCTATTTCCTTCGCCTTGTTGGTTATGGAAGGTATATTTTTCCTCATAACTAATAAACAAGTTAGACCACATTAATAGGCATACAAGGATTTTGTACGATCCATATAATCAAAATTGAAAATCTACAAGTTTGAGATTACCCATGTGTTTATATCATATTAATAGGTATTGTGTAAAAGAATCAACCCAATTTGCCATCATTTTGACGTCGAATAACGAAGTCAACTCTTTATACGCTTGTACTTCCCTAAGGGGAGCGGAATCACGAGAAAATAAAATTCCTGAAATTTTTATGCTAGTTGATATAGCACATATTCACGAGAGTGTGAGAGTTGACAGCTCGAAAATAGAAGTTGCAAATGAGTGGTTATGTGCAAAGTAGTTTTAGGGTTAAGAGTTGACCACGTGGATCGAGACACAAATGAAGATGAAAATACTTTAAATTTTGACCATAACCATTTCTTGTTGTCATGATGACATCCAACAGTCGACTTTGATAAATTCTATTTCCTCTGCCTTTTTGGTTATGGAAGGTATATTTTTCCTCATAACTAATAAACAAGTTAGACCACATTAGTAGACATGTAAAGATTTTGTGCGATCCACATAATCAAAATTGAAAATCTACAATTTGAGACTACCCATGTGTTTATTTCATATTAATAGGTATTATGTAAAAAAATAAACCGATTAGCCATCATTTCGATGTCGAATAAAGCGGTCAACCCTTTATATACTTGTACTTCCCGAAGGGGAATCGAACCACGAGAAAATAAAATTCCTAAAATATTTATATTAGTTGATATAGCACATACCCACGAGTGTGAGAGTTGACAACAAAAAAATAGAAGTGGTGAATGAGTAATTATGTGCATACTAGTTTTAGGGTTTTAGGGTTGACCGATTAGATCGAGACCCAAATGACGACGAAAATAGTTGAAATTTTAACCTTGACCGTTTCTTGTTGTCATGGTGACATCCAACGGTCGAATTTAATAAATTATATTTCCTCCCTTTTGTTGGTTATGAAACGTATATTTTTACATATAACTAATAAACAAGTTAGACCACATTAGTATGCATATAAGAATTCAGTGCGATACATATAATTGAAATTGGATTCGATAAATTTGAGACTACCCTTGTATTTTTAGCGTATAGCACGACAAACGGGATTAATTTTCTCACTCGCAAACCTTGTGGGAGAGTGGTGCACTCACGCATACTTTTCTAGTCAAACTCTATCTTTCCATGTAAAATAATTCATCACGATTTCGCTATTCTTATGAAATTATTAAATAACATAAGAATTTTCATACATACATTTCTCTTATCCAAAAAGTTCATCTCCACTATTGTAATTAATATGCATATTTATTTTTTCTTACCATAAGAAAATGACAAATTTAGTGTTCATTATAAATAAAATTTAAGTATGAACCTAAACATTGCATATTTTTTTTCTGAAAATTTATTATAAATAAATTGAAGTCTTGCAATAAATAAAAAAAACAAAAAATTGCAGTATTGCAGTCCAACAAAAAAAAAAGAAGCTGCTTTCGGCAAAACAAAAGGAAAGAAAATAAAAGGCAGGTACAACCAGTACAGCCCACCTACAACTAAAATGTGGCTTCACCGCTGTTGCAGTTGCACTGGTGATGCACTTTGCGTTTATTTAAAATATAATCATTGCCATACTGGCTTTCTCTCCTTTCTCTGTTTCAGAAACTGAAAATTCTCTTTCTCTGCAACTGCAAGTTCCCCGGTCTTCGTTCCTCTTGCTGCAAAGTATAACAAAGTCCAATCTTTTTTCGTTTTGAATAGGGAAAAGAACAGAACTGCTCTCACCTCCAATTTTTCCTTGACTTTTTGGTGATTAGGTATGTACGAATTTGCGTATTGCAGAACTTGAATGGGATTCATGAGATTTTGCAGAATTTCGTTATTGAGTGCAATTGTTGAAGGAGCCCAACACGCGTTCTTCCCAATTCGAAAATCCTTTCCAACAAAATTCATGGTTAGGATAAAAATTGCACCAATTTCGTCTCTAGTTCTCTAATTCTGGTTGTTCCAGATTCAATTTGCAGGCCAAGTATTAGAATTCAATTTCGTGTGGAAATTCAAGATCTGAATGATTTAGTCGATCAAATCCCAGCAAAAACTCTTGAGTTGAAACTGAAGAAGAGTTTTGAAGAAACAGAGAGAATGAGTTGTAAACTGGATCTAACTCAATTCACCAGATAAAACAAAATTCACCCATGATTGGGTAAAACTCAATTGAAAACAAAAACCGGAAACAGGTAGAGCCTTTTCCATCGACATTTACTTTTAATAAAGAGTCACGTGAATGTCACGTGGCCGGACCCATAAAACTCGAGCATGACAAGCTCTGAGCATGGAAGACGTTCCCAGTATTTAGATGTATTTATAGTTTTGCGAGGAGTGATTTTGTGTGGTCCGTTCGAAAATTCTACTATGGATCATGGTACAGGTGGGCCACGGTTATATCGGGTGCGTGCTGTTCACGCGCGGTGCGTGGTTTGCTGGCGAGCGAAGTATGGATACAAAGCTCACTAACGTCGTCAATCTCATTTGGTATAGTTAACTCGCCGCAAACCCTTTATCGGAAGCCTTATAGATTCGGCACTAGGTGTTCTCTTACAATTTGTTGCTGATGTTGATTATGGCGTCGCGAGCCTCCATGTAGGCGGACAACAGGAGCGTCAACCTTGACGAGAATAATCACGGATTTGGGGTGCTGGAGAGACAACACCAAATTTTGGGGTTGTATTGATCGGAAAGAGGGAGGTTGCCTTCGTTCAAGGCGCAATCAATGGTCTCGGAGGTGGTGCGGCTGTAAACGGAGATGGGGAAGCCTTTCTCGGCAATATTGAGGGCGAGGTTCTGGCTCATGACGATGACGCCAACAAGAGGCCATTAAGGTGCCTCCCATCGCAGCCGGAACTCGCAACCTCAATCACCTTCTCCGATACGGGTGAATCAAATTCGGAGGCAAAGAGACAAGGAGACAATGGGAGAGGGAGAACGATCGATCTGAGATAGGCTTTGGGGTTGGGGGAGCTATCACGTGCCTTCCATGTGGATATATATCTCTGCATTCCAGCTGTGGTTAAGGAACACATGTGTCATTCATGAGTCGAAGTTTGGCTTGGTGTAGGTGGACCTTGGTCCACAGAAGACTCTTCGCTGTAAAAAAATGTGCAAATTTTGGTTTGCATGAGTCACAATAGGTAAGGGTTGTGTGGTAAGATAATTATTCTAGTTATGGAAAAAGGGTGATGCGATGGAACTACCCTTGGAAAGATGAGTGGGCATGATTTCACCACTAGCAAAATAACCTCTCTACACTGATTTCAACTAGCCACAGATATCTGTGTGGAATATCAAGTGTCACAGACAATCTTAACTAATAACTTATGTGGACCCCACAAAAATACATTCATAATTGTACATATAAAAACATGTGTGATTCAGAATAGTCACAAATATCAATGTGAAAATTTATACTTATATATGTGAAAACATATATATATATACACGGATATCTGTGCAGGTTAGAATTTATTTATAAAAGTATAGTAAAATATAAAACAAAACGTAGACTCATACATATTTGTCACAATATCTATCTCACAGATATTTGTGACAACACCTATCTCACAAAATATCTATGTATCTTGTGTTTGTTTGTATTTCATACAGTTATCTGTATAAAAGATAGTTGATAAAATTATTAAAATGTTGAGTAAAACGTAGACCCACACATATTTGTGACAATATCTATCTAAAACTGATATTTGTGACACCTATCTCACACAGTTATCTGTGTATATTGTGTTTGTATTTCATACGGTTATCTTTTTTTTTTTTGAACAGAAGTTGAATTCATTAGATCAACAGCAAAAAAAGGCTAAAGTCTACCAAAAGTTACATAAGAAATCCAGTAAGAAAAGCCGGAGTAACCTACCTAAGCTAAAGCAAACATATAAAGATCACTGGAACGCTCACATTTAAGCGAGGCTGTACAAGAATGAAAAAACCTCGCCTCCTACGGAAAAGAAATCATTCAACTAGTCCTCACTTACCAATCACGTGATTGTGGTGCAAACAATCCCTGCAGCAGTCGCATCCCCGCAGCGGCCCCACAACAGTCCTCGCGGCATCTCTGCAGCGTCCTCGCAGCCTCGCGGCATCCTTGCAGTGACCCTGCAGTATCCCTGCACTGCCAAGCCAATAACTTTTCCGGCCAAGATTTCTGGCATCTTTTCGAGGTAAACTTTTCTAAAATTTCCCATTTTTGAAGTTTTTCAATTTCTTCTTCTTTTCTCAGGGACTTCCAACATCCTTTCTTCTACCCCCATTTCTTTTCATCGGGGAGACCAAAAGCCGAACTGTGGGGGTTCGTGCTCACTCCAAGCTTGGAGCTTGTAGTGTCTTCCAAACTTAGAGTTTGTTGAGAAGAAAAACGATCCACCACATACATCATTGTTTCGATCTAATCTAAAACCTCTCTTGGAATCAGATTTTCTTGGAAGCAACTACGCTCAGAAATCCCTAATTTCTTGGAAGCGATTACGCTCAGAAATTCTTATTGTTTTCGTGGTAGCCTTTTACGCTCTGAAACTAACCCTAATTTCTTATTCTCTTTCAGGATGAATAACATGAAAAAATTGGACTTTGCTCCATTGGGAACAACTGGCTCTAGATATCACAGGTGGATTCGTGATGTCCGCCAGCATCTCAAGGCCGATGGAATCCTGGAGACGATTCTCGAGCCTAGCTAGGACGTGCTAACTGTTGAGCAAGCTTAAACTTTGGAAGCAAATAGAGCAGCCTTAGAGGCAAATAAGGCGAAAGCCATCATCCTAATGACTCGTCATATGGATGATTCTCTCCAGTACTAGTATATGAATGAAGAAGACTCCATAAGGCTGTGGCTCTCACTCGAAGAAAGATTTGGCAACATCCGTGACTCCCTGCTTCCTGACCTAGAAGTGAGATGGTATAGCATATGCTTCTGTGATTTCAAGTCAGTTCTTGACTACAACTCGGAAGCACTTCGCATTGAATCCTTAATGGAATTCTGTGATAAAGAGATCACATATGCGATGTTGATTGAGAAGACTCTCTCTACCTTCCCCGTCTCTGCATTGATGGTTACTAAGAACTATCGAATCGATATTACTGCAGGAATGATCACAAGATTTCATGAGCTCATTGGAGCTATGAATGTCGCTGAAAAGCATGACCACATCCTTGTGAAGAACTATAATTCGAGATTCGTGGAAACCGAGCATTTTCAGGAATCCAATTATAGTCGCGCCCCTAAGAGAGGGCGCCATGAGCGAAACCCTAAATTTAGGGATAATCCTGGACTTTATGGTCTATATTATCCCTCTAATGAGGAAGGTAACCGCCAAAATAGGCGAACACGGAACCGAAAAGGTCAACGTGGAGAGAGAGAGGGAGGCAACGCCTCTGGCCATGTTGGTAGCGCCACCAATACTAAGAGCCATCCTAATGATGCTTTCAAAGCGCCTCAATCAATGGAGTCTGAGCACAGAGATGTATGTTCTCGACGTGGAGTATCCAGTCATTGGGCACACATTTGTAGAGCTCGTGAAGAAATTGTCACCGCTTACAAAGCATATTGTGAAGCAAGAGAAGCTCACAATGTGGAAGTAGAAGATCAAGATGATGATCTAGAGTGAAGGGTTAAAGACTACAAATCTAGCTGGGATCAATAGATCGCCAATTCTGTTTAAGTCTTTATTTTCCCAAGAGATGTAATAGGCAATCGCTATATTATTTTTGTAGTAAATGCCTATGGTTTCGTCTTTCTTCAAAGTAGGCTCACCCAAAGTAACTGTGATGTCTAGGAAGGTTTTGAGATAAGTGGTACTTAAGTGAGCCTTGCTCCACTAACATCTCTCTACTCACTTGGTCACATTTGCATTGAAATTATCGAAAGAAGTTAGATGGCTACCATTGTTTTGCATTAGCTAGCATTTTGGATTAGATTTTCTTTGGTCAAAGAGACAATGTTGTAATTCCGTTGGCTTATGAATACAATTTCGAGTTCTTTTCATTATGACTCTATTTTGATTATGAGCATATTACATTGTGACTATGATGGCTGGGCCATTAGTACTAACTCAAGGACATGGAATAACCCAAGTTCACTTTGCCAAATGTCACCTTGATTACTGTCACAATCTACACTCCAAGGGCAAATCGCACCTATGAATAGCCAACAGATATCATGCGAAAATGCATGTAAAGAACGAAAATGAGTTCCTTTGCAATACCTCTAATGATTGCGAACAAATGCGCATCTTAGAGAAGTTTATGTGTCTCTCTAGTGGACTCTATGTCACTATTCGAGTTATTAAATCCAATAAAGTTATGAGAGAAGATCTCTTGGATTTAGACACATATTGGCTTTGCCACGACATGATAGGTCATCCTGGTCATAATATGATGATCCGTCTACTAAAGACTTTACACGAACATCCATTTTTCAGAATGAGAAGAAGCAAGAATTGAAAATTGATTCATGGACTTAGCAAGACCGTAACAATTGCAGCATCTGGCGCTGCAGCCGTCTTGGGGCGCCATAGGGCCGCCCAAGTCCCATGTGACAATGCCATAAATAGCGCCAACCATGAGCATGACGCCATGGTTGTTCCTCCCAATGGCCATGACGCCATACATACTAATTCCCATGGCTCCAACGCCATGATGGGAGATGTAGTCACACATTTTGCTTCTAATAGTGCTACAGACGCTCAGATCCAACCAAAATCCTCATTGGTTGCTTCCAAGGCCTTTCGCTCATTTTGCAAAGCCTGTTCATTCGGGAAATTAGAACTGAGACCGTCCTATGCAAAGGATATGAAAATACTCATTATGTTCTTACATCGAATCCGTGGGGATTCTGTGGACTGATTCAACCAACTTGCCGAAGTTTAGATATCTCATGATGTTGGTTGACACGCAAACACGTTGGTCACGTGTTGTGCCATTGTCCACTTGTAAATGCTGCTTCTGCTACACTCCTAGCAAATACCATATGACAATGGGCTCACTCCCCGGATCATCTTATTCCGTCAATTGGCCTTGACGATGCTAGAGTGTTTACATTGAAGCTTTTCAATGGTTATTGCATTGGGACTAATATTGGACATTATATTCCCATAAACACACCCAATTGTCTCGCGGAAACGACTACGATGGTAGTTCGGACATTGGTAATGCGCACTAATTTCCTTATATCCTCTTGGGATAATGCAATATCACATGCAGCTATGTTAATTAGTCTACGACCCACCGTCACTCAACCTACCTTTACGTTACAGCTAGTGACTGGGTACAAGTATCATACTTACGCATATTTAAGTGTGCCTTTATGTGTCAATTGCACCGCCACAACGCTTTATGATGGTTCCTCACAGACAAATGGGCAACTACGTTGGATTTGAGACTCCAACAATCGTCCGCCACTTCATGCCCTTGCTAGATGATCTCCTTACCGCTAGATTTGTGGGTTGTCACTCTGCTGAGACAGTCTTCCAGTCGTTAGGGGGAGATAAGAACATGGATGTTCAACATGAACGACAGGAATTATCGTGGTCTGTCCCCACTATGTCTCATCTCGATCCCTACTAAAAGTGACGAGATCACACATCTGCTGTAAATATGCTTGCAAGGAATTACGTCCCTATAAGAGGACGTAGCGCCATCCTACACGGAGGTAGGCATGGTGCCAACGCCAAAGAGAGTGGCACCCTGGCGTTATAGACCATGGCCCCAGCTAAGATGTGTAGGAGGCCCGTGGGTTCGAAGGATACTTTGGCACAACTCAATCCTTGGATCATCAAGACTCAAAATCCGTCTCATGAGTATCTTCTGGATTATGGTTATCGTTGGGGGATGCCTCAACGTCAGAATCTATTCCTGAAAATATAGAGCTCTATGAAAATTACACTAGTGTACATGAGACGTGGGATAAAAACTCCATCATAATTGATGATGTAGTTGCGCATTTCGTTGCGCATGAGTTTGTTGAGTTCGATGATATCGAACCACGCTCCGTTGATGAATGAATGCCAACGTAGAGAGATTTGGCCTAAATGGAAAGATGCGATCCAGGTTAAGTTGGATTCTCTAACGAAAAGGAAGGTTTTTGAGCCAGTGATGCCAACGCCTCCTATCATAAAACCTGTTGACTAATAGGTTTTCGTTAGAAAGCATATTGAGAAAAAGAGATGGCAATCTCGCCTTATGGCGCAAAGCTTCTCAGAAAAACGCCCTCGAATCGACTACGATGAGACATATTCTCTCGTAATGGATGTCATTGCACTCCACTACCCTGTCAGTTTGGTAGTTTCCAAATATCTATACGGGGATCTAGATACAGAATATACATAAAGGTTCATGGTGAACTTCATCTACCCAAGTCAAGTGGCTCTAGACCACGGAGCGCGTTTACAATAAAGTTGAAACGCTTACTAAAGTGACTACTTGATTGGGAAGGGATATGGCCACACGTTTCCATAACAAGTTTCGGATTCTATCACGGTTCATGTTAGACATGACCTTCATTGGAAGCTCTTAAAGAGTTAAGGGAAACCGTTGAACACTTGAAATCCGAGTTTGAGATGAAAGATTTTGGGAGAACACGATTATGTCTCGGTTTGGAACTTGAGCATCGTGTCGATGGATGCTTAGGCATTTTGACAAGATCAAGCCTTCAAGCATCCCTATAATCGTCTATAGTCTTGATCCTGAAAAGGATCATCTTCATCCGTAGGATGATGGCGAAGATGTGCTAGAGGCAAAAGTGCCCCACTTAAGTGCAATACGCGCATTATTGTACTTAGTTCAATGCACAAGAGCGGACATCTCATATGTTATGAACTTGTTAGCTAAGATATAGCTCTGCGCCAACGCGACGCCATTGGATTGGTGTAAAAGATATTTTTCGATACTTGAGATGTACGATCGATATGAGCTTGTTCTATCCCTACAGAGAGATGATGGATTCAGACCCATCACATACCAGAAACGCCTCCAACGCTGGCCTGCGTTTCCTATCCCCACCCCAAAACAACATGTATTTTGGAAGGTTTTGCTGATATTGGGTATCTCTCTGACCCACACAAAGGTTATTCCCAAACTGGTTAAGTGTTCACCATAGGCAAAGACCGTGATATCTTAGAGGTCTACAGAACAGACCCTAGTCGCTATATCTTCGAACAATGCAGAGATTATTGCTCTTCACGAAATGGTTCGTGAATGTATATGGATTGGATCCATAATTACGCATGTTCGAACAGTTGTGGTTTGAAGTCTACAAAAGATGAGTCTACAAGCATTTAGGATAATGCTGCTTATTTTGAATAAATAAGGCCAGGCTACATCAAAAGCGACAACATCAAGCATAATCAGCAACAACAAACTCTCCTCAAGATCAAAGTGAACTAGGTTCAATCTGAGGATAGTGCGGCAGGCTTGCTCACTAAGTCATTACCTAAATTCCACTTTGGAGAAACATGTTGGTAGTATCGTTTGCGAAAGTTATCCGAATCCCCATGATCGTAGTCATCAGGGGGAGATGCAGACATCATGGGGAGATGTCTACATGTATGGTCTCGAAACGTGAAGGGTATGTTGTGCTCTTTTTCCCCTTCGACCGAGGTTATTTTTGTCCCACTGAGTTTTTGTTACTCGGCAAAGTTTTTTAATGAGGCAACGAGAAAAGCACCACGTTTGGGCAACACAAGAGGGAGTGTTCAAGGAAATCCAGATTATGTGTTTGGCCCAAACTCTAGGTTACTTGACCTAGTGGTAATATGGTTATAATGAAGGATTTAGAATCCTATTCAATGTAGGATTACTTTCCTTGTATGATTCAGATTCTATGCATTGTAATCCTCTATATAAAGAGACCCCTATTATCAATGAGAATACACAGCGAATTTCTCTCAATTCCAGTTTCTCTAAAACAAAACTAACGTAGAAGGGTTGTTTAATTATAATTATTTTACCAAAAACAAGTATGCTCATCAAAGGAAGGGATATATTGTCACAAGGTCAAATAAGTTACACTGGGTTTGGAAAGGATGCTGTAAGTCTTGCACCGTCAGCATTGATTTATCATACTGCCTCTGAAGAAGTCAAAGTGGAGCCAGGTTTAACTACATTCTTCCAAGGAAAAGATCTACAGCATTTGGGAAAAACGGTGACAATGCGATTCTTGAAACCCACAAGTAACAGGGCAACTCTTTTGCCTCGTCAAATTGCCAAGTCCATACCCTTCTCGAGTAGCAAGTTGCCAGAAATTCTAACGTACTTTGGAGTGAAACCCAAATCGGAGGTTGCAGAAACAATGAAAAGGACAATCGAAGAGTGTGAGGCACCGGCCATTAAAGACGAAGACAAGTACTGCGCAACATCACTAGAATCCTTGATCGATTTCATGGTTTCAAAGGTTGGGAGGTATGTCTAAGTTTATGCCACCGAGGCCGAAAATGAAAACAAACAAGACTATAACATTGAGATTACTGGAATCCAAAGTATTGGAGACAGGTCGATCGTGTGCCATAACGAGAACTATGTTTATGGTGTGTTTTACTGCCACAAATCCTATGGCACAACAACAAGGGCTTACATGGTTCAGTTGGTGGGTGCTTTGGGGTTACAAAAGCCGAAGCAGTAGCTATTTGCCATACTGGTACCACTAGTTGGAATCCTAAGCATTTGGCCTTTGAGCTCCTCAAAATAAGGCCTGGAAATACAATTCCAGTCTGTCATTTTCTGCCCACTACCAGTCTTTTGTGGGCTTCTATGTAAGGCATACAAATCCATGGAGCGGATATGTGTATTTATACTTTGGGCCATAAAAATAAGTTAGAGCTATCTATCAACTTAGTCCTAAATTGTCAAAATGTACGGGTGACTATTTAGGTCTCCTAAAGTTTCTATTTCCGTAATTTGTATTTTCATATTATGTTTTTATGTTTGCCTGAGAGGTTTTTTGGCTTTATCCCTCTTTCTTTGTATGTATTTCTCTTTTTTTTCAGCAAAAGATAAATAAATTTGCCGATATGTATATATAATATGGTTTCCTAGCTACGATGTACTCCTTTGTATTGGACATGTTGAACTATCATGGCTACCATTATGTATCTTGTTGTACGTATATATTGAATTTTTTTTTATAGGAAATAAAAAAATTCATTCAATATCTCCACAGCCAAAACGGTACATACATAACATTCTAAAACTTGTGTCCGATAATAGCCAAGCATTACAAGGTGAAACAAATGCCCTTCATTACAATGGTTAACTTGACTTATTCGTCAAGCCTAGATACCTCACAATCAAACCACTTTAAATCAAAGGATAATGCGCTTCCAAATGCCAATGAACTCAATTATGATACACTTAAAAGCTCTTCAATATAAAGTAAACAAGACATTGTTGTATTAATAGGCTAAAAGAAAATTAAAAGGACTAGAAGACCTTCGGACTAGGCCCAATCCCAAACCCAGAATCCTTTTAAAAAAGGCCCAAGTCTAGTCTTAAGAAATAACTTCCATAAAATTCTTCAAGCGGTTTGCACCTCCACCAAGTAGCTCCAATTGCGCTACCACCATAGCTAGACTTCCCTGCCGACGGGCGAAACCACCTTACCACTCCAGCAACCACAGAGCCTAGGCCGGTTGCACCACCTAAACTCCTAAGCCCAAACCATATATTGAACGACGAATCTGGTTTGAACCAAATTGATGAAGATCAACCTAGGTAAAGGCTTGCAGATCCCTAGTTGAAGGCTGGGTAACCAAACAGTCTCCGACACATCAAATCCACTCATGAGCAACTAGGTCTAGTAACCACATTAACATAAAAACATGCTAACTCTGAACATATATAATTATGAATTTACCATAAAAACATAAGTCCATATCAGAGATACAATTGTCAAATTGCAAAAATCATACAATATTACTAATGTACGGTTTTCGAACGACTTGTATGCAATTAGTAATGATCATGTAAGTCTGATTATCTGTATATTATCACGATATCAAAGCAATACGTTCTCGATATTTGTACTTACCTATTAATACATGATAAAATATTCTTACGACTATCCATACTTCATAGAGTATTCATTAATACCAAACACTACTAAAAAAATTGACTATACACACTGATTGAAATAAGTGATTATAAATTCTATAGTTACTAATATCAGTGTGGGACGCCTAATAGCTGTCATACACTAACAGATTAAATTTCTGTCCCATTTGAGGGGGGTGGCCTTTGGTCTCTCCCCACTCATAGAAAAATCAGTGTGAATTTTTATGTGTGACCTATCACTATTAGTAAAATACCTATTTAGAATGGTTTCTCCTTAAAGAAATCAAAGTTTGTTTGACTTATTGTGTGGGACCCACCACATTTCATCTAGCATAATAAATTTATTCTTAAAATTTTAATTATGTTATTCTTTTAACTTTTGTAATTTTTTTTTAGAATGTTGTTTATGAATTAGATCTTTTCCGGTTCATGAATATCAAAGTGATTCACTACAGCATCTAAAAACATCATGTGAGAGGTATTGCGTTCTCTGATTTTTGTGAGCGGAAGACTCGACCGGATCTTGTTGAATCTAGAAGATCTCGTGATGATTTTGTTGGGATTTATGTTCGTACTTTTTCAAAGAGCAATGCTTATTTTTGGAACTCTAACAGCCCTCTTGAATGTCAATTTCTTCAACAAAACCCACAACCTGGAATTTTTTTATGTAACCAAAACTCAATACCCAAATATTCTTAGTCAAAGATTAGAGACAAATCACATAGAATTAGAGAGAGAAAGGAACACACTCTTCTCCTTGAGCAATAGCAGTGAAGCAGATAAACGCAAACGCAGACGGACTAGATCTGAGCGATCATCATAATCCATCCTTGAAAATAAAAAGTAAATATGGATTCAAAATCACTCTATCGTTAATGGAGAAGAATTTCTAATATAGAGAGGCACATGATGATCAAAGGCTAAAAAAAAGTGATGAAGCAGATTACCATTGAAGATGATGGATATGGCGAAAGAAGTTGAAGTTTTCTTTTGTTCATCAAAGAGAAAAGCTTCGATCATAAGAAGATAAGAAAAGGAAACAAAGCCGTTTAAAGAAAAACAAGATAAGAAAAGTTGCGGCTAAGGGTCGGTATGAAATTCAAACACAATATACACAGATATCAGTGTGAGATATGTATTGTCACATATATCACAGATATGTAGTGTCACAGATATCACAGATATGTATTGTCACAGATATCTGTGTGAGATAGATATTGTCAGGTATTGTCACAAATATTTGTGTAAGATAGATATTGTCACAAATATCTGTGGGGGCTACGTTAAATTAAACATTTTAATGATTTTGTCAGTTATCTTTTACACAGATGTTAACGTATGATATTTGGCGGTAGCTAATTCTTGATTAGCGTTGATCGTGCGGGCAGACCGCTGGTTGTGGTGCTCTAAAAGCTTCCGCTAGCTGTCAAACAAGATACATAAGGCGTTAGAGGGAGACCGCATTGGGCGGTCTTCTCTTCTCCGATGCCCAAGTTAGTTGATGTATTTATGTTGACAATATAACAATAGGTATGTAATTGATGCGTAATTAATGAGGAGAGAGGAGAGAACCTTTTATATGTGGGGAAGAGGCTGATCTCTTCCATGTTTTCGATGTGAGACTGGTGCCTTAGTTCCCAGTTTCTGAAGCTTCTGATGTCTGCCTTGGCACGGCGCGTGGCAGCGAGTCAGCGGCAATCTGGGGGTGAGCCGGGGCTCAATTGATAGCCTGGCTGGCAGTGTTTCCATAAGTCACCTTGTTGGTGGTTGTCAGGGCCGCTGGAGGTAGCTTGAGTAGCTTAGTATAGCAAATTATGCTTGGTAAATGCTTATGTAAGTACAAGTCCCCCAAGTCCCCAGTCAAGGAGGGAAAATCTTGGTTGGGGAGTTGCCTAGCGGTTTTGAAGCGTTACTTCGACTAAACTTGCAAAAGCATAATTAGCGTTAGTGCGTTGTCACCCATGGACTTTATGAAAAAAAGCTTTATACCCTTTTGAGTGGGCCCTACTAGGCCCCCTAGGGAGTCCCCCTGTGAAGACCCGAAATTTCAGTTAAATATTTCGTAATTCAATATTTCTCAAATTATATGAATTATGAGTTGTGAGTGTGATTCGAATGTCGTTATTTAAGAAATTTGGTTTCGAATGATTTTAGTATCGAAATTTAACGTTATTTAGGGTTATTAAAATTGACATATTTTTACGTAAGGAATTTGAGGAAACTTCTTTCATGAAAGTCGTAGAACTCGTCGATACGAGTTCGTGCATATGCGGAACACAAGAATCGGAGTTTGTAGGAAGAAGTTATGACATTTAGAAGTTTTCGATTTTGTATATATATAGGTTAACATTTTTGGAAAAATCTGAAAAATCAGAAAACCTAGATTTTTTCTCTCTCTCTCTCTCGCGCGGCACCGAACTGAAGGCAAAAAACAGAGCCAAACTTCTCCAGTCGAGTTCTTGCTCCTCCGGCCACCGTTTGATGCCAAACCACCTTCCACGGCTTCGCCTTGACCTTGCGCAGCTGCCAGAGGCAGCCTTGCGCCGTGGCACGGCTTGTAGCGGCGGCGGAAAGCTGGTTTTCCATTTTCGGCTGTTTTGAGTGCGAAGCGAATATCTCGAGTTCTAGACCACCAAATTACGAGTTCTTTATCTCTTGAACTCGTATGGAGGAGTAGAACACGCAGTAAAAAGGACAGCACCAGAAGTGGAGGTTTTCACGCCCGTCGGAGCGCATATCGGTTTCTGCAGTTTTTCCGGCCAAACCGGACTGTTTTTGGTAAGTTTCGGCCACTTCCACTCATTTTCTCACTTCGTGTTAGTTATGAAAGTTGCTCAAAATGATGAAACGAAGGAGATGAACTTGGCCCCGACACAATTGGTGGTGGTCGGCGGTGGCTCTGCCCTAAACTCCGGCGGCCCTTTCCGGTCACCTCCGGGGGTATCATGTGCAGTTTCTACTCATTTTTAGATTCTACATGTCGATACGATCATTTTGATATATAGCATGCGAATTTTGGATATCGTATGAATTAGTTATGAATTTTACGATTTCGATTGATTTCGATCACTCAATTTGTGATTTATGAAGTTTGGACCGTCCGATAGAATTCTAGTTTTGATATAATGATCGTAGGACTGTCCCGGTGACCTTGTGTGGTCACGGGTGAAGATCCAACCGTTGGATCTTCATATAAGTGTGTTTTTGAAATTATAAGCTAAGTTAATTATCTTTTTGATTAGGTATTTGACGGATTTGTTAGCGAACGATTGTGAATTGTATTTTGGGCTGTAAGAAGACGCAGCGGGAGTTTAGAGGTGAGTAAATCTCACTTGGTTCATTTACGAACCAAATTTCCTTAATTGCCCAATTTATTTGTTATGTGTGAGAAAATGGTTTTAAGAAATGTGTTTTAAAGTATATTAAAAATGAATTTCTTGATTTTGCATCGTGTGAACTATAGTTGGTATTAGTGATCATTCCTGTGTGGATGGTTATGTATATATATATTTACGTGATTATATATTGAATGGTGTGACATTGAGGTGTGGAATTGTGATAATATGTTGTTGATAATTGTTGATAGTATGATTTTATTATGTTGTTAATATTTGATAAATGTTGGTGATAAGCATGTTGATTTTGTGAGTTGAATAGAAGGTAGAGAAACGTAGGATTCCGAGGATCGAATGGTCCAAGGATCTTTGGTTAATGATAACCGGAGTGTATGTGTTCTGAGGACAGGGAGGTCCAAAGTTCGACCGTTAAATAATAACGGGGATATATTGTTCTGAGGACATGAAATGGTCCAAAGTTCGCGTGTTACTGAGTAACCTGGAGGTGCCGTTACTTGACCCTGGGCCAAGGTGTCAGAGGTAACGAGACAGTTAGAGCTCTAACGTGGGTGCCAAAGTGGCGATAGTTGTGATTAGGTGCCAAAGTGGCGAGAGTTGTGATTTGGTGATTGTGGAAACGTGTTCCATGTTGTTTCATATGTGTTGGATTGATGTTGCTTGTGGTTGTTGAGATTGTTGGATGTTTACTTGAGATAAATGAGTTGTGGTCTAATAAATCAACCGTTCATTCTTATTTACTCACACGAGCTTTCAGAAAGCTTACCGGGTTTTGTGTTGTTGCAATCCCGGTACACTATTCAAATGGTGTAGCGGATAATCCTGCAGGTCAGGATAATCAGGGTGGTGAGCGAGCTGCGTAGGACAGCAGGGTTGAGACCAGCACTTGGTCTATTTTGGTGTGTTTTTGTAGACTCTTATGAGCAGAACATTTTATTTATGTTAGTATTGTAATAATTGACTCGAGAGATAGTTTGCTACGAGGTTTGTGTTATAGTTTATGAGATATTGGTTTTGAGAAAAAAATTTAGGACGTGATTTGTTTAGTTGTATTCATGTTTCGGATTTGAATTTATTATTCGAAATTCGGGGCGTGACAGTTTGGTATCAGAGCGTAAGGTACATATTTAGTGATAAGTTAATACCTTCCGAGTGATGGCCCGTCTGCAGCGGATCCCCATCTGGTGCTCTTCGGTATTAACAATGTCATTGGGTATGTGGGGGTGTTGGGAGTTGTCTAGAATGTTAGGACGTAATAGGAGTTGAATTAACCTCTTTGTGTTAGTAGCTTGGTTAATATGGACTTGTATTTACTTATGCTTTGATTTAAGTGTATACATGTATTAACCAGGTATGCTATGCTCCTTAGGTAATGGATATTGTGGGAGGCAGAGGTAGGGGTCGAGGTAGACCCAGAGGTAGAGGTAGAGGCCGAGGTAGGGGTGAGATTCCACATGTGGGAGTACATGAGGAAGAGGTGGAGGCACCGTTTGTGGAGCAACCTGTTCCACCTGAGGTTGTGGTTAATGATCCCGCTCGTCTGTTAGTGTTGGCGAGGGACATTAATCGGTTGGGAGCAACTAAATTTGCGGGAGGCACAGATTATATGGTGGCTGATCAATGGATCGAGGATTTACAGACTTATTTTGAGTTGATTGTCTGTGATGAGATCGAGAAGAGGAAGCTAGCCACTTTCATGCTCAAAGATGAGGCTAGGGTGTGGTGGAATTGCACTCAGAGGACTATTGATGTTTCTACCATGACTTGGGATGGATTTGTGAGGATCTTTAGGGAGAAATACTTCCCAGCATCGGTGAAGGAACAGCTGGAGAGGCAATTTCTCTCGCTTACTCAAGGGAAGATGAATGTGAGAGAATATGAGGCAGAGTTCTCCAGGCTATATCGGTTTGTGAAACCATTAGATGCTGAAGACTTGGCTAAGAAGTTTCAGCGGGGGTTGAATGGCTCTATTGAGCGAGATGTGACCATTATGGAGTTGAAGACAAAGGAGCAGATTTTAGCTAAAGCCCTGATCATTGAGCAGCAGAATCTGATCCATAAGGAGAAGCAGACAGTTGAGAGAGATTCTCAGGGAAAAGAGAAGGCGGTTGCAGGGAGTAGTGGGTCCAGAGATTATAGAGGTGGGCTCTGGAAGAGACAGCGGCCTTATTTTCATCATCAGGCTCCAGCCAGGATAGCAGCAGCACCTGTCCCTATTCAGGCACCACCTATCAGGCAAGCAGCACCAGCAGCCCCTATGAGGTGTTATAGCTGTAATGAGTTGGGTCATCTTGCTAGGACTTGCACTAAACTCAGGCCTAGAGCATGTTTTCGATGCGGACAGACTGGACATATTGCCAGGGACTGTACTCAACCTCAGATTGTAGGACAGGGTAACCAGCAGAGAACCTTACTACCAGCACCAGCCAGAGTATTTGCCATCGGCCAGAGAGGCAGCGGGGTGGAAGGTACCTTATCCTTTTATAACTATCTTGCTAGAGTACTGTTTGATACGGGTGCTTCCCACTCGTTCATATCTAGTTCTGTGGTAGATGTTTTGGGTTTGACTGCTATACCGCTTACTAGACCTTTATGTGTTACATCGCCTCTTTGTGTATCTCTTGAGCTTAGCATGTTTTGTGATGATTGCCCTATTGCAATTAGTGGTAGAAAGTTCACTGCATCTTTGATTGTGATTCCGGATCACACGTATGATGTGATTTTAGGTTTGGATTGGTTGAGTCCGAACTATGCAGTGATTGATTGTTTTAGAATGATTGTGTCTTTTCATGCCCCTGGGCAACCAGTGTTTCATTATCGATGCCTGAGATCTGACGTTGCCATGAGGGCAGGGATCTTGGCACACATAGAATCAGTGAATAGCACTTCAGAAATTGCAAGGATTCCGGTAGTGGCAGAGTATGCTGATGTGTTCCAGGAGATACCAGGATTTCCTCCGAAAAGGGTAATGGATTTCTCCATTGATGTGATACCAGGTACTGCACCGGTGTCGAGAGCACCTTATCGGATGGCTCCAGCTGAACTTCAGGAGTTGAAGGTTCAAATTGAAGGATTACTTGCACAAGGGTTCATACAAGCTAGTGTATCTCCTTGGGGCGCACCAGTATTATTCGTGAAGAAGAAGGATAATTCACTTCTGTTATGTGTGGATTATCGACAGCTGAACAAGGTGACCATCAAGAATAGGTACCCCTTGCCTAGGATTGATGACTTGTTCGATCAGCTTAGGGAGGCTACGGTGTTCTCCAAAATTGATTTGAGATCTGGATATCACCAGTTGAGGGTGAGGGATGAAGATATTTCTAAGACGGCATTTAGGACCAGGTATGGGCATTATGAATTTCTTGTCATGCCTTTTGGTCTAACTAATGCACCTGCAGCTTTCATGGACTTGATGAACCGCACATTCAGTCTTTACTTAGATAAGTGTGTGGTGGTGTTCGTTGATGACATCTTGATATATTCAAGGTCGTCTGACGAGCACGTGAAGCATTTGAGGATTGTGCTGCAAATTTTGAGAAGAGAAAAGTTATATGCAAAGTTTGAGAAGTGCGAGTTTTGGCAAAAGGAGATCAAGTTCCTTGGTCATGTAGTTTCGAAGGATGGAGTTTCTGTGGATCCTTCGAAGGTTGAAGCGGTGATGGGTTGGAGTCGCCCCACTACAGTTACAGAGATCCGTAGTTTCCTTGGTTTGGCAGGATACTACATGCGATTCATTGAGGGGTTTTCTAGTATAGCTTTGGCTTTGACTAAGTTAACAAGGAAGGATACTCAGTTTGTGTGGACAGATGAATGTGAGAAGGCCTTTAGTGAGCTGAAGATTAGATTGACTACAGCTCCAGTGTTGACTGTCCCATCTAGTGGCGGTGGGTTAGTTATCTATAGTGATGCATCTCATCAGGGTTTGGGTTGTGTGTTGATGCAGAATGGGGGTGTAGTAGCATATGGTTCTAGACAGTTGAAGGTGCATGAGCGGAACTACCCCACTCATGATCTAGAGCTGGCTGCGGTGGTATTTGCCTTGAAGATTTGGAGGCATTATCTTTATGGTGAGAAGTTCGAACTCTTTTCTGATCATAAGAGTTTGAAGTATCTATTCTCCCAGAAGGAGTTGAACATGAGGCAGAGAAGATGGATGAGCTCATCAAAGACTATGATTTCACCTTGGAGTATCATCCCGGAAAGGCCAATGTAGTGGCGGATGCTTTGAGCAGGAAACCCCGAGGGATCATAGCGTCACTTATGGTTCAGGAGTGGCGTATGTTGGAGACTGTATCTGAGTTTGACCTTATACCCACAGGAGAAGGACAGGGAATCTTTCTCGGTAGTATCACTTTACAGCCGACCTTGATTTCCAGGATCATTCAGAGTCAGACACATGATGAGTTCGCTCAAATGGTGATTTCGGAGATTATCCTTGATGCCAACGAGGAAGGTCCATCAGAGTGGACAATTGGAACTGATGGTGGATTGAGATTTCGATTGAAATTGTATGTCCCGGGCGGTGATAACCTCAAGGAGGAGGTACTGCGGGAAGCACATCGATCTCGATATACGGTACACCCAGGGAGTACCAAGATGTATATGGACCTACGAAGACAGTTTTGGTGGATAGGGATGAAGAGGGATGTGGCTGAGTATGTATCCAGGTGCCTTACATGTCAGCAAGTGAAGGCAGAGCATCAGAGGCCTGCGGGAATGTTGAAACCTTTACCGATTCCAGTATGGAAATGGGAAGAGATCTCCATGGACTTTGTGACTGGATTGCCTAGGTCCAGACAAAGTTATGATTCTATTTGGGTGATTGTTGATCGATTGACAAAGTCAGCACACTTTCTTCCTGTGGCAAAGACTTACTCAGGTGATGCTTTGTGTAAGTTGTATCTTAATGAGATTGTGAGGCTTCATGGCGTGCCTGTATCAATCGTCTCTGATCGGGATGCTCGTTTCACTTCGGAATTTTGGCATAGATTCCATAAGGCTTTCGGCACATCTTTGGCTATGAGCACTGCATTTCATCCACAGACTGATGGGCAGACAGAGAGGGTGAACCAGGTGATGGAGGATATGCTTAGGGCATGTGTTTTGGACTTCAAGGGAAGTTGGGCGGATCATCTGCCATTGGTAGAGTTTGCCTACAACAACAGCTATCACTCTAGTATTGGCATGGCCCCATATGAGGCACTTTATGGTAGGCCATGTAGGACTCCTATCTGTTGGGCGGATGTTGGAGAGAAACAGCTCTTGGGTCCTGCGCTTGTTCGGGAGACTACAGAGAAGGTTACTACCATCCGAGACAGGATCCGTACTGCACAGAGTAGACAGAAGAGTTATGCCGACCTTAAAAGGAGACCGTTGGACTTTGAGATGGGTGATTACGTATTCTTGAAAGTCTCACCTATGAAAGGTGTGGTGAGATTTGGCAGGAAGGGGAAATTGGCACCGAGATACGTTGGACCCTTTGAGATTTTGGAAAGGGTCGGTGAATTGGCATATCGGCTTGCTTTACCTATTAACATGGCCGGTGTACACAATGTTTTCCATGTGTCCATGCTTAGGAGATACATTCGAGATGAGTCTCATGTGATTGATCACAGTACGATCGAGGTGAGTCCGGATGTGACCTTCGTTGTTGAACCTGTTCGTATCTTGGATAGGTCCACGAAGAGGCTTCGTAGGAAGGAAGTTGAGTTGGTTAAGGTGTTGTGGAGTCATCATGATGAGGGTGATGCGTCATGGGAGTTAGAGTCTGACATAAGGGCTAAGTACCCACTACTGTTTGTTGATGAGTTTGCTTGAATTTCGGGACGAAATTCCTTTAAGGAGGGTAGACTGTGAAGACCCGAAATTTCAGTTAAATATTTCGTAATTCAATATTTCTCAAATTATATGAATTATGAGTTGTGAGTGTGATTCGAATGTCGTTATTTGAGAAATTTGGTTTCGAATGATTTTAGTATCGAAATTTAACGTTATTTAGGGTTATTAAAATTGACATATTTTTACGTAAGGAATTTGAGGAAACTTCTTTCATGAAAGTCGTAGAGCTCGTCGATACGAGTTCGTGCATATGCGGAACACAAGAATCGGAGTTTGTAGGAAGAAGTTATGACATTTAGAAGTTTTCGATTTTGTATATATATAGGTTAACATTTTTGGAAAAATCTGAAAAATCAGAAAACCTAGATTTTTTTTTTTTCTCTCTCTCTCTCTCTCGCGCGGCACCGAACCGAAGGCAAAAAACAGAGCCAAACTTCTCCAGTCGAGTTCTTGCTCCTCCGGCTACCGTTTGACGCCAAACCACCTCCCACGGCTTCGCCTTGACCTTGCGCAGCTGCCAGAGGCAGCCTTGCGCCGTGGCACGGCTTGTAGCGGCGGCGGAAAGCTGGTTTTCCATTTTCGGCTGTTTTGAGTGCGAAGCGAATATCTCGAGTTCTAGACCACCAAATTACGAGTTCTTTATCTCGTTGAACTCGTATGGAGGAGTAGAACACGCAGTAAAAAGGACAGCACCAGAAGTGGAGGTTTTCACGCTCGTCGGAGCGCATATCGGTTTCTGCTGTTTTTCCGGCCAAACCGGACTGTTTTTGGTAAGTTTCAGCCACTTCCACTCATTTTCTCACTTCGTGTTAGTTATGAAAGTTGCTCAAAATGATGAAACGAAGGGGATGAACTTGACCCCGACACAATTGGTGGTGGTCGGCGGTGGCTCTGCCCTAAACTCCGACGGCCCTTTCCGGTCACCTCCGGGGGTATCATGTGCAGTTTCTGCTCATATTTAGATTCTACATGTCGATACGATCATTTTGATATATAGCATGCAAATTTTGGATATCGTATGAATTAGTTATGAATTTTACGATTTCGATTGATTTCGATCACTCAATTTGTGATTTATGAAGTTTGGACTGTCCGATAGAATTCTAGTTTTGATATAATGATCGTAGGACTGTCCCGGTGACCTTGTGTGGTCACGGGTGAAGATCCGACCGTTGGATCTTCATATAAGTGTGTTTTTGAAATTATACGCTAAGTTAATTATTTTTTTGATTAGGTATTTGACGGATTTGTTAGCGGACGATTGTGAATCGTATTTTGGGCTGTAAGAAGACGCAGCGGGAGTTTAGAGGTGAGTAAATCTCACTTGGTTCATTTACGAACCGAATTTCCTTAATTGCCCAATTTATTTGTTATGTGTGAGAAAATGGTTTTGAGAAATGTGTTTTAAAGTATATTAAAAATGAATTTCTTGATTTTGCATCGTGTGAACTATAGTTGGTATTAGTGATCATTCATGTGTGGATGGTTACGTATATATATATTTACGTGATTATATATTGAATGGTGTGACATTGAGGTGTGGAATTGTGATAATATGTTGTTGATAATTGTTGATAGTATGATTTTATTATGTTGTTAATATTTGATAAATGTTGGTGATAAGCATGTTGATTTTGTGAGTTGAATAGAAGGTAGAGAAACGTAGGATTCCGAGGATCGAATGGTCCAAGGATCTTTGGTTAATGATAACAGGAGTGTATGTGTTCTGAGGACAGGGAGGTCCAAAGTTCGACCGTTAAATAATAACGGGGATATATTGTTCTGAGGACATGAAATGATCCAAAGTTCGCGGGTTACTGAGTAACCTGGAGGTGCCGTTACTTGACCCTGGGCCAAGGTGTCAGAGGTAACGAGGCAGTTAGAGCTCTAACGTGGGTGCCAAAGTGGCGATAGTTGTGATTAGGTGCCAAAGTGGCGAGAGTTGTGATTTGGTGATTGTGGAAATGTGTTCCATGTTGTTTCATGTGTGTTGGATTGATGTTGCTTGTGGTTGTTGAGATTGTTGGATGTTTACTTGAGATAAATGAGTTGTGGTCTAATAAATCAACCGTTCATTCTTATTTACTCACACGAGCTTTCAGAAAGCTTATCGGGTTTTGTGTTGTTGCAATCCAGGTACACTATTCAAATGGTGTAGCGGATAATCCTGCAGGTCAAGATAATCAGGGTGGTGAGCGAGCTGCGTAGGACAGCAGGGTTGAGACCAACACTTGGTCTATTTTGGTGTGTTTTTGTAGACTCTTGTGAGCAGAACATTTTATTTATGTTAGTATTGTAATAATTGACTCGAGAGATAGTTTGCTACGAGGTTTGTGTTATAGTTTATGAGATATTGGTTTTGAGAAAAAAATTTAGGACGTGATTTGTTTAGTTGTATTCATGTTTCAGATTTGAATTTATTATTCGAAATTCGGGGCGTGACACCCCCGTTCCCCGGTGAAGATAGATCTCTGTTTGGCTGGTATATTGTTTATTGAGGGGAGCTGCGCGGAGCAGAGGGTGTTGGGTAGCGAGGCCAATCTTTGATGCCCAAGTGTCAGGAGTTACCGTGCCTGATCAGGGCCGTCGAAGACTGTGCTGACACATCCCCCTTACTTGTCCCAGAGGATCATAGTTTAACTGAAATTCCACGTGGCGGTTGTTGTTCGAATGAGGCGCTGCCTAGGAAGTTACCGCTGGCGGCAGTCCCTCTGCTAACAGAAAATGGTAAGAAGCACCGCGGGACCTTCTAGCTTGAAAATCAATGAGCGGTTGTGCCCATATTGAACTGTCGGTTGCAAGATAAGGGAGAAGGTATGCTAGCAGTGTTGCGTTCAGCTGACACTTCTGCTTGCAAGATGACAAGGGAGGAGTTACGTTAGACGTGTTGCACTCAACGGAGGCTTCCGTTTTCAAGAAGGGTAGGGAGAAGGTTCCGCTAGCGGTGTTGTGCTCAGCAGAAACTTCCGCTTGCAAGATGACAAGATAGAAGTTCCGCTAACGGTGTTGTGCTCAGCGGAGACTTTCACTTGCAATACGATAAGATAGAAGTTCCCCTAGTAGTGTTATGCTCAGCGGAGAATTTCGCTTGCAAGAAGGACAAGGAGAAATTCCGCTGGCGGTGTTGCGCTCAGTGGTTACTTCCCCTTGCAAGACGACAAGATAGAAGTTCCGCTAGCGGTGTTGCGCTCAGCGGACACTTCCACTTGCAAGAAGGACAGGAAGGAATTCCGCTGGAGGTGTTGCGTCCAACGGTTACTTCCGCTTGCAAGATGACAAGAGAGAAGTTCCGCTAGCGGTGTTGCGATCAGTGGAGACCTCAACTTGCAAAAAGGACTGGGAGGAATTTCGCTGGCGGTGTTGCGCTCAACGGTTACTTTCACTTGCAAGATGACAAGGGTTCTCCGTCTGATGGATGAATCGGATAGGTGCTTCATCTGACAGAGTCCAATACGTGTTTGCCATGTATTAGGTTGGCGTGTTGGTGCACTCCTCTTTGATCATGCTTGTCACCTCGTCATTAATGTGAGTAATACCTTTTCTCGTAACCGAGGTGACACCTCAGTTATTCCAGATAGTGGGTGCGAAGTGGGACACATGTGCGGCTGTCGTTAGATGTCGTTTTTCAGTGCACAATGTGGATTTGTTTTATGTTGACATAAAAGATAGGGAAACCGACAGGATCTTGACATCTTCTGCATTTTGAACTGCATTCGTTGTTTCGAAGCTTTGCTTTCTGAGGGTTGAGGGTGTGTTCTATAAATCGAGTGAGTGTTGCCATTTGCCGAGGGAGAGTCTTCAAGATGAAAAACAAGCGGCCCCGAGCACACAAGGGTTCCCATATTTCAGGTTGGTAATCTGAGCCTCATCGCTGTTTCGTTGGTTCTTGTTTCTGTATGTTTGTAGGTTTGCTATTTGAAGTGATTTCTGCCATTCCCCAGCGTGGAGTGATTTTTGGGGATGGGTTTAGGTGTTTGGCAAAGAGTTGAGGTTTACGGATTTGCTAGATGGTCGATTTTGGGTTTTGAGTGTATATGCACTGTTCTTGTTTTGGTTATTTAAGGGTTTTCTAGGTATTTGTTCTTGGTGTTCTTTGGCTAGAATCTGACATAGGATCAGCTTAGATCTTGTTGGGACTGACTGACTTGGGTTTTAGGGTTTGTGATGGCTGGCGTCATAGAGATTTTGACAAGTGAGTGTTCCGGGTCTGACGTGTCGCTTAGCGGTTTTGATAGGGTTTTTATTGATTCGTTGCATTTGTCTGCCCCTGCAGGAACCCCACTGTCGAAACCGCTGGATATTCAACACTTACAAACCATACCGGGGATGTAGCGATGGCTCTTGCTGGTCGGCCAGAAAGTTCTAGGGCGAGGGGGGACATTGTAGCTCAGCAGCAGCGCGAGGAGAGGCTAGCTAGTAATTGCACCACTAGTGGGTCTGATGATGGGGGAGAAACTGGTGGGGAAGAGATTGAATCGGCCTGGGTCCTCCGTGATGGTACCCAAGTGTACGAGGCGGGCTGGCCGATGACTGTACCCACCGTGAGTCGACTGAAGCTGGTGTTTCGCCTCCCTGGTGCTGTGAAGCTGTGGCCGCCGACGAAGGACGAGAAAGCGTCGATTCTGCCAACAGGGTATGCTGCCGTGCAAGAGGCGATTTTTCGCCAGGGTGTGACGTTTCCCCTTCTGCCAAATCTCCAAATTTTGGTTTACGAGTTCGGTGTCGCGTTTGGGCATATTTGTCCCAACATGTGGCCGTTATTAATGGCGCTGAACTTGCTATGACGTCTGTCGGGCTGTGAAGGTCCGACCGTGGCGGAGGTACTTCACTTCTATGAACTTGTGTATGTGAAGCACCAAGGTTGCAGTGGGCAAGTGAACTTGAGCCGCCGTCAAGGGGGGCCCAAGCTAGTCTAGAATTTGAAGGATTCCATGTCTAGTTGGCGGGGGGCCTTCTGTATTACTGCTGCGGGATGTGAATATCAAGCAGGGTCAAATGAGGGGGCGCCAACATTCAGGATTAAGTCGGAGTTCCAACCTATCCGAGGTTGTCGCTAACTTCCGCTGACCGGAGTTACCGGTTTTACTTGTATAATATGCTTCTATACTTTGCTTTAATCATTATTTCATTTTTCTGTGCATTGGGCTTGTGTTTTAACTTGATGCACGAGGAAGAGTGCCGAGTGGCTAGGATTAAAGGCTGTTGGCGGAATCGCAACCTGCTTGAACTTTACCTGCTCACCGGTTGGGAGTTGCTGATCAACTTGCAGTTGACACGTTCCATTGGTAAACGTATCCTGATCTTGTGATTTTAACTTGAATTGTCCTATGTTGACTAGCATTGTGTTCATTTAGATACACAGCAGGGTAACAAACCGATCTGCAACGCGTTTGACAAGGCCATGAAGCATACAAACATGCAGAAATTCTTGGAGGACATGTATGCCGCTGGACTGGCGGCCCAGCAGACTGTCGTCGATCCACAAATACTGGCGTTGAGCCAGTCCGAGACTCCGGTGGTGATACCGATGCCTCATCACTCACACATCGCTCCTGCCGGCCAGACTGTGGATTATGCTAAGCAAGGGGCTGCTGGCAGGAGCCATGTCACCGTTGCTCCCCTGCCAACGAATGAGAGAGTTCCTGCCCTGCGGCGAGGGCCCCAGAAGGAGAAAACGGTGTAGAGGAGAGAGCCCGTGATCATTGCAAAGTCGGCCGTCGAGGGTACCGCTCAGGGTGGCGATCTTCGGAAGAGGTGTCAGAATGACGTCGATGAAATTGAAAAGGCCCGTGACCGTTGCTGCTGCCGGGGAGGATCCAGTGGAGGGTTGGACTTTTTCATCTCCTATATGGAGTTTTTAACTGATCCAGAGCGGATGGGTTTTTAACTGATCCAGAGCGGATGGGACCGTTCGCCCAACGGTAGTTTAACAATCACCGTACAGCTCGGCATTTGGGCATCTTTCCGTTGGGCTGCACGATTTGTTCCTAACGACGTCGAACCAGCCTTAGGTTGAGCGGTAGCTGAGGGAGGAGATTGAACATTTCCAGAGGGAGTCGGTGGAAAAACAAGACAGGCTAGTGGATGTCGAGCAGCGTTTGACCAAGGTGGAGTGTGACGCAATGGATTGTCGTGGCAAGCTGGCCATCGCCGTTGAGAGGGACCTTGAGCTGAACGAGCAGGTGTCTAAGCTGGAGCAAGACATAGCTCTGTTGGAGGAGAAGGTGCCGGCCAAGGCTAAGCGGGCTGATATCCTTCAGGGGGTAACTGCCGCCCAGTCTACTGAGTTGAAAAGGTTGGAGGGTGAGTTTCCCATCTGGGAGTTGAGAGGTGCCACGCGGAGGTTGTCACTGTGGAGTCATTTAAGCAGTCCCCGGCGTACTAGGAAGCTCTGGATGAGGTTGCGAAAGCTGGCGCCACTGCTAACCTGGACTTGTTAAACAAGAAGGGTGTCATTGACTGTGTTGGACTTGGTGACAATGGTTTGAATAATTCCTCGTTTCATTGATAGCCAACAGATTAGTGTTTACGAAAGCAGGGTTGTACCCGTTGGGCAGCATAAATATTGAGCCAAAATTTAGCTAAGTCAAGATGCTCTTAGGCAGCGGCATATCTATTTGTAATAATACCGAAGGTGTTCGGTATTCTAAGGGTGGGTTGTTGTACGTCATCCTTGTCCATTAAGTAGAAGGTGTCGGGGCTAACGACTTCCACTAGTTTGTACTGGCCTTCTCATGTTGGGTAGAGTGCCATTGGAGGTGGAATAACTTCTTTCATTACCCAGTCCCCCAGTTAGAGGTTCCAGGCTTTGACCCTGGCATTGTAGAAACGCGATACCCGCTGCTTGTTTTGCAAGCTGTGCAAATGGGCCTTGTTGCGTTTTTCCTCGAGAAGGTCTTTAACGAGGTTGATGCCTTCGCCGTTGGTTTCAGAGCAATGGCCCTCGACTCTAGCAGTAGGTTGGGTGACTTCAATGGGTAGGACGGCCTCAGTTCCGAACATCATATAAAATGGTGTTTCACCAGTGGCTGAAGAAGAGTAGTCCCGATGGTCCATAAAACTTCGGGCAGTTTTTCCGCCCATAAACCTTTAGGGTGGTCGAGCTTCTTTTTAGCAGCTTCTTGATTATCTTGTTTGCTGCTTCGACTTGGCCGTTGGTTTAAGGGTGAGCTACAGATGCAAAACTCTTTTTGGTGCCCAGGTTAGCAGTAAAAGATATGAGTTCCTTGTTGTTGAACTGTGTGTTGTTATCTGTGATGATTGTGTGGGGGACGCCGTAGCGGCAGTAGATATTCTTCCAGATGAAGTGAGTGACCTTGGCGGTAGTTCTTGTTGTCAGCGGCTTTGCCTCTATCCACTTACTATTGCAGTCAATCGCAACAGTGATATATCTGAACTGGCCCTTGGCGGTTGGGAATTTGCCAATCAAGTCAAGGCCCCACATGGAGTGGATGTATGGGCCAACAATGATTGACAGGGGTTTCGCCGGGGCATGGGGAGGTTAGCGTATTGTTGACATTTGTGGCAAGACCTGGAAATTTTCCTGGCATTGTCGTCGAGCGTGGGCCAGAACTTGCCTTGTTGCATTGTGTGATTGGCCAGAGATCTGGCGCCAGAGTGGTTACCACATTCTTCAGCGTGTATCATTACAAACACAACTTGTCCCTCCTATGGGGTCAGACATTTGAGGTTGGGATGGGTGAATCCTTGGCGGTAGAGTTTGCCATTCTGGATATTATATCTGGTTACTGTCCGCTTGACTTGCCTTGCCTTGCCTCGACCCTGTCGGGTGGTAGTGTTCCATTGCGCTTATACTCGATTATCTCGTCCATCCAGCTTGGGTTTACCTCAATGTTGAAGATTTCCGCTAGAGTTTTGGTGATGCTTGGCTTGTCAATACATTCCACCCTTGTGTCCGTTAGACTCTGGTATGGTTGAGCGGTTGTCAATCTTGTAAGTGAATCGGCCTTGGCTTTTTTTTCTCTGGGGATCTGTGTGATGGTATGGAATTTGAATTTCCTGAGAAGTGTTTTGACGTATCCCAAGTATGCCGCTAACTGTTTATCTTTGGCCTGGAAGGTATCGTTGACTTGGTTGACAACTAGCTGGAAGTCATTGAAAATGTTGACGTTGTTAGGACCTGAGTCGATGGCAATGAGTAAGCCTGCGATGAGTGCTTCATACTCCACCATGTTATTGGAGGCTGTGAACTTGAATTTTAACGCATATTCCACATTCAATTCCCCTAGTCTTGTCAAACTGACTCCGGCGCCGCAAGCCTTGGCGCAGGCGGTGCCGTACACATGTACGTTCCAGTCTGATTGTTGCTAAGGCCATGGATCCTTAGCCGTTATCATTTATGTGTCGGCCTTTCTGCCCTTGGGTTGCGTTCATCCTGTCGCTTGGTGAGCTCAGCGATGAAATCTACCACCGCCTGGCCTTTTATAGCCGTCCTTGGCTTGTAGTCAATGTCGAACTTGGTGAGTTCGATGGCCCACTTGCTAAGGCGCCCAGAGTGTTCAGCATTTTGCATGACTTGCTTCAACAGTTGGTTTGTTAAGACATGAATTGTGTAGGCCTGGAAGTATTGGCGGAGGCGTCTAGCGGCGACAATGAGTGTTAGAGACATGGAGTTCTTCCTGGGCCTCTTGCCGTACCATGGCATAGCTGACTGCCTATGGTGATATCGCTAGGTAGATGTAAAGTGTCTCTCCCTGTATTGGAATGGAGAGGAGTGGTACCGCTGCTAGGTATTCCTTCAGGCTTTGGAATGCCTCTTCACAGTCTGGGATCTAGTTGATTTCTCTCTTGTGTGCCATCTTCATGACTTTGAAGAATGAGAGACACATGTCGGTGAGTCTAGATATGAACCGAGAGAGAGCGGTTAGCTTGCATTGTAGGCTCTGTACATGCACCTTCCATTTCAGGGATTTTAAGTTGAGGATGGCTTGTACCTTGTCAGGGTTAGCCTCTATGCCACGCTCAATGACAATGTAGCCTAAGAATTTGCTGGTTGTGACGCCGAAGAAGCATTTCTCAGGGTTGAGGCGTATACCATAGGCCGGGAGGATGGCGAATATGATGCGGGGGTTTGCAACATGTCCGCTGGACTTGATGATTTTGACCAACATGTCATCCACGTAAACCTCTATTATTTTGCAGAGGTGTTCAGCGAATATGACATTGATTAACTGCTGGTATGTTGCCCTACCGTTCTTCAAACTAAAAGGTGTGACATTGTAGCAGTATAGGCCTTTATCGGTTGTGAAAGTGGTGCATTCCTGGTTGCCAGGTTACATCTTGATTTGGTTGTATCCTGAGAATGCGTCCATCATGCTGAGCAACTCATGTCCCTCCGTAGCATCAACCAGTTGGTCGATGCGTGGGAGTGGAAAACTATCCTCGGGGCATGCCTTGTTGAGACCCTTAAAGTCTACACACATCCGCCACTATTCGCTAGATTTCTTGACCATGACCAAGTTGGAAATCCACTTAGGATAATTGACTTGGCGGATGAACCCAATGGCTTGGAGCTTGGCGACTTCTTCCCTTATGGCACGATATCGTTCGTTATCAAAGGCCCTCTGCCGCTGCTTTATCGGGTAAAAGGACGGCTTGATGCTTAACTTGTGCGTGATGATCTCAGGGGAGATGCCCGGCATATCAGCTAAGGACCATGCAAAGACAGCGGCGTTGTCTAGTAGAAACTGAGAGAGTTCTGCCACTATCTCTGGGGCTAGCTGAATGCCAATGCCGACTGTCCTCTCAGGGTGTTCGTCAGATTTGCCGATAACCCTCAAGGATGTTTATGGGTTGACAGGCTCCTTTTTCACATATTTTTCCTCGTTATCCCTAGGATCTTCAAAAAATTTTGTTAATGGCACATGATTCCCTACCGTTAGTATCTCATGGCGATGAGTCTACCAGGCCACAGTTGTTGAGTAACATTCTCGTGATAGCTATTGACTTCCCTTCACACAGCCTGTCCCATTGGGTGTAGAGAACTTCATGAGGAGCATGTGTCCGGCTATTATGCATTTGAGCTTGTTGAGTGTCGGACCACCAATGATGGCATTATATGCACTGAAGTAGTCGACGATTATGAACTCCGTATGAATCTCCGCTATGCTCGGGCTAGCGCCAATGGCCAGGCGTATGTAGTCAGAACCGAGTGGTTGTGTGACATCACAGGAGAAACTGAGTAAAGGTTCATGATCTTGGGGTAATTTCCTGTGCCGCTTGAGTTGGCTATACCAGCCATTGAAGATGACATTGACAGCGGATCCACTATCAACGAGGACCCTTCCGACAGACCATTGTCGAGCATAGCGTCGATCAAGAATGGATCGTCGTAGGGTAAATGCACCTCGCGTTCCTCCTCCTCTGAGAAGGTAATGGGTTCCCAATCAGATTTTGGGAGTCTTGTAGATCACTCATAGAAGATGTTGCAAATTTCTTTGGGGTGATTAGCATATGCATAGCGCTTTCTAGCCTTATGGGACATGTTGGTGATCGGGGCACCTCCGTCGATGGTGTTAATGGGACGCATGGGTTCGATGTTGGCGCACCTTGAACTATTCCAACTTGCCGTCACGATACAAAGTTTCAATTGTTGTTTTGAGAGCGTTGCAGTTTTTGGTGTTGTGACCGCTGTCCTCGTGGTATTTGCACCACTTGTCGGTGTATCTTGGTTTTCCCACCTTTAGGTACTTTCTTGGGGGTGGCGGTGGGATCTGATCTTTGCACTGGTCGTATATTTCTTCATATGAGGCTGTGAGGACTATAACCACTGCATACCGCTGGGACGACTATATCTGCTTGCTACGGCTGTCCCCATGGTATGAGTTGTTACCTTTATTGTAGTGTTGGTCCTTTTGCCGCTTGCTCTGGTAGTTGCCTTGTTGCCACTCTCTCTTTTTATTAGTTGGCGGCGTTGCAGAGGTTTTGCTAGCGGTCTCCTGGTGGCTGGAGGATGGCTGAGTGGACTTTGCTGGTGATGGCAGTGAAGGGTGGGGTTTCTCCATATGTGACGAACTCTGCCTGTGCATGGATGAAGGTTTCGCTCATGACATGGTCATAAATAGTATTTGGATGATTGTAGTTGAGATGATAGACAAACGGTCCCTTCAAGAGTTCTTGCTTGAAGGCTGCCAGTGCCACTATTTTATCAAGATCGCTGCATTGAGATGTTGCCGCTCGCCATCTGGTGACGAATACCTTCATTGTTTCCTCTGCGCCCTGTTTGACATTGAACAACTGACTTGTGTTGTGGCGTCCGGCAGCCAGCAGGATGAACCGAGAGAGGAAAGTGTTTGATAGTGCGTGAAATGAGTCGATGGATCCTGGTGGGCATTCAAAGAACCAACTCATTGCCTCACTATCCAATGTTTCGCTGAACAAGTGGCAGAGGATGAGGTCATCAAACCCATTGTTGTTAGTGACTTTTTTAAAGGTGTCCATATAGACAAAGGAGTCGGTCATGCCGTTGTAATGTGACATCTTTGGTGTTTTCGCTGCGCCATTTCAGCTTGCAGTATTTGGGGTTCCACGCTGGGGGCAGGTGGGTTACCTTCAGTTCTAGCCCTAGCTGCTAAGCGGTTGGTGTGCGATTGTGACTCCGCTTGCTACTCCAACATTAATTGGGGCATGGGAGGTGGGCCCATTCCCAATATTTCTAGTGGGTTCAACGATACTTGCATTTGCAAAGCCGTTGTTTGTACTAGTCTCCCAGTGTTGGTTCAACAACGCCTGGTGCTCTGTGATTGCTCGCTTTGCGTAGTGTTAACGTTTGTCTCCAATGCCTTTTTTAGGTCGTTGAACCTGGACATCAGCGTGGCCACCTATTTCTGGGCCTCAGCCTTTTCCTTGTGCTCTTGTTTACGTTCCATGTTGGCTTTGTGGAGGTCCGCTAAGGCTAGCTCATACATAGCTGCAAGATCTTGGCCCGGAGGTCGGCGGTTGCTGCCTGGATGAGCCTTCGATGTGGTTTCAGCTTGCAGTATTTAGGGTTCCACGCTGGGATTGATTGGTGTGGTGAATAACGCTCGACTGACGTTAGCCGTTGGATTGATGTCAGCCGTTGGGTTGGTGGGATGGAGGTTGGCGGATTGGTCGGCCTACTCTTCAGCGTTTTCCCCACTACCGTTAGTTATGGTGATTGTTGTGGTGGGATAGCCTTTTTGTTCAAGGTGGTTCCCACAGATGGCACCAATATTAACGTCTGATATTTTGCGGTAGCCAATTCTTGATTAACGCTGATCGTGCAGGCGAACCACTGGTTGTGATGCTTTAGAAGCTTCTGCTAGCTGTCAAACAAGATACATAAGGCGTCAGAGGGAAACTGCGTTGGGTGGTATTCTCTTATCCAATTCCTAAGTTAGTTGATGTACTTATGTTGACAATGTAACAGTAGGCAGGTAATTGATGTGTAATTAATAAGGAGAGAGGAGATAACCTTTTATAAGTGGGGAAGAGGTTGATCTCTTCCATGTTTTCGATGTGGGACTGGTGCCTCAGTTCCCAGCTTCTAAAGCTTCTGATGTTTGCCTTGGCAAGGCGCATGGTGGCTCATCAGTGGCGATCTGGGGGTGAGCTGGCGATGTTTCCATAGGTCACCTTATTGGTGGTTGTTGAGGCCGCTGGAGGTAGCTTGAGCGTAGCTTAGTATAGCTAATTATGCTTGGTAAATGCTTATGTAAGTACAACTAGTAAATACACATGATAAAATTCGATCAGAATTCCGCTGTCACAATAGGCATTGGCGTTTTGTCGTGATATCTACATTATTTGATTTTTTCCTTTATGTCATAGCATGAATCTCTCTCTCTCTCTCTCACCCCGTCTTTATTGTAAATATGCAGTTACAAATAATCCAGCCAAAGTAATAAGGATTTTTTTTTTTAATAAAGGGCTGGTGCGACTGCCCTCAAGTCTTGATTAATGAAACCATCGAATACAAGGGGGGGGGGGACATTGAGCCTAAACCCCTTATTATAATAGGCACCTAGAGTACATCCTGAAATAATATCATGAGTCTCTACTAAACAATTGTATTCAAGTACGCACCAACTAACAAAGAATGTGCTTCAGACGGTTCTATTTGCTTCCCAGCAGAGACACAACCTAAAGATAGCTCGATCTGCAACTTGAATACAACATAGCATAATATCCATTCTCACAACTTTCCCATCATGTTGCCACTGGAAAATACATCCAGTGACACCAAGTTTCACCCTGCCACTAGGAGAAAGCGACCATTTGACTAAGTAAAGAACTCTCCGCCTACCAAGAGCAGACAAAGCACTTTGAGTGCACACACTGGCACAAAGCCCGACTAGCCCTACCTAACAAGTGTAGGGGCTTATTACACGACAAAAACGCGACAAAACTAAATAATTGTAGTAAATAAAATTAAAAACAGAAATAAAATAAGTAGCCCAAGCCTGGCCGAAAGTGGGACCCAAGCCCAAGCAACAGTCCAGGAATGAGGAAGACCACACACTGCTAGCCAGACCTGACCCAACTCAGCCGAACCCAGCATAGCACTGCTCCTACACCTTCGCCAGAACGCAGTCAACGAACTACCAGCTCCGACGCTTGTAGGTGAATACATATCCCAGATCAGAACCAAGAAACGAAGAAACGTCTTCGTTGCACCATGGTGAAGTTTTATGGAGACATACCAACCTGGATCAGTTGCTAGCCACTCTGCACAGTATGCCTCACCTCTTGGCTACCTCCAAACCTGTGATCTGCTCCGTCGTCGAAGAGAGAAACAGTACCAGCCACCAACCATGATCTTCCCCTTCCTCACCTCACTACCATCCACTGTGATCTCCCCAATCAGAATGAGAACCTTGATTGAGGGACCCCACTGCACACCAGATCCACGCGGAGTTGACAATTGCCAGTCCGACAACGGTATAAGGGCACACCGCTGAACAGGAAGAAAACCCTATTTTTCCTTCAGGCGCGTTCTTTTGTTTGCCTTACCAGAGCATTATAGTATGCTATCTTTTGTGCATGTAATTCTTATAAGAGAGAAAATAAGAGATTTATGGTGAGAGAGTGCAAAAGTAATAGGGATTAGACCCAAGACGATTCCAAATAGAAAAACATCAATCATTACAATTTGTTTGAGAGGGGACTCTAAATTTCAATGACAAAAATAGGAAATTTATACGGTAAGGAACTATGGAATATATGAACTATCACAGAAAGATTTTTGTATGAATTGTTCATTTAATTAATTTCAAATAAGTCATTTGTGATTTCACTCTCTAGGTTAGAAATTTGAAAGCAGATCTCATCCACTCTGAGTAGAATCTAATCTCACAGAGAATAGAAAGGACTTGTGATTATGGAAAAAAATTTCAGTTTCTAAAACCGATTCGCCTAGATCCGCCTAGACCAACATAAACTGCCTAGGCGGTTGCCCAACTCCAACACCCAACAACTCTGATTTTCCATTACTCAAGTCGGAGAGCCGCCACCCATCACTTAGGCGGCCGAGTTTTAGAACACTAGATTTTATCATCTGTATTCACTAGTTGAGAGGTGAAGAAGACTGAGACTCTTTTTTACTTCTTGAGTCTGAGTTATGATTCAGTTGGTGTGCCAACATTAGTTGTATTCATTTTATGGCATGTTGTTGGTTCATGACTTTCATTGCAGAATCATTATGCACCGGAGAGTTATTAGCTAAATTGTTTTTCTTAATTCTAGGAAGTTAAGCACATATAAGTTGATTTGTCTTTATAGTACAAGTAGAACTTCTGGCTCTTGTTAGTATTACACTTGAATGAAATATTTTTCTTTGATAGGAAAAAAAAAAATGGTCACAAGCTCTCAAGCTCGATTTGACCTCCACCTCCATCAGTTGTTACCGTTAGATTTTCGATAAAGAAGATAAAAACTAGAAAAAAAAAAAAAAGAAAGCAACTTGATATTTTTATTTGGTGTTTACAGAGATGACTAACTAACATATAGTAAAGGTAAGCCTCCTATTTATAGTAACTTGATGTTATCACTTTGACCTTTGACGCTCTATTGATTTTGACATATAACCATGATAAAGTGATTTGGGGTTCACAACCAAAACTAATTGGCAATGGATGGAGTAGTCTAAATGGCTAAACTTTATAAACCCACAGACAATGTTCCATTTTTCCCATGTGGATGTATATATTCTCAACAGTTGCGATTGAGCTAAGGAAAACTGACCTTGTTCCACATCAGCACAATCGTACATAGGAATCTTGAATCGCATGGCAACCTCCAATCCCCTCTTCATTAATTTCTAAAGCTACAATCAAATCTAAAATTAAATATTGATTGAATGGAGCTTCATACAAGTCCTTTAATAAATGGATGGATTTGATAGAGGGGGTATCAAAGCGCACGATAGTTTCTAAGTGTTTTTTTTAAGGGATTGAATATGTGTGTATGGTGTGTGTTTATATATATATATATATATATATAGGGTCCTTGACCCATAGCACCAGAATGACTTAAAAGTAGCCCACTTACATCAAAAGAATCCTGTTCAAACTAACCTTATTTAATAGCAAAATGATAATTTTGGGCTCCATAAAATTAAAAATTACATCCCATTCTATCTCCCTCACCGTCTCCCTCTTGTTGTCGCTCTCTCTCTCTGCAGAATCGCTGCCTCAGCCTCATGGCGCTGCCTCAGTTCCTGACTTCCTCCCCAGATCGCGACACGTGCCGGCCAACCGAGTACTTCACCAGCGTCTGAACCACGTCCTTGGGTCCAGCAAGTCAATCTAAAATAGTGAACACATGAACTGGGCGTATAAGGAATCACCGGCATTTGAACCATGAACTAAGTGTTTCAATTCTAGCAGTAAGGTTTTGATGTCCAGGCTTTGCTTCGGTTCCAGGCTCTTTGGGGACCATGGTGGTGTGTGATATCTCAGTCTTGCAAACAGGGCACTGAGGGCACTTATCAGAAGCAAGGGAGGCACTCTAGACGTGAAGCCATTTGTAGATGCAAGGCCAACAATACAGATGACCATAGAGGGTGACCACTGGCTCACGTGCAGAGTCTAAACAGATGTTGTAGTCCAAGCCACCGTTTTTTTTTTTTTAGGAGGAAACCGTACTATGTTTCTTCTTTAGCTTTTGTGAAATTGTGAGCAACCTTAATTTAGGTATGTCCTGTACATTATGTTTAATTGTGAATTCTAAACCCTAAGTTTTGGTAAAATAGGGCGGAAGGCCCAAAAGGAAAGAAAAAGGGAAGAAAAACAAGTATATTGAGGGGCAATAGAGGCCTATGAAAGGTTTATCAGGGGGCAATAGACCTTTTGAACTGATATATCTCTTCATTTTTTTTTCTTTAATCAAAGTTTTAATTGTGTAATTTTAGAAAGATTTGTTTCAATTTCAGTAATAGAAACGTCTATTGGGGGGCAATAGACATTTATTGCCCTTATGTTGGGGGCAATAGGCCTATATTGGTGGGTAGTAAACATCTATTAGGAGGCAATAAGTTATTGGGGCAATAAACGTCTATTGCGGGGCAATAGATGGCAATGGACCTCTGTTGTCCCGCAATAGACGTCTATTGGGGGCAATAGAGGTTTTCAAAAAAATCCAGTGGATGGCGGTCGATGACAGGATTCCAGCGAAGTTGACGGGATTCCGGCAACTGGTGATCGGTAAACTAAATCTGGCAGCTAGTGACCGGCTCCGGTGAAGTCTTATATGGTTTCCTCTTTTCCATTCTCTCTTTCTCTCTCTCTCTCTCTCTCTAAGTAACAAAGGGGTGAGAGTAAAATGATATTAAAAAACTTAACAAAAAAAAAAATTTAATGGGGTATTAAGAATACCTCCTTAGAGTGTTTTGGGTAAGAGGGAATTAAAAACACTTAATGGGGTAAGTGGGAAAAAAATCCCTATAAATGGGTTAAATGGACAAAAAGTCATATATGTGTATGTGTGTGTGTGGGGGGGGGGGGGGGGGGGGGGCTCTTCCATTAAGAGATCCATTTTTAGGCTATTTTAAGGGGGATACCTTGTGGGACCTATTTTTCGACCATATTTTGACATCTCGACCATTCAGTTTTTAGGTCATAATGTATAGGTCACTTATATACATTTTTATCTAAATTAGTGACCATTAAAGTATAGAACTAGATTAAATCAATGGACGAACCAAATTTGTTCAACCTGAACCGTTCATGTTCATAACAAGTAAATCACTATTGTGAATGCCTTAATGATTGTCAATTTGGCTGAAAATTTGCAGAGGTGATCTCCTTATATAGACCTAAAACAGAACGGTTGAGATATGAATATGTGATTAAAAAGTGGGTCTATATATATAGAGGGCTTCCACTAAGGGATCCTTTTTTTTTGTCTTTTATAGGGATAGCCATTAGACCAACTTTTAGATCATATTTTCACATCTTAACCGTTTAGTTCTTAGGTCCTAATGTATAGATCACTTCTGCAAATTTTCAGCCAAATTGGTGATCATTAAGGCATCCAAAACTGCAACTTACACGAATGGACCGAATCTGTCGAACCGGAACCGTTCGTGTTTATAATGGTAAATTGCAGTTTTGGATGCCTTAACGATCATCAAATTGGCTGAAAATTTACAGAAGTGATCTATACACTAGGACCTAAAAACTGAACGATTAAGATGTGAAAATATGATCGAAACGTTGGTATAATGCCTATCCCTATAAAAGACTAAAAAAATGGATCCCTCACTAGAAGGGCCCTATATATATATATATATATATAGTCACGGCTACAATAAGGCACTATCAGGAAAATATATACATCAAAAACTTCTGAAAATTCAAATTCATTTCATTCCACGCTAAAATAGTGAAATTTCGCAAATTTCATTCAAAAAAAAAAAAAGAGGAGACAATCTCCTCTTAATATTCAGATTTTGTTATAAACTAGAGAATAAGAGAGAAATAGAATTGAGAAACAAAATGTAGGAGGAGGTAGAAGTATATGTTTCATTCTCATTAGACCCCTTTATATAGGAGTAGGATTACATCATAAGGGACATAGCTAATGAATATTTATAGTTGATAGCCACATATATATAATATTTACAACTCTCTCCTTTGTATGTTCACGAATTTGTGATATAGTGTTAGATGCGCTTAATATTATCTCATCAAAAACCTTGCCAGGTAACAAAAACTCAGTGGGATAAAAACAACCCTGGTCGAAAGAGAAAAAGAGTGCAACGCGCATATGTCCTAGGTAGCATTATTCTGAATGCTCCCCCTGATGAGAATCTCTCCCCCCCCCCCCCCCCCCCAGATTGTTGCAAGCTTTATTCATGTATGTAATAAAATACATGCACCATGTATATTAGATATAGTGTGTCGATCACATATATATGTGAGACTATGTGTGCTTTGCATAAAGAGAACTCATCATGAATTGTAATTCCTGCAAAGGTTAAGGTAATACCAATAAAACTATGATATTCTTAATGGATCTTACCTGACATGATAAGAGTAAAACCAATTTCATATGCTCAAATTATAGATAAAGATATAGTTAAAGAATAACAATATAAAGGAACAATAATTGACACATTTACCTTTATCCGAGCATTGAAATTTAAGTATGACATACTTAGCCATAAATATCGATTTGTGTAATTGATAATTTCATATAGGCTCAATATGAGTTCTAGATAAATTCATAACTTAGCGAAAGTTAAAATATGTTGCAATATTGTGAGCATGATTCGAATTCGATTTATTAGTCTTGTCATAGTATTCATTGAGGTAATAAGTCACTTTGACCATAAATGAATGAGTGTATATGAGCTTTAGACTTTTTGATTCCATGAGTGAGCTTTAAGCTCATTCATTCATTCATGGACTTGCCTTTGGCAATATGAATACGTTAACGATTTGGTTAAGCAATATGCTTCTAATGACACATAGGATTTGGGATTTACTTTTAGTAATTTGCCTTTAAGATCTTCATATTAACCAAGACAACATACCATAAGTCTCTCATCAATATAACACATATATGTAACACTGTACTTATAGAAAATTTGTTGCTTGGAGAATAATGATAATCTCATGTCAAAAGATACTTGTGTCATAGTGATTTCAATTCACTTTAGTACACCCTCTTCTAATTTTAAGGGTTGATAAAGTCCAAATATATCATCACGTTTACAATAATCTATTTCATTGGAATTGCCTCTTTCCAATTTGACCAATATTATAGTTTGTCGACACAGTGAAACGTGGCAACCCTTGATGATTTTCAGTAGCGCTAATATAGATGAGATATCATCAAATTTCAATCTCACACATTCATATGTGCATGCATTAGCTATAATAAGCTTAATTGATATCAAGTACTCATTCCTCTTTTAGGAATGTATTCTCTCTCTATAACGAATTAATTAGAGAATGTGGATATCTATATAACCTCATGAAGAGCATTATAGGGCTTGTATAATCTTCCCTTAGAGGGAGCTTAAAACACTAGACTTGGTGGATATATTCCACATAAATTCATGTTGTTACAATAGTGTTTTCTCCCCCTAATGGTAGGAAGATTATCTAGTTTGACCATTCGCAAAATGTGAGATCAAAAATATTGGATTGAAAAATTTCTTTGGTGGGTGGCGACCCAAACCAATTTTTAGGTCAAAAATTTGTAGTTAATGATTGTCACTTTCTCAATTTCTCATAATTGAATGAGACTTTTTCTTAAGATAAGAATAAGACATGATAGATAAATATCACACACCAATTCATGTATTTTTCATACATGATATTTCTCCCTCTTATGGTGGAAGATTGTCTTATTAAAGTGACAACTTGCAAATATGCGATAAATTATAATATCCTCGTTAGGAAAGTTTGCAATTATTGTTGTATTATACAACAATGTAAAGTATGTAGGTAAGTCTACATGACATAATAGATAAAATAATCATACATTGATCATGCCAAAATAATTTTATTTGGCTCGATGAAATTTTTAATTCATTATATAGTATATATTAGTATACTCGTAGTTGGTTAATACAACTTAAATTAGGTGAAAATTTCATCACCAATATATGCAATGGTATTCTATATAGGTACCATAATACGAGCTTAGTTGGAGCCATCAATCAAGATCTGCAGCTCTTGAGATTATTGTCACCTTAGCTTAGCTTTTTGAAGCATCAATTGTGAAAAATTAATTGCAATGGATCATGTCCATAGTTGCATTATATGCATGCAAGACAACTATGTTTACCATTATATTTATTATGAACATTTATGGTTCAAATTGAATTTATTAATGAATACAATGTTCATTATCGTTTGACACTGAAAACAAATGTCAAAATTATATACTTAAATTTCGAGTCTGGGATAATAGTCCATATGAGTATAAGCACATACTCCAATAATAATATATTTAGGGACCATAGCCCTCATACTCAAAACATTTGGTTTGAGTCTTCATAATTAGAAGCATGTTCTAAAAGTGGAGTGAACAGAGGTTCACATGTACTCATAAAAAGAAGAGACAAAAGTCCTAACATAATTGGAGATCAAGAAACAAGAGGTTTCGATCTATTTGATTGTATAACAATCAGTGAGGAATTTTAAATCCTCATATAATTGGATCAAGAAACATGTAGTTTCGATCTCATTATAAATTAACAATTTTATATCAAATTATCAGATAAGATATTAAGAGGAGATCAAATTGAAGCCATCAAACTCATAAAAATACATACGTCGATTCTGTTGGAAATATAATTGATATTATTGATATCAATTGGTAAGTACCAAATACCAAAATAGAGAGATATTCATTTAGAGTAAATAATTGATACATACATTAATATAACATTGTAACAAAATAATTAAATATTTGTTGTAGTCTAGTTGGTTAGAAAATTTGGTTCTCACCTGAAGGACCTGGGTTCAAGTCCTGGTAATGGAATATATTTTATTATTTTTTCAAAAACGAAATAATCATATAAGGTAGATATGACAAAAATAATCATAAGACATCATGATCGAATAAAATAAATAACTATGATAAGTATCGGATAATGGTAAACAAATGAGTTACATATAACAATAATTACCGGAGAATGGTAATAAAATTGATAATAAAATGAGTTATTAATAACAATAACTACAAGATAATTGTAACTCTTGCATCAAATTCTCATGACAAATTCGGTTATGAAAGAATTGTAATAAAGGTAATTTAAACATAATAAATGTGATTAAACAGATGAAGATAAGAAAACATAATTACGTTTAATCGGTGCCAGAACATAGGCTTAAAATGACTAAACAAAATAAATAGAGAAAAAAAAGCGCCTAAACATAGGCTTAAAATTTATCGGTGTCAAGAAAACTGCCACTGATCATGTAATCAATATGTTTTCCATTATCTACAAAAAAATCAGAGACTTTGAGCTTGCTATCTTCACTGACAGATTCTCCACATAATTTTAGTTAAGAAGTAATCATATGTATAGCGGAATTGGAAATTAGTGACAGATTTAAAATTCTGAAGGCGCAAAATGCGTCCATTCATATCGTGCTCTAAATAGAACAATGGTTTTCTCGTGAGCAAATCGATCAACCAATGCTTGCCAAATCTCAAGTGGATCTTTCACCATAACTTAATCATCTTTTAGGATCTTATCAAGATGATAACGCAAGAAAATCATAGGCTTGGCGGGATTTTACACAGATGACTTATTGTCAACTTTGATGGTATTTCCAAGGTTTTTAGCCATAAGGTGAATTTCAGCATCAAATAGTTCTTGCCAGAAATTTCAAGAGGGTCAAAGTCCAATTTTGTTAGTTGCATTATCTTTCTACAAAGAGAAAAGATGATATATATCAGGATCCATAATTATTAGAACAATATGTTTTATAAAAAAATTCATATACAAAACAAAGGTTCCGAAGAGTTCATAAAATATGAACAATGGATCCCATAGGGAAAACACGATAAAAACATTCGTGTGATATCTGTAGAGCCATAGGTCTAAGATTACTCGGTCAGCGGACTTGAGTCTTGATTATTGGAACAATGGTTCTCAAAATCAAATATGAAACATAAATCTCCACAATTACTTTACACAAAAAATACATACAAATATATGTAAATGATCGCAAAAAAAAAAATTGATGTTCATATGTAATAGGAACAAAGATGATAACCATGAAACACATATATCTGTTATGCGATAATATAAGATATCTATGTTATATATGAAGCAATTCATTGAGAATGAAAGAAAAACTCATAGATCATTAGCCTTGGTCATAGGCAACTATATTGCACCATAGGCTTGCGAATCATCATGGAGTTTAGGGAGAAGAAGAAATAAAAGCAAATCGTGCTGATAACATATTATAAACTAGAGAATAAGAGAGAGATAGAATAGAGAAACAAAATATATGAGGAGATAGAAGTGTATGTTTCATTCTCATTAGACTCTTTTATATAGGAGTAGGATTTACATCATAAGGACATAATTAGTATTTATAGTTGATAGCCACATATTTATATAATATTTACAACAAATTTTACATCTTTCACTATAATCATTTACCATACAAATAATTTTTTTCATGGTTCACTAGTCATAATAGTTTCTTTAATTGTTCGAGTTTATATCTTCCACTAAACATCCACTGTATTTTTACATCCTTGTTTCTTTAATTATTTTTTGGAGAATATGGGTGTCAATTCATTAATAGTGAAAATATAGATAGCAAGATTGAGCAATCCATAGGTTTCTAAAACAACGCAAATTACGTCAACCTTAGGAATAAATTCAGGAGTAACCAGTAACCTGGCGATATTTGAAAGAGATCCGAAACAACTCAAGAGCTAACCCTAATTTATTCATGAAATCCTAGAATCACCCTACGCAGAGGGGCAACCCTAGGACACCCGATATACCTACTAGCCCGAGATAGGGCAAAACAGATGCATATACACATTGGATCAAAGCAACAACCCCACCAAATTGGGCTCATTCCAACCCCGATGCCAACACCCTAAAAGCCGGCCAGTCTGTACCAAGCCTAGACCGCCGCATGCAGAGCCACCATCCACGGCGAAAACACGACCAACTCCATCATAGCACAAGGGCCATCGATATCCCATCCTGCAGCAACAAAACATCGACGGCCCAAAACTCCACCGTCAGCAACTCAGCATTAACCTCCATAACGAAAGCACCGGCCCAAGACAACCGCGTCGGCAGATCTGTAGAGAGAGAATAGAAAGCACCACCGAAGCCCGGAGAGCCAACCATGAGAGAAACGATGAAGAGGCCGAGACGAGGGCGATCCTTAAAACAAGAGGCCGGAGACCCATGCTTGATGGTTGATACTCTCATACTGATGTGTCCAATCTGGTAATAGTCGATATTCTAATTAATCTTGTATTTGGATCAGAAGAAACGTCAATCTGATCCATTGAGAAGTCTCCCTAAAAATTACCGTGAGAAGTTCATTGTGGCCCTGGTAGATAGAAAATGGTATGTATATGACCTACCTACTCGTCATGAACAGCTCTCTTGTTCGTTTAGCCAGTTCCGAAATCAGCAACCAGATTCACTTGAATAACACTAATCTTGTACCCCAAGTTACACAAAAATGTATGCATTTGCTATGATTAGATTACATAAGGGGCCATTCCATAAATTTACTAATACAAAGCTACAATTCTTCTTTCAGTTGCCTACTGCTCTCTGTTGAACCGTCATTCTCAATGCTCTCTCTCTCATTCTGGAGCTTCTCAACGACTTGATCTAAAGGAGGATCTCCAGGTCTTCGAAAAACTTGATCTCCAATCTTTATCTCGTAGGCCTCTGGTTGGCTCAACACGAACTCCTTCAACTAGTGAATAGGGAAAAAAGAAAGTAAGAGAACATATTGCAAGAACAAAACAGAGCAGAAGCTCAAGATCAGAAATGATCAGGCCATCAACTCAGGCAGAGGGGAGAGGGAATTAGAAATATCATACCTCTGGCATGTCTTGGCCTCTTTCTATGGTGACCATGATCGTGCTCATATCAACACCCATGAACCGTACCCCAACAGATCCACTTCTCAGAACTTTACTCCATTTCGTAGCAATCGCAGCCACCATATCCTGAGAGTGGAAAAGAAACTTGCATAAAATTTACCATTCATTTGAAGTAATATCAAAACCTCCTTCATTTCCATAGCAATCAATCCTCAATGGTTGCAAATGGAAAACAAGTATACAACAACGCCGTTCCTATTACCTAGAAATCCATCAGATCAACCATAAACTATGCTTATCTCATCGCAACAGGAATCAATTAGTACCGAAATAAGAACTAAAAACATAAGATACAACGGGTTCCAATCCACATATTCAAGGAACTATTACTTATCAGTAACATTTCACACATCAATCCCAAAAGTTCAAACTATATGTTTGGAGTTAAATCATTCAAATCCTTGAACCCTTTTACCAAAGAGTACCATTTGACTTTTCATTGATACACATTCGATTCAAATTCATGTTCAAATAGCTCATGTCACACACCCAATTATCCAATAAGGTTTACCAAGTACGAAATATTCGATCAAAAATAAAACCAGAAAAACCCAATAACAAACAACAGCAAAGACAAAGACCCAATTCACATTAAAGATGAAAAGAGTATGATCGGGATTACCCGAGTCCGTTTGACGCCTAGTCGGAGCTTGATGAACCCGAAAACCGGCCCGGAATGTCGCTTCATCATCTCGGCCTGGATCTCCGATAACTCCATCTTCGACAAGTCGTTCGGCGGCGGATCGAAGGTTTGTGTGGATTTCTTGCCCCATTCTTTCCAAGTCTCGTCCTCTTCGTCGTCTACGACGTCGTCGAGGTCGTCGGTGATGTGGACTCGCCGCTTTCCTCCCTCGGCGAACAGGACGTATCCGCCATTTTGGGAAATGATGAGGGGCAGAATAAAGAAACCGAAAACGGTGACGAGGAAGGGAAATAGTGCTCTGGGGTTTGGCATGCTTTGTGTGAAAGCGTCAAGAGAAGATTATTTGGGGTGTATTTATAGGTTTTGCGAGGAGTGATTTTGTGTGCTCTGTAAAAAAATGCGCCAATTTCGGTTTGGATGAGTCACAATAGTTAGGTAAGGCTTGTATGGTAAGGTAATTATTCTAGTTATGGAAAATGGGTGATGTGATGGAACTACCCTTGAAAAGACGAGCAGGCCTGATTTGGTATGAAGAAAGCTATGATTCTTAATATTTGGAGAAAGTGATACTAATGTTTGAAGAAAGCCATGGAAACATGCTAGACTGCAAGTGGGATAGACACGGCAAGGATTCTTCTAGTAATAGGAGGTATTAGGTTTAAACTCTAGCTTGTGAAAAACAACCATGGAAGAGGGGACAATACCCATGTTGCTCTTGGCCCCCGAGTAGTAACTCATTTAGCCACCATTATTCTAGAACAATATTTGAAGAAAGCTATGATTCTTAATATAATAAATAAGAAGTGTAAATAATACTATTAATTGTAAAAAAAATTTAATTATAAAATTTTAAAATTCAAAATTAATCTGAAACTTGACTTTTTTAATTAAAAAATAGAATAAATTTTTATTTTTTATTTTAATTATTTTTTGGCTTTTTTTTTTTGCAAATGAAAAATTAGAGAATATATGTATTCGAGAATAATTCGGCTAATTGTAAAAAAATGAGATTTTTTTCAAATTTCTAGAATAATTCATAAAACGAGTGTTTGTTTTATTTAAAATTTTTTAATTTGCGAAGTAACTAACTAGGTAGGATACTAATGATCAAACTGACATGATCATTACTAATGGCATGCACCAAAGTCTTCCAAAAACCATATATTAGTAGTAAGGTATGATTTTTTTTTTTTTTTGAATCAATCCATCAATGGTTGCATTACTAAATTCAAGCCAGAATGACCATTATATACCCCTCTACTACCATTCAGAGATAGGCAAAAGGTTGTGGGGATAACACATGGTACATAGTATTAGACCATTCATTTGACACATGATGCTCACTTATTAAAGCAAGCCTATTATCTATGATAACCAGGACATAGACATAAGCATAGTTCAAAATATATAAAAAAAAAAACTAAATTTTCTCTTTGCCTTTGGTGCTAGGGCTAGGAGATTTCTTCGAATACAAAACACTCAGAACTTCTTTAGCGTTAACCTTCTTTACTGTTGATGCTTTTGATGGGTTTTTGTTTTTGGCTCCAAGAGTTCTGCTCCTTTTCTTCTTACTGTTTTGCTCCGTCTTTGCATCTTCAGTTGGCATTGCCGCAATCGGCATCATCACTTCTTTAGGAACCAACGTTCCTCTTGGGGTTTCAATGAGGCCTAAGGACTTGACAGTAAACTTTGATGGGAACTCAGGCATTTTGAGCTTCTTTGTTGCATTATCACTGGTATGTTTGTCCTGCATACCCTCAAGAAAGAACTTGAGTTTCTTTGGAGAAGTGAAAGGAGATGAAGGTCTGCCTCTCTTTCATTATACTTGTCATTCTCGATGGGGACTAAGGCAAGGGCTTGGTCCTCATTCTCTTCCTCACTCTGCATACCCGGACGTAGATGTGCTTGCTTGATGACAATAGTTCTACGACCTTTCGAACTCTCCGGGTTACCAAACAAGTTTCTTGCCACTGGGAGAACCTGCATTTGTGTACCTTGAAATTTAAAAAGGCCATTAGTGAACAGTGGCCCCTGGAAGCCAGGGAAAGAGCTCACCAGATTCAGGTGTTTGGGAGAAGCTGCAACGGGTTTGGTCTTGGGAGGAGTGGCTGTCAAGCAGGTTCCAGCTTCGTAGAAAATAAGATTACACTTTCGATATCTTCCCAACTAGGTTTTCATAGAAGAAGGTAATTTCCTCAATCACCCCCGGAGCTAGCTTGATGGTTTTCTTGAGAAAGAAGGGTTTTGTGATCTCATGGGCAACATGAACATGAATTGTACCTGTTGCATCACACAGCCTACGATCAAACTCCAGAAATCTGCCCGCAATCGAGGCGACATTGATGATAGTTTCCTTGACCTCTAACGCTGGTGGGATGTTGGTAATCTTCACCCAGAAATACAACGTGTTCAGATTGATCAATTGCAGCGAGGAGATCCCATCATAGTCTTGCAGTATGATTGGGGCTTTGTTAAAATACCAGGGGACCTCCCTTGATAACCTTGTTCTTGTCTTTCCTAAGATAGAAAGCAATCACAAAACGGTTTTGGGATCGGTCCTGAACCTTGAATTTTTTCTCTAGAACCCAAATGCGGCGGAGATGCTACTGGAGATCGGCTCCACCAAAAGGTTTCGCCGTTAGAGGCCTGGCAAGTAGATAGGCCTGAGAACCTCACCTCGCATAGGCCCCAGCCATGTGAGAGAGATCGACAACATGGGCCAGGGACGTTGCAAAACTTGCAGTGACATCGTCGACAGACATGATGAATGAGCGGGAATGGAAATGGGATTGGACTGCAGCAGTTGCTGTTTAGGATTTGGTTGGAGAGCGGCACAGTATGCCTTAGGGTTTTAGTAGTAAGGTATGATTGTTGCAAATTGCAACAAATATATATTTTTTTCCCTTAAAAAAAATATCAATACATGCAAACAAGAAGATATAAAATGGTAGGCATGATAGTTTGACATACCCAATACAGCCATACGTAGTTAGGAAACCATATTATATATACATATTGGCAAATTTATTTATCATTTGCTGAAGCAAGGAGAAACATATACAAAGAGAGGAGGACGAAGCCAAAAAAACTCTCAGGCAAACATAAAAATATAATATGAAAATACAAACTGCGGAAATAAAAACTTTGGGAGACCTAAAAGGTCATTGTACAATTTGACAATTCAAGACTAGGGTGATAGAAATCCTGACTTATTTTTATGGCGAAAGTATACATCCACATATCCGCTCCTTGAATTTGAATGCATTACATAGCTACCCACAAAAGATTGGTAGTGGCTAGAAAATGACAAATAGGGATTGTATTTCCCGGCTTTATTTTGAGGACTTGAAAGGCCAAATGCTTAGGGTTCTAGCCAGTGGTATCAGTATGGCAAACAGCTACTGCTTTGGCTTTTGTAATTCCATCAGCACCTACCAATGGAATTGTTAATGCTTGATATTTAGCGGTAACTAAATATGATCAATGCAGGTCCAGTGAGAGGACCGTTACTCGATACTACCGATATTCCCGCTACCTGTCAAGTGAAACACAAAGAGGGCGTCAGAGGGAGACCGCGTCGGGCGGTCTTTTCTTCTCTGATGCTTAAATTAGTCAATGTATTTGTACTGACAGAATAATAGTAGGCAAGTAGTAAATGCGTAATTAATGAGGAGAGATGAGTTAACCTTTTATAGGTGGGGAGGGAGCTGGTCTTCTCCATGCTCTCGATGTGGGACTGACATGCTTCAGTTCCAAGTTTCTGGAGCTTCTGATGCTGTGCTGGCTCGGCGCGTGGCGGCTCGTCAGCGGTGATCTGGGAGTAAGTCGGAGTTTAGACAGTAACCTACCTGGCTGTGTTCCCATAGGTGACTCTTATGGCGGGAGCTGGTATTTCTGGCGATGGTATGAGCGTGGCTCATTGTAGCTAATTATACTAGGCAAATACTCATGTAGGTACAGGAACCATGTACGCTCTTGTTGCTGATTTGTGGCAGTAAAACACACCATAAACATAGCTCTCCTTATGGCACGCAATAGACCTGTCTCCAATATTTTGGACTTGAGTAGTCTCAATGCTATATTGTTGCTTGTTATCGTTTCCTCCCTCAATTGAATAAACTTGGACGTACTTTCCGAGCTTTGAAACTGTGAAATCGATCTAGGATTCTAACGACGTTGCGCAGTACTTTTCTTCGCCTTTAATTGCCGGTGCCTCACACGCTTCGATTGTGCTTTTCATTATTTCTGCAACTTGTGACTTGGGTTTCACTCCAAAGTATGTTAGAATTTCTGGCAACTTGCTGCTTGAAAAGGGTATGGACTTTGCAACTTGACGAGGCAAAACAGTTGCCTTATTTGAGGGTTTCAAAAATCGCAATGTCACCTTTTTTCCCAAATGCTGAAGATCTTTTTCTTGGAAGTATGTAGTTAAACCTGGTTCCGGATCCACTTCTCCTTCTTTAAAGGCAGCTCCCCAGGCAACATTATGACTTATATAGCTAGCAACTGCTGTAAGACTTACAGACCCTTTCTAGTCCCAGTGTAACTTCTTTCACCTTCTGACCCATATATCAGTTCATTTGATGAGCATACTTGTCTTTGGTGAAAACGTGGAAATAATTATAATTAAAAAAATAAAAAGAAAATTAACAAACCTTCTATGACTTTAGTTTTACTTTTTTTTTTTATTTTTCTTTTTCCTTAAAATCTCTGGAATATCATATTTCAAGGAAAAAAAAATCTCATTATATCTATCCCGTACATTAATTAAAAGCTCAGTTAGCTTAAGGTTTCTTGTACGTGTTTGAATTTAGAATGAATTTACCTTAGACTCAGTTAATTAAGTTATATTAGTATTAACTAAATGGTATATACCTGCAAGGTTTAGAAGTTGTTGTATAGCTTTGGAAGGCGATGGAGATTTTGGCAAAGCTGAATTCCAGTAAGACATCCAGGACTTCCCATCGTCGACCTTATTAGCATACCCAATTCCCACCACTACTGATGCCACCTGCGCGCATGCCACAAATTAACTACATATTAGCTAGTCAGAGCATTTTTTGCAATGCTAAATATTTTTTAGTCAAATTTTAGCTAATTGTATAGAACAAAATACTATTTACTCCATATACTTATAAGGTCTCGACGTTTCAGTCCCTGACATTTCGATTTCATCTAAAAACTCCCTAAACTCTCCAATTTCACCCATTTGGTCATTGCCGTCAACTTTCCGTCAAAAGTTTTGTTATCTTGCTAATGTGGCGTCTCTTTCACACCAAAATGTCTATTTTACCCTCATTTACTATTTTTTTTTCTTTTCCTTCTTTCTTTTTACCGAATCACTCTCAGGAGGTTTCTTTCTCCCTAAACTCTCCAATTTCACCCAATAGGTCATTGCCGTCTAAAAGTCGCGATGAAATGTCTATTATGCCCTCAGTTCTTTTTTTTTATATAATAAATTTATTCCTTTCTCTTTTAAAAAAAAAATCTTTTTTCTTTATTTTATTTATTCTTTTTTTTTTTTCAAACAGAAAGAAAGAAAGAAAAACAGAAAAAAATAAAAAAAACAGAAAGAAAGAAAGGGAAAAAAAATCCTTTTCCAAAAAAAAAAAATAATAATTAATTAATTAAAAAAAAGAACTGAGGGCATAATAGACATTTCACCGCGACTTTTAGACGGTAATGACCTATTGGTCTGAAATTTTGAAGTACATGGACTAAACGTGTGAAATTAGAAGGTCAGGGACTGAAGTGTTTTTCGAGCAAAAGTACAAGGAGTAAACAATATTTAACCATATATATATATATATATATATATATGAATGAAACTGAATACTTGAGATTTGAGATCCTGATTTAATTACAAATATCTACAAACAAACTCACATTCGTACTGATCAAGTAATAGATTTGAAATTGAAATGAAACTGCACAGGGGCAGTAAGCCACTAAGGCTACAAAAAATGAAGCAATGTTCGACACTTTGATACAAAAACCGATCAAGCCTTCATCAATTCACAAGTGGTAATCTTTCATGGCAACCAAACAAAGAACCTGCAAAGAAAAACCATATAATTAGTTTATGTGGGATTTCAGTTCAGCAACATATATAATGCAACTGAACATATAATTCTAAAAAAACTTGCTTCTGGACATATATTTCATTTTCACTTTCAGTTTAACCACATATATTTCAGTTCAGCAACAAATACAAAGAAGTACATTGAAACCTCAATTTTAGCACAAACAAAACATACAAGATCCGAAAAACAGTCACACACATTTCCTTAATCTCCAATTGATTCAACCCCTTCTATGTCAATTACTCAAATGCTAGATACATAACACCACCAATATCACCAAGTGTATGGGAATGAGTACCTCACCGATATCAGAAAGTAGAATCGCGCTCGAGCTACTTTGTCTTCCATCCGGCTCCAGTTTGTTATCTGTCTCAAAGCTCTTCTCCAACAATTGAAATATCAAAAATCAAAATCAATATTCTGATCTAATCTGACTGCCACAAAAGGAAGACAAATCGAAGAAGTGTGAGATTTCGTGAGATGGAGAAAGATCCAAACCTAGAACAAACAAAACTGGGAATGGAAGTCCTCACCTTGGGCGTCAGAGATCGAGACAGAGGAGCAGTCAACCAAGCGTCACAGATCGAAACAGAGGAGCCATCCACCAAGCGTCGTAGATTGAGACGGAGGAGCTGTCCACCAAGCCTCACAGATCGAGATGGAGGAGCAGTCACGGAGAAGCCGTCGACCAATCATCGCAGATCGAGACGGAGGAGCACTCGACCAATCGTCGCAGATTGAGACGGAGCTGTTTACCTCACTGGGTCATCGGGAATCAGAGGCGGTAGTGGTGATTGTACCGGCGGCGGAGGACTGGAGGATATGGGTTTGCTCTCTGACGGAAGAGAGGGTTTTGAGAGAGAGGAAGATTCGTTTTTCAGTTTTTGTCTGAAGACCACGATTACTCGGTAGCGCTAGGGTTTAGCATATTGGAGACTTGAGTTGGACTTGGAACGTTTGTTTTTTGGAGTTGGGTTTCATACCTTTGGGCCTCAAACGGACAGACTCTATTTAAAAGACCCATTTCCTAATATGATAGACTCTATACTTCTATAGTTTTATACATATATATATATATATATATATATATCATGTAATAGAAAATAACAAAATAAAATATAAATTTTAGGGTCGGGCCGGACCGTAGGGTAGGGTTGGGCCTAATTTGTATGACCCTTACCTTACCCTATTTGAGAAAGGGTCTGGCCGGCCCGCCCTAATGGAAGGGTCTGGCCGGGCTTCGGCCCTACGGGCCGGGCAGGCTTAGGGCGGACTTTGGGCCCAAGGGCCATATGATGAGGCCTAGCTTCCAACACATCACGTATCCAGTGATACCTCACATCAATGTGCTTTGATTTTGAGTGAAAACTCGAATTCTTACTCAGATGAATTGCACTTTGACTATCACAATACAGAATATATTTTTGATGCTTATAGCCCAAGCCCAATTCCTGTAGGAATTTCTTCATCCATAAAATTTCTTTACAGGCTTCCGTAGCTGCTATGAACTCTGCTTCTGTAGTTGACAAAGCAACACATTTTTGTAGCTTAGATTTCCATGAGACAGTTCCCCGTGAAAATGTAATCAGCTATCCTGATGTAGACTTTCTTGAGTCAACATCTCCGGCCATATCTGCATCTGTATAGCCTATTAGTTCAGGCTTCCCACTTCCAAAGCATAAATCCATTTTGGAAGTACCTTTGAGATATTTAAGAATCCACTTAACAGCATTCCAATGCTCTTTGCCTGGATTAGACAGAAATCTGCTAACAACACTAACCGCGTGTGTTATGTATGGTCTTGTACACACCATTGCATACATCAGGCTTCCAACCGCTGAGGCATATGGCATCTTTGCCATTTCTTCCTCCTCTTTCGCACTTGTAGGACTCTTCTTCGAGCTGAGCTTAAAGTGACTAGCAAGTGGAGCAGCAATTGGCTTTGCTTTCTCCATATAGAACAGCTCCAATACCTTCTTGATATATTTTTCTTGTGATAACCACAACTTCCCATTCTGTCTATCGCGGGTAATATTCATACCAAGAATCTACTTTGCTGGTCCCAAGTCCTTCATAGGCAAAGACTTACTGAGCTCTTTCTTCAGTTTGCTAATCTTGTCACCATCTTGTCCTACGATCAACATGTCATCAACATACAAGAGTAGTATGATAAAGTCACCTCTTGAGAAATTCTTCACAAACACGCAATGGTCTGAAGTTTTCTTCTGATATCCTTGCTCAATCATGATGGAATCGAACTTCTTATACCATTGTCGCGGCGCCTGCTTTAGTCCATACAAACTCTTTCTCAGTTTACAGACTAGATATTCTTTGCTTTTGACTTGAATCCTTCTGGTTGCTCCATGTAGATTTCCTCTTCAAGGTCACCGTGAAGGAAATCCATCTTCACGTCAAGTTGTTCAATCTCCAGATTTAAACTTGCAGCCAAACCAAGTACCACCAGGATAGATGTCATCTTCACCACGGGCGAGAAAATTTCTTCAAAGTCAATTCCCTTTTTCTGATTGAAACCTTTAACGACTAGTCTTGCCTTGAATCTGGGTCGTGAGCTATTCTCTTTAGTCTTCAATCTATACACCCATTTGTTTCTGAGTGCTCTCTTACCTTTTGGTAATTCCACCAGCTCATAAGTCTGGTTCTCATGCAAGGACTTAATTTATTCTTGCATGGCTTCCAATCACTCCCCTTTGTGGTCATCTGTCAGAGCTTCTTCATAAGACTCTGGCTCACCTCCATCTGTGAAAGTAACGAACTCATGTAGAGGATATATGTTTGAGGATCTGCGTTCCCTGACTGATCTTTGAGGGGTCGGTGCCTCTTCCTCATCATTAGTTGCATCATCAACTTGATCATTAATCATCGGGTCATTTGCTGTATCATTGACATCTTCAGTATCTCTCCAGCCATCCTGGTTTGTTGGCGAAGGAACTTTATCCGGGTTCATCGAATATTCTCTGGGTTGTTTAGGCTTCTCAGTCTTCTGAGTATCTTCGATGTTTAGGTCTTCGAAGAAGACAACATCTCTGCTTCTGACAATCTTCTTATTGACAGGATCCCACAGCCTATACCCATATTCTTCATTTCCATATCCCAGAAATATACATTCTTTAGACTTGCTATCTATTTTTTATCTTTCATCTTTGGGAATATGAACAAACGCTTTGCAGGCAAATACCTTCAAATGATTGTATGAGACTTCCTTTCCAGTCCAAAACCTGTTTGGCACGTCACCATTTAATGGAGCTGAGGGAGAAAGGTTGATCACATCAACCACAGTCGTTAGAGCTTCACCCCAAAAGCTCTTAGGCAGCTTAGCATGAGATAACATTATTCTGATTCTTTCAACAATAGTTCTGTTCATCCTCTCGGCCATTCTGTTGTGTTGAGGAGTCTTTGGACCAGATCGTTCATGCCTGAGTCCATTACTTTTGCAATAGTGTCTGAACGCCCCCATGTACTCTCCCCCGTTGTCGATGTGAATGCATTTCAATCTCCTGCCTGTTTCTCGTTCAACTTTGGCATGAAATTGCTTAAATACTTCGAGCACTTGATCTTTAGTTTTCAGTGCATAAAACCCATACCTTCCTGGAATGATCATCAATGAAGGTGACGAAGTATCTTGCACTTCCTAGAGTACTGGTGGTCATGGGACCACACACATCAGAATGTACAACATCCAAAACATTGGATTTCCTTGGTGCAGGAGAATGATGGAATGAAGCCCTATGTTGCTTTCCAGCCAAGCAATGCGTACATGGTTTTAGAGGCATATCTTTAACATTGACACCAGTTAATACCTCTCTTTTAGCTAGAACAGTAAGTCCATTCTCGCTGATGTGACCGAGCCGCTTGTGCCATAACTCGACCGACGAATCTTCTCCGATTGTAACTGCATACCCACTACAGATTTTTGCATAAGTCATGTAGAGAGTGTTCTCTTTCCTCCCTCGGGCTAGAATTTCTGGACCATTACTGAGCCTCCACTTTCCACCACCAAAGACACTTGTGCAGCCTTCATCATCAAGTAATCCTGTGAAATCAGGTTGAGACGCATGTCTGGAACATGTCTCACATCCTTGAGAACCAAGCAGTGGCATGTGTTGGTTTCAAGGGAAATATCTCCCCTTCCCACGATCTTGGACCGCTTATCATTTCCCATCCTGACATTACCGAAATTTCCAATATTGTAGGATGTAAAGAACTCCTTTCGTGAGGTTACATGAAATGATGCACCAGAATCGATGATCCAACATGTATCTTCAGATATCAAATTAACATGACCATCTCCATAAATGATGAGTACCTCTTCTTCGTATGAGGTAGTAAAAGCTGTGTCTCTGGCACCACCTTTCTCAGTCTGCTCTCTCTTGAGCCTCCTGCAATCCCTCTTTATGTGGTCTTTTCCACCACAGTGAAATTTGATGTCCTTCTTTGGGCTGAACCTGCCTTTTGACGATCTTTCCCTTTGCCTTGGTTGTGGAATTTTCTACTGCTTCCATGGTTGTTGGTGACGAGGGCTTCTGACTCGATCGATATTCCTTGCTCCTTCCTCCTTGCTTCTTCATTGAACATGCTGTCTTTTACAGTGCTCAGTGTGAGAATGCCTTGAGGAGCTGAGTTGCTTAATGACACCACTCCCAGCTATCTAGCAACGAGGTTAGTAACAATAGTGCTTGTAACTCATCATCAAGCACCATCTTCATATTCGTCAATTGATTCACCATGCCTTGGAAGTCACTCAAGTGTTCCGAAACACTTTGACCATCCCTGTACTTTGTGTTCACCAATCGCCGAATGAGCGAGGCTTTGTTTTGTGCGGTCTTTCTCTCGTACATGGACTCCAACTTTGTCCACATTGAGTAGGCATTGGTTTCCTGTGCCACATGATGAAAAACACTTCCATCAACCCATTGACGAATTCCTGCAACAGTTTTTATGTTCAGGATGCTCCAGTCCTTGTCAGTCTTGCCTGTTGGCTTCTCTCCACCATTTTGAAGAGGCTCGTACATATCCTTGCAGTAAAGGATGTCTTCCATTCTGGGCTTCCAAATGGAGTAATTCGATGATGTCAACTTTACCATTGTTGTTGCCGATGACGACGACTCCACCATCTTGATCACCACGAGATGCCACGAACAATGAGCGTCGGGCTTTGATACCACTTGTTGGGAAAGAAGGGCTGCCTTAATACAAGGCTAATGGATAATTGGTTATCCCAGGATCTAACTTTTCCCACCTCTCGTGTGATTTGCGGAATAGCAACAAATAAATGAAAGAAGACACAATATTTAACGAGGTTCGGCAAATGTGCCTACGTCCTCGGGGCAGTAGTAATACTCTCTTCCACTTTATAAATAATAGGATTACAAGGCAATCTCACTTTGATGACTAAACTCCACTAAAGTGGTAACACACACTCTATCTCTCAAGAAGAATTTTCTTCTCACTAATCTCTCAAGTGAGGGTCTCACTACTATCTCAAACTCTATTAGTTTGGAATGACTCTTGCCTTGGTTGTTTTTGTTACAACCTTTCATGCCTATTTATAGGCAATTGGGTTCATGGATATGACATGCAATTGGAAGCAAAGTCAAGTTTTCTTCCAAGTTTGGCATGCCTAACTTCAAAGATGGCTTGCTACCTACCTTCCAAGATGACTTGCTATCTACCTTCTTTGAATTTTCCAACCCATGCTTTCCTCATGTGGTAAATCATCACATGGATTTCCTCCTCCATTAAGGAGGGACTGCCCATCACCAAGTAAGTCATCTCTAGAAAATCAAGTCAACCAGAAAGTGTTAAGAAGTTTCTACCTCCCTTATACATAAACTAGTTGTCATATATGCATACGCCTCCAATGGAAAACAAACCAATTTCACAACCAAATTTCATCTGCTATGGTTACTATTCTATAAATAGTACGTCCATTGACTAGTAGCTGCTTGATGTTGTAGTCACCAAATAGTTATAATGTTATATGGTGCTTTTTGGATATTTCTTTGCGATTTCATCTGGTACTTTTGTTTAAGAGAATCTTCCTGAACGAGTTGTAGAGATTCCAGGTGGTGGCTTTCCAAGAATCCTCCCTAAACGAGTTATCAGTCGGCAATAGCAGAAGGCTCTAAGTAATTAGGTGGTCGCTTATTTACTTCACCTTTCCACTCATCTAGCTTCTCTTTTCTTGGATATTTCTTGGATCCCTCTTTCGTTTGGTACTTTTGGCCTTCAAATGAAGTTGCCAGTTAATTGGATGTGGGTCGTTTTTGAAAAGCAAGTCAAACCCAGAAACTGCTAAGCAGGTTCGTTCTTCCTCTCCTATATATCATGCAGTATAGTTACTAATCTATAAACGTACAGTCCATCGTCTAGTAGCTGCTTGATATTATAGTCACCATTGTCGAATAGCTGTGGTGCTGTCCTGTTTATTTCTTTGTTTGATAGGAAACATCGACAGGGGAACCAAAAGGGACGATTCGAACTTCTTCCAGGTTTCATATAATACTCTTTTAAAAGCTACTGATAGGTTTTCTTCAGAAAATTTGATTGGTGTGGGTACTTTCGGGTCTGTGTATAAAGTACTTCTTGATAGAGCTCAAGTACCTGTTGCTGTGAAGATATTTAACTTATTACACCAAGGATCTTTGAAGAGTTTCATAGCCGAATGTGAGGTGTTGAGAAGTATCAGGCATCGCAACATCGTTAAGATTATAACCTCATGTTCGAGTATTGATTTTCGTGGTAATGATTTCAAGGCTCTGGTTTATGAGTTCATGGAGAATGATACCTTGGAAGAGTGGCTGCATCCAACCCAATAACATTTCTACAAATCTACCAAGTGTTATTAAATTAAGAGGACCTGTTAGCTATGTTGCGCCAGGTAAATTGATTATCTTCATATTCTGCAGCAAATTGTTTCTCCTTTTTCCCAGTATGAATCTGTTTTACTCCTAATAACATTTACACGTACTTCATGTTACAATAGATGTAATTACCTCTAGCTTGCGATACGCTCTAGTACTATTTGCAATTATATATACTGACAGCAAGGGACTTTTAATTAAATTGTAGAGTATGAAACGGAAGTGAGGCGTCAACATATGGGGATGTGTATAGCTTTGGGATTCTCTTGTTAGAGATGTTTACAGGAAAGAAACCCACTGACGACATGTTCAGTGACGCTTGAACCTTCATAAATTTGTGAGTATGTCTTACTTTGAGGGAGTATTTCCAGAGATTGCAGATCCAAGACTGCTTCTTGAAGGAGGCAACACTCCTCCCAGTAAATGCAGTGTGAAATTCAAATCGGAAATTGGGCAGTGCTTGAGATCGATATTTGAAATTGGAATTGTGTGTTCCAGTGAGTCCCCGAGAGACAGAATGGATATACATTATGTTGTATCTGAATTGAATTCCGTTAGGGATGACTTTCTGAATAAGCTGCATAGTTATAGTCCAACTGTTGGTGTAAGGTCAAGATCATGCAGCAGCTGCATGGTTTGTCGACGCAGGATGAGCGAACCACCTGCATGGAGGTCATGGTCAAAACGCTGCTACCGCCAGGTGAAATATTAATCTATGATGTAACTTATGCATGGTTATCCTAATTGTAGTTTGATATATTATTTTTCCTAGTAATAATTTGATCATGTTGTCTAAACCATATTTCATCATGTTTGAAATGTCTGCTAAGATCGGTTCTGCGAATCTCGTTTATTATGGTATCCTTCTGAGTTGTGGAACATGCGGAGCTTAGAGGTGTGGCTGCATCCAAGCACGAGAACAAAAGAGGTAAGAGATGCGCCCAAGATCTCAAGTCTTATCCAGAGGCTAGAAATCGCCATTGATGTTGCTTGTGCACTGGATTTTCTTCACAATCATAGTGTAATGAGAGTTCATGGTGATCTCAAGCCAAGTAATGTTTTTTTTTGGACGAAACGCTCATGGCAGTGATTGGACACGTTCATGACTGTATGCCGGCAAGGTCTCCCTCATACCTAAGCAATAATGTTTCTGAAAATATATCAAGCTCCACTATAGGATCCGTGGGTTACACTGCTCCAGGTAATTTTAATTTCCTTATATGCTTCACAAATTTCTCTCCTTTATTATTATATAATTAAGCGAGTGAGGGTTATGGGTATATTTCATTTTGACATTTTCACCATTTCATTTTAAATCATTTGTGTCCTTACACTTATAAATTCATCATGGGTGAATATATATATATTTTTTTAACCGATAAGGGATTAAGCGATATTAGTTCCTCGGAGGTAGACGATGTAGGGAACAAGTCCCACCCTCAATCCCACAGGAGAAGGGCCTACCACACTCTGGGAATCTACCCCGTCCCCGTATCATAAAATTTTATTAAAGAAAAAGGTAAACTTACAAAAACATGGAGCAAAAATGAACCCCCAAGTACAATGCAGAAAAAGAAAAGATGGAAAAACTGAATTTCATCGGCTACTCTAAAAAGGTTACAACATAACCATAAAACATGTGGTGTTGCAATAAATCCTTGCTGCAAAGGAACCATGAGACCACCAACTCTTAGGTATCACGCTGATAGAGGAAACCTGAGTCATCCATTAGAAGAAAAAGAGAGAGAGCAGGCGGTGGAACCTCATACCATACCAACGAAGAAGAAGCCAATCCCAAGTTCGCCATTCTATCTGCAACAGTATTCCCTTCACGGAGAACATGAGAGCAATAAAAGGACATAGATCGGATGCATGATAATCAATTTAACCATGCAATATGAAGACGCCATGGTGGAGAAAAGGAAGAAGAGGTAATGCATGCAAGAACATTAGTAGAATCACTCTCAAGCCAAATATAGCGCCAACCAAATTTAAAAGCATAGTCAATCCCAAGAATAACTCCCATTAATTCGGCAAAGAAGGCATTTTGGTTACCTAGCCCACGACAGAAACCACCAATACAATGACCATTACTATCTCTAAACACACCACCACAAGCTGCAGGCCCAAGATTACCCTTAGCCAAGCCATCAGTATTAAGTTTAACCCATGGAACCAATCTTGAAGCAGTGTGAGACATTGAGGTAGGCTGAATACCCAACCCAATCAATAAATTATTATCTACAATACCACTTGAGTAACCGGGCATGTTGGGAGCAGCGAAATGAAGCCAAGCTTTAGTGGATCGGAAAACTCTCATAAGAGAAGGAGGTTTATCATCAAAGTGTAGCCTATTGTGTGTCTTCCATATAGCCATCAATACAAAAAGACGGCCACCAATCCAAAGATTCTTCAGTTGAGTGGAAGAAAGGCTTACATGTGATTGAGTTTAGAAAATCAACAATAGAACCATTAGAAGGCAATGAAGTCCCAAAGCAACATGCCAACCATTGCCAAACATGTTGAGCAAAGGTGCATGAGACAAATAAGTGATCTAAGTCCTCCAAATAGCCAAAATTACAGAGCTGACAAACAGAGACCATAGGAATGCCATGCCTTTGAAGTTGATCATCAGTGGGCAACTTATTATGCAAGAGATGCCACGCTAGCATAGAGTAACGTGGAGGAATGAAATGCCGCCATATCTTTGTTGCCCAATCAATAGATGCTAGGCGCTGGCGAATAAGCTCATAACCCTTTGAAAAAGAAAAATGCCAAGAGCCAGAAGTTTCCCAAATTAAGAGATCAGGCGTTGAGTCAATGGGAAGAGGAGTATGAAGAATTTCAGCAGCTAAAGTAGGAAAAGAAGTAATAAAGCTATTTGGTAAGACCCGCTGCTGACCAGATACAAAAGACTCCAATTTAGTCATTAACGGTGCAGGAAAGTGTTGAGCTTGAAGCTTGTTAAGCAGAGGAGTATCGAGCCAACGATCTGACCAAAACATGACAGATTTACCATACCCTACAAGCCATCTGGAATTCTGGAAAATTAGTGGAAGAATAGCCTTTAACCCATGCCAAATTGAAGAACAAAAATATCTATACTTCATTTGATGAAAAATAGAGAAATGAGCGCATGCAAAAGAGCTCCATAAGGATGCAGATGTGAGAACACTCCAGCCTAAACTTAGAAGAGCAGCAGTGTTATTGGATTTAAGATCACGTAAACCAAGACCAGCTTCTTCCTTAAGAGCACAAACTTGCTGCCAAGAAACGGTGACAATCTTTTTCATAGCCAAGTTTCCAGACCAAATAAAATTAAGAGCACAAGCAGACAAGTGTTTCAAGAGAGATGAGGGCCAAAGGTAGACATAGAAGCTATGAAGAAGTAAGCTCTGAAAAACATCATGTACCAATTACAACCGACCCGCCATGACGAGCCTTTGCTTTATCCGCGATACCTTGAAGATGAATTCGACGTGGCTTGCCCTTAAATATGGGTACACCCAAATAAGTGAAAGGGGTAGCTCCTAATTTAAAACCAAGAATCCGTTTCACACATTTACGTCTATGGGAATAAGACTCCCCCATATAGAAAGTACTTTTATCCTTATTCACCATTTGCCCCGAAGCAACACCATAATTTACTAGAAATTTCTGTAATCGTTTGAGAGAATTGGCATCCCCACGACAATAAATAAACAGATCATCAGCATAGAGCACATGTGTGAGTGCACAACCTCTTGGCTGCGAAATAGGCTTAACATGTCGAGAAGAAAAAAGCAAAGAGAGTCCCCGACTTAGTGCTTCTTCTGCAAGGCAAAATAAGATAGGGGAGAGAGGATCCCCTTGTCTTACCTACCACCACCACCCGCCCCCCCCCCCCCCCCCCCCCCCCCCCCCCCCCCCCCCCCCCCCCGCACAACTGAAGAAACCATGAGGAGAACCATTTATTAAAACAGAAAGCTTTGCTGACTTTAGGATGGTAGCAACCAAGTCTATGAATCCAGTAGAAAATCCAAATTGTGTCAAAACCTGAAAGAGAAATTGCCAATTTAAAGTATCAAAAGCTTTAGCAATATCAACTTTAATTCCCACATTACCTCCTGAGATTTTCCGATCCAACAAATTAAATCCTTCCGAACAAGTGAAATGCAATCTGAAATCCTCCGGCCTTTTAGAAAAGTTGTTTGCTGAGGAGAGATAATCCGAGACGCAATAGGGCCCAATCTGCTGGCTATGATCTTTGGAATAATTTTAAACAAAAAATTAGCAAGTGCAATGGGATGATACTGTGAGATAGCACTTGCCCCCTCAACTTTCGGCACCAGCACAATGAAATTAGAGTTTGCATTGGGTATAACCAGTTTTGTTGGAAAAAGAACTGAACAAAAGCAATCACATCTTGACCCACAATATCCCAGCAAGTTTGATAAAAATAACCTGGAAAGCCATCCGGACCAGGAGCGCTAGAAGGATTTATAGAGAAAACTCCACTTCGAATCTCATCCGCGGAAGGAACTGAAACCAGAGTAGAGTTTTCATCGGCAGAGACTAAGCTAGGAATAACCTGACAAAATTCATCAACATCTTGTGGAGCAGCCCCGGGACCATACAAAGTCTTGTAAAAATCAACCACATGATCCGCAATACTTTGTGGCTCAGAGAGGAGAGCCTCCCCATCCTTTAGACAATTAATTGTTGCTCTTGCAAATTTATTCCGAGCATAAGCATGAAAAAAAGAAGAGCATTTACCACCATCTCTAAACCATTTAACCCATGCCTTATCTCTCCAGAATGCCTCCTGTTGGCGAATAGCCTCAAGAATTGCAGCCTTAGCACTTACTTCTGCCTCAAAATTACTTTCACAAGACCCATCAGAAGCTATATTTTGTTGAATGGTTACCAAATTGGCACGTGCAACCTCCAAATTTCTATGAACATTTCCAAAGACCGTGTATTCCAATTTTTCAGGCTAGTTTTCAGGGCTCTCAACTTTTGCAAAGTGACATACATAGGGCAACCCACAGGCATGGTAGTAGACCAACACTTCGCCACCAACTGCTTAAACGATGAATGAAGTAGCCACATAGACTGGAAGCGAAAAGGTTTTGGCCCACTTGACATAATCTTGCTAGCTGAGAATAGAAGATTGCTATGATCAGAAACTGTTCGAGGAAGAGCAATGCAATGGGCAAAAGGCCAAAAACCGAACCAACAATCATCACAAAGAGAACGATCAAGTCTTCGCTCCAAGTGGCGTTGGCCCCAATCTTTAGACCAGGTAAAGAAAGCCCATGTGGTATCCAAATGGGTATATGTACATACTAATTTCAATCAATCTTGTCCAACTATTAGTTTTTTTGTCAACTACAATATGACGTATTTTGAAATTTGTCTCACTTACGATATAATTTGCATGCAACGTTAGTAAATCGTGATCATACAAGATAGCCCACTCGAGTCACATTTTTCAACTTACAAAATCTTTGACGGAAAAACTAATAATTAAATCATATTAATTAAAATTTGAGAGAACAAATGTATATGTGATGAAATTAGAATCGCATGGGAGCACTGTTTTATAAAGTGTAAAAAGAAATGAATTAACCATATATTTAATGTAGTGCTGTAGTGACAAATATTGTGATATTGTTTGAACTGTAGAGTATGGTAGGGGAAGTGGAGAGCGAAAATACTGGGATGTTTACAGCTTTGGCATTCTTTTGTTAGAAATGTTTACTGGAAAACGACCCACAGATCTCATGAATATTCGTAATTTTGTGAAGATGGCTATTCCTGAACGAGTTACAGAAATTGCAGATTCAAGACTGCTTCAAAGAGGCACCAATGATACTCAAAAAAATGAGTGCTTGATTTCGATATTTGAAATTGGAATTGCATGTTCAGCTGGAGCCCAAAGTGACCGAATGAGTATCGATCGTGTTGTGCCTAGATTGCATTCCCTTAGAGACCGTCTTCTCCCATAGAAAGTTTTTCTACTGTGTTGTGAATTGTGACCTTGATTGTTCATCAACTCGTTCTTTGCTTTTTAAAGTTTTATTTGTTGCTTGCAAAGACGAGTTGCTACCACATAGGATAGGATTTTTTAGGCAAATACAGTCAATGAGGTACAATTTATGTGTGAAGAATACTATTACAGTGCTATTACATCTAGTAAATTTAAATATGGGACACTTAATGGGTAGCTAGTTGTGATGGGTTTCGAGTGGAGAAATTCAAACTCTTTGTGATGCAAAATTTCCAATTTCAGATATCCAACCCTGCAAAATCAATTTAATCAAGTTAAATGGTTTAATTAACGGAATTCGTCTTGTTTAATTAATGAACTCGGAAGTTGGAACTTGTGCATCACTTGACCCAATTGTGCCCATTACATAAAATGGAAATTAGCTCTTCAGACAGTGTTGGGTCAAAGTTTGTTCAAGTAGTACAGGCAAACGGGCTCTTTTTGGGCTTTGATGACCCAAAGCAAGATGATCTCTTGGAGTGTGTTTGATGAGAGAAAAAATGATGAAATTTAATTTGAAGTAAAGATTTCATAATTCTTAAAAGTCAATTTCATCGTTTGGTATTATCATATTAGAAATTTTAAATTTCTATGTGAAAAAAAAAACGAAGGAATTTATTATTTAAATTCCTTATTTCAATTTCCAATAGGTGTTATTTTCCATCAAAATAGGTGTTATTTACGAATTCTTTTGCAGTATTCAATTTTTATTTTCCAAAACAAGACTTTTTTTTATTTTATCTTTTTATTTGTTTTATATTTTCTTAATTTATTACACATTTCAAATCCTAAATAGATGCAACCAAACAATATAAATTGTAATTAATCGAATTTTAAAGCACCCTTAAAGACTAACCCTAGGAATTCGAGGTTCTGGATTGTGTCTCCAATTGAGAGCTTCACTATTGCCAAAAAAAAAAAATTGGGAGCTTCACATGAAGTACAGTTGAGAGAAGAGTAGAAGACATTCCAAAAGTGCTAGATTTCCAGGGATTACATAATCTAACGGATAAAGATGATGATTTTCATGATGGAGGGATCAAATTATGCTTGTTTGGACATTCCAAAAGTGAGTCACTGCTATCTAATAATTTATTTTATAAGATAAAGAGGCACACAGAGAAGCACACAGCATTACTTCTCTTGGCCTTTCATGGAATGGGGTAGGAACAAACTCCGGAAAAAGGGTCGTCTCAGATCTGAACTTCATCATATTTTAAACCAAAGAAAGTAAATGGTGGCGGCTTTTAGACTCTATTGTCCTTTCCTTGGTGGGAAAACCATTCCACTTGTCTTCAATTATGAACTGAACCTTGTCTCGGCGTGCAACTATTCATGCAACTAGCCAACTATATACACAGCACCATGCCGCCCACTGGAAAGCAAATGATATAGTCAATCAAAGAGTGCTTATCCGGATGAAAAGTATATATATCTCCCTCTCTTTGGTTAATACCAGCAAGTTCAAAAGAAAAGACCAAAAGAGAGTATCCAAATGGGGGTTTTGGTTCTGAATCTGCTTTTGATATACTCAGTTCTTAATCCCATGTTCATTTTCAGTTGTAGCTCTATGCCTTTGAACCATCTCCTGACCATGACGCTCGGAGGGAATGAGACGGATAGGCTTGCATTGCTAGCCATCAAAGCTAACATACAGCACGATCCCAACCAGGTCATGAGCACGTGGAATGAGTCCATTCACTTCTGCTCGTGGTACGGTGTAACCTGCAGTCGAAGGCATCACCAGAGGGTCACAATGCTGGACCTCAAATCACAAGGCTTGTCCGGCTTCATATCCCCACACATAGGAAATCTAAGTTTCCTAAGGGAGATGTACCTCTATAGCAATAACTTCACTCATGAAATTCCTCCAGAAATTGGGCGTTTGCGTAGGTTGCAGGTATTACATCTAGCTAATAATTCATTTACTGGCCATATTCCTACCAACATATCCAATTGCTTCAATCTTACCTATCTCAGTTTCGGGTTCAACAAGCTGGTTGGTGAAATTCCTTCCCAACTCGGTTTCTTGTCTAAGCTTCAGACAATTGATTTCGACCATAATAATTTTACTGGAGAATTCCCTCCTTCCTTTGGGAATCTTTCATCTCTTACGCAGCTCAGTGCAACTGTTAACAACTTGGTGGGTAGCATCCCTACGTCTTTAGGCCAATTGAAAAAATTAACTTTCTTTTCGTTGGGCGGTAATATGTTGTCTGGTTCCATGCCTCCCTCCATTTTTAACCTATCTGCCATTGTTACTTTTTCCATACTACAAAACCAAATTCGAGGAAATCTACCCTTACACTTCAGTGATGCTTTTCCAGTCATCAAGGTCTTTAGCATTTCGGGAAACAAATTTATTGGAGGCATTCCAGTGTCAATATCCAATGCAACCAGTCTAGTGTCCTTCGATGTCTCCCGGAACAATCTAACAGGACAAGTGCCCAGTTTGCTACTACTTCATAACCTCATGGTTTTCTCAGTTGCAGATAATCATCTTGGAAGTGGTAAAGATGGTGACTTGAGTTTTGTCTCGGAAATGATCAATGCCACACAGTTAATGTGGGTGTTTTTAGCTTACAACAATTTCGGAGGGACATTGCCGACATCAGTATCCAATCTCTCAACCAATCTTGAACAGCTTTGGGTTCAAGGAAACAACCTACATGGTAGCATCCCAAAGTTGGGGAATCTTGTCAACTTGCAATCATTGTCTATGGAGGAAAACTCCTTCACAGGTAACATCCCCACTGACATTGGGAAGCTTATAAGGCTAGGGGCGTTGTTTCTTAATAGCAACAAACTATCAGGGAGCCTTCCATCCTCTCTTGGAAATTTAACCATGTTAACCCTTCTTTACTTGCAAAGAAATAATCTTAATGGCACCATCCCTTTAAGCCTTGGGCAATGCCAGGGGTTATTAGAGTTGGATCTTTCTCAAAATAACATTGATGGCACAATACCCCAACAACTGCCTATTGGCCTCCCTTTTTTATCAATTTCTTTGAACTTGTCGAAAAATCACTTTTATGGTTCTCTCCCATTGGAGATAGGAAATTTGAAGAATCTAGGTGCACTGGATGTTTCAGACAACTTGTTATCTGGAGAACTTCCTCCTAGCCTCGGCAGTTGTAAGAGTTTAGAAGTCTTACACTTGCAAGGTAACTTATTCCATGGGCTCATTCCTTCATCTATGAGTGAGTTGAGAGGGATTCGAGATTTAGACATTTCTCGCAACAATTTTTCAGGAGATATTCCACATTTCCTAGAGGGCCTTGGTAACTTGCAGAATCTGAACTTGTCCTTCAATGATTTTTGGGGAGCAGTACCAATTGGGGGAGTTTTTAAGAATGTAAGTACCAGTTCAATAGTGGGAAACATTGGGCTCTGCAGCGTCACTGCTAATCGTCGACTTCCTTTGTGCAAGTCTAAGGAGTCTAAAGGAGGAGGATTGTCTCGTAGAATGAAAATAATGATCTCTTTAGTATCCGGGTTTACACTTTTGGGAATTGTTGTGGTAATCTATATTCTATTTCGTTGTTCAAGAAAGAAAATGAAAGGAACTGAATTGAGCACTTTGGGGAACTCTATGTTGCAAGTTTCATATGCTAGTCTCCTAAATGCTACTAATGGGTTCTCTTCAACTAATTTGATTGGCATTGGCGCTTTTGGGTCCGTGTACAAAGGAATTCTTGCTGATGATGCAGCTATTGTTGCTGTGAAGGTGTTTAACATGTTACATCGGGGTGCTTCTAAGAGTTTCATCTCCGAATGTGAGGCATTGAGAAACATCAGACATCGAAATCTGGTAAAGATTTTAACTGCATGCTCAAGTATTGATTTCAATGGCAATGATTTTAAGGCTCTTGTTTATGAGTTCATGGACAATGGGAGCTTAGAGGATTGGTTGCATCCATCTACTGGAACTGAAGAGCTAACAGAAGCACCCAAAAGTTTAAATCTAGTTCAAAGGGTCGACATTGCCATTGATGTTGCTAGTGCATTGGATTATCTTCACAACCACTGTGAAACACCGATTGTTCATTGTGATCTCAAGCCAAGTAATGTTCTTTTGGACAGTGACCTGACTGGACATGTTTCCGACTTTGGGCTGTCAAGGTTTCTAACAGCACCAACCACTAATGTGCCTGAAAATCAGTCCAGCTCCATTGGAATCAGAGGATCGGTTGGTTATACTGCACCAGGTAATTTTTCTCATATTCTTCAAAAGTTTCTTTTCCCTTGTTTTACTCTTGCATAATTCAATTAGAGCTATTTGATTTATCCATAGATGTAGTGACAAATATTTGTTGATACTTTTTGAATTGTAGAGTATGGTATGGGAAATGAGGTATCTGTATATGGGGATGTCTACAGCTTTGGCATTCTTTTGTTAGAAATGTTTACTGGGAAGAGACCTGCTGATCACATGTTTAGTGATGGCTTGAATCTTCATAATTATGTGAAGACAGCTCTCCCTGAATGTGTTTCAGAGATTTCAGAATCACTGGTTCTTCAAGAAGGCACCGCCAGTGTCGTTGAAGCTCGCAGACAATTGAGCGTTACACCGCAGAAAATTGAAGAGTGCTTGAGTTTGATATTTGGAATTGGGATTGCATGTTCTACTGACTCCCCAACAAACCGAAAGGATATCAATAAGGTTGTAGCTGAATTGATGTCCATTAGGAAAAATCTACTTGGCTAGGAAGGTTTTATGTTTTTACTCTTATGTGAAGGCTTTTAAACATGTTGCGTACTGTTATATGCTGCAGATATCTCCTTTGTTTTTCAATTGTCGTATGTTATCTTTGAAGTCTTGTTAATATTACAGTGAATGAAGAAATTAGCTGGTTCTTGTGTGAACGTACTGCATCTTGTACTTGATATGTAACTGTGTGTTTATGGCATTGAGCTAATAAAGAATAGAGTACTGCTACATCTTGTATAAATTTGGGAGGTAAATTTCACACTCTACTTTCAACATTTTTCGTAACTGCAGATTTAATTAGAATGAAAGATCTGTTCAATTGTTGTATTCTAGACTATTTGAAGTCGGAAATGCGGCTCTGCCTAATTAGGCAGTGACTTTCCAAAAATCTCACACAACTTTACTTTGCCTTTTGACTCAGCGAGATGGCTAATAACCAAGAAACATAGTCCAGGTTCATTGCATTGATCAATGCTTCAATTACTCTCTGAATCAACGACAGATCCTAAATCAAAGAGTATTGACTTGCTGATTGTTATCAGTTTATTGTATGTATCTGCTTTCAATCCCATATATTCTGTAAATCAAACAATTAGTTCCTACCTTAGATAGAATATAGTCTTTGTATAAATCTAGGCATTGTACGGTAAAGCAATTATCTATTCAAACATATTATTCCACTCTCTTCCTCTGTTCTGTATGGTATCAAGAGCCTTTTTTTTTTTTTCTCCTCCCACTCCCACGCCTCTCCCAATGGCCTCCTCATCCTCCACAACTGAAAATACTCCTTCTGTTACCAACTTCCTCACAACCAAACTTGACCGAACCAACTATCCCCTATGGCTTGCTCAGATCACCCCCATTCTGAAGAGTCGAAAACTATGGGGCTTTGTTGATGGTACCAATCAATGTCCTCCTTGCTTCCTGACAGACAAAGAAGGTAAACTCACTAATCAAATCAATCCAGACTTCAAGCCTTGGCTTCTACAAGATCAAATGGTCCTGAGTTGGATCAATGGTTCCCTCACCCCCAAAGTCCTCTCAACCATAGCACGCACCACCTCTTCTCATGCTACGTGGACTGCATTAGCAACTCGATTTGCTTCTCAATCTGATTGTTATCAGTTTATTGTATCTGCTTTCAATCACATATATTCTGTAAATCAAACAATTAGTTCTTACCTTAGATAGAATATAGTCTTTGTATAAATCTAGGCATTGTACTGTAAAGCAATTATCTATTCAAACAGATTTTTCCAATCTCTTACTCTGTTCTTTAATAGCTTCACCTTCTTGTATATTTCTACCCTATTTCATATGGTGCTTTTGGCTGTCCCAACCCACGAGTAACCTTGTTGCCCACTGAATGCAAGTCGAGTCTTCTTTGAAATTTCCTCTCCGGCCTATATATTCAACTTAATTGCCTGAATGGCCATTAACTCATTGAGTTGTGATTTATCTCCTTTGCGAGCCTTGATATGTGCATTACTTTTGCCCCTAGACAAGCTAATGTTGTAGCTCATAGGTTGACGGGTTTTAACTTTGAATCAAATGTTCAACTTGAGTGGTTTGTAAATGCTCCAGATTTGATACTGGATGCCCTTATGTACGACGTTCCTCGTACTCAGTAATAAAACTTCTCTCTTCTTTCAAAAAAAAAATAAAAATAAAAAACTTAATCGCCTGAAAGTAAAGTCTTCAATGGAAAAGGAAGCCAACCAGAAAGTGCTAAGCAGGTTCTTTAATTACTCGTTCTCGATATAATAATTAATTATACATGAATGCCTAGGATGGAACTAACCAATTTCACAACCAAAATCATCATCTGTAATGAAAATTTGAAACCACTTTCTGCGTCTTCCCCATTGATTCTTATCTTTGGTCTCTCAATCACTCAATGAAGTATACATGTAATATATTGTGCATGCAGATTCGGCGCTGGAAATTTAGCTATTTATTTTTAACCAAGTGATAAAAAAATGTTATTTAAATACCACACTTTAAATAAAGATTTCATAGCATAAGGCCAAATGAGTTATATCAACATTTTACGAAAGGACAAAAATAAAAAACACCAGTACCCAACCAAACATGTAATCTATGAGTAAATATATTTCATAGTTATTGGATTATATTATTTTTGTACTCAAAAGTTAAAATACTGTAAATAAATAAATAAATGTTTTAGAGAAACGGAAATTAAGAGAAATTTGTTGTGTATTCTCATTGATAATGAACGCCTCTTTATATAGAGAATTACAACGTATAAAATCTGAATCATACAAGGAAAGACAATCATACATAGAATAGGAATCTCTAGATTATTCTAATTACACCCTATTATCAATAGGTCAAGTAACCTAGAATTTGGGTCAGACACATATTCTGGATTTACTTGAACACTCCCCCTTGTGTCGCCCAAACATGGTGCTTCTCTCGTTGCCTCATTAAAAACCTTGCCTTAGAAGGGGAAAAGAGCACAACACACCCTTTACGTTTCGAAACCATACATGTAGACATCTCCCCATGATATCTGCATCTTCCCCTGATGACAACGGTCATGAGGGTTCGGAAAACTTCCGCAAATGATGCTACCAATATATTTCTCAAAAGTGGAATTTAGGCAATGATTTAATGAGCAAGTCTGTCACACTGTCCTCAGATCAAACCTAATTCACTTTGATCTTGAGGAGAGTCTGTTGTTGCTGATTATTCTTGGTGTTGTCGCTTTTAATGTAGCCTTGCTCATTTGTTCAAAACAAGCAGCATTATCCTAAATTCTTGTAAGCTCATCTGAACATGCGTAATTATGGATCCAATCCATATACATTCACGAACCACTTTGTGAAGAGCAATAGTCTCTACATTGTTCGAAGATATAGTGACTATGGTCAATTCTGTAGACCTCTAAGATATCGCAGTTTTTACCCATGGTGAAAATTTAACCAGTTTGGGAAGACCTTTATGTGGGTCAGAGAGATACCCAACATCAGCAAAACCTTCCGAAATACTTATGTTGTTTTGGGGTGGGGATAGAAAACGCAGGCCAGCGTTGGCGGCGTTTCTGGTGTGTGATGGGTTTGAATCCATCATATCTCTGTAGAGATAGAACAAGCCCATATCAATCGTACATCTCAAGTACCGAAAGATATCTTTTACACCAATCCAATGGCGTCGCGTTGGCACAAAGCTATATCTAGCTAAGAAGTTCCAACATATGAGATGTCCGATCTTATGCATGGAGCTAAGTACAATAACGCGCTTATTGTACTTATATAAGGCACTTCTGCCTCTAGCACATCTTCGCCATCATCCTTCGGACGAAGATGATCCATTTCAAGATCAAGATTATGAACGATCATGGGGGTGTTTGAAGGCTTGACCTTGTCAAAATGCCTAATCATCTCTCAACACGATGCTCAAGTTCCAAACCGAGACATAATCGTGATCTCCCAAAATCCTTCATCTCAAAATCGGATTTTAAGTGTTTAGCGGTTTCCCTTAAGTCTTTAAGGGCTACCAATGAAGATCATATCCAACATGAACCACGATAGAATCCAAAACTTGTTATGGAAAAGTGTGAGCACATCCCTTCCCAATAAGTAGTCACTTTAGTGAGCGTTCCAACTTTATTGTAAACGCGCTCCGTGGTGTAGAGCCATTTGACTTAGGTAAATGAAGTTCACCATGAACCTTTATACATTCTGTATCTAGATCCCCATAGAGATACGTAATGACCACATTTTGAAGCTGTATGATTAGTTATTTGGAAACTACTAAACTGACAGGGTAGTGGAGTGCAATGACATCCATTACGAGAGAATATGTCTCATCGTAGTCGATTCTAAAGGGTTTTGTGAGAAGCCTTCCACCATAAGGTGAGATTACCATCTCTTTTTCTCAACACGCTTTCTAACGAAGATCCATTAGTCAATAGGTTTTATGTTAGGTGGTGTTGGCATCACTGGCTTAAAAACCTCATCTTCGTTAGAGAATCCAACTTAACCCGGATCACATCTTTCCATTTAGGCCAAATTTCTCTACGATGGCATTCATTCATCAACGAAGCATGGTTCGATATCATCGAACTCCCAAACTTATGCGCAATGAAATGTCCAACTACATCATCAATTATGATGGAGTTTCTATCCCACGTCTCATGTACACTAGTGTAATTTTCTAGAGCTCTATATTCTCAGGAATAGGTTCTGACGTTGTGGCGTCCCTCAACGATAACCATAATCCTGAAGATACTCATGAGACGGATTTTGAGTGTCAATGATCCAAGGATTGGGTTGTGCCAAGATATCCCTTAAACCCACAGGCCTCCCACACATCTTAGTTGGGGTCATGGCCTATTACTCCAGAGTGCCACTCTCTTTGGCGTTGGCACCCTGCCTACCTCCGTATAGGGTGGCATTACGTCCTCTCGTAAGGACGTACTTTCTTGCAGGTATATTTGCAGCAAATGTGTGTGATCTCGTCACTTTAATAGGGATCGACAGTGGGGACAGACCACGACAATTCATGTCATTCCTGCAGAACATTCGTATTCTTATCTTCTCCTAATGACGGGAAGACTGTCTCATCAAAGTGACATCTGCAAATCTAGCTGTAAGGAGATCGCCTTGCAAGGGCATTAAGTGGTGGACGATTGTTGGAGTCTCAAATTCAACTGAGTTGCCCATTCGTCTGTAAGGACCTAACATAGTGCATTGTGGCGGCGCAATTAGCACATAAATGGCTCACTCAAATGTGCGTAAGTACAAAATACTTGTACCCAGTCACTAGCTGTAACACAAAGATACATTGACTGGCGATAGATCGTAGACGGATTAGCATAGCTTCATGAGATATTGCATCACCCCAAGCGGATATAAGGAAAGTGGTGCGCATTACCAATGTCCTGACTACCGTCGTAGTCATTTACCGCTAGACCATTTGGGTGTGTACATGGGAATATGATGTCCAACATCAGTCCTAATGCAATAACCATCGAAAGTCTTCGATGTAAACTCTCTAGCATTATCAAGTCCAATTGACTAAATAGGATGATCCGGGGAGTGAGCCCGTTGTCATATGATATGTGCTAGAAGTGTACTATAAGCAGCATTTACAGATGGACAATGGCACAACAAGTGACTAGTGTGTTTACGTGTCAACCAACATCATGAGATATTTAAACGTCCGCGAACTGGTTAAACTAGTCTACAGAATCCGTGAGTGGATTCTATGTAAGAACAGAATGAGTATTTTCATATCCTTAGCATAACATGGTCTCAGTCCTAATTTCCCTAAGGAACAGGCTTTGTGAAACGAGCAAGAGGCCTTAGAATCAACCAATGAGGATTTTGGTTAGGCTGGAACCCCTGAAACGATCTTTAAAGCAAAGTTGGTGATTGCATGATCACCTAGGGTGCCATCACCATGATGGATGCCATCCATGGCGTCATGGATAGGGACTGTGCCAGCCCAAGGTTGGTAGTGGACTGTGGCAGCTCCGGAGGTAGCGCCGGCGGTCACACTTAGTACAGGAATCAGCTTTTGATTCATGCTTCGTTGCGCTCGAAAGAAATGATGTCCATGTGAGGTCTTTTGTAGACTGATCATCATATCATAACTAGAATGACCTATCCTATCTTGACAAAGCCAATATGTGTCTAAACCCTAGAGATCTTCTCTCATAAATTTATTAGATTTAATAGCTCGAATAGTGACATAGAGTCCACTAGAAAGACACATAAACTTTTCTAAGATGAGCCTTTGTTCGCAATCAACATTTTGCATGGAATCCGTTTGCTATTCATAGGTGCGATTTGCCTTAAGAGCGTAGAGAGTTTTTGCGACAGTAATCAAGGTGCCTTTTGGCAAGGTGAACTTGGGCTATTTCATGTCCTTGAATTAATACTGATGGCCTAGCCATCGTAGTAACAAAGTAATATACTTAGAATCAAAATTGAGTCATAATGAAGAGAACTCAAAATTTTATTCATAAGCCAAAGAAAACCTAATCCACAATGCTAGCTAATGCAAAATAATGGTAGTTGTCTAACTTCTTTCGATAATTCTAAAATAAATATGACCAGGTGAGTAGAGAGATGTCGGTGGAGTAAGGCTCGCTTAAATACCACTAATTTCAGACCCTTCCTAGACATCACACTTACTTTGGGTGAGCTTACTTTGAAGGAAGACTAAACCATTGGCATCTACTGTAAATATATATGGCAATTGCCTATTACATCTCTTGGAAAATAAAAAGACTTAATCAAAATTGCTAGTCTCTAGATCTTGGCCTTTGAAATCTTCAACCCTTAGAGCGAGAGATCGTCATCTTGATCGTCTGGCTCCATGTAATTTGCTTCTCTTGCTTCACGATACGTCTTGTAAGCGTTAGCAACATTCTGGGGTGCATTACATGCTTTAGCCCAATGTCCGGACGCTCCACACCGAAGACAAGCATCATCATGGTTAGGCTCCCTTGATTGAGGCGCGCCTAGAGCGCGTTGGGATGGCTATGATCCTTGGTGGGACCACCACTATAGCCGGAGGCTCTGTCTTTCTCTCTCTTCACATGTTGACCTCTACGGTTCCGTGCACGCCTATCTTAGAGGTTTCCTTCCTCTTTGGGGTGAGAATATGGACCAGAACGTCCAAAAAAGTCCTTTTCCTTTGGGTTTCACTCATGTCGCCCTCCCTTAGGGGCGCGACTATAATTTGACTTCGGAATTGGCTTTTTTCCCACGTGTCTAGAGTTAGTTCTTCACAAGTATGTTGTCGTGCTTTTCAACTATGTTCATGGCACCAATAAGCTCATGAAATCTTGTGATGCGTCCACCATTGACATCAATCCTATAGTTCTTGGCTATCATCAATGCAGAGACGGGGAAGGTAGAGAGAGTTTTCTCGATCAACATTGTATCAGTGATTTCTGCCCATAGAATTCTATCAAAGACTTGATACGAAGTGTTTCCGAATTGTATTCAAATACAGACTTGAAATCACAAAAGTGGAGCCTATGCCATCTCACTTCTAAATCAGGAAGCAGGGAGTCACGAACGTTGCCAAAACGCTGCTCGAGTTCTACCCATAGTTTTCTTGGGTCTTCCTCATTGAGGTACTCATTTTAGAGTGCATCACTCATGTGCCTTGTCATGAGAATTATGGCTTTAGCTTCATTGGCCTCTCTCGTAGCTCTATTCGCTTCAAAAGCGGCAGCTTGTTAAGGAGTAAGCATGTTCTGACTTAGCTCTTGGATTGTACTTAAGATCCCATCAACCTTAAGATGCTGGCGCACATCACGGACCCACTTGTGGTATCCTGCGCTTGTTGTCTCTAGTGGAGCGAAGCTCAGCTTGTTTAGGTTACTCATCCTGAAAAACAACAAAAGATTAGGGTTCGTTTCAGAGTGAAAATGGTACCACGAAAGCAATAAAAATTTCTGAGCATAGTCGCCTCTAAGAAATTAGAAATTTCCGGGCGTAGTCACTTCCACGAAATTTAATTCCAAGAGGGGTTGGATTAGATAGAAACAATGATGTTTGTGGTCGATCGTTTTATCTCAACAAACTCTAAGTTTGGAGGACTCTACAAGCACTAGGCTTGGAGTGAGTATGAACCCCCACAGTTCGGCTTTTGGTCTTCCCTATGAAGAAGAAAGGTGGGTAGAAGAAGGGAGGTTGCAAGTCCCCAAGAAAAAAGAAATAAAAACTTCAAAAAACGGGAACTAAAAGAGCCTTGTAAAACATACCTTAAAAAGTGTCAAAAAGTTGCTGAAAAAGTCACCGGAAAAGTGTAGGAAAGTTGCCGGAAAAGTCACCCGAATTTGGTCGCCGGAGTTGGCCGGAAAATGGTGGTGACCAACGGTGGTCACTGGCCGGAGCTGCTGCAGGGCTACTGAGAGGTACTGCCGAGGGCCTGTGCTGGTGCTACCGATAGGCTGTCGACAGATGCACGTGGGAACTGCCGAGACGCTGTCGACAGATGCACACAGGGGCTGCCGAGATGCTATCAACAAATGCCTGCGGGGGCTGTCGAGGCTCTGTTAAGGTCCTGCAGAGGGTCTGCGCGTAGGTACTGCCAAAGGTGCTGGACGAGGCGGTTCAGGGGTTTGCTGCTGTTCCGGTGGCCGGTTTAGTTAATTTCTGGCAGGTTCTGGATGATTTGTCTCTGGTTCCTGGTTTCTAGGTTTAGGTTACAGACGGAGGCCAGCAATTATGGTAAATGGTTGTCTGGAAGGTGGTGAAACGGGCAGGAAACCTGATTATCTTCTGGAAGCCGGTTCGGTGCCTTGCCGACTAGTTCTGGTGATGTTGTCGGCGGTTCTAGACTCCTACAGTTGAGAGCTTCAAGGTGGGTGGAGGAGGTTTCTGGGATTTGAAGGCTACGAATTTAAGGTTTCAGGGTTAGGGCTTCATGCTGATAACTTGTTTTAGAGAAACGAAAATTGAGAGAAATTTGCTGTGTATTCTTATTGATAATAGGGACCTCTTTATATAGAGGATTACATTGTATAGAATCTGAATCATACAAGGAAAGACAATCATGCATAGAATATGAATCTCTAGATTCTTCTAATTAAACCCTATTACCACTAGGTTAAATAACCTAGAGTTTGGGTCAGACACATATTCTGGATTTACTTGAACAATAAATAAATTAAATTTTATAATTATTGGATTATATTATTTTTGTACTCAAAAGTTAAAATACTATAAATAAAAAAGTTGCCACAGTTATACTTGCCTGATGGTGGCTCCGCCAGCCTAGACACCAAAAACTAAATAATTGTCCTAGCCCACTAGTCCTAAAGTGTAGCCCACTCTCTAAATTCTATCAGAAGTTCAAAACATCAATTCTGAAATTGAGAAAATCAATAGTCTCCAAGTGGGAACCCCTTCAAGCCTAGCTATCTTGGATTCTTGTCCACAAACCTCTGGAGTGGTATCGTTCAGACGATATGGAACAAGTTCGGACCACATTTTTAGTCCAAGAAAAACATCATGATATAGAGCACATCAAGAGAAACCATTGGATTACCAGTAGCTGTCATCTTTGGAAAACAAGAATCGTCTTTGGTGGAAGAAATAGTGAAGTCACTGTTGAGTAACAGTGGTTATCCTTTCCTTTGAACACTTCCTAATCCATACATTCTAAATCTTCTTATCCTACACATTAGTTTGTTAGCCTCAAATGAAATCACCATATCATATACAATCCCCTCTAGTTAATATACGAATCAATCAGCAATTCGATATGGGGGTTTTGGTTGTCAAATCGATCCTACTACACTCACTCTTCACTGCAATGTTCATCTTATGCTGCAGTTCCATGCACTTGAACCATTATCCCTTAATCGGGTGACTCCAAGGGAATGAAACGGATAGGCTGGCATTACTTGCAATCAAAACTCAAATACAACATGATCCCAACAAGGTCACAAGCTCATGGAATGACTCCCTTCATTTTTGCATGTGGCATGTCATCACCTGCAGTCGATGACATCGCCAAAGAGTGATAAAGCTGGAGCTGGGTTCTCTAGCATTGGTGGGATCCATATCTCCACACATAGGAAATCTAAGCTTCTTAAGAGGGCTAAATCTCGAGAACAATAGCTTTACTCATCAAATCCCTCCTCAAATTGGGAATTTGCACAGATTGCAGGTATTGGCTTTAAACAACAACTCAGTTAATGGTACTATTCCTGCCAACATATCCAATTGCTTCAAACTCACCATTTTCATTCTAATTAGAAATAATCTAGTGGGTAAAATTCCTCCCCAACTCAGTTCCTTATCAAAGCTTCAAGTTTTAAGTTTGTAATGGAACAATTTAACAAGAGAGATCCCTACTTCTTTTGGGAACCTTTCATCTCTCGAGGCATTTGTTATAACTTCTAATAACTTAGAAGGAAGCATTCTTAGTTCTCTATGCCAGTTGAAAAAATTAACATTTTTTTCTTCTGACGTAAATAGTGTACTTACATGGTATTTGCCAAGCATAATTAGCTATATTGAGCCACACTCACTCTACTGCCAGCGGGGCCAACGACCACCAATGATGTGACCTACGGAAACACTGCCAAGCAGGCTATTGATTGAGCCTTGGCTCACTTCTAGAGCGCCGCTGACACGCCGCCATGCATCGCGCTAAGGTAGACATCAGAAGTTCCAGAAGCTGGGAACTAAGACATTAGTCCCACATAGAAAACATGGAAGAGGTCAGCCTCCTCCCCACCTATAAAAGGTTTTCTCCTCTCTTCTCATTAATTACACATCAACTACCTACCTATTGTACCGTTGTCCACATAAATACATCAGCTGACTTAGGCATCAGAGAAGAGAAGACCACCCAACGCTGTCTCCCTCTGATGCCTTATGTATCTTGTTTAACAGCTAGCAGAAGCTTTGAGAGCATCACAACCAGCGGTCCGCCCCTACGATCAGCGTTAATCAAGTTGGCTACCGCCACTTCACATACATTAACAAATAGGTTGTCTGGTATCATCCCTTCTTGCATTTATAACCTCTCCGGTATAGTTCAATTTGTGGTATCAATAAACCAAATTCAAGGAACTCTTCCATCAAACTTGAGCAATGGTTTTCCTAACCTTCATTTATTTCTATTGCCGAGAATCAATTTACCGGGCCCATCCCTTGGTCAATATCCAATGCAATAAATCTTGTGTATTTTTCACTGTGCAAGAAACAAACTCACTGGACATGTCCCAAATTTACAAAATCTTCATAACCTTAGAGTATTCTTTGTTGATGATAATAATCTTGGAAGTGGTAAACAAGGTGACTTGAGTTTTGTCTCAGAATTGATCAATGCCACACTACTTAGTCGATTGGTTTTCAGCGACAACAATTTGGAGGGAGGTTACCCAAATCAATATCCAATCTCTCAACCAGTCTAGATACACTTTGGTTTTCAGGAAACCAACTACATAGAAGCATCCCAGTTGGATTAGGGAATCTTGTCAACTTGCAAATACTTGTTATGGAGAAAAACTCCTTCACAGGTACCATCCCCACAGACATTGGGAGGCTTTCAAGTCTTAGGGCATTGTATCTTAACAACAACCAGTTATCAGGAAGAATTCCAACCTCTCTAGGAAACTTAACATTGTTAACAATACTTTATTTGCAAAAAAATAATCTAGAGGGTAGCATCCCTTCCAGCCTAGGGAAATACCATTGGTTACTAGAATTGGTTCTTTCTGAAAACAATCTAAATGGCACGATACCTCCTCAGGTTTGGCCTCTCATCTTTATCAACAATTCTGGCATTGGATAGAAACAATTTGACCGGTTTCCTTCCAGTGGAGATTGGAAAATTGAAGAATATAGGCGTATTGGACGTTTCCAATAACTTTTTATTAGGAGAACTTCCTAATAGCCTCGGCAGTTGCGAGAGCTTAGAAGCCTTATATTTGCAAGGCAACTCGTTCAATAGGCTCATCCTTTATCTATGAAGGAATTGAGAGGGATTCGAGATTTAGACCTCTCTCGCAACAATTTGTCAGGAGATATTCCACAGTTTTTCAAGCGCTTTGGAAACATGGAGAATCTGAACCTATCCTTCAATCAGTTTTGGGGAGCATTACCAATTGGTGGTATTTTTAAAAATGCAAGTGCAACTTCAGTTGCTGGAAACGCTAGACTCTGCGGTAGTATTGCTAATTTCGACTTCCGGTGTGCAAGTCTAAAAAATCTAGAGGAGGATTATCCCGTAGAATGAAACTAATGATCTCTCTAGTTTTCGGGTTCACTCTTTTGGGACTGGCTGTGGTGCTATCTCTTTTTCTTCTTGGTAAGAAAAGGAAAGAAAATGAATTGAGCAGTTTGGGGAAATCTATGCTGCAAGTTTCATATGCTACTATTCTAAAAGCTACTGATGGGTTCTCTTCAGCTAATTTGATTGGTGTGGGTGTGTTTGGATCTGTATACAAAGGAATACTTGTTGAAAATATATAGCATTACTGTTGCTGTACAGGTGTTAAACATGTTACATCGGGCAGCTTCTAAGAGTTTCATCTCCGAATGTGAGGCATTGAGAAACATCAGACATCGAGATCTTGTCAAGATTCTAACTGCATGCTCGAGTATTGATTTCAATGGCAATGATTTTAAGGCTCTTGTTTACGAGTTCATGGACAATGGGAGCTTAGAGGATCGGTTGCATCCATCTACTGGAACCGAAGAGCTAACAGAAGCACCCAAAAGTTTGAATCTAGTTCAAAGGGTCGACATCGCCATTGATGTTGCTAATGCATTGGATTATCTTCACAACCACTGTGAAACACCAATTGTTCATTGTGATCTCAAGCCAAGTAATGTTCTTTTGGAAGGTGACCTGATTGGACATGTTTCCGACTTTGGGCTATTAAGGTTTCTAACAGAACCAACCACTAATGTGTCGGTAAATCAGTCAAGCTCCATTGGAATCAGAGGATCGGTTGGTTATGCTGCACGAGGTAATTTTTCTCGTATGCTTCAGAATTTTCTCTTCCCTTTTTTTACTCTTACATATTTCAATTAGAGCTATTTGATATATTCACAGATGTAGTGACAAATATTTGTTGATACTTTTTGAACTGTAGAGTATGGTGTGGGAAGTGAGCTATCTGTATATGGGCATGTCTACAGCTTTGGCATTCTTATGTTAGAAATGTTTTCTGGGAAGAGACCCACTGATAACATGTTCAATGATGGCTTGAACCTTCATAATTATGTGAAGACAACTCTTCCTGAATGTGTTTCAGAGATTTCAATATCACTAGTTCTTCAAGAAGACACCACCAATGTCGCTGAATGTTGCAGCCAATTGAGTGTCAGAGCACAGAAAATTGAAGAGTGCTTGACTTTGATATTTGGAATTGGGATTACATGTTCTACCGAGTCCCCAACAAACCGAAAGGATATCAGTGATGTTGTGAATTGCAGTCCATTAGGAACAATCTGCTTGGCTAAGAAGCTAGGTTTTATGTTTTTACTATTTGGTGAAGGTTTTTATACATGTTGACGTACTGTTGTATGCTTCAGATATCTCCTTCGTTTTACAATTGTCATATGTTGTCTGTGAAGTCTTGTTGATATTACAGTGGATGAAGAAATTTGCAGGTTATTATGTGAACGTACTACATCTAGTACTTGATGTGTAACTGTGTGTTTGAGGCCTAGAGCTAATAAAGAAAAGAGTACTGCTACATCTTATGTAAATTTGGGAGGTAATTTTCATACTCTACTTTCAACATTTTTCATAATTGCAGATGTAGAATGAAAGATCTGTTCTATTGTTGTATTCTAGACTGTTTGACGTCCGAAATAAGGGTCTAATTAGTAATTAGGCAGTGACTTTCCAAGAATCTCACACACCTCTCTGTCGCCTTTCGACTCATCTAGCTTCACCTTCTAGATCCTGAATATTTCTTCCCTATTTCATTTGGTACTTTTGGCTCTCCCAACTCCCAACTCACAAGTAACCTTCAGATTAAGTTCCCAACTGAATGCAAGTGAAGTCTTCTTTGAAAATTCCTCTCCTATATATTCAACTTGCTTGGCTTCAAGTAAAGTCAACCAGAAAGTTAACACTTCTTCGATTCCTCTCCTGTATAATAATTAGTTATATATGAATGCCTTTCTTTGAGCGAGTTATAGGGATTGTTCTTTGAGCGAGTTATAGGGATTGTTCTTTGAACGAGTTATAGGGATTGCAGATTCAAGACTATTTCTTCAAGAAGACAACCATAATACTCCCACTAAATACTGTTCGAGATTCTCATCAGAAATTCAGGAGTGCTTGAGTTGGGTATTTGCAATTGGAATTGTGTGTTCTTCCCTGAGAGACAGAATGGATATGGGTAATGTGGTAACTATATTGCAATCCATTAGGAACATTCTAAAGGCACTACATGGTTGTGCAAGGTGGAATTGCAACTACATGGTTTGTCACTTTGTCGGCGCAAGATGAACGAACTAACTGCAAGGGCACAAAATGGTCTCAAATTTTTCAGATGCCCTATGCAAAACCGCAGCTTCATACCTTCTTTAAGCAACTTGACTAATATGAGCATCAAAGTCTCGAGAAATATATATACTATTGCATACTGTTGCTGAAATATATACCAAGGGGAAGTGTTTGCATACTGTATAATAATTAGTAATTAAGAGTATAGTTTCTTTCCTATTGTGTATAGTTTGACTTAGGATTTCTTATTGTGTTGGTGTTATCTCTATGAGTACCTCATAACGGTGAAGAATACATCATAAAAATTTTAAAAAAAAAATTAAAAAAAAATGTCATAGTTTATCAGACTTTTTGAAAGATTTTTGTAATGTATACTTCCCCTTCATCTTGCTTTTTATATTTCAAAAATGTAACCTTTCTGGATATAGTGATATACCCAATTTTTTTTTTTTTACTCTAAATAGTACCTCAAGTATTGAATAAGAAATTCATTCATCGGATGAAATGTTACAAGTAAGCTGAAACAATACAAACCGGAGTCATTATTGCTACTTATAATACAATTCAGGCCATCGGGCCTAAATATATTTTTCATACATCTAACAAGGAGCTGCACCATCTCTGGTACATCATGATGCTAGGAAAGATGGTCATGTGACCACGGAGAACCCAAATTTGACAAGGACCAGATTAGTGGTCGAAGAGATGTCAGTATGCCCAACCCATAAATGGCTCAAATCTCATAAAGGAAGTACTTGTGCTCGGGGTAGCTCCACTTCATGAAGCGTGAATACACGTGAAGATTTTGGTTATAATCTGTCATCACTCAAACAACTAAGTATTGCGTCGTTGTACTTCCGGGCATTTAGCTTTCTCGCTAAAGTGGCCTACATGGCATGTATTCAGGTTATGTTTTGGGTTTTTTAAGTGTTTAAGATCAATGCTTGAGGTACCATTTGGAAAAGAAAAAAATGGGTACCAAAAAATACATTTTGCAATAATTCAGGTATCATTTAGAGTTTTTATCCAAAAAAAAATACATGTCATGTAATTGACTTTAACGGAAAAGTTAACGGAAGTATTATATTTGATAACGGCGCAATATTTGAGGTATCATTTGAGTGAAGAAATTTTGTAGGTACTAAAAAATATCTTTCGCAATTGTTAAGTTACCATTTGAAGTTTTTACACTTTTGTATTTGTAAATGACTAATGCTAAGTGAACTAGCTTTTGGATCTCGCTTAAATCTAGTCAATATGTCACATGAGCTGCCACATAAGATTAGATCTGAGTGTAATAAAAATTAATTAATTAATTAATTAAAAAAAAAATATAATTCACCTAGCATTACTCCTCATAAATTAAGTGTTTTTATGTAATCACATTATTCTATACTTCTATATATCGATTCATAATATCAACCTTTCACACATGGAACAGTATTTGTAAGTTTTGTTTTATAAGACTCCATTATTCATAAGCTTTTTGTTACAAGATCAAAAAGTTGCACAATATTCTTATATTCCATTAGAGCAAGTTCACCCGTTGGGTCACGGGTCACCTACTATTCACTGCTTTTTAGTGTATATTTTCATTATCTGGGTCACTAAATACACTGTGCCCGTAGAAATACACTGTGTTCTGGGTCACCATAGTGACCCAAAACACTATTCATGATGACTCAGGGGCACGAAATACACTGTACTCGTGACCCAAAAGGCAAAATAACACATAAAAGTAGTGAATAGTGGGTGACCTAGTAACCCAACGGGTGAACTTGCTCTTAACACCTTGCAACATTTTCAAAATTGTAAAAATGGATAATTCCTTTTTACCCAGAAATCACATATGTTATGCCCACTTGCACCAACAAGTTTGTATTGTGCCCATTTACACAAATCTAAGGGGAAAAGACCTTTAAGGGTAATTTTTTCTAAAGTAGTACCTAAAAGATCCTATACTGGCTTTTTGGGTTTAACCTTTACTTTTTCTTAGAAAACCCTGTTCATACTCTTGGAAAAAATAAAACTAGCCTTCAACATGCCCAAGTTTTTCACCTAACGGCCACTTGCCTAGCGGTTACTGTAACATGCGGAATCACTGCTGCTTATTTCTACCTTAAGCTGAGGCAACCTTTTCTAGGAAACAGAAAGTCTAAACCTTCAAATAGTACAGGATTTAAGACAAACAACAGATATAAACAAACAATTTTAGTATTTGAAATATACATTGACAAGGTGGATGAGCAATCTGAAATTATTTATTCAAACATAATTACAGACTAAAATTCAGAGCCTCATTCTCAGGTAAACAGCTAAAAAGTTGTCTAGCTATCCATGAGAATCGCTTAAAGATACTTACTTGGAAAAGTACTTCCACACTAGATAGGAAGGAAAGAGCACACTGCTACTATGGCTTTCATACTTTTTGAGACAATGTGATTCTGCTCAATTTTCTGATGCCTTACAAATGAACCTAAGGCTCCTTATATAGGGAGCGGAACTCAAACTAAAATTCAAAACATAAAAATGTACAACACAACTCAATTATTTTCTGCTCCCGTGATGCTCCTAATGATGGAAGTCGTTCGGTGGAAAGCAGAAACTTCTTAGGTGAAATGTTTTTCACCTTGTTCTTTTCTGAAAAGCAAAAAGCATCTTTAGGTAAAGCCAAAGTTGCTTTCGGTGCTTTTTACACCTGCTGCTTCACTTGTTTTCATATGTTTCATAATTGTGGCCAAGGACAAAAGGGTTGTCGTTTTCCATCCTTGCTTTAACTTCATTGTCTTCTACTTCCGTGTCTGCATACATCTTGTAGTGGTTGTCACTTTCAAGCTTTTCGATCCACTGCAGGCATGCCAACGTGAAGTCTATCTCCTTTCTTTTGAGAGATAGGAAATGGTCACTGCTTGCAACGTCAAGATGATCATAAGCAGTAATTATGGTTTTCTCTCCTGCTGCTAGGAATGTTTTTGCTGGATCTTCTTCGATGATCTTCTTAATGTAGTCAAGAGACATGGCTTTCATCCAGGGAATGCTAGAATTAGGCTGGCCATAATATTCAACACAGCCAAGCTTAAGATATCTTCCTTGTATAATCCTCATGTAATGATATGGAGAAATATATTCAACTTCGCCATTTCTATTTTGAATCCATTCTGGAGGAGTAGATCTGAATTTCAGCCTGAGGATACAATCGTTTTTTCTGACTTTGACTGTATTGACTATGATGGGTGGTAACCCTTGAGATCATCATTGGTTTTGGTCCAAAGGTTATGAACAAAACCATTTTCAACAATCCAAAGCTTGTGTTCCTGAGGATGTTCACTCTGAACATTGACCACATATCTTCCAACATAAGGTCCGGGGACGATGAAGAGAGTTGGAGGAAATGTAGCAGAATTCTGACTTCCAATAAGATTATGAAAGTCGAACCAATCTGATTCTTTTAGTGCTAAAACAGAAACTTTAGCACTCTCAGGATCTTCAAGATACTGGATTTTTTCTTTCTGGACAACACTTTGTTGTATATCTTCTTCAAATTGTGGTCTGGTATTCTCGTGGAGTTCTTCAGCTAAAGCAAACAAAGCTGGGAACATGAGACCACTATTTCTTTCTTGAAAGGCATATAAAAGGTTGTCTAGGATTGTCTTTTGGTGGTATGCTAGTCTCCTACCAGTTCTAAATACAGGATCTGCCAAAGTTTTCAATTCATAATTAAAAACATTTATTACTCCAGTTGGAGTTGATTTGCTTTTTGGCAAAGCAACAGCCTTTAATGATCTTAATGAGCTTTTACCGTCTACCGTTTGAGACCAGCTAGCCAATCATTTACCCTGGGATTGATCAATTGTGGCTTGTCCTTTTGGACTTAGCAAGAATCTTTTGAGGAATTTTTCTTTTGATTCCTCAGGTTCTTCATGTCCTTTCCTAGTTCTTCTGTTTCTGGGATTGTGACCTTCATCATCGTCTCTTCGGCTGAACATTGCCATTTCTCTGGTCAATGTGTCTGGAAGATAGTTCTTGTTTCCTGCAATTAATTCAACATTATAATCATATTGGTTTAGAAATAATTGCCAGTTTGCTAGTCTTCCTCTATCAGCAGCTTTATCAAGTTTAAATTTCTTGAAATTCTTTACTCTAGCACAATCGGTACGTACAATAAAGGGTTTTCCAAGAAAAGCTGGAGAATTTAAAATCATTTTCTTAACAGCCAAAATTTCTTTTTCTCCGGTAGGATAATTTATTTCTGCAGGGCTGAATTTGCCGCTACAAAATTTACAGATCTTTTCAATATTAGTTCCTGGAGTTTTTGTCAGAACAACACCAGACCAGTAATTATCATTGGCGTCTGTTTGAAGAATGATTTCATCATTTTCCTCTGGTTGTTGGAGATGAGGGAGATTTTTGCATAGAGCTTTTATCTGCTTCATGATTTTTTCATCATCTTTTGTGAAGCTCCATTTTCTTTCGAAACTTGTTTTAGGAGATAACATCGCTGTTAACCCCGAGATTATGGGAATGAAATCTCTCCCATAATTAATGACTCCTAAGAATCATTCTAGATTCTTGGCATTAGGAATTTATCTGGAAACTTCCAAACCTTCTCAAGGATGTGTGGTTGGAGTTTTATCACTCCATTCTTGATGTTTATTTCGATGAAATCAACTTCATCTAGGATAAAGAAGATTTTATTTTCTCCAACGAAGATTCCACGCTGGACTATCAGTTTTACGACCTCATAGAGGTGTTTCATGTGTTCTTCTCTGTTTTTGGAGAAGACAAGAATGTCATCTATGTACACGACACAGAATTCAGCAACATGTTTGAAGATGTTGTCCAATTTTCTCTGGAAAATCGAAATGGCTTGTTTTAAGCCAAAGGGGATTACTAACCATTCATAATGTCCTTGTGGTGTTCCAAATGCAGTGAGCGGAACACTTTCAGGATGCATCTTGACTTGCCAAAAACCCGACTTTGCATTGAATTTTGAAAAGGCTTTACCTCCTCTGAGCTGATTGATCAAGACTCTCACTTGAGCAATTTGATAACCGTCTTTAACGGTCTTTTTATTGACATCTTTGTAGTCAATTACCATTCTAGCCTTTCTCTAAGGTTTTCTACATGATTTCTCACGTAGAATGCTGGAGTATGATGAGGGATAGTAGATGGTCGAATTAATCTCTTGTTCAGGAGATCTTCGATGTCTTTCTTGAATTCTTTTTTATCTTCCTCTTTATAATGAGGAATGGCTTTGACATGACAGATAGCATTCATATCATGTAATCTTAATTCACAAATCACTGGGTCTTTTTCCCAAAATTTCTAAGGGTCGACATCTATATTATGTTCGAGCATTTTCTTGATTTTATCAAGAGTATGGAATGTTTTAGATTCAAGCTTATTCTGAAAGTGCTTAAGGTTATGCTCATGGATGAAACTAGCTTCTTCATCTTCACTAGTTTCTTCTTCTTCTTTTTCTTCTTTAGAAGATTCTTCAACAAGTAATTCTTCTTGTTGTTTGATTTGTAGCACAGGTTCAAATCTGGGCAAGTAAGGTATATGATCAGCACTATTTCGTTGCGATCTCTGATATTGAGTAGTAAAGTTTGGGCCTACCACGCTCTTAGCTTGGGTAAGTCTGTCTACCCTAAACATTCTACTTCCTTTTCTGAAGTCTATTATTTCTTCATCTTGAATAAATCTTTGTTGGAGAAGGAAATCATTTCCTAACAAAAGATTTGATCATTGGCCTTCAGACTGCCAAAGGGTATGGATAATAAATGTTCCTCCACCGATGGTGATATGAACATCTTTAGCTAGTTTTTTCATGACTAGGGGGCTTCCATCAAACTGGACACCCGTAGCTATTCTTTTATTATCTTCTTTCCAGAGTTCGTTGCAACTATGAATCCTGATCCATTATCTACGAATGCATGTAGATGATATTTCTTGTGATCAGGGATTTTTAGTTCAATCTCTATGTAGTTGTTGTATCTACTAGTATAGATGACTTTTGATTATTGAAGCTCTTCTTTTTGAGATTGCTCTTGGGGTATGAATGGTTTGCATTCTTCAAGAATATTTTCTGGTTTTTCAACCATTTCTATAGTTTCATCGATCTTTTCTTTATAGATTTCTTCTTCCTTTATCTTCGAGGAGGGTGGTTCCATGATTTCTGGGAACAAGGTTTCTACCTTTTTCTCTTTTTGTTCAGAGAAATATTCATCACATTCTTGTTCTACTAATTGGCTAATAAGGCCATTCTTGATTTTTCTTCTAGCTTCAGCTATGAAGCATTCTTTATAATAAGTCATTTTAGACTCTTCATAGAACATAGGAAGTGCATTCTTTTCATGACATAGACAGTAGTCACAAGAATGTACCAGGGTTCACCTGATAAAAAAACATTATCATTTCTGTCTTGCTTTCCTCCCAGGTTTTGACTTTCAAGACATTCATCTGTCTGGATTCTAAGTATTCTACTTCAGAATCGGATTCAGAGTCAGATGATTCTTCTTCAGACCAGGCAGAGTATACTGACCTGTCATAATGTTCTTCATCAGAATAGGCTATTTCATAGCCTTTCATATGTGCAGTTTCTACTATGGGCTCATATTCTTCAAATAGAGCTTTAGTAGACCTTTTACCCTTTTCTAGGCATTCATTGGCATAGTGCCCTTCAGCTTTACATAACCAACATCTGCAGGATTTCTTGCCTGGTTGTTTATTCTGATGATTATTCTTCTTTTTCTTGAAGAATTTCTTTTTAGGATCTTCATCCTGTTTCTTGAAATTGGAGCTTTTCTTAAACTTCCAATTTTTCATGTGTTCAGATTTTCTGAACTTCTTCGAATAATGTTTCTTTTTTTGAAACTTGGATTCGTGACATCCCTAGTTTGTGGGCATATCCAGTATTCCATAACAGAAGTTTTCTACTCCTTTGAGTTGTTTCTTGGCCATTTTGGCTCTAAAATTGGCTTTGCATTGCTTTTTTAGCAATCGCCGAATTCTGTCGGCAATTCCTCCAACTGAAAATCTTTCAATTGATTTTTCAGCTATGCTTTCTCTCACAGCTGATCTCCATGGTTCATGAAGTTTTCTGTGTAAAAGGTTTACTAGATCAAAATTTTCTAGTTCACTAATTGTACAGTATTTTCTAGATCAATATTTTCTAGTTCACCAATTGTACAATATTTTGAGAGCATAGATATTTGATTTGGCCGTTTCCTTAGCCTTCTCACTCAGATTTGAGAGATATCCATAGAACTGATCATACAGAGGTGTTGCAAAATCATACGGAGATTTCGAATTCTTTATCTCTTCTAGCCAGCTTATTTCTCTAGCGGTTTCTTTGAAATACTAATAGTACTTCTTTGCTTCTCCAGTAAGAGTAGTTTCATAATACACCTGCAAATCTGGTGCTTTAAATTTCCTTAGGGTAAGAGCAGATGTCATCATCAGGCTATCTACCTATTGGTCAATGGCTTTTCTTTTGTCTAGAGCTTTGTCTAGAGCAGATCTCATAATTTGTAATAGGCACCCTAGGCATATTGTCCTCAGGGACAAATCTCTGGGAATTTCTTTCCTCTTTTCTGCTTGTAGGAGCTTTCTGCACAGGGAGCTTCAGTTTTCCCTTTTCTCTGATGGAAAGTTTTTGGAGCTGGAGCTTTCTCCGTCTTCCATTTCAATATCTTGATAGGGAAGGATTTTTCTTACCTTTCCAGGTTTGAAATTTCTTATTTCTTCGATTAGTTTTTCTAATCGTTCAGGATTTTCGCAGGATTCTGCTTCATCATAGAGTTCATAGAGCTTTTCTGCTCTAAGCATGTTTACTGGACTGTTTAGATTAGCTTCTAATTTTTCTTCAGTAATAGGATCTGTTGGTTCTTTAACAGTGAATTTTGTGCCACTAATACTAGGTTCTCTAGTGGTGTAGGTTCTTCTGAGAAGATTTTTGTTTATCCTGATATTCTCAGACATGTATCACTTTTCCTGTGAGTTTCAAAATTTAGACTGATTTCTCCAGTCTTTCTACTTTCAAAGACTTTAGCCTTTGCACTTTCTGGTGGTTTTTTCGGACCAAATAATTTCCATTCAATTGGAAAAGTTACTTCATTCCAAGTAACCTTGTGAATTTGTTGTGAATGGTTCTTTGATTGGTGATAAATCCAGTAGTAAGAGCTGAGATATTAGTTATCCTCGTCTTAGAGGCTACCGTGGTACTCATCAATCTATAGTATGTTCTATATATTATTGCGAGTTCTTGCATATCTTCTTTCATAGATATGTCATCTGTCTTGACTCTCAGTCTTAGACAGTGAGCTGCATCTTTCAAGCTGGTTGTGAAATTCAGGAAGCAGTTGAAATATGCCACTTGATTGCATAAGGATGCCTCAAGTGTTCCCAGCAGACTAGCTTGAAAGTCTGCCAGTCTATTGTCTTGTAGAACACATAGGACTGAGCAGTTTATGCCTTCTCAGGCAAGCAGATTTATGCCAACTTGGACTGCTCCAATGTGCATAAATTGGTACTTCTTACCTTGACTCTGGAAACTTCTAAAGGAGTGATCATTAAGAGATCAATTTCTCCTCCTACTGTAGAAGGGCTTGTGATTTCCAATAGTTTGAAATTGTGGCTATCCATCAGATCAAATGTTCCCCTTTTGTAGATTTGTTTAAAATCTAGCTTTAGAATTGCGGAGTTTTTTTATCTCCTATTCAATTTCGTTGTATTCAAATTCTTTAGCATTTAGGAGCTGTGCTCCTTTCTTTTTTCCAAAGATGTTCATCATCTTGACATCTCTAGTTTCTGAATGTTTTGGATTTTCATACTGAATGCTAGTTGAACTAGTAGATGGTTCCAGAAAAATCATGTTGAAAACAGTTCAACAAGTGTTAATAAAAGTCGTCATTAACCTTAAGGGCCCGAAGTAGGCACCAATAAGGAGTTTAGGCCAATATTAACAAAAGAGACTTCACTTATTCCGTTATGATTCACACCCCTTATCGACCTCAACTTCTCAATAGTGGTGTGATTTACATGGAGATTGAAAATTCTCAGCAACAGTGCTAGAAATAAATAAGTGTTTCCACCATTCGCCGCCTCTACAAGATCACGGGGGAGGCCATCTATACTTCACTCCAAGCTCCGATGTATCAAAATTTGTAGAGTAAAAATCCCTCATGTGAGAGCTTGTAGGAAAAGAACAAAGATACTTCGCGTTGAAGAATTTGGAGGAATTTGGCTCGTGAGAGGGGTAATCTTGCCCCCCAAGTATCATTGTTGGTTGGCGAAGCATAATCTTCAATTGCAATTTTGGAGATGATGGTGTACCAAGATCGGCTTTGTAGCCAATGACCATGTCATAGACTATGGTCTTTGTAGAATTAGCCACAGATTGGCCATTATAGACGACCACTTGCTGGTCTAAATTCTCCATATCAAGAGCTTCAAAGGACTTATACTCCTGCATATGATTTTTGGAACCAATAATAAATTATAATTATCATCATATTTATCATAGATTGGTTCCGTATCGAGATCAAATTTAGAATCACCAAAATTCGATGAATTGATCCCTTCTTCGAAAATAGGCATATCAAATATTCGTTTGCCTCTATATTCTTTCCAGGCATCATATGAGACGCTTCTATGGACTGTTTAGTATCATAGACAAATTTCTTGAAAAAGAAATTTAGAGCTGGATAATTGTAAACAAGAATTAACTTGTATTGATGATACTTAAATTTACAGTGGCAAAGGACAACTTGGCCACTAGAATAATTGTTCTGGCCATTCATGCAACGTGGGTTGTAGATGTGCCCACCACATATATAAAAGCCACCGCTTGGCCTTGAATATATGAAGAGCTTCAAGTTGAATTGATTAATAAAGCCACAGATTGGCTTCTATAGACCACAACTTAATTGATAATTAAGTTGGTCATGGCTTAATTGATTAACTCCACAATGACGTCCAGCATGGCCGAGGCTAAATTGATGATAGTAAGGTGGGCCCTGCCCTTAACCCTTTGTATGGTCATGATGACGTCCAGTAGCAGAGTCACAATTGAATTGATCATGAACTTCTAGAGGCTTTTCTTCCTGGTAAACGACGATTTGGTCGCCTAGACCATATTTAATCACTGCTTGGCTATTAGAATCCTTAAGAACTTGCTTTTGGTGATTACCAGTATGAACGTGGGCTACGTCTTGCCCCCCAAACATCTGATCAGTAGCCACATATTTGGCTTGATCATTGGAGAAGTCAAGTACATGTTCAGAGACAACTTTCTTGTCAGAAGAACATTCTTGTGGACCATCTTCTCCATAAACAGCCTCTATATAAGGTTGTGATTCAATAATGGGCAGGCTACTTTCTTCTTCTGCGATGAGTTGGTCGAGAGAAAAGTTTTTGCCTTTAGATTGATCGCCTCTTATAGGCAATTCAATTTTGGTAACAGCATCTTCGCGCGCCACTTCTTGACTTTCCAAGAAGCTTTCTTGTTTTGTGTTGATGGCGTCAAACTTGCCGTGCTGCAAATCCACTTGAGTAGGCACTCTGGACCATTATTTGCTCAAATTTGCAAATTCTGTGAATGATCTGTTCATCTTTTTTTGAGAATCTATCACTGTTAATCTTCATGATGGCCAACAGATCCTCTATGCTTGCACCTTCTGGGACGGGGAGCGGATCGAGCTCGTCGGACACCACGGTGTCGCCAGGATGGGGCACATCGGTGGAAGCAGGCTTGACAATAGTGTCCTCTTCCTCAGAAAGACCACGACAAGCAGCATTCTCATAAGGCCTGTGACTGGAGGTCTTGCTCTTTGGGAAGTTTAGGAATTTGCACTTCTTCTTCTTGAGAAAAACAGGCATGACTTCATTAATTTGTTTTGGTAAAGATTTTCCTCTGGCATCCCAATGATGGTGAACACAAAAAGACTCTGACGTAGTCCCACTGCGTGTGCAAAAATGTTTGGCTCCAGTTTTGTTGCAGCTAGTCAATAGTCTTTTTTTTGCTCGGGCGTGCCAGCACCGTTCGGGTGCTGTCGTCGGGGGTGTCCCTTGACCTAACTTCTTTTCAACGACTGTAGACGAGGAAAGCACCAACCTCATCATGGGGGTCTTCCGTGCCTCATGGTAAGGACTTTATCTTGTGTTACCAAGTCGATACTCAACGTTGTAGGTTAAGCAGAGTGAAATCACCAGGAAGTAGAGAGAACTTACCAAAGCGTGACTTTAGCTTAGCTGGTTCTCCAGGGCGTTACCTTTGCTTAGCTGGTTCCGTAACCGTCGTGGTCGCGGTACTACAGTCGGCTCCCGAGGATACTAGGACCGAAGCACATTAACAGAGGGTTTGGTGGAACTGACAGTCGGCTCTTAAGAAGACTAGGACTAGAGTGTGATCACCGGTAAGAGAAGGATAAGAGTTTCTCTTAGAAAGGGGTTGCTCTAGAGAGGCTTGGATAATCTTAGAGATTGTTGTTGAATTGTGATGTCCAATGTTACTTATTGTAGCCTCTACATATAGGCTACCAAGCCATAGTGGTTGACCTTAAACAAATCATGATGGGTTAGGTTTTAGCACTTAAACACTAATGAAATGTTAGGTTTAAGCACTTAAAACACTAATGGAATGTTAGGTTTAAGCACTTACTACTCCAATTTTTCTGCAGCTATATCTCCACCAAGAACTCAAAATGGGCCTTCGACTTCTTCATATCAAATGATTCACAATGACTGTAGATCATTATGGCAAATTTTCAGAGCTTTCTTCCATGTGGTTGGGCCGGAAATGATGCTGGACTCCTTACAGATCCAGTTTTCCAGTTTTGTTTTTGTAGAAAATTGGACTGATTGTTTGAAGTCTTTCCACTCATAAATAGCTCTGGAACTCTTCATAAGAAATGATCATTGGGATGTCTAGAGTTAGTCTGGAAAGTTTTAGCTCATTTGGATTTCATTTGGTTAGTCTGCCGCCCCTCCTTCCTTGTTTAGCTCGGTTTCTCCTAGCCGAAGTAGGAAAATGTGATAAAGTTGACTTTTCATTTCTATGCTTCCATCATTTCCTTTTCTTGCAGCTCGCATAATATTTCATAGTAGGCTTTATTTACCCTCTAAATAATATATTTCGAACTTGTCGACAATATATAGCTTGAGCCACTGATTTTGACTCAATTTCTCCAAGACAAGTCTTGTCAGGCCAAAAATGCTCATTTTTTGTCCAATGAACACTAACCAGTTTCGTAGAGCGAAACAGTTTTGGTTAGATCAATTTCGTATCCAGATTAAGATACCATATTCTACTTTGTATTTCCACTTTTGTAAGATTACTGTAGAATATTCCGTAAACTATGAATGCAAAAATTTGACAAGAAAAAAAACCCGCACCATCCCGCGGGCATACATTTCCTAGTATATACTAATTGAATTTTCGTCTACTGTAGCTTAGGAACATTGACGGCTTAGTAACGGTAGCAGCTCGAGCAGATCCGATGCTGGAAATTACCGTTTTGTCTTTATAAAAGTAATTTACAACCTTGCCATTCGACACGCTTCGCACCGTGCGGTGTTGAACTGTTGATTTACTTCTGCGTGTTTGCTTTGGAGAAGGACAGGTGCTCCTTTGATCTGCGCGAAGAGAGAGTGAGAAAGAGGACGAAAGGGATATGCTGATGCTTTTGTTTCTTTTCTCTGCGCAAGTCGAGACAGATAGAGAGAGCGTGCTGAACTTTGTAGACTCCAAGTGGAAATTGTTTGGTGATAGAGGTCTTCTGCGAGAGACGTGCACAGAAAGAAGAAGAGGGAAATTCACATCACGAGACTGATCGGAGAGAGAAGGAGAAGCATCTTTTTGATAGCACAAATATAAGAGTAGAAGAAGAAGAGAGAGACGGGAAGGAAAGCAGAGGCAGAGTAGAGAAAGGAAAAGATGAATGAAAATAATGAAGAGACTTAGCCTTTGGGATTTCGATCCACTCTGAGCAAAATTCCAAGTTGTGCGACAGAGGTCAGCTCCGGAGTTTCCAAGAGAAAGGTACAATTTTACATTCAACCTTCTTTCTATTCAATTCAACTTCCCTTTTGTTTTCACGTATTAATTAGCGTCTGGAAATTTCGCTTGCTCACGCAAGTGAATGGATCTTTCACTCTTTTCGCAAATACCCATATCTTTTTCTTTTCTTTTTTTTGCGTTTAATTGCTTAAAGCTGAATTCTTTGATGCTTTTGAGCCAGTTTGATGTTTTCAATTGGAGGTCTCAATTGGGTTTTGGTGATTGTTTTCCTTAGTTTTTTGGTACTTGATGTGGGTTTGGATGTTGGAAATGGAAAGTAGCCTCCTTTTGAACATCTGTTAGCTACTATAGTTCTATTTCTAAAGGAAAGTTGTTCATTGTGTGATTTATGATTCTGGGTTACGTTTTGGTATTGAAGAGTTGGTTCAAACTTGAAACTCACTGTCGTTGCTGAGAATTATTGGTGTTCGATTAATCGGTTGCATATTTTGCTGTAATTTGGTTATGATCGAGAGGGTTTTGACAATTATCAGTTTTAGTATGTGATCTGAAAATAATGCCGTTAGATTTCGCCAGGTTTCATTAGTAACTTCGTGTTCCGAATAAGTGGAGGTTGCGTTTGTTGGATTTGATTTTAATTTTCAGTAAGTTGTAGAAATTTAGTTTTTGGAATAAGATTCTCTTCCGTCACCGCCATGGTTGGTTTTCATGGTTTTTGTTAGATTAGAACCAGGCTACTAGCTTTACAATAAATTCCAGAAGACCAGAACTACGTGATTAGTAAATAGTATTTGGTTTTGCAAATTAGGTATCTAATTGACAAATTGGGGGTGCATTTGGGCATGCATTAGACTTCTTTCATGTCATTTCCTGACGCTGAAAATTTATTCTAAACTTTTCTTCCAAATTTAAAGCATGTGTGCAATCTTTGAAAGGTTTGTCATGGCAGAAATTTATGTTCACTTTCACCTCTGTAGCTAAATGAACCTCTGACCATAAAGAGATTTAAATACCTAGAAATAGTTTGAGAGCAAGTTTTGAAGTGTGGCAAGAGAAAATGTTTTCAGCAATGCTGAGTGATATAAGCAGGATTGATCCTTTGAATTTTGGCGTATAATGCTGCACCCAAGGCAAGAGTTTTCTGCAGATTATTATTTGGTGCCAATGCCAAGCTACCGCTGGATTTGCATAGTTGCAGTAGTATTTGAGAAATTGAATCGCATGCAACCTCATTGGATTTGAGCCTTTTGATCCAACTATATGAACAGTTGATCTGTCTGGGTTTTTTGAGAAATTGAATAATGGTCGGAGTTCGTTCTTCTTTCGAATGCTGAAATGTTATCTTAAAATTTAATTACTGTTGTTTGGTGATTATTGATCTTAATTTTTTTATAATGGCAAGCTTTTTGTTTTCCAGGTGCTCTGTGCAAAATTTCTTACTGCTTTTCCATTGGGGTTGCTTTGAGTGAATCAAGATGGTATGTTTCTGTTGTTTAGATTCTCGATTTCTATTTGATGTTTAAGTGACCTTAGTGGGAACAATTACAATAGTTGATTTGAGTTCTATACATGTATTCATACATTTTAACAAAACATGAGAAAGTTTTTTGAATTCAAGTTCCGTTATAGGGGCCAAAAAAATACTTAGCTCAGGTAATCCTTCTAATTCTTGCTCTGTATGCTTTTGAATCTGGGTTTGTTTGCGTTTTCTATCAGTAAACTAATTCACTCCCTGCTTCTTTAATTTCTGCATTTGGCATAAATTGTGCTCCTCTTTTTCAGCTAAAACTGATGAATTTGACAATGAAGTTGTTTTGGGGGGGGGGGGGGGGGGGGGGCGCGTTGCGTCTACTATCCTGGAATTTAATCTCAGTTTCCTCGAATGTTCTTCATCTTCTCAGTTTCTGGGTTTACTTCCTATGCAATAATATCTGTGTATTTTGTGAACTTCACAATTGAAATTTAGATAGAGTAATAGAGTCAAAGATGTAGATGCAAGTTTCTTTCCTACCTTGATGTTACACCTCCCCCACCCCTTCACCCAAAAAAAAAAAAAATGCAGAATGAATGTCAGTCATATTCTGCTTCAATAAGGTATAAAACATCACTCGTTTGTTTCTTCATTGTTCTATAGGATGAGTATTTCAAAGCTTATTACGCTGCTTTAATAAAAAGACAAGAAGAAGAAGCAGCAAAGAGTCTTCAGGTTAGCATGAAGTCAAAACTTCGAAGATGAAGGACAAGATAATGTTGTCTGGGAAGAGGCTCCAGTTGCAGGTAGGTACATATCATTATTTGACAATCTGTGCTCAATTCCACTCGATGTTTGATTTGAATCCTTGGGTCGAAGAACAATGAAAATGGCATGTTGATATATACCTTCTTATATCAAATGTCAAATGTGATGGATTCTTCTTTAATGTACTTGAATATTGATGTGTTGCACAATGGTCTTATTGGCATCATTTTTTTTTTTTTTTTGGGATTTTTCCCCTACTCATTTGACAACGCCTCCTTTGTAATACACACCCCAGAGACATTCGTATCTTGCTGGTTTGATGAGTTGAATTGAGGGAATATTGTAGGGCAAGAAATGGAGAAGGGTAGATAATCCATAGATACATATCTTCCACTATAAAAGATCGCAGCTGGACTTCATATCCTATCCTATTACTAAGCATATAAACATGATATAGTATTTCCATAAATAATTGCACAATTAGGTAGATGTACATGTATAATGTATGTGTGTATATAAATATATGCCACACAAAAGTTCACATGGTTAGCTTTAACTAATTCTGTATCAATATATGCAATCTCATATGCATGAGAGCTTTCCAACTATGGAAGAAAGAACATACAATTCTAAAAAAGAGGCTCAAGGCTTATTTGCAAGTGATGATCTATGCCACTCAACTTTAGTTTTTTATTTTGGTGTATATATTGAAAGTTATTGTACTAGATGGAAGTTCAGAGTTGATCAATAAAATAGAGGCAGAGCTTGAACCTGTGCTTCAGAGGTTGTGGCTAAACATGAATACTTCCCTACTTTGGATGGAAGATTAACTTATCTTGATGAGGTTCAAAGTCTATGCTTATCATTGCAATTTTAAGTATAAGCAGCACAAGTTTATCTTTTAATTTAACATTAGATCTTCATTTATTGGGTTCAACCTAGCTGTGAGAAAAACATTTGGCATTTTTCCTACTACTGAAGTAATTTTTTGTACTGAAAATTTGTGGGTGATTCCAGTTCACTTGAAACATGGAAGTAGTGGAGAAAACCCTGATTTTCGTTTTGTTTTTCTTGGTATGACTGTTGCTCAGGATACATTATTAAGTTTTTATGTGCCTTCCTTTTTTCCTCAATTCCAATACCTTTTTTTTTTTTTTATGCAGACCATGAGTTGTGGGACTGCTACATGTTTTCTACAACGTACTATGTGTGCTTGATTGAGATGGCAAGGCAAGCTGGGCCAACTGAGACTGGAAGTTGTCCCAAGTAGAGGAAACTAATCAACATGCAAAAAGTTGCGAAGAAGTTATGTGGCAGAATGTGTAGTTGGTGGATTTTGTACTACACATGTATTCCCACCTAGGTTTGAATTAAGGAAGGTCTAGAGGACCTGGGTGCTTTTGGATACCAATATCCAGTTTTCCATGTAAGCTTCTTTGGTTTCTTTCGCTCAGATGGCAAGGCAAGCTACAATGAAATCAGTGCTTGAAATCATTATGGACCATAAACTAGGTATACTATTGTACTCTTAACAAATGTATAAAGCTTAGCAAGACAAACCCGCCGCATGGCGCGGGAGGTAATACCTAGTAATACATAAAGACTGATTCAATGGTAGTACCGTGGTACCTCATTTGCAAAAGAAAGGACAAAAACAACTTAATCATGTCGTGATATAATTATAGATACCAAGTTTGATTAAGAAACTCCAAAAGCATGCCTTTAGGGCTGTGTTTTTTAGAAAAGCTAACTTCAGTTTATTTCTGAGAATAAGTGACTGAAAAGCAAAGTTGTTGAGTGTTTGGTAAACTGGCTTTTTAGAAGTGTTGTCGGTGGCAAAAACAGTGACAAAGTGTTTGATAAACTAATAGACTTGTGCTTTTTATTTGTGGAATGATCAAATTGGACATTAGAGATTATTTTGTATTAATTATTTAGTAAATGATTAATATTTTTATAAAAATCATTTTTTATAAATTATGGTTATCAAATTATTAATATTTAACAATTTTAAAAATAACTTATACAAATATAGTAATAACATTTTTAATAATTAGTTTGTAGTTCGCATTAAGTAACAAAAAAAAGACTGACATAACATATTTAAATATTCACGTTATTACGCACACTCATCAAACTTTGAGTAATGCTATTTCTTATTGTTTCCATTTCTTGTGCACCATGACCATGATATTCTTCTTCTTGTACATCATCATCCATCTCTATCCCACCACTTGACCCATGACCTTCTCTTTCTTCACTGCGGACAAAATGTCTATCACGATCTGCATGCCTACGTATATAATTATGAAGTGTCATGGTAGCAATGACAATCTTCACTTGCTTCTCAAATGAATAACCTTGCATGTCCTTTAAAATCTTCCATTTTTTTTTCCATACTCCAAATGTGCGTTCTATTACGCCTCTAAGAGAAGAGTGAGCTTGGTTAAATACCTCTTTTTCATTTCTTGGTTCTTGCCTACGGTATTCTTGAAAATGTTGTCTTGGACCTCTATAAGGTCCTAAAAACCCATTCATTTGAGGATATCCCGAATCAACAACATAACTTTTCCTGTTAAATAAAGAAATATCAAAATTTTAACAAAACTTCATTCAAAGCATCATAAAATTTATCTAAAAATAACTATAGTTAATTAAATTACCCGGTGGAGGTTTAGGAAAATTCATTTCTGGATTTCGAAGAACCGATAGAAATACTCTTGTATCATGAGCGGACCCTTCCCATCCCGCACACGCAAAGATAAATTGCATATCGAAATTACATGCTGCCATAACATTTTGGGTTGGTAATCCTTTTCTACCAATGAACGGTATTTGATCTTGAGGAGCTATTGAAGCGGGAATATGCACACCATCGATAGCCCCTATACAATCCTGTAAATAATGATGTTAATTGTCATTTGCCTCACCCAAGTAATTAAATTGTTAAATAATATACAAGTAATTGTATCACAAATACCTTAAAATGAGGCATGTATCTGATATCCCTCATTATCTCCGGTGCAACACCATTAAATTCATTCTCCAACGGCTTGATTATTTCTTTACTTAGTTCACACAACTGATCTAGTACTTCTCCAAAATATCTACAAACGGTTTCACCCAAATGTTGAAATCGTTCTCTCACTGACCTATTTCCACATCCTTGTCCTAGGCAGTACAATAGCATTCCCACTACTTCAATATGACTTGTTCTGTTTGAACCCAACACCCCAAATTTGACTTCCAAATCACTACACAGACGATAAAATACTTCCTTTTTCATTCTAAAGGCATTGTAACACCGACTCTCATGACCTCCTAATACTTCCATGATCCACTTATTACCTGTTTGAGAGGATACCATGCAAGGAGTTTTATGAACATAGTTCATGTAGTAATGTTGAATGAGCAGAGCATTAAGTTGTACACTTCGTAAGAAAATCTCCTCCTCAACTTCATCTACTTCCGAATTGTTCATATTTGAATCCAAAAACCTGCAATTTAAATGACTAAATTTGTAAATGACTGACTAACAAAAAGTAATCCACATAATCATTAACAAGCAGTAATGAACAAAATAATATGAGTATTTTTATAATCCAACCGATGAATATCCACATGATGAAATACTTGTAATAAAATTCAATTTTTCTTAATTAAAAAAATGTTGAAAGAAACACAAACATAAAACCTCAAACATAACATAAGTTTATTTTTCGTTCATCTCAAATTTCAGCCACTCCAACTTCAAGTTAGAATCGTCCATAGTGCAATACATCTCTCTTCTCTGGACTTAAAAACAGTCGAGTGGCAAAAAACCACAACCTACTACCCTGCTCAGCTCCAGGCAATGAGCTGACATCCTTCATCACTTCCTTAATACCGGTGCCTCCACATTCTTCTAAATTTTTATTGATCATGGAAGTTGTTGTACTTCTACTCTCAATTGCCTCACACATTCGATCAATTTGTTTACCCAAATAAGCAGCACCTCCAACCTTTTCTTTTTTTGGCATTTTCCCCTTTACCTTTCTGAGCTCTTGTATCATTTCTTTTTCTTTTGGAGCGAGTGGTTGCCAAAAGATCATTGTCCTCAAAGTCACCACTATCTTCAATGTTCTCCTCATTGTCACCTTGTTGTGGACTTGCAGGGATAGGTAGTGCAGAGGATGGTGCATATGCATACTTACCAGTAGCTGAAATACCCATGAACATCTTATCCAACTTGTCTTCAAATTCGGGTGCAATTCCTTTTTTCCTTAACTTTGCATAATCCTTGTTTATCTGGACAAAAAAACAAATTGTTGAAAAAACAATGTTAGAGGCACATGTAATATCTAAAATGAAATAAAAATGTTACTCAAAATAATAAAATTGATTTACATACCTCAATTTTGATACGCCACCACTCATCGGACGCATCTATGGTTTGACGCCTCTGATCCCACCGAAGACCGGTCTCTTTCCCCTTCAATTCTTTCCATAATTTCCAATGATCTTTGAGGGAATCCCATTTATTTTTCAATTGTTTTCTAGTATATTCTTTTGTGGTTTCTTTAGTGAAATTACTTATTATATTCTCTCATCCCACCGTACTAAATGAGTATACGGACGATTATTGTTATCCACCTCCTTGATACATAAGTCACAAAATACATCTACTAAAACGTCGTTCCAAACAGCTGACTCTTTTGCCATCTAGCACAGATAAAAAGCATCATAAATGCTAGGAAGATAACACACCAATATGGACAATCAAACACAACATCAAAAAATTAAAAAACACAAAAAATTATAAACACTCGTATAATTTTAATTTCTAGTTTCAAAAAATTTTTATGCATACAATTTATCACTACAATTTCAATCAAAAAACACAAAATAATATAGACAATTATATAATTTTAATTTCTGGTTTCAAAATAATTTTATGCATATAATTTATCACTACAATTTATCCTCATCCCCTGCTTCTCCCAAATTTCTCCCAACTTGACCGACCCAATTTATCAAAAAAATTTTATGCATTCAAATACAAACTCAGATTCATAAAATCATCATCATCATCATCACTCCGATTCATGAACCACAAAAATCTTCATCATCATCATCATCACTCTGATTCATTAACCAAAAAAAACAACCTCACATTCATTCATATACAAATACAAACTCAGATTCATAAAATCATCATCACCCTAAACCCGATTCATGAACCAAACAAATCATCATCATCATCATCATCATCATCATCACTCTGATTCTTAACCAAAAAAAAGCAACCTCATATTCATTCATATACAAATCATGTATACATACTCAGATGCTTCAAAAATGTCGGATTCATGTATAATCACAGCAAGAACAGAACCTGTGATGAGGACCGACAGATGGGTATCGATCTGGCTTCTAGCTTCTGTGGGAGCGGCGATGGGGAGCCGGCGATAGGGAGCGGCGACAGGGAGCGGAGACGGGGAGCGGCGACAGGCAGCGGGCGACGGGGATCGATCTGTGGGAGCGGCGACGAGGAGCGATCTGTGGGAGCGGCGACGAGGAGCGGGCGACGGGGATCGATTTGTGGGACCGGCGACGGGGACCAGAGAAGGGGAGCGGCGACGGGCGAGAGATTGGGGAAGCAGGGGTAGGGTACGGCTGTGATGAGGACCGGACGATGCAGTGTTGGAGAGTAGCGACTGTGTGGTGCGACTGTGATGAGGGAGAGAGATGGGGTCCGGTGCGGCTCTGATGAGGGAGAGAGATGAGGAACAGTAATGAAGGAGAGAGATGCCGATAGGGTTGGTTAGAGCTGAAATTGTTTTACATTTGAAGGGCAATTTTCGGGATTTTGAAACTTTCATTAATCTACAGTAACAGTGTTCCGTGGCTTCTGGCTTCTGGAAGCTGAAGAATGCAGCTTCTGCTTATCTAAGGACGCCACAGCAGCTTTTACAAAAAGCTGACAGAAGCTCAGTTACCAAACAGTGAGAACCCTCTGGGCTTATAAGCACAGGAGCTGAAAAGCTCCCCCAAACACAGCCTAGATCTTGCCAAAGAAACTTTTAAGTCAAATTCAAGTGACAATTGCAAATTATGTGATGATATTTTAGATCAGTTCTCTTCATAAAATATAAACGAGTTTGATGGATTATAAGTTTTGTTTTGAAGGAATTAACAGAAAAAAGTAACGAAACAAATTCATGGCCAATGTAATTGCAAAAATTAAAAAGTATAAAAGCACATGTGACGAAATTAAAAATATAGCAAATTTATCTAAAAAAATACTAAAATTATTTTATAACTCATCTTTTTATTTTCCTCATATTCTGATCTAAATAAATCCTAATATATTCTAGAAATCTTATCTTTAAGAAGGCAAGTATAACGATCCATTTAGAAAAGGCCCAAAAAGAAAGAATTGGTAAGTACTTTAACAAGTATATCCGATCTTGTGACCTATTTAACTTTGCTTATTCAAGGAATCTATATAAGCATTGGCAAACAAAAGAAAAAAAGAACAAGAAACACATACTACACTACACTATCCAACATGCCACAAAACCACAAAGTAGCATCTTCAGGAATTCAGACAAAAAATACAGAAAAGTAGCATCTTGAGCCAAAACAACGACAATAACCCTACAAAATTTCACAAATGAAAGAAGACAATCGAGTACTTTTCAGGATTGCTTTTCCATTGTAGTACTCAGGATTGCTTTTCCATTGCTAGGGAGCCGATTGCAACTAGCTACTCCAAAGGGCAATGGCTTAAATGTTCTATTGGAGTCATTTCTGGCTCCTCAAATACCCGAAGAGCGGGTGAACCAATCATGTGGGTCATTGCTTATGTGCTTAGACAGAGAAGCACAATACATCTTCTTCTCTTGGCCTTTCATTGAAATAGGGGAAGAAAACATAATCAAGAAAAAGGTGCGTCTAAAATCTGAACTTGACCATATTCCAGGCACCTGGCTACATGCAATGGACTCACCGAATAATTAGCACCAAGTCATATTTAGAAAGTGCAATTAGTTACGCTTCAAGCATAATGTATTCTAAAGTGAAAATAAAGTAAATGTAAAAAAATAAAAGATAAAAAATAAAATATAATGTAGGGGAATAGTAATTAATCATATAGCTAATGACAATTATCTCCCTCATCAAGTTGTTCTTACTTCTTTATATGATAAACCATAAATTGGCTACATTTGTGACTTCTCATTGTAGTTTTATTTTTATTTTTTTGATGTAAAGATTTTATACATTAATATGGACCCTGAATTATGGGCAAAGAATAGTACAAAGTAGACTACAATATTAAGACATTAGTAGTTCAGAATAGTTTATGCTAACAAAAACAACTCATTCCGCAGGCAATATATTCTATTTGACTGGAGACTCCGAGCACGCAATTGTGGTACGTTTAAAACCAAATACTTCTACAAAGGCTTCTTAGAGAAACTTCTGCTAGCATATACATTATTCTAACTAGAAAAGAACTAGGCAGTGACAGCCTCATTCCCATTCGAAGGGGTGGAGTTACCTACATCAAATGGAGTAGTAAACTCCAACAATCCATTGACTAGTTTCTCCACTTTCTTTGGAGTTTTAACCCGTTGCATTGGTGAAGTCTTGATATAGCATTAACCTCTACCTTTGCCTTGTTCTTTGCACCTCTTGGTCTCCTACGTTTCTTTGTAACTTCTTGTGGAGTCTGCACATTGCTAATCCCATAGCCCACAGTAAGACTAAGCCGAGGCTTCTTCAATGACACACCTTTATTATCAAAAAGCTTCCTACGAGTTCCAGCAACCTGTGCAGTTTTGGAATCACTGTCTTGCTCCTTATTGCTAACCTGCACAACCTGAGTGATTGTTTCCACATTTCACTATTTCAACATGTGCAACTGTATCACCCCTACTACTACCACCACTGTCAATCACAGATGTGTTCTCCTCCTCACCTTCAACTACTGTCACTGCCTCTTGCTCATCCTTTACTGCTCTGATGCCAGTCTACATGGTCCTGATGTGTAGAGCTTGTAATGCACTAGGTTTGGGTATTGGTTGCAGTGTAAACGTCTCCAATCTCGTGCCCCTGCTTGGGTGGTTTAAGCGCCGAGGACCAAACTCAGTCCAACAGTAATGTTCTACTTAACCCTAGCTAGTGCACGCTCAAGGTTGCATCGTGCAGGTGAAGCTGTTGCCCACAATGTTTCTACTAGTGGTGGCCCTATGAACATGGTAACCCTACACGAGTTAGCAGGTCACAATCCTTACACCTTCGTATAGATTCTCAAAGACGAAATCAAGGTCGATATCCAGGCCATCCTTAACGTGAAACATCGTCAGAAGACCACCGGCTGCATCAGATCAATCTCAACCTAGATCAGGATCTGGCCGAATGTTTCTCAATATAGCACTCTAACGCACTGTCAATCCTTCAAAGGCACTGCTAAGTATGAAAGGCACGAGGCAGCCCTCTGACCTCTATTCAGAACACCAGCAATGACATGGGCACCCCACTGATCGGCCCAACTCCATCATATGGAGCTAGAACCACTGAAGCCCGATCAAAACCTTAACGGCTGCCACGAAGGATGCGATTCCGATCAGAAGGGTCCGTCAAAGTGAACAGAACACAATCCTCATGCCCAAGGTTTTAAATATCTGCGATATTTCCGATACCTCCTTTTTTCGACGGACCGATATATCTAGGGGGTAAATATCTTATCGTTTACCGTTTCTGTAAAATTTCTCCGACATCGTCAAATATCCCTAATATATTAAATATTTGCGATATATCCCCGATAAAGTGAAAAAATATCTATAAAATTTGGGGTAAAAATTAAAAATAAACTCAGTAATTCTCTAAATGAAAATCTGTGTGAAAAGTGATCTCCTAAAGGCAAATCTGAGTGAGGAGAAATCCCTCAAGGTGAATCTAGGTGAGTAGAAAATCCCCTCAAGGCGAATCTAGGTGAGGAAAAAAATCCCCCCAAGGTGAATCTAGGTGAGGAGAATTGGAGAAATACCCTCAAGGCGATTTTGGGTGATAAGTAATTCTCTAAAAGTCTAAATGCAAATCTGTGTGAGGAGAGATTTGGTACTGTGTAGTCTGTGACTATGTTTGTAACTTTGTATGTAGTTTGTAACTCTGTAGTTGAATAATAGAAAGAAGATAAAGCCATAAAGATTCAATTATTCAAATTAGGCCAAATGACATTGCATAAGGAAGTCAAGGAACCATATATAGATGACATGAATCTATCAGTTTAGGCACAGAGCGCAGTGGGATCTCAAATGAATCTCATGAAGGCAGTAATCAATTTGGTTATGATGGTTATGGATATAATCAATATGGAGAAGTATATGATCAGTCATCTAGTTGGGTTTATCCTTATTGTCCCCTTATAGGGGAAACAGTTGGCAGCTCTAAAGAGATATATAACTATCATGTTCATCACTACAATTCGCACTATATGGGTCATATGTATTGGTCTGATTATTGCATTTTTGTAGACCAGCGAGAGGCTTTTCAACCGCCTAGAGTCTCTTTTTAGAATAGATGAAGTTGACATTCATATGTATTTATATGTAGTTCTAAATTTATAATAAATTGACTTTTTTCGAAAACTATATTTTGTTACCTTGTATCCCCGATATTTTCTATATCTCTCTTTTTCAAAGTATTGATATATACAAAGATACCGATATTTAAAACATTGCTCATGCCTTCATGCACATCGAAACATGCCCATGAAAGATCGCTTGTTGAAAGCCCTAGCCGTCAGCAATTTGTCGACCATATAGGTTTGCGAACGTCGTAAACCTTCGCCACCAATTTCCTTCCATCAACCAGGCCGAGGGATGCAACTAGCCTCACTGCCACGTCATCCACGGAGTCCATGTTGCTTGATCACGAGCCATGGGTTTTGAGAAAACAAGGGTTTTTCCTCTCTCAACTATCTCTGTCTACGCTCTTAGCGGCTAGGGTAACTTCAGTAAACAAGTATTATTCCTGCAAGTTCTCATTGTAGTCTGTTTTTGTCAGTTCTTCATAATATATATAAAATTAACCTATGATTTTTTTATGGGTTTGTTTAGTGTGAATGATCGATTTGGAGCATAATGCAATTCAGTGACATTTGGCAACTTATATGAAAGGGGAGAGAACCCGCCGGCTCTGCACTAGATCAGCTTACTAGAGTATGTACAGAGACCCCACACAGCCGGCCGCCCATGTGGTGGCATTCTATACATGATTTTTTCTACTTTCTTTCCACAAAATCTCTCTTTTTAATTTGGTAGTAGGATGTGGTCTCCTTCGATGACATCTAATCATATAATAATAGATTAGTTTCATTGGTAGGTCATTTTATATGCATGAACATAGTTTATCATTGTAGTAAGAGTAATAATAGACCGGTTGGTTGTCATAAAAAAATAGACCGGTTGGTTATTGTAAGAACAGATTAATTACATTGGTAGGTTATTGGATCAATGATGATTATAAAAGCATCACGTCATATATGCTAATTTATTTATATTGATGTTATATTTGAGTTGTGATAATTTGCGTAAATTTCTCTAATTTATTTAAGATTTGTAGTTGATCTATAGTCATACTTCGATGTGTCCGATACGCACCGGTGAGTCTATGGAGTTGGTCTACATTTATGTTCAGATGAGTTAATGTAATGTAGTGTGTTGACATGTTGTATTGAGTAGTGTCTGTGCATGTGACACTGGCGATGCGTGCATCTTTAAGCCCATCATCTAAATTATATTCCTTCAAAAACCTTATAAAAACAAGACTGCCTATCACCCATTGTTCACCCACAACTCTCATACTCTCATATAGAGTCAAAGACACACCCATTTTCGAAGCTTGCCTCCTTTGACTTGAATTTTCATCCCCTGCACGTTAAAAAAACTCAAGTCTTCCGCCCACAGAGTGATACAGAGCTCCATAGCATCATCCTTCAATGGCGTCTTTGACGAGCTTTCTGAAGAAAAGATCCACTCTTTCTGTGTGCAATGAAGCCCTGAGAATGAAGAGACTCTTCTCCACTGCACAACCCATCGCTGATTCTTCTTCTTTTGTTGAAAGGATCAGAAATCTCCCTAAAGATCTTCCTGGAACCCACATCAAAACTGAAGTCTCCCAAGTAATCAATCTCACTCTCTCTTGTTTTCATTCTTGAGCACTTAGATTCTGATTATCAAGTCATGTTCTTCTTCTTCTTGTTTGAGATGTTGAATTTTCTATGTTTCTGGTTCTGTTTTTTTCAGTCCCCAGCTAGAAAAATAAAAATATAGTTATATTTTTTCGAGTTCTGTCCGTTATACATTCTGCCACTCACGAGTGACAGTTATGCTCATTTGGCTCGATTTGTATGGTAAAAATCCCCTTTTACCTATGAAAAGAAATTACAGATATATATATATATATATATATATACCCACCTGATTTTTTTTTTCCGAGAAGAGTATACCTTACCTGATTCGGGTTTGATTGAGTGGGACTGAAGATGATCGTACTATTAATATTTTACTTTCTTGTTTCTTCCAAATCTAAGTATTGAGTCTTTTACCTCTATTAAGAAACCTTCTTCTGTTACATGTATGCGTTTTTACTGATTAAGATCTTTTTCAATTCAGCTTATTGGTAGAACACCCCTTGTATACCTGAACAAAGTCAATGAAGGCTGTGGAGCTTATATTGCTGTCAAGCAGGAGATGTTTCAGCCCACCGCCAGCATCAAAGACAGGTACCTTAGTTGTTAGAAATAAATGCGACTCTAAGTAGACCCGGAATTGAAGGCAGGAAATACCACTAGATTGTTTGGTGAATTCTGTGACTAGAAAATGACAAAATGTTACTTCATGGCTACTAGAATTTCTTAAAGTTAGATGTTATTTTGGTGCAGACCAGCGCTTGCTATGTTCAATGATGCTGAAAAGAAAGGCTTGATAACCCCTGGATTGGTTAGCTTAAAGCCTTATAAATCTTTAATCAGATGAATTCATTTTATACATTACAGCTTCAGGTTTGTCTAACTTCTATGTCAAACGCATTTACAGACAACTCTGATAGAGCCAACATCAGGAAACATGGGAATCAGCATGGCTTTTATGGCCGCAATGAAAGGGTACAAGATGGTTTTGACCATGCCGTCTTACACAAGCTTGGAGAGAAGAGTGTGTATGAGAGCCTTTGGAGCTGAGTTGATTCTCACTGACCCTACAAAGGGGATGGGAGGAACTGTCAAGAAGGCTTATGACCTTTTGGAATCCACTCCAAATGCCCTTATGCTCCAACAATTCTCAAATCCTGCCAATACTCAGGTACCGAAATATACAAATTTGCTTATGGTGCTTTCTTAGACCTGATTTAATCAATTATTAGACTTCTGCATAATTTTGCTATGTAGGACTGACCTTAAAATGGTGAAACAACAGGTACATTTTGAAACTACAGGACCTGAGATATGGGAGGATACTAATGGAAAAGTTGCCATCTTTGTAATGGGAATTGGTAGCGGAGGCACTGTCTCAGGGGTTGGACAGTATCTCAAATCTCAAAACCCTGATTGTAAGGTAAAAATCTCTTAAGTTACATTATCAATATATTCATCTATGCATTTTTCTTGTGATATGTCTCATCATCTTCTATTTTATTTCTTCATAATGTTCAATCCCTTTCTGTCATGATAGATATATGGAGTTGAGCCTGCTGAAAGTAACATACTAAATGGTGGTAAACCAGGTAGACCAATGCTTGATTTCATCTTATCTTACTGGTTTTACCTTATTTCAAATTCTTTCTTTCCTAAATGCTTTGTACAGTGTTCAGGGGCCTTTCTATTATTTAGAGTCAGTTTTGAGGTAAAGGTCTATTGTCCTGTTTGACTTATTATTGCAATGGTAATAGGTCCTCATTCGATTACTGGAAATGGGGTTGGATTCAAACCCGATATATTGGACATGGACATAATGGAAAGAGTTCTTGAGGTGAGTACCAAATATGATGAAATTTATTGTGAAAAATAAAACTTGCTGCAGAACTGAGGATAGGGGATATAGTGCTCAATTTTGAAGTTGTTTCTACTTGAATGCTAATTTGAAACTTTTTTCCCACTCATCTTGTAGGTTAGGAGTGAAGATGCAGTAAATATGGCAAGGCAATTGGCACTGAAAGAAGGACTTATGGTAACTATCCAATGAGTAATAATACTTTCATAATAATCAGTAATCATGTCAAGTGTAGATTATTTGCACTTGATTTTGATAAATTCATCTTTTGATTCATCCAGGTAGGGATATCATCTGGAGCCAACACAGTGGCAGCCCTTGAGCTTGCGAAAAAGCCAGAAAACAAAGGCAAACTTATAGTGGTAAGAGCAACTTATCCATCAGATTTCTCTACACGAATTATCAGTGGAAACAAATTTTAAGGGTTAACCTGTATGTCTTGATTTTTAGACAATTCATGCAAGTTTCGGGGAGCGATACTTGTCGTCTGTCCTATTTGAAGAGCTAAGGAAGGAAGCTGAAAACATGCAGCCAGTGTCAGTTGATTAATACCTTGAGTAGAAGGACTCTCCAAACCAGTGTTTGTGAAGTAGTAAACCTCTTGTATCAATGTCTTGGTTGATTTCTGTTGCAGTGAGATAAGGACATTAATGTAATGTCTCATAGTAGGCCTATGATTAAGGCACTTCAGCTTGATATTATAGTAAAACTTTGTCTCTTGTTATTGTAATTTGTAACTCATTGTGATTCTTAAGATCATATTACAGCAAACCTACACACCATCCTTCCCAGATAAACTTTGCACCGAAAATTTTCTGTCAGGGTTAATTTCTCCAGGGCAATTAAACCATTGAACGGTAAAAGGATAATAGGATTATGAACAACCTAAGTTTTCAACCTAAGTCATGACCCGCCTCGCCGTGACCTTAATGCTATGTTTGGTTGCAGAAGTCTGTGGAGGAGAAAAATTTTGCGGGGGAAGAGAGATCATCATTCCTCTTCAACGCGTAATTCCTAAAAAGAATAGTGACTGTTTGAGTGATGACACAAATTAGCCTCCAAAGCCCAAATGGATCCAAGCATAATGAAATTGCCATATAATCCAGCAGGAAGGGAGCAACTTATTTCTTGGTCAACCCATCTTATCTTTTGGGTTTTGTTTGGGTTTGGTTTAATGTGATTGAGTACAAAAGCAGAGGATAGTGACATAATAAACAAATCCGACCTTAGCTCAGTTGGTAGAGCGGAGGACTGTAGTCGTTGCTAGCAGACATCCTTAGGTCGCTGGTTCGAATCCGGCAGGTCGGATACTTTTTTCTATCCTAGCGAACAATACTTGGGTTCGAGCCCCATTCTGCGTTTACATTTTTGCTAAATTCGTTTTGACTTTGACTTACTACTAACGTATTAGTTCAATACACTTTAAATTTCTAAATTCAAAAGAAAGATGTTTCTGATTTCACGTATCATCTTCATGATAAATTAGAGCTTTAATCGCTTAAATTCACGTGTCTCAATTAGTTTAAATAGAGGATTCGAGCTTTAATCGCTTTATGATTCGTGTACTGAGTAGAGATCGTATATTTCTAAGGTACTTGATAGAATGGATTTTGTAAGTTATCTTGTTTCGTGTGAAGACACATCGGAATCTTGAGGTGAGTAAATCTCACGATGTTCATTTATGAACAAAAGTACCTTATCATTTGAAGTTATTTATTTACCTGTAATTATAGTTGACATTAGTGGCATTTCTGAGCGAATGACTACGTGTGTGTGTCAATATTTACGTGAAATATATATATATATATATATTTATATTCCTGTGGATTTTGTTGTGTGATGAAAATAATATGCATGATTGTGTTCACATTATTGTTCTCAGATGTGACTTTTCAGTAAATAATATATTGTGGAAATGATGATTTCTGTTTTGAAAAATATTAAGATTTGTGTAACATTTTGGGTCTTATGCGACTTCTTTAAATGTTTTGCTCCGCAGGCCTGAAGGTCAGAGTGAGTGACTTTGGGCAACAAAATTGAGTAACTATGCATTTGGCGTGGTTAATGGTTACGATTCAGTTAGAGCTCTAATTTGTCTGTTAGGGAATCTCATGGGGTAACAGTGTGCGTTTAATTTCAACTCATGAGTACGTTTTTAAAAAGAATCAAAGTTTGAGTTGTTTTCCTCTACTACGTTAAAGTGTGAGTTGTTTTCCTCGTTGTTAGTGTGAGTTATTTTGGTTGTTGTATTTAAATTTACTCATACAACCTTTAAAAGCTTATCAGGTTTGTCTGTTGCAACCTGGTGCACTATTCGATGGTATAGGAATTAATCCTACATGTCAGGATAATCGCGGCTGAAGACGAGGTCTTGTATTTACAGCTTTACGGGTAAGAAGCTAATTTTGTGGCTTTACTATTGTTAAGACTTCTACGATGTAGTAAGCTCTTAGGAGCATTTACTTATTATTTTGTTACCGCAACTTAATTCGTAAACTTGTGTAATGTAATACATGACTTTAAGGAGTGAGTCTGTATAAACATTATATGTTCATAGCATCAGTATGTACTTGGTTTAAAAGGAAAAAAAATTCCAGATACTTTGTATTAATGGCTGAACCATTACATCTGTGTAATTGTAAGAATTATCTTGATTTTTAATTGTATTTAAAAATTGGGGCGTAACATGTACACCCAGTAAAAAGATGCTTATGAATTCACATGTCACTGATATGCTTAATCAGCTAGAAAGCGGTTACATGCAAGAATTTAAAACACGAATATTTATGCTTTATGGGGATAAAAATTTGGAACTCGCAATTACTTTGGTCATTTATTTTGACATGTTCTTAATCTATCACAAAAACGGTAAAGTAATAATATGCTGAGCTAAGATTTATATTACTTGGTTTAATATTTTAATCGAGCCATCTTCAGCTCATCCCCTTCTTTCTCCAAAATCATTTTTGCTAAACTTTCTCAGACTTATTACAAACATATTAGTTCATTGCATATTATTATTGTATGACTTTAAGTTTCAAAACGCAAAAGAAAAATGCTTTTAAATTACTTTGTCGTCCTCTTGCTTAATCAAACAATAACGGTTACATGCAATAATTAAAAACACAAATTTTATGCATCTTGAAGATCAATTTTGGATTTATATTTGGTTTTCAATGTTTTGGTTTGGCAGTTTCTTCGAGTTGCAGAAAGATATAAGGAAAGCGTATGTCGAGCTGTATTTTAATTTGTAAATTAGAAAATATGAAAACCATAGTATCAACTTGAATTATGACGCTTGAAGAAATTGTAGTGCATAGTTGTACACCCAGTAAAAAGATAAATTCACATGTCACCGATATGCTTAATCTGACAAAAAGAGGTAACATGCAAGAATTAAAAACACTAATTTTGGTGCTTATTGAGGATTAATTTTAGATTTCGCAATTACCTTCGTCACCCATTTTGACATGTTCTTAATTTATCACAAAACCGGTACAGTAATAGTATGCTAAGCTATAGTTTATATTACTTGGTTTAGTATTTCTTGCTTGTTCGAGCCATCTTAAGCTCCTCCTCTTCTTTCTCTTAAATCATTTTTGCTAAACTTTCTCAGACTTATTATATACATATTAGTTCATTACACATTAGTCTATGACTTCAAATTTTTCGATCTCAACGTTTATTGTAACTTGAGGTTTAGGCACAAAGTCCCCTTTAGTATTTCTTGCTTATTCAAGCCATCTTCAGTCATCCTCTTCTTTCTCTAAAAGCATTTTTGCTAAACTTGCTTTGACTTACTATTTTCATATTAGTTTGATACACAGTAGTTTTTGTTACATGCAAGAATCAAAAATGCAGTTTTGATGTTTCCTGAGGATCGATTTTGGATTTATATTTGGTTTTAATGGTTTGGTTTGGCAGTTTCTTTGAGTTGCAAAAAGATATAAGAAAAGGGTATGTCGAGCTATATTTTATTTTGTAAATTAGAAAATTTGAAAACCATAATATAAACTTGTATTATGACGCTTGAAGAAATTGTAGTGTGCAATTGTACACCCAGTAAAGAGATGCTTATGAATTCACATGTCACCGTTGTGTTTGATATGACAAAAAGAGGTAACATGCAAGAATTACAAATGTGAATTCGCAATTACGTCGGTCACCCATTTTGACATGTTCTTAATTTATCACAGAACGATAAAGTAATAGTATGTTGAGCCAAAATTTATATTACTTGGTTTAATATTTCTTGCTTATTCGAGTCATCTTCAGTTGATCCCTTCTTTCTCTAAAATCATTTTTGCTAAACTTTCTCAGACTTATTACAAACATATTAGTTCATTACATATTATTTTATGACTTCAAATTTCTAAACGCAAAAGAAAAATACTTTTAAACTACTGTGTCATCCTCTTGCTTAATCAAACAAAAATGGTTATATGTAAAAACTAAAAACACAAATTTTATGCTTCCTGAGGATTGATTTTGGATTTATATTTGGTTTTCAATGGTTTGGTTTGGCAGTTTCTTCAAGTTGCAGAAAGATATAAAAAAATGGTATGTCGAGCTGAATTTTATTTTGTAAATTAGAAAATCTGAAAACCATAGTATAAACTTGTATTATGTCGCTTGAAGAAATTGTAGTGCGTAGTCGTACACCCAGCTGTAAAAATATGCTTATGAATTCACATGTCACCGATATGCTTAATCAGCTAGGAAGTGATTAAATGCAAGAATTTAAAACGCGAATATTTATGCTTTCTGGGGATAAAAATTTGGAACTCGCAATTACCTTGGTCACCTATTTTGACATGTTCTTAATCTATCACAAAAACGGTAAAGTAATAATATGCTGAGCAAAAATTAATATTATTTGGATTAATATTTCTTGCTTATTCGAGCCATCTTCAGCTCATCCTCTTCTTTCTCAAAAAACATTTTTACTAAACTTTCTCAGACTTATTATATACATATTAGTTCATTACACATTATTCTATGACTTTAAGTTTCTAAACGCAAAAGAAAAATACTTTTAAATTCCTATGTCATCCTCTTGCTTAATCAAACAAAAAGGGTTACATGCAAGAATCAAAAACACAAATTTGATGATTCTGGAGGATCGATTTTGGGTTTTAATGGTTTGGTTTGACAGTTTCTTTGAGTTGCATAAAGATATAAGAAAATGGTATGTCGAGCTGTATTTTATTTTGTAAATTAGAGAATCTGAAAAACCATAATATAAACTTGTATTATGACGCTTGAAGAAATTGTACTGTGTAGTTGTACACCCAGCAAAAAGATGCTTATAAATTCACATGTCATCGATATGCTTAATCAGGCAGAAAGCGGTTACACGCAAGAATTAAAAACACGAATATTGATGCTTCCTGAGGATTAATTTTTGGAACTCGCAATTACCTTGGTCACCCATTTTGACATGTTCTTATTTTATCACAAAACAGTAAAGTAATAATATGCTGGGCTAAAATTTATATTACTTGGTTTAATATTTCTTGCTTATTCGAGCCATCTTCAGCTCATCCTCTTCTTTCTCTAAAAGCATTTTTGCTAAACTTTCTCAGACTTATTATATACATATTAGTTCATTGCATATTTTTATTCTATGACTTTAAATTTCAAAACGCAAAAGAAAAATGTTTTTAAACTCCTATGTCATCCTCTTGCTTAATCAAACAATAACGGTTACATGCAAGAATTAAAATTAAAATTTGATGGTTCTTGAGGATCGATTTTGGATTTATATATGTTTTTCAATGGTATGGTTTGGCAGTTTGTTCAAGTTGCAGAAAGATATAAGAAAATGGTATGTCGAGTTGTATTTTATCTTGTAAATTAGAAAATCTGAAAACCATAATATAAACTTTTATCATAACGATTGAAGAAATTGTAGTGCATAGTTGTACCCCTATTAAAAAGATGCTTATGAATTCACATGTTACCGACACGCTTAATCAGACAAAAAGCGGTTACATGCAAGAATTAAAAAAGCGAATTTTGATGCTTCCTGAGGTTCAATTTTTGGAATTCGCAATTACATTGGTCACCCATTTTGACATGTTCTTAATTTATCACAAAAAGGGTACGGTAATAGTAAGCTCAGCTATAATTTATATTACTTGGTTTAGTACTTCTTGCTTATTCGAGCCATCTTCAGCTCCTCCTCTTCTTTCTCTACAAGCATTTTTGCTAAACTTGCTTAGACTTACTACTATTTTCATATTAGTTTGATACACATTAGTTTATGACTTTCAATTTTTCGATCTCAACGTTTATGTAACTTGAGGTTTAGGCACCAAGTCCCCCTTTAGTATTTCTTGCTTATTCGAGCCATCTTCAGTCATCCTCTTCTTTCTCTAAAAGCATTTTTGCTAAACTTGCTTTGACTTACTATCTTCATATTAGTTCGATACACAATAGTTTTTGTTACATGCAAGAATCAAAAATGCAGTTTTGATGCTTCATGAGGATTAGTTTTGTATTTGCATTTGCTTTTCGATGGCTTGGTTTGGCAGGTTCTTCAAGTTGTATAAAGATGATAAAGAGTATTTCGAGCTGTATTATTATTTTTTAGATTAGAAAATATGAAAATCCAATATAAGCTTGTCATGTGACAATAAAAGGAAATTGTTGTGTATAGTTGTCCATCGAGTATAAAAGATGCTTATGAACTTATGTGTCACCAATATGCTTAATCAGTCACAAAATGGTTGCATGAAAGAATTGATGCTTCTTGAGGATTCACTTTTGGAACTTGCGATTACGTCAGTCACCCGCTCTGGCATGTTCTTAATATTTCACAAAAACAGTAAAAACAAGAATACATCGAGATAATATGAAGATGAGGTCCGAAAGCACACGAACCAAATCCCAAACGAACGGGATCCAAATCATAACATAAAACCATCAAATCACAAAATACCATAATTATTCGGTAAGAATCCACAACTACATGCATCTTTCTTTATTCACAGCATACCCTTATTTTCAACCAAGAAAAAAAAGAAAAGGGCAAAAAAAAAAAAAAATCTTTGCGAATATGGTAATTCCGTAATTACATCGCCAAGAAGGTCAAGTTTCCAAGTGTACCCCTCCCCCGCAAATATCTAAAGCAGAGACGTTAGTCAACCGGACCCAAACCTCTCCTCAGTTAGAACAAAGAGCCGTATAAAGCTTCTGTGCTTCCATCACCCAAAAACTCAGAGAGTAAATTTTTTTAAATCCCCACCAAAAAACAAAAATAAAAAATTTAGGAAAAAAGATTTGATTTTTTTCGCTAGGGTTTGACGCTAAGGAAAAAAAAAAAAAAAAAAGAATTTGGCGGATCGCGGAAAAGATTAAACCCCATCCCAGAAGCTAAGCGAGGGAGAGTGAGTTGTGGAGTCGCCGATTCTCCGTCAACTTCGGTTCTCTCTCTCTCTCTCTCTCGGATCCAAATCTCGGGTCGTCGTTGTAGCCCCCACCCGGCGAAAGTCCCGCGCTATTTTTTATTTTTTTTTTGGTTGTTGAAAGAGGAGGAAGGTTTGAGCTTCCGGGGTTTTTGAACGTTGGGATCTGAGGGCCCGCTGGATAGGGTTTTAATCTGGGTCTGTCAATTTTTATTTTTTTAGAGGGATTTGAGTTTTCTTGGGATTTGGTTTTTTTTTTTTTTTTTCCCTTATAAATTTTGGATTTTGGGAGTGAATTGATATTTTCTGGGGGAGGATTTGGGGGATGCAATCGGGTGGAGGAGGAGGAGGTGGGCCCGGGCGGAACCCGGGAGTGGGGCCGGCGGGACGGGCAACGTCGAATTCGTCGGCTGCTTCGCCGTCCTCGTCGTCGTCGGCGGTGTCGACGCCGCACTTGGGGTTTGATTCGGTGCAGCAGCACCAGCAGCATCAGCATCAGCAGCAGCAGCAACAGCAACAGCAGCAATTGGGGTCTAGACAGGTGAGAAATTTTGTGGCTTTTTGGAAATTTAGGGGAATTGGAATGTGGGTTGTGGAATTGGGAGTGAGTCTGGAAATGGGTCGGTGGGGATTTTTGGAATTGTTAGGTTTTTGATTTGGGTTGGGATTTCTGTGTGGGTTTTCCTAATTGGGACTGTTCTTGGTTTTTGGGTGGGAGTGAAATGCATTTCTGTTGTGGTTTTACTTGTTGGTTACTGTGGTATTTATGGTTAATTAGTTTTTCTTGAGTAAAAGCTTTGACGGATTCGAGGAGTCAAACTGTCAAAGTAGGCATGTCTTAATGGGAAGTGATTGTAGAAATGGAATTTTAGCTGCTCGACTCTTTACCTGGACATCTGATCTTGCCGCGTTAAATTTGTGAGAGCTTAATGACAACAATGTGGGGGACCCGGGTGTCTGCTTATGGATTTGTTTTTTCTTGCTGTCTTACTCCACTGTTGATATGTGATGTTTAGATTACAGGCAATCATGTGCATTCCTTATCTGTTTCAGTTTTCCCAATTTTGGTGTTCTGGATGAGTTTGATCTGGTACAGATAATTGTGTGATTTCCTAGTGTTTGTGTGATTATCTGAAATAAGATATGCCATTGTTACTTTGCATGAGCCTGTGGATTTTATGGTTATGTTAGTTCCCGTTGGTCTGGTGCATTGATAGGATTCCATTATCAATTGCAATCTGATTGGGTTCTGTGAATTAGTTTTAGTCCTTGTTTCAATGTGAAGATATTGATGTATGCCTTTATCGGTTGGAAGTGTTATGCAATATTTTTCTCAAGTCATAAGTTGATTTCTGTATGAAATAATATTGTGACTGAGGTTTTTATGTTTTTTATTGTTCATGCAGGCATTGCAACAACAATTTTTAAGAAAGCCTGAAGGGAATGAAGCTCTTCTAGCATATCAAGCTGCTGCTTTCCAAGGAGTTTTGAGTGGGAACAATTTTGTTTCAGCTCCCGGCTCCACTCAAATGCCTCAACAACCGAGGAAGTTCATGGATATGGCTCAACAGCATGGCTCACAGGAGGGGCAGAATAGGAGTCAAGGTGTTGACCAGCAAGTGCTAAATCCAGTCCATCAAGCTTATCTTCAGTATGCTTTTCAGGCTTCACAGCAGAAGTCTGGTTTGGCAATGCAATCTCAGCAGCAACCTAAAATGGGGATGTTGGGGCCTCCATCGGGAAAGGATCAAGACATGCGGTCGGCAAATTTGAAAATGCAGGAATTCAATTCTATGCAGGCAGCTAGCCAGGCACAAGCATCATCATCAAAAAACTTGTCATCAAAGAACTCAACGGAGCATTTTGCTCGTGGAGAAAAGCAGATGGACCGAGGACAGTCACCAGCTTCGGACCAAAGGAGTGAATCTAAGCCTTCAGCCCAGCCAGCAGCTGTAGGACAATTCATGCCTGGAAATCTCTTGAGGCCAATGATGGCTCCACAGCAAAGCATGCAAAATATGCCAAACAACCAGATGGCATTGGCTGCTCAGTTGCAAGCATTTGCAGTTGAGCACAATATTGATCTCTCACAACCTGGAAATGCCAACTTGATGGCACAGTTGATTCCAATGTTGCAGTCTAGGATGGCTACTCAACAAAAGGCGAATGAGAGCAACATGGGTGTACAATCTTCTTCTGCTCCAGTTTCAAAGCAGCAGGTTACTTCTCCTCAAGTTGCAAGTGAGAGTTCTCCTCATGCTAATTCATCAAGTGATGTATCTGGGCAGTCAGGCTCTGCAAAAGCAAAGCAGACAGTTTCACCTAGCCCTTTTGGCTCAGGTTCAAATAGTGGGATCTTTAACAATAGTAACAACATTCCTATGCAGCAGTTTTCTGGTCACGGCAGAGAAAACCAGATACCTCCTAGACAGTCAGCTCCTTTTGTAAATGGAATGGCTCCTACCCATCCCACACACCCATCTACAAACACAAGCCAAGGTCTCGATCAATCTCTCCATGTAAAAAATTTACCTAACAATACAGAAACATTGCAAATGCAATACCCTAGGCAGTTAAATCGTTCTTCTCCGCAAGCTGTCGTTCCTAATGATGGGGGTTCGGGCAATCAAAATGTTCAGTCACAAGGTGGACCAGCTCCTCAGGTGCCACAACAACGCCCTGGATTCACCAAACAGCAGCTGCATGTTCTCAAAGCACAAATACTAGCATTTAGGCGAATCAAGGTACACACAACTCTGTTTCCTTCCTATTATCTCATTGCCTTTTACTTATCTATTAGATCTACAGGTTATTTTATTTTTATTTTATTTCTTTTTATGAAAGTGTGGATGGTTTAATGGAGCATGATGCTTACTCTCATTTCCTATTGCTTGATAGAAAGGTGAAGGTACACTCCCTCAAGAACTTCTTCGGGCGATTGCTCCACCACCTCTAGAGCAACAGCTACAGCAGCAAATTCTTCCTGGAGGAAATATTCAGGACAAATCTTCTGGGAAGATTGTAGAAGAACATGCTGTTGAGTCCAGTGAAAAAGATTCTCATTCACAGGCTGTGGCATCAGTGAATGGACTGAACATTTCAAAACAGGAAGCTCTGACAGGAGATGAGAAAGCAACTGTATCAACAGTTAATGTGCATGGAATGCCTGCTGTGCTGAAGGAACCTACTCCTGTGGTGTCTGTGGGAAAAGAACAACATTCTGCTGTAGCTTCAGCTAAGTCGGACCATGAAGTTGAACGTAGTAACCAAAAAGATTCTGTCAGAAGTGATTTTTCTGTAGATAGGGGAAAGTCTGTTGCACCACAAGTTGCTGTATCTGATGCCATGCAACTTAAAAAGCCTGCACAAGCAAGCTCCACACCCCAGCCAAAAGATGCAGGCTCTGCCAGAAAGTATCATGGACCACTGTTTGATTTCCCCTTTTTCACTAGGAAACATGATTCCTTTGGTTCAGCAATGATGGTAAACAACAACAGCAACAACAGTCATAATAATAATTTAACATTGGCATATGATGTCAAAGACCTTCTTTTTGAGGAAGGTGTGGAAGTTCTTAACAAGAAGAGGACAGAAAATATAAAGAAGATTGGTGGTCTCTTGGCGGTAAACTTGGAGAGGAAAAGGATTAGGCCAGATCTTGTTTTGCGGCTGCAAATTGAAGAGAAAAAGCTCCGACTTCTGGATTTTCAGGCACGTTTAAGAGATGAAATTGATCAACAGCAGCAAGAGATAATGGCAATGCCTGACAGGCCTTATCGTAAGTTTGTTCGTCTTTGTGAGCGTCAGCGTATGGAGCTAGCCAGGCAAGTGCAGGCCTCTCAGAAAGCTATGAGAGAGAAGCAACTGAAATCTATTTTCCTGTGGCGTAAAAGGCTTCTTGAAGCTCACTGGTCCATTCGTGATGCACGAACTGCACGCAACAGGGGAGTTGCCAAATATCATGAGAGAATGTTAAGGGAGTTTTCAAAAAGAAAGGATGATGATAGAAGCAGAAGGATGGAAGCATTGAAGAATAATGATGTTGAAAGGTACAGGGAAATGTTGCTAGAACAGCAGACTAGTATTACAGGGGATGCAGCAGAGAGATATGCTGTTCTTTCATCATTCCTGAGCCAGACAGAGGAATATCTTCATAAGCTTGGGAGTAAAATAACAGCTGCTAAAAATCAGCAGGAAGTGGAAGAGGCAGCAAATGCTGCTGCAGCTGCTGCACGATTGCAGGTATGCTTTGCTCTCTATCATTTTGCACTGCCTTCATAATCTTATAAGTTCGGGTTGCCCTTCTCATATGTTTTTGAACAAGTCTCTTTCACATGTGGGTACAAATTTACATTTGCTTGTTATACAAGATGCACCTTCTCTTTTTCCATGTTACTTATCTGTATTGCAACCTCTGTTTACAAATAGGGTCTGTCCGAGGAAGAAGTTAGGGTGGCAGCTGCTTGTGCTGGAGAGGAAGTATTGATTAGAAATCGGTTTATAGAAATGAATGCACCAAGAGATAGTTCATCCGTCAACAAGTAAGTAAATTAATTTCTTTGCAAAACTATCCTAGCTTATGTTGAATGAGAGCCCTTTTGTGTATAGTTGTACTTTATTGATATGTTCATTACTGTCAATAATGTATTTCTTATTGTCCTCTGTTCCCAGGTATTATAGTCTTGCACATGCTGTAAATGAAAGGGTCATAAGACAACCATCAATGTTACGGACTGGAACCTTAAGAGACTATCAACTTGTAGGTTTCTAAATCAAAACTGTTACTATTTTGGGTTTTTGATTTGTATCAACTGGTACTTCTGTTGCAGTCTGGTCATGTTTTTTTTAAACTATCATGTGATTGATTCTGTAGGTTGGGCTCCAATGGATGCTTTCTCTGTATAACAACAAGTTAAATGGAATATTGGCAGATGAAATGGGTCTTGGGAAAACTGTGCAGGTGAAATACTTTTTTTGTTCCATGACTGTCTCCAGACATGAAAAGCTATATCTTGTATTTTAATTGTGATTCGCAAACCAATTTGTGGGTTGATATATTTGGATGTGTCATACAATATGAGGGTATATGTCTTTGAGTTTACCTGAATGTCCCATCATTTTTCCCGTGCAGGTAATGGCATTGATTGCATATTTGATGGAGTTCAAAGGGAACTATGGACCACATCTCATAATTGTTCCAAACGCTGTTTTGGTAAATTGGAAGGTTAGTATATTCTCTGATCCATATGACATTATTCAAGCCTTATCGACATTCCTAACTGAGGTGCTCTTGCAGAGTGAATTGCATACTTGGCTTCCATCTGTCTCCTGCATTTATTATGTTGGGAGCAAGGATCAACGATCAAAATTGTTTTCTCAAGTAAGATTCTGCATTTGCTTGTCTACTTAAATGTTCGGGTTCTATACAAGGGCTAACTTTATATTTCATATTTGCCATACAGGAGGTTTGCGCCTTGAAGTTTAATGTCCTTGTGACAACTTATGAGTTCATCATGTATGATCGCTCCAAACTATCAAAAATTGATTGGAAGTATATAATAATTGATGAAGCACAGAGGATGAAAGACAGGGAGTCCGTTCTAGCACGTGATCTTGATAGATATCGCTGCCAACGGCGCTTGCTTTTGACAGGAACACCATTGCAGGTTTGTTATGACACTATCTGACACATGGTTACAAAATTATATGGAGACAATATTATATGGTTGCAATTTATCCTTTTCAAGCCTTGTTGAGTCAGCCAAAGAGGTAGCATCCTTAGATCTTTTGATCATATTGTCTGCTTATAATCCCCTAGATGTAGGGATGGGAATCATAGGATCAACTCATATTTTTAGGATTGGAAGTGGCTAAGTTGCTGATTTAATTGCTTAACCAGAACTTGGTGTTGATGAGATGTGTCTGTGTTTATCAGTGGCATTAGATTAATTTAAGTTTTTTTTTTTTTTTTTTTCGGAAACACAGGAAAATGTGAAATATTTTTGAGCGCCCCCCCCCCTCTCTTCTCTCCTTCTGTTTTGCATCTTCTGAGCTGCCTGATTATTAATTTCTTCCATTCACGTCTGTGTGAATATCTTAATATTATTTATTCTTAAATTAAGCTGAATTGGAGCAACTTTTTAATTGCAGAATGATTTGAAGGAACTCTGGTCACTTTTAAATCTGCTTCTTCCAGAAGTTTTTGATAATCGCAAAGCATTTCATGACTGGTTTTCCAAACCGTTTCAAAGGGAGGCTCCTACACCGGATGCGGAGGATGATTGGCTTGAGACTGAAAAAAAGGTTATCATTATCCATCGACTCCATCAAATATTAGAGCCGTTTATGCTCAGGCGGCGGGTTGAAGATGTTGAAGGCGCACTTCCACCTAAGGTATGCTTTAGTAATTATTCTCAGGGATTATTTCCTTCCCTCCGATTAATTTCTAACACCTTTGATTGATTGCAGATCTCCATAGTTTTAAGGTGTAGAATGTCGGCTATTCAAAGTGCTGTATATGATTGGATAAAATCAACAGGCACCATTCGTGTTGATCCCGAAGACGAGAAGCTAAGGGTCCAAAAAAATCCACTGTATCAGCCCAAGGTGTATAAAACCTTAAATAATAGGTGTATGGAACTTCGAAAAACTTGCAATCATCCTCTGCTTAATTACCCGTACTTTAATGATTTTTCAAAGGATTTTCTCATAAGATCCTGTGGGAAATTGTGGATCCTGGATAGGATCCTAATTAAACTTCAGAGAACAGGGCATCGGGTACTTCTTTTCAGTACCATGACAAAACTCCTTGATATATTGGAGGAATACTTGCAGTGGAGGCGACTTGTGTACAGACGAATTGATGGAACCACCAGTTTAGAAGATCGTGAATCAGCTATAGTGGATTTCAACAGCCCTGATTCAGACTGCTTCATCTTCTTGCTTAGTATTCGTGCAGCTGGTCGGGGTCTTAATCTCCAGTCTGCGGACACAGTTGTCATATATGATCCTGATCCCAACCCTAAAAATGAAGAACAGGCAGTTGCTAGAGCCCACCGTATTGGACAGAAGAGGGAAGTCAAAGTCATTTATATGGAAGCAGTTGTTGACAAAATCCCTAGCCATCAGAAAGAGGATGAACTAAGAACTGGAGGCACTGTTGATTCAGAGGATGACCTTGCTGGTAAGGATCGATATATGGGATCAATTGAGAGCCTCATAAGAAATAATATTCAGCAATACAAGATAGACATGGCTGATGAGGTTATCAATGCTGGGCGTTTTGACCAGAGAACTACTCATGAAGAGCGACGAATGACTCTGGAAACTTTACTGCATGATGATGAGAGGTATCAAGAAACTCTCCATGATGTTCCCTCATTGCAGGAGGTAAATCGCATGATTGCTAGAAGTGAAGAAGAAGTTGAATTGTTTGATCAAATGGACGAAGAATATGACTGGATTGAGGAGATGACGAGGTATGATCAGGTTCCCAAATGGCTTCGTACTAGTACAAGAGAAGTAAATACTGTGATTGCTAGTTTATCGAAACGACCATCAAAGAACACTTTGTTGGGTGGAAATATTGGCTTGGAGTCGAGTGAAGTGGGTTCTGAAACTGAAAGAAAGAGGGGTCGACCCAAGGGTAAAAAGCATCTCAGCTATAAGGAAGTAGATGATGAAACTGGAGAATATTCAGAAGCAAGTTCTGATGAGAGAAATGGATATCCCATGCATGAAGAGGAAGAAGTAGGAGAATTGGAAGATGATGAATATAGTGGTGCTGTTGAGGCAACTCCAGTTGAAGATAAGGAACAAGTGGAAGATGGTCCTGAATGTGATGGTGGGTATGATTATCCACCAGCTTCAGAAAGAGTTGGAAATGACCTCATAGTAGAAGAAGCTGGTTCCTCAGGTTCGTCATCAGACAGTCGGAGATTGATGCAGCCACTTTCTCCTGTTTCCTCTCAGAAGTTTGGTTCCCTGTCTGCCTTAGATGGTAGGTCAGGATCTATTTCAAAGAGGCTGGTACGTATCTTATCTCTTTGCATTGATGCCTTGTAAATATATATCTTTCTCTGTGCTATTTATTCATTTTCAATCTCTTGATACTTTGACAGCCAGATGAAGTAGAGGAAGGGGAGATCGTTGTATCTGGAGATTCTCACATGGAACAGGTACAATCTGGAAGTTGGAATCATGACCGTGACGAAGGTGAAGATGAACAGGTTTTGCAGCCCAAGATCAAGAGGAAGCGTAGTATTAGGATTCGCCCTCGTCATACCATAGAAAGGCCTGAAGAGAAGTCTGGTAGTGAGACACAATCTGTCCAACGGGGAGATTCATCTTTGCTACCTTTCCAAGCGGACCATAAATCTCAAGCACATATAAGGGGTGATCCTGAAATGAAAACACATGGAGAATCCAGTGCTTTGAAGCATGACCAAAGTGATTCATCCTCAAAAAGTCGACGAAATTTGCCTACAAGGAGAGCTGCTAGTGCATCAAAATTGCACCCTTCAGCCAAATCTGGCAGATTGAATAACATGTCTGATTCTGCAGATGCTGCTGATCACTACAGAGAAAATTGGGAAGGGAAAGTTGGGAATACAAGTGGGACTTCAGGTTATGTTACAAAAATGCCTGACATCATACAGAGAAGGGTATGTACTGTTAATTTGTCTGTATTTTTTCTGTAGCGATCTTCTCTGAACTAAACCATGGTTTTTATGCATGCAGTGCAAGAATGTTATTAGCAAGCTCCAGAGGAGAATTGATAAGGAAGGTCCTCAAATTGTACCTTTACTCACAGATTTGTGGAAGCGGATTGAAAATTCTGGTTACACAAGTGGATCAGCAAATAACATCTTGGATTTACGAAAAATTGATCAGCGCATAGAGCGGTTAGAGTATAGTGGAGTGATGGAGCTCGTGTTTGATGTCCAGTCTATGTTGAAAAGTTCAATGCAATATTATGGGTTCTCGCATGAGGTACGGTGGCTTAAAGTTTAATTCTTCCTGTCTCATTGACTACTATGCATCATTGCATTTGCATCTTCTTCTTGTTTTTAAAGTCTCATTCGCAAAGCAGTGCGCAGAATCATGCAAAATTCATTCGTGCATCACTTGCCATCATTAGTAATAATCTGGCATGTTTCTTTGGGAAAAGCAGTTATATGAATATATTTTAGTCTTTGTATAGACCCACATTATTGTTTTGCACTTGAAAAAAAATATTGAATCTGTTTGAGTATGACATAAAATCTGTGGGTAATAAATGCCAGTAACTTTGGTTAAAGTTTCAATGCATTTTTTTTTTTCAATTTTAATGTGTACTTTTAATAGATGACCTCATGTATTGTGGGTGCCAGTGGTCCAATATAATGACCTGAGAGCCTTTGTGTAACTATAATGCACAGGTACGAACTGAAGCCAGGAAAGTACACGATCTTTTCTTTGATATCTTGAAAATTGCCTTTGCTGACACTGACTTTCGAGAAGCCAGAAGTGCACTCTCTTTTACCAGCCCAGTTGTGACCACCAATGCTCTATCCCCAAGACCAGGTGTTGGACAAAGCAAGAGACACAAATTGATAAATGAGGTGGAAGCAGACCCCAGTCCTCAACAGAAGCCACTTCGGGGACCTATTATCAGTAGCGAAGAAACAAGGGTAAGAAGCCATATGCCCCAGAAGGAATCAAGACTTGGGAGTGGAAGTGGTAATAGTCGGGAGCACTATCAGCCAGAGGATTCTCCATTGCTTGCTCATCCAGGAGATCTGGTTATTTGCAAGAAGAAGAGAAAAGACAGGGAAAAGACGGGGGTAAAGACTAGGAATGGACCGGCGGGCCCTGTTTCACCCCCTAGCATGGGTCGCAGTATTAGAAGTCCTGGGCCAAATTCAGTCTCAAGGGAGACAAGATCAGCCCAACAGGCATCACATTCACAAGGGTGGGCCAACCAGCCTTCGCAGCCTGCTCAGCCCGCAAACAGGGGTACGGGGTCCGTTGGTTGGGCAAATCCGGTGAAGAGGTTAAGGACGGATTCTGGAAAGAGAAGGCCAAGCCATTTATGATTTTATGTGCTGGGAGAAGTTGTCACTTTTTTTCTTTTTCTATCTGTTCATAATTTTAGTGGCATAAAATGCAATTAGCCATACTGTTCATACAGTGTAGGTCTTCAATTACAACCAGCTTTTCCTATGAAATTGGTAGCTACTAGTATCTGTGCCTCACAGGTCTTATCCTCTACGCATTAGAGGGGACCTTTGTATAGTATACATTCGCCTCATACCAATGTTGTAGATTTTGGTCTCTAATGCTATTCATTGTCTTTCATGGTTGCTGGTTTCTCATTCCACTCATTTGGAGAATTCAATAGTTTTGGTTAATTTTTGGCAGGGTTCTATCAACCGTGATCCATTTCATTACGATACTTGAGCAAATGGAAAAGGAAGTTCTGTCTCGAAAGTTTTTTTTTTTTTTTTAAATAAGAGAGAATCACTCCTTTCTACCCTTCTTTCCTTTACCTTAGCGCCTGTTCTCTACTAAATGTAGACAAATAGTCAAACTTTGTTCTGGAAAAACTGATTTTTGTTATGATTCTAGAGGACTGGTAGTTCGGTGCTAATCTTTGTGAGATCACAGAACTTTTGGAAAGAAAATAGATTCCAGGGTCACATCATTCATTTCAAAAGGGGGATGAAATTCAATCATCTTACAATCCACACTACGTTTTTTTTTTTCTGGTATCCATACTTTTTTTTCAGTATCTTAAATTGTTCTTTGTGAAAACAAAAATTTAGGAGCGACTTTTATTTTAGAAGAGGAGAGAAGAAATATAAATTGCAAATTTAGGTGTAAATTTCATTTTTTATAAAGTACATGATATAAAAAGTTGAAGGACGAAGGTGAGGACCATCCGAAAGTATTTACTATTTAGGAAGATTCACCTTGGTTGAAGGAAACAAGTACACACTTTTGGCAACAAATTATTCATCGGCAGTATTCTCCGATATAAATAATAATAATAAAAAAAGTTAGAAAAAGATCTTCTAGTCTTTGTTATTATATCTTACAAAACAATTGGTTTAAATTACTTGAGACTGCATTTCGCGACAGAATATATTAGTTGTATGTGCTCAGATTCAATGTTGTTAAAATGCATATATGATATAGAGCCCCAGTAGATAAAAACAAACAATGCAGAATGGAAAACAATGGTACACTTATTTACATTGACAACGGAAACCAATACAGACTGGGGGAAATTCTTTCCCTTCCCAATATCCAGAGTCTTCTTTGGAGTTGGGGATGAATTAAAAGGCTACATCATGTACAGAGTTACAGATGACACAAGACAGTTTAGACAGAACATGAGAACAGAAGAAATCGCTATGGCTATGGATCTGCTTGACCGGCCACTTGGTCATCACAGGAATCAGATTCATCTTCACTCAGTTCTTCATCACTTGATTTGTCTTCTGGGACAGCTCCTATATCTTCAGGCTTGGCATACTTCAGACAGTATTCTGTACCATATGAGCAACAATACAAAGCAAAATATCATCATCTCTTAGCGAATGGGGGCACCAATAACTATAACTCAATTGATATATAACTACTCGTAGGCCTAGTTTTCTATAATGAGGGGCTTTTTAGTTCTGCTAAATAAAATATTACATAAGGAGCTACTAGGCAAAATGCTAACAGCAAGAACTCAAAATATCTTAATCCAAACCAATGATCTATAACAAAATCAAACCAAGTTGAAGATGTAAACAAAGCACTAAAATATTTTTGCCTTCACAAAGAACAATCAATAAAGAAAATGAAACGGTCGTGTTTAATGATGCATTTTGAATGTCATCATGGAAATGATTAATCACAATGCTCTTTAGATGGAATCCCCTAACTACCAACAGTAGATAACATCTAATGTGCAGGCAAGTCTGAGAAATTTGTAAAATTTAATTGCCATACTGCATCTGAATGTGAGTGATGACTCTGGATCACACTATATTTCCAATTCTGTATTGAGAGGAAGATCTCAGCCTCAATACAGTATCAGCGAAAGTAAGTCTCAAGTCTCAACACTCTCAGATTACTAATATGAGCCCCCAAGAGATCACCACAAATAAAAAAAGAAGCCTCAAAATATATTTTGGATTTGGACCATTGTTCCTAATTTTCAATCGGGGTAAAACAGACAAGGGTCTTGTATTGGCATATGCAAATAAAACAAGACCTGTCCTTTTACTCAATTATTGAAACACCAACAGTTTTCTGAGCATCTTTCTAGTTGTATTAGAGTAAAATTATTGCTTTCACAATACATCAGAGTAAAAAATTTCTTTGCAGGCAGCAAGCTAAAGTTTAACAGCAAGTCATGTAGTGTGAATACTTCAAGATGGGTCATGTATCTGTATCCATGCTTCTTTGGCTATAATCAATTTACAACTCTTAAGCACAACGATTACTATGAGACAGAATGGCACTCAGTTGGTACTAATACTAAGATATGAAAAACTGTGAGATGAGTAATCTGAAACTATCACAGAATGGAACGATGCATGACCAGGAAACCAGACTAGAATCAATACCTTTGACTCTTTGTTCATAAGAAGCTCGGTCACGCATCATTAAAGCTGCAGCCTCTCCATTTAAAGGGTCTGATGGATTGGGATACAGCAGAAGCTGTGGTAGGAATACTTCAAACACATTTACCAAATCTGGAAACACATAAATGTCAGACCAACAATAGCAACCTAAAAACTGGAAAGAAAATTGGATTCAATTTCAAAAGAAGGCTTACTAAATGTGCTTACCAAACATGGGGCTCCACGTTTGATTGATAACATCTAAGCAAACCGAACCTGACCTGAATTAGATACGACCATTACAATTAGAAATGGACACTATTCTTCTTTGGAGTTAATGAATGGAGCACGCTACACAATGTAGAATAACAGGGTTTAGTATATTACTCACATCTCATCAACATTTGGGTGGTAGATCTTATTGATAAAGCCTATTGAGGGAGATTTATAGGGATAAGCATCTGGTAGTTCAACTCTTATCCTCCACACGCCTCCCTGATAAGGACCTGCCAGAATCCATGATACGGAGGAAAAGAGATTACAGGTCCAGAAAATAAAAGAAAATCATTGACGACTGAATAATTTTCCAAACTAAAATATCCAATCCCATGAGTAGAATGAACAAAGAAACATTTCTTCAGTTGATACCAACACAATTTGTAACAAAAACCAAGAGAAGTCTATTACCTTTTCTTTTATCTTGAAAGGAATAGATTTCTTCTAGATTTGCAATAAATAAAAATAAGTAGTAGTTGGAACACAAAAGTGCACAAAAATAGAAAGAACTACTAAAGCAATTCTAAAACAAAGAGAGAGACTTTGATAAAGCATAGATTTTTATGGGAAAAATTATATCATAGGTGATAATACCTGGGAATTGTAAACCTTGCTAAATCAAGAAAGAATCAAAATTGGCAAAGACCCACAACAGAAACCAACTCAAGAAAGAAAAAAGGGGAAAAAAAAAATCATCTTGGAAGCACTGAAAATGAGAAAACAAAGATATGGGTTTTGAAGGTATACTCTCGCTGGGTCCATGGAAATTTACATAGAACTCATGCATTCCATCATTGATCATGTCCACCTTGTAATCACTCATCATCCTAACCAATAAAAACAACACAAGCAGAAGAAAAGTAAGGAAACAGGATTGACAAGTTCAAAGTATATCTAGATGAGAGACATATCTAGATGAGAGACTATTAATGAGAGAATTCACAGTTTCATCAAGTCCATCTCTCTGCGTTTGCTTGGGGAAGACATGGTTCTACTGTGCAAAGCCCGCTTCTTTGTTCTTCTTCTTCTTCTTTTCAATGAGTTGAAAGAGAGAAATGAGCCTCTTACAAATGCAAACGGTTCAGACAAACAATAAGTGAAACTAGAAGATAACAAAAGTATTAAATGTAAACAGAAAGAAATAAAGAAAAAGATAATAGAATTGGATGTATGAAATTTCTAGTAGGACCTTGCCAAAAATAAAAATTCCAGTAGGACCGACTTGGAAATTTAATACTCCTTTTGTACATGGCTTGCACTTTCATCCAAGATTCCTTCTTACCTCAGCTCATGATCCTCATCTCTAGTTGTGATTCCATTCTAATCAACCCAACAAATTATATAAAACCAAAGGAATAATAACAAGAATTTCCATACTTGGTAACTCTAAAAGTCTAAATGGAAGTAATGTAAAATTACATCATATAAGTATTCATATCTAATGTATACGTGTATTTAATAATATTATTTTAATACCTTGATAGTAGGAATGAAATGACTCATATAGTCGATTCCAACGTTTGGTAAAATAAGATAGTTTTTTTAATGCATCATTTTTCTTTTGTGAATTTCTTTTAGATTGTGAACAAATAACAGGTAAGGTTTAGATAGGATGACAATTTCTTTCTACATAATGATGCCACCATTGCCACTCCCTTAGATATGATTTTAAAGGCAACGTGATCTTGTAGGGTCTCTCATACGTTAAAGTCTAAAGGCATACCTTGGCAAGTGGGTTAAGCACATTTTCTTACAACTCACGGGAATTCTTTACCTCAAAAGTTGGATTTTCACATAGACGACATAATCGACCTTCCCTCTGTGTCAAACTAAGCTTTGTACGGCTTTATTCCTGGGTCAAGGACTCGAGGCATATTTCGGTATAATTCTTGGGGCATTTTGCATCCAACCATGCTTACACTTTCAAGTTTCAACCGTATAATTATTTGATTTCAGTATATTAGAACTAATAAATCTTATATGATTAACCTTTTTTGTGAAATTCTTTCAATTAGTCTAAGTAGTGAGCGGAGGTTGGGAATTGAGTTAAGATTAAAAATTCGGTTTCCCACACTAATCTAAGAGTTACTCATAGTAGAAGGAATGCAAATATGGTTGCGCACCGGTTAGTTACGCATGCTAGTACACTTATGCAAGCTTGTTTTTATTTTTCTACTCCTGATTTTCGGCTAGCTGCAATTTTTATTTTTCTACTCCTGATTTTCGGCTAGCTGCAATTGCAGCTGAGGTTTGTAATTTGTAATCAATTTTAGTTCAATAAAGGGCTGACCTATTTCTTTCAAAAAAAAAAAAATTTGGTTTCCATTCAATATAACGTAGAAAACAAAATTACTGAAAATATCCCCTTATCAATTTATCATCTTTTCGTGTTTTATTTGACATGATCAACTTGTTATCAACTCGCCAATTATTCTGTAAACGAATAAAAAAAAAGATAATTGAGTAATTTTAGCAAGATATTGGAAATTGGTGCTCTTCGTAACGTTGAGGTTAAAATTATGTTTTCATCAACGTTAAAAAAAAAATGCACTAAAGTATGCCAACACCTGTCGGTCATCATATATTGCATATTATTAAGTTTCCATACCAAACAAGCTAACTTAACATCTAGATTTGAAAAACAAGTGGAACAAGTTATTGTCACATGAATCCAACTGAAAACACTGCCCATTAATGGCCCTAAAACCATGCTCTTCAAGCTCAACCCCTTGTTTGAAACAAGTTGTTTGCGTCTAGAAGTGGTAAATCAAGGTGGGAGTGAATTACTTAATAGAATGGCCGGTTAATTGTTAATCCACACACACAAGAAAATAATTGAGCTTCTTTGAAGTCGCTTCCTGATTAGAAAGTGCTCTTAAAAGCGTATAGAGACGAATCTCTAAGATGGAAGACGACTTTAGGGGAGGAAGTTGTACGAAAGAGTCATACTTCTTTATTTCTTTGCCTTCCAAGTTCCAACCAATAATTAGGTGCATTCAACTATATAGTACATATATGCAGAGATATTTATGTGAAAGATGCATGCATTCAATAACCAAAGCAGGTTTGCAAACAAGTAGAGGGAGGTTAAAAAGTGGACATATTTTAAAATAAACACTATTTTTTTTTTTTTTGTGTTGAGTAACGTTAGATGAATTATTTTTTAGATATCACCAGTAACTCATTTTATGTGACAGCTGATGCACCACAAAATTCAATAATCAAAATATTTTTTTTAAATAATGAGGTCATGTTACTGCTTGATAAGTTCTTAAAAAAATAGTTCTCTAAACTGCGTAAATAAAGTTATAAAATATGCGGCTTAAATTTCAAATCTATAGTCTAATAACATGAAAGATGATATTAATTTATTTGATTTAAGTAAGAGGAATTGATGATGGCTTATAGCTTTAGGATGTAGATTTCCCAACTCCACATCTGTTTTAAGCGCTACAGCTGAATTGTTTGACCAATTTCTATTATTCATTGTGCTAGTGGACGCTAGAAGTGTCTAATTCTTTGAGTCATTGAATGGATTGCATTAGTTATCTATCCTATGTTAACACATATAAATTGAGGTGGTTACCCAACGTTGCGCGGGGACACTTGTTTCAAATGCTTAGCAGCTTGATATTTCTGTCTTATTTATTGAAGTTGTGGGAGGGTAAGAACAATTTAGAATGATTAGAAAACCTAAAAGAAAACGAAATTAAGCATAAGAAATTAAGGTTCCACAAAAAGACTAAGTCAAAGGATTTTAGAAGTTCCAACCAAAAAAAAAAAAAGATTTTAGGAGTTACATTAGAGAGAGAAAGGTTCAGTTGGTATTATGATGCATTTTCAATGGACAGCTCAAATAATTTGTATGTAGAAAAAGGATATAAATTTCAAATGAGTTGTGTTTTTTTCTCTCATTTCAAAAATGACCGAAGATATTAAGAACTTAAAACTAAGCAATCTTGGATTCCCCATTGCCATACCGGAAATCAAGATGTTGGCAGTGTGTACAAACTACAAAGTTTTTTTTTAAATTTTTTTTAAGGGGTTTGAAACACTGTCAGGCTGGAAGGCTCATCCCCACACCCATATTATTTATTAAATATTGACATATCGGGAAGGACGTAATCCTTGTACCCCAAGCGTTTATAGAAGCTTTACAAAGTCCTTTTTTTTCCTACTTGGAGAATTCCCTTAAACAAGAACATGTGAGTGATGTGACTATAGTATGAGAGCCCTTGCTCTCTCATCTCTGTGGCGTCTAACCCTAGGGCTTCGTCACCTGATTTCTTTGGCCTGTGATGTTGGTGTTCGTGGTGCTTGGCCGACGAGTTTTCTAGACTAGTAGATCTCTTCCTTTCAAGCCTTTAGTTTTTTCACCCTATTTTTGTCGTTTTATCAATGAGATTCAACCACTACGGGTTTCGCCCGTGCTTGTGCAGCCGTGAGTTTCAGTGGTAGCAACGGGTAGTTGCATTGTGGTTTGGTGGACCCAAACCGGACATGGGATCCCAGATCTACCAAGTGACGGTGTTTGGCAGTAGCTTGCCGATCGGCTGGCTTTTAGCATTGACCTTGGCTCAGCCGATGGTGCTTCAGTTACGCTCTTAGTCAAGCCTCTGCTTCGAAGTTCGATTTGGTTTCAAGTGACGCCGCGGAATCGGCCCCCAAATAGGTCTCCAGGTCAGAGTGCGGGGCAGCTTGACGGAGGCATCATGGGACTGCTTGGTGATGCTGGTGACATTGGAGGTGGGCGCGGCGTTCTGCCTAGGTGCTCATTGTACTTTGCGTTGGGCCTGGGTCCTTGCTATGTGGGTTTGTGCCACTATGGTTTTGAGGCCTATTTTTGGGTCTGTATATGGGATTCCGAGGAAGCCCCCTCTATGTAGAGTGGTCCTGAATTTTTTATGAACATCTCGTATTTATGATGAACTTCTCCTTCTCCGATCCCTCGAGCTGCTCCACCTCACTCTTCAAAACCCTAAATCAACCCCCAATCCCAAACCCAATATCACAATCCAATTCAACCAAAATTTTCCAAAACTAATCAACCAAAAACAAATTCAATCAAAAATTCAATACCTTAATTTCTCTAATACCAAGTTCATCGATACTGCTAAGTGCTAGATTATTCATTTTCTGCAATGGATCCCATTGCGCATCCCTCTCTATGACGTCGAATGACGACGTACCCGACCCCCTTCACGACACCGAGTCAAGCCCAAAAGGAAAGCTTTGAGCATGGGAGCCTATTATGGCGGTAAGGGCTTTGAGCCCAAAAGGGTTGTTGCGAGAGCTCGATGATTCGCCGGTCTAGGTGGAGCTCGAGCCTGTTTCCAACAAAGCCCAATTTGATTAGTATTCACCTAGGTCCAATTCAATCGTGCGTTATCATTTGGTACCAATCTGGGTCTTACTAGGTTTTTGAATGTGGTTTTGGGTTTTTGGTTTCTGGTTAAAATTGTGAAGACCCAGATTTTCATACAATAAATTTATGTAATTCAATAATTGTTATATTAATTGAATTATGATATTTGGGATTATTTGGATTGTCGTGGGTTGAGAAAATTGGTTTCGAATAATTTTATTTTCGAAAACGAACGTTATTTAGGGGGTCGTGAAAATCAACTTTTTATACGTTCAAAATTTAGGAAACCTTCCTTCATGAAAGTTGTAGAGCTCGTCGATACGAGTCCGTGCATATGTGGAATATATTATTCGGAGTTCGTATGAATAAGTTATGAATATTTGAAAATCAGAATTTTTCTATAAATAGTGGAAAAAATCTGAGTTTGTCATTAAGGACGAAAAAAAAATCATTTTTGCACAAAAGTCCTCCTCCCTCTCTCTCTCTCTCTCTCTCTCTCGCGCGCGACTGTGCCTAGCACTCAGCCGACCCGGCTTCGACCCAACCCGACGCCGCACGCCGCCAAGAGCCTCCGCCGTCGCCGACCCCGTCCTCCACGCGCGCACCTCGAGCTGCTCGGTCGATCCCAGCCGTCGCCTCACCCAGCCGCCGCCCTAGGCTTGGATCGGAATCACTTTCCAAAGCTCAAACCCGACCCGGCCGGAAAACCACTTTTCCGGCTGTGCACGGGCCGATCAATCCCCTTTTCGTGACGTGCTCTTCCTCCTTATCATCCCCATATGTGGCTTGCATCTCGATTTTGAGCGTAGAGTGGTAGATCAAGAGTTGAAGGTTTCGACGTCCCTGATTCAATCTGGAGACTTATTAGAGGGTCGAGATTAATCCAATTTCAAAGCCCGATCTAGACCTCATCTCTGAAAAAGTCAGGTATTAAAGTTGTTCACAATTTCATTTTGAAGAAGTTTGTAGTTGACGACTTTTGCATCGGAGGTGGTTGACCGGCGTTGACCGCCGTCTGACAGCCGCGTGTGGCGGCATGTCGGACCAAATTTTGAGTTTATATTATCTGGACGATGATCTATGCATCCATACGAGCGTTTTGATATATAACTTGGTTATATCTTGACGTTACTATTTACGGTTTTACAGTTTACCTTCGGTTTGAGATTTACGGAGATCAGACCATCGGTTTTACTTCAAATTTTAATATGATGTTCATATGACTGTCCCGATGACTTTTTGTGGTCACATGCAAAGATCCGACCGTTGGATCTTCGTATAATTGTAAAACAGTGATTCGGGAGACGATTAGTGAAGATCCATCTATCGGATTTTTGTATAATTTTGATAGGATGTTTCCAAGGGCGATCCGTGAGGATCTAACAGTTGGATCATCGTTTAAATTCGATCCGACCGTTGGATTGTCTTTGTTCTACAATCCGACCGTTGGATTGTCGTTATTTTGAAATCCGACCGTTGGATCATCATTCAGGTTTATTTCGTGCTTCGTTGTTAAGTAAAGACCGTACTTGATTAGGTACTTGACGGCTTGAGTTGACGAGCATTTGGATTATTGAGAGTTATATTTTACTGAAGACGCAGCGAGAATTTCGAGGTGAGTAAATCTCACGTGGTTCATATTATGAACCGAGTACTTAAATTAATTATTTTTGGTAATTGTGGAAAATATTTGTGGATTAAATATTTGTTTTTAAAATAACATGAACTTGATCACTACTGTCCATAGGTAAGTAAAATGAATTTTAATTATACAAATGAATTTCATGAATTTTCTTGTGTGAACTATAGATGGTATCAGTGGTCATTCCTGAGTGGATGATTACGTATATATATATATATATATATATTTACATGGAATATATATATTGATTGGCGTGATTTTGAATGACGATATGATTGAGTTGGAATGATGATTTAGATTATATTCAAATGCTTTAATTTTATGATAATATCATATATGTTGGTTGAATTGATTTAATTATGTGAAAACATACAATTGTACATATTATGGAATTAGGGTCAACGTAGTGACCAGTATGGGGAAATCGGACGCTCTAATCCTAGGTGGATGATGGGATATGATTGGTTGAGTATGTACAATTATCGGACGTTCTAAATTTGTATATGAGTATACATATTGATGAAATACGATAAAGATAAATATGTCGGATGCCATAACCTAGGCCAGGTGACGGGCTACGATTCAGTTAGAGCTCTACTCTGTCGAATACCGTATTTTTATAAATACGATGATGGGGTATTGTAAAGAAAGATGTGAGTTAGGGTTTGGTGTTGAGTTGTTGATTGGTTGTGATTGTTGGTTTTTGTGATTGTAGAATTGTTGCATGTTGATTTAGGTAGAAATAAATATGATTAAATTAAGCAAACGTTCTTTCTTTGACTCATACGAGCTTTCATAAGCTTACCGGGCTTTGTATTGTTGCAATCCTGGTACACTATTCAAATGGTGTACCGGATATTCCTGCAGGTCAGGATAACCAGGGAGGCGACCGAGCTGCTTAGGTGTTACAACAGTTATTTTTATTTCAGTGAGTTGTGAGGTGTGTATGCTCATTTAGAGCCTTACCAATTATTGTGTATTTGAGTTGTAATAATTAACCGAGACTAAATTCGGTTTCGATTTTATTCGTGTGGTGAGGTTGTTAAGAAAAGAAATTTTCAGGATGATTATTTTGAGTTGTGGTAATTTTCATGTTTCGGATTTTGAATTTTATTCTAAAATTCGGAGCGTGACAAAAATTGAAAGTTAAAGGCTTTGAGTTTTTATTTTTCAAAGTTGCAATTCTATGTGGAATGTAATGTTTAATGCTTGGGTTGTGATTTAGTATAGTTAAGTGATTCTGGTTAGTTTGATATGTTTGTGATGTCGAAGCTTCAAGCAGTGCTGCTTCCGCGCCGTTGGCTATTAGTGGTAGGGTTCGGATGGGAGAGAAAGGTGAGTGGGTGTTGACCAAGGGTTTAGGGTTTAGGGAAGAAGAAGAAGAATATGGGATTACAAGAGTTAGTGTGGGGAGAGCAAAATAAGAGAAAGAAGAAGAATATGTGGTTACAAGGGTTAGTTTGGGAATTTCATCCAAAGTGGAGTCGAAATCTGAAAAATGGGTTGATGCCAAATCCGTTTGTGACTCCCAATTGGAGGCAATATTGAAATTTGAATACGAGTGATGAAAATTAGAAGCGCAGGGATAATCGTAATTAAAAAAAATCAGGAATTAACATGATGTTTGCCCTAAAGTTGGAAGAGGCAATGTCCAACATGTAAAATCATCTAAAATTGTTAGTATGGTAAAATTAACAAAACACAAAAATAAAAGTATGGAAAAAATTTTAGAAGTGGCTTATGAGGAAACTTTCATGTTCTTTCTCTGTACTCCAATAACAAGTTCGTTATACAAGTATGAAGCTAATTACTTATAAAAAAAGCCAAATTAATAGATGCCCCTTTATTGAAGAAACGCTCGTTGTTAAAAACATTTCACAAATGCTGACAAATATCCGTTGGCGAAAACATATTAAGAAACAAAGGTATTGTTTCAGAAGAAACACGTTTCACGAAAAAATTAAAAAGGAAAGTATAATAAAAGAGCAATTCCCGACCAAATAAGTAAATAAATAAATACTCTTCTTACCTCCTCCAACCAAATATAACATTCAATTATTTTTTTTTCCGATATTTCTTTATATTGTCTATATAGTTTTATAATTTACCTAAAACAATTAAGTAAAAATAATAATTTATATACATGACCCATCATTTATTACAAAAGTAAATTCAAAACAATCTGATTTGAAATATTCTTAAACTAAATTAATTGAATATTATGATATAGTTATTACTTGATCTTCCAACTCAAAACCCTTGAAATCCTTCTTTTAGCAAATTCAAAGGGTTCCAATAACATATCAAGATCGAGAACCAACATTCTGATTAATGTTGGTAGAAGAGAGACCTACTTATAAAACAGCAATGTTCTACGAATGGTGGGCTTTTGGTACAGAACAATTTCAAAAAGTAGTTCTAACAAGTTTAACATATTTCAGCATGACATTGCTATTCATGGGTTCTCCCATGGCCACTTCCCAACATGCAAAACCATGCATTTGTCATGTTTCTTGGTCTCAATGGTGTGAAAGCTAATCTTTAAAATGTGTTTCAATTGACGGTATTTCAAAGTTTCTAACGGATTTGTTTCATGATTTTCAAAATCAAAAACAAAGAAAATTCAATAAAAAGAAGAATTCGTTAGATATTTCACCTAAACAGAAGTTCAGGTATATTTAAAGTCATGTTCTACAAAAACAAAGCTCATGGCATTGGTGAAATTTAAATGACATATGAATTCAAAAAGTGACCCTGTGGCATGTCTAAACATGTCAAACTATGTCAATCTCTATTTTTATTTACATTCTTCCATGCATGAAACATTGTTGGTATAGCCCGATTTTCACAATAATAATTAACACAACTTGAAAATATCAACTTTTTTGTTTTTTTTTTATTCTTAGGACGCTTCCTCAAGACCAGTGATTGAAATTTTCAAAAAATTAAGAAATTCAAATTCTTTACAGAAAAAATGTGTAATAAAACAAGACGTTTTAATACGAATTAGGTCAAAACTCTTACTACGGGTGAATACTTCCTTCTGTTGAAAAGTGAGAGTATCTTTTTTTTTATTTCTTTTTTTTTTTGAGTAAATGAAGATTTCATTGGTAATCGCAGGTCAGAACGGCACTTCCAAATTTCGCAGAAACGAGAATCATGCACCATTCACTTAAGACATTGAAGCCCACTTAATCAAAGAGCCTAACAAACTATAACATTACCCTACAAAGAGATAATTTTTGTGCGAAAACTTCCTTTGTCAATGTGCTCAATTGCGGTGCTCCAGAAGCTTTCATTATCAAGATGTAAAAGCAACATCATAATCTGCAGGCTAAAAAACCACATAACCGTAGTTATTTGGAATAATCCTCTGGAATCCCAAATGCGAAACCCGAAGTATGTGTATTAGCCCACATGGCAGTAGCGAAAATCAACCTAGAAAGGGCCCAATTCCAACTTCCAATATTTGCAGCCTTAGTCAGCCCACTAGAGCTCGAGACAAGATCTATCCAAGACAAGCTAGGGTACCAAACCGAGCTGGGCCTCCATCTTGCTTTGGACCTCTCTTGGTCTCATAGTCAGGAACGGAAATAAAATTTACACTTCTCTTTTTATATTCCACATACTTTATTTTTTATTGTTTGTTTTTCATTAAAACTATTACTATTTCATAATAAAAACCTATTAATGAAAAATAATATTTATACAAAAAAAATTATTTATAAACTCCAACAAGATTGCGAATTTCATTCCTCATTCAAGAATCTCAATCATTAGGCGTCAAAAGCCGTACGAAAGTTGGTTTTTAGAAAACAAAGGTTTGATAGTGTAAACTAAAAAAATAGGAATAAATTTATTATTCAAACTATATGGGATTGGTTCTGAGAGGTAAAGACCAGCACCTGTTTTGAATTTTCACAAGAAGAAACCAACACTATTCGAGTCAAGTTTCAACTTTGCGAAAATCCCATATTTATAATAAGCAGAAATGAGGTCCCAAAACTCTTCGAAGACAACAGTAATGTGTGCTACAACGCATTTTGCACAACTGGGGTCAAATTCCAACTCCACGAAGATATATGGAAGACTTTTGGCCTTTGTAGTTAGAAGTCAGTTTAAGCTCAACGATTTGATCTTGATCGTGTGACCCAAAAGAAAATAAGAAAACACCGATATTTTCATAAGAAGTCATAGAATCTTGCTTGCTTGTTAGTCCCACCTCACCGAACAGAGCTCACAGAGTACTTCTGAGGCCACAACTTAAAACATGAGGAGGTCCACAAGGAAACTGAGTACACTAAACCAGCGCTAAAAGCATTGATGAAGGACAAAGCGACCTTAGAGCACGAGCCACTTTATTACAATCCTAATACCAAAATGCAACTTCTATCAAAGTTTGTTTAACAGTTCAATTGAGGAGCTTGATATCCTCAACAATATTACCTTACGCTGCCCAACAATCGAACAACAGGGACACAATTCAAACGACTGCGTTAATAAGGCGACATCAGACCAAAACACCACCGTTTGCATGTAAGTGTAAATTGTGTGAGCTATCAGTAGAATGAACAAGATACTGGAAAAAAAAATGAAAAAGGCAAAAAAAAAAAAAAAAAAAAAACCAATAGGGACTGCCAGCCTGCGAAGACTCTGTCACTTTCAAGAAACAGCTGAAACATGAACCATAGACTGTAAATACGTCTCTTTTTGTTCGAAACACAATAGTGGCTCTCTATGCTAACGTAAAACCAAATCCTACACCTGCAAAAACAGTTCTTCCTGTAGGAGAATGACCAGATGCCACATTCAAGTCAGCCCCACATAAAGATTCTGACTAATGAAAACAAGTCTAATCTGTGTTACTAAAGAAAACCCCTAAAGGTGCTCCTAAACTCCTAATCAAGTATCTAAATGAACCTTCTTTTTCCCTAAACCCTAAACCACCTAAACCAGGTGCCAATATATAAATATCAAGGCAAAACTTACCTTCTTGCATCTTTCTGATTGCTTTTCCCTGAAAGCATACATGAAGTAGCATTGAATTCATTATTCGATTCAAGTGTGTGCACAAGAAAGGAAAAAGATGCATACACATATACGTGATTAAACTGAGCAAGATAGGAATCAACAGATAAAGAAACCAAAACAGAAGTGGCTAAGTAAAAAGCCATTACTTTACCAATTTCGGAATTCGTCATAATTGCAATTACAGGTTCTGGAGACCACAATCTGACTTCCAGAATTCCACTCTTTCTGATCTACATCTAATGACTTACTTTTTTCCCTATAATTCCAGAGGCTTCTATTTCGGTTGCCTCTTGCTGTCAAAAACCTAAAAGAAACTTCCAATTAAAAGTACTTGTATTTGGCATCGACAATCAAGAATAAACAGGAAACATATCTCAAAAGTCAATAGAATCACGAAACAAGACTTAAAGATGAAGTATTTGTGAATAGCCACAGCCGCTTCTTCCCGCGCTTTTAAATTGATCTCTATAACGTCACTTGTAAACATGACAATCTTTAACACCCAAAATTTCAAGGACCAAGATGATTCAGCCATAGGAGATTTCATGCCTATCTGTATTTCCCATGTGGCTTGTGCGGGGATTTCAAAATTGACTTTGAAGAATTGGGTTCCTCTTGTCCAAAACCATTAATAGCTGTTCCTGATTCTAAATCTTCATCATCGCTATCAATGTTGTTTGGAGTGAACCTGTTTTGATATCCTCTACGCTGCAAGATATAGACATTGAAGTAGAAGCTTACCAATTCTCTCCAGCTCTTCTTAGGAAATGACTCAATTATATCATCCCAGAAGGTCTTCCCAAGAGATGGAGGATTTGCCTTTATTATTGCCTTGAACTTCTTTTCTTCTTCAGTTGTCCAAGGGAGCCCAACTTCCTCACCCATTTGATTGAACTTCCAATGGTAGAAAGCTGATCCCAGTTCTCGCTTAACTCTTAACCTTTTCTCAGCAATGTGAAATCTGACACATTCGATAGAACCTGGTATTTGGCAGCCACAAGATTCTTGCCTTCCTTTTCCAATAGGATCCCTTTCAATTAGATTTCTGTGCTCTGGGTTTTCAATTGGCCAATCCCTGGTCCCCAACCACTTTGAGTCACTTTCAGAAGACTCACCAGTCCATTCTGGTACATGAGCTTGATATTTTGACCCAACACGAACTTCAATGTGGCCCTCCATGCCAGGGCTGCTTTTGGACATGTCACTGGCCGGGGATGAGAATGAACAGGCTCCTGATTCGGACATTGTCCTTAGCTGCTTCTCCAATCTCTGCCTCTCTCTGAGATTGTAAGATGAGCCAAGATGATCATCGTACATGCTTGGATGCATAATCCTCAGATTATTCTACAAATTGGGACATGATATTAATGTTACAAGGAAAGCAAGCATATAACAATAGTTGCATTGTTTATCAGTTTCGAACAACATCTAACAATAGAAGCCACAGCATCTAATAAAGGTTGAGATGCACAACGACAGGTATGCCATTATGTTTCTATGTAGACGTATGCCAATATGTTTCCATGTAGAGGTTAATGCCTAACGTTACAATTGAAAGAAGCTAATGATCCTGCACCTAAAAAATTCCATATCTACCGAAATTTAAGTCTCCGCACCAATTTGTGAGTTACACACACTGCACATCTAAGTACAACTGCAGAAGTAAAACCGACTGTTGCACTCCCTCTTATTAAATGCAAACCATAAATAATTTGATGGCATATGCAAATGCTTTCATACCCAAAATTAAGACAAAAAGAAAAGCGATATTCCGGCAGCATAAGGAGATCAATAAAACAAGACTAATTAAGAAGAAAAAAAAGTGCGTGTGGAATTCCATACACATATAGAAATACGGTACAAACCAGATAAAGCTCACAAAATTAAGGCATGCCAGTTTAGTAATTTTTTCAATTCGCCTCATTAATTATAACACACAAGATATACAGACAGTACCTGAAAGTTAAACGGTTCTGCAACTGAATCAGCATTCCTCTTCAGAAACATGGCCTCTCGAGCACCCAAAACCCGCTTCCAGTTCTCTTCCTTCCCAAAGGACTTCCACTTTGACCTTTCTGGTAACGAACCAACTGATGGATCACAAGGATCTGCTGCAATCTTTCTAATCCAATTCAACATTCCGCAAAAGGACTCTCGCTTCCTTTTACGACAAGAACTCACTTCCATAGTAGCTGGATTCACAATCATTACATCTATATAATCGTCGTCGTCATCAATTTTCTTCCCTCCACCCGATTCCACCACCTCACTCTTCACCTCCTCATTGTTACTCAACTTCCCAGCATCCTCCATACTGTTCATCACATCCACATTCCTAGCCACATTATTCGAAACCTTCTCCACAGTCCCCAAATCCCACTCCAACCCCACATTATCAACACTCTTCTTCATCCCACCACACTTCTCTCCCGCACCGGCCACCTCATTACTGTCCTTCAAACTCTTCGGGGACATCTCCGCATTCAAATACTCCGCCCTATCTTTCACCTTCCGATCAGCAACTTCCGGAAACAACCCAGTAAACTCATCCTGCAAATCCATCAACTGCTTCCCCAAATCAACGCCACTACTACCCAAACTCCATTCCAAATCCTTATTCTCCAAAAGCCTCTCAAGCAGATACAAATACTTGGTATAAACCAACTTCACAGCCCCACCTAAACTCAAACCCAACCCACACTCCCCTGCAACCAAATCCCACACCCCGGAATCCGAAACACAATCAAACCCGCCCTTCTTTCTCACAGCCCAAAACAGCTTAAACAAATCCACCCTCTGCCCATTTCCCAGCATCGGAGGCAGAGGCCGGAGCGAGTTTCGAGTACATATTTCCTTGAGAAAAACCCCAAGAAACTGATCGAACCAGCACCGGAGCTTATCCGGTAACCCCGAAACGCTGCGTTTTGAAGCTTCAGAGAAGCAGTCCGGCTCTTCCTTCTTCTTCTTCTCGCAATCTACAACAGACCCATCAGCTATCACCGACCACCCTGCCATTGATTTCGAATTACAAGCCCTATAGAAAAAGCAAATCCCCTTACTCTGTAATCTGGGTTTTTCTCATACTCAAAAAAAAAAAAAAAAAAACATAAATTCAAGAACACAGAAAAAAAAAAACAAAAATGGGTTTGGTAAATCAAAATGTAAACAGGAAAAGGGTAGCGATTAAGGGTCTGGGTGAGTGTGAAGGAAGGGACTTTTGGCGGGAAATAAGAGATCCATCTAGGGTTTGTTTTGTGCCCCCCATGGAAAATTTTGATTTTGATTTTTTTTCAGGCCCGCCCTTTTTTTTTGCAGGCGGTCATTGATTGACGAAGGGTGGGGGGGAGGTGAGTGTGATGTGAGAAAGAGACGGCAAAATATTTGAACAGAAAGAAAGAATCAGAGAGACCCACAAACCACGATTTAGGGGTTTGCCCAATCTAGACTATATTTGTCCTTAAGAAATAGGAAGAATAATAGAGGACTGAGAGAAGAAAACGTACCAGTAGTATTTTGGTGGGGGGTGTTGAAAGCTTGACCCTTTGGGCTTTTGGCCTCTCTCTCTCTCTCTCTCTCTCTCTCTCCTCTTCCCTGTCCTTTCTTTCTTTTATGTTCATGTAATTCTTTGCCCCAAAAGCCACCACCTCTTGATATTGTTTTATTTCCAAAGGTTTTTTTTTGGGTGGTGGTGTGAGAAAGAGAAGAGTCTTTGATGGGAGGGGGGTAGAAATTTTAATAGGTTTTTGGGAGGAGGAGGGCCAAAATTCCTCAATATATAGCTGTCATCATCAAACTAACCTTGGTTTACTTAACTCTGTGGTTGAGTTGGGTTGGTTGGGTTAGAGGTTGTGGGTCAAATTCATTGAAAATAGAAGATAGGACCCGCTGATTGGAGTCAGTTTTATGATAGGACGGTCGCACCAGATGACATGTTTGACTCGCCAATCAAATGAGAGTAAAGTAGAGCCAGAGGGGTATGTTCGATATTTCAAATCATGGCAGCAGATTAGCAGGGGTGCTTTGGTTATAAAATTTAAAAATCAAGAGATTTGATTAATGAAAAACACATGCTACATGGTACAACCGCGTTACCCAATATTTTTCTCATTCTATTGACACTTGAAAAGAGAAGAGAAGGCAAACTTCACAATTTTGAATGAAGTTTAGGACAATTCTTTGGTTAATCCTCAAAGCGAATCTACTTGTTTCCTTCATCAACCTCAAAGTCTCCTTCCTTGCTTTCCAAAATCCAAGATCTAGATATGCTCCAGCTAAATCTGGATCGACGAGTGGCCAGTCAAGGGAGGAATCCTCTTGCATGTTTTTCGACCATTTGCCTTTGCTTGTTCTCTTCTTCTTCTTTTTGTCCCAACATTTCCTAATCGTCTTTCATCGCATCTTTTCATCTCTGTACAATCGTAATCTCTATCACTCTTCCTGTCCATAAACCTCTCTAACCTCCATGTCCCCTCCTATGCTTTATCCATTTCTTTGGATGATGAACTAATAGATCATTGCTTCTATGCCCCCAGTGACCTTTATCCCCGAAAGTAAATCCAACCGATAATATGAATGCCATGACGTCTGTGCTTGCAAGGAAAAGGTACATATCATCTTTCCGAAAACCTCTCATCTACGACGGGGCAGGAAGAATCATATTTGATGCTTGGAGATAGAACGATAACTAGCAGCAATGGATATAGCTTCTCAAACCTAGATGATGGCAAGATTAACAATATGAACGAAGGATTTTGAGAAGATTTGGGCCCAAATGTTAGTTTCAATTTGGGTTGATTTCATTTTACTTCACTAACCTTTACATTGTAAATCAGTTGTGCCCATGCACTTATAATTTCATCACATTTTGCTTCCCTAACCTTTACCTTGTAAATCAGTTGTGCCCATACTCTCCAATTTAATCAATCTTGTCCAATTATTCGTTGTTCCATCAATTGTTTTGTAAATTGAAAACGTGGCTCTATTGGGCTCTTGTATGATGATGATTCACTAACTTGGAATGCAAAATTATATCATAACTGATGAGAATTTCAAAATTTATTGCATAATAATTGGCAAAAAAGCTAAAGGTTAGACAAAATTGATTGAAATTGATAAGTATAGGGACACCCGTGATGAAATTAAAAGTGCAAGGGCACAAGTGATTTAGGGTGAAAATTATCAAGACATTATTTATTTATAGGGGTTTGCTGTGAATGTAAAATGATTTTATTAAAAAAAAAAGTGTCCATATTAATATTATATATATAGTAAGAGAATTTGCATTGAGTTTTTCTATTTGAACCTCCAAATTTACTCACTTGACCTCCTATGCTTTTTACACCTCCTATCAACTTTGCAAGGACTAAATTTACTCACTAAATCTCACTAAAGTTCCTCAAATAACTTCATTCATATAATTTGCAAACAAACTATTATCTTTAAAATAAAAAACTTAGTCATTTCAATGATTTAATTACTCTATAAATCTTAGTTACATATCCATTCCTTAATCAGATAACATAAATATCTTTTTCAATAAAAGAAAATCAAAGACAAGGTATTGAGTTTCAAAAATTAATTTCTAATCAACAAGGGTTTATGTTCTGTGGTTTTTTTTTCCTGTTTTAGATGTGCAAAAAAAAAAAGATTAATCATTTTTTCTTAATGTTTATTTTATTTTTTCTATTTTCTGTATCTCATGATTAATTATTAATTTTTTTTAATTGCTAGCTCATTTTTTTGTTTTTTACAAATATGATTGATAGACTAAAGGTCATAATATGATTTATTTTGTTTTCCCTCACCAATATGAGTTCAATATGTATATCATACATTTTTATTTCACATGATCTTAATCATAGTTTTAATTCTTATTAAATATATATGAATACTTTAATGAGTATGTAGTGAAATTGGAAAATGAAAATAGATAAGGAAAATAATAAAGAATACAATCTAATGTTATTGAATTGGAAAGTCTAGAGAAAATTAATATAATGTTTATCTGGTATAATTATTGTCTTTAGTAGTCAATTTATAGTGGGTTATATATATAATTTAATAATTCAAAATAGAGTGAGGTCAAGTAAGCAAATTTGGAGGTCCCAGTAGAAACACTCATTTGCATTACCTTTCTAGGTTTACTTATCTTGAAGTTTCGATTGAAACTATACAAGTTGTCTTCGCATATCTTTAAAAAAGAAAGAATGATTATCCAATGACCGTATAATTACCAAAGCCACATTTATGATTACACATAATGATCTACCTCTCGAACGATGTCTGATAAAAATAAAAATAAAGATAATAAGATATTGGCTAATATTTAATTATTAAAATTAAATAGATATATTTTTATTGTGCTTAGATGATTAGCCAATTTTGTATTTGTTTGATTGTAAGCCATGTATAACATTTTAAACTCCACGGAGGAGGATATACGTCCAAAAGGGGTGTTGATGGATAAAGCGAAGTTATTTTTGAGTAGTTTTCAGGTTTGTAGTTGGGGCTACACTCTTAGAGTCTGTAATAAGGTCACTCATTGTGTGGCTAACACTGCTCTATCCTTACCTGATACTGCCTATTGGTGGAGGATGATGCTAGATGGCTGACCTCTATCACGGAAGAAGAATTATGTGGTTAAGTGAGTAGTAATGGAGTGTGATACTCTTCATTTACCTCCTTATCAAAATGCGATAGGATTTAATGAGATCACTATATATTTATTAATTGTAAGTAATGATTTGAACAATACGTTCTTAGATCCACACATTAAAAAAAACCAACTAAATTTTGGATGTCACGTCCTAGTCATAGTCAACTGATATTGTACTTTCTAATTAAAAACAGCAAAACAATAGAATGCTAGCTAGAGACTATCTGTGGCTGTACAATTTATGAATGAAATTAAAGACCTAGAGCAGCAAACTTTTACAACTGTACAGTACCTTCTTTCTTGTTACAGTGAGTCAACTCGTAGTTCTGAAAGTAGAAATAGAAAGAATTTACAGCCAAAGAAAGTTGATTCTTCTACAATATTAGAGGTCCACCTTCTTGTCCACTCTTTTTTTTGTTATCAACTACTACTAGTTCTTCTCCAGTCCACTGCCTCATTCTTTCCGAGGCTTGTTCTACCTGCAGTTTCATATGTTAAATTGGCCACAGCCTATTTTTCGAAAAATCAAGGCGTTTTATACAAACTAGAACTTACCTCTTTGTTCCAGTTGGTTTTGTAAACAATGCACAAGAGGATCAGTGTTTGCAAGGATGTCCCAAATATCATACCAATCCAAATTCCCTAAAATATTAGCAGTTTTCGTTAGCTTAGGTCAAAGACTCGAAAGGGCTAGAATTATGATAGCTAGGTTAGCATAATTACTATTAATTGTTAGTTCATGTTAGGTTTGTTACAGTAATGAAATAGTTGAATAGACTAGTCAAAGATGAACAATGAGAAATGATAGTTTACCTCCACTCTCATCCTTGTTTTGTAACCAAGAAGAAACCCAAGAGGTAGACCAACAATGTAATAACTAAACAAGTTTATGTAAGCCACCAAAGCTTGCCACCCTCCTCCAACAGCTACACCTGCAAACCATAGTGCAATTACTTCAAGTTCTTCAAGGGATGATATCCACATATTATGTTTTTAGAGTGTCAATAAAAACCGCACATTAAAACACGATTGTAGTCAATCAATGATCCTAATTCATAGTCTGCATCAAAGTATGTATGCTACCTGAAATAACCGGCTGAACACTATTGAGTATCATTGTAACACTGAGAAGGAAAGCTAAACGAGAAACTGCTTGTTGCATCTCTTTGCTCTCAGTAAAGATGATGGCAAAGTGGTCTTTGGCCGCCAAGATAATCCCCCCGAAAAAGATTCCAATGATGAGAGACTCAATGATTGTGATAATGACGGAGTATTTTGCAGCTCTCGGATGTGCTGATCCAAGCTCATTGGAGACTCGAACGCTGCCAAGGACTTAAATTGAAGAACTTGTTCTCCAAGGAGCTGCTAATAAGAAAATAATAATTGGTAGCCAAATGAACGTTTCTTACCTTATTGCTGCATTGATCCCAATAAACAACATGCCTTCCCAACCATTCAGATTCATGCTGAAACAGGAACACACAAATCATATTGAAAGTTTGAACTATAGTACTAAAGGGGAAATGTCCTATATCTAGTGCATATATATGTTGTTAGACTATCATTCTAGACCATTGATCAGGTAGACTCGCTTGTATTGGAACGAAGAGTCCGACATAACATTCAAGATATCTTATATGAGAACATTAACGTTTGATGGTAGCAATGAAGACTTGTATTGTGTATATGTGGTGAGCAATAGTAACTAAAAATAAGAGTAGAAAGGCAGACAACTAAGCTGAGGAATAAACTTACCATATTGAAAGGGAGCCAACTGCAATAACAGGATCATCAAGGTGTCCGGTGAGAACAATTATGGTCATGAAGTACCAAATCTCTAGGCAAAGCATTACAGCTGAAGCAATGGAGAGTTTTGCAAAGGACCATAATTCCTTGAAGGCTAACCATGACAATCCTTTCCAACCATCTGTACACCAACGAACTATATAAAATACTTGAGCCAATGACATCCCCCATGCCGAGAAATTATAGGCTGCAGCAGCACCACTCGTTCCCCACCCGAACAATTTGATGAAAACATAGAGGATTCCTATGTGTAGAATTAGGGTTGCAAAACCAATCCATGCCAGAACCGAAACCCTGCTCTGTGCTTGCAAGAACTTTTGAGTTGGGAAATTGATGGCCAGTGAAAACATTTGAGGGATGGTTTGGATAGAGAACTTCCCGGCAAGGTTTGCAATGTCATCTTCTTGGCCAAGGAGTTTTAGGATTGGCGTTGCGAACACATAAAGTGGTAGTAAACCAAAGCATGTGATTATTAGAATTATCCATGATCGTTGCATGTAAACTCCTAGCATTTCTACTTGCCCAGCACCAAATGCCTGCCCACATAGTGTTTCAAGTGCACTTGCCATCCCAAGCTGCAGTTTCATACAGCATTGATTGCTTAGTAGCTTTAACCATTGATCGAAATCTAGTATACATTCAGTGCATTTAGACACCCCGACAAGATAAATCAAACGCTTGTAATATACATTGTTGTCTCATTTCCTAACACCTTAAGCTTTTACTGTCCAACAATTGTCTAAGATGGTATCCTAGCTTCGGTTGCATGAGGTCTGAGATCAAAAACGCCAAAATGTCTACATTATTGTTTTATAAGATTCTATCTAAAATTTGTGTTCCTCTCAACACGCAAAGTGAGACTAAACACGAGACCTTAAGCTTATGACGAGTAACCATGCAAACAACTGAAGAGAAATTTAATGACATAGTTCTAGCAATAAGTTAAATCAAAGTCTTTTGTACATTTGAGATGACAGTAGTTAGAAACATGATGAATAGCTTTGCCAACAAATTAAAAGAAAAAAAGAAACATGATGAGTAGGGTAAGAATAGCAATCAATTACCAGAAAGCCAAAAGAGAAATTTGCAATGACAGACAAAGAAATTGCAACAGCAGAGAGCTCCAAATCTCCAATATGCCCAACAAAGATATTTGTGAAGGAGTTAACACCATAGTTGCACAAAATGTTAAAGGCAATAGGACCAGCAATGGCCCAAAGCTTTTGAGACTCCACAAAGCATATGGTCTTGGCATCATTAAGGGTTTTAATCACCGGATAATCTCCATCACTTGACCCAATAAATGTAGTAGGAGCAGAGTGGAGATCTGCAGTTTCCATAGATGAAACAGCATCCATTGATTTTTGTTTTGGGCTATGTCGTTGCCTCGGTGAAGACCTAGGACTAGGAGAGGACAGTCTACTACCCTCCTCTGCCTTAACCACTTCATGTCCTATCAGGGTACCTATTTTTGCAAATTTTTGATGAACCCTTCCAGCCTTTTTGCACCTTCTGAAGCTTCAGAATAAAGAGAGCTGAGGAAAGTTTTGATCTCTTGCTCTGCTGTTTTTATTTGTTTTATTTAATACTTTGACTGAAATTAATTTTCTGGTTTTTTAGACTGTTTGCTGCGAGCTATAATTTAGGCAAACCATAGAAAGAAATCAATCTGACATAAGGCGATGACCAAGTCAGTTTGTAAGCGAACCAAAGTTCAGTTTTCAGTTATTTCTTTGAAGAAATTTTACACGTAGCAATTACCTTTGATACTCTTGTTTTTTTGGTACAGTTTGCCTTTGATACTTTGATAGTACAAAAAGTATTACTATGTGAACCTCTAGGTAAGTTCATGCGAGCACATTATTAGAATGTGGAAAAAGAGGTGATTAAATCATCATATTTTTCGCTTATGTTTTATGTATTGATATCATGTATTCGTCGTGTTATTTGTTGAATCAACAAAACACTGTATAAAATGAACGATAGACGCTAATGTTTGAGACTTTGAGAGTTTACTGCTTCTATTTATGTGATCAAAACTTCGGATTCTCTACTTACATTTTTGTTCTAATCTCATGCTTATGTCCGGCTGTCGGCAACTACGCCAATGCACAAAAATGCTCATAATTCTCCCAATTTTTCTCGATCTCTCTCTGTCCTTTCGGATCTTCAAAGTGATTGCAAGAGAATCCTATGACCATTTACACAGTACTATAATAGATAACAAAAAGGTACAATCATTTGCAAAAGGAAAAGACAGAGCAAAATGATGGGGCATATCATATCATCTACCGACCTAAAAAGGGAATGTCAAAAATATAATCATGAGGATGTGACTCAAAACCCTACAATAAGGAAAGGAACCAAGGGAAAACTGGAAAGAGTATTATTGGGATTTCAGATCTATCTTGTAAAGATCTAATTTCAAAGAGGCAAAACTTTTCTCACAGGGAAAAATACTTTATACATCAATATACTCTACAAAAGATCTTTTTCTAAATTTTTTACAGGGAGAGAAATTTGTTGTGAAGAAGAGCAGAAAATGTGACTGGCGTTAATTCTCTTAGCTATGGTCAGTAATGACAGTAAAGCTTACTGAACTTCTTTGGTTTTCATGCACATTTTCATTCACTAAGGAAGAGACATTACCAAGTGACGACTCTGAACCGCAACTAGATAATTTCGTATTACAACCAGAGAAGTTGTCGCTGGCAATCGATGGACTGTGTCCAGAATCGGAATTCACCCCACAGAATGACTCCCCTGAAACCAGGGCTTGTAACAACTTTGGTGCTGGAGGAACAGTAACTTCCACAACCCCTTCCAACATTGTCACTACCATCCCCATTGTAGGCCTTGTTGCCTCGTCGTCCTGTATGCACCACACCGCCACTAATGCAACACGCTCTGCCTCCTTAAGGTTATACTTGCTCCCGAGTCTATCATCAATTACTGTCACCACATTGCCATCAATTATCTGCTGTGCTGCCCACGAGGGAAAGCACCAAGAATCTGTTATTTCATTTCCACCCTCTCTGCCGCCTACAGATGGAGGTGCCTCCCACATTCTATGGCCTCCAAGTAATTCTATCAATGTCTTTCCATAGCTGTAAACATCAGCTTTTGTGGTGATTGGATCACCAGGTCTGCACTCTGGCGCTACATAGCCATAGGTGTAGCCATGATTACCATCAGCAGCTAATGCTCCACTGAAGTCTCTGTGAATTAGCTTTGCTAACCCAAAATCTGACACCTTTGCCGTGTAATCACTATCAAGCAAAATGTTTTCTGGTTTGATATCACAATGGATTATGGAATCTCTACACCCCTCATGTAAATATGCAATGCCTCTTGCCGTACCAACTGCTAGCCGAAACCTAACATCCCAGCTCAAATTTGGACCGTCTCGACGTAGATACACACTCAGAGGACCATTTGGCATGTAATCATATACCAGAAGTCTATGAGAATCTTCTGAGCAGAAGCCTCTAAGTCTCACAAGATTGACATGCTGAATGTTGCCAATGGTGCAAACCTCTGCTCGGAATTGTTGCTCTCCGCTGCCTGGCCTCTCCAAGCGTTTCACTGCAACAAGAGTACGGTCTGATAGCTCCCCTAGGAAAACCGCTCCAAAGCCACCATGCCCGAGTTTCTCTTTAAAACCCCAGGTTGCAGTCTGAAGCTCTTTGTAGGAAAATACCTTCAAATTCAACACCGGCAGCAAAAGACTTTCCTCTGCTCCTCCATTCCTCTTCATCCTTCTTCTCCTAATCAATACAACCACCACCACAAAACCCAAAACCGCAACTGACCCAACAATGCTAGCACCAAAAACTGTATAATTCATATCCTTAGACTTCCTGTTCTTCAAGATCACACCTTTTCGTACCTTCAAATTCAAAAAACTACCAGCATCCATACTGCTATTACCATCAGAGCTCATATTCCTCAAATTCGACAGAGACCCGAAATAATGTCTACACAAACCAGACCTCTCATTGTACTGAAAACCAATACAAGAACAAACTTGCAAGCACACCCTTTCACAGCCATCCCTATCAGTAATCGAACTATTATGCCTACTTTCTGCAAAACTCTCAACCCGAACCTCCACGAAACCATCATCTCTTTCTTCACAAGACACATCACTAAACCTCTCACACCCACCGGAATAGTCCCCAGAGTCCCAACCAGACTCATCCACAGGCTTAAACCCTGAGGGACACTCACATGGTTCAGCAGTCTCACTATCACAAACCCCAAACCTCCCACACAAACCAAACACTCTGCACTTGTCCTCAGGCTGGGACCAAAACTTGTCCCATGTCTCGCTGAAACCCCAAGTATACTGCCGGAGCTGACCCGAATGGTCTATCTGGAACCGGGTCAGCGGCGGGTCCAACCCGCTCTCCAACGGCCGCTCGGTGAACCAAAACGACGCCGTCGGCTTGTACGGGTCTATGAAGTGAAACGTATAGATATACTTAATAGTCATCTCCGGCACATTCGCAAAAGCCTGACCGTTCCAAACCCCGGTCCTCCAGTAGTCAACACTACCGTTAAAAACGAGCTCAAACTCACCGTAATCCTGTGGGCGCAACCGCAGCGAATACAAACCCGGGGACGGGTCCTCCGCGCTCCGCCAGCTGGTCAGGCCACGCTCAGCCGTCAGATTCATTCCGGGGAGCCACGTGTCAGCCGGGTGATCGAAGCTCTGCCATGCGAGATTCCCGGAGTGGGTGAGCAGCACCAGATTGCCGCTCTCCAAGAGCACGACTTGGGCGCCGACGGCGGCGGCGATGTTCTGGCTGGCCCAGAGAGTCGAGTTATCGGAGTCTATAACGACGAGCCGGCCGTCGGTGGCTGTGATTTCGAGTCTGGCTGAAGTGAGATTCTTGACGGGGCGGTCGCGGTTGGCGACCCAGACTACGGTGGGGACCTGAATTGAGGAGTACATTATTGCCAAGTAGTTGCCGCCATTAGAGGGGAAGAAGCCGAGCTGAAAGGTCCTGTTGCGACTGCAAATGGTGGAGTTGCTATGGATTATAACCTTGTGGGTTCTCAAGGGTGTGTACCAAAGAATCTTCGAGACAGTTCTTGAAGACCCATTTGAGTTTGGAGTGGGATATGGGAGGGTGTTGTGGAACTGGGTTGGGTTTTGGGGTGAAGTGTTGGGAATGGGATTGGAGTTTGTGGAAATGAGAATTAGGGTTTGGAGTATGGAGAGGAGAAGAGAGATGGGAACCATGGAAGAAGGCATGGAGAGAGGGAGAGAGGAGGAGTTTCATAGAAATCTGCCATTCACGGACAGAAATGAAAGAGGTTCATCTCTCTGGTTGGAACCTGTAAAGAGGTCTGGGAAGGAGAGGTGGGTGGAATTACTGAAATGGCCTTGGTCGATGTGAGATTTTTGGAAGGTTTGATTTAATGCGGGTGTGCTATAAGGGGAAAGATAATTCGAGAATGATGAAATTGCCAAAAGAAAATTTATGTTAATGATGATTGATGATGTTGCTTTACTTTGAATGGATTGATAGCTTCATTATTGAGTGGGATTGCAGTACTATGAATAGTTACTGAGGAAATGAGAGGTTGAGATGTGATTATCGTGTAACTTGTTTGTTACGGTGGAGCGATTGTGATATTTTATATGCGTAGATGATATTTTTATGTTATCTTAAAAGAAATTGAATTCAATCGAGTTAAGATGCTAGACGTTTCTGATGTAGTTCATACAAAATCTTGTTAGATACCAGATGATCAGCCTCTTATTTGTTATCATAGTTATATGATATAAATATGCGTCATATTTTCATAAAATTTTATACATTTTCTTTAATATTATCCAATAACATAGCTCAAGAGGTTTTTTTAGAGGATTATCATAAGATCTCTTATGATTATAATTATTTGTTGTATCGTGGTATTCACATAAAAATTTTATATTCGCCATAATAAAAACTAATTTCATTACCAAAAATGCTATATAAAGTAAGAACAATTTCAAAATTTTGGATTCGAAAGGATGCAAACGTGACAAGAAAAACAAGGTGGTCGTGGAGGCTATTTTGGTAAAAGAGCAAGTGTGAAGTGCAGTGGTCTCGGACAAGGGCTCTAAAGTCCACTGAGGCCACAGAGTCACGGAAGTCATCTCTTTTCAAAAAGAGAATTATAAAATGAGGGAGCAAAAAGAGGGAAAGAATATTTTTCAAGTAAGGAATTAAACAAATATAACAATCCAAAATAAACTTAGTAACTTTTTCTATTTTCAATTTCGTCATTATTAATACTTATATATTTCTCTGAGATAGCAAGACAAAAGCAGTGACAGTGTGTCTCGTTGTCATTGACAAATCTTCCCTCCTCTGCTGTCCTCTTGTTCATGTGCTGCGCATGCCAAGCAGTAATCTTTCTATAGTAATATCACATCCCGTCCTTTTACCTTTTTCGAGGCTTCTTTAGCGCCAAAAGATTTTGCATTTTCGAGGTTTCTTTTTCTATGAAAATTTTTATACTCCGAAAGTTAAGTGATTCGATATTTATTACCTAATCTTAATTCATGATATTTATAGTTAATTTTTTTTAAATAATTAAAAAAATTTACTTGATGTTATTTAATTATTAATTCTTATTAATATAAATGCACGTCAGTACTCTGAATTCCTCTATTTTTTATGTTGAATAGTTTTAGTCAATTTAAATCTGAATCGAACTAGTTTATTTGATGTAAGATATATTGATGTCTTGGATGACTCCCAACTTTGATAATAATCGACAAGTTCTATGCAGTTTGTAGATTAATTTTTCTGTCGTTATACACCATTCTGCATGTATTGTTAGTGTACAACTTTGTGACATACAAGGACTAAAATATCGATAATCCAAAAAATAAAAATTTCGATAAAAATATTGAGAAAATTACGATCCAAATAAATTTAAAAAAAAAATCATGAAATTTACAAAGTAACATGAAAATTATTAATGAATTTTCATGAAATATTTACGAGATCAGTTACCTATGATATTTATCTTAATTGTATAAAATATGCTTAGGTTACTCTCTCTGAGAGGTAGGTGGAGGCCGTGGCCTACTGGCGGCGGTTCTGCAAATTGGGCCGGAGGAGATGGGTTTTCCCTCTCATCTAGTCGCCGGGAGATTGAAGGCGACGGGATTTTTAGTTGTTGGAGTCTCAAAATCTTGTTTCTTGTTTTTTTGTTCGGGGTAGGATGCCTTGGCAACAGCGATGGCGATCCAGGGTCGCGTGAGGCAGCGATGCTGAGCTGTGTTCCTTGGCAACCTGGATCAGTGAAGGCTCGTTGCTTGGTACTGACTGAGCAGGACGATCTGGTGGCCGGCGGTGGAAAGGTTGCAGACTAGAGCTTCGAGCGGTGGCCTGCGGTTGGATCTCTTGCTGAAGGCTTCGGCTTGGTGCGGCGAAGGTTGCGGTAGGCAGCAGGGTCATCTCTTCTCGACCGGCGTCGTTGACGGGAGGCGGACTAGTGGTGGTTGTCAGCTGTTGGATGGGGTGCCCAAGTGGATGGGTGGCCTCATCAATTCCATCTGGGCTTGTTTTGGGCCTCCATCTGCTAGGTTTCCTGTTTGGGTCTGGACCTATTTCTTTGGGCTCGGGTTTTATTTATCTCTTACTCTTTATGATGTAATGACTCTGTTTCCTCTGGGGAATGAGTTCATATGATCTCTCTGAGAATATGTCGTCAAGAATGTCCGTAGCATCTGTGCCCCTTTGATTATCATGTGTGCTTTAGGGAAGTTTTGGCTGGGCGTCATGATCTTTAAAATTGTTGAATTACTTAGGTAGTTATTCTTTTGACAGTCCCAGAGGGATGGATCATTATGTGTAATTTCGCTGATCAATTGAATGAGTTGACAATTCTCTAAAAAAAAATAAAAAGTTACCTATAGTATTTAAAAAAAAAGTGTTTGATAAACTTAATTGTATATTGATTGTAGTAATTTAGAGTATAATAAATCAATAAGATAGACAGACGTGACAATGATATGAAATTCCACATGAGAAATCTCAAAAATGACTTGAATAGGAGAGTAGAAGAGTTAATTATTAATTATAATAATATTTTACAATTAAATAGATATGTTAAAAGAAATATCGGTCTACAAACGAACAGAAAAAGAAGTAGAAAATGGTCCATAGAAATACATAGAAAAGTTTTTTTTTTAATAGAGCCAAATGTTTACTAGTAAGCAAATTAGATAATCAGAAGATGTATTAAGTTTTTAAAGTTTTCTCTTTAGATGTTATTCAGTTCAGTTGGATTGGATAATGATAAGGGCTAGATTTTACGAGGTATCAGGTTTGAACCCTAACCTCGTCAAAATTTGGCTTCAATTTTGGTCAAAATATTTTTTGACCAATACACATATCGCGAGAGGAGGAGATAACCTCAGAAATTCAGGTGAATATTACGAATATCGTGAAAATTTAAATATTTTCAAAATATCGCGAAATTTCAAAAATCTCTCACGATATTATCTTGATAAGTCAAAGATATATCGAGACCTTAAAAAAAATAAAAATATCATATAAATTTCAAAGATATTATCGATTTTTCAGTCCCTGGTGTCATCAGAGAGCTAGATTACAACTACCAAGAGTTGCATGTTTGACTTACCCATGGAGTTAGTATGTTCCTGCAAAGAGTTGATCGAGTAGACATTTTCATGCTTGGTTCTTATTTTATTTATTCTTTCCTAAAGCTAGGATAATAGTCCATAGGGTTCGGGATCGAATTCCATTGTTGTGTGACAGTAGATTGATCGAAATGGTGGGTCAAAAGAACAGGACAAGCAGCAGTGTCTGAAGACTTTCTGACCAAGCTAGCTTAGATTTAGTTAGAATCGTTTTAGTAAAGATACACTCACGTTCGGTGATAAATTAGTGAGGCTATCCTCGAATACCAACGACTAGGCAACTGTAGAGGGGACAACGACAATTTTCTAGTATAACTCCTATTTTTATGAGGAGGGTGTCTCAGTGTTTAAAGTTTCTAGGTACAGCTTTTAAATTGTAACCAAAATTGACTAAGATCCAAAGAACATCAAAAATGGTGGATAGATCTTGCCAAACCCAATAAGGATTCCACTTGTTTCCTCCAGAGAAAACAAGAGCATGAACATGTGCATTCTTGTAGGAAGAGTGCTAATTGTATAAGCCACACCTGAGATCAAATCTACTTATTTAAACACAAGGGTTTTAGCATCCTTGGAAATTGAACTAGACAGTATTTAACAAGTATTAAGTCCATAAAGACAACTAAGAAGGGAGATGTGTAACATAATCCAACTTTCTTTTTTTTCATGTAATTTCACATGAAAATCAATGGATTTATCACCATCAATGAAATGTAATTAACAAGGCATACAAAGTGACTAGCATTGCCTAATCAAATCAACCCGGAAAGATGTTATGTACAAACCAACTGCAGCAGAGCACAAATCAATTTATGCGGCGTATAACAACAGATAGCAAAAGCAGAATGTTACAACAAACTAGATATGTACACAGGAGATGTAGCAAACCAACATTGAAGGCAGCACTGGCATTAACTCAGTAGGTTCTCTGCTTTCCATGGCCTTGGTCTTTTGATTGCTCCACTCACAATGCACAGCCCTGTCTTGAGAACTACGAGTCAATCTCTAATGAAAGGAAGACACTTTACCAAGAACTAATCCATTACAACAGCTAACTTTAGAGATTCAGTTCAACCTTCAATGTGAGCATGACCAAGTAATAATGAATCGGCACGCCACCAGTTACACAACTATGCACCTACGGTCAACTGAGCTTGCATCTTTGACCTCAAGCACAGGAGTAGTAAGGAGCTACAAACTATAGGTACGGTCCAATACCAGTTCCTGTAACACCAGCAAGTAGAACATTTCTTAAGCAACAAGCCAAAGTGGAGTATTTTGTTTTACAAATGGCTTTAAAACCAGATAGACAAACCCAGTAAAAAATTTCATCCATAATTAGCACCTAGGTTCCATCCAGTCACCCATTACCTAGGCTCACAAATAACATTGCGACCTTTTCACAGTAATTCCACCAAAAAGCCACAGGTGCTGCATTAATTTTTACTGTTGTCTAACCTTTTTTCGTTTGTTTGTTTTTTTATTTCCCTTTCTGTTTTTCTGGTGAAACAACTTCCTGTCCAAGCACGACAGATGAATACCAAAGACATTATCTAGACAAATGCACTCAATGCATAAAACGATGATGAGATATTCATCTAGTAACTGCATATACTAGTTGTTGCAAAAGGCAAACCTGATCACATATAGGACAGGCATCACTTCTTTCCATCCACTCAAGAATGCAGGAGAGGTGATAGTGGTGTTCGCATTTTGTGGTGAAATCTGGATTCTCTGTTTCATACTCTGCATGAGAATACAGAAGCCTAAATCATTAGCTATGAACTACAGTTATAATAGCAATACAGAAGTTGACTGTTTCTTTATTTACCATATTTGATTCTAAGAGAATCATATTAGAAAAGAAAATAATAAAACTAGTTCCATTATTATCACCTTCAAGACAAATTGGACAAACATCCTCATCTTCTTCTGCTAAAACATTTACTTTATTGGATTTTGAAAGTTCTAACTTCTTCGGTGAGATCGGCAAAGTACTTTCTTGAACTTTGCAGTCTGATTCCTCAAGATCTCCAAATGTAGGTGAAGTTTCAAAACTACTACAACTATTTGTTTCTCTGACAGAATCAGAATCTGTTGATTGTGGACATCCGAAGACCATATCATATGGCAGGGGTGTAGGAGGGGATCTGTAAGTGTCTGGTATTGATGTTTCCAGATCCAAATTAACTAGGATTCCTGCAGTTATTGCAGAGGCTGCAACATCATGGGATGTTAAGGACTCCTCCTCTTCCAAAGCTGGTGAACACTGAAAATTGGAATTTGTTTTCAATATCAAATGACATGTTAATGCACAAACATAGTAAACCATTATTTTAAAAGAAGAAACTAGCAGAAAATTTCTCCCAGTATTATGCAACAAAACTGTTTCCCATTAGAAGCCCTGAACTGATAGCCACTCAATCATAACAAAAGTACAAACTAAAACAAAAAGACGATGAAGTGAGAAGGAAGATATACTGACATAGAAATACACAGGTGCTCCATGGAGATGAGCTTTTCTGGAAGAACAACAGCAACCTCCCATTCCCTGCAGTTATATTGTTATTCACCAAAAACCACCAAAGACTGGGGCATAGCTTCCTGTTAGTTGGCAGAGATGTTGAAGAATCAATTGCTATAGACCTAAAATAACTAGTATGTTAAATTGATCTAAAGATATCACATAATACGATATAAGAAAGACAATAAGTTACTAAAACTAAAAAGGATTAACATCATCTACTTAACCCTCGCAAAGATGTGAGAACTGAGAAGACATAAGAGTTCACAGATAGATAATATGACCATAAACAGGATCAAAAGAAACCGTGCTGACCTATCGATACGGCAATCAAATCCAGCCAATGCAATAGTGGATAAAACAGACTAAATACTTAGCACAGAGTGGTGATTAGTCTAGCAAATGATCTAAAATCAGCTAGTTTCATAGATCCTAAATTCCTAATCTTTGAATTTACGTTTAGATTGTATATGCAATCAAGCAACAAGTAAAAGGCTAACTAAAAATACCCATCTGTAACATTGTGTCATTCTGTCAAAGTAAGATATGACATTTAAAGCTTGATAATTGAATGTTTAACAATGAGACTGGTGCATAATTACCGGAGCCTAATGCCAGAGAACAGAGAGATACAGACCTCTGGTGCTAATTTGCCGAAATAGAAACTACGCGGATGATGCTATCACTCTACAAACCACATACTATGTACTATAGCAACTCAATCCATGATTGATATGAAGTTTTGCTCAGCACAAAGTATGCAGCATATTTCAATCTCTTATTATGTTACTAATTGAACTTAGCATGAAAGTAAGGTATAATACCTCTGGAATTCATTTGCTAAATTGCAATAAAATAACACATAGCCACTGAAAGCCTTTTCAAATCCATCTTTTTAAAGTTCCAGAAAATAAACAAATAAGTACCTTGACAAAGAAATCACTTATTTTTTTAACAAATAAACAAACAAGAACACCACCAAAAACAAACCTACCCTCCAACCACCTCAAAAATCCAAACCAGAAACTAACAAACAAGAAAACCCAATCGAATAAAGATTGAAACTTGATTCAAACCCACTAATCCCAATCAACACCCAGATACAGACTCCACCCAAAAACTTCAAGAAGCCAAGAACCCACCTCAACTGATCAAAGCTACAAGTTGCCAACACAAAAAGCTCAAAGCTTTACCTGTTCAAAGATAGATTTATGTATAGAATTCCTGTCAGTGATAGAAAACCATCAAATTGCTTCTGGGTTTTGTGGGTTTGGCGGAACCTTTCCTCCTTTCGGTTTTCTTTTGCTTTGGCACAGTATGTTCTCCACTCATATATCCTTCCTCTACGTAGACTGATGCTGATGCCTCATGGTGTTAGTGTACACGTCTATTCTTTTTTTTTAAGTTTGATTAAGAGAGATATTTGAGTCTGGAGTCCGGAATTAGCAACTAGATTAATCATTTCTTTTGCTGAGGTGTCACGAAAATTACAAATGCGTCCCTGAGGTTGAAGGATGCAGACAAAAGCCAAAAGGATTACTGGGTGGCGATACGTGTCAGGCGGAAAGCCGAGCACAGTCACCATGCGCATGCATCATTTAAACACAGGTTGAAATTACTCATAAACCCCATGCCCCATGGAGATTGTTTCTAAACCCATAGGCTCTGTTTGGTTTGTGGAAAGGAAATGAATCATTTTCCTTTACATAGGGAAAGTGAATCCTGAGGAGGGGGGGACCACAAGAAAGGAAACACTTTCCTTTCCAAATGCCCAGATTATGAGAAATAAACACGGCCATATAGAAAACACCATATTGTGTCTTGTCATGTTCGTGACTTCGTGTTATATTAAGATTCTTTCGTGGAATACAATAACAAAAATTAAGCTGACGTATAGAGGATGCTAAAATCAAAGTCAAATCATTAAGTTTCATATCATCTGTTAAAACTCATTTGTCGGTGAACTGTGTCTTGTTGGTAAATTATAATTCTAATATTGTAAAGATCGTGAGTTCGATTTTCATTGACATATGTAAGGGTGGGATGAGCTAAAGATTTCTTTTAATAACAAATAATAAAAGAACTACTAAAACTCATTAAGAAAAGGGAAAACTTTGCACAATACATCAAAATAAGACCCCACTATGAATTTATATATCTGAAGTTATAAATCATAAACTTTAGTACACGAACTTAGAATCCTGATCTACTATCTGTACACAACATCAATGACGCTGTTAATAAGTGTGTCACTGGTAATTTGAAGGATAATTTGGTCTCTTCAGATTTTTATTCTGAGCACCCAGCTCTCTCTCTCTCACCTGCTTGCACAATGCAGCACCACCCACCCTTTCATCATTAGTTTCCTCCACAACATTTGATCTTGTTGTTCATCAAATTTCTCCAGCATTTTGTAGCATTAAACCAGAAGCCACCAAAAGCGCCAAATCTTTCAAAACCCATAACCTCCTGGGAGCTCCAAGGGAGTGATCAAAACCCCAAAATAGCCTCACAAGATTTTCTTCTCTATTCCATAGCTCAAATCCACATCATTGTAAAGTAAGTACACCCATAATGCCCACAAGTCCCAGAAGATCAAAGAGACCTAATACTGAAAAAATGCTAACCCTTTAAGACCCAAGACTAGATCACTTGAAAAAAGGTGAAAACATTTAGACCCAGAAAATCCAAATGCACTGTGAGCAACCTGAAATACCCGCAAGTCTCAAATTTCAATTCATCAAGAAGAGAAATTTTAGGTTGCAACCAAAACCCTACAACTAGGAGGAGCCAAATTTAATGACTTGGTTCTTGAGGCTTCTGAAAGGGCCCCGAGGAGGAGAAGGAGGAAATTGAGCGGAGCAAACGATTGTTAGCCAAATAGTCACTCTCAAGTATAAGGGTCAAGTTATAGTGTAGGGATTATGAGTATGGGATATCATACCCAAGGGATTGGAAAACCCATTCTAGCTAGGAAAAACCTAAAGGGTGTTAGATGAATATGCAAATGTACAGATCATAAATAATGACTCACAAGTGAACCAAAGTTCATGGTGAATATATGCAAGATGGTGTAGTAGTTTGATTTTGGTTTTGGAGATGGTTTAAACTCAAATTAACACAAAATAAGAACTTGAAATGTAAACTAGGTTATGCTAAACTAGATGTGATAGAATGGATGGAAGTTAGAGCTTTAGGTTGTTCACCATAGCCTCTCTTGCATGCATTGATGTTCATACTATAAGTAAAACAATCCCAAGAATCCAATTACCCTCATAGCATCCTGATAAGAACTAAGGCCTAAACTCCTTTAATTTTATCAATTTCACCAGATAAGTGCGAAACTAACTACCAAAAAACAAGTTATATTACCAGATAAATATCAATTCCTTGCTCCTAGATGCATAAAGGTTTTGAGTTTAGATAATCAAGCAAGCAAACCAATCTTAGGTCTAGGTGATTTTAACTCACTACCCTCACATATACACCTAGTGTGCTATCATGCTATCATGCTTTAATGTTCAAAGCTACCTACTCTCTAAACATTGTGCATGTAATGACAAATGCTAAGTATTCAAATTAGCTAGATTCAAATACAAGCATTCACTTCTTGAATTAGCATATGAAGATGATCTTGGAAATTGCATCAAATAAGATCCAAACATCAAATCATTACAAGTTTGGCTAGGGCTTTCAACCTTAGCCCAACAATAGACTACTCACACATATCTATATAAACTAGCATCAACATAATGGAAAACATTAAGCTATCAAAGAATAGAGTTTAGAAAAATGACTAGGGATGATCACGAGCGAAGGATGATGAAGTTGTTGATCATGGAAAATTTGTCATAGAGACGATGTAGTGGCACTCTTGTGCTCTAGCTTCTTCCTTGAACACCTTCGTCTTTACTTGAGATCATGATGATGCTTGGTATATGTAAGATGTTATGAGTAGAGATGTAGTTGAAAAATGAAGTGGTGGAGATAGAGGTTTGTGGAGGAGATGGTAGTGGATTGTGTAGAGAATATAGAGAGAAAATAATGTAATGGTTAAGTGTGGGCGATGCCCTCTTCCTCGAGAGAATGGGTGCTTAAATAGATGGAGAGAGAGGTGTGAAATGGTGTTGAGAAGCAAAAATAATAAGCTCAAACCTTGTAAGAAGCATGAAGGTGGAGTATAAGAGTGGTAATAGATCCTAAAATCAAGGAAAAAATGGCATGGGAATGATGGTGTAGGTTGGAGTAGGAACTGATGAGTGAGGGATGGTGATTAACCCTAAAACATGATAGATATTGAAGTATTGGTGATGATGGACTTTTGGGCAATAAGGAGTGTTTGGTTGAATTGGAACCAAAAGGTTTTGGAATTTGATTAGAATGATAGTGAATGGATATAATGGAATAGATGCTATGGTACTCATCCTCCTTGCTGCTCCATGAATGTGAGGGGAAAATACATGACACCACCGTGAGTGGTAATGCTCCACCTCATGTGCCGCCAAAACTCCAAAAGTGGTGGTGCACGGAAAATTTGCCTGAATTTCACTTTTTTCTCCTCTTGTCAAGATTTTCTACAAAACATAGAATTGGATTAGTCAACGTTAAGTTAGACTTTAGAACAAGTAATTTCCATGTTTTAGGGCACAAATATGTATATAAATTATGATCCAACAACGACAACGAGATTTTTGTGACGGGAATTTTGGGGATTCTTCGATTTGGGGTTAGAGTTCTTTATTTTGGGGCTTTTCCATTTTGGAAATTTTGGGTCCAAGAGAGAGTGAGAGTCGTGGGCCTTCTGAAGGTGGTGGAGAGGTATGGCGTAGACTTTTTGGAGGCGGCCTAAATTTGGCTTGGTGAGCTTCCGATCGCAGCCATGGAGGGAGAGAAAGGAATGAGTCGGTGGAAAAAGAACGAGTCATAGTCAAAGATAGTCAGAGAAAACAACTGATGAAAGTACTAAATTACCCTTTGATAAATGTATAGTAGCATAAGAGTTAACGGTGTTATTGACGTCGTGTTCAGATAGTGGGTCAGGCTCATAAGCTCGTATACTAAAGTGCTGGATTTGTAACTTTAGGTATATAAATTCATAGTGGACCTTATTTCATGTATTGTTTGTGAAATTTTTTCTTAGGAAAATAGCTAAATCTCAACTTATAAAATCGTATAGACTTAAACTAATATGAGAAGCACCCATAAATATTATACAGTCGGAGTATCTTTTTCTTTTTGAAAGTTGAGAATTGTGGTTATTGTCGTAAAAATTGAGAATTGGATTACGATGACTTAGATAGATATAATATGGTTTCGATTATTATATTAAACAAAACTCAAAGTTATAAGAATATTATTTCGTTAATGGTTCTTATCATGTTAACGGATTAACACTAAATTAAACCATTAAAATTCATGTTTTTAACGTGTAAAGATCATCAGTTATATTTCTTTTCCTTTTTGGGAATAAGTGAGCTACCGCAACTTCCTAATAGGTGTTAGGTGGTGGTAAGATTCTGATTATGGTGGCAGTGGTTTGACTCGGGGCGGGTTCGGTTTTGTTCGGTTCGGTTTTAGGCTAAAACTGAAAACCAAACCGAATTGGACTTCGGTTCGGTTCGGTTCGGTTTTTTTTGGTTTATTTTTTTTTTTGTAAAACAGAAAAAAAAAAACTGCAAACAATTTTTTTTTTTGGCAAGATAATAATATAGATTTTGCTACTTCTACTTCTACCCATTTGGTATTGTAACTCACGAAATTCAAAGAAAATAAAGTCTTAAACCCTAAACCCTAAAGTCTAATATCATACACTCCAAAGAGAAACCTTTACAAATTCAAAGAAAATAAAAAAACCAACCATTTGATGCGATTATTACAATAAATTATGCGTGTGGTTAAAAATTTAGCCAATTTCACAATAGTTTTGAATCCGATCGGATTGGTCAACCGTAATTACTTGTATGTTTTCTTGGTTGACCAATGGCATGACGAATGCAAAATGTGCTTATTTTTTTGCATCATGTTTGTAAATATTTCATTGATAGATGTGCATAGACATAAGATAAAAATTTCAATTTTAGTTACCAATACATTGACATATACCAATTTGCCTCCTAAAGTTATACGACCTATATATTGTATTTAAATTGTTGAGGTTCGTTTTAAAGTAACCATGAAGTGAAAATGAATTTGGAGAAACCAACCGCTCGATGGAGAGATTGTAATGTTTTATGGTGGTTGTAAAAAATCTAGCCAACTTGGTTCTCGTTTCGAATTCAATCAACTAAGTCAAACTTAATTACTGTTATAAACCTATATTTATATATAAACACTCCATAGAGAAACCTCCATAAATTCAAAGAAAATGAAAAAACCGACCGTTGGATGCGATTATTACAATAAATAATGCGTGTGGTAAAAAATTTAGCAAATTTTACAATAGTTTTGAACCCGATCGGATTGGTCAACGTAGTGATTATATGAAATTTCACAAATTTTTCGGTTCGGTTCAAGTTCGGTCGGTTCGGTTTTCACCTAGCCAAAACCGAAAACCGAACCGACCATATTCGGTTTGGTTCGGTTTTTTTTCGGCCTCGGTTCGATTTTCGATACTATTTTTTTGGGTTCTGTTTTTTTCGGCCTCGGTTCGGTTCGGTTTAATTTGGCCACCCCTAGGTTTGACGGTAGAGGTGGTGTTGCCACTTGCCAGCGGTGGTTGTGCATGGGCTGTTTCTTTCCTATATGGGCTGAATTTCATACATTGGGCCGAAGTGAGCCGTATGTTTTGTTTTTATTTTCAATTACTATAATAAGGTCCTATATTTGCTTGGTAGCGCTAGGTTATTGGGCCTGAGTTCCTATAGGTAATTGCTTTTAGACCAATGTGGAATTACTCAGCAGTGGTGTTCACCTTGTCAATATCTAATCAAGAAAATTATGTTCATTCACAATTAGATGTAGATTAAATATTGAAAAACAAAATAACACAACCTTAAATTTAATTCTTTTTACTGTGGGATTCATATCCAATTGGTCTCTTAGTCAATTACGAACCAAATGAATGTAGCTAGTATGGTGGTAGTCAAAAACGCTTATGCAGTGAATTTTCACATATTAATTATATAATTAACAATTCTTTTTCAAACACATAAGGAAAATTCTTAATGTATATATTAATTTGTATAAGGGAAGAGGAAAGAAAGAGAAACAAAATTCATTTTCAATTTTAGTGTATAGAATCTAATGATGCATATTAGTAGGGATGACAAAAATCTCAAGCGGGGCGGAGTTCCATTGGATACCCGTCCCTAATGGGGAAACGACTTATTAGTAGATTAATAGATCACTTCGGAATGGCATATACATCACACAACCTAGATCAAGTAAAGACTCTGGGGTTTCGACAAGCCACTGCTACATCCATTTCATTAGGAATTGATGATCTTTTAACAATACCTTCTAAGGGGTGGCTAGTCCAAGATGCCAAACAACAAAGTTTGATTTTGGAAAAACATCATCATTATGGTAATGTACACGCGGTAGAAAAATTACGCCAATTCAGGGACAAATGGGTAATGGGGATGGAGATCCCCAATCCCCGCTATCTAAGATTGGGGATAGGGCGGGGACGGTATTGTGATCTCCATCCCCAAACCCGCCAATAATATATACATATATTTAACTTATATATTTTTTAATTTATTTTTTATAATATAAATCACAAATATATACATTTACTACTTTATTTTAATGGCTACACTTTTACTTTATTGGTGTTTTAACTTTTGCACTCATTGAATTATGATTTATGAATTTAATCATATTTTAAATTTATTGTTGTAGATTTTGATTTAAAAAAAAGCAATATGAGAAAAATTTATTTTATTTATTAAATTCTTATTGGGGATTTGGGGCGGGGATGAGGATGGTATTGTGATCCCTATCCCCAACCCGCCCCATTGCCATCCCTACATATTAGACCATGTTATCAAGTACATGTATTTACACATATTAAGTATATAATAAACATTTCTCTGTCAAACACATAAGGAAAATTCTTAATGTATATATTAATTTGTATAAGGGAAGAGGAAAGAAAGAGAAACAAAATTCATTTTCAATTTTAGTGTATATAGAATCTAATGATGCATATTAGACCATGTTATCAAGTACATGTATTTACACATATTAAGTATATAATTAGCATTTATCTTTCAAACACATAAAACAAATTCTTAATGTATATATTAATTGTATAAGGGAAGAGGAAAGAAAGAGAAACAAAGTTCATTTTCAATTTTAGTGTATATAGAATCTAATGATGCATATTAGACCATGTTATCAAGTAGATGTATTTACACATATTAAGTATATAATTAACATTTCTCTTTCAAACAGATAAGGAAAATTCTTAATGTATATATTAATATTATAAGGGAAAAGGAAAGAAAGAGAAACAAAGTTCGTTTTCAATTTTAGTGTATATAGAATCTAATGATTCATATTAGACCATGTTATCAGTACATCTATTTACACATATTAAGTATATAATTAACATTTCTCTTTCAAACAGATAAGGAAGATTCTTAATATATATACATTAATTGTATAAGGAAGAGGAAAGAGAGAGAAACAAAGTTCATTTTCAATTTTAGTGTATACAGAACCTAATGATGCATATTAGACCATATGTGATCAATTTTGGGTTGACTAGATGTAATAGTAATACCAATATATTGGGTCATAAACCACCGGTCTTTGAAAGTTTGAAATACCAATTTTCTTTAATAGCTTCACCTGCCCAATGCTATAAATATAGACCATAGTGGTGCTAAACTTCAAGTCGAAACAAAACACAATACACTCTTGGCATCTTACAAATCCAAATAGACATGGACAAGTCTTTCTCAAGAATCGCTTTGTTGGGCATACTCTTCATCGTTGCACTTGGTAAGTAAGCTAAAAATTTATCTCCAATGGAAGCCTAAAGTCTCTCATCTAGACCCAAAATGCTTATATTCAATCTCCATAGGGTTGGGCTATTACAAACTATAACCCTTATTATTTGGATATATATCAATATATTATGTTTAAAATTTAGTCAAGGAATATTTCAGACTTTCATTTTCAGTGATAGCCTTAATTTGTCTAAAAATATAGAATTACTATTCATACTTCCAATATTCTCTACACCAACATTTTTTTAACCGTATATATTCTAAATTTTTTACCAATAAATTTATCAAAGATTTTTTTCTTGGCTGACTTGATGTTTAATGTGTGTGTAGTTTTGGACTTGGTTTTGGAACTCTTAATCTGAAACCGGAAATTCTTTGGTGGCAGGTTTGCAGTTTGCTGCGGAGGCTAGGGGCCCCATAGGAGCTCCTGGGTGTCAAGATCCTAAGTCAGACTGTCCTCATCCTCATGGAGTTGCGTGCACATGCGTGAACAAGCAGTGTTGTTGCCCGACATGCCCTACTCCTGCTACTCCTACATGGTTTTAAAATATGGGTGCCCGATGTAGCTTAGTTCAATGAAAGTGTACATCGGACAAACAAATGAAAAAATAAAGAGATGGTTTTTATTTGGATGTTGGCTATTGTCATTCCTATCGTGTTTTTATTTATTCTATTAACATTTAAATTATTAAAAAATTATATTATTCAAGTATGTAATGACTGATAAGTATATTTATTTTCTAAAATTCAAATAACTTTATTTTTTTGGAATCAAATCAAAACGGTTTCCATTAACTCAAGCTAGAACGGTACATTATATACATTTTCACTGCCTTGATAGAGAGAGCAGATAAGAAAAGTAGTACTAATTAATACAATCCATGCTCACTTGTAATGAGCCTATAAACTATGAAACAAAAGCATAGTAAACAGGCAAAGTTCAAAATAAAGGACTTAAGTGTCTCCTTGCCCTTCAAACTAGGGCTTGGAGGCTTGGTAAGATAGGCCAGATAGAGCTCTTGTACCTCTACAACTTTCTTTTCTTTGGAAGGATTCTTGTTCTTGGATCCAAGAGGCCTTCCCATTTTCTTCTTCGGTTCAGTTTTCCCCTCAGTCCTATGTTCCTTAAGGACCAAAATACTACCTAAAGTTTTAACCATCCCAAGTGATTTAGTAGTAAACTTGGTAGTGAATTTCGACATCTTCATTTTCTTTTCAAGCACATCTATGCTTGATGATGTGCTAAACAATTCCGGCAGACGCAAGCCTATCCCGTTTGGTAAGCACCATATCGACTAGAACCAGTGCAAGAGAGGAATCTACACTTGATGAGGATTTGGCATCATGGTCGCGTAGTAGCACATGTTTGCGACCAGTACCAGCTTCTTTAGCGCCAAAGAACGTTTTGCTAACAGGAGGCAAAATAGGTGTTTGATTACCCTGGAAATTGAAGGTTCCATTTACAAACCTGTTATTGGCAAAACCCAAAGAGCGCTAGGGATTTCGGGTTTCTTGTCTTGGCCACCATGTTCTAACCTTGGTAGCTCCCTACTGTCAGCGACAGGGCAACTGTGAAGACCCGAATTTTCATATAATAAATTTATGTAATTTAATAATTATTATATTAATTGATTATGATATTTGAGATTAATTGGTATGTCGTGGTTTGAGAAAGTTGGTTTCGAATGATTTTATTTTCGAAAACGAACGTTATTTAGGAGGTCGTGAAAATCGACTTTTTATACGTTCAAAATTTGGGAAACCTTCCTTCATGAAAGTTGTAGAGTTCGTCGATACGAGTTCGTGCATATGTGGAACGTAATATTCGGAGTTCGTTTGAATAAGTTATGAATATTTGAAAATTGAAATTTTCTATAAATAGTATGAAAAATCATATTTTTCATTAAGGACGAAAAAAATCACTTTTTGCATTTCAATCCCCCCCGGGTTCTCTCTCTCACGCGAAACCCTTCCTTGGCTCGCCTACCCGTCGACCAGACCCAGCTGGAACGCAGCCTTCCCGGCCACGCCGCCGCCGGACCCGGGCCTCCCCGCTTTCGCCGCTCCCCGCCCTCAGTTTCCTCAGCCGTTGCCCCAGCCTTGGATCAGAGCAACCCCAGACGAGGAAGGCTGACCCGATCGGATCTCCCCTATGCCGGCGGTGCATGGGCCAATCAACCCTATTTTCTTGACGTGCTCTTCCTCCTGATCATCCCCATATGTGGCTTGCATCACGATTTTGAGTGTAGAGTTGTAGATCAAGAGTTGAAGGTTTCGACGTCCCTGATTTGATATGGAATCTGATCGAGTGGCCGAGATTAATCCAACTTCAAATCCCGATGTAGGACGATCTAGACCTTATCTCGGAAAAAGTCAGGTATTAAAGTTGTTCACAATTTCATTTTGAAGAAGTTTGTAGTTGACAACTTTTGCATCTGAGGTGGTTGACCGCCGTCTGACCGCCGCGTGTAGCGGCGCATCGGACCAAAATTTGAGTTTATATTATCTGGATGATGATCTATGCATCCATACGAGCGTTTTGATATGTAACATAGTCATGTTAGAAAAAGTTGATAAATAGTCAATTTAAGTTTTAACGTTACTATTTACGGTTTTACAGTTTACATTCGGTTTACGATTTACGGAGATCAGAACATCGGTTTTACTTCAAATTTTAATATGATGATCATATGACTGTCCCGACTACTTTGTGTGGTCACGGGCGAAGATCCGACCGTTGGATCTTCGTAGAATTGTAAAAAAATGATTCGGGAGGCTATTTGTAAAGATCCGTCCGTCGGATTTTCGTATAATTTTGATAGGATGTTTCCAAGGGCGATCCGTGAGGATCTAACTGTTGGATCATCGTGTAAATTGGATCCGACCGTTGGATCGTCTTTATTTTAGAATCCGACCGTTGGATCATCAGTTAAGTTTATTTCGTGCTTCGTTTGCTAAGTAAAGACCGTACTTGATTAGGTACTTGAAGGTTTGAGTTGACGAGCATTTGGATTATTGTGATTTGTTTTTAAGTGAAGACGCAACGAAAGTTTCGAGATGAGTAAAACTCACGTGGTTCATATTACGAACCGAGTACTTTAAATTATTTATTTTTGTAATTGTGTGAAAAAAATACTTATGGATTAAATATTTGTTTTTAAAATCATATGGACTTGATCAACTACAGTCCATAGGTAAGTAAATGAATTTTAATTACACAAATGAATTTCACGATTTTCTTGTGTGAACTATAGATGGTATTAGTGGTCATTCCTGAGTGGATGATTACGTATATATATTTACGTGGAATATATATATTGATTGGTGTGTTATTGAGTGATGATATGATTGAGTTGGAATGATGATTTGGATTATATTTCAAATGCTTAAATTTCATAATAATATTATGTATATTGATGAGTTGATTTCATTTTGTGAAAACATATTGTTGTACTCATTATGGATTTAGGGTCAACGTAGTGACTGGTATGGGGGAATCGGACACTCTAATCCTAGGTGGATGATGGGATACGATTGGTTGAGTATGTACAATTATCGGACGTTCTAAATATATATATATATATATATAGTATAAGTATACATATTGATGAAATACGATAAAGATAAATATGTCGGATGCCATAACCTAGGCCAGGTGACGGGCTACGATTCAGTTAGAGCTCTATTCTGTCATATACCGTATTTGTATAAATACGATGTCAGAATTTTGAGAAGAAATATGTGAATTAGGGTTTTGTGTTGATTTGTGATTTGGTGATTGTTGAGATTGTTGGTTTCTTGTGGACGTGGAAATTGTTGAGTGTTGATTGGGGTGAAGATAAATATGATTTAATTAAACAACCTTTATTTCTTTTTACTCATACGAGCTTTCAAAAGCTTACCGGGTTTTGTGTTGTTGCAATCCCGGTACACTATTCAAACGGTATAGCGGATATTCTGCAGGTCAGGATAACCAGGGAGGTGACCGTGCTGTTTAGGTGTTGCAGCATTTATTTTTATTTCATTTGAGTTGTGAGGTTTGTATGCTCATTTAGAGCTTTACAATTTATTTTGTGAGTGAGTTGTAATAATTAACCGAGACTAAATTCGGTTTTTGAAATTAAATTGTGTGGTGAGATTGTTAAGGAAAATGAATTTTCAGGATGATTATTTTGATGTTGTAGTAATTCATGTTTCGGATTTTGAATTTTTATTCTAAAATTCAGGGCGTGACAACAACGTCCCTCTTCATGGAAAATGAGATCACGGGCCTTGCACCTACCCACAAGATTCTCAAAGAAGAATGAAATTTCAGCCTCAACATTAGCATCTAGTTTCAGAGCCTTTTTTAGGAAGAAAGGTTTGTCAATCCCATGTAAAACCCTAATCATAACCTTCCCAAAATTGTAAAAAGCTTGTCATCCAATTCAATGAATTTTCCAGCCACAGAGTCGATGTTCATGATAGTATGACGTACCTCATATAATGGGCCGTATGTCCGTAATGAGAACCCAGAAATAGAGTGAGTTCATGTCCACCTTCTAAACTGGTGTAACACCGTCATACTCTCGGAGTACTACCGGGGCATGATTGAATCTCCAAGGACCTCGCTTCAATACTTTGTTTCTATCCCGGAGCAGATCAAAACTCAGCACAAACCTATTCGGTGCACAATTTTAAATCTTGAAATCCCTGTCAAGCGCCCAAACACGCTTAGAAAAGCGTTTCAGATCATTCAGAGCAGCCAGTTTCACTGCTAAAGGGTGAGCCAAAAGATAGGACTGTGAGGCACGGCGCTGAGAGCCGCTAGCCATTGCTGAGATGTCAATCACCTCGCCACCCTAGCTAGGGCAAGAGAAGTCTCATATGAGGCCGTGACTGCATCGATGTTGCGCATGGTGATGAGATTGCCGTGAAAATGGGAGAAGGAGGCCGGAGATTGCCGTGAAAATGGAAGAAGGAGGCCGGAGGCTTAGGGTTTGGGTGCCACAAAAATATACAGCTTAGGGTGACAATTTTGTTAAAAATTCATATATGTAACGAAACTAAATATCTAACTAATTAATTAAATACAAAAACTACTGAATTTCTCATTGGCTAACTTTAATTTTCATCTATCCACCTGAGATGAATTTATTACTTTTTTTTTTTTGCCCTTTCGTTCTCTCTTTATCGTTAATTTGTTATTCAATTCACAAAAACAACCTTAATGTTAACTTTATCAATATCTTTTCAATACACTTCGTGAACACCAAAAGTAAAAATTAAAAACACGAAAAAAAATCATTCTCTTCTTCACTGCTCACAAGTGTTACCTTACTGTTCTTTGACATTGATTAATATAGACAAACATTGAAACTGAAAGAGAGAATTAAAAAAATGAAAGTGAATTAGATTATGATTTCGTTAGGAAACTGTAATATATTTTAATTTTCTTATTGTTATAAATTAATGAGAGATTTTCATTAAATAATTTCTTTTTAATTTTTTTTGGGAAGGGAAGAAAATTGCATTACACAATTGAGATATTTACAACAGATATAAGTACATGGGAAAAACCATTGTGGTTCTTTCTTTACCCTAGCTTGAAATGCAGGAAACAAAAGCACGATCCTTACTAAAATATGCGTTGCCTGAATATATTTCTTAGAGGTAATATGTACATATAACTGTGAAGAAGAAGCGAAAATAAGGTCCTCGCTTCCTCCATCAATGCACTTTCTACTACACAAAATAGGTTTCACACCATATAACAGTAGAGTACCCTAATCATCCATATCTAATATATTCTTCAACAACTGAACTCCAACGAACCAAAAAAAAAAAGAATGCTAAAAAAGCGCCACAGTCTAGACACTTTAGTATCTTTGATTTTGTAACAGCTCCATGAAACATTGATATATCATTCCACCATCAATGAGTCCATTTGAAGAGGTCTTGAAAATGGCACCTAAGTAATACCAATAATAATATAAGTGTTGTAGAGAAACTGAAATTGAGAGGAATTCGCTGTGTATTCTCATTGATAATATGGGCCTCTTTATATAGAGGATTACAATGCATAGAATCTGAACATACAAGGAAAGTAATTCTACATTGAATAGGATTCTAAATCTTTCTGTAATCTATTACCACTAGGTCAAGTAACCTAGAGTTTGGGCCAGACACATAATCTAGATTTCTTGAACACTTCCCTTTGTGTCGCCCAAACGTGGTGCTTCTCTCGTTGCCTCATTAAAAAAACTTGCCGAGTAACGAAAACCCAGTGGGACAAAAATGACCTCGGTCGAAGGGGAAAAAGAGCACAACACACCCTTCACTTTTCGAGGCCATACATGTAGACATCTTTCCCTGATGTCTGCATCTCCCCATGATAACTATGGTCATGTGAGTTCGGATAACTTCCGTAAACGATGCTACTAACATGTTTCTCGAAAGTGGAATTTAGGTAATGACTTAGTGAGCAAGTCTTCCATACTGTCCTCAGATCGAACCTAGTTCACTTTGATCTTGAGGAGCGTCTGTTGTTGCTGATTATTCTTGGTTTGTTGTCGCTTTTGATGTAGTCTTGGTTCAAAACCAGGATTATCCTAAATGCTTGTAGGCTCATCGGTGGTAGACTTCGAACACAATTGTTCGAACATGCGTAATTATGGATTCAATCCATATACATTCACGAACCACTTCATGAAGAGTAATAATCTCTGCATTGTTCGAAGATATAGAGACTAGGGTATGTTCTATAGACCTCCAAGATATCACGATCTTTACCTATGGTGAACACTTAACCAGTTTGGGAATGACCTTTGTGTGGGTCAGAAAGATACCCAATATCAGGAAAACCTTCCAAAACACATGTTGTTTTGGGGTGGGGATAGGAAACGCAGGCCAGCGTTGGAGGCGTTTCTGGTGTGTGATGGGTCCGAATCCATCATCTCTCTGTAGGGATAGAACAAGCCCATATCGATCATACATCTCAAGTATCGAAAGATATCTTTTACACCAATCCAATGACATCGCATTGGCGCAGAGCTATACCTAGCTAACAAGTTCACAACATATGAGATGTCCGGTCTTGTGCATTGAGCTAAGTACAATAATACGCGTATTGTACTTAAGTGGGGCACTTTTGCCTCTAGCACATCTTCGCCATCATCCTACGGACGAAGAGGATCATTTTCAGGATCAAGACTACAGATGATTATGGGGGTGCTTGAAGGATTGACCTTGTCAAAATGCCTAAGCATCTATCGACACGATGCTCAAGTTTCAAACCGAGACATAATCGTATTCTCCTAAAATCTTTCATCTCAAACTCAGATTTCAAGTGTTCAACGGTTTCCCTTAACTCTTTAAGAGCTTCCAATGAAGGTCATGTCTAACATGAACCGCGATAGAATTCGAAACTTGTTATGGAAACGCGTGGGCATATCCCTTCTTAATCAAGTAGCCATTTTAGTGAGCGTTTCAACCATATTGTAAACGCGCTCCGTGGTCTAGAACCACTTGACTTGGGTAGATGAAGTTCACCATGAACCTTCATGTATATTATGTATTTAGATCCCCGTATAGATACGTAGTGACCACATTTGTAAGCTGCATGATCAGTTATTTGGAAACTACCAAACTGACAAGGCAGTGGAGTGCAATGACATCCATTGTGAGAAGCCTTACGCCATAAGGCGAGATTACTATCTCTTTTTCTCAACACGCTTTCTAACGAATACCCATTAGTCAACAGGTTTTATGATAGGAGGTGTTGGCATCACTGGCTCAAAAACCTTCCTCTTCATTAGAGAATTCAGCTTAACATGGATCGCATCTTTCCATTTAGGCCAAATCTCTCTACATTGGGCATTCATTCATCAACGGAGCGTGGTTCGATATCATCGGACTCAACAAACTCATGCGCAACGAAATGCGTGACTACATCATCAAATTTGATGGAGTTTCTATCTCACATCTCATGTACACTAGTGTAGGTTTCATAGAGCTCTATATTCTCAGGAATAGGTTCTGACATTGAGGCGTTCCCCAATGATAACCATAACCCTGAAGTTTCTCATGAGAAGGATTTTGAGTCTTGATGATCCAAGGATTGAGTTGTGCCAAAGTATCATTCGAACCCACGGGCCTCCCATACATCCTAGCTGGGGCCATGGCCTGTAACGCCAGAGTGCCACTCTTTTTTGGCTTTGGCACTATGCCTGCCTCTGTGTAGGATGGCGCTACGTCCTCTTGTAGGGACGTATTTCTTTGCAGGCATATTTGCAGCAGATGTGTGATCTCATCACTTTTAGTAGGGATTGAGATGAGACATACTGGGGACAGACCATGAAAATTCCTGTGGTTCTTATTGAACATCCATGTTCTTATCTCCCCCTAACGACGGGAAGATTGTCTCAGTAGAGTGACAACTCGCAAATCTAGCGGTAAGGAGATCGCCTAGCAAGAGCATTAAGTGGCGGATGATGGTTGAAGTCTCAAATCCAATTTTCTCATTTGTCTGTAAGGACCTATTATAGTGCGCTGTGGCGGCGCAATTGGCACATAAATAACTCACTCAAATGTGCATAAGTACAAAATACTTGTACCCAGTCACTAGCTGTAACACATAGATTGAGTGGTGGTAGGTCGTAGACGAATTAGCATAGCTGCATGCGATATTGCATCACCCCAAGCGGATATAGGGAGATTGGTGAGCATTACCAATGTCTTGACTACCATAGTAGTCGTTTCCGCGAAACCATTTGGGTGTGTTCATGAGAATGTGATGTCCAACATCAATCTCATTGCAATATCCATAGAAAGTCTTCGATGTAAACTCTCTAGCATCGTCGAGTCCAATTGTCGAAATAGGATGATCCGGGGAGTGAGCCTGTTGTCATATGGTATTTGCTAGGAGTGTAGCAGAAGCAGCATTTACAACTGGACAATGGCACAACACGTGACCAGTGTGTTTGCGTGTCAACCAACATCATGAGATATTTAAACGTCCGCAAGTTGGTTGAATTAGTCCACAGAATCCCCACGGATTCGATGTAAGAACATAATGAGTATTTTCATATCCTTTGCATATGACGGTCTCAGTCCTAATTTCCCGAAGGAACAGGCTTTGTAAAATGAGCGAGAGGCCTTCGAAACAATCAATGAGGATTTTGGTTGGGCCTGAGCGTTTGTAGAGCTATTAGAAGCAAAATGTGTGACTACATCACCCATTATGGCGTTGGAACCATGGAAAGTGGCATCTATGGCATCTCGACCAAGGGGAGAATCATCCATGGAGTCATGACCATGGGAAGGGACTTCCATGGTGTCATGGCCATGGGTAGTGCCATTTATGGCGTTGTCACATGGGACTTGGGTGGCCCTATGGCGCCCCAAGACGGCTGCAGCGCCAGATGCTACAATTGTTGCGGTCTTGTTAAGTCCAGGAATCAATTTTCGATTCTTGCTTCTTCTCACTCTGAAGAATGGATGTCCGTGTAAAGTCTTTAGTAGACGGATCATCATATCATGACCAGGATGACCTATCCTGTCGTGGAAAAGCCAATATGTGTCTAAATCCAAGAGATTTTATCTTATAATTTTATTGGATTTAATAGCTCGAATAGTGATATAGAGTCCACTAGAGAGACACATAAACTTCTCTAAGATGCGCCTTTGTTAGCACTCATTAGAGGTATTGCAAAGGAACTCATCTCCGTTCCTTACATGCGTTTTCGCATGGAATCCGTTGGCTATTCATATGTGTGATTTACCCTAGGAGCGTAGAGAGTTTCTGTGACAGTAATCAAGGTACCATTTGGCAATGGGAACTTGGGCTATTCCATGTCCTTACATTAATACTGATGGCCTAGCCATCGTAGTCACAAAGTCATATGCTCTGAATCAAAATGGAGTCATAATGAAAAGAACTCGAAATTGTATTCATAAGCCAACGGAGTTACATCAATGTCTCTTTGACCAAAGAAAATCTAATCCAAAATGCTAGCTAATGCAAAACAATGGTAGCCGTCTAACTTCTTTCGGTATTTCCAAAATAAATGTGACCAGGTAAGTAGAGAGATGTCGGTGGAGCAATGCTCGCTTAAGTACCACTAATCTCAGAACCTTCCTAGATATCACCGTTACTTTGGGTGAGCCTACTTTGAAGAAAGACTAAACCATAGACATTTACTACAAAAATAATATGGCGATTGCCTATTACATCTCTTGGAAAAATAAAGACTTAAACAGAATTGGCGATCTATTGATCTCAGCTAGATTTGTAGTCTTTAACCCTTCATTCTAGATCATCATCTTGATCTTCTTGTTCCACGTTGTGAGCTTCTCTTGCTTCACAATATGCTTTGTAGGCGGTGACAATTTCTGCACGAGCTCTACAAATTTGTGCCCAATGATCGGATACTCCACATTGAGAGCATACATCTCTTTGCTCAGACTCCATTGATTGAGGTGCTTTGAAAGCGTCATTTAGATGGCTCTTAGTGTTGGTGGCACCACCAACATGGCCAGAGGTGTTGCCTCCCTCTCTCTTTCCACATTGACCTCTTCAATTCCGTGTTTTGCCTATTTTGATGATTACCTTCCCAAGTAAAGCGATTATATGGATCAGAACGTCCAAATGTATTACTAAGATTAGGTTTCGCTCTTGACGCCCTTTCTTTGGGGCGCGACTATAATTGGATTCCGGAATATGCTATGTTCCCACGGATCTCGAATTATAGTTCTTCACAAGGATGTTGTCATGCTTTTCACGACATTCATAGCTCCAATGAGCCTATGAAACCTTGTGATTCGTCTTGCAGCAACATCGATTCGATAGTTCTTAGAGACCATCAATGCAGAGACGGGGAAGGTAGAGAGAGTCTTTTCAATCAACATCGCATTTGTGGTCTCTTTACCACAGAATTCCATTAAGGATTTAATGCGAAGTGCTTCTGAGTTGTAGTCAAGAACTGACTTAAAATCACATAAGCGGAGGCTATGCCATCTCACTTCTAGTTCAGGAAGCAAGGAATCACGGACGTTACCAAATCTTTCTTCGAGTGAGACCCACAACCTTCTGGGGTTTTCTTCATTCATATACTCGTACTGAAGTGAATCATCCATATGACGAGTCATTAGGATGATGACTTTCGCCTTATTTGTCTCTAAGGCTGCTCTATTTGCTTCCAAAGCTTGAGCTTGCTCAACAGTTAGCACGTCCTGCCTAGGCTCGAGAATCGTATCCAGGATTCCATCGCCCTTGAGATGCTAGCGAACATCACGAACCCACTTGTGATATCCAGAGCCAGTTGTTCCCAATGGAGCGAAGTCCAGTTTGTTTAGGTTACTCATCCTGAAAGAGAACAAGAAATTAGGGTTAGTTTCGAAGCGTAAAAGGCTACCACGAAAACATATAAAATTTTTGAGCGTAGTCGCTTCTAAGAAATTAGGAATTTCTGAGCGTAATCGCTTCTAAGAAATTCAATTCCAAGTGATATTGGATTAGATCGAAACAATGACGTAAGTGGTCGATCATAAATTCTCTACAAACTCTAAGTTTGGAGATCTCAACAAGCTCCAAGCTTGAAGTGAGCACGAACCCCTATAGTTCAGCTTAATTAAGTCTCCCCTATGATGAAGAAAGGGGTGTAGAAGAAGGGAGTTTGCAAGTCCCTGAGAAAAGAAGAAGAAATTGAAAAGCTTCAAAAACGGGAAATTTTAGAAAAGTTTACCTCGAAAAGATGCCAGAAATCTTGGCCGGAAAAGTTGTTGGCTTGGTAGTGCAGGGATACTATAGGGTCGCTGCAAGGATGCCGTGAGGCCGCTGCAGAGATGCCGCGAGAATTGTTGTGGGGCCGTTACGGGGATGTCGCGAGGCCACGAGGATGCTGCAGGGATATCGCGAGGATGCTGAGGAGATGCCGCGAGGATGCTGAGGATCTTGGGATTGAGAATTTAGGGTTTTGGCTATTTGTTTCAGGGTTAGGACTTCGTGCTGATAACGTGTTGTAGAGAAACTGAAATTGAGAGTAATTCGCTGTGTATTCTCATTGATAATATGGGCTTCTTTATATAGAGGATTACAATGCATAGAATCTAAACATACAAGGAAAGTTATTTTACATTAAATAGGATTCTAAATCCTTCTATAACCCTATTACCACTAGGTCAAGTGACCTAGTGTAATACCCGAAATTTTCATTTTAAATTCGTGTATTTGTGTTGAGTGATTGTTATACGATTTAACGATTATTGGTCGATAATAATTCACTTTTACATTAATCGAAGTTTCGGAACAATTATTTTTAACGAAAAGCTCGAAATACTCGGTTTGAGAAATCGACTTTTTCTACGTACGAAATTTGGAGAAACTTCATTCATGAAAGTTGTAGAGCTCGTCGATACGAGTCCGTACACGTGCGGAACACGAAGATCGGATTTTTTCTGAATTAGTTATCGAATTACGAAGTTTTCCGAAACTTGTATATATAGAAAATTTTTTGGGAAACCCTAATTTCCACCGGCCTCATTCTCTTTCTTTTTCTGGAAACCTCACTGTTCACTCTCTCTCTCACACTCTCTCATCGTTCTCTCTCTCGACCGAAAAGGAGAGCAAACTTCTCCTTAATTGTTCTCCCTCCACAGACCACCTCTCGACCTCAAACCAAGTCCCAAGCGTTCGTCTCGAGCTGCTCTAGCTCCCAGAGGCAGTTTTACAAGGCGGCGCGGCCTGTAGCGGCGGCGGCACAGCCCGAACCGAAAACCACCATTTTCGGTTCGAGCTTGATATCTCGAGCTACACGCCACCATTTCACTTGATTCTTGACTCATTGAGCTCGCCTCAACTTCCTCTACAAGCACCAAGAAGGACCGGAACTGGGTCGAACGTTTTCACGTTCGTCGGAGCTCGACCCGAACGGATCGAAACACCAAAACTTTCGATCAAGATATCTCGAGCTATACACGATCGTTTCTTGTGATTCTTGGCTTGTTGAGTTCGCAAGGAAGTTCTGAACAAGTTTCCAGAAGGGATCGGGGCCTGAGGTTGCAGTTTTCACATCGGTTTTCAAGCTCGCCGGTTTCTGTATTTTTTCCTGCCGCCGACTGTAAATAGGTAATTTCGATCCCTTCCTATCATTTTTAGGTCTTGTGCTAGTTATGAAAGTTGCTCAGAATGATGAAACGAAGGGGACAAGCTCGGCCCCGACACCATTGGCGGTGGTCGGTGGCGGCTATGTCCCTAACTCCGACGGCCTTTTCCGGCCACCTCCGGAGGTCTAAAATTTGGTTTCTGTCCATTTTATGATTCTATGTTTTGATACGATCATTTCGGCGTATTATACGCATTTTTCGGATATCGTATGAATTAGTTATGAATTTTGTGATTTCGATCGATTTCGATAATTAGATCTTTGATCTGTGAAATTATGACCGTCGGATGAACTTGTAAATTTGTTATGATGATCATATGACTGTCCCAGAGGCTTTGTGTGGTCATGGGTGAAGATCCGACCGTTGGATCTTCGTATATGTGCAAAACGGTAATTAGGGGAGCGATTCGTGAGAAACCGCTCGTCGGATTTTAATGTAAATTGGAATCCGGCCTTTAAATGGTAGTTAAATTATGTGTTGAAATTGTTGGCTAAATTCGAATCACATTTGATTAGGTGATTGACGGATTTTATTTGAGTGGGCTATTCGGCGTAATTATAATTATAATTATATTGAAGACGCAGCGGGAGTTTCGGGGTGAATAAAACTCACGTGGTTCATATTACGAACCGAATGTTTTAAATTTATTATTTATGGTAATTGTGTGAAAAAATATTTGCGGATTAAATATTTGTTTTAAAATTTCATGGACTTGAATCACCACGGTCCATAGGTAAGTAAAATGAATTTTAATTATACAAATGAATTTCATGATTTTCTTGTGTGAACTATAGATGGTATTAGTGGTCATTCCTGAGTGGATGATTACGTATATATATATTTACGTGGAAAATATATATTGATGAGTGGATTGTTGTGTGATGGTGTGCTTGAGTAGAATTGATGAATTGATTGTATTTCAATTGTGTAATTCCATAATAAATTGGTGTATCTTGGTTGGGTTGATTTCAGTATGTGATATTATATGTTGTGCTCATTTATGGGTTTAGGGTCGACGTAATGACCGGTGTGGGTAATCGGACGCTCTAATCCTGGGTGGATATGGGATACGATTGGTTGAGTATGTGGAATTATTGGACGTTCTAAATATGTATATAGGTATACATATTGATGAAATACAATAATTGATAAATATGTCGGATGCCATAACCTAGGCCAGGTGACGGGCTACGATTCAGTTAGAGCTCTAGTCTGTCAAGTACCGTATTTTTATAAATACGATGATGAGAGTTGTGGAGAAAGTTGTGAGTTGGGTTGTCTTGATATATTGAATTGGTGTTGATTGAGATTGTTATTATTTGCATATGTGGAAATTATTGAGTGTTGCTGTGTGTGGGAATAAATGAGATTAAATTAAGTAACAGTTCCTTCTTTTACTCATACGAGCTTTCATAAGCTTACCGGGTTTTGTGTTGTTGCAATCCCGGTACACTATTCAAATGGTGTAGCGGATATTCCTGCAGGTCAGGATAATCAGGGCGGTGACCGAGCTGCTTAGGTGTTATAGCAGTTTGTTATTTCATTTTGTTGTGAGGTGTGTATGCTCATTTAGAGCTTTACAGTTCATTTTGGATTTGAGTTGTAATAATTAACCGAGACTAAATTTGGTTTGATTTTATTTCGTGTGGTGAGAGTGTTATGAAAAGAAATTTCCAGGATGATTATTTAGAGTTTGTAGTATTTTCATGTTTCGGATTTTGGAATTGTTATTCTAAAATTCGGGGCGTGACACCTAGAGTTTGAGCTAGACACATAATTTGGATTTCCTTGAACAATAAGGATATTTTTTTTAATTAGATATGTCATGTAAGGATATTTTTGAACAAAGAAAATATTCAAATAATAAGGTGAACAAAGAAAATAATAAAGTGGCATTTAAACCCAAAAAAACCATTCATTTGCATAATCTGGGTTCCAAATGACCCGCTTCAATGGCTCACGTGGCCTATCCCTTTTGCTCCAGTGCCCTAAAAGCCTCGGCCAAAATGGGCTCTTTCCGCGCGGGAAAGCAGTTCCGTGGTTGCATAGAGTTGAAGGATGTAGAGATTGGTAGACAATTGCATTGTTTCGCGGTGAAGTTAGGATTTGATTTGAGTTGCTTTGTGGGTAGCGCTCTTGTTGGTTTGTATGCAAAGTTTGGTTTAGTTGAAGATGCAAGGTGTGCTTTTGATTCTGTATTATACAAAGATCAGGTTTTTGGAATGTGATGGTGAATTGATATGCTTCAAATTCTTTGGCAGAAGGGGCTTTTGGGGGCTTCAGTATGATGAGGTTGGAAGGTGTTACGGGGGACGAGTTTACATTTAGCAGCCTGCTCAGGGCAAGTAGTACTTGGGGATCTTGTGAACCCGGAAAGCAGATTCATAGCACTGTTATTAGATAGTCGTTTAATATTGATGTTCAGCTTTCCAGCGCACTTGTTGACATGTATGCAAAGAATGGTAACATAGGTGATGCTCGCAAGGCTTTTGATGCAATGTCCATCAAGAATGTCGTTTCTTGGAACACTATAATTATTGTGGGATATGGACAGCACTGAAAAGGGATTGAAGCTATAAAACTTCTGCGGGAAATGTTTCGAGAACACTTTTATCCTGATTAGTTTACTCTTGCAAGCATTGTTAGCTCATGTGGCAATGTACCATGTGCCAATGAACCGATGCAAGTTCATGCTTACATGGTTAAATTGGGTTTCATTCGTTTTCATCAATTGCTAATGCTCTAATAAATGCGTACTCCAAATGTGGTAGTAGTGCTTCTGCATCTAAATGTTTCAACTTGGTTATTGAGCCTGATCTAGTTACATGGACTTCAGTTATATGTGCCTATGCATTCCATGGTCTTGCCAAAGAAGCTACTCAGATTTTTGACAAAATGTTATCTTATGGCATAAGACCCGATGGAATTGCATTTCCTGGGGTTCTTTCTGCATGTAGTCATGGAGATTTCATAAAGAAAGGGATTCGTTACCTTAACTTAATGACTAATGACTATCAAGTTTTCCCAGATTCCGAGCATTATACCTGTCTCATTGACCTTCTTTTGGATGAGGCTTTCACTGTTTGACCTCGATGCCAATCAAACCTGATCCAAGTACATTTGGAGCATTCATAGGGGCGTGTAAGGTCAATGGAAATGTAGGATTTGCCAAATGGGCTGCAGAAAAGCTTTTTACATTAGAACCAAACAAACCTGTGAATTATACTCATGTCTAACATCTATTCTACTGAAGGTCATTGGGCTGATGTTGCAAGGTTACGCCAAATGATGAGGTATAGTTGTGATCAGAAAGCTCCAGGTTTTAGCTGGCTAGAGATAGGCGGCTACATTCATACGTTTGTGTCAGGTGATGAGTCCCACCCACAAGCATCACAGGTGTATGTTATCCTAGGGATGTTGGTCAGGGTGATGAAGGAGAAGAATTATATATAGGATCAGTGATTAAGTTAGATACAGTTCTGAATGAATCTGCTTGAAGTTTGCCTGACTGATCTGGAGCTCTGCTTTGAAAATGAGCATTCTTAACTAATCGGTCACTGCCTTGTGATGTAATGATCTGTTCTCATATCTTCGTGAGATGTAAGGTCTTCATGTCTCATATCTTCGTGATCTGTTCTGCAGCATTTTACATTTACTTAAAAGTCTTCATGTCTCATTAGATATTTACATGCTTACTTTGTAGAATATATCATTAATATGCAATTCCAAACAATTTCACCACATTTACCATGTAGAAAGCATATGTTTCATTTGAATATGATGAGTCTATTATGATTCGATATTGATATTTTTTCAAGATTCTGACCTAGCAGTTGCCATCTTGTTTCAGCTGGATGTTAGAAAGCAAGAGACCAAGGTTGAGGCCAATTCGAAAAATCAAGTTCTTGCAACTCCGGCTTATTCCATTGCCAAACATGTAAATCCAAAGAGGTAAAGTGAATGATAACAGCTTGTTATCAATGATTTTCATCATCTGATATGGCCTATAATTAATTGGCCGGGATGGGTGGACCAAGACAATCTCTGATTTACCTTATTCTTAAAAGTTTAACCAATGCATATCTTTTGCTTTGCTGTTTTGTAGAAGCTGATGGTTAATTATTATCACCAAGCAAATCACTCATCATTATATAAGCTGTCGTTCTCAGAAAAGAGATATTAGATTGGAATTTTGGAAGGTTTCCTTCAATTTCTGGCAATATGCAACAAACTGTAGAATCCTGTCAATTTCCAGAGCCAATTGTAGTTAACAATCACTGATTAGGATTTGACAATTTCCTCCCTAAGATATAGTTGATTAACTTGTAATCAAAGTGTTGGGTCTATTTTTTTTAAATTTCAGAAACTCTGGAGTAACTTGCTGGTTTTCTATCTGCATCACAGATGAATTTATATAGTATAAATTTGTTCCTCATCTATCAAAATCCCACTCACTCCTATTTAGGGTATATATATTCAATTTGTTCTAAATGCTGGGATAATTTGGTTTATTTTATTTTGATATTTTCTTATGGATGTGACATGACTCATATCAATAATTATTTGCATTCATATTGTCTGGTAGGATGTGTACGTAAACAATTACCTTTTACTCTTCATGTTTGGTAGAATTATTGCAAGGATGAGAAAAATTCGGAGGATTAGGAGGATGAGAAAAAGTCGGTCCAAATGTTTTTATAAGGAATTTGTTAAATCCAGGTAGTTAAAGAAATTATTAACATAGGCTGTTCTATTAATCATGTTTATGTATTATGTATGCCTAGAACCCGTGATTTAAGTAGGCCAATTTAGTATTAAGCTACTCTTAATTATAGTTTGTTCTTTAAACCCACCAATTACACCTCAGTTGCAATCTCACACAGACAATTTCAAAACACTGGGTCCCGTTTGAAATTTTGTAGTTTTCAAATGACCATAAGCTCAAGGCATGTTTTGTAGTTTTCATAAAGTTATGCAAAACTGAATGACTATAAGCTCAAAGATTTGACATTTGAAAATGCTAGTTTACTTTTTGATAAATTCTCATTCTTTATGCGCCACAATTAAGGATTTGAAATCAAGAGAGAAGCAAGCATTTGCTCCTCGTAATTTCTCTTCATTTTCCGCATTATATGAAAACCATATAAAGAGTTTGGACATCACAATTTTTTTTTTTTTTTTTTATATTGTCAAAGAGGAAATTCGAACCTGAAACCCAGTCCTTACTTTTCAGATCAGTGATAAAATGATAGGAAAAAAAAATAGTATGAAATATATACGAGTGGAGAACCCATCCTATTAAAAAAAACATCAAAAAGTTCATCCAAAAATGCTAGAAAATCCTAAGATCCAATTATTGTTTTATCAAAAAAAAAAAAAAAAATTAATTACTTTGGTCCTAGTTGGCTTCATTGGCTGGAGACCTTTTGAAAAATCAAAGTCTTCTTCTTCTCCCTCTATCTCTCTCTCTCTCCCCACGACTTTGACAACTACCCGCCATTTCTACGTCTCTGCGCTGCTCTCTCTCTCTCTTCTCTCTGTCTCCCAAATCAAATGAGACGAACTCCGTCGTACGGACGCCACCGCAACTCCAGCTCCGATGCTCGGAGCACGCCAGATCGCCTCCCCTACTCGCCTTCCCCCTCATACTACTCCGACGCCTCCACTGCACGCAAGTCCACCTCCGGACAGAGCGCAGTCGCAGTCGCAGCTCGCTCCGTCGTCGGAGTCTTCGTCGGCTGCTTCACTCCTCCCGAGACCAAGAGCTCGGCCAGCTTCGACTCTGAGGAGTTCAAACCTCCCTCCGGTAAATAATATATTCATTCCTCGTTAGACTACACACGTAAATCTTGGAGATCTGAGATGAATGATTAGTTTGTTATATTTGCTTATTTTGTTAGTGTTTTCGGACGCATCTGGAGCTGGGAGTGAGAGGAGACGCGCTTCTGGTTCGAGTCGGGGAGTTTACGCTAGTTCGAATAACTCGAGACATGAGAGACAGGCTGGGTGTGTGAAGTTCACCATGGATGAAATCTACAGGGCTACAAAGAACTTCTCTCCCTCTGCCAAGATCGGACAAGGCGGCTTTGGGACAGTTTACAAGGGGAGGCTCGAAGATGGGACCTTAGTTGCTATTAAGCGTGCCAAAAAGGTTTGGTAGAATTTTCGTTTAGAAGTTTTTCGATTTCTGAGTGGGTGAGTGTTTCCGATTTGGGGTTTGATCAAGTGCATTGTGATGTTGAATATGCAGAGTGTGTATGACAAGCATTTGGGTGTGGAATTCCAGAGTGAGATTCAAATGCTGTCGCAGGTGGAGCATTTGAGCCTGGTCAAGTTTTATGGGCATGTGGAGTGTGAAGATGAGAAAGTTGTGGTTGTGGAGTATGTTCCTAATGGAACCCTCAGAGAACATTTGGATTGTAAGTTCTATTGCTGGGTTTTTCAAGCTTTTGGTTTTCGCCTCAGAGAACATTTGGATTGTGGTTGTTGAGTATGCTAAACTTTAGTAACTGTGGTTGAGTGTCTGAATGTCATAGAAATGTATAATGCAGATATGCACGGCAACATTCTTGACCTTGCAGCGCGGCTTGACATTGCAATCGATGTGGCTCATGCTGTCACCTATCTTCATATGTACACAGGTAACTTCCTGGTAGAAGCATAGAACTAGAAACTTAAAGTTCTCAATAACAGTTATATATGGAATCTGTGTGAAGGATCTAATTGGAGTATGATTCGATTTACTTGACAGATCATCCGATAATTCATAGAGACATAAAGTCTTCCAACATTCTCCTAACAGAGAACGTCAGGGCAAAGGTAGCTGACTTTGGTTTCGCTAGGCTTGCTGCTGATAGTGATTCAGGTGCCACTCATGTGTCTACTCAAGTTAAAGGAACCGCTGGCTACTTGGACCCCGAGTACCTCAGAACCTATCAACTTACAGACAAAAGTGATGTTTACTCATTTGGTGTGTTACTAGTTGAACTAGTTACAGGCAGGCGTCCGATTGAACCAAAACGGGAACTCAAGGAACGGATAACTGCAAAATGGGTGCGAATTTCTCATCTCTTCTGATCTCTAGTCACTCTACTTGTATTTTCTATTTCAGCGTATAGTATTGCTTACAGACTAATACTTTAATCCTTGAAATGAATATAGTTGAGCTACATGGGAAAGTAAAATGTGGCTTTGGGTTGATTATGCAGGCTATGAAGAAGTTTAGTGATGGAGATGCACTTTTAATTTTGGATCCCAGGCTGGAAAAGAGTGCAGCCAATAATTTAGCCATTGAAAAGATTCTTGAACTATCCTTGCGATGCTTGGCTCAACGTAGACAGCACCGGCCTAGCATGAAGAGGTGCGCGGAGATCCTCTGGAGCATCCGAAAGGACTATAAAGAGATATCAGCTCCAGACTTTCGCTCATCCTCCACCCGTTCGCAAAGGAGCTATTTAACGGAGTAACAAGATCACTAGAGCCTTCAAGTGAAGGCCTCCCAATGAATGGATCGATATCTGTGTGTAAGAGATTGAACACCAAGCAAAGTTTTGTTTAAAAAAAAAAGAACCAAACAGTGAATATGTTAGTAAGAAAGCAAAATAATTTCTTGACAATTGGATCTGAAGCCATTGCTTTGAAGGATACAATCAGCTTGCTATAGACCCAAGTCAATTTATTCTTTAGGTTCGAGTGGTGTATAGCATACCTAGATTGATATTGAACCATGCTTGTTTTGAGTGTTTGTGGAATTTTACTTTACCATTCTTGGGGGTTATGTAAAGAACAAAAGCAAATTCTATTTGAGCCGTTGAAGTTGCCATATGGTATAACCCTAAAAACCCATTAGTGTGCAAAGAATATTTTGTAATTATGTTTGTCTTTTACATTATATCTGCCCAAGTGTAATCTTTTCCATTTTTTATGGGACTTTTGTTTTGTTATCCTGATTTTCCCCAACCTTGTCTGGGCAAGTCACCACATGGTGGCTATCAAAACAGTTTGAAGTTTGAATAACTAAACTACAACTAAGAAAGAAACAAAGGCAAAACTGCAGTGCTTCATTATCAACTCGGTGGTTGTTAATTGGCAATATATCATTTACACTGGATGACCAAATTGCAATAATCTTTGTCTTTAATGTCATAAACTAATAATCTTCACCAAAGGCCCTAAAGAATACTGTCTATACATTTGACATATATACACCAACCAACAACTATATCCCCCAAAAATCTACCCATTATAAAAGAAAAGAAATAGTCCTGTAGGCTCTGGCTAATCCGATGACATAAAAATTACTTATTCAGTTCATGAAACTGCTAAAGATGCAATCACATAACTCTTATTCTCTTTGGCCTTGACAAAAATAATTTATTTTTTCCACAACCCTTAACTCTGCAAAATTCTAACCCGCTTCCGCTCTTTATCAACTTCTTGGAAATGAATCCTGCCTAGTCAACTCATAGGCTCCATTTGGGGGTCTCTGACTCTCAGTATCTACAATACCAGTATCTACAGTATTTTCGGTACTTTCAGTACTTGCTTTTGAGCAAAGGAAGAAGAAGGAAGACGTATATATGGTGACATGCCAAAGGCTGCAAATTATTTAAGGCAGCAATCAGTCAATCATGAAACAGAGAGAGCCAGAGCAAGAAGACAACGGAATATTTTCATGATATTGTTGTACCTGTGCCAAACCCAGTAGGTTTCAGTGCTCTCCAGTGTCCAGCTGATTGCTGCCATGGCTAATGCAGTAGAACCTGCGAGTACAAAGCCCCAGCGAAATCTTTTGAAAACTGTCTTAATAAGATCTTTGAGCCATCCTCTAACACCTTGGAACCTGCATAATCTCTTGGTTATTTTGAAGAAAAGGAAATGCAATGGACAAGCACAGATATAGTTCATCCACAGAAGTCAGCACAGAAGTTATTATTATACTTGAAGTATATCAGATAACATTTTACCCTTCCACGGGTTGCTCCAAATATAATAAACAGTGATCTTGATATATGGGCCTACAGTGGTGTTCACCCTGTCAGTTGCTGATCAAATAAATTGTGCTCATCCAATGGTGGAAAACAAAACAACTTAATAATAATTCTCTCCACCATTGAATTTACATTTAAGGGTAGTTGAGCACAATTTATTTGGTCAGCAACTGACCGGGTGAACATAATTGTATGGGCCTAACAAGTTTTATTAAGGTCTATCAGATTTAAATGGAAAATAAGCTTATCTATGATATGTTCAAAACTGAAATGCCAGTGGTAGATAAAAAGATGTATCAAATAATCAATATACACATCAAATCAATGTAAACAAAATTCATGCAGTCATCATACTACTTCAAAAGGAGTTATTTATTTATTTTTTATATGTATCGATTGCATACAGAGTTAATATTGATGAGGTTTCTAAGCAGTAGTAATGATTGATATAGTTAAGAAACACACCTCTCAATTATATTTAAGGAGAATCCGACCGGAAAGGAAAATGACCTATACTTGGTTGTTAATTCTATCAGCCATCCAAGAAGAAGAGCCGAAATGCCAATTGACATTACAATCGCAATATTGGACGCCCTGCAAAGAGTCTAGTCAGATGCTTGACACGATACTAACATTTTTTCGCTCAGATTTTAAACACACTTAATCTATGTCCTATCAATGCAACATACCTTGTGGCCTTAGTAACTGCCATAAGGGCAGTAAAAATTGCTACAGCTGTGAGGACTGCTCTCTTATGAGCTTCATCCATTGTAGCTAGGTACACAAATGTGCTCACTACGGCCATGAAAGACAGCCAGAAGTCCATGAACTGAAACATTTTCAGATAACTAATGGTAAAAACTCTAAACTACTAATTATACAGTATTTTATAGATGTGCATGTGTGTACCTGTAAAGTGTTAAAATCCAGAGGACACCATGTTCCCACATCACAGGCATGATAAATTCCACTTGCAATTCCACTAGATGTATATATCACCCATTCTGACCATGCCTATACATAAAAAAATCATTATTTTGTTTTATGACAATGTACATAAACATGATGTTCCTTTCAAAAGAAAAGGTTTCCTGTTGAAAAAAACAACGTAGTTAAGGTTCAATAATCCATATCAACAAATGCCCAAAGAGATGGATATACAAATACAAGAAACCTACCCTACAATCATCAAAGCTAAAACACAATATGAAAAATACTTCAGGAGATATAATGAAGAGGATAAAAAATTTGGAATTGAGTTCAGCCAGTATCATGACATCAGTTCTATCTTATGGAAGACACAGCAGTATTGTTGTGAAGGGATTATTTATCATTTTTTCCATAATATATTAATTTCTTTCTTTCTAGAAGTCTTGAGATATGTGAAAAGGCAAAGCCAAGTTATAAGTATGAATATTACCTTCTGTCGAAGGGAATAGAAGGCAGGAAGCGCTGCTGCAGCATTTGACACGATAAGAAAAATTGATTGCCATATGTGCCCTATGTCAAATTTCACACAGAGAACTAGATGAAAGAGCCATTGTAGAGCATAACTCTGAACCCTGGAACTAGTTTCCAGTATGAATAACAATTTTGTAAAAAGTTGTCATCTATAAGAGGAATTTACAGCAGTCATTGTGGCAAACATACAGCTCTTTTTATAACATAAAGATGGCCATCTAGATCCTACAACATCAAACAAACTAACTACATCTGCTTCAGGGACTATGTTAACCGATATTTGGACATAGTATAAGTTATTCTCCATAACATTTTTTCAGTTAAACTTGAGTGGTATAAATTTTTGGCAATCTCTTGTTGAAGGAATCATCTAAATTGCTTTGCCAAGCTAAAAGACACAAGCTTTGCAAAACTTTTAAAGGCTCTAGCATTTCTTTCTGGTTGAAAGTTCATATTACCAGTCCTATGACAAAAAGATCAGACTCATTGAGAACAGATCATAATAAGATTAAGAAAGACCAACAGCAAAGAAAACATTTAATTTAACTGAAAAACAACACATACCATGATGAGATACAATTTCAATACTACAATCAAATCCTCCATGGTCCCGGTCACATGAGCAGTAGCTGAGAAAAATTTAGTATTAACAGATTAAAATAATCATAATGACTGAAAAGAATACATATTAAGGTGTCAGCTATGCTTCTAATTCCTCTTCTTTCTTTTTTTTTCTTTTCGGCTGCTTAAAAAAATTTAAAAATTCTCTTGCTGTCTTTACCATTTCAAGTTTGCTAAAAAAAAAAAAATAGTAGATGAGGAAAATTCGTAAGAGGAGGGTTGAGCACAAACCTGTATGATGTTAATCCACTAGCATCTAAGACATTTTCGCATTTTCCATGTGAGGAGCATCTTCTAGGGCATCTTTCAAGGGAAAGAGACATGGTAGTTTGAACTTTGGAAGCAATACTGGTGGTGTCTAGATGCTTTAGTCCAAAACCCCAAGTTCCTTCTCTGACGTACAACACGTAAAAATCAACCTTGTCTTCACTAGAGTTATATAAGTTGAAAAACATGGAGCCAACACTATTGCTTGTCCTGTTAGCATAATAGTAGTCCCAGCTGGTAAGAGATGGTAATCCACCAAATCTAGTATATACTTCGTAATTAATCTTCGTATCTGATGTTAATCGAATGTGCATATTTCCTCCAGCTGCACCACGAGGAATGTCGAGAACAAAATAAGTCCAGGTATTATCTGGTTTTTCGCCAATCGAGGTGTTGGTTACAAGCGAATCAAGAGGAAAATTGGCTGAGTCAGAAGATACTTTTCCACTGTCAGGCAAATAGTAGGACTCAAAGAAGCCTGAACCTTTCCTCAGAACTGTCTGCAGACAATGATTCTCAGCTTGTCAATAAATTATCCTGCGAATAAGTTTCTTGAAGCATCAAGATAAAGATAAAATACTGCAAAAAGAACTTTAGAGCCGTTAAACTAAAGTGATTAAGACAATATGACATGGTTAACTTCATCTAATATCACTATACTGCTATGTGCATGGCCATCATATAACCACTAGTACAAATTAACTGGTGAATTACATACCTATCTTTTTACCTTATGCTACAGATTCACAGTCCTTATAAATGTTAAACAAAACAAATTAGAGAATACGGTATATTCATTATCAGCAAGCCCACCTGAAGGGTGTATGTTTCCCATGTACAATTTGCTCCAGCCTTCCCCAGTGGACATTCAAGCAGTTTTGATTCCATGGAGTAGCAAACTTTTATGGAAGTATCTAAACTCCCTCCAAGCACTTTTGAGAGGTTGACAGGTAAAACAGTAATATACCAGCGGCCAACCTTTGGAAAGTTAATGACCAAAGGATTATTGTTTATATGACTGGAATAATCATGCAGAGATTCTGAAGGTATTGCGCCGTGACGTGCAAAACACATTAAATTAATATCACTACCATTCTTAGTGTTATTTAATAATGTTTCATTTAACCAAACATCCGTTGCCACAATGTTTAACTCCTGTGATATTCCCACCACATCCAAAGAGTAAAACTTTGGTTCCCCATCTCCTTGACAAGAATTTTCAAAATCATTTTTGCAAGAAATACCATAACCCATTGTACTGTTGTACAAATTAGCCTCCGAAGAATTTTCTGCAGGATTGTAGCTGCCAGATAGAGAACAAGAAAGAGGATAAATTGTCTGGTTGCAATACTGGCCCCACATGGTTTCAGTTGTACATCCTTCAACTGTGATGTTGGCACTGAAGGTATATTGAGATCCACGGTTAATCTGGATAGTAAATGTAGGAACCTTAGTCAGTGTTTATATGAAAGAAATAATCATACATTGATGCATAATAGAACCATGAGTAAAAAGGGGGGCAACAGCAAAACTACAACTGCAAAATAAATAAATAATAATAATAAATTAACAAAATAAGTATCAGATAATCAGCTTCAACTGTTTCATGATTTTCAAAATTCTAGTTGCTATCATAATTTAGCAAGCATTTCTCCCAAGTACCTGCTCATCATCATTTGCATTTAATAAATACATAATAGAAAATAAATAAACATGGTAGTGCTTATTATATTATTATATTTTCTTTTGTGAAAGTGCAAGAATTATAACCAAATAAACTAAATGTCGAAATAATTGGTCGTGGATCCAGGATTAACACTACACCAAAGAGGCACAGTATACGACCAAAAGAAGAATGAAATTTACAGTAACAGTGCAAAAATTATTTTTAAGGATGTTAACTTGTACCATTTTTGATTGCGTCCTTGTAGGTCCAATACCATTGAAAAGACCCAAATACCAAACTCCTGGAGAAATCTAAACAACAGTTTCATAAGAATCGGAAAATAACTTTTCCAGAAGAAAAAGGAAAACATGAAAGAACTAGTGAATTGTACTGTTAGCATCTACAAAAAAAAAGAAGAAAAATATCATAAGAGATTTCATGGTACCTGCTCATTTGTCAACTTCACTGTGAAATTCTTTTGCATAAGATAGCATTGCTCTGCACTCTGAAGAGCTTGTATTGCCTTAATTGAACCATCGTAAAAGGGAACTAAAACTGCCACAGCAGAAAATCAATTCAATACTCTTTCCAATTACAATTCAATTGGAATTGTAACTGGAGACAAAAGAAGAATGGGAAATTTCATTCAACACAGAAAAGCTCTGCAAATCGAAAACTTAAACTACAAAACTAATAGAAACAATGTTGTGTACAGACAGTATAGTATCCAGAGACCTTCTGACAAGGCACATTAAGTAATAGTAGAGAAATAGTGTCATCACAGAGAAGTTGCCAAGCATAACCTTTGGCAATTCCTATCTAGTTGTGGAATATTTTTTATATGCATGTTGATGAGAACTGCAATATCACAGCATAAAAAACATGAGATAGAACAGAAAGGCACAAATATGTACCTTGATGGCCCGAATCTGTTAGAGAGGTATTGACATCGGGCAGTGGAGGGCTACCATCTCTGAAGCAAATCAACGGCATTGTAATTTTAGGAACCTTTTCTATGTTTACATGACCCTGAGAACAGTATGAACTATTAGCAAGGATGCAAACATAATGGGCTACAATAGTATTTTTGATGGTCATTTTCTGGATTATGAGCAGGGATCCGAGACATTCCTAAATGAAAGTTTTTTTTTTCTTTCACTAATACAATTGAAAAGAAAAAAGACAAAAAGAATATCATAAGAAAAGCAGTTTGAGGTAAAAAAAAAAAAAAAAAAAAGGAAAAAGTAATAACAGTTCAATCCAAAAATCAAACTTTCATTTAGAAATCAGCTATAAGTCAAGTGCACCTTCAGGATTCCAACCCTATATAATAAGACATGAAGTGCAAAAGAAATACACCTTGAATCAAAAAAGGAAGGATGGGAAATATAAACCCTGATAAATATACTTACTAGGTCTACGTTCGAGTTCATTGCTATAGACATTGAGGAGAACCATGGTGGCAGTTCAACTAGAAGAAAAAACCAAAACCAGTAAGATATGACAGATATATGATTCTGAATGTAAACTAAAATTTCCATTTGATTCAGCACAATTGAACAGTTTCATATATTTATTGACCGCTTATAATTGATAATTGAACACACTGGAAAATTGATCGTATGGTAGTGAATGCATAAGTTTGCTACTTTCAGTAGCTAAATTAACTACCATGTAAGGGAAAACATCACATTTCTGTAATGAGACTAAATTGCATGAGTAATAGCATAAACTGTTGATATGAAATAAATGTCAAATAAATCCATCTTCTCATAATGCTGTGTGAACCTCTGGTTCTAATTGATTGGCGAGATTAACAGCAATTACATAAAAAAAATAAGAAGCTGAATATTTGAGCGATGAAGTCACTTCTAACATATGAAAAGGGAAATGCTGAAATCATGTTCCTTGTGACTCAACCAATCCCAAGTCAAGAAACAGAATGAGATATGTTTCAGACTTCAGTCTATAACATGATCACATATGAAGTAATTCTAGATGATTCTGAAGCCACTTACTGGCTACACATTGTAAACTCTATCATTGAATACTATGTTAATAGTTCTGACAACGAAAAAAGAAATTCAAAGACAGATTCTTTTTGTCCAGAAATAGTTCGCATGAGTCTGATACATCAATGACAATTCACAAACACAAAGGAAGACACATATCTGCAACTGAATTCACTCAAATTAAAGCAGAACGACCAGTGACCTTCAATCCAATCCCCTGAGTCTCATGAAACATGACTAAATTTGAGCTTCACCATTAAACACAGTACTCAATCTCCAATGTTAAGAATCTGAAACCAAACAGTCTAACATCTAGAAACAGAGCGTTTTAACAACCAAAAAAAAAATCAATGCCACTCTGTAAAGTCAATATTTTCGGCAAGGCCCATCACTCAAAAACCATTGAATTACAGAAGCAATGAATTAAATTCATAAAAGGGTGATTGAAAAGTAAGTCATGCACCTCTGATATAGCGAAAATTAGAGTTCTTGAGCAGTGTAGGTGGGTAGCTGAAGCTGGAGACTGTGAAGCTGTTTGTGTAAGGACCCAGTTCGTCGTAGGAATAACAGTGTCCGAATAAGGATATAAAAAGAAGGAAGAGACCGAGATTCATACAGGGAGAGGAGCAAAGAATCGAATTTGAAGCCATGGAGCTTCTGATTCTTGGGACTTGGGAGAAGCAATTTGGGTTTATTGTTTTAAGTGATACGTGTTCATGGGTGTTTTAACTTGTTTGGTTGACCTGTCTAAGTCATCTCAGGCTACTCGTCAAGGTAAAAAAATAAATGTTTTTTTTTTCCTTTCTTTTTTTGTTTCTTTACAGCTTTTTTGTTGTTATCCTTCTTTTTTAGAGTTTTGGAAACACAAATAGTATGAGACCTTTTCTTTAGTTACCAAAAGGGTTGTCTTTCTTTAATAATGGAATGTTGAGGAGGATTGATCTTGAGTCGCTTGATAAAGGAAGAAGAGCGCCACATGGATTGCATCTAGAAAAGGATGACCACAATTCTAAAACGTCATTGGCCAAACTACACGAGAAAGGGAAAAGGTGATTTGGGCGGTGTGGTTGTGCTACGATACGTGGTTCTTCAGATAAAATTTAGAAAACTCTACGGCGCTGTTATGTCATGTTTACTTATTTAAAGTTCAGAATATGAGTTTTCATGCCTTTATTAATATATATAGGTATTGAAATGAGTGTGACTTATATCTCATTGTCAAGAATCTTGACTAACCCGCGATTTGATAACTAAAAGTGGTTGTGTTTAGGAATGAAAGCCTCATGAACACCTATTTTTATAGAGGTATTTCAATAATCAAACTTAAAACATTCATGAACATTAGTAAATTCATAAATTGTAATTAGTTGCATTCTTATTTTGATTCTATATGATAAGTAAACAACTTAAAATATTTCTATATTGATTCCAAACATCACCAATGGTCACTGAGTTATGACTTATTCGACACTTAACTCACTGTATTTTCAACAATATCACTTAACTCACTCAGTTTTACATCAATCTTTAACTTAACTCACTGTCGTTAATTATGCTGTTAAAAGCTATTAAAATTGAGTGTATATTTGTCCAAACACTAAAAAAATGCATTTCTAACTTGTTTTTTTTAAAAAAAAGACAATTTTTTTTGCCAATTATATTTAAGTTAAAAAAAATCATTTTTATTAGAAATCTCAGAAATTTAAAAAATTGAAAAAAGTCTAATAAATGTAAATTGAGGGTATATTTGTCTAAACACTAAAAAATGTATTTCTAAAATTTTAAAATAAAAAAGACAATTTTTTTTTAAATTATATTTAAGTTAAAAAAATTATTTTTTATTAGAAATTTCAGAAATTTAAAAAAAATTTAAAAAAAAAAGTCTAATAAATGTTGTTTTTTAAAGTTAAAAATGATTTTTAAGTGTTTTGACAAATATACCCTCAATTTTAATGGCTTCTAACGGTAGAATTAACGGTAGTGAGTTAAGTGAAAAACGGATGTAAAACTGAGTGAGTTAAGTGATATTGTTGAAAATGCTGTGAGTTAAGTGTCGAATAAGGACCATTGGCGATATTTCTCCTTACTTCATTCTTCACATGTATACAATTAACTATATTGGACATAACTATAATTTGTTTTTCAAGAATAGAGATGTGAGGGAGATATAGAGATAGACTTCTGCTAACATTCCCATAAATTGAAACATAATTTGATCAAATGGCCTGATAGGATAAATAGTTTGAAAGTATAGGTTCGAATTTATTAAAAAAAATAATATCATTAACTTTGCACAAAGATATGGTATTAGCCTTTATAAAATTTCCATCTTATGAATTTATCGTGGGCTACCTTTAGCATCTTAATGTTCTTTTTATCTTTATGTCTAAACTTGTAACATGTTTACATACCTGAAATGAGTATAGCCTTGTAACACTAGGATTCTTCTTCTTGACCCCAATTCCAAACTATAGAAGAAATTATAATCCAACAAGTTTCCCCTTGTACAAATTCTACGAAAACGTATTATTGATGGCTAGCAGACTAGGAATGCAATCACTATGGACAAAGAATACAGTGGCATGGCATCACACAAAGTGAAGTACACTTGTCAGACTGTCAGAGGTCGGACAGAACAAACAACGTTAGAATCTCCGCCGTACCCTCCGGAATTAGAATCAGATTCTGTCTCTGTCCTCTTGTCCATTTTTCTTCTTATATCTCTTTCTGAGTTTCTGAAGCCAAGACGGTCAGTGCAGCATCGGTTACACCTTCATAGGAATAAAGAGACATCCAAGTCAGTTGCCAAAACAAACAGAGTTTTTGAGATGAGTGTGATCGATTTGATCACGAGGGTTGATACGATATGTAAGAAATACGAAAAGTACGACAGCGATAAGCAAAAGGACCTCAACAATGTCTCCGGCGGCGACGCATTTGCTCGTCTCTACGGCGTCGTTGAGGCCGACCTTGAAGCTGCTCTTCAGGTCTCTCCATATCTAGCTCTTTGGTTTCCTAGTTAACGGTTTTGAATTTTTTGATCTTAAACATCAAAGTTGGCAGTAATAAGATGAGGTTTTTGACTCTTTTGGGGGGCGGGGGTGAATTTTCTGGAACATGAACATCAAAGTTTGAATCTTTTTTTTTTATTTTTTTACTTTGTCACGTTTTTTAATGATGCTGTAGAAATCGGAGACTGCGGCAACTGAGAGGAGCAGGGCTTCTGCGGTTGCTATGAATGCGGAAATTCGACGAACCAAGGCTCGTCTGCTTGAGGAGCTACCCAAATTGAGAAGAGTTGCTCCTAAAAAGGTTTTGTTCTTTCTAAATTTGCTACCGATTTTGTTAATTCAAGGTTGTGTCTTTGTTTGACTCAATGCAAAGAACCATTTTTCTGGCTTAGAACCTTAATTTACACATTAATGCAGACAAAAACTTAATATGCATTTCATGTATGATGTATACGCACTATTCTGTTTGTTGATAATAGCTTGATACTACTTTGTCCCATTTTATGGGAATAATTATTAAGAATTACAGTCCTTAATCATGCATAGGTGAAAGGGCTTTCGAGAGAAGATCTTGAAGCTCGGAGTGATTTGGTTTCTGTACTGCAAGAGAGGATAGAAGCAATACCTGACGGATCAACAAGTGGAGCTAAACAAGCCGGTGGTTGGACAGATTCAGCCTCGTCGCATGCAGGGATTAAAATTGATTCAACTTCAGGTGTTCAATTCTTCAAGCTTGTTGTATCAAGGTTTCTATGGATGAGAGACCTAATTAATTAAGTCTTTTTACTTGCTTTACAATTTCTTTACTGAAATTACATCAGATGGGAGATTTGATACTGAGTACTTCCGACAAACTGAGGAGTCGGATCGCTTTAGAAATGAGTATGAAATGCGAAGAATGAAACAGGCAAGTATCAGTAAATAGTTGAGCAAACTCATCCAATGGATATGCTCGACTTAGATGCTTAAACTCGAGGGGTTGAGTGTAAGCTCCGGCTGTAAAGTTTCATTTCATTGCTATCCTTGGTTGGAAAAGTCTGATTGGCTCTTGAAGTTTGGAATTGTTGGTCAGTTTCTCTCACATAGCTTATGCTGAAAGCCTTACATGGCAGTTTAATTGTGATTTCATCCAGGATCAAGGTTTAGACGTTATAGCAGAAGGGTTGGACACATTAAAACATATGGCTGGTGACATGAATGAGGTTTGTTCTAAGATTTTAACTATTTCATCCAGTTCACGTTTTTTTGGTGTCCTTTCTGTTATAAATTGTTAATCAAATTTTATTGCTGTACAGGAAATAGATAGGCAAGTGCCTTTGATAGATGAAATAGATGATAAGGTAATGATCCGTGTGCCTTCTTTTTTTTTTTTTCTTCTGTTGGCTAATGTCTTTTCTTTTGGTTTTACTGAGTTGATTAAGTTCCAATTCAACATCATTCCAGGTTGAGAGGGCAAACGCTGACCTTAAGAATACCAATGTGAAACTCAAGGATACCATAGTCCAGGTAAGCTATGCATTATGTGCATTTCCCTAAATTAAAATATGTGCAATACAATCCCTTATCCATCTCTCTGTTTCCCCTCACTGACACCTTTGTTATGACCCTGTTTCAGCTTAGGTCCAGCCGGAACTTCTGCATTGACATCATCCTCCTGTGTCTAATTTTAGGAATCGCGGCTTATCTGTACAAGTAAGTTTGATGTGTTTGCGGCAGTAACATCCAGCTTAGTCCACTGCTAATGTGAACTCTAGTGGTCGTACTGCCTTCTCTGTGTAGTCCACACCTAGAAATCTCAAACTAAATAAAAATCTTCATAAGATGATGACCCTCTAGAACATATTATAATTGAACAAAAATGCCATAACTATCATTTATTTGTTAATATCAAGCCCTTAATCCTTCCTCCGTTTTTAAGGAAACTAATTCTTGTTCTCTATTGTAGTGTGTTGAAGTGACTTTGGTGATCCATCAACTATTTCCCCTAGTTCTCTACTATGGTCTACCTGTTTACTCTATTTCAGTGCTGATGGATGATGGTATACAATACATATACATTTGGTTAAAGAAATTGCCCAAACCATTATCGAGCTTCTGAATTGGTACAATGGTGACTTTACCATGGTGTGCAACCCAGGGGCACACAAGATTTGTAATTTGTGCTCTAGAGCTCTTTTATGGGTGTAATCACATAATATAAGTGACATTGAACCTTTATTTACTTGATTTACGGAACATGTTTGTCAAGTCATGCTATTTTTGCTTCAACTATGTTTTAATTCAAAGAGCTATGAACTATTGAAGTCATGCAAGTCAATAGTTATTTCTCTCCTTTGGCAAGCTAAGGAGGTTATAGCTTTATGGCAGCTTTCAATTACTTGACTGTATCCCATGAAAAATTGTACAGTTCGGCTACTATGTGAGATATTGAGGGAAACTAAGCCATCCAGTTTTCTTAATCTGGCTTCTATACAAGTCATCTTGGATACTATTTACTCAATGATTTTGTTTTATGTCATTTGGACAAAGTATAAACTTTGCTCCAATGTTTTGTTAAGTGTCATTTCGACTTTGTTTCAGATTTAGAGGGTATACTCTGCTGCAATATTATACATGGTATACATATGGCTTCAGGGCTTGCACACTTAAGCTACTCAACCAGAGTAACATATGTTCCATCCAAGCTTCTAAATTGGTACATGTTGTAGTATAAATGTATAAATACTATGTATGTCTATATCATGTAACAAATACGTAAAGTATTTAGATAGGTACTTGAGTGTATAATCATAAGTACTTGAGTATATGAAGACTTATGTAACATACTTTATCAAAGGGCAACAAGCATGGCAGAAAATCATCATCAAGATGGTTATCATTTTGATTTTTTCTTTGAGCTTTCACACTTCAAATGTATTCCTATAAATACCCTTTTGTATGAGATGAATAAACTCACTTGAAATCTTCATTCTCTCTGAAATATTACTCTCTCTTTCTGTGTGTCAATTCCTCTTGTTCTTAAACACGTTATCTGCACGAAGTTGCTCTAGAATTAGAATCGAAAATTGACGAAAGAAGAGTTCATCATCGATCGAAGTCATTTTTCCAAACCTACAAAAAATCCTCAAACCCTAGCTCATATCAAAGCACTTGATTCCAGAAGCCCGGAACCGGTATCAGAATCACCGGAACCGGCCGGAAACTGCCTGAACCGGCCGCCGGAAGCAGAAAAACCGAACCGGACAGCTGTCGGTGCTGCCGAGTGCTGTCGAGGCCCTGCGCAGCAGCTGCCGAGCAAATGCGCAGTAGTTACCGAGCCATCTGCCGAGCAGCTGCCGACACATCTGTCGACAGATTTGCGGGGCGACTTTCCGACAACTTTTCCGGTGACTTTTCGACACTTTTCCGGTGACTTTTCGGACGATTTTTCTCGACTTTTTCCAAAGATCCTTCCGATCACCTCCGATAATTTTTCCGGTCAAAATTTCCGGCAACACTATTTCAAGGTATTCTTTACTAAAAGTTCCCGTTTTTGAGTTTTTATTTATTTTCTCTCTTTTTTCCTTTTTCTCGGGAACTTACAATCAAAAGCGGAATTATAGAAATTCACTCCAAACGAACTAAGAGCGTTCGTAATCAATGAACTAAGAGTGTTCACAATGATTCTTGAAAATTGATTTCCTGGTAGCATAGCACGGAATCTTATTATTTTTCGTGGAAGTTTTAACTCCGAAACTAATATTTTCTTCTTATCTTCAAGGATGTCGAATGAACCTAGACTCGATTTTCAAATCCTTGACTCAACAGGTTCGGATTACCGTAGCTGGAAAACCGACGTTGAGAACCATCTCACATCGAAGGGGATATTGCCCATCATCCATGCACCAGACCCGGCCCTTGTGTTCCCTCGAACACCCAAGAGGCATGCACAGGCAATCATCTTGATGCGACGTCATATGGACAAAGCACTCAGACTAGAGTACATGTCCATCAAAGATGCAAAGGATTTATGGGAGGCGCTACAAGAGCGCTTTAACAATATCCAAGATTCTCTCCTCCCTGACTTGAAGGTTTAGTGGAACGATGTACGCTTCTCAGACTTCAAGTCTATTGCTGAGTACAATTCAAAAGCTCTTCGTCTCAAATCCATGTTGAGGTTCTGTCAAAAACACCTCACAGAAAAAGAGCTAATTGAGAAAACTCTCTCCACCTTCCCCGTTGCAGCAATCTTGCTATCAAAGCAGTATCACACTGAAGTAAATGCTGGACGAATTACGAGGTTTAACGAGCTCATAAATATTTGTCGGTAGCCGAAAAGCACGACAACATTCTCGTAAAGAATTATAATTCAAGACCCATTGGAACCAAGAGCGTTCGTGAGACAAATTATAATGCACCCAAGAGAGGGCATAAGGAGCGGTATGGGACATGTGTACCCTAATAATAGGGGACATGAAGGACGAACAGGTCCATATAACCGCCCCAATAAAGAAGGAAACCGCAAGTTTAGAGCGGGCACATGTGATGGCAACTCCACACGTGGAAGAGGGAGATATGGCAACACCAGCCGTGGAAATAGCACCATGAGCCGTGGAGGTCGCACCATGAGCCGTGGTAGTAGCAGCAACCCTCCTAGGGAATATCCACAACGTGCACAACCTACACCTCAAATGAAGGGAGGGAACCACAATGACAAGTGTCATAGATGTGGATCAATCGAGCATTGGTTTAAACAATGCTATGCAAGTACCCAATTAGCTGCACGCTACAAGGAGTACAGGGAAGCAAGAGAGCAAGAAGCTAACCTTGCCGAAGATGAAAATAGTGAAGATGTCAATCTCACCGTTGAAGACTTCAAAGCTGTAAATGAAGAGCACGAGGATGCCACAGACTTTGATTAGAATAATCCTCTTTCTATTTTCCAAGAATGGCAAATGTGCCTTAGTCAATAAATAACAATTGTATTAAACTCCTTCTTATGTGGCGTATCCAATGAAGTATGATGTTTAGGAAAGCAATTGAGATCGGGGTATTTAAGCGAGCCTCGCTCCACCAACATCTATCTACTTTCCTGGTCATATTTCATTGGAATTACCAAACGGATTGAGTGATAACAATTTGTCTAAAGTCTGATATTTGGAATAGACTTATGAATAACTTTGATGTAATCATTGGCTATTTTCCCTATTAATAAAGTATCGTATTCAATGTCATGGACATGTGTTAATATTCCGAACTTTATCCCTTTCAGTATGTTTTCCGGAGAATTGGAATGCCTTCTTGACAGTGGCACCACACATACTATATTGCGACATAGGCAATTATTTTTATGGATGACACCTAGTCGATCCTCAGTAACTACGATGGCGAGGACTATCACAATTGATTCATGGTCAAGGACCAGCTCAATTTTGGTTACCAAATGACACAAATATTAATATCGCCGAAGCTCTATATGCTCCAAGGGCCAAAAGGACCCTATTAAGCTTTAAAGACATAAGAGCCAATGATTTTCATGTGGAAATACATTATGAGAATGGACAAGAGTTCCTTTGCATCACCTCTAAAAACTACAGAAATACACGAGTTTTAGAGAAACTTATGTGTCGCTCTAGTGGATTGTATGCAACCACTATTAGAGTCATTGAATCCAACCATGTCATGAATGACAATTTATGGGATCCAGACACATACAAGCTTTGGCACGACCGTTTGGGACATCCAGGTAGTGACATGATGCTCCATATATTAAAAACTTCATACGGACATCCATTCTTCAAAACGAAAAAAAGTACGAACCAAACATTGGTCCAAAGAGTTACTTCTAAAGCATATCATTCGTTTTGCAAAGCTTGCTCTTTAGCAAAGGTAGGATCAAGACCATCCTATGCAAAGGACACTGAAGAAAATATACAATTCTTACAAAGTGATATTTGTGGACCTATCCAACCAACTTGCGGACCATTTAGATATTTTATGGTGTTGGTTGATGCATCGACACGTTGGTCACATGTCATGCTCTTATCCACAAGAAATGCTGCATTTGCTAAACTCTTAGCACAAATCATTAAGTTAAGGGCTCACCACCCTGATCATCCTATTAAGTCAATTCGTCTTGACAATGCTGGAGAATTTACATCAAGAACCTTTGATGATTATTGCATGTCCATTGGGATTGAGGTCGAACACCCTTGTCCCTCATGTACACACCCAAAATGGACTCGCAGAAGCTGCCATTAAAAGACATCAAATGGTTGCCAGGGCATTGGTTATGCGCACCAATCTCCCTATTCTGCTTGGGGCTATGCAATATTACATGCAGCTGTGCTTATTCGTCTGAGACCCACTGCCACCCAACCCTTTTCTGCGTCCCAGATGGTAACTGGGTATGAGCATGATGTCTCACACTTACGCATATTTGGGTGTGCAGTCTATGTGCCAATTACGCGGCCACAGCGCACCAAAATGGGTCCTCAAAGACGCTCAGGCCTTTATGTTGGATATGATTCTCCAAGCATTATCCGCTACATAGAACCCTTGACAGGTGATCTATTTACCGCTAGATTTGCGGATTGTCACTTTGATGAGACAGTCTTCCCGTCATTAGGGGGAGACAAGAACACTAATGTTCAACAGAAAAGACAGGAATTGTCTTGGTCTGTCCCCTACTTTGTCTCATCTTAATCCCCGAACCACAAAGTCTGAAATAGAAGTGGAGGATTCTCGATCTTCAGAACGTAGCAGAATCAATGCCTGATGCGTTTTCTGATATCGCTAAAGTGACAAGATCACACATACCTGCTGCAAATGTACCTGCAAGGATTGATGTCCCTAAAACTAAAGGACATGACATCCCCTCTATGGGTGATGCAGTGGCTAGACCCATGGCTCCTGCCAGAAAGCGCGGGAGGCCTATAGGTTCGATGGATTCTCGCCCAAGAAAGAAAGCGAGCTTGACACAAAATAATCCATTAATCATCGATACAAATAATCAATCTCATAAAAAATTCCGGATTATGGTTATGTCCAAGAGACATCATTGGAGGACGCTCCAATGGTAGAACCAATTCTAGAGAATAGAGAGATCTCCATGAATTACACTAGTATACATGTAATTATGGACAGAAACTCTATGGCTATTGATGATGCATTTGCATATCATATTGCAAAAGGAATTATAGAATACGATGATATCGAACCTCGCTCCATTGAAGAATGTCAACGAAGAGCAGATTGGTCCAAATGGAAAGATGCGATCAAGACTGAATTGGATTCACTAACAAAGAGACAGGTATTTGGGTCTATAAGACTGACACCACCAAATATAAAACCTGTTGGCCATAAATGGGTCTTTGTTAGAAAGCGTAATGAGAAAAATGAGGTTGTTAGATACAGAGCCCGCCTTGTGGCGCAAGATTTCTCACAACGCCCTGGAATCAACTACAATGAGACATATTCTCCCGTAATGGACGTTATAACATTCCGCTACCTTGTCAGTTTAGTAGTTTCCGAAAAACTTGACGTGCAGCTCATGGATGTGGTTACAACATATCTCTATGGGGATCTAGATTCAGAGATATATATGAAGGTTCCAGATGGACTTCAATTACCCAAATCAAGTGGCTCTAAACCACGAAGCGCGTTTTCAATAAAATTAAGACGCTCACTATATGGATTGAAACAATCCAGACGGATGTGGTATAACCGTCTAAGTGACTACTTGATTGGGAAGGGATATGTTAACAATGAAATATGCCCTTGCGTGTTCATTAAGAGGACAAGATCCGGATTTGTAATTATAGCAGTTTATGTCGATGACATGAATTTAATTGGAACTCTAAATGAGTTAAAAGAAACTGCTACATATTTGAAATCTGAATTTGAGATGAAAGATCTCGGGAAAACACGGTTTTGTCTCGGAATAGAACTCGAGCACCGTAATGATGGGATTATGATCCATCAGTCAGCATATACTCAAAAGTTACTAAGACGCTTTAATGAAGATAAAGCAAAGCCTGTGAGTACTCCCATGATCAACCGTAGTCTTGAGCCCATGACCGATCTGTTTCGTCAAAAGGATGAGGACGAAGATTTATTAGAAGCTGAAATACCATATCTAAGTGCGATAGGCGCATTATTGTATTTAGCTCAATGCACAAGATCCCCTCAGATTCTATGTAAGAACAGAATGAGTATTTTTGTATCCTTACATAGGACAGTCTTAGTCCTAATTTCCTAAGGAACATGCTTTGTAGAACGAGCGAGAGGCCTTAGAAGCAACCAATGAGGATTTTGGTTGGGCCAAAGCGTCTGTAACGCTATGAGAAGAAAAGTTTGGGGATTGCAACATCACCTGAGGGGCCATCACTATGATGGACGCCATCCATGCATGGTGTCATGGATATTGACTGCACCAGCCCTAGGCTGGCGGTGGCGGTCACACTTAGTCCAAGAATTAACCTCTGATTCGTGCTTCGTTTCGCTCAAATTAATGGATGTCCGTGTGAAGTCTTTAGTAGACGGATCATCATATCATGACTAGGATAACCTATCATGTCGTAATAAAGCCAATATGTGTCTAAATCCAAGAGATATTCTCTCATAACTTTGTTGGATTTAATAGCTCAGATAGTGGTGACATAGAGTCCACTAGAAAGACACATAAGTTTCTCTAAGATGCGCCTTTATTCGCAATCATTAGAGGTAGTGCAAATGAACTCTTTTTCGTTCTCTATATGCGTTTTCGCAAGGAATCCGTTGGCTCAAATAGTTCAATCGGGTTCGATTTTCCCTAGGAGCGTAGAGAGTTTCTGTGATAGAAATCAAGGTGCCATTTGACAAAAGGAATTTTAGCCATTCCATGTCCTTGAACTAATCTTGATGGGCCAGCCATCGTAGTCACAAAGTAATATGCTCAGAATTAAAATGGAGTCATAATGAACAGAACTCGAATTTTATTCATAAGCCAATGGAGTACATCATTGTTTCTTTGACCAAAAGAAAATCTAAACCGAATACTAGCTAATGCAAAACAAAGATAGTCATTTAACTTCTTTTGATAATTCCAAAATAAATATGACCAGGTGAGTAGAGAGATATCAGTGGAGCAAAGCTCGCTTAAGTACCACTTATCTCAAAACTTTCCTGAACATCATACTTACTTTGGATGAGCCTAGTTGAAGAAAAACTTAAACAATGACATTTACAAAATATATTGAAATTGACTATTACATCTCTTGGAAAATAATGACTTAAACAGAATTGGTGATTTATTGATCCCCGCCAGATTTGAAATCTTCAACCGTTCACTCTAGATCACCTTCTTGATCTTCTTGTTCCATATAGTGAGCTTGTCTTGCTTTACAATATGCTTTGTATATGGTGAAAATATCTTCACGACCTCTACAAATATGTGCCCAATGACGGGATGCTCCACATTGAGAACATACATCTCTGTACTCAGACTCCATTGATTGAGGTGCTTTGAAAACATCATTTGGATGACTCTTAGTGTTAGTGGCCCCACCAACAGGGCCAGAGGCGTTGCCTCCCTCTCACTTTCCATGTTAACCTCTTTGGTTCTGTGTTTGCCTATTTTGGTGGTTACCTTCCTCATTAGAGCGAAAATATGGACCAGAACGTCAAGAATTGTCCCTAAATTTAAGGTTTCTCTCTTGGCGCCCTCCTTAGGTGCGACTATAATTAGACTATGGAATAGACATAGTTCCCACAGATCTTGAATTATAGTTATTTACAAGGATGTTGTCAAGCTTTACAATGACATTCATGGCTCTAATTAGCTCATGAAACCTTGCGATCTGTTCTGCAGTAACATCAATTCGATAGTTCTTAGCAACCATCAAAGCAGATATGGGGAAGGTAGAGGGAGTCCTCTCAATCAACATCGCATATGTGATATCTTTTCCACAGAATTCCATTAAGGAGTTAATGCGAAGCGCTTCCGAGTTATAATCAAGAACTAGGCCTGGGCTTGGGTCAGGTCGGGCCCGAAATGTAGTGAAACTGAGACCGAGCCCGACACAATCGGTTCGGGCTTTTTCAAAAACGAAAACCGATAGAACCCGATCCCAAACGGGCAGGTTCGATCTTTGGGTTTTTCGGGCCCAATGTGCAAAATTTACAAAAATTCGGTCAGAGGCTAGGTTTGAACCCTCGACCCCTTGCACCAAATCCTTGCTTCCAACCACTGGAGTATGAGACGTTGTCTGAACATATTGTTCGACATTTATATTTATTTGTCCTACGCAGTAGAATATAAAACAAAATAAAAGGTTCTGCCCTCTTTTTACTTTCTACTCTCTCTTTCTTTTTTGGTCTTCTTCGACACTTTCTTCTTCTTCTTCTTCTTATTCTGCAATCCTATACTTCTATTCATATATTCTTCTTGTTTTTTTCTTTTTTTTTTCCTTCCTTCCTCCCTCTTTCTTTTCTAGTCTTCTTTTACACTTCTTATTCTTCTTCTGTAGTTCTATTCATATATTTTTTTCCCTCCCTTCCTCCTCAATCCCCATTATGCAGTTCGTCAACGGTGGGTTGGATGGAGGGGAGAGTGAAGAGGGACTTGGTTAGGAGGAGTGAGGATTGGGCACGGTTGACCTGGAGGACTTGGGTGAAGAGGTGCCCGGATCTCTAGATCTCACTATTCTGCTGCTGATTGGGTATCGCCGCCGCCGGAGCCCAAAGTTGGAGTTGCTAACAGGTTTGGAGTTTCAGGCTTTCGACCAAAACTACTAACAGGTTTGCCGTTTGGGGTTGAATCGTTGATAATGGGGCTGGGTTTTCAGAAATTGGGGAAGAAGGGCTGATCGGCTGAAATGTTTTTGAGAGAGATAGAGGCTGAGACCGTCAAAGGAGGAAAATCGAGCCTAATCGGGCTTTCGGTCTCTGCACATTTGAGACCCGAGATCGAACTGAGAAAATATATTCGGGTCGGGCCTTAAACCGAACCGATATTTTCAAAGTCAAAATCGAACTGAATCGGGCTTTTTTCAGTTTTTCGGGTCGGGTTTTCGGTTTTTCGGGTCTGGACGCCCACCCCTATCAAGAACTTTCTTGAAATCACAAAAGCGAAAATTATGCCATCTCACTTCTAAGTTAGGAAGCAGGGAGTCACGGATGTTGCCAAAGCATTCTTCTAGTGAGACCCATAATCTTCTGGGGTATTCTTCATTTATATACTCGTACTAGAACGAATTATCCACATGACAAGTCATTAGGATGATGGCTTTCACCTTATTTGCCTCCAAGACTACTCTATTTGCTTCCAAAGCTTGAGTTTGCTCAACAGTTAGCACGTCCTAGCTAGGCTCAAGAATCGTATCTAAGATTCCTTGGGCCTTGATATGTTGGTGAACATCACGAACCCACTTGTGATATCCAAAACCAGTTGTTTCCAATAGAGCAAAGTCCAGTTTGTTCAGGTTACTTATCCTGAAAGAGAACACGAAAAAGGGTTAGTTTAGGAACGGAGAAGCTACCACGAAAATAATAGAAATTTCTGAGCTTAGTGGCTCCCAAGAAATTAAGTTCCAAGAGGTATTGGATTAGATCGAAACAATGATGTCTTTATGGTCGATGGTATCTTCTCAACAAACTCTAAGTTTGGAGGTGTCAACAAGCTCCAAGCTTAGAGACAGCATGAACCCCCACAGTTCGGCTTAGGTCTCCCCTATGAAGAAGAAAGAGGGGTAGAAGAAGGGAGGTTGCAAGTCCCCAAAAAAAGAAAAGAACTGAAATCTTAAAGAAAAGTACACAAAAGAAAAAATTACCTTGAAAAAGACAAATGGGGGTCGCCAAAACTTTTGGCCGGCAATTGGCCGGAATAAGGTGTTTCTGGCAGGTGGTTGGCTGGTAGTGGCCAGTGGTTGGCCGGTGGTGGCCGGAATTCTCCGGAACTGCCCCGAAATGGTTTCTGTCCTGTTTTCTGCTTGCGGTTCAGTCACTTAGGTGGCCGGTTTGTTGATTTTTAGATCGATTCTTGAGGTTCTGCTTCCAGTTCCTGAATCTTGGAGTCGAGGTGCTGCTGCTGGCAGAATTTAGTGGCAATCAGAGTCCGTAATGTGGTGAACCGATGGACAATCTAATTCTGCTTTTGGGGGCCGGTTTGGTAGTGTTCCAGCCGGTTCTTGGGATTCTGCCACCAATTATGGACTTCTAGGATCAAGGCCTTTAAGGTGTGCGATAGGGGAAGAAAGGGTTTTTAAGGTTTTGAATTGGGATTTATGTTTTGACTATTTGTTTTAGGGTTACGCTTCGTGCTGATAACATGTTTTACGAAAAAAGGATGCAGAGTACAGCAGAGAGAATTTAGGAGAATGAATTGTGCTTTCATTGAGAATATGAGCCTCTTTATATAGCGGATTACAAACAAATAATCTGTGTCTTACAAGGAAACTGAATCGTACAATGATTAGGATATCTCTGAGAATATCTTCGAGATCTGTAAGACTAACCCTATTACAACTCAGACAAGTAATTAGAGTTTGGGCCAGACACACAATTTAGTGGGGCTGGTAATTTGGGCCGAAGCAATCGAACCTACAGATTTTCGGACCAACCCGAACCAATTTGGGCCTAAAAATCGGCCTGCCGACTTTCGACTCGGCTACGATATGCCATACACCATATCGTTGGTATACAGTACCGACCGAGTATAATATATATATATATATATATATATACAAAAAATATACATATGTATAAAATTGTGTAAGAGGCAGGGTTCGAACCCCCATCCTCTTTCACATAGACTCGGCTCCCAACCACCAGAGCACAAGTTGCTCTCGATATGATATGCTACAAATTTTATATTTATTTCTCACTTAGGTCTTATTGTCAAAATTACAACAAAGACCAACAAACCCTAATACCCTATCACTTACTCGACCCTAGCCTTATTTCTCACATCTCCAGTTCTTCGTTTTGCTCGACCTAAACACACCTTCTTCCCCAAAATCATTGATCCCAAATTTCGGCCCCTAAAATCATCAAAACCATGGACAAATATCTTGCAGTAGGGGATATCCCAAATCCACATCCTTATTTCTCCATAATTTCGACAGATTCACCTTTGTAGTTTGAAAATCCCTAAACCATCGAAACCCTAATTCTAGAAAAGTGTTGTTTCCTTCACCGAAAGGTAATCTTTGCCCCTATTCTATGTTGTTCAATTTTTATTGTCTATTACTCGATTTTGATCAAAAGAAACTCGAAGGTTAAGAAGGTTAAGCTCAACGTCCTCCAGTTCTACAAGGTCGACGACTCCAGCAAGGTGCAGAAGTTGAGGAAGGAGTGAAAAAGAAGGTAGAGGGAGAGCATTTTTCTGGATTAAACCCTGAATGTTTAGGTATGTTTTGTTGGGTCCTCATTCCTTAATCCCATAAGATGATTTTGGCCTTCTTCTTGAATTTTAATTTGGTTTTCTTTATCTAAGAAGGTACTTTTGGAGCTAAGGAGTATTATTGCATATGAGAATCACTTATTCACCTTACTGAGTTCATATTTGTTTCTTTTTTAGCTTTAGGTTAGCTATAACTCGAATAAACTAGTGTATGATTTGTGGTGGCGTTGAGGACTATATTTGATTGTTTTTTATAAGAGATTGAATGTGAGTGGGGGATGATTGTTAATCCTTGTAGTTGTAGTTTACTTTCAGTTGTATTTTGAGACTTTTTTACTTCAAGTTGTAGTTTGAGACAAACTAGCTTGTATGTATTTGATAGCTTGTGAACCCCAAAGATTGAGGCTTTTGTCTATTTTTTTAGTGGCTGATTCAACTCTTACCAAGAATTGTGATTTCCAATTGCAGGAACTTGACAGAGGGCCAGGAATAGAGAAGGAACAACTCGATGGTGTTGTTCTTCGCCAATTAACAGAAAGATAATTGACTTTTTTTACCCCCTTTTATATTTTTGTTCATTAACAGACTGATGATGTGGAAATTGTGGTTTCTAACATTACTTAATTTCTTTGCTAGGCAAGTATAAAGAGAAGCTTACGTTGGAGCTTACGTTTAAGAGCATACGTTAGAGCTTTTATTTAAAAGGTAGGAAACTAAAGTACTTGGGCTGCCTAGGTGTGAATGATGAATGCCATGAACTGTTTGATGTATGGTGGAATGATTAATGAGTACTAGGAATGCCTACGAATGGTAATGAACTGGAATGCAGATTTTTGTTTCATGAATGTTAATGATTAATTGTGAATGGTAACAATTAATGGTAATGAACTGGTAATGTTTTGGTAATGAACTGAAACTGCTTAATGATAATGAATTGGAAATGTTAATGCATTGGACCTGCTTTGCTGTTGTGTTGCTCATAAATGAATAAAATGATAGTGTGCTGATAAATGATAAATGCTAATATATTATAAGTAATGATTAATGCATTGGACCTTCTTAATATTTGGTTGTTGTTTTTTCTTTTTCACGTTTGTGTATATGGCATCTTCTTCTAGAAGGTTGAGTACCCCTCAATATGCAGTAACCTTAATCAAACCCCTACTTCATCTACAGTTCAGCCTCCAAACCCCAACCCAAATCCTGACCCTAACCTAAATATCATCCCTGAAGTAGAGTCACAGTCAGTCCCAACCATTCTTACTCATGAAGGGCAGGATAATACATTTACGTTTAGGGTAGGTGGAAGAACAAAGAAAGCAACTAGGGTGAAGACAACAGGTAAAAATGCAAAGCCAACGATAGGAAGAAGCAAAACCTGGGATAGTTTCACTAGGCCGAAACTGAGTGATGGTAGTGACAATCAAGAGGTTGCATAGTGCAATTTCTGTCAAGAAATTGTACCTTCCTGCAGCACTACAAATGGGACTTCTTCAATGCGGTCTCGCTCAAAGAAGTGCAAAACCTGCCTTCTTTACAAGCCACCACCAGAAACGAAGAGTCAAACCATTCTTAAATCAGATAATATGAGTTGGGGGGGTGGTTACTTACCATAAATTCAGCCAACTTAGATGTGATTTAAGGTGTGTTAGGATGATCATTATGGATGAACTTCCTTTCATACATGTTGAAGGAGATGGGTTTCTATAGTATGTTCAAGAGTTACAGCCTCAATGGAAAAGAATGAAGAGAAAAGAGGTTGGGAGAAGAGTGTGGGAGTTGTATCAAATTAAGAAAGCCAAGCTGATGAGTGAGTTTGCTGCTCACTCAACAAGAGTGAGCATAACTCTTGATACTTGGACAAGCATTCAGAACATAAACTACATGGTCGTCACTGGCCACTTTCTGACAGTGACTGGAACCTTCACAAAAGAATAATAAATTTTTGTTTAATCATTAGCCATAAACGGGAGGATATAGGGAGGGTTTTAGAGCAGTGTCTTTGAGAATGGGGTATTAACAATGTCTTTACAATAACCGTGGACAATGCATCTGCAAATGATACCGCTGTTTTATACATGAAGAGAAGGCTTAGGAGTAAAATGACTTAAACTTTGACGGTGACTTTTTACATCTTCGGTGTGCTTGTCGAATCATAAATATGATTGTGAGTGATGGAATTTATGGGATAGAAGCTATTTGGCACTGTGTGAAGTTTATCCGGTCTTCTTCAAGCAGACTTAATAAATTTAGGAATTTTTCAGTGCTTGAACAGTTGAGCAACACTGCAAATGTTCCCCTTGATGTTATAACTAGGTGGAACAACATATACTTAGTATTGGATGTAGCATTAAAGTATGCAAAAGTGTTTGAAACGATGGGTGATGAAGATGAAGCTTTTAAGAAATACTTCGACGAGAAGAATGCCAAAACCAAGAAGAAAAGGGCAGGTCCTCCTTCATCATAATATTGGAGGAATGCACAAGCTTTTGTACATTTTCTTAGGAAGTTTTACGAAGCAACCATGAAGTTGAGCGCTTGGAAGAAAGTGACAGCACATTTGTTGTTCCCTGAGTTGATAGGGCTGCAAACTGAGGTTGATAGCAAGATGAATGATGATACAGACCCTATTTTGCAAAGGTGGCGTGTGGGATGAAAGCCAAGTTCTATAAGTATTGAGGTTCATTTGAATAAAGGAACAAAATCATTGTCATAGCCAATGTGTAAGATCCTAGGTGGAAGCTGCAATACCAAAAAAAGGCATTCGCCAAAGTCGGTTCCTCAGCAATAAGAGTTGTAGCAATAACCAGCGAGTTAAAGGGGATTTTAATGATGATGTACGACGAATATTGGCGCTGTGATGCAGCCCCTTCCCAAACCATACCCGTTGATGGAAGTCAGCCAATGGAGGGGGTTGAGTTTGACGGTGTTGATGGCGGACAAAATGAGATGATCTCGAATGAGGTTGACAAATACTTGGCTGATTGATATGTTCATCCATTGATATTGGGTTTCGATGTGACATCTTGGTGGAAAGTTAATGTAGATGCATATCTGGTACTTTCAAAGCTTGCAAAGATTGTATTTGCCATCCCTTGCAGCACCGTTGCAAGTGAAAATGTCTTCAGTTTGGGGAAAAGGGTGGTAGATCCTTATAAGAGTTCCCTAACACATAAAATGGTGGAGTGTTTGGTCTGCTCAAGTGATTGGCTGAGGGCTACAACACCTAACTTCTAGAAGGAACCAACTGTGGCTGAGCTGGAGTAGTATCGCGAGCTAGAAGCAATGGAGAGAGGTATAATTCTGCAAATATTTGATTGAATTTACTCGTTTCTGCGATTTCTGCAATTTTCTTAAACTTTTACTCACTATCCATTTTGCTGTTTTAATTTGTAGAAATTACTAGACTTAGATAGAATGAACCAAGCTCTTCTACGACCACTGCTGCAACGTAAAGAAGATGCACAGTTCAGTTTTCTGCCGGTGCAAAGGTTTTGATATGCAATCAGTCCTCTTCAATTTATTTTCATAAAGTTTTCTTTAAGTTCAACACCTAACTTCTAGAAGGAACCAACTGTGGCTGAGCTAGAGCAGTATCGCGAGCTAGAAGCAATGGAGAGAGGTATAATTCTGCAAATATTTGATTGAATTTACTCGTTTCTGCGATTTCTGCAATTTTCTTAAACTTTTACTCACTATCCATTTTCTGTTTTAATTTGTAGAAATTACTAGACTTAGATAGAATGAACCAAGCTCTTCTACGACTACTGCTGCAACGTAAAGAAGATGCACAGTTCAGTTTTCTGCCGGTGCAAAGGTTTTGATATGCAATCAGTCCTCTTCAATTTATTTTCATAAAGTTTTCTTTAAGTTCAACATTTTTGGGCTGCTACATCAAGTATTCAAGTTGCTGCATTCTCTTTTAGTCTCTAATATTGCCAAACTGAAACTGTGCAGCGGCATCCCCATAATGGAGAAGATGAAGTGATGGCTAATCGGAACATTAAAGTAACCTAACTTGTGTTTTTTTTTTTCAGTTTTATTTGTAATGGGACAATGCGTATTTTTCAGTTAATTGTTGGTACTGTAATTTCTTTATAATTGCTGTGTTATTCTTCTTTTTTTTTGGACTTTTGGATGAGTTGCAGCTTTGTACTTTGTTGTGGATTTGTGCAATGTGCCATATGATGTACTTTTACTCTTTTAGATTCTATAACTTGTAGTCTTGTAGTTGCAGCTTTGATCTCTTATTCTTATTTCTTTGTATTACTTGTAGCTTTGATTTCTTATTCTTATTTCTTTGTATTACTTGTAGTTGCAGCTTTGATTTCTTATTCTTATTTCTTTGTATTACTTGTAGTTGCAGCTGAATGATTAATGTGTGGATGATATGATGTAGTGGGCTGCAGCAGTAGTAAATATAGAAACCATAAATAGGCTAAAACTCTGCTGCAAAAGCCCAAAAAATTGAAAACTGATAGTCAATAAGTATGAAAAATTGGCCTGCTAAAAGTAAAAAGCTGGAAAATTGAAATGGACCTTGTGCAATCCAAAAAACTTAGATGGCCCAATAGTTTCGGTGGAGGCCCATTATCGAAACAACCAACTGAATGATCGGCATATCGAAAATTCTGTTTGGGCCTTGCTCGGTCGGGTTTCGGTTAGAGTTTAGACTTATCGACCCACTTTGATTCGGTAGTGGTTTGGCCCATTTTTGGTCGGTTTTGGGCCAAAATCCAACCCTACAATTTAGGTGTCCTTAAACAATTTCAGATTTTTTGTGTTTAATTAAAGAAGGGCAGTTTCAGGTATTTTAAAAATTTAACCTTAAGTTTTATTGGCTTAATTAATACTGAAGAAAACCACTATATAATAAGAAGAGAAAAATCCTCAAATAGTACCTGAACTATGGTCCAATGCACATTTTGGTACCTAAACTTTCAAAACTACCCTAATGGTACCTGAACTATTGCTCCGTTTCTCCATATTTTACTTCCGTCAAATGTGCCGTTAACTTTGCCTATAAATTTTTTTTTTTTTGGAGATAAACGTCATCCAATAAGAATTAGTCACATATGCAAAGTTAATGGCACATTTGACGGAAGTACCATATGGAGAAACGGAGCAATAGTTCAGGTACCATTATGGTAGTTTGAAAGTTTAGGTACCAAAATGTGCATTGGACCATAGTTCATGTACCATTTAAGGATTTTCCCCTAATAAGAACTCTATTATTTCAAAAAAATAATAAAAATAATTCCGTTGTTTTCAGAAACAGCTATTTTACGTGGAGGACTACAAGTCTACAATTGTACCCTCGTCTCCTCCATCCATGCCCACCCTGTACATACTCCCCATAATTATAGCATTTCACTCGTTGCGATTTTGAACCAGACAGTTCAATTTTGCTGGAGCCTCTGCCACTTTTGCATTCTGATTTCGTTTATTAGGTTAATTTGCATTCTCTGAAAGTCTTGAAGCTCCATTTGAAGCGTACGTGTTGAAGCCCCATTTGATACAAAATGGGGCTTGACGAAAATGTGGAGAAGATGCAGCAACGGCAGCACTACAAGAATCTATGGCACACCGATTTGATGGGCACCATCACTGCCGATACTGGCTGTAAGTAGTGATTTTTATTGCATTAATTGGTTTATCTGTTGTCTTCTGTTTGGTTTCCGGGAATGTGGGGGAAAAGAAAAAGAAACTAATGAAGTAAATTGAAGAATGCAGATGGCTGAATCTGTTGATTATGTGATCATCATTAAAATGAGGCCAAGACTACTGTTTGATTGGATTAACTTTCTTTGGTATGGTTTTTAGTCATCTTTTTGTTTGGTTTCTGAAAATGTGATGGAAAGGAAAAGATGTAGGTTCTGCGAAAATGTGAATCCAAGAAAGAGTAAAGGATGAATGTGTTGATGCTTGATCACCATCAAAATCAGGCCGAAATGAATTTAATTGTGGGGAGGTTTATTGGTTATTCTCATATTTTGTGTTTGGTTTACGAGAATGTGGAGGAGAAGTAGAAGAGAAAAAAAAATTGGCATCCAAGCTGAATATGTTGATGCTTTGATCATCATGAAAATAAGGCTACTACCACTGTTAACTGGATTTCATTTTTTGTTATGGTTCATTGGTTATTTTCTATTTGTTTTATGAGAATTGGAAAAGGGAACAATGTGGCTGCTGAGAAAATGAGGAATTCAAGAGAGTGGAATGCTCAATGTGTGGACTCTTTGATCATCATTAATTGAGGCTACTATGCATGTTTAGTTGGAGTTCATTATGGGTTTACGGTTATCTGGGGTTCCAGAATGTGATGGAAAAGAAAACAATGTGATTGCTTAGGAATTGAAGACAGAGCGATAGCTGAATATGTTGATGCTTCAATCATCTTACTGTCAGTTGGATTTTCTTTCTGTGTTAAGTTGTAGCGGTTAGATTGTGTTTGGTTACCAAAAATGTGAAGGAAAATAAAATGATGTGGTTTTGATTTTCTTTTGTTCTGTTTCTTGTGCAGATTGTTGCTTTGCTTGTTTCTGGTAAGCATTATTATATATACTGTGATGCATCGTTGCAGTTGCCTTATTTTCAATCAAGTCTGAATGTGATGGTTTGTTTCTTGTAATTTGGACTCTAATTGTTCTTTTTTATATCACAGCGGTTATTGTGCTTCTTACATGTTACGGAAACGAGCTCTTTATAATGATATGACAAGGTAACTAACAATGTGCATCCCTATACATTTCTCCAAAGCATATTGACTATGATGGTTGTTTTCAACTCATCCTTAACATTCAAGCTGTGGGATGGCAAACGTTTGGCCAATTTTGTGAGACAAGAACTTCAAATGCTTCATAATCCTCTTCTGAGATAGATTGAGATGAAGTCTCAAATATATATATTTTTGCCTCTTCTCTGTCACAGGTACAAATGCTGTGGTGGATATTTTCCTTGCAGTGGAAAATGTGGAGAAAGTAAATGCCCTGAATTTTGTCTCGTCACTGAGGTATTACATGGATTTGAAGCTGCAATTTTATGCGTCTTTTATGGATTTAAGGAAGTGTTTGATATTCTTTTAATTTTATATTTGGATACTTAATTCGTTCGGTTCAGGTTTGCTGCTGCTTTGGAACGTCTGTTTCTTCAACTCGATATCTAGTACAAGATGAATTCAACATACAGACGACTCCATGCGATAACTGCATCATTGTAATCTTTCTTTGTCTGTCTATGTTAGTGTTTACAATTTTAGTTTCTTTACCTATACATCTTAAGATACCCTTTTCACTTCATCATTGCCTTTTTCTTGTAGGGATTTATGATCATCCTAAAACAAGTGGCATGTATATTCTCCATACTTGCTTGCATAACTGGAAGTGAAGAAATCAGGGATATTGCCGATGTATTGGGCTGCATTGCAGAAATTGTTTATTGCTTGTAAGCCCTTTGTCTCCCCATTCTCAGATTCTCAGCACATACCATCTGTAGCTCATCATATCTTTTATCTGATTCTTCGACTTATTCTATTTTTTCAGGGTCTGTGCTTGCATTCAGGTATGCAACTACTTAATAACCAAGAAAATTTTAAAATGCACCTGAGCTTCGGGTTCTCTCCTATGTAGGACGCTAGCTACTTAGTACGGAGACCAGCTAGCATTCTTAATTCAATGAGAAGTTCTAGACTGTAACTGGTAAAGTGGTCATTTGCATGTAAATTCCTTTTGTAACAAATAGATATCTCTATGGAGTTGTTATGCAGACCCAGCACAAAGTTGAAATGGACAAAAGAGACAACAAGTTAGATCCACAGCCAGCTATGGGAGTTCCTCAGACGCAGCACATGTCCCGTAAATAGATCAGCCAGTTCCTCCATTTACCCTCAGAACATCTGCGATGAATGTGATACATGTAGCATTACATTCACTTGTCAATAGTAGCTAGCCATTCTTGTACCTCTGAGCAATTCTTAGCAGTAGTCAGAAAATCCAACCCCTCTAGCCTGACTCCACTGTGAAAGAAAAAATAGCAACGCTAGAGTGGGATAAAGAAAACCAGTAGATCGAGGGTTGCACTCTTTTGGTATACGAGGATGAAGAAATGTTTCAAAGAGACATTCTATCATATTCTGGAGTTGGTAAAATTTTCGGATCAGAAGAATGCATGAATGTAAAGAAAAATTAGTTAAATGGAATTGGAAGTTGTAGTAGTTGTCTAACCTCTCATTACAAAAAGTTCCTTAAAATTACCTCTCTACTGGTTTCTCGCTTGTAATAGAAAAGCCCTGATGTTTGACAATATTAACAAGTCGTGCATGAAGATGAAACAACAAATATGCATGAAAATACCATTTTCAGATTACTTTCAAGATTAGTGCTCACTTTTGAGACTTTAAAAGCAAACAGAGAGCCTAATGGTCTTAAAGTTATGCTTTAGTGGAACTGCCAAAACCTCAAAACATGAGTTAAAGAAAACTACTTTACTAGATGTGAACATGTAATTTGAGATATTTGGGCTATTAGTTAATTGCTAATAGAGGAAATTTGCTAAGGTTTCGACAGTTTCGTAAAATAAAAGATTTCTAACTCTTTTTTCGAGAGAAATGACAGTAATTCAGCAGAAGAGGTCAAGTGCAATTCAATAAGAGAACCTCACATGCTGAACTTGAACATGCCAATTTTAGAACAAGAGTAACCGAGAGCTAGCTAACTTTTGTTCTGACTTTGAATCGATGTACCATATAAGAAAAGGAGAACCTTTGAATCACTGATTTTTTAATCTTTGTTTGAATCGACTTCTATCTTATATCACAATCCGACTTTATAAATAAGGGAACACCGAATTTGCAACACAATTCTACGATTGGTCTTTCAAATAATATTCTCCTTCCTCTACGTGGTAAGTTTTTAAGGCCGTCAAATTACTTGTTCAGACATAGAAGATGCCTAGCTGGCCCCCTCCTTCCTAATTTCTCCCTTTCCTTTTTCGTCATTGCACTTCCCCACGTCGCCACCTCCCCACTTCCTCACCTATATGAGAACGTGTCAAATAATACCACACTTGCGATATTGAACGAGGCACTTCGATCAATTTCGCCACCTTCTTCCTTCCCATTATTCCGATCTCGTTAACGTTTTCAAAATTTTGATTCTCCAAGAGACTGAAGTACTGGATCGAAACAAAAATGGGGTTGCGCGACCTGGAGAAAATGAAGGTCCGCCAGGACTACCGGAATCTATGGCACAAGGATTTGATGAGCACCATGACTTTCGACCCTGCCTGTAAGTACGTCCATTTCGTTATTTTTCTTTTGGTTTCCAATGCGACTGTTTGGAGCGGTTTGGTTGATCAATTTTCGGACCAAATGATTTTGGTTTTGGTTTTGATGTATTAAAAGAATGTAGAATCTGAGAGAAAATGAAGGCGGAATGTGTTGATCTTTAAATCATCATTGGAGTTAGGCTGATAAAACTGTTGATTCTTTATTTAGCTAATATCTCTGTTTGGTTTATGAGAAGACCTGGGAGACAAGAGACGATGAGAAAATATGAGCAACTACTCTGCTATATGGCTCCATGCAGATAACGGATTAACCGAATGGACAATTCACTGTTGTTTAGTTGCTGATGAGAATATGGAAAGGGAAATGCTTATTAATCAAGTGGGAAAAAGAAAGAGAAAAAAGAAACGTTTTCTAAAACGAATGGAAAGTTGAAGTCCATTGCCATTACTTTTCGTATCAATGGCTTTTGATGTTGTCAATTTTCCAAGTGCATCTGATCTGTTTTTAAATTGTTCTCTCGTTTTGCAGATTGTTGCTTTGCACTTTTCTGGTATGCATTGACTATCTCTGGTGCAGTATTTGGATGTTGGTTTTGGGTTCTATTCATCTGAAATTGATGGTTTGATGGTTTGTACCTTGGGGTGTGCAATCTAACTTATCTTTACTACATGACAGTCCATGTTGTGCTTCTTACAAGCTTCGCAAACGAGCTATTTACAATGATATGTCAAGGTAACTAATAACATGCATTTCTAGCTAGATGTTTCTCATCTAACAACGGTAATTGAGAAGAAATCTTGAATACATATGGATTCTTATTTATTATATAGGTATATATGTTGTGGAGGATATATGCCATGCAGCGGAAAGTGTGGAGAGAAACACTGCCCTGCATTTTGTCTTTGCTGTGAGGTATTAATTGTGCTGATTCGGATTTTAGTATCAAACCCCGCGCACCCTATTATGATGTCTTTCTAAAATCTCTACTTCTGTGTATATTTGGATACTTTCTTTGCTATGTTCAGGTTTTATGTTGCTTTGCACCTTCAGTTTCCTCAACTCGCTATCTAATACAAGATGAGTTCAATATAAAGACAACACCATGTGATAACTGCATTATTGTAAGCCCTCCTTCTTTCCCTCGCTGTGTGTGTCTATGTTTATGTTTGCAGCTCTTTCTCTGCCTCCAATTTCAGATATCTCACTTCAACGTGGCCTTCTTTTATAGGGATGCATGGTCTGTCTCAAACAAATATCATGTATTTGCAGCTTGCTTGCTTGCCTAACAGGAAGTGGTGAACTCGGTGATATCGCTGAGTGCCTGGGCTGTATTTCTGAAACAGTTTATTGCTCGTAAGGCCTTCATCTCACCATTTCTACACATTCAGTCTGGCGATGCGATCATGATAATTGTATTGATTCTTTGAAATGTTCTGTTTTTTTTTTTTTTTTCAGGGTTTGTGCTTGCATGCAGGTATGCAGTTAATATATGATCAAGCAAATGTTAAAATCACTCTGATTTCTTTGGTTTTCCTCATACACATGGTTTGAGAACTACTTACACCAGCCATCCTCTGAAAGCTTAAAACTCTCTCCAACCAAATTTCAGACAGAATCAATCCTTCTTCAGCTAACAAATAAATCTGGCTGTTGAGTTGTTATGCAGACGCAGCACAAGATTGAACTGGACAAAAGAGATGGCAAGTATGCTCCACAGCCAGTTATGGCAGCTCCTCCAACGCAGCAGATGTCACGCAGCGATCACTCAATTCCTTCCCCCGGATATCCACCTCAAGGATCTCCACCGATGGGATATCATCAACCTCCACCAATGGGATATCCTCATCAACCACCAGGATATATGCATCCCCAAGCATATGGGCAGCCTATGAACGGGACCTCAAAAGGCGGCCATGATCCATATCCTCCTGTTCCTTATCATCCACAACATCCACCATATCCACCTCATATGTATCATCCACATGCTGCTTATTTTCCAGGACCAGCACCAGGTGCTTATCCTGCAGGTCCACCACCAGGAGGTCTTTATCCTCAAGGTCCAGACTCGGGTTTTGTTCCAGGTCCAGAATCTGGTCCTTATCCTCCTGCTCGACCTCCTCCACCTCCTCCTGGCTACCACGCAGAACCAAGTGCACCACTTCCTCCTCATGAAGAACACCCTGAAACTGCTCCGACTAGCAGCAATCCTCCCAATTGAAGATATGTTGCAGACTGAGATACATTCTAGTGGAAATGAAGGATTTTTCAGGAGATTTGATTTGCCAATTGGTATGGCTTTTGTTATGATCCTCCCTGTCTCTATATGACTAATATCAATATATATGATTGTTTCTTGAGCATGTGTCTGTTTTTACATCTATATGGCGCTGTTTAGCACATATCAGCATAATTCATGTTTGCTGTGACAAATGGTTCTTTCGATCAGGACCCTGTTATGTGAACTATCAAATTTTGCTCTTGAGATCGCTTCGACTCATCTTATAAATTTGCATGATTTATGTGAATCAAATGAAGCAATTTTCCATGCATTTTGGTGTTGATAACTTGATATATGATTGCTAAAGTGAATGGCTGGTTCTGTCCAGTGGCGAACTACTATTTGAAGCTAGGAAGCCAGCAGCGTATCCTGGGTGAGATGGAGAATCAGTCATGAGCTTACTTTGCTTGTTCAATTGTACGTCTTTGCCATAACTTCTTTGATGCAATTTCGTCCAGGGTGAATGGCTGGTCATGGCTGGTCATGGCCTCACACACTTTTCAGAATCATGACAATTCAGATGGATGCTCTAAATCTCATTAGTATCTTTATGCGTATGTCTACGATACGTATGTATATTAAGTAAACTATTTTCATACAGCAGTAGATCGGAGCTACGCATTGGTACACTAGCTAACCTAATCTCGATATAGTATACAACTCGGAACTGGTATACTGCTATAACAAGTTGGTCTACATTTATTGTACCGATACGTTAATCTATCATATAACTAATTGTAACTTTATTTCTTTTTATTTATCAGTTTGAAGGTAGATTCTTATCCGGAATGGGCCCTTAGGCCATCTCCAATTGTGAGAGGATAAAATTGCTTGCGGGCTAAATTTTACTCCAGATAATCACCATTTATGCAAATAATAAGGGCTATAATTTCTGCCATCTTCGATCCTTAAGGTTATAAATTTAAATGTCATGTTATTTTATTGCTTTTCATTATGTATTTCAATTATATAGTATTTTATAACTATGCTACTATTTTTACTCTTATATAATTAGTTTTGTGATCAAATCTTATTAATTTTTTTAATATGATTTTATAGTGACACGTATCACTTTGTAAACAATTATATGAATTCTTAACAGCAGTAGCTGCATCATGCTTTAATCTGAACCATTGATTTGTTAATCTGATTTATTTGGATCTTCAGTGTGGTCCCCACAAACAAAGAACCCAAAGGCTATACAAAGAGTTAGGTTTAGCCCACCCCTTAGCCTTTTAACTCCCAAAATCAGTTTTTTAGCCTAGACCTGAGTTGGAGATGAAAATTGGTATTATTTAGGCTATATCCACCCCTTAGCCCAGAATTAGAGATAACCTTAAAATTATTGACATAGGGTAAGGTTGTAGTGGCTAGTAGCCCATGACGCAAGGGCACTGATATCCCAAATATACACTTTTAAGTTTTTTTTGGTGCATCAACCATTTATGAGTTTCAAAGTTGCTATATATATCTGGGGTAATGCAGAGGAAGCCAGATGGATGGTTTTAATTTCCTACTTTACGAAGTGGAATTGTGAAGCAAAGCATCGAGTGTTTTGAGTTTCAGAAGCAACTGTGATGCAAAGCCTAACATTTAAACACCACAGACCACACGTTAACAAGAGTAAATGAAAATCCATCTGCGTGAGTTTGTTCACAGAGCCATGATCAGTTTTTCAAAAAGTCAAAATAAATAAATAATTTGTAATTTTATGTAGATAATAAATAATGAGAATAATCTAGTTTTGCCCAAATTTCCAAACAATATTTTCATATTAAAGATTCCAACCCGAATCCAATTATGAAATCTCTTCTCTCTCACTGCACACCACATAATGCATCTTTCTTATATCATAGGAGAGGCGCTTTAACATCATCTTATTGGAATTGGAGTGAAAACACTCTTTTTTACTATTTGTTTCAAGATATTGTATTTATATTTATATATTTTATTTACTTACAGAAGCTATGAAGAATAAATGAATTGGATGTCCTTCAAAAGTCACTATCTACATGGAAGGTTAATGAACCTGTGAAAAATTTCCTTCAAAGCAAGTTAAGAAAAATCCAATAGACAAAACAATCTCCATTACATCGTACCAAATTATCAATCAACTTGTGATTAATTAGTCAAGGTAGAGAGGTACAAGTATAATGCCATCATGGCTCATCATGATGCCAAAACTTTATAGTAGAAATACAAACCTAAAGTACTCATTAAAAATCTTCAAGATAAAAGTACACAAAAAGAAACTCCAAAATAATAATGTCTGTCACCAAACAAAATTCATTCCAAAGCAATAAAAACTCAATAAATTGTTGGCAATTTAGTTGGATATAATAAAAATCCATGGAAAGTCCTTATTAAGTGTGGTAGCATTGACTTGACTGACTCTGGCAAGATCCAAACAAATAGATGGGCTACCTGCCCAACAACATCAAACTTCAAACCTCCTTAATTTAGTCACCACCCTTTAATCCCATTAAAAAAAAAATTATACCTTAAAATTCCTAATAGAACAAAATTAACACTTGCAATCCTTCTAAATCAAAATTAGAAACCCAGAAGAAACATCTCAGACGGAAAATGAAATGGGGATTAAAGATTGAAAATTTTGTAGTATTTCTATTTCAATATTAATATCAAAATATACAAAAACAAGAGAAATAATCCAAAACATTTCTCTTTTTTTTTGTTTTTCTCAAAACAAGACATCAATTTTTTCATGTATATATACATTTTACAATATCCCCAGCAGCCTCATCAGACCAAACTCTACTCACTGTAAAAATCACGGTGGAGCTCCAGCTCCGACTCGGCGGCGGCCCAGAGCCGTCGATTAAACTCCTCGCTGGCCTCATCAGGCAAAAACGCCGTCCGGCAAAGCGGACACGTCTTTTGGTCGTGGTCCATCCAACGGTCCAAACACGCCCGGTGAAAAATGTGCTTGCAATTCGTCAAGCACCTGATCTCCTCACTGCCCTCGAACTCGTACAGGCAGACGGCGCAGCTCTCCGGCGGGTCTCCGGCGATGTCCTCAAACCTGATCACGGGGAGAAATTCCCGGATCAGGAGGACCGACGCAGGCGTCTGGCACCCGGGCAGCAGCTGGGCCCGGGTCTCAGGCCAGATGCCCGCGTCGGTCTCGAAGAAATCGGAAAGGCCCAGAAAGTGGAAGAGCGAGAAAATGAGGTTGCGGATGAAACCCAAAAGAGAGAGGGTGCGGAGGAAGAGGTTGGGGAAGAAGACCTCTGTGTAACCCACTGGGAAGCCCATTCCTAGAGAGAGAAACTGGGTGTGTTTCTAGAGAGAGAGAGATGGGTTCGTTTCGTTGAAGGTGGAGGCTTTTTATAGAGCGAGAAGTTGCTAAAAATGAGAATCTGCCTTAAGTGGAAGCTTCTGTTTCGGCTGTGCAGGTTTTCCTTCTTGGTTTGATAGTCTCCCTGGCTGTGACGAAGACCCTGGTCTGCGATTGGGTGACGGTCTGGCACCGAAGTTGCGCACGTGTCACGTGTGTTATTAGGAAGGAGCTACGAAATGGTATTAGTGAGTAAGTAAGGAGTATTTAAGGTGTGGGTTTTGTCCGGCCATAACTGACCATGTTACGTGTTAGGCGACCTTTAGGATATCTGGATATATATAATAAAATTATGGATGTGGCCACTGTCATCCTATAGTTTTCTTTGTTCATTACATCCACATTAATATCAATTACTAGATTTACTTATGTAACTCATTTCTCTTTCCTATTATTTCCTTCATCATATGACATATCAAACTAAAAAAAAAAAAAAAAATTGTTTAACCAAAATTTCTCATTTAATTTATATTAATTAAAAATACATACTAGAATATATTAAGGTTTCTTAATAAAATCATAATTTGATTTACTTCCATTTTTTTTTAATTTTTCCATTCAGTTTCAATTTTTGTTTATTTCAATCCATATCAAAAAGTAGTAAGTGCTACTATGAGCAATGAAGAAAATATCGATTTTTTTTTCATGTTTTAAATTTTTATTTTCGGGGTTCATATAAAGGAATTGCAAAGATTTAACAAATTAACGATGAGGAGGTAACAAAAAGATAAAAAACAAAATTGTAATAAATTGAAATTTGGTTGGAGAAGATGAAGATTAATGTTATCAAAAGAAAAATTAAGTAGTTTTGTGTTTAATCAATTAGTTATGATTTAGTTTTTCTTGCATATTTAAATTTTAGAAAATTAGTATACTTATTAGTCATTTTTCATTTAGATAATATAGTCTTTCAATAATTCAAAAATTTATAGGGTGAACAAAAAAAATAATAGAACAACAATAGCCGCATCCTAAAACCATATATTTTTCAATGACATACTTGCCTCTTCATTTTGGATATAAATTTTTTGGCCAAACCTCTTCAGTTTGGGAGCTTATGATTTTTTTATTATTATGATTTTTTTTTTCTCTTGGTCATGTTACATTGTTACTCAGCTCTTGGTCAGCTTGGACCCACTATAGTATTTTGAGAAGATTTTGTCTTTAAATAATATATTGTGAAACAGTAATAACTAAAGTAAATTATTACAATAGATGACTTTCTTTATATTTATTAAGACATACGAATATTGAAATGGGAGTTGACCCTACTTCAAAATAAAGTTTGCCTCGTGCAACTGGTTGAAGAACCATGACCCTTCCTCTAGTATATTTGGAGAAGGTCTTGTGTTAGAAAGGTTATGAAGGGCTCTCTGTGTTTTTAAAGAACTCCAAGTGAAAAGTAATTTTGAAATATTTCTTTCAATTATTTGCATTGAGATTTGATTATAGATTGTCGGTCTTATTCATTTGTTATCCACATTCGACAATATGTTCCTCTCAATTCTTGTTTAATTTATTGTTTTCGGCTCTAGTTTTCGTAAATGGCCTCTCTTCTGAAAAAATGTCTGTGTATGAAGGAAAATATATGTGTACAACATTTAATAGATAAAGTATCTCTCACGTCTCTTTGTGTTGTATAGCTCATAAAGAAAGCATTTTTAAGTGCCACTAATCATTTCATGGCAAGCAAGGAAAGAGACACCCATATACTAATAGAGGGGAATACATCTTGGCATGAAATAATTAATACTAACTACATGCTTACATGGGATTTTTTTATCCATGATAACCTTAGAATGTCTTTATGAACATCTCCAATAGATTTCTAAATGAATTTAAGTAAATTAAAAAAAATTACTTTAACTATGTTTTATACTATGCTCCTAGAATAAAAATATCACAAGCTTCTAATTTTTTTTTTAATAAAACATTAAGCGTCAATAGTTCCCAAATATGAGAAGAGAGAAAATGACACATTATTTTAACTTTATCCTTTTTTTTTGGGTTTAACATATTAACTGCCATAGGGCAGTGAATTACCATGAAGCATCGGGCATCTTTATATTTGTGCACGTGTAAATTTGAAGAAATTATTGGTTCACGTAATGTTAGAAGATCAGACAATTCTTAAAACTTTAATCTATATATAATTAAGCCAAGAGTTTCAGAATAACAGTCTTATTTAACTAATATCGTGCTCATGTTATTGGTCAATGAATATACATGGAGAAGATATTCTAAATCTATATATGTGTGGTCTCACACTCTCACTCAGCTTAAAATGTTATATTATCTTATCAGAAAACCAGGCTTAAAGGTACATTAGTGATTATAATATTAATAATGGACTTGTTTATTGATGGTAAGTAAATGAAAGCAGCTAATTTCACATATTATAGGTCCCAATAGACCTCTATTACCTCCCAATAGACCTGAACAAATAAAACTTTAATTAAAAAAAAAAATTACATCAATTTAAAACATTTTTTACCCCCAATAAAACCTTTTTTTTTCTTTTTTTTATCTTTTTGAGCCTTTTGCCCCCATTTTACACACAAAAAAAGAAAGAGGAGAGATGAAACCCAATGTTGCAGTCATTAGACCAAAAGAAGGGACACTTGCAAAGAGAGCATGATTGCGAAAACAAGCAGCGTGGACCAGAGCACGAAGCAATGAACATCCAGGCCAAGCCTAGCCCCACCGCAACGACTCGGCGGAGATAGAAACTCATACCCGAAACCAGTTCAGTCAGTCTCAGACTCTCAATTCCACCATTTACAAATTCTCCAAAATTCTCCGATAACCAAATAATCCAAATGATAAAATCAATATAAAAATAATGGCTTCACCGGTCTCTCTATCATCGCCGTCTAATTCAACCGTTTCCAAAGGCGTTATCTCTTTCTATTTTATTACCGGATCGCCGGAACTCGATGGTTCAGCACCAGCAGCGCTGAGTCAACTTAGACCGAGTTAACCGAAGAGCTACAAGCTCTTAGGCGTTTCAGAGACGAGTTCATTTGTCGAAATGAAAGCGTCGTTCCACAAATTGGTGAAACAGACTCACCCAGACCTCAGAACGATTCCGACGCTCCTCGCTGATTTGTTCAAATCCTCGCCGCCTATGACATTCTATCTCCACGCAATAAAAAAGAGGCATTTGCAGCACTGGTGGTCAAGCCCAGCCCACCGCGAGTCCGAATGTCAGCAAGTGCGGACGACAGATCATTAGCCGGATTAAGCCTTAACGACGGCGCTGAGAGAGAGAGAGAGAGAGAGAGAGAGAGAGAGAGAGAGAGAGAGAGAGAAGTGCAGAGGAGGAGAGAGAGTCTGAATGAGAGGTAGCTGTCATTTTTTAATTATTTAAAGATTAAAATTATCATTTGGCACTTGAATTGGTTAGTTGAGAATTGAAAACTCTTGGTGTAAGTGGGAAAACTCTTGATTGCGTGCTTCGGGTGAAGGATCATTTTTTTAGTTGTACCAAATTTAATTTATTATCTTGTGTGAATTATTGTACAGCAATTACATGTCATCTTGATACCTTTGCATCCACTATCCCTTCGACATCCAATCCAGCGTCACCTGTTGTCGCCTCCATTCCAACTTCCTTCAGGTGAACACCATTGGATCCATCACCTCCATGATCAATAACTGCAGCCTCGAACCACTCGACCTGCAACTGTCCTATCACACCCTTGAAATTGAATAAAGTAATTCAAATCCGAAACCCGAAAACTCAACAAACATAAGAAGACACTTAAATTTTTTTTAATTAAAATTAAGTAACAAAACAAACCGAGCTCACAATGTAAATACAAACCCGTTCTTTAGAGTCACATATTACACTACCGAGAGTTTACAAATTAAACTGAATGACAATTCAATAAGTAAACACACTCACTACACAACAGAAGAATAAAACTAACGTACACTTCAACGTCCAAGCTATAACAGCAACCAAACCTCAGCTTCGATGACTGTTACTCCGACATACACAAAAACCCCTACACCGTGGAATAGTGTACTGAGTTGAAAATACAAACCAGGTAAGTTTTTGCAAGCTCGTGTGAGTAAACCTAAATAACCACAAAAACGTCTTTCTGACTCGAGGATAACAATCAACACAATTATTAATTCTAACAACGAAGTCCTTTTCCTTTTTCTTTTTAGGAACACACATGTCACAACCGTGACAACTCAAATCATTCTAAATGAAAACCTATAATCCCTGCATAGAAAATTAGTTCAGGAGATCACCCAAAAGCACTCAATCCAAATAATAGTAATCCCTGTGTAGAAAATTAGTTTAGGAGATTACAATTAAATCAACAATAGAATTCATAGTAATCCAAATCTCACGTATAAATTAAAGAAAAAACACTAGAAACATTCTCCGAAACTACGTAACCCCACGCATCACCCCCATGCCTACAATGACAGACATACTAGAGCTCTAACTGAATCGTAACCTGTCACCTCGGCCGAGGTTCAATCTTACGATATCATGCACTGCGGTTATCACTATAACCGTCGAATTTGCCCTCAGAACAATATTTACTTCGATTACTATTAAACCGTCGAACTTTGGACGTCCCTGTCCGCAGAACAATCATACTTCGGTTATCATTAAACCTTCGAACTTCAGATCGTTCGGCCCTCAGAACCCTACATTCTCTACCCTCTATACAACCCACAATGTTAACCATGATTATCGAGTCCACATTCATTAATAATCATTAATACAATTAATCGTGGCAATTTCAAAATCAATATCATACTATAACCAAAGTTATCACAATTCCACGCACCTCAATATCACACCATTTCATATATATATATATATATATATATATATATATATATTCAAGTAACTATATATATTATATACAGTCCTTCTTGGCTAAAGACGTCCTTACCTAAACTTAGGTACGGATTTGATGTTTTTGGACACTTTTTTATCACATATTCACATCTTAACCGTTCAGTTTTTAGGTCATAATGTATAGATCATCTTTGTAAAATTTCAGCCAAATTGATGATCATTAAGGCATCCAAAACTGCAATTTACACGAACAAACCGAATCTGTCGAACCAGAACCGTTTGTGTATATTGTTGTAAATTACAGTTTTGGATGCCTTAACGATCATCAGTTTGGCTGAAATTTTGCAGAACTGATCTATACATTAGGACCTAAAAACTGAAAGGTTAATATGTGATCGAAAAGTGATAAAAAACACAAAATCCGTTCCATAAGTTTAGGTAAGGATATCCTTACCTGAGAAAAGTTATATATATATATATATAGACACACACATGGTCATTCACTCAGGAATGCCACTAATACCAACTATAGTTCATACGTACCAAAAATCGAGAAAATCATTTTTATACTTGAAAACTTATTTTACTATACCTGTGAACTACAGTTCTATGAACCGTAATCGATCAAGTTCATATCATTTAAAAACAAATCTTCATTTACGAAAACGATTTCACAATTATCAATTAATTTCGAATATTAAGTAACTCGGTTCGTAAATGAACCAAATGAGATTTACTCACCTTTAAATCCAACTGCGTTTTCTTAGCAACATCAAAATCACAATCACTAATGTCCATCCAATACAAATCCGTCAATTACCTAATCAAATACGATCTCAACTTAGCAAACGATTCATAATACACACTTAAATGACAATCCAACGGTCGGATTCTAATTTATACAATGATCCAAAGGTCGGATCCTCACTGGTCGCCTTTTGAATAGTCATTTCTCAATTATATGAAGATCCAACGGTTGGATCTTCATCCGTGACCACACAAACGCGTAAAACTAGCATGCATCCACTTTTTCTAAAATGACCTTATAATATATCAAAATGCTCGTATTGATACGTATATGAATAAACTGAAAACATAACACAAAAATAAGGTCGGACAGGCTGCCAAGCGCCGTCGGCAGTGGGCGGTCAACTCCCGATCAACCGTGAGGGTCAACGGGATCAACCACCTCCTATGGAGGATAAGGCCATACCAACATGTTCATATTGAAGAGATGAGCAACCTTCATACTTGGAGCTAAGCGAGATTCAGTCTAGATTGTCCTAGATCAAGCTTGAAAGTTGAATTAATCTCGGCCCTCCAATCATATTCCAGATTCGTTGTGGCCTATATGGGGATGATCAGGAGGAGGAGGAGATTCCAGAATCGGGGAGAAGTAGGCCGACAAGTCGCCGGAGACTGAAAAATCGGTCGGATCTCGATCGTGCGACTGAAGGTGGCTTCGATCTCCTTCTGGGGTGCTCGACCGGTGAAGCTGACACCAGGGATAGACGGAGGGAGGCGAGAAGCGTCGGTCTGGGGCGGGGTCCTCAGTCGTCGACCACCAGAAAGGGTAGTTTCCAGCTGGGTCGGGTCTAAGGAAAGAGAACGGAGTGTTTCTAGGGAAGAAAATGAGATTTTCGGAATTTTTGAGATTTATGAAAAAATCCAGAATTTCTTATATTTATAGAATTTTTCCAATTTTCTATCGCTTATAACTTCTTCATATGAACTTCGATTTTTGCGTTCCATATATGCACAGACTCGTATCTACGCGCTCTATAACTTTTGTGAATGAAGTTTTTACAGAATTCTAACGTATAAAAAGTCAAACTCGTACCCCCTAAAACGTGTATTTCGAATAATTAATCGTCCAAAACAATTTTGCTATATCTCAAACCACGAAATCGCTCTAACAAACACATTAATAATTCCTGAAGCATTTAGAAATTAATAACGAATTTTTTGGGTATTACATGTCCCACCACCACAAGGGTCGCGTCGTCAACAGCCAAAGCGATCATCCTTGAATGTCGGCCATGCTGCACACCCAAAGTCGAGAGTCGAGACCTGTCTAATGATGAACAGTCTTCAGCCTCCAAACTAGAAATCTACCTTGAACTTATTCATCACCGGCATCGTATGTAGACGAACCACCACGGGTCACTACCTACGACGAGCCATCGGCCTCCAGCAAGATCGACTAGAAGAAAGAAAAGGAAAAAGTTCCTACCAATAAACCGCTTGACACTGAAGGACTCCTCCATCGCCACCCAAACCCACAGGTTGACCAGAAAGATTAGAAAAACCAAGCCTTTTGTCCAAAATTGCTAGAATGCCACCGAGATACCCTGACAGCGATCCCAACCTCTCGAGAGAATGCAAGCACATGTGGGATAACCCACTTTGATACTATGATGAAGTACTAAGGGGTTCACATCTAAAATTAATTGACAATGGATAGAGTGACCCAAACCCTTATAAATCTATAGACAATGTCCTTATTTTCCCGTGTGGGATCTATACTATTTTTCATTTTTTATTTAAGATTAGATAGAAAATATAAAACTTTTAATTTTTATTTTTATTTTTTTAAACATTTCATTAAGTGTTAGTTTATAGTATAAAATTTTATTTATAAATGAAAGACTAACACCACAAAATCAAATAGTAGTCAGGAGGTAAAATGTTTGTTTTAAATATATATCTAGAATAAACTTAAATAAGAGCAAGGGTGAAGGACATATAAAAATGCTACTTTAAGGTACGGTCATCTAAAAATTACTTGAAAAAAATATATATTATTAGAAATCCATGATTTTGGATTTCGAAGAAAATATGGTCTTAAGACTGAAACATTTTTATTTATTTTTTTTACGAGAAGAGGTTAGCGCATTATATATATTCAGCAAGCAGTACAAATACGAAACACCCTTATGAGGTCGACAGGAATAAGACACAGGAAACCCCTAGCTAGTACACCAACCTTTTAGGAAATCCACGCACCATTATTTCAAACAAAGATCAAAATTCTCTGAAGTTAAATAAGTAAAATGATCCTCAGAGAATTTGATCTTTGCGACATGATAAAAAAACTAAATGTTAGGAATGGAAGATGACAAGTCACCTTCCATCCCCTTCAAAATTAAACAAGCCCAGTAGGCCCACCAGTTAGCCCACAAAGGCCCAGCCCACATGGCAATTACGAAGGACACCCTAAGAACTGCTAAGGGCATCCTACCACCACCTATGACTTGCCTTGCCGCTGCAAAGCTCCGACACAGAGTCACTGCTAGACCATCATGTTCAGGCCGATTCCTACCCCAGCCATCAGCGTCACCTAGGAGAGTAGATCGAGCCAGATCCCTATCTTTCACCATCCGTCGATTGCTGCCCTCATCTCCAAAATCAACCATATAAAAACACCCCAAACGGGATCCATCAAGACGCATCAATTCACCACGAATAGTCCTTGCCGACCACAGGATTTTGTGCTCGACGACCTGGTTTGTGCGCCACCACTAATGCTACCATCAGAGGGCAGAAACACTCTCCACCTCCAAGGATCGATTCTGCTATTCGCAGTACCTCCTTCACCCAACACATAAGGAACCAAAATTAGATCCAAACCCGGATCTAATAGTCCTCCACTAAAGCAGTAAACATCGAGCATTAGGAAGAGGAAAAACAAAGAAAAATATTCAGCAACGCGCCCCAGGACAACATAGAACATGCCATAGGAAGGATAGATTGTGGCAAGAGCCATAGTTTTGGGAAATTTGTCGAAGATGGGAGACCAACGAGTAAACCCTAGTAGAGCGGCTAGGTCACAGAAAAGAAAGGGAATGCCAATTGGTTTTTCTTCAAGACTGAAACATAAATGAACTGATGGAATTACTTGAAAAAAAAAACAGAAAAACATATTATTAGAAATCAATGGTTTTGGATTCTGGAATGAGGAATTTTAAATACACACCCTCAATTACTCAATGCACATCTCTTATTTTTTTTGTCTCATTTTCCCATCTAACTTCCATCTATGACCCTTCTCATTAAATAGATATATGAGAAAAATTAAAAACAAAAATTAGGTTGGCTATGTATCATAAATTTTTATTTAATACATTCTTTTACTACAATTGATTGATTGTGGAATTAATTGCTAATTAATTCGGGAAGATATCAATATGGTAGTTACTAATTATTTTCTTCTTTTTTTACATCAATGAAGCTGGTTTGAATAACTTAACTTTCTTACCTCTATTGTTCTTCAAGTTGAAAAACTTGATACCTCTAAGATTTTAAAAGATTCAATATATGTCAATATCCTCATGATCTATATAGTAATAGCCAATATTAAAATCGGTAAAGAATGAGCTATGTGTTCAAGGAAATCCAGATTATGTGTCTGGCCCAAACTCTAGGTTACTTGATCTAGTGGTAATAGAGTTATAGAAGGATTTAGAATCCTATTCAATGTAAAATTACTTTCCTTGTATGATTGAGATTCTATGCATTGTAATCCTCTATATAAAAAGGCCTCTATAATCAATGAGAATACACAGCGAATTTCTCTCAATTTCTGATTCCCTAAAACACGTTATAAGCACGATCTCTAACCCTAGCCCTAAAAACCAAAACCCTAAATCTCCACAGCCCCCGCAGCTACCCCTTACAGCGACCTCGCGGCATCCCCGCAGCGGCCCCACAATAGTCCTCGCTGCATCTTCTCAGCATCCTCGCGACATCCCTGCAGCATCCTCATGGCCTCGCGACATCCCCGCAGCAGTCGCATCCCCGTAGCGGCCCCACAACAGTCCTTGCGGCATCTATGCAGCGTCCTCGCGGCCTCGCGACATCCTTGCAGCGACCTGTAGTATCCCTGCACTGCCAAGCCAACAAATTTTCCGGCCAAGATTTCTGGCATCTTTTCGAGGTAAACTTTTCTAAAATTTCCCCTTTTTGAAGTTTTTCAATTTCTTCTTCTTTTCTCGGGGACTTCCAACATCCCCTCTTCTACCCCCCTTTCTTCATCATAGGGGAGACCTAATTAAGCCGAACTGTGGGGGTTCGTGCTCACTCCAAGCTTGGAGCTTGTTGAGATCTCCAAACTTAGAGTTTGTAGAGAATTTATGATTGACCACTTACGTCATTGTTTCGATCTAATACAATACCACTTGGAATTGAATTTCTTGGAAGCGATTACGCTCAGAAATTCCTAATTTGTTGGAAGCGACTACGCTCAAAATTTTATATGTTTTCGTCATAGCCTTTTACGCTCCGAAACTAACCCTAATTTCTTGTTCTCTTTCAGGATGAGTAACCTGAACAAACAGGACTTCGCTCTATTGGGAACAACTAGCTCTGGACATCACAAGTGGGTTCGTGATGTTCGCCAGCATCTCAAGGCCGATGGAATCCTGGATACGATTCTCGGCCCTAGGCATGACGTGGTAACTGTTGAGCAAGCTCAAGCTTTGGAAGCAAATAGAGCAGCCTTAGAGGCAAATAAGGCGAAAGCCATCATCCTAATGACTCGTCATATGGATGATTCGCTCCAGTATGAGTATATAAATGAAGAAGACCCCAGAAGGTTGTGGGTCTCACTCGAAGAAAGATTTGACAACGTCCGTGACTCCTTGCTTCCTGAACTAGAAGTGAGATGGCATAGCCTTCGCTTATGTGATTTCAAGCAGTTCTTGACTACAACTCGGAAGCACTTCGCATTAAATCTTTAATGGAATTCTGTGGTAAAGAGATCACAAATGCGATGTTGATTGAGAAGACTCTCTCTACCTTCCTCATCTCTGCATTTATGGTTTCTAAAAATTATCGAATTGATGTTGCTGCAGGACGAATCACAAGGTTTCATGGGCTCATTGAGCTATGAATGTCGCAAAAAGCATGACAACATCCATGTGAAGAACTATAATTCGAGATCCGTGGGAACATAACATATTTCGGAATCTAATTGTAGTCGTGCCCCAAAGAAAGGGCGTCAAGAGCGAAACCTAATCTTAGGAATACATTTGGACGTTTCGGTCCATATAATCGCTCTACTTGGGAAAGTGACCGCCAAAATAGGTAAACACGGAACCGAAGAGGTCAACATGGAAAGAGAGAGGGAGGCAACGGCTCTGGCCATGTTGGTTGCACCACCAACACTAAGAGCCATCCTAATGACACTTTTAAAGCACCTTAATCAATGGAGTCTGAGCATAGAGATGTATGTTCTCGATGTGGAGTATCCGGTCATTGGGCACACATTTGTAGAGCTAGTGAAGAAATTGTCACCGCCTACAAAGCATATTGTGAAGCAAGAGAATCTCACAATGTGGAACAAGAAGATCAAGATGATGATCTAGAGTGAAAGGTTAAAGACTACAAATCTGGCTGGGATCAATAGATCGCCAATTCTGTTTAAATCTTTATTTTTCTAAGAGATGTAATAGGCAATCGCCATATTATTTTTGTAGTAAATGCCTATGGTTTAGTCTTTCTTCAAAGTAGACTTACTCAAAGTAACTGTGATGTCTAGGAAGGTTCTGAGATTAGTGATACTTAAGCGAGCCTTGCTCCACTGACATCTCTCTACTTACCTAGTCACATTTATTTGGGAATTACCGAAAGAAGTTAGATGACTACCATTGTTTTGCATTAGCTAGCATTTTGGATTAGATTTTCTTTGGTCAAAGAGACAATGATGTAACTCCGTTGGCTTATGAATAAAATATCGAGTTCTTTTCATTATGACTCCATTTTGATTCTGAGCATATTACATTGTGATTATGATGGCTGGGCCATCAGTATTAACTCAAGGACATGGAATAACCCAAGTTCACTTTGCCAAATGTCACCTTGATTACTGTCACTCTCTACACTCCTAGAGCAAATCGCACCTATGAATAGCCAACGGATACCATGCGAAAATACATGTAGAAAACGAAAATGAGTTCTTTTGCAATACCTCTAATGATTGCGAACAAATGCGCATCTTAGAGAAGTTTATATGTCTCTCTAGTGGACTCTATGTCACTATTCGAGCTATTAATCCAATAAAAGTTATGAGAGAAGATCTCTTGGATTTAGACACATATTGGCTTTGTCACGACAGATAGGTCATCCTAGTTATGATATGATGATCCGTCTACAAAAGACTTCACATGGACATCTTTTCTCTCGAGCGAAACGAAGCATGAATCAAAAGTTGATTCTTGGACTTAGCAAGACCACAACAAACGCAACATCTGGCGCTGCAGCTGTCTTGGGCCGCCAACATCCCTTGTGATAACACCATAAATGGCGCTAACCATGAGCATGAAGCCATGGTTGTTCCTCCCAATGGCCATGACGCCATACATACTAATTCCCATGGCTCCAACGCCATGATGAGAGATGTAGTCACACAGTTTGCTTCTAATAACGTTAGAGACGCTCAGGCCCAACCAAAATCCTCATTGGTTGATTCCAAGGCCTCTCGCTCATTTTGCAAAGCCTGTTCCTTCGGGAAATTAGGACTGAGACGGTCCTTTGCAAAGGATATGAAAATACTCATTATGTTCTTACATTGAATCCGTGGGGATTCTGCAGACTGATTCAACCAACTTGCGGACGTTTAAATATCTTATGATGTTAGTTGACAAGCAAACACGCTGGTCATGTGTTGTCCTATTGTTCACTTGTAAATGCTGCTTCTACTACACTTCTAGCAAATACCTTATGACAACGGGCTCACTCCCCGGATCATCCTATTCCGTCAATTGGACTTGACCATACTAGAGAGTTTACATCATGGTTATTGCATTGGGACTAATGTTGGACATTATATTCCCATAAACACACCTAATTGGTCTCACGGAAATGACTACGATGGTAGTTTGGACATTGGTAATGCGCACTAATTTCCTTGTATCCTCTTGGGATGATGCAATATCGCATGTAGCTATATTAATTCGTCTACGACCCACTGCCACTCAACCTACCTTTGTGTTACAGCTAGTAACTGGGTATAAGTATCGTACTTACGCATATTTGAGTGTGCCTTTATGTGCCAATTGCGGCGCCACAACGCTTTATGATGGGTCCTCACAGACGAATGGGCAACTACGTTGGATTTAAGACTCCAATAATCGTCTGCCACTTCATGCCCTTGCTAGGCGATCTCCTTACCGCTAGATTTGCAGGTTGTCACTCTACTGAGACAGTCTTCCCGTCGTTAGGGGGAGATAAGAACATGGATGTTCAACAGGAATGACAGGAATTGTTGTGGTCTATCCCCACTATGTCTCATCTCGATCCTTACTAAAAGTGACGAGATCACACATCTGCTGCAAATATGCCTGCAAGGAAGTACGTCCCTACAAGAGGACGTAGCGCCATCCTACATGGAGGTAGGCATGGTGCCAACGCCAAAGAGAGTGGAACTCTGGCGTTACAGGCCATGGCCCCAGCTAGGATGCGTGGGAGGCCCGTGGGTTCGAAGGATATTTTGGCACAACTCAATCCTTGGATCATTAAGACTCAAAATCCGTCTCATGAGTATCTTCCAGGTTATGGTTATCGTTGGGGGACGCCTTGATATCAGAACCTATTCCTGAGAATATAGAGCTCTATGAAACTACACTAGTGTACATGAGACGTGGGATAGAAACTCCATCATAATTGATGATGTAGTTGAGCATTTCGTTGCGCATGAGTTTGTTGAGTCCGATGATATCGAACCACTCTCCGTTGAAGCATGAATACCAACGTAGAGAGATTTGGCCTAAATAGAAATATGTGATCCAGGTTAAGTTGGATACTCTAATGAAGAGGAAGGTTTTTGAGCCAGTGATGCCAACACCTCCTATCATAAAACCTGTTGACTAATGGGTCTTCATTAGAAAGTGTGTTGAGAAAAAGATATGGTAATCTCGCCTTATAGCGCAAGGCTTCTCACAAAAACGCCCTGGAATCGACCACGATGAGACATATTCTCTCGTAATGGATGTCATTGCACTCCGCTACCCTGTCAGTTTGGTAGTTTTCAAATAACTGATCATGCAGCTTACAAATGTAGTCACTACGTATCTATACGGGGATCTAGATACAGAATATACATGAAGGTTCATGGTGAACTTCGTCTACCCAAGTCAAGTGACTCTAGAACACGGAGCGCGTTTACAATAAGGTTGAAATTCTCACTAAAGTGACTACTTGATTGGGAAGGGATATGCCCACGCGTTTCCATAACAAGTTTCGGATTCTATCGCGGTTCATGTTGGACATGACCTTCATTGGAAGCTCTTAAAGAGTTAAGGGAAACCGCTGAACACTTGAAATCTGAGTTTGAGATGAAAGATTTTGGGAGAACACGATTATGTCTCAGTTTGGAACTTGAGCATCGTGTCGATGGATGCTTAGGCATTTTGACAAAGTTAAGCCTTCAAGCACCCCATAATCGTCTGTAGTCTTGATCCTGAAAGGATCCTCTTCGTCCAAAGGATGATGGCAAAGATGTGCTAGAGGCAATAGTGCCCCACTTAAGTGTAATACGCGTATTATTGTACTTAACTCAATGCACAAGACCGGACATCTCATATGTTGTTGTCACGCCCCGAATTTTAGAATAACAATTCAAAATCCGAAACATGAAAATACTACAAACTCAAAAATAGTCAACCTGAAAATTTCTTTTCTTAACATACCCACCACACAAAATAAAAACAACCCGAATAGTGTCTCGGTTAATTATTACAAACTCAAATCCAAAATGTAATGTAAAGCTCTAAATGAGCATACACACACCTCACAACTAAATAAATAACAAAACTGCTATAACACCTAAGCAGCTCGGTCACCTCCCTGGTTATCCTGACCTGCAGGAATATCCGCTACACCATTGAATAGTGTACCGGGATTGCAACAACACAAAACCCGGTAAGCTTATGAAAGCTTGTATGAGTAAAAGAATGAATTGTTACTTAATTTAATCTCATTTATTCTCACACACAGCAACACTCAATTATTTCCACATATGCAAATAATAAACAATCTCAATCAACACCAATTCAATATATCATGACAACCCCACTCACAACTTTTCCCACAACTCTCATCATCGTATTTATAAAATACGGTACTTGACAGACTAGAGCTCTAACTGAATCGTAGCCCGTCACCTGGCCTAGGTTATGGCATCCGACATATTTATCAATTATTGTATTTCATCAATATGTATACCTATATACATATTTAGAACGTCCAATAATTCCACATACTCAACCAATCGTATCCCATCATCCACACTAGGATTAGAGCGTCCGATTCCCACACCAGTCATTACGTCGACCCTAAACCCATAAATGAACACAACATATAATTTCACATACTGAAATCAACCCAACCAAGATACATCATATTATTATGGAATTACACAACTGTAATAAAATCAACTCATCAATTCTACACAATCATATCATAAATCAAACAATCCACTCATCAATATATATTTTCCACGTAAATATATATATACGTAATCATCCACTCAGGAATGACCACTAATACCATCTATAGTTCACACAAGAAAATTATGAAATTCATTTGTATAGTTAAAATTCATTTTACTTACCTATGGACCGTGGTGATTCAAGTCCATGAAATTTTAAAACAAATATTTAATCCGCAAATATTTTTCACACAATTACCAAAATAAATAAATTAAAATGCTCGGTTCGTAATATGAACCACGTGAGTTTTACTCACCTCGAAACTCCCGCTGCGTCTTCAATATAATTATAAATTATAATTTATAATTAACGCCGAATAGCCCACGAAATTAAAATCCGTCAATCACCTAATCAAATGTGATTCGAATTTAGCCAACAAATTCAACTCATAATTTAACCACTAATTAACGGTCAGATTCTAATTTACATTAAAATCCGACGAGCGGTTTCTCACGAATCGCTCCCCTAATTACCGTTTTTCACATATACGAAGATCAAACGGTCGGATCTTCGCCCATGACCACACAAAGCCTCTGGGACAGTCATATGATCATCATAACAAATTTACAAGTTCATCCAACGGTCATAATTTCACAGATCAAAAATCTAACGACCGAAATCGATCGAAATCACAAAATTCATAACTAATTCATACGATATCCTAAAAATGCGTATAATACGCCGAAATGATCGTATCGAAACATAGAATCATAAAATGGACAGAAACCAAATTTTAGACCTCCGGAGGTGGCCGGAAAAGGCCGCCGGAGTTAGGGACAGAGCCGCCACAGACCACCACCAATGGTGTCGGGGCCGAGCTTGTCCCCTTCGTTTCATCATTCTGAGCAACTTTCATAACTAGCACAAGACCTAAAAATGATCGGAAAGCATCGAAATTACCGATTTACAGTCGGCGGCCGGAAAAAATGCAGAAACCGGTGAGCTTGAAAACCGACGTGAAAACTGCAACCTCAGGCCCCGGTCCCTTCTGGAAACTTGTTCAGAACTTCCTTGCGAACTCAACAAGCTTGGAATCACAAGAAACGATCGTGTATAGCTCGAGATATCTTGATCGAAAGTTTCGGTATTTCGATCCGTTCGGGTCGAGCTCCGACGAACGTGAAAACGTTCGACCCAGTTCTGGTCCTTCTTGGTGCTTGTAGAGGAAGTTGAGGCGAGCTCAATGAGACAAGAATCAAGTGAAATGATGGAGTGTAGCTCGAGATATCGAGATCGAACCGAAAATGGACGTTTTCGGTTCGGGCTTCGCCGCCGCCGCCACAGGCTGCGCCGCCGTGTGAGACTGCCTCCGGGAGCTAGAGCAGCTCGAGACGAACGCCTGAGACTTGGTTTGAGGTCGAGAGGTGGTCTGTGGAGGGAGAACAATTAAGGAGAAGTTTTCCTCCCCTTTCGGCCGAGTACGACTGTGAGAGAGAGAGAGAGAGAGAGAGAAAAACTCAGTTTTTCAGAAACAGGAGGAAGAAGAAGAAGAAGGAAGAAAAGGAAAAAAAAGAAACCGGTAGGGAAAAAAAATTAGGGTTTCTAAAATTTTTCTATATATACAAGTTTCGGAAAACTTCGAAATTCGATAACTAATTCAGAAAAAATCCGATCTTCGTGTTCCGCACGTGCACGGACTCGTATCGACGAGCTCTACAACTTTCATGAAGGAAGTTTCTCCAAATTTCGTACGTAGAAAAAGTCGATTTCTCAACCCGAGTATTTCGTGCTTTTCGTTAAAATAAACGTTTCGAAACTTCGATAATTGTAAAAATGAATGATTATCGAACATAAATCGTGAAATCGTATAATAATCATTCGATACAATCACTCGGATTTAAAATGGAAATTGCGGGTATTACAGTTGTGAACTTGTTAGCTAGGTAATAGCTCTGCGCCAACGCGACGCCATTGGATTGGTATAAAAGATATCTTTCGATACTTGAGATGTACGATTGATATGGGCTTGTTCTATCCCTACAGAAAGATGATAAATTCGGACCCATCACACACCAGAAACACCTCTAACGCTGGCCTGCGTTTCCTATCCCCACCCAAAAAAAACATGTGTTTTGGAAGGTTTTGCTGATATTGGAAGGTTTTGCTGATATTGGGTATCTCTCTGACCCGCACAAAGGTCATTCCTAAACTGGTTAAGTGTTCACCATAGGTAAAGACCGTGATATCTTGGAGGTCTACAGAACAGACCCTAGTCGCTATATCTTCGAACAATGCAGAGATTATTGCTCTTCACAAAGTGGTTCGTGAATATATATGGATTGGATCCATAATTAAGCATGTTCGAATAGTTGTGGTTTGAAGTCTACCACAAATGAGCCTACAAGCGTTTAGGATAATGCTGCTTGTTTTGAACAAATGAGGCAAGGCTACATCAAAAGCGACAACACCAAGCATAATCAGCAACAACAAACTCTCCTCAAGATCAAAGTGAATTAGGTTCAATCTGAGGACAGTGCAACATGCTTGCTCACTAAGTCATTGCTTAAATTCCACTTTCGAGAAACATGTTGGTAGCATCGTTTGCGGAAGTTATCCGAATCCCCACGATCGTAGTCATCAGGGGGAGATGCAGACATCAGGGGGAGATGTCTACATGTATGGTCTCGAAACGTGAAGGGTGCGTTGTGCTCTTTTTCCCCTTCGACCGAGGTTATTTTTGTCCCACTGGGTTTTTATTACTAGGCAAAGTTTTTAATGAGGCATGAGAGAAGCACCACTTTTGGGCGACACAAGGGGGAGTGTTCAATGAAATCCAGATTATGTGTATGGCCCAAACTCTAGGTTACTTGACCTAGTGGTAATAAGGTTATAGAAGGATTTAGAATCCTATTCAATGTAGAATTACTTTCCTTGTATGATTTAGATTCTATGCATTGTAATCCTCTACATAAAAAGGCCTCTATTATCAATGAGAATACACAACGAATTTCTCTCAATTTCTGATTCCCTAAAACACTATGGTTGTTGTTTTGCAAATGCGCGAAGTGATTGATGATGATGTAATCATGTATCCAAGATAAATTTGATGGTTTTATAACCTCTTTCGATATCTTGCTAATTCTTCAAATAGACTCAATTATTTCATCTGTCATTGACGTTCACGTATGATGTTGAAGAGAGATCGATGGTATCTTGAAAATGAAGAGAAAATCTAACCTATAAGAATATTTAATTAATAATTTGATATAGAAAACATTTTTTTTTTTTTGTAGAATCTTCTTCATTTTTATTTTTATTTTTATTTTATGTTTATTTTTATTTTTATTTTTATTTATTTATTAATGAGAAGGGGTATAGAACTATAGATGGAAGTTTGATGACAAAATAATATAGGGACCGGGGTGTGCATTAAGTAATTGAGAATGTGTATATAAAAGTTCTCTTCTGGAATCTATGGTTTAAGGTTTTCTAGAAATTAATTTGAAAAAAAAAACATATTATTAGAAATTAATGGTTTTTGGATTCCAAAAGAAGTATGATCGCAAGGCTGAAACATCAATGAATTGATGGAATGCTGCAGGAGCGAGGTGTACAACCTAATTTGATTAGACATGAAAAACATACCAAATCCAAGCATAATGAGGATCGATAAATTGTGAGCTCTTTCTTAATTGTATGAGTGGTTGTGCATTTGAGCTTTTTCTTAGTTGATGGAGGGCAACTGCACAAACCTACTTGAGAATTTTGTTTGACCTCAAATAAAGTAAAAACTCAAAGATGTGTTACGTAACTTGTGTAATCTAAATTATAGACCATCCAACGACTTAAAAAACTTTTTACAATAGAACGCGCCCCACGCGCAAAGAAAGAAAAGCCCGACGGTGTGCTCTCTCTCTCCAGGCCGGACTCTGCCGGCATTCTGGCCAGGGAGAGGATGTTGTTTCGGAATCGCAGGACTTCAAGGCAGCGGCGTGGTCCATGGATGGAGGACGGTCCTTTGATCTTGGGTTGTACAGATCGATCTCGATATGTCCTTCTCGGATCAGAGGCGAATGCAGTTGAGGCGTAGCGATAAGGTGCGACTTTCCGACAGTGGGATCTAGTGTCATCGCATCTGAGATCTGGGTTATGGTTGATCAAATTGAAACACAACAATGATCCAGGGCTGTCTCATCTCCAGTTTTGGATTTGGTCTTGGTCGTCAGCCGGGTGTTGGGTCTGTCTGCGGTGTGGCACGGCGGTGCGGTGGCGTAGGGATGCGATGCAGCGGCGTGGTGCTGCGAGGCAGCGGCGCGGTGATGAGGGAGTTCCCTTGCAGTGGGAGTGGTTGCCTGCAGGTCGTTTTCTTTGCTGCGGGGTATGGTGTCTAGACCGGGCCTTTGTTCCTGGGCCCTGCTGGTGTTTTTTTGTTTCAAGTTGTGTTGGCTTTAGTAGTTTGTTTATCGTTGTTATTTTGTTGATAATAAGTCTCTGCCATGTTTTGGTAGGACGGCGTGGGCTTTGTGCCGGTCTATACACCTTGTGTGCCTTGTCTGCTCTAGGTAGGCTGCGAGTTCCTTACATTGTCAAATTGTCGCAACCTCCTAGTGGCAGTAATGTGTATGCTCTAGGTAGGCGGCGAGTTCCTTGCTTGGTCAAATGGTCGCTGCGTCCTAGTGGCAGGGTGAATCTTAGTGTCACTGGATGTATTTTCCAGTGGCAACATGATGGGAAAGTTGTGAGTATGGAAATTATGCTATGTTGTAATCGAGTTGCAGATCGAGTTATCTTTTCGTTGTATCACCGCTGTAAAACAAATAGAGTCGCCTGTAGAGCGCTCTTTGCTAGTTGGTGCGTACTTGAATACAATTGTTTAGTAGAGAGTTATGATATTATGTCAAAATGTTTTCTAGGTGCCTATTGTAATCAGGGGTTTAGGCTCAATGTCCCCCCCCTTGTATTCGACAGTTTCATTAATCAAGGCTTGAGGGCAGCCGCACCAGCCCTGTCTTAAAAAAAAATATATATATACATACATATATATATATATATATATATATATATATATATAACCTTGCTCAGGTGCGGATATCCGCATCTAAGCAAAAACGTACGGATTTTGTGTTTTCCCCCACTTTTCGATCACACATTCACATCTTAACCGTTCATTTTTTAGGTCCTAATGTACAGATCACCTCTGTAAAATTTCAGCCAATTTGGTGATCGTTAAGGCATCCAAAACTGCAATTTACACGAACGAACTGAATCTGTCGAACCGGAACCGTTCGTATATATTGTTGTAATTTGCAGTTTTGAATGCCTTAATGATCATCAAATTGGCTGAAATTTTGCAGAGGTGATCTATACATTAGGACCTAAAAACTGAACGGTTAAGATGTGAAAATGTGATCGGAAAGTGAGTCAAAACTGGATATCCGTACGGATCTAAAAACTGCGGACGTCTGCAGTGGAGAACCGCTGTGTGTGTGTGTGTGTGTGTGTAAAGACCATCCATTTTAGAGTTACACCTTTGTACTCCACATTGTGCCATGCAATGTTTGGGTAAGACATGTCATAGTGTCTTAACCGTACCAAGGCAAATGTTTAAACATAATTAGGAAATAACCAAAGTTGAAGCACCCTTATGATAGATAAGGTTTCTGGGAAGACAAAGCCATAAGAGGAGAAACAACCCGACGACAAAAACCGATCCATATAACAACGTCGGTGGTGCGACCCCTGGCCAACCAACAATGCATCATGGCCTAACCATATGTTGCATTGCATGATAGGATTTGATATGCCTCGGCTAGCATAGGTTCATATCATATGTATGGCTCAAAGAGTTAGGCCTGTGTCAATTTGGAAACAGAAACAAGAACAGTGCTTGCCCTTGTTAGATCATATATTAAAGTTATATGATTGACGTTGGAGAAGTTGATGGAAACCCTAGTCTTGGATCTGCCTAGTGTGGCCTAGACACTCATGGTCCCAAATGCTCCTTCATCATTGTCACTACCCCTAACTCGTTTGGCCATGGACAACAAGTGGTCTAGTGCCCTATTGGAATAGACCAATGGTCATGGTCATGAAGAAATTGAATAAAAAGGGTGGTCAATGAAGAAATTGGATAAAAAGGACCCAAGAAATTTATGGAGGAAAAAGGACATGAAGAAAAGCTAGAACATGTAATTAAATCATGTATTTATATAAACCTAGTGCAGTATATTATTAATATTTTGTTACAAGATAATTAGAAAGAAAATTCTTTGCTTAAGAGATAACCCACTAAAGAGATCTGCCTAACTTATTCATATGGTCGGTTAGGCAATTGGGCATGTATATCTATGAACACTAGCTAGCTTAATCCTTTCTTTATATAAAAGTTTTAGTTAATCATAAAACTTTCATTAGGTTATACTGTTTGCTATTTAGTACTTAGAAAGTGATTCTTATTGTGCTATAAGAATAATCACTGTGTAAAATAATTGGGTCTTTGATAAACTATGTTTTTAAAAGTATTGTGAGTATGAAAATCATTCTTAAAATATTTGATAAGTTACAAAATTAAAGTGTTGATAAAGCACTACAAACAAAAGCCCCAAGAACATTCCTGTTCTTGTTGATCTAAATGGAAGGCAGTAGTGGAAGAGAGGAAAATAACATGACCCTGTTCTGTCGGTGGAACAAGAGTGACTAAGAGAAGCAAAAAAAATTATTTAATTTCTTGCGTTTCCAATTTTATCGGAAATTCTCGAAAAAAAGGAACTTTGGCTTTTATAAATTAAAAAAAGAAAATTATATCGATAATGACAACCTAATTTGTATCATTTACACTTCAAACTCTACATATTTACAAGTGTCTACTCTCATACCTCGTAGTGCAAAAGCCACAAAGTTGAAGTACCATTATCACTAAAAAGTAAAATGTTCTTTTCATTTTCTACCCACACTTTTTATTCAAAGGAGAGAATGATTTTCTTTCATGTCAAAATTGTAATCAATTGATGAATCCTGTTAAAATGGAGGCTAATGCTTAACCAATATCTAAAGGGCCCCAATGATGTTTGATCCATGTCTCCCATTTCAGTGATCTCAAAACCTCTCAAGCATGAACACACCACAGGCTTAAATACAATCTTATCTCCTCTCTGATGTGGGCTTCTCCTTCATTGACCTTTCCTTTGGATGTTCTCTATCGGAGTCCTCTTTGCCTCTTAGTGGTCCTATTCAATTCCTTTGTTTTTGTCTTTGAAATAAACACCTCCTTTCTTTTCAATCATCTTCTACTTTGATTAATGATGCAGACACCAATTTGCTTCATTCAGTTTCATCAACTGTCCTTGTTGCTGTTTTGCTCTTCTTTGCTCTACTTTGTTGTCACTTAACTTGAATAATATCCCTAACAGAAAAGGGAAAAAAAAAAAACTCATGTGATCACAGTTAGTGTATGAAGATAAATGCCTCATTAAAACTTTTTTTTAGAGCATCAGTAGTGGGATCCAAAATCAAAATTTCGATCCACAAACAAAGGAATTAGATTGTAGTGGGTTGGAAAAGAATGAACTCAAATATGCCTGAGACTCATTTGTTGGATTAGATTTGGTCCAAGGAATGACCCAATTCAGTTTAGAACCAAATTTCGCAAGCCCCACCATGTGGCAAAAAATCTGCTCTTGTACGCATCAATTTACACTTTCCAGAGTAGTCCCCGTACCAATTTAAATTTTGTTTTGAATTGTATGGCAAGATTCATTGTTTTGTAGAATCAAAAGGATCTAAAAATGAATTTAAAATATAGGTCAAAAATTAAGTCCCGCACAACAAATAAAAGTAAGTATTATACTATTAAGATCGACTCAAATCACAATTCCAGTCAATTTGGACCCAAATTTGAATCCAAAAAGTGAATCCTAATGAATCCCCATTGGTGTGATGCTCTTAGAAAACCTAAGTAGGAGAAGAGTACCACTAGGGCTGGGCATTTAAGCCTGAAAACCTGTAAACCCGGACTGGCCCCTCAAAGCCCTACCCGTATGGGCCGGACCCTATTTTTTTTTTTTTTTTGAAATGGTCCTGGTCCGGGCCTTGACTTTCAAGTAAACGGTTCGGGCCGGGCCTTGTCTTTCAAAGTGACAAAAGCCCGTCAGGTCCATCTAAGAGATTAAGGACAAATGTCCTTGTATTATTGGTCATAATATAGAGAGTAAAATCATCATAATAGGATCGAATACACAAGATTATATTCTACACTCAAATACATAAACCTAATCTTCAGCCTTCATTTCTAATCTCTATTCGATCTCCTGTGTTCAGGCCGTTCCTCCTCATTTCTTGTCTCCAGTCGATCTGAACACAGAACACACATGCTTCATGCTGCTCAGTTTCGCCATAGCTCGACTGCCTCCTCCGCCGATGTTGTGAGCCTGTGACGCCGATGCTCTGATGCCAAGACGCTGATCGAGAAACCCAGAACCACGCAGAGGTCGAGACGCAGATCAAGACCACGCCGAGGTCGAGACGCAGACGCTGATGCTGTGACGCCTAGACGTTGATCTACATGGTATTAACTGCCTATTTTATAGATTGTGGGTGGAAAATGGACAAAAGAATCTTGAACTTTTGTGTCATTTCCAATCACCACGGAGCAGCCATAGGAAATATGCTTGAAGCATGTTTGGTTCAGTGGAAAATTGATAAAGTGTTGACTGTTAGTGTCGATAATATATCGGCAAATAAGGTTGTCATTGATTATTTCAGGAGAAAAATTGCCAATTGGGCTATACCCCATGTTTTGGAAGCCAAGCATTTGCATGTTAGATGTCTTGCACATATTTTAAACTTAATTGTGAAATCTGGATTGACTATACTAGATAGCGCAATAACTAGTATAAGGAATGCGGTGAAATATGTTAGGAGCTCATCATCTAGATTAGACGTATTTAAGATGTGTGTTGAGACAGAAGTGATTGATTGCACAAAGGCGTGTATACTCGATGTTCCAACAAGATGGAACTCTATATATCTAATGTTAGAGACTGCAATTCAGTTAAGGAAGGCATTTGTTAGATTGGCAGAAGAAGAAGATGTGAAATATACAAGCTATTTTGATGAGGATGAGGAACTATTAGAAGAAGAAGCTGCTCTTGAAGAGGCAAAACGCAGAAAATCGATGAAGAGGATAGGGCCTCCAAAGGCCGGAGATTGGGAGAAAGTTGAATTGTTTGTGGGTTTTTTGAAAGTTTTCTATGATGTCACTCTCCAGATCAGTGCATCTGCTAAGCCTATTGCACATAGAGCATTTCATGATATTGTTGTTGTATATGCAGAGATTAATGCATTATTCAAGATGCCAGAAATGCAAGATGCAAGTGAAGGTGAGAAGCTTATGGTTGAGATGGCTGTGAAGATGGGAATAAAGTTCCGGAAGTATTTTGATAGCATAGATGATGTGAATCAGCTGCTGTTAGTAGCGTTGGTTTTGGACCCCAGATTCAAACTTAGGAATATTGAGCATTTATGTGTCAAGCACCTGCAGTTTGACAATGAAGGTGCAAAAAAAAAAGCTGTTGAAGTGAAGGAATTGTTGGTATTCTTGACAGATGTGTATGCATTGTTGTAGGCAAAAGCAAAACTGTGGAGTCCAATTGATGGATGGTAGCTGTTGAATTGCTCGATGGCGAACTGAAAAAAAGGGCTGCTAAATTGTTGTATTTGAAATTTTGAATTAGAACTTTCTATTTCACTTGCATATTTGTATTTCAAACTTGGACAGTTGGACACTTGGACTTCATATTTAAATTGGGTCATTGTATTTCAAACTTTCAATTGCTGGTAGCGTGATTAACTTGTATTTGAATTTGGATTTTATGTATTTTGGATGGTTCAATTTGCAGCTTCAACTTTGGATCTTGATAGTGTTTTGATTCAAATCTGAACAAGTTGAAATGAATGAAATCTGGTACATAGCAAGACAGATATATATCCCACTAAGCAAAAAAATACATGTTTTTGGGCCCGTAAGCCTGGCCCGAAGTTAAACGGGCCGGTCCCTATTTGTGTCAAAGCGGGCCGGGTCCGGTCTCAGTGAAAAATGGGCCGGTTTCGAACCCAGTGAAATTATAGTTAGACCCGGCCCGTGCCCAGCTAATCTCACATTCTAAATTAAACAGAATACTCTATATTCTCTCAATTTCTCAACCAATAGGTCTAAAATGTCTATTATACCCATCACTTTCTTTTTATTATTATTTTTAATTTATTGTTTTTTTCTCTCTTTTTTATTTTATTTTATTTTATTTCTGTTTACCTCTTCTTCCTCTCTCACCATCTCTCTCTCTCTCAGTGGCTGGGTGTTAGGCTTAGAGAGAGCTGTTGGTTCAAAACTAGGATTATGATCACCAATCTGAGAGTCAGCGTTCATTGGAGGTCTGAGTTAAAGCAGGAAGCTTTGGTCGAGAAGATGACTTTCGACGGTCTAAGTCGAAGTTCGACGGGAATTGTGGTCTGGACGGCGGTGTTCTGGGTCGGAGAAAACCGATGGTATGAGCACCAAAGGTCTAGGATCGTCTTCCAATCCAATCTGGGTCTGGGCGCAGTGATCAGTCAACTTCAAGCGATTCACTGGTCTTACCGTCGTTTGATAGAGGCCCGACGATGAAGGTGACTGAGGTGATGGTGGTCTGGATCGAGGTCTTGTCGATCGCGATTTGTTCTGTGAAGATCCGATATAGGTCATTGGTGGCGGAAGACGAAAGAGGTGAGTAGAATTTTTTTTTAAAAAAAAAGAGAGAAAATTAAATAAATTAAAATAAGGAGGAAATAAGGGCTATAATAGACATTTTAGATCTATTGGGTGAGAAATTGAAAGAACAAGAAATGTACTGTTATGTTTAACATAGAAGATGAGAGACTGAAATGTTGTTTAACATAGAAGATGAGAGACTGAAATGTTCTATGGAGCAAAATATATATAGTAACGCATATTTAATCCTTAAACTTTCATAAACTCTGAAGGGCCAAAAAGTGATTCTAAATGTCATCAGGTGCATTTTCTTCACCCAAATAATAATTCATTTCATCAACACTGCAGATTAATGATATGATAATTTTCTTCACCCAAATAAGAATGCATTAACTTACTACCGTGGAATGAATGTGACATCAAACATTTACTTTAAATATTTTTGACCTAACCGCGTGGTGTGGTGTGTTAGTCGAATGATCTAGTCTGGAACCCCCAGGTCTAGCGTTCGAATCCCAGCTCCATCCCGTGGTCAGTAGATTTGAGGGACCCTTTGGGTTCGTGCGTCTGCGTTGCAGTAGATTAGTCTGGCTTTGCCTGGCTTTCACCGCAATGTCGGTGCAGATGTCCTAGCGCTAGGATACCACTGCAGTAGATTACTAACAACTAACCCGATAAAAAAAATATATTTTTGACCTAGCTGCTCGTCTCTGCTAGGGTTTTCGCAGAAAAAGTTTTCTTCGACCAAAACTTCAAAAACTCATTCTCGACTTCTATGGCACAGACTAATCTTGGTGTTATGGCTACTCGCAATCCGACCGACTCTGCAAGAGTGACTTTGGGAGCGGCGGGCACAATAGCTCTATAGGACAACCATTGGTATATGGTTTAAGTCCATTAGTAGAACATGTGCGGTCTTCTGAGGGGTTGGGGGATGGTATGGCAATTGTGATGCATCATGAGAAAATGGGGATGAATGGAACGATGCATGGTTCCATCTTAGAAGTGGAAGGCCATGCGTCACAAAAAGATGGAGGTTTGCATGGCTCCAAGTCTGTTGGACATACCATTTGTCTTCAATAGGGACTAGCTGACAACAATGGGGTTAGCTCGTTTAAGAATTAGAAGGAGTTGGTGTCGGACTATCCACGACCAAGGTGCTACCAATGTAGGTGTTGCTTACAGTGAAGAAAGCATCTCTACTGTGGCTGTACTGGGAAAAAAGAGAAGCGAGCTATGATCTTCTCAATGAGGGTAAGCGCTTCTTGTCACTTCCAGCTCCTGCTCTCAAGGTGGGTGAGAACATCACGTACGTTGATGCTACAACATAAACATGGTCAGATCATTATCTCACCAACTAAGAAGAAGCTAGGCCGTTTGTGTTAGGCTTAGTCCCTCCTTTGTTCTAGTTGTTCTAGAAGGGTAAACCATGTGGTGGTTTGATTCTTGGTGCAGCAAAGTTTGAAAGGGAAGAAACAAACCTATAAGCATAGGTTGGAGAATTCAAAGTTGGTGGCAGCAATCTTTGAATTTGGAAATGGTATTCAACTTGGGGCTGCTATAATTTGATTTAGGAAGGAAGATAGCTGCCTTCTTTGAAGAAGAGAGCTGCCTTCTTTGAATCACATGGGCTGCTGCAAATGTATGAAAAATTGCAGCAATATTTGAAATGGAGAGCTTGAAGACTTTTCATGTTTTCACACTACAACCTACCATGAAGCATTGCCTATAAATTGGATGCATGGTAAGTCATTTGGGCAAGCAAGAGAGGCAAGAGTAAGCTTGTGTAGAGGCAAGCTAGAAGAGTTTAGGAGCAACTCCAAGAGTCTTCAAGATGTAGAAGACAGGGGGAGTTGTGTTCAAGGGCGTGCATAACTCTTGGGGTAGAGTAATCTTCTGGATTGAGAGATGGTGTACAAGGGGTATCCTTTTGGATACAAGGGATCGGTTTGGGTATAAACTTGAGTGCTGGAGTTGTGTATAAACTTGAGTGGTGTATCTTGTACTTGTATAATTCTCTCATAGTGAAGATGAAAACTCTCCAAGGACGTAGGCATCGATTTTGGTCGAACCTCGTTAAAACTTGTTGTCTTCTTGGCTTGGTCGTTTCTTATTTCTATCTTTACTCCTAGTACTTGCATGGCGGGGGATTAATTTCCTAACAAATGGTATCAGAGCTTCGACTTATCGGTCGTGGGCTGTTCATCATGGCAAGTTCTAGCGTTTCACATTTCAAGGTGGAGCAGTTTAATGGAAAGGGAAATTTCACTATATGGCAAAGAAGGGTGAAGGACATCCTAGTTTAACAAGGTCTTGCAAAACCTTTGAAAGGAAAGGATGTGAAGCCAGAGAAGATGTCAGATGATGATTGGGACGAGTTGGAGCCCAAGTGTGTCAGCACTATTAGGCTTTATATTGCTGACAATATTATCAATAATGTTAATAATGTAGATTCAGCACATGAGCTTTGGGAGAAAATGGAGAAGCTTCATCTTGGGAAAGGCTTGCAGACGAAGTTGAATCTAAAGCGGGATCTCTACAAGCTCAAGATGGGAGTAGGTGCAAGTCTCAGGAGCACATGAATGTGTTCATAGGATTGGTAGATCAACTAGCAAAAGTTGATGCAAAGATTGAGGAAGAAGATCAAGCCCTTCTACTTCTTACCTCGCTTCCCTATTCATATGAGAATATCATCACTACAATCTTGTATGGTAAGGATATATTAAAGATGGAGGAGGTGGAATTGACTCTCTTAACTCAGGAGAAGCGGAGGAAAGCCAATGATTCCCAAGATTCAGTCTTTGTTGCTCATGATCAGAATCGAAGAGGAATGTCAACTGCCAGGGGATCTAGTGGACATAGCATGTCTAAATCCAGAGGCAGAGGAAAGGGTAAGCAGTGTTACAAGTGCAAGGAGTGGGGACACATAAGGCCGGATTGTCCATTGTTGAAAGAGAAGGATGATAAAGGCTCAGATTGCTTTATGATTGGAGTAGCACAGTTTTCAGATGATTATGTAGAAATTCTCACAGTCACCAAAGGTAATTACACTTGTTCTCAACGTGATTGGATATTAGATACTGGTTTTTCTCATCATCTTTGTTCCAGAAGAGAATATTTTGATACGTTCCAAGAAGTTCAAGGATTTGTGACTTGGGGTGATGGCACAAGGCGTCATGTCATGGTTGTTGGAACGATGAAGATCAAGATGTTTGATGGAACGATTCGTACTTTGGGTGATGTTGTGTACGTCCCAAGGTTCTGAAGAAATTTAATATCCTTGAGCCAGTTAGACTCCAAGGGCTGCAAGGTTTCTTCAGCAGGGGGAGTTATGAAAATATCACGTGTTTGTATGGTCCTAATGAAGGGAGAAAAGTGTGGAAGTATGATCCGTCTGATAGGAAAAACTCAGACCTCGAAGGATGAAAGGAAACGGTGTGCACGAGGATGCAGGTACTTGAAGCGGGTCTCGTTTGCGAGCATAGCAAAGAATCCAGTTACAAGTTTTCAAGTTTCAGACGATGGTGATAAGGTAAATCCTGCTGGGGAATGGGTGAAGTCGAGGTCCCTCTTCGGAGCCAACTAGTGATTGTTGTCTCGGGTGCAGTTACACATGATATTGGGCTATTGAATCAGAGGGAGTTAGAATCACATGTAACTGATTTGGATTATGTGTAATTAGTGTAAGAAAAAGCCCAATGGATTGCCTGTAGGCATAATTGGCAGGTCTCAGAATGAGATGAACTTTAGTTAAAGCGACTGTGGCTTGTGGGTATGACAAGCAGTGTCTCACATCGAGACGGACTTCGGACTGAAGTGGTAGTGTGCTTGTGGGTATAGCAAGTGATGTCTCGAATCAAGACGGACTTCAAGGATTGAAGTGATGATGTAACTTGTGAGCATATCAAGTTGTGTCTTGGATCAAGATGACTTCAAGAATTGAAGTGGTGGTGTGGAGCTCTCCACCAAAGTCGGGAGGGGGAGATTGTTAGGCTTATTCCCTCCTTTGTTCTAGTTGTTCTAGAAGAGTAAACCATGTTGTGGTTTGATTCATGGTGCAGCAAAGTTTGAAAGGGAAGAAACAAACCTATAAGCATAGGTTGGAGAATTCAAAGTTGGTGGCAGCAATCTTTGAATTGGAAATGGTCTTCAACTTGGGGCTGCTATAATTTGAATTAGGAAGGAAGATAGCTACCTTCTTTTGAAGAAGAGAGCTGCCTTCTTTGAATCACATGGGCTGCTGCAAATGGATGAAAAATTGCAGCAATATTTGAAATGGAGAGCTTGAAGACTTTTCATGTTTTCGCACTACAACCTACCATGAAGCATTGCTTATAAATTGGATGCATGGTAAGTCATTTGGGTAAGCAAGAGAGGCAAGAGTAAGCTTGTGTAGAGGCAAGCTAGAAGAGTTTAGGAGCAACTCCAAGAGTCTTCAAGATGTAGAAGATAGGGGGAGTTGTGTTCAAGGGCGTGTATAGCTCTTGGGGTAGAGTAATCTTCTAGGATTGAGAGAGGGTGTACAAGGGGTATCCTTTTGGATACAAGGGCTCGATTTGGGTATAAACTTGAGTGCTCGAGTTGTGTATAAACTTGAGTGGTGTATCTTGTACTTGTGTAATTCTCTCATAGTGAAGTTGAAAACTCTCCGAGGATGTAGGCATGGATTTTGGCCGAACCTCGTTAAAACTTGTTGTCTTCTTGGCTTGGTCGTTTCTTATTTCCATCTTTACTATTAGTACTTGCATGGCGGGGGATTAATCTCCCAACAATCTGCGTGGGAGCAAGAATAAACCAAAGGTTGCTAGGTCTTTGGAACCGGAGTTGAAAGAAAGGAAATCTCGTAAATGGAAACGTCATGTTGATTCAACTCCTGAGATAGGACCTGCAAGCATGGTCAAGGAAGCAAGCATTGCCGAGGCTGAAGCTTTGTAAAAAGATGGAGAAATGGAGGAGGAGACTGTGTTTCCGGAAGTTCTTCCGGAAAATATCTAATCTTTTTGGGTCGCAAAGATCATAATCTCTGAGAGGTTTTTATTCTTGCTTTGGGGATTTTTGATTGAAATATGTAGCATGTTTGTACATATGTAGCATAGTACACTATGTATAAACATGCTGCATATTGTACTACATTTTACATTTTTCTTCAAAGTGTGATCGACCATCTGCTGCTCTATTTTCTTGTTTGGATCAAAGTCTCAAAGGGTTGCAGTCATATTTACTATAATTGGACTAAGGTACAAAATGGGCTATGGAAATCATGTGCGGATGTTTCTATACTCTATCCCCCTCAAATAATGTACCACCCGTATTCGGTACTACTATAGGCAAAGGTGACGCATCCATACTCTACATTTTCTAATTTCTTGCAAGCTACTTAAATAGTTCTGCAATTTATTTTTAAAATTAGATTTTTAGTCATCGAAAATCATGTATAGATGGTTATTAGTCTTTTTTTATTTCCATATAATCATACTTAGATAGTGAACATAGAGAAAAATGGAATTAGTGTTTATGTAAAAAAGTGTCTAAAAATCTTACTGACAAAAAGAGCCTCCAGCGTAACCCAAACAAGATGTGGGTGTCCCAACTCCTAAGGCGACACAACCTATAGTGTGGCAGCTGACATTTCAGTTTCATCATCCATATTCTGATTATTCTTCATACACTTCTTCAACTACCATGGGGATCACCGTAACAACACCTAAAAAACAAAGATTTAGAGCTGTGCTGGCAAAAAAAAAAAAAGAAAAAGGATCCTTGCTGATGGAGCGGCGATGGCCATGTCTACCCAGACCGAGACGCCTAACCCTTCATGCTCTTCTCTCCGTCAACTTCAATGACCAGCCGATTTGTTCCCCATTAAGGATATTTGTAGAGAATGAACTTCATCGTGAGTTGCTTTGCCAAGATGGATCAATCGATTAATGATAATCGAACATAAAATCGAATTCTTCCTCTTTTATACACTCGATGCTTTCAACTTTGTTAAGTTAGGTTTGGGTTGCCATAGAGATTTTTTACTTCAATCGTTTCTATTTTATTATCATTATTATTATTATTTTATCAAATAGGAGTTATAACCAAGATTAAGGACAATTCTTAGATTCACCCCTTAGGTGAATAAGCATATTCACTATCTCTTGCGATTAATGCATAATAACTTTATAATTTTCTAATCCAACCATTCATGTTGTATAACGTAGTACAAAGATTATTTCTATAAAAAATCAATCAAATTAAAGACCTTTCAGTTCTTCACTTTTATGAAATATTCATCATAATAGTAGTAAATGTTTTTAAAACCATCCATTTGTTTGATTCAATTATATATTTAAACGATTTCTAATTCGATTAATTTTTTATAGAGATGATCTTTAAAGACTAATTTAAGATATGGATCGTTGGATGATAAATTTATTAAATAAAAGTACGTTAATCGACAGTGGGAATGAATATACTCGTTCATTCTAAGAGTGAACCTGAGAATTGTCCCAAGAGTAATGGCCACGACGGTTTGCTTACCAAGAATTAGTTGCAGTCACCATTGGCTATGCAAAAGATAGAAGGGTAGGCCAAGGAGGGTTAGGACAAGTTTATAAAGGAGTCCTATAAGATATAGATCGCGTAAATGTTGTCAAGCGAATCTTTGTAGATTAATGCGAGCACCGTGAGAACATTTTCCTTAATGAAGTGAAAATTTTGAGCCGCTTGATACATAAAAATCTGGTGTAGTTTATCAGATGGCGGAATGAGCAAGGTGAATACATGTTTATGCCTACCTGCCTAATTGTTGTCAGGCAAGGTACAAGATAGCTTTAGGTTTTGGCCTCGGCCTGCATTATTATGGGGGTGTAAGATGTTGAAATAGGTTCCTAATTAAGAAATGGCAAATAATAGATTTCTAATCAGGAAATGGGTCAGGGGCGAAGCAGTCCGACGTCCTATATAAGAAATTTCATTGAGGATGAATCCACTCAGAGTGGATTTGGGTGAGGTGGAATCGGGTTCTAGTAAAGAAAGGCAATGAGTCGAGAGAGGGGTAGCCAACTTATTTGAGAAATTTAAAAAATCCCCTCGAGGTGGATCTACGTATAGCAGAATCAGTCTGCTAGACTAAATCCGTAACAAGCGGGAATACCTCCCCTACATCATCTTAAGAGGGGCCACTAGCTAGTGACTTATGGAAGTTGCACACCACTACACGCACTAACAGGGACATCTGCTCAGGCTCACCTATAAATACATGGTAAGATGAACAATCGAGGTAAGCAATCAATCCATACTGCACTTACTACAACTTAAAAACACTCAATAACTTAGGCATCAGAGAATTTTTTACAGGTTCCCCCCACTACTACAAAAATTGAATTAGACGACGTCTCTCACACGACGCATCATACTTTTCCGTCGTCTGATTGAGTTTTATTTTTTGGACATCGTTTTTACCAAATCTGTTGTATGATATGGACTTATGAATTAGTTCAGAAAACGTTTAAGGACAAAACCGTTGTGTGATGCTTAAAAAATTGAGCGGCAAGTTTCCCACCATGTAAGTGGTGCCAAACCCCATCTCAAACCCTAAATTTTCCCCCAACATATATTAATCATATGACCGAAAATAATAAAACTGTGGTCTGATCAATATATTTGGCTAAGGAGGGAGATTTCCCACCACAATTTTTTTCTATCTCCCTAAAGAGGGAAGTCAAATTGATTGGAGACGGATCCCAAATTTAAAATTGCTGCATTCATACCACATTTTTATAAAATCCTGTTGTGTGAATCTTGCCCAAATTGATATAGCCGGGCTTGAAGCCCTAACACTCGAGCAAAACAATAATAAAAATACCCGCAGCTCCTCAATCTCTTGAGAGCGCCTCGCTCGCTCACTCTCTCGACACAGACACACACCCATAACCAAAACCCACAACTATGAACTATCAGTGCCTCCTCACCTCAACCATATCTCTCTGTTCTACACGGTGTCGAAATCCATCAAATCTAAAACCTAGACCTCTCTCCTCTCCCCGACAACTAAACCAGTTTCCGCCTCATAGGATTGATGGTGAATTCATCCCATCATTATCACTTCGAAGTAGACTGGAGAGAGCCTCGATTGGAAACCCTCTCTTCTTCAATTCTTCGAGTCCTCTTTCTCTTACATAATCCAAGGTGGCCTCTCTATATTAAGCAGAAGAATAAGAAGCTCGAGCTCTTTCGAGCCCATGAACGGGTCAAGAAGATCGAGTCGGTGATAGGTGACAAAGAATCCCATCGCAACGGTACCTGTGAAAGTTGATTGCCTCCCGAAAGGTAAACGTCCCAATTTGATTTCAACATCTGGGTGGATACTTGTTTGCTATTTTATTGCTTAGTTTTGTGGGCATTGGTTCTTTATAATTGCATAATGTCATTTCCAAAGTCGAATTCTAGTGCTTGATTCAAAGGGTCCCATTTTGGACAAGCTGAAGCTCAATTCTTTAATCAAAAGATCTAGACTTTAATTTGAGCATTGTGTTATTCTGAATTTGGTGTGCAGGAGAAGTAGCAGACTGTAAATGTTGGTTACGAAGCCTGGAGTGATTGCCTTGTTTGATGTTGATGGGACTCTCACTGCTCCCAGAAAGGTACGATATCTCTGGTTTTAGTTTCCTCTAAATCTCTTTTGTTTTTTAAGTAGGGATCTTAAACAATAGTTTACTGATTCAATATGGATGTACTCATATGTATGTACATGCTCTTTAAAACATCTCTAATTCATACATTTCATAGGAATGCTAGGATGTTACTCCGCAAATGTTACGATTCATGCGAGAACTCAAGAAGGTACATAACTTATTTGTCTGGAAGTTTACATATATGTAGGGGCTCTTTTTTTATGAGGGGTTGGGTGGCGAGTGTCTCAGTGGATGATTATATCCTTGTTGGATTTCAGGTTGTTACAGTGGGCATTGTGGGAGGATCCAACCTTTCTAAGATAACAAAGCAGCTTGGAAAGACAGGTATATATTTCTTCATTTTTAATGTAATCAACAACTTTAGATGTATTATAATTTAATTGTATGGAGAACTGACTTCAAACTATAGGATTTATTGGGGGGGGGGGGGGGGGGGGGTGGTGGTTTGTGAAATTTTGTTTTGGGATTTATTGGGTTGTAAAAGGATAAGCATCTAGTATTTTTCTTATGTGATTTTATTATTCTTTTAGTGAATTTGTCTGACTTTTTGCTATGGGATTGAAGGAAGAATTGCAAAGAACAAACTTGGAGCTGGATTCATACAAGGAAAAGATAAAGGAGAATCAGGAAAAGATTAAGCTCAATAAGCAGTTGCCCTACCTGGTCCGCAACATTGTTGAGGTATGCTCTTTTTTTCTGTGGGATTGAGGTTTTTAAGTCTCTGTGTTTCTTGTTGTAAGCATAGTTATTGTGGTCCTGAATGTTCGGGATGCAAATGAAAAAGTGTCCAATTTGCCTTGTTAGCCTAATTAATGTGCCATATATGCATTAGCTGAAGTTTTAACTTATGAAAGACTTGTACCAATTTAATTTTAAGTTGTTGAAAGACATGTTTTGAACTATCATATAATTTGTTTGGGTCATAAATATATGAATATGTAATTTCACTCATGACTCTTTTGTTGCATATATAGACTATATGCAGACCTTTGAGCTCAGAACCTGTTTTTTAAGATGATGAGTTTGTTGTTCTTCTAACATTACTTGGTTCTGACTTGTAACGTTTTCAGATATTAGAAATGAATCCAGAAGATGAAGCTGAGGAAGATGGGCAAACATTGATCTTGACTCACAAAGAAAGGGCAAGTGTGTTTTGAAAACATCTACTCGTCAGGTAAAGCCTACTGATTAATGTTTTGTTCGTATTTTTGTACATTACTAGTAAATGCAAAGAGTGCAGTTAGTGGTATTGTGGCTCTTGCTGTATCCTTCCTGCAATTTGATTCATTTTGAAATAGTCATTCATCATCATTTGGAAAACTAGTTCTTAATCTGTCTACATGAACTTCCTTAGAGTTTGTTGAATTCAGGGGTAAGCTCAGCCTATAGTTGTCCCATGACTTTCTTCAAATTTGAGAGAGTTGATTTTAGACCTAATTCTCTTTTGTATCATGTTAGACCAACTTGTTTAATTAGGAAACTGTTGGTTTTTATTGACTGCAAACAATCTTTCTGCCTGTTGTTGGGCTTGTTGACCCTAATAAATTAAAGCCTGGGGAGATCTTGTTGGTGTGAACAAAGATAATTACCTGATCTTGGATACTCTGCCATCTGAGTATGATTCCAGAGTGAAGGCTATGGAGGTTGATGAGAAAGTGAGAAACCAACTGAAGATTACAATGATATTGGAGGCTAGAGAAACAGGTAAGTTTCTGACATTAGGCATGGGCTGCTGACTTACCTGTTTGTATCGCACCAAACATTTGGATTCCACCCTAATACTTTTTTTTGTGTGGCTACAACAGATTCAAGAACTGGTTGAGGCAATTGTTTTACCCATGACCCACAAGGAGCTTTTTCAGAAATTAGGCGTTCGCCCACCAAAGGGAGTGCTTTTGTATGGACCTCCTGGAACTGGTAAAACTTTAATAGCCCGGGCTTGTGTTACACAAACGAATGCCACTTTTTTGAAACTTGCAGGCCCACAACTGGTTAATTTTGTTATTGTTATTGTCATTATAACTTTTGTTTCATATAAGATAACAACTATATGCTTAGGATGTGGGTATATTTTCCCATACTCATATCTGTATTAATGGAGTCAAAATTATAAAGTCAATAGATTTCCTGATTGAATTTGTTCTCTCATTATTGGTTACAGTGAAGTGAGTGGTGATAGGGAGGTGCAGCGTCCAATGCTTGAATTGCTTAATCAACTTGATGGCTAGTGATGACCGGATCAAGGTTTGTTTGTTTTCATATATTCACTTATCTTGTAACTATGACTATTTGAGAACACTTTGTAGATTTTGAAGTCTTTTTTTTTTTGCTATTATTTTGTTGTGATGCATGGTTGCACACAGATTATAAAGTATAGTAGACCTCCAATTTTGTGACTTATATGATTTTATCATCAAAAGTTTAATTTCCTTTGTCAGTGTAGTCATTTAAGAAATAGGGTCAAAACTTCAAAAGTTGAAATTATTTAGTATATAGAGGAATAGGAGGTTTACATATAAAAAATTTAGCATTTATATTACTAGTCATACAATATAATATAACTTTATACAAAGATTAGAACAATATGTTCTGCATCATGCGATTATTCAACATTTAGACTTGGAATATATCTGATGAAGATTCTCAGGCACTTTTTGGTTGAGTTGGACAAATTAGTCTGAAAGTTACAGGTGATAGCAGCGACAAATCGTGCTGACATCCTTGACCCTGCTCTTATGCGTTCCGGTCGATTGGATCGTAAAATTGAGTTCCCACATCCCACTGAAGAAGCAAGAGCTCGGATTCTGTAGGTTTGTCTTTTGCAATTGGTTATGTTTTGGGAGAATTTCGCTCTTAGCTGGATCTGACTTAATTTGTTGCATTAATTTTGTAGATTCACTCTAGGTAGATGAATGTTCCCCCGGACGTCAATTTTGAAGAATGGTCACCAGCTTGTTTGCTTCCATTAAATGTTAATTGTTGGATGTCATACTTCAGATTTTAAATCTCTACAACTAGTCTAATGGAAGAAATCTTCTTGTATGGAAGGATGGAGTGACATGCTTGACCTGGCTTAGGGTATCTAGGTACCTAGCAACAGGTTGTGTGGATGGGAAGGTCCAATGGGATAGTCTCTCTGGTGATTGTGTAAGAACCTTCAATGGGCATAGTGAACCCATTCAGTCTCTCTCTATATATGCCAACAAGGACTTCCTTGTTTCAGTATCTACTAATGGAACCGCCCAAGTTTTTGAGATTGAAGAATATAAGCAAGCAATATACCCTTCATAGTTGGTAACAAGGATGGCCTTGGAGTTATATAGTACTTTTTTGTATAAACAATATGAATTATATGCTTTTCTTATGGTATTTGAGCATTCTTATGGTACTCCTTTTGTAGATGAAAGATTACCTTTGCCCAATCTATTTTGGTGCATGATGTGGATTATAACAATTTCTTCTATATATTGATCGGCTACTGTTAATTTGATCATTTTTTATTTCAGTTTTCAGCATATACAATGCATTGAATCATTCTATTAGGACAACAATAACCACAAAAAAAGTGTCGTATATGCACAATAGTCACAATGACCTAAAAATAAAAACTGTTGTCTGAATTTAAAATAGATAATGGATACTTTAAAAAACTGTCGTCTGAATGAAAGTCACACAACGGGTATAAAACAAAGCGACGTCTGAATTGTAATCACACAACAGCTTCTAAAGTCGCCTGTCTTCTGAAGAATAGTCACGCAACAGCTAATGCTGTCCACAGGCTGCTGGCATGCTGCCTAGCCCTTCATACGACAGTTCCCTACGATCGACCTTTATCAGACGGCGCCTCGATATATGATGGTTTGTCTCTATATCAGACGACGGTTTTTAGCCGTTGTCTGATTCAATTTTTGTAGTAGTGCCCTCTTCTAACTTAACTTGCCAACATCCAAATTCCAAGTGCATAGAAAGAGCATCTTGACCAGGAAGCCTTCACTCTTAGTCAGCAGAGTAGGTGAGGAGATTTTCTACCAAATTTTTCTACACAAGCAGTTCGCACCGTCTATTAGAAAAGATTTTATGAAACTAACATGGTGGGAATAAAGGATTTTGAACCAGATTCATTGAACAAGACTGGACCAGATGGGTCATAAAATGACCTGCATGCCAACATGCTTAAGCAGATGAAGAAGATGGAAGAGAAGACCACAGAGAGGCTATATATATATATATATATATAGGATTTTTCTCAGGTAAGGATATCCTTAGTTTTTCTTAGGTGCGGATTTGATGTTTTCACCCACTTTCCGATCATATTTTCACATCTTAACCGTTCAGTTTTTAGAGCCTAATGTATAGATCCTCCCTGCAAAATTTCAGCCAATTTGGTGATCGTTAAGACATCCAAAACTGTAATTTACACGAACGGACCGAATCTGTCGAACTGAACCGTTCGTATTTATAATGGTAAATTACAGTTTTGGATACCTTAACGATCACCAAATTGGCTGAAAATTTTCAGAGGTGATCTATATATTAGGACCTAAAAACTGAACGGTTAAGATGTGAAAATGTGATCGGAAAGTGGGTTAAAACCGGAAATCCGTACCTAAGAAAAACTAAGGAAGTCCTTAGCCAAGAAGGACTGTATATATATATATATATATAGGCTGCGGACGTCCGTACTAAAGGTTCGGTACGGATTTCTCTTTTTTCCCCAACTTCCCGATCATATTTTCACATCTTAACCGTTTAGTTTTTAGGTCCTAATGTATAGATCACCTCTGCAAGATGATCGTTAAGGCATCCAAAACTGCAATTTACAACAATGTACACGAACGGTTCAGGTTCGACAGATTCTATTCGTTTGTGTAAATTGTAGTTTTGGATGCCTTAACGATCACCAAATTGGTTGAAATTTTGCAGAGATGATCTATACATTAGGACCTAAAAACTAAACGGTTAAGATAAAAAAGTATGTGAAAACCGGAAATCCGTACCTAAATTTCAGTACGGACGTCTGCACCTGAGAAAAATCATATATATATATATATGTGTATATATATATATATATATATATATATATATATATATATATATATTCAAGTAACTCATAATTTGTTGACAAAATTAGCCTACCACGTGCTGCGCACCTGGGTTTGTTTTTACGTGATTTAACATAATTGTGAATTGGAACTCAATTTGAATATAAATCACAATATCAACAATTATTACTCACATTTTTTTAACAAGGGATGACCCAATGATCGTTTGTGATTTTTACCCCTTTTTACCCAATTAGAAAAGTCAGGGTGTAAATAATTAAAATTGAAATGTCAGGAGGTAAATTGGCAATCATGGAAAAAGTCAGTGGGTAATTTGACTATTTTGCCTTAATTTTAATACCGCCTCTGGATTCCTTTTCATCACCGCAACACAACAAAGATCGTTGCTAAGAGGATTATATATTGATGAAATTAAAAATGCAATAATGACAAATTGGTTGTCCACAATTTGTGAGTGGACATATACATAACCTATGTATACATAAAATTCTTGTGATTTCCTTGTTGGTTCAATTATATATGGTTGTTGTCATGTTGTTAATCTATGTTAGATCCATAGAAAATTTTAATTCCGGCTTGGCATGGAGATTTCGGAATTGCTAGGCTCCTAGATCCTCACTTGGGGGCAAGGACAACGGGGGTTGTAGGTACTTTTGCTTACATGGCCGAGTATGTATCAGATATGTTAAATTTTGGAGTTGCTGCTTTGGAAAATTGCTTATGGGAGGCAGACTTATCACGATGGAGAATACCACATACCATTTTTTGAGTGGGTTAGGCGATTATACCTTGCAAGAAATCTTCTGGATGTAGCTAATGAGAGATTAGGTATAGAGTTTGATCCAAGTGAAATGCAATGCTCGTTAATTGTGGGATTATATTAAACCCACCTCAACAATAAGGAGAGACCTAGAGCAAGTCAAGTGATGAAGATCCTTCAGTTTGAAGCACCATTACCCACGACTTTTGCGTGATAGGCATCATGAATTCATGATCATCATCAATATATAAATGAGTCTCTACCATCTGATCTTATATAATCCTAGCACAACCTGGTAGCAGCTTCATCCTTGTACATATTATTAACAAATTTAAAAATTCATATTTTTGTCAAAACTCTGTTATAATAGAGGATATATATACACACTTCTAGTGAGGGATCCCTATTTTTTGTCATGTTAACTTTTTAAGGGATTGATTGTTTGATCAATTTTTCGACCATTTATTAACATCTCTCTCATTCAATTATATGAATAGATTAATTCTAAAAAATTTTCAGCCAAATTGATAATCATTAAGACATTTAAAACTGTGATTTATAATTATAAAGATGAACAGTTCAGGTTTGACAGACTTGGTTAGTCCAATAATTTAATCTAGTTCGATACCTTAATAGTCACCAATTTGGTTGAAAATGTGATCGTAAAGTGGGTTCCACAATGGATCATTTAAATTAACCAAAAAAAGAAATCCCTTAGTGGAAATATATATATATATATATATTTATTTATATTCATTTTTGTCATTTTAAGGGATCTCTTATGTGACCCATTTTTCAATCGTATTTCAGCATCTCGACTATTCAATTCTTAGGTCATAATGTGTATATCACTTCTGTAAATTTTCAGCCAAATTGATTATCGCTAAAGTATTGAACTATATTAAGTCAATGAACAAACCGAATCTGTCCAACATAAACTGTTCGTGTTTATAATTATAAATCTCAGTTGTGAATGGCTTAACGATTATCAATTTTGGCTAAAAATTTACAGAGATGATCTACTTATATAGACCTAAAAACTGAACGATTGAGATGTGAATATGTGATCGAAAAATAAGTCTATCGAGTGATCCCTTAAAATGACCGAAAAGGGGATCTCTTAGTAAAAGGACCCTCTGTCTCTATGTGTGTAAATATATTATCGCGTGCACGTACCGAGCGAGTAAATTTGTCCATTCAAGTTATAGAACCCCATTAGATACCAAGGTAACTCTTAATTCGTTGACAAAATTAGCCTACCACGTGATGTGCACTTGGTCTTGTTTTTTACGTGATTTTGTGCATAATTGTGAATTGGAACTCAATTTGAATATAAATCACAATATCAACAATTATTATTCACATTTTTTTATACCGTCTCTGGATTCCTTTTCATCTCCGCAACACAACAAAGATTGTTGATAAGAGGAATATATATTGATGAAATTCCACAACGTTACAAATGCAATAATGCCAAATCGATTGTCCGGCCGGGATTCTAATAGTTAGTACTGCCATAACCTATAAGACATATCCATAAAATTCATATGATTTCCTTGTTGATTCAATTAGGGTTGTTGTTTATCATGTTGTCGATCTAGCATAGATCCATAGAAAATTTTAATTCCTGCTTTGCAACATTGTAACCAGCTAGTAGATTATTCCTAGGATAGATTCTTATTGGTTTGATTGCCTGCTTCAAAACTCAGAATCCTACATATATATATATATATATATATATATGTAGTCTTTTTTGCTTCTTTGCTTATTACAGCTTTTCTTTCTATGCGCAATGTCTCTTAAAGTCGGCTGCAGGCAGGCAACCTTTAGTCTCTTCATTTTCATCAACTTTCTCTCTCTCTTTGCTCATCCAACTTCATTTAGTATATCTCACTTCAACCCTGGTACAGAGAACATACTCTACCAAGGCGATGCCGAGATTAAGTCGGGAAATGTTGAATTCAACCCAAACCTTGACATATTTCGTGTAGGGCGGTGTACTTATTCAAAACCTTTCCACCTTTGGGACTCTACTACTAAAGCTCGGTCACTGTCAAACTTCACTACCAACTTCACATTCATGATGGACACTAATAGCCAAAATAACTTCACTGATGGATTTGCCTTTTTCCTTGCACCTTTTTGCTATCCAATCCCGCCTAACTCAGCCGGGGTGATCTAGGACTGTTCAACATCACCAATCGTTTCGAGACGTCCCAAAACAAAGTTGTCCTGGTTGAGTTTGATAGCTACACAAACGACTGGGATCCTGAGGGACCTCATGTTGGAATCAATATAAATAGTATTTCATCGGTCGTCAATGATAGGTGGGATTTTAACGTCACGAGATCAAGAAATGTGACATATGCACAAGTAACTTTCGATGCTAGCACCTACATGCTGACTGTGTTTTGGACATACAATGAAGCTACGGGGTATGATAATTCTCTTTCTTCGAAAATCGACTTGCGAGATGTTCTCCCCGAAAAGGTTGCGATTGGTTTCTCAGCTACTACTGGAACATACCCGGAAAACCTTATTATATCTACATGGGAGTTCACTTCAGATTTAGATTCTGATGATAAAAGCAGGAAAGGGAAGCGTGCAATATTCTTGATAGTGGCGATAACTGCAGTTACTTTCTTCATTTTAATGCTTGGTGTGGCCTTATGTTGGCGCGTGACAAAGATCAAAAGACAGGAAAATGTTTGCTCCAATGCTGCAGTACCTTCTATAAGTAAGCATCTTGAGACACTAGCCTTTCCAAGACGATTTTCTTACCAAGAATTAGTTGCAGCTACCTTTGGCTTTGCAAATGACAGAAGGCTAGGCCATGGAGGGTCAGGACAAGTTTATAGAGGAGTCCTACAAGATCTAGGCTGCTCGGTTGCTGTGAAGAGAATCTTTGCAGACTCTGAGCACTATGAGAAAGTTTTCATCAATGAAGTGAAAATCATAAGCCGCTTGATACATAAAAACTTGGTGATGTTTATAGGATGGTGTCATGAGCAAGGCGAATGTTTACTTGTTTATGCTTACATGCCTAATGGCAGCCTGGATGCTCATCTATTTGGCCCCAGAACAACACTGCAATGGGATTTCAGGTACAGGATAGCTTTGGGGTTGGCCTCAGCGCTTCATTATCTACATGAAGATGCAGAGCAGTGCATCCTTCATAGGGATATTAAATCAGCAAATGTACTATTGGACAATGATTTTAACACTAAGCTCGGTGATTTTGGGATTGCTAAACTCTTGGATCCTCACTTGAGGACTAGGACAACCGGGGTGGCAGGGACTTTCGGATACATGGCCCCAGAATATGCTTTTCAAGGGAGGGCAAGCAAGGAATCGGACATGTTCAGTTTTGGAGTTGTGGTTTTGGAAATTGCTTGTGGAAGGCAGACTTACCAAGATGGAGAATATCACGTGCCACTTTCCGAGTGGGTTTGGCAATCGTACCTTGCAGGAAATCTTCTCCATGTAGCTGATGAGAGATTGGATATGGAATTTGATTCAAATGAAATGAAGTGCTTGCTAATTGTGGGATTATGGTGCACACACCCCAGCAACAAGGAGAGACCTAAAGCAGGACAAGTGAGGAAGGTTCTTCAGCTGGAAGCAGCATTGCCGCAACTTGCACGTGATAGGCATCATGGTCATTGTCAATACAATGACTCCGTACTACCTGATTCGGGAATAATCATGTAGCTCCATCCTTGTAGAATTTTGTTGCTATATTTCCTTGAGTTTTAAGAGATCATCTTTAGTTACATAGTACAGAAGCTTATATCCTCTTTGCAAGAGTGCAATAGTTAGGAACTCATTAATATGCGTCAGTATCAATTATCTATTCTATTATTATGAGAAGACTTTGTTTAACAAAAGTTAATTACCTTTAATTTTTTTTTACTTTTATACCCTCAAAATATTAAATAATTTTGTATATGTATCTAACAATTTTAGTGGTCATTGTTGATTGTGTATGTTACAGGGGTTGCAATCTCCCTGGTGAAAACTTTCAAATTGATTTTCAGTTTCGTTTTTCATATTATGAAGTCTGTATAAAACTACACCTATGTATAATTTGTTGTTTCAGTGATGTCTAGATAAGTGTTGTTGTTGTAAAGCATGCCATGCATTCATAACGCCCCTTTGGTTACTGATAAAATGCCTCAAAGAGAAGGATGAATTTTCAAGCTTGTCTGCAAGTCTGCAACTCATTTTAAAACAATGGAATCCAACGCCCATAAAGCATAATACCTTTTCCATGTATCTTCTTAACTAAAACCTACAAGGAAAGCAACAAAAGCTAAATCTTATAAAGTAGATAATAATAACTATGTTTGACATGTAGGTTAGGTTCTTGCTGAGATCTGGCGGGGAATATGAACAAGCACCAACAGATTTCAGACAAACAAGCTCCATCATCTCCCAGATTCTTGGGTTATTTCGGTTTTCGTTCTAGTAATAGAACAGTCCTTGGATAAGAGGTTGATTTGGACGAATGGATTGTGAAATTGACAAAGATGAGGACATTGGCATAATTATATAGAATTGGTGATAATCAGGCAACAGTTAAGGTCTGTTTTAGCTATTAAACCTTGAAATAACCAGGAAAGTTGAAGCATTTTAGCATTGAAGGGCCACAGAACTCTTCAGTTGCAACTATCTGAACTTGTTATTTTCACTATGAAAGCTACATCCATTAGCAACGAAGGAAGACCAAAAATTAAAAGAACCTGAACATTTCCACTTGCAATTTATTGTTCTACTGCCAATTATACAATTGAGATTACACTCATGGAAGTCAATCCCTAAACAACAACAAAAGAGGAACAACATGTGCTAGAAAAACATCACAAATTTACCTTGAAACTCATTCACAGACCAGTCAGTCACCAGCTAAAGCTGATGGACTCAAAATGCATATTTTCAGCCAATCCAGATGAACAAATGGTTGCAACCTCATGCCTCATCTTCTTCGGTCCACTAGCAAGAACCCCAACACTTGATCCTTTGCACTCAAATAGAATCCCTGCAAAGAAATCAAACAAGGTTTTTAGCTCGGAAACAACCGACAAACGATGACCAATCCATCTTTTTTTACACTTAACAAGTCTTGCTGATCAGAAATCACAGGCTATTAAATCTCATTTTTATCGCAACAGTTGAATCAAATTTTGGCACCAACAGAGTAGTGTTATCAAATGACTTACTCTTGAGGTCAGGCCTTTGACCATAGTGCACATTGGTGGCTAGGACAAGAGACTGTTGAGGAAGGCTTTCTAACTCTCTTTCTGCATTATAAACCTCCGAACCCCTTCGTGGTGAGGCTTCTATGTGCTGAACCTGCTTTAACTCCTTGGCATTACTTCCCTTGTTCCACAACATTGCTGCACTAGCTGTTGCAGCTATGGAGATACATATAGCCAGTATATTAAACAGAGCCCTCAAAGGAGACGAAAAAATCTTATTGGAGTTGTGATCGATCGGAAAAATGTAATATCTGGTGACGATCCCAATCAAGATGAGGAACATCATGAAGGAAGATGCTATGATCAGGCCAAGCCAGAGCCAGTGGTTTGGTCCCAAAATGGCTGAAACGGGTTCATCAGTTGCAAGGGGTTTGAACCATATGGTTCTGAGGTTCATTGAGTTATCTTTTGGCTGTGTGTCTCTTGTTACATATGCTTCAATTTGTATCTGGAGATTGCAAATGTCATATGGTGTGGTGGTAGACATTGGTAGAATCAGGTCCAGCATTGTGAGGTCCGAAGAGTGTTTGAATGCACAGATTAAGGTCACTTTCGGAAGCTTGGATTGGAAGGCCGTGGACATAAAAATAAGCTCGCGAATTATGGATATGAAAGGGGTAATGCCACTGCCTCCACTCACCAACACAAGATTGTCATGCCTGCAAAAAGATATTACACGATAACGCTTGCTGTTTCGAATTGTGTAGATCAAATGCGACCGTCTTACAACTTGAATAAATTGAGTACACAAACTGAGATGTAACTCTATTTTGTTAATTGTGTGGCAGACTTGATGAAATAATTCAAACTTTATGCATGTGTTCTTATCTCACTAACCTTAAAAAATGAGTTGCATCAGGTCCATAAGGTCCTTCAACAGCAGCCTCAATCCGAGCACTTGTAGAAGGCGACGAAAGGACTTGGTAAAGCTTCCTGGTCCAACTTCCTTCACCTTTAATGACGACACTGATCTTCTCTGGCTCCAAGTTACTGTTTGAAGTAACAGTGTAAGGATGCCATTGCAGCTTGGAAATACTAGGCACATTTATGAACATGACGCTTGTTGGATTGTATTTCAAACCTACCAATATAAAACACAGGAAACAAAATCAATTACCCATAATGAACCATAATTACTTTTAAGTTCATAAACATAATTTCAATTATCATTTTCTCTTGTCAGACAGTTTATAACTATACCGCACATTAATACAAGAGTTTACTTGCTGAATTGTTTGCATCGTCTGACTAGAGAACATAAGAACATAAATATTACTTGAAGATGTTAACAAGTACGTACCTGGACTTTTGGCAAAGTTGAGTTCTAGAGATTCACCCGGCAAGACTCGGGCAGAGACTAAACGTGCTCTTCTCTCGGATTGTAGAAATCGTAGGTAACGATCAACCACGAAGAGGAAGAAGCCAGGGAGCATAATGCCAGCATAGACGACACCAACATGAAAGATGAAGAAGACCACGAAGGGAATGTAAAGGTAGTGGGTATAGAAGAAGAGCTCAAACATTTTGCGCCTAATGCGCGGGATTGTAGTCACCCACAGGGCAAGTCCAGAGAGCAAAGCTATCTCTCCCGCTATGTTTGACATGCCAGTTTTGTTCCATTTTAGCATCTGCATTGAAACAAAAATGTAACACATTAACATGGGCGAAATTTCTAAAATAATTTATTGAATGTTTTTATTAATTTCCCTACTTTTTTTTACATTTTTTATTTATTTTCTAAAGCAAATAATTTCAGATCTATGCCAATAAATACAATGTCAACTATCAATATTTCTAATGTCTGGCTCAGTCCAAAAATGCAGGGTACAAGAGTAATCTTATCAAATTAGTGATTTTTTTTTTTTGGGAACATCAAATTAGTGAATTGAATTATGAGTTACCTGAGAAATTTGATCTGTGACAGCCCAATATATGATGTAACAAGTTCCATGAGCTGTGAAGAGCACCATTAGTATGTTTCCCACCCATATATGGTACTTGATGCTAGCCTCGGAGGTGAAGCCAAACAGAGGCAAGATCGAGGAGCCACGAGCGACCGGAAAGAAGAGAAGTGCAAGGCATATGTTACCCACAACCCCTAGCCTCAATGATGCACTCTCCAATTTAGCTTCCCATCTGCCAAAACCAAACCCCAAACACAAATTTTTGAAACATAAGTTGTCAATCTCCACTTCTATCATGAGTCTTTTAAAGCGTATTTATTTTCAATTTTTTTTGGTGCCGGTTTCGTGTTTATAAAGGGTTGTTATTTTAAAGTATAAAATTATGCATGCATTTTGATATTGTAATATAAATCAAGAACTACTTAATTTTAGACATATACACAATAGTAATATCTGAAATAAAACACGAAGGAAGACCCAAACCCATTACGGGAGCAATTTTGTAGTTTGTTATAGACTCTTACACTTTTTCATGGCTCTTTGCCGCGGATTGTGGTGTGACTATCTTAAAACCGTTGGTCAAGTACGTGGAGATGGACCAAATTAGGAGGGCAATGAACATAATAAAGAAGGTGAGCTCTATCCCAGAAACAATGCCTAAAGGACCTTTCACCAGCATGGGCTGTTTCCACACAGCCAAACGGTTCGTTTTGCCATCACTGCTGAAATTTCGTATCAACGTTACAATTAAGTCTTTAATCACTACTAGGCAATAAATAGGAACAAGGTGTGAAAGTTTAGATATATTCACCTTTCCATGTTATAATCATTCATCTTCTTTCCCAGATGAAGATACACACAACCCATCACAGCAATGAACATAATGGGAAATGTGTAAAACAGAAGAGTTGCACCTGCATAAATAAACATATATATACACAATTCAGTCTGCTTCTAAGAAATTAAAGCATGCAGAAACATTAAGCTTAGGTTTTCGATTATATGAGAGTACCTTGTGCTCCAAAATAGGTACTTGAGCCCCCCTCAGCTCGGATTCGAGGCAGCCATATTTGCCTATATGTGCTTGTGGGCATCATGACATAGATCAAAACACACCCTCCAAACACCATCAACACTAAGAATAGCCTTATAGCTGTCCGTACCTTTCTGATTCCTTCATGGGACGGAGGTGATGAGCTTCTGATCACCACATTTGAATCCATATCTCTCTCTGTTTTTCTCTCTCAGAGGGCTTTTTCAGAGCTCACTGTGAGACTCGAAGAAACTGAGAAGCCGGTATTATGGAGAATGTGGGTGGAATGGGATTGCATTTATAGGAGGGAATGAATATATTGTATACTAATGCTTGTAGAATCTAGGCTTTTATACTTCGTGGAAAACAGCATGGTTCATCCTTGGCTAGCTGCTTAACCGAAAACTGTACGTGTACGGAACTAGTCATGTGCATCATGATGGATCCTTTTTTTTTTAACCAAGTCAACGACTTATATGCATGGGGCATGCAACATTTGCTATTGGTTGAAGATTTTTAAAAACTTGATTTGTTAATTTCATTAGTGAACTAATCGAGTTGTAAAGTAATAACTACTCTATCTTCTTAGTCATGGTTACAACTTGCAAGTATGGTATGAGACCATGAGTCCTGGTCGAGTGGTCATCCAAATTTATGGCACTGCCCTTATTGAGGCCGCCTCCTCATCCATAAAAGGCTAGCTAGCTTTGTCAAAACTACAAACTTTACGTACAAGTAATATACTGTATATAACATTCTTGTCACAACAATCGGTTAAGTATTTTACACGCAAAAGGCTAGAGTTGAAACACTCAAGGATAGGAGATTGTATTTGCATAAAAAGGGTGCTTAGATTTTTGTGAAGACCCAAAATTTCATATAATAAATTTAGGTAATTCAATAATTGTTATATTAATTGAATTATGATATTTGTGATTCATTGAAATGTCGTGGGTTGAGAAAATTGGTTTCGAATGATTTTATTTTCGAAAACGAACGTTATTTAGGGGTCGTGAAAATCGACTTTTTATACGTTTAAAATTTGGGAAAACTTCCTTCATGAAAGTTGTAGAGCTCATCGATACGAGTTCGTGCATATGTGGAACGTATTATTCGGAGTTCGTATGAATAAGTTATGAATTTTTGAAAATCCTCCTTTTTGGGTATAAATATGTTTTTTTTTTTATATTTCCCTCATTTTTCCAGATTTCCGAAAATGGAAGTCTCTCCCCTCTCTCTCTTCTCTCTTGGCTGGTACCTTCACTATGCAAATTTTCCTTCCGACCCGACCCAGATTCGCTCGACCCGACCCGGATTTCTGGCCGAGTTCGGCGTCCTCTGGCCAAGCCACCAACCCAGAACCCTTCGCCCCGCCCTCGCCATGCTCCCCCTGCTACTCGTTCCCGACAGAAACCATCGGAAGGTGGAGATCGGAGCCTCCATATTCAAGGAAACGGATCGACTGAAAATTCCATTTTCCGGCGTCTCCTCGGCCGATCCTCCCCATTTTTGTGATCTCCTCATCCTCTTGATCATCTCCATATGTGGCTTGTATCATGATTTTGAGTGTAGAGTTGTAGATCAAGGATTGAAAATTGACGCTTCTGGTTGGATCTGGGAACGTGATCGAGGGCCGAGATTAATCCAACTTCAAAGCTCGATCTAGGACGATCTAGACCTCATCTCTGAAAAAGTCAGGTATTAAAGTTGTTCACAATTTCATTTTGAAGCAGTTTGTAGCTGACGACTTTTGCATCGGAGGTGGTGGACCGGCGTTGACCGCCGTCTGACAGCCGAGTGTGGCGGCGCGTCTGACCAAATTTTGAGTTTATATTATCTGGACGATGATCTATGCATCCATACGAGCGTTTTGATATATAACTTGGTCATGTTAGAAAAAGTTGATAAATAGTCAATTTCAGTTTTGACGATACTATTTACGGTTTTACAGTTTACCTTCGGTTTGCGATTTACGGAGATTAGACCATCGGTTTTACTTCAGATTTTAATATGATGTTCATATGACTGTCCCGATGATCTTGTGTGGTCACGGGCGAAGATCCGACTTTGGATCTTCGTACAATTGTAAAACAGTGATTCGGGAGGCGATTAGTGACGATCTGTCCATCGGATTTTCATATAATTTTGATAGGATGTTTCCAAGGGCGATCCGTGAGGATCTAACCATTGGATCATCGTTTAAATTCGATCCGACCGTTGGATTGTCTTTATTTTAGAATCCGACCGTTGGATCATCATTTAGGTTTATTTCGTGCTTCGTTGCTAAGTAAAGACCGTACTTGATTAGGTACTTGACGGCTTGAGTTGACGAGCATTTGGATTATTGAGAGTTATATTTTATTGAAGACGCAGCGGGAAATTCGAGGTGAGTAAATCTCACGTGGTTCATATTATGAACCGAGTACTTATATTAATTATTTTGGTAATTGTGTGGAAAATATTTGTGGATTAAATTTTTTTTTTTTAAAATCACATGGACTTGATCACTACGGTCCATAGGTAAGTAAAATGAATTTTAATTATACAAATGAATTTCAAGATTTTCTTGTGTAAACTATAGATGGTATTAGTGGTCATTCCTGAGTGGATGATTACGTATATATATATTTACGTGGAATATATATATTGATTGACGTGATTTTGAGTGACGATATGATTGTGTTGGAATGATGATTTGGATTATATTCAAATGCTTTAATTTCATAATAATATTATATATGATGGATGAGTTGATTTCTTTATGTGAAAATACATGTTGTGCTCATTTATAGATTTAGGGTCAACGTAGTGACCGGTATGGGGTAATCGGACGCTCTAATCCTAGGTGGATGATGAGATACGATTGGTTGAGTATGTACAATTATCAGACATTCTAAATATGTATATAAGTATACGTATTGATGAAATACGATAAAGAGAAATATGTCGGATGTCATATCCTAGGCCAGGTGACGGGCTATGATTCAGTTAGAGCTCTAGTCTGTCAAATACCGTATTTTTATAAATACGATGATGAGGTTTTGTGAAGAAAGATGTGAGTTAGGGTTTGGTGTTGAGTTGTTGATTGATTGTGATTGTTGGTTTTTGTGGTTGTAGAATTGTTGCATGTTGACTTGGGTAGAAATAAATATGATTTAATTAAGCAACCGTTCTTTCTTTTACTCTTACGAGCTTTCATAAGCTTACCGGGTTTTGTGTTGTTGCAATCCCGGTATACTTTTCAAATGGTGTTGCGGATATTCCTGCAGGTCAGGATAACCAAGGAGGTGACCGAGCTGCTTAGGTGTTACAACATTTATTTTTATTTCATTGAGTTGTGAGTTGTGTATGCTCATTTAGAGCTTTACAAATTATTGTGTTTTGAGTTGTAATAATTAACCGAGACAAAATTCGGTTTTGATTTTATTTCGTTTGGTGAGATTGTTAAGAAAAGAAATTTTGAAGATGATTATTTTGAGTTGTGATAATTCTCATGTTTCGGATTTTGAATTTTATTCTAAAATTTGGGGCGTGACAATTTTTCTCTTATAATTTTATGTAATCATGTGTTACATAATGTTGAATAATGTCCTAAGAAAAAAACAAAGTTAAGCGTTGGTCGGTGGTAATACAGGACCTAACGCCAGATAGCCTAGGCGGTTTTTATTTAGGGCTTTTGACCATTTATCCAATTTGGACCTAATAAATGCTCATTTACTCCACTAAAAGATTTTTGTGCTCATTTACCCAATTTAAATGTAAAACGACAAGTTTGCCCTTTAAATAATTAAAAAAATCATTGAAGACCTCGTCGGAATCCCGTCACCGGTCCTCGGAATCCTATCACCGGTTGCCGGAGGCTTTTATTACCCTCCATTAAACTTTTATAAAGTTTATTGGGGACAATAAAATGTTTATTATGTATTATTGGGGGCAATAAAGTTTATTGGAGGGCAATAAAAAGTTTATTTGGGTTCAATAAAAAGTTTATTTGGGTTCAATGAAAAGTTTATTGAGGGCAATAAAATAGGACGCCAGAGGTCACCTGTCTGAGGTTGCCGGAAGTTCGCAAAGAGGTCGCTACAGACTTTTATTAACCTCTAATAAATTTTTATTTGGGGGTAATAAAAAGTTTATTAGGGGGTTTATTGGGAGGAAATAAAAAGTTTATTGGGTATTATTGGGGATAATAAACAGTTTATTATGGGACAATAAAATAGGACACCAGTGGCCTGATTCCTATCGCCGGTCACCATATTCCGAAGGCTGGTCACCAGACTCTCGCGGCTGGTGACCGGATTTTGGCGACCAGTCACTGGAATCCCGCGACCGGTGACTGGAGTCCTGTGACCGGTGACCGGAGACTGAAGGACGGCGACCGGAGTTTGGTGAAGTCTCTTTCTCTTTAAGTGACAAAGAAGGAGAGGGCAAAATTATCCCAAAAATGAATAAAAATGAATAAAAAAATTACTTAATTGAATATAAGGGCAAAATATATATTAAATATTGGATAAGTGGGCAATCTCTTAGAGTGCTCGGGTAAGTGGGGTTAATTAACATCAAAATTAGGTAAATGATCATTTTGCCTTTTATTTTTGTAATTTTAATTATATTTTTATAACATATAATTGTATAATAATAATATAAAAAGTAATATAATTGAGTGAAAATAATAAAAAAAATACTTAGAATAAACAAAAAAGGTTTCAGCGTACAGACTGTTTAAGAACAAGAGGAATTGATAAACAGAAAGAGAGAGTAATATTTCAGAGAGAATGGAGATTTCAAGTGTGTTTATTCATCTCATACAAATGGGTATTTATAGGAATACATTTGAAGTGTGAAAGCTCAAAGAGAAAACCAAAATGATAACCATCTTGATGATGATTTTCTGCCATGCTTGTTGCCATTTGGCAAAGCATGTTTACATAAGTCTTCATACACTCAAGTACCTATGATTATACACTCAAGTACCTATGATTATACACTCAAGTACCTATCTCAATACTTTTACGTATTTTGTTACATGATATAGACATATACAGTATTTATACATTTATACTACAACACTCCCCTTTGGATATTTCATGTTCAATAGTATTGTGTAGATGGTGCGCATCGAAGTTGCCTCGTTAAAAACCTTGCCAAGTAATAAAACCCTGTGAGAAAAACAACCTTGGTCGAAAGGGAAAAAGAGCACAACGCCCGTTGAGTGTGAAATATGTTTCTGGATACTCCCCCTGATTTAGACTCCTCTTGAAGATCGTGGGAGTTCGGATATCCTCCTCAATCCGATGCTCCTTATATGTTTCTCGAAAGGGGATTTTGGTAGTGACTTAGTAAATAAGTCAGCTACATTATATTCTGATCGTATTTGATTTACTTCAATATTTAGAAGTGTTTGTTGTTGCTGATTGTAGAAGAATTTCGGCGATATATGCTTGGTATTGTCGCCTTTGATGAAACCTAATTTCATTTGCTCAATACAAGTTGCATTATCCTCGTAAATGCATGTAGGTTCATTTATGGTAAATTTCAAACCACAAGGTCCTCGAATGTGTCTATTTATAGACCTTAGCCATATGCACTCACGCACGGCTTCATGTAGTGCAATAATCTCTGCATGATTTGAGGAAGTGACAATAAGAGTCTGTTTTGTAGATCTCTAAGATATCGCGGTGCTTCCCATGGTAAAGACATAACCTGTTTGGGAGCGACCTTTGTGAGGGTCAGAGAGATACCCTGCATCAGCAAAACCCGTCAGAACATCATTATCATTTTGATTGAGGGGAGGAGGAGAACGTCGGTCACTATGGATAGTGTTGCCGGCGTTCACATTTCTTTTCTCTCTGTAGGGATAGAACAAGCCCATATCGATCATACCTTTTATGTATCGAAGGATTGTCTTTATACCAATCCAATGGCGACGTGTTGGCGCAGAACCATGTCGAGCTAACAAGATTATTGCAAATGAGATATCTGGTCTTGTGCATTGAGCTAAATACAATAATGCGCTTATCGCACTTAGGTATGGTATTTCAGCTTCTAATAAATCTTCGTCCTCATCCCTTGGATGAAACGGATCTTTCATGGGCTCAAGACTACGGTTGATCATGGGAGTACTCACTGGCTTTGCTTTATCTTCATTAAAGCGCCTTAGTAACTTTTGAGTATATGCTGACTGATGGATCATAATCCCATCATTACGGTGCTCGAGTTCTATTCCGAGACAAAACCGTGTTTTCCCGAGATCTTTCATCTCAAATTCAGATTTCAAATATGTAGCAGTTTCTTTTAACTCATCTAGAGTTCCAATTCGGTTCATGTCATCGACATAAACTGCTACAATTGCGAATCCGGATCTTGTTCTCTTAATGAACACGCAAGGGCATATTTCATTGTTAACATATCCCTTCCTAATCAAGTAGTCACTTAGACGGTTATACCACATCCTTCCAGATTGTTTCAATCCATATAGTGAGCGTCTTAATTTTATTGAGAACGCGCTCCGTGGTTTAGAGCCACTTGATTTGGGTAATTGAAGTCCATCTGGAACCTTCATATATATCTCTGAATCTAGATCCCCATAGAGATATGCTGTAACCACATCCATGAGCTGTATGTCAAGTTTTTTGGAAACTACCAAACTGACAAGGTAGCGGAATGTTATAACGTCCATTACGGGAGAATATGTCTCCTCATAGTCGATTCCAGGGCGTTGTGAGAAACCTTGCGCCACAAGGTGGGCTTTGTATCTAACAACCTCATTTTTCTCATTACGCTTTCTAACAAAGACCCATTTATGGCCAACAGGTTTTATATTTGGTACTGTCAGTGTTATAGACCCAAATACCTATCTCTTAGTTAGTGAATCCAATTCAGTCTGGATCGCATTTTTCCATTTGGATCAATCTGCTCTTCGTTGACATTCTTCAACAGAGCGAGGTTCGATATCATCGTATTCTATAATTCCTTTTACAATATGATATGCAAACGCATCATCAATAGCCATAGAATTTCTGTCCATAATTACATGTATATTAGTGTAATTCATGGAGATTTCTCTATTCTTTGGAATTGGTTCTACTATTGGAGCGTCCTCCAACGATGTCTCTTGGACATAACCATAATCCGGAATTTTTTCATGAGATGGATTATTTATATCGATGCAAATCTGTCAACAGATGTGTCGGCAGCTTCTTGGAAGCTGCTGCGCAGCTGCTCGGCAGATGGCTAGGCAACTGCTCGGCAGCTGCTGCGCAGGGGCCTCGGTAGCTGCTGCGCAGGGATCTCGGCAACTGTTGTGCAGGGCCTCGGCAGCTGCTTCGCAGCTCTCGGCAGCACCTCGACAGGTCCTGGGCATCACTCAGCAGCTGTCCGGTTCGGTTTTTCTGCTTCCGGCGGCCGGTTCAGGCAGTTTCCGGCCGGTTTCGGCGATTCTGAGACCGGTTCCGGGCTTCTGGAATCAAGGGCTTTGATATGAGCTAGGGTTTGGGGATTTTTTGTCGGTTTGGAAAAATGACTTCGATCGATGATGAACTCTTCTTTCATCAATTTTCGATTCTAATTCTAGAGCAACTTCGTGCTGATAACATGTTTAAGAACAAGAGGAATTGACAAACAGAAAGAGAGAGTAATATTTCAGAGAGAATAGAGATTTCAAGTGTGTTTATTCATCTCATACAAATGGGTATTTATAGGAATACATTTGAAGTGTGAAAGCTCAAAGGAAAAACCAAAATGATAACCATCTTGATGATGATTTTCTGTCATGCTTGTTGCCTTTTGGCAAAGCATGTTTACATAAGTCTTCATACACTCAAGTACCTATGATTATACACTCAAGTACCTATCTAAATATTTTTACGTATTTTGTTACATGATATAGACATATACAGTATTTATACATTTATACTACAACACAGACCTAATTTTTGAGTAGGATCGATATATCAATGAGATGCCATGGAAGGGCTGGCCGGTCTTTCGACCAGATATCGTAAAAAAGTTTCTTCAACCAAGGGATTCTTGTCCAGCCTGTTAAGGGAAGCTTATAACACTTCTCCTTCCGGCTTCCAGCACCGTGCATTACAACCTTTTCTTCCACGTAGCAACGCTCTTCCTTGGTTGAGTCAAATTATGCATGTGGGCTGGGCCACTCCCAGATGACCTTCCTTGGATAAGCCGCAGAAGCAAGAAAGAGAAGCTTCAGCAATCCGAATTGGTCTTGTAAGAGATCCGCGACATGAGATTTCTCTTTCTTATTCTTAAACAAGTCCCCCAGAGCATCCTGACAATTTCATCAGCCTTAATCGTCTCCCCGGTCGGGGTCCCCAAGAAGGAAGTGAAATTTAGGGACGCAAGCTGTCTGTGTAATTGTGTTAAGTAAGACACTCCTGCATATCCACCATTTGATTCTCCAAACAGGCTGATTCTTCACATGTTTCTTGGAATTTCGGGATCAGGGTTAGTCTTCCGGCCATGGATAAACTTACCCTCGCTAGGAGAATTACTTCTAATTCTTCCCTATTATAATTAAGAATGTCATATACACTTGTTATAAGTATGATTGCAGTTTAATGTAACAACCAAATGGTAGCTAGTTGCATTTGTGAAGGGCACTCCGTTTCAATTAGTGGTAGCTACGATACGGTTTCCGTTATGGTTATGATTAATTTGTTATTACTGCCAAATGGTTCTGAGTTTTGACACTTAATTCATTGCAGGAATATCTTCAGCGAGAGAGATATGGATGTGCTCGGTTGGAGAATTTTGCTCTGGGGCTTGAATTAATTGGACAAAAGGTATTAGTACTATCATATGAAAATCCTTTTATTCTCGAAGTCTTAATTGTTGTAGTATAAAATGAATATATACCGTATATGTCTATATCATGTAACAAAATACGTAAAAGTATTTAAATAGGTACTTGAGTGTATGAAGACTTATGTAAACATGCTTTACCAAAGGGCAACAAGCATGGCAGAAAATCATCATCAAGATGGTTATCATTTTGAGTTTCTCTTTGAGCTTTCACACTTCAAATGTATTCCTATAAATACCCCCTTTGTATGAGATGAATAAACACATTGAAATCTCCATTCTCTCTGAAATTTTACTGTTTATCAATTCCTTTTGTTCTTAAACACGTTATCAGCACGAAGTTGCTCTAGAATTAGAATCGAAAAATTGACGAAAGAAGAGTTCTTTATCGATCGAAGTCATTTTTCAAAACCTACAAAAAATCCCCAAACCCTAGCTCAGATTAAAGCCCTTGATTCCAGGAGCACGGAACCGGTCTCAGAATCGCCAGAACCGGCCGGAAACGGCCTGAACAGGCAGCCGGAAGCGGAAAAATCAAACCGGACCGCTGCTGGACCGCTGCCGAGAGCTGCCGAGGTCCTGCCGAGGTGCTGTTGAGGTGCTGTCGAGTCCTGCCGAGTCCTGTCGAGGTGCTGCCGAGAGCTGCGCAGCAGCTGCCGAGACCTGCCGAGGTGCTGCCGAGACCTGCCGAGAAGCTGTCGAGAGCCCTGCACAGCAGCTGCCGAGAAGCTGCCGAGAGCCCTGCGCAGCTGCCGAGACGCTGCGCAGCAGCTGCCGAGCAGCTGTCGACACATCTGTCGACAGATTTGCGCGGCGACTTTCCGACAACTTTTCCGGTGACTTTTCGGACGTTTTTTCTCGATTTTTTCCAACGATCCTTCCGGTCACCTCCGATAATTTTTCCGGTCAAAAATTTCCGGCAACACTATTCCAAGGTATTCTTTACTAAAAGTTCCCATTTTTTGAGTTTTTATTTATTTTCTCTCCTTTTTCCTTTTTCTCGGGAACTGATAATCAAAAGCGGAATTATAGCAATTCACGCCAAACGAACTAAGAGCGTTCGTAATCAATGAACTAAGAGTGTTCACAATGATTCTTGGAAATTGATTTCTTGGTAGCATAGCTCGGAAATCTTATTATTTTTCGTGGAAGTTTTAACTCCGAAACTAATATTTTCTTCTTATCTTCAAGGATGTCGAATGAACCTAGACTCGATTTTCAAATCCTTGACTCAACAGGTTCGGATTACCATAGCTGGAAAACCGACGTTGAGAACCATCTCACATCGAAAGGGATATTGCCCATCATCCATGAACCAAACCCGGCCCTTGTGTTCCCTCGATCACCCAAGAAGCATGCACAAACAATCATCTTGATGCGACGTCATATGGACAAAGCACTCAGGCTAGAGTACATGTCCATCAAAGATGCAAAGGATTTATGGGAAGCACTACAAGAGCGCTTTAACAATATCCAAGATTCTCTCCTCCCTGACTTGAAGGTTCAGTGGAACGATGTACGCTTCTCAGACTTCAAGTCTATTGCTGAGTACAATTCAGAAGCTCTTCGTCTCAAATCCATGTTGAGGTTCTGTCAAAGACCCCTCACAGAAGAAGAGCTAATTGAGAAAACTCTCTCCACCTTCCCCGTTGCAGCAATTTTGCTATCAAAGCAGTATCGCACTGAAGTAAATGCTGGACGAATTACGAGGTTCAATGAACTCATAAATATTTTGTCGGTAGCCGAAAAGCATGACAACATTCTCGTAAAGAATTATAATTCAAGACCCATTGGAACCAAGAGCGTTCGTGAGGCAAATTATAATGCACCCAAGAGAGGGCACATGGAGCGGTACCCCAGCAATAGGGGACATGTGTACCCTAATAATAGGGGACATGAAGGACGAACAAGTCCATATAACCGCCCCAACAGGGAAGGAAACCGCAACTTTAGAGCAGGCACACGTGATGGTAACTCCACACGTGGAAGAGGGAGATATGGCAACACCGGCTGTGGAAATAGCACCATGAGCCTTGGAGGTCGCACCATGCGCCGTGGTAGTAGCAGCAACCCTCCTAGGGGATATCCACAACATGCACAACCTGCACAACCTGTACAAACTGTACAACCTGCACAACCTATACCTCAAATGAAGGGAGGGAACCACAATGACATGTGTCATAGATGTGGATCAATCGAGCATTGGTTTAAACAATGTCATACAAGTACCCAATTAGCTACACACTACAAGGAGTACAGGGAAGCAAGAGAGCAAGAAGCTAACCTTGCCGAAGATGAAAATAGTGAAGATGTCAATCTCACTGTTGAGGACTTCAAAGCTGTAGATGAAGAGCACGAGGATGCCACAGACTTTGATTAGAATAATCCTCTTTCTATTTTCCAAGAATGGCAAATGTGCCTTAGTCAATAAATAACAATTGTATTAAACTCCTTCTTATGTGGCGTACCCAATGAAGTATGATGTCTAGGAAAGCAATTGAGATCGGGGTATTTAAGCGAGCCTCGCTACACCAACATCTCTCTACTTTCCTGGTCATATTCCATTGGAATTACCAAACGGATTGAGTGATAGCAATTTGTCTAAAGTTTGATATTTGGAATAGACTTATGAATAACTTTGATGTAATCATTGGCTATTTTCCCTATTAATAAAGTATCGCATTCAATGTCATGGACATGTGTTAATATTCCGAACTTTATTCCTTTCAGTATGTTTTCCGGAGAATTGGAATGCCTTCTTGATAGTGGCACCACACATACGATATTGCGACATAGGCAATTATTTTTATGGATGACACCCAGTCGATCCTCAGTAACTACGATGGCAGGACCATCACAATTGATTCATGGTCGAGGACCAGCTCAATTTTTGTTACCAAATGGCACAAATATTAATGTTGCCGAAGCTCTATATGCTCCAAGGGCCGGAAGGACCCTATTAAGCTTTAAAGACATAAGAGCCAATGATTTTCATGTGGAAACACATTGTGAGAATGGACAAGAGTTCCTTTGCATCACCTCTAAAAACTACGGAAATACACGAGTTTTAGAGAAACTTATGTGTCGCTCTAGTGGATTGTATGCAACCACTATTAGAGTCATTGAATCCAACCATGTCATGAATGAAAAATTATGGGATCCTGACACATACAAGCTTTCGCACGACCGTTTGGGACATCCAGGTCATGACATGATGCTCCGTATATTAAAAACTTCACACGGACATCCATTCTTCAAAACGAAAAGAAGTACGAACCAAACATTGGTCCAAAGAGTTACTTCTAAAGTGTATCATTCGTTTTGCAAAGCTTGCTCTTTAGCAAAGGTAGGATCAAGACCATCCTATGCAAAGGACACTAAAGAAAATATACCATTCTTACAAAGAATACAAGGTGATATTTGTGGACCTATCCAACCAACTTGCGGACCATTTAGATATTTTATGGTGTTGGTTGATGCATCGACACGTTGGTCACATGTCATGCTCTTATCCACAAGAAATGCTGCATTTGCTAAACTCCTGGCACAAATCATTAAGTTAAGGGCTCACCACCCCGATCATCCTATTAAGTAAATTCGTCTTGACAATAATGGAGAATTTACATCAAGAACCTTTGATGATTATTGCATGTCCATTGGGATTGAGGTGGAACATCCTGTCCCTCATGTACACACCCAAAATGGACTCGCAGAAGCTGCCATTAAAAGACTTCAAATGGTTGCCAGGGCATTGGTTATGCGCACCAATCTCCCTATTTCTGCTTGGGGCTATGCAATATTACAAGCAGCTGTGCTTATTCGTCTGAGACCCACTGCCACCCAACCCTTTTCTGCGTCCCAACTGGTGACTGGGTATGAGCCTGATGTCTCACACTTACGCATATTTGGGTGTGCAGTCTATGTGCCAATTGCGCCGCCACAGCGCACCAAAATGGGTCCTCAAAGACGCTTAGGCCTTTATGTTGGATATGATACTCCAAGCATTATCCGCTACATAGAACCCTTGACAGGTGATCTATTTACCGCTAGATTTGCGGATTGTCACTTTGATGAGACAGTTTTCCCATCATTAGGGGGAGACAAGAACATTAATGTTCAACAGAAAAGACAGGAATTGTTGTGGTCTGTCCCCACTTTGTGTCATCTTGATCCCCGAACCACACAGTCTGAAATAGAGGTGCGGAGGATTCTCGATCTTCAGAACGTAGCAGAATCAATGCCTGATGCGTTTTCTGATATCGCTAAAGTGACAAGATCACACATACCTGCTGCAAACGTACCTGCAAGGATTGATGTTCCTAAAACTAAAGGACATGACATCCCCTCCATGGGTGATGCAGTGGCTAGACCCATGGCTCCTGATAGAAAGCGCGGGAGGCCTATAGGTTCAATGGATTCTCGCCCAAGAAAGAAAGCGAGCTTGACACAAAATAATTCATTAATCATCGATATAAATAATCCATCTCATGAAAAAATTCCGGATTATGGTTATGTCCAAGAGACATCATTGGAGGACGCTCCAATAGTAGAACCAATTCCAGAGAATAGAGAGATCTCCATGAATTACACTAGTATACATGTAATTATGGACAGAAATTCTATGGCTATTGATGATGCGTTTGCATATCATATTGCAAAAGGAATTATAGAATACGATGATATCGAACCTCGCTCCGTTGAAGAATGCCAACGTAGAGCAGATTGGTCAAAATGGAAAAATACGATCCAGACTGAATTGGATTCACTAACAAAGAGACAGGTATTTGGGTCTATAACACTGACACCACCAAATATAAAACCTGTTGGCCATAAATGGGTCTTTGTTAGAAAACGTAATGAGAAAAATGAGGTTGTTAGATACAAAGCCCGCCTTGTGGCGCAAGGTTTCTCACAACGTCCTGGAATCGACTACGAGGAGACATACTCTCCCGTAATGGATGTTATAACGTTCCGCTACCATGTCAGTTTGGTAGTTTCTGAAAAACTTGACATGCAGCTTATGGATGTGGTTACAGCATATCTCTATGGGGATCTAGATTCAGAGATATATATGAAGGTTCCAGATGGACTTCAATTACCCAAATCAAGTGGGTCTAAACCACGGAGCGCGTTTTCAATAAAATTAAGACGCTCACTATATGGATTGAAACAATCCGGACGGATGTGGTATAACCGTCTAAGTGACTACTTGATTGGAAAGGGATATGTTAACAATGAAATATGCCCTTGCGTGTTCATTAAGAGAACAAGATCCGGATTTGCAATTGTAGCAGTTTATGTTGATGACATGAACCTAATTGGAACTCTAGATGAGTTAAAAGAAACTGCTACATATTTGAAATCTGAATTTGAGATGAAAGATCTCGGGAAAACACGGTTTTGTCTCGGAATAGAACTCGAGCACCGTAATGATGGGATTATGATCCATCAATCAGCATATACTCAAAAGTTACTAAGGCGCTTTAATGAAGATAAAGCAAAGCCTGTGAGTACTCCCATGATCAACCGTAGTCTTGAGCCCATGAAAGATCCATTTCGTCCAAGGGATGAGGACGAAGATTTATTAGAAGCTGAAATACCATACCTAAGTGCGATAGGCGCATTATTGTATTTAGCTCAATGCACAAGACCGGATATCTCATTTGCAGTAAACTTGTTAGCTCGACACAGTTCTGCGCCAACACGCCGCCATTGAAATTGGTATAAAGACAATCCTTCGATACCTAAAAGGTACGATCGATATGGGCTTGTTCTATCCCTACAGAGAGAAAAGAAATGTGAGCGCCGGCAACACTATCCATAGTGACCGACGTTCTCCTCCTCCCCTCCATCAAAATGATGTTTTGACGGGTTTTGCTGATGCAGGGTACCTCTCTGACCCTCACAAAGGTCGCTCCCAAACAGGTTATGTCTTTACCATGGGAAACACCGCTATATCTTGGAGATCTACAAAACAGACTCTTGTTACTACTTCCTCAAATCATGCAGAGATAATTGCACTACATGAAGCCGTGCGTGAGTGCATATGGCTAAGGTCTATAAATAGACATATTCGAGGAACTTGTGGTTTGAAATTCACCACAAATGAACCTACATGCATTTACGAGGACAATGCAGCTTGTATTGAGCAAATGAAATTAGGTTTCATCAAAGGCGACAATACCAAGCATATATCGCCGAAATTCTTCTACAATCAGCAACAACAAACACTTCTAAATATTGAAGTAAATCAAATCCGATCAGAAGATAATGTAGCTGACTTATTTACTAAGTCACTACCAAAATCCTCTTTCGAGAAACATGTAAGGAGCATCGGATTGAGGAGGATATTTGAACTCCCACGATCTTCAAGATGAGTCTAAATCAGGGGGAGTATCCAGAAACATACTTCACACTCAACGCGCGTTGTGCTCTTTTTCCCTTTCGACCAAGGTTGTTTTTTCCCACAGGGTTTTATTACTTGGCAAGGTTTTTAACGAGGCAACTTCGATGCGCACCATCTACACAATACTATTGAACATGAAATATCCAAGGGGGAGTGTTGTAGTATAAAATGTATATATACCGTATATGTCTATATCATGTAACAAAATACGTAAAAGTATTTAAATCGGTACTTGAGTGTATGAAGACTTATGTAAACATGCTTTACCAAAGGGCAACAAGCATGGCAGAAAATCATCATCAAGATGGTTATCATTTTGAGTTTCTCTTTGAGCTTTCACACTTCAAATGTATTCCTATAAATACCCCCTTTGTATGAGATGGATAAACACATTGAAATCTTCATTCTCTTTGAAATTTTACTCTCCTTTTCTGTTTATCAATTCCTCTTGTTCTTAAACATTAATGACTAAATACTCTTTTATGATTGCAGCTCCAAATGTGTGTTCGGAGTAATATTGCTTTACTCTACTGATCTATGCTTTTCAGTTACTACTAATACAGTAATCAACAGTAGCTCTTTTCACCAACATCTGGATAAAATAAATACATGTTAGAGCCTGCAACTCCCTCTATATATATTCACTCGTGGACCTGCAACCTATGGTGGAATATCACAAATGCATAATGGTTATTTCCCTCAGAATTCTGGATTCTTGCAGCAGCCTGGTTCATAATTTACTGGAGGAGTATCTCGGCAACAAAATAGTGCTACTTTCTCACTTTAAAATGGAAATTTTACACAACGAAATGGTGGTTTTCTACATCAGTCAAATGGATTTTTACAGAAAAATTGTAATAGCTTCCTGAAAGTGGTGGTACTTTTATGCGGCAAAATGGTGACAATGCCACGCCCCGCATGGAGTTTTTTTTCTTAATTGAATGATGAATCTAGTCGAGGCTACTCTGATGATGGCTACAACCACTTAAATAATAGAACTTTTGATGGCGACAAGTGCAAGAAACAATCCAACTGTTGTGAGTATAATGATTTGTTAAAGTTTGCACCTGCCCCTGCCTCAGTCACACAGTTCATTGCACCTTCTGTTAGTTCTGTTGCACAAATGGAGTGTTTTCCATCATCAAATTCCATGCCTACAAGCTCAAGTCGTATGCCTGCAATCGGTGGTTATGTTACATGTACCATCTGTTACAACCTGAACCAAAACTTATAGACTTACATGTCTTTTGGACGGTAAATGAGAGTTATTTTAATTTTCAGCTCCGTTACGAACTTTTAGGGGGCCTTAAAAGATGACTTTTTGTTCGGCTCAAAATTTGAGAAAACATTCTTCATGAAAGTTGTAGAGGACGTTAAACGGAGTAAGTGCATATGTGATGCGCTTAAATCGGAGTTCGTATGAGAAAATTATGGCCAAAATATCAAAATTACTGTTTATGATAATTTGTCTATAAATAGTCGAGTTACTGTGGTAAGTTTTTATTTTAGAAACTTACCGAGCTCTCTCTCTCTCCCCGATTCTCTCTTCCTCTCCGAGCTCTTCACCTTCTTCCGGCCATAACTCATTCATCCGGCGATGGATTTTGACGTATAAGATATCGTTGGAAAGCTTTCTTCCTTCTCTTCATTTTTGGGTTGGTTTGGTAGCTTAATTTGAACTGTGGAATGTGCAGAAAGGAGAAGAAGAGGACGGTACTTCTGTTTTCTTGGATTTTTGGTCGGAACTTGAGTTTCCCCCCACCTCCGGCGATGATTCTTTCTGGGTCTTGGAGCTCTTGGATCATACAATGATTCCTCAAAGTTTCTTGATCAAATTTGAAGCATGAAGGAAGAATCAAAGATTTGAAATTCGGAGTCATTATTCACATTTGGGTTTACTGTTTTCTTAATTGTTCATATAGTTCTAGTCTTTTTCTGATTTTGTGGTAGTTAAGAGAATTGCTTAAGAGGTTGAAATGATGGTCCTGCAAAAATTTGGTGACCATCGGAGGAGTTGGCAGCCACGTGAACAGTTGCGGCAGTGAACGGTCTGTCGGGTGAACAGTAAATAAAATTCTGTTTTTTTAGCTAATTAAATCAAATAATTGTTGAAGAGTTGATATATGTGAATTTGATGAAGTTTGGATGGATATCAAGGAGAATTGATGGAGTTAAGACAAAATGAGACACTTAGGAATTCGATTTAAGTATCGTAAATTTAGATTTCCGTCATGTAATTATTTATTTACAAGCGTTATATTTATACAGGACGTGAGGTGGAATCACACGGAGGAAATTTCGAATAAACGGCAAGTTTAGCCGTATACTGTGAGTGAACTTTTGTTTTAAATAATGATACATGCAGTTATTTCAAAATTATTGATTTATTTAATTATCGTTTTATTGTGCGAGTATAATATTTTGTCTTGGATTATAATTTTGGTATTGGTTTTACCATATGAATTTATTATGCTCGAATTTAGATTTATGATTTGTTTTTGAGAATATGAATTGATTTCGGAGATTAATTATGATTTATCTCGATTATGATTTGATAAATAAATTTGTGATACTATTTTTTTTTTTGATATCGAGCTTTCGATATTTATCTCCAATATATGATTATTATTTGAAAATGTGATTTATGTGATTTTCGACGAATTATTTTCTGAAGTGATTTCTGTAATTCAATATTATATTTTATTCGTCGATTTTGAGATTCTGGAATATTATCGGAGATGAGATTTTTGAGGAAATTATTTACACTTATTATTCTCGCTGACTTGTTTATGAATTTGAGAATATTTCGACGTGCGGGGCCATGTCATTGGAATATACATATTTTTTTCGCGAGGAATTGGGGAAGCTTTATGGATTTACGAGTTTTTGGATTATTTTCCTTCACCATACTCGAATTGGTTATTGTGTCTCCTTCTCACTTACTTTGTGTTTGTGAGTGAAGTCGAGGTGATTTATTTTCCTCCTCACGTGAGTAGTAGAGGTTGTTGTTTCTCCTCCTCACATAATTTATATGTGAGGGAGTCGAGGATAGAGCTCGAGGGGCTCTGATATACTCGTATGGTGATAATCGTTATTCCCCGTATTTTTCTTGATATTATTATTTGACTAGCGAGGCTGGCCCGATTTCACGAGTTTTTCATGTGGCGAGAAATATATTTTATAAATGTGGCATGCATAGAAATTTTTGTAAATATTTCAAATTATGGGAAAGTATTAAAGTTCATTCAATTAAATTATATTGCTAATTATTTTTGTCCACTCACTCTAATGTGTTTTTAAATTACTTTCCCCTGGGTCCTTTGTTTTCAAATGCCCAGTTTGCAGGCGATAGTAGTCGAGATCGGGTGTACATGGAGTTGAGGCATAGCTAGCACTACTTCCGCATTGTAGGATCTATCGATCCTTATCTTTTTTTTCATTTGTTTTAGAATTGCTCTGATAACCTATGAGAATTGTTTATTATGGAAATGGAGTTGTTGGTTTTTGGGGAGCATGATGGCTCCAGAAGTATAAGGACGGTATGTTAGAAGTGTAATTTGAATTCTTTGCAGGTTAGGGTTGTTCATTTTTTAGAAAAGTTCTGTTGAATTTTCTCGAAAAGTGGACCCCACAGGGCCACCTGAAATTTCAAGGGGGAAATTCTGGGTCGGGTCTTGTCACCGTCAATCAACAAAATCTCGACATTTATGGCAACTACACTTTGAATCTACTTTCTATTCCTCTAGATAAGCCTAAAATGGAATATAGACAAGTGTATCAGCTCATGGCCGTAATGCAGTCGCTACCTCTAGTTCCTACAGGTTTAAATAAGTAGCTTTGCAAATAGTCACTATGTAGTGCAACCTGATGATTGCTCCGCAACCATCAATTTGAGGGGGATGATGAGATGGAGTACTCTGAATTTGAGCCTTCTTAGCCAAAGTCAACAACAAAGGCAAGGTCAAGGTCAGCTCTCATCAGTCACATAATACTTTTTCATAGAAGATTCACATGTCAACTCTCAAGGGTAAGGAAAAACAACAATAGCATACACCTGCAACAGCGCAAGCTTCAGAAGAGTTTGGTAGAGAAATTACAAAAATAAGATTAGTATATGAAACCATAATCTCTCTCTGTAATCCTTAGTTACCATTGTAAAATTACCTAGAGAAATCAATACTAGTTCATCTTATTCCTTGGATTTTCTTTTCTCTTAGATCTCTTGCTAGCCTTCTTCTACCTTTTTCTGTTTCACCATCAATTTTAGCAGAAATAAACAGGAAAGTTGAACCCTTTTTGTCAATGTCTAAGATTCAGCGGTAGCCAAATCTTGTTAGTGCTGGTCCTAGTTCGGACCGCTACCGAAGGGATTGTAGCGGTAGAGTCACCTGTCAAGTAAAATACAAAGGGCGTCAGAGGGAAGACAACGGTTGGCAGTCTTCACTACTCTAATGCCTAAGTCAATCAATGTATTTATGTTAACATCATAACGTTAGGTAAGTAATAAATGCATAGTTAATGAAGCCCTTTATAGGTGAGGGAGAAACTGATCTCTTCCTTATTTTTGATGTGGGACTGATGTGCTTCAATTCCCAGCTTTTGATACTTTAGTGAGGTGACGTGTTAACCGTGATATTGGGGTGAGCCGGGGCTCAGTGATAGCCTGTCTACCGATGTTTCTGTAGGTAACACCTTTAATGGTCTTGGTACCACTGGCAGTAGTATGAGTATGGCTCATTATAACTAATTATCCTTAGGCAAATGCTTATGTAAGTACAAGTCCCCCAAGTCCCTAGTCAATGAGGGCTATCTTGGTTAGAGAGTTGCCTAGCAGTTTAAAGCGTTACCTCTGCTAGTCTTGCATAGCATAATTAGCGTCAATGCATTGTCAACCATAGACTTGTTCTGAGCAAACATTTTATACCATTTCAGGTGGGCCCCTGCTAGGTCCCCCAGGGAATCCCCCACTCCCTAGATGAGATAAGCCTTCGTTTGGCCAGATAATTGTTTGATGAGGGGAGCTGCGTAAAGTAGTGTGTGTTAGGTAGCGAGCTTAATCTTTGATACCCAAGCGTCGAGGGTCAACCGCCTGATCAGGGTTGTCGTAGACATTGTTGACATGCCCCTTTACTCTTTCCCAGAGGAGAAATGCTTGACTGCAATGCCACGTAGCGGTCACTGTCATTGTGAGGGGTTGCCTTTATGAGAAGCTTGCTAGCGGAGGTTTCGCTATAGTGGAGGCTTGATTTGTAGAGATTCTGAGAACAAGAAGTTTCGCTAGCAGAGTTATGCTTAGCGGAGAATTTTTTTGTTTGAAGATTATGAAGGGGAGAAATTCCATTAGCGAGGTTGTGCTTAGCGGAGACTTTCTCCTTTGAAGATTATGAAAGCCAGAAGTTCCGTTAGCAGGGTTACGCTTAGAAGAGACTTTCTCCTTTGAAGATTTTGAATGGGCGGTTGGTATGGATAAGCGTTACTTCTGGCATCATCGTGCTGCATGTCAACTGCTGATTGGTTTGGTGTGTAGGTGCACGTCTTTTTAACTCGCTCGTCGTTTCTTCATAAATGCACGTCTCAGTTAACCCAGATAGTTATTGAGGTAGTGGGGCACATGTCGCCATCTGGTGAGAGGCCTCTTCACGATAGACGCTCTAGATTTGGCGGATGCTTACATAAAAGAGGGGAAAAACTTTGAAAGCTCTCCACTTTAACTTATACTTTGAATTTTTATCGTCTTCAACCTTGGAGAAACTGCAACAAAGAGATTAAGGTCAGAGCAAGGGCAGCTATTTGAGGGAAAGAAAAATCCAAGGAAAGAGTTAAACCAAAGATCTACAAGTACAAAGAGTTTCTGCTCTCCTCGCATTCAAGGTTGGTGATTTATCTTTTTCGATTCTTGCTTTGCTTTTCAGTTTGTGTTTTGGTGCTATGTAAACTTTGTATTTCGGGTTTGTAATGATGCTTAAGACACGTGTTTAAGGGTCTAGAGTGGTTTGGAAACTGATTATGTGCATTGGGTAATTGTTCGGAGAATTTCTGTTGGATACTTATGAGATGCTTGAGTCTGAGTTCTTGGTTTCTCTTTTGTTTTTTTTCTGGGTCCTATTATGCTGTGTTCTTGGTGCTCTTGGATAAATGCTAATAAAGGGGTACTTTAGATCTGTTGGAACTAAGGGTGTTTATGATGGCTAATGTTATAGAAATCTCGAGCAATGAGGATTCCAAGTCTGACTTATCGCTTGATGGTTATGATATAGGATATTTATTGACTTGTTACGTTCGTCTACCCCTACAAGAACCTCACTACCCGAACCGCTATACAACCGCTAATAACGATCGTTGGTAAGATGGGTGGAAATGCACCGTGTGATGCTGGCTGTGCAAAGACTTCAACGACGGGGGAAGAAGTCACCACTGAGCGCCAGTGGGAGGAAAGGGCAAAAAGTAACAGTGCCGCTAGCGCTACCCATTATGATGCTCTGACAGGGAAGTTGGCAGTGAGTCGTCTTGGGTGTTGCCCAATGGCACTGGTTTGGACGAGCTGAAAGGTCCGATGACACAAGCGGCGATTAATAGGCTTAAGCAAGCAGCGATTTATACGCTTCCTAGCGTATAGAAGTTGAGGCCGCTAGAGAAGGGCGAGAAAGGATCATTCTTGCCGGTGAGGTTTGCCGTTGTTCACGAGGTAGTTTTCAGCCAGGCAATGAGGTTATCACTGCTTCCCAACCTTGAAATCCTTCTATGCGAGTTTGGAGTTGCGTTTGGGCAAGTTTGTCCAAATATGTGGAAGATGCTGATGGCGTTGAACTCGCTGTGGTGGTTGTTTGGGTGTCAAGGTCCTACAGTGGCGGAGGTGCTTCACTTTTACGAGCTCGTTTATGTGAAGAGGAACGGATGCAGTGGGCAAGTGAACCTTACTCGTCGTGCCGAAGTTGATTGAGAATCCGCCAGACTCTATGACCTACTGGTGGAAGGTTGTTTGCATTGCCACCGATGGCTGCGAGTACGACAAGACGATTAACAGGGAACCCCCGATGTTTAGGGTTCCGTCTGAGTTTCAGTGCATACAAAGTTATCGTTACACCGCTTATCGTAGAGTTTACTGCAAGAATTGTATACTGACGTGTGCTCGGTTGCTAGAAGAATCGGAACCTTCTTGACCTTCATCTGTTGACATGTTGGGAACTTCTGGTTGAGTTGAAGTTGACTCAATTCTCAGGTGCACTGTGTGTGTGTGTGTGTGTTTTTTTTTTTTTTCTTTTCCAACGGCGAAGTGACTTGCGAGGTACACAATTGATGCCTTATTCACTTACTTACTCCCTCCCCCCCCCCCCCCCAAAAAAAATAATTTAGATCTTGTTTCAGGCAATCGATAGAGTCGTGAGGCCTTCAAGAAAGCTATGGACAAGGCTAGGCTATCTTTATGGCATATTCGATGAAGGTTTGAAGGCACGGATGACAGTAGTTGATCCGCATACCAAGCAGGTCACCCTAGCGGAGGATGAACACATTCTCCCCATGCCCCATCATTCACATCTAGCAACGGCTGGAGAGACCGTGATTCAACCTACCGCTCCTGCCTTGGAAAAGGGAACCGTTGGGGGGAATCGGTTTGGCAGTCTCCCGGAGAAGCCTGCAGAGTGGGTTCCTGTTACCCGTCAGGGAGGGCAGAAGAAAAGGGGGTGTAGTTTAAGAAACTTGAGGTTAACGCGTCTTTCACTATAGAGGGTTGGAGCTTGAGGTCCTGTCGACGATGGCTGTTGTTGGCGCTGCTAAGGATGGCGGGTTGGAGAAAAGGCGGCAGCAAAACGATCCCGAGGAAGGTGGAGATGCACTGGAGGATATTCCGCTAGCAATCTGTCAGTAAAAGAAGGCAAGGAAAGATGCGCAAACTGTTACCATCCGCATCTGGGAAGACAGCACCTGGTGGCCTAGACTCCTTCGCAGAGTATGCTGAGTTCCTTTCGAGTGAGAAGCGGGAGCTACTGTTTCACATTTGTGAGTTGCTTGAATTTGGCGGTCTCGATGGGACAGTATGTCCCACGACCCTGCAGAAGTCGCCATTTAGCTCTGCCTTTCTTCATTTGGCGGTAGGGCTTAAGGAGCTGTTCCTAGATGCGCGTTAACTGTGATCTTGGGGTGAGCTGAGGCTCTGGTGATAGCCTGTCTAGCGGTGTTTCCGTAGGTAATATCCTTGATGGTCTTGCGACCGCTGGCGGTAGTATGAGCGTGGCTCAATATAGCTAATTATGCTTAGGCAAATGCTTATGTAAGAACACTTTTAGCATTGATCGCCTCAGAACTCTCTTCAGTTGCAACCTGCAAGTATTTAAACTTGGGATTTTCACTCTAAAGTTTCAAGCTATATCTATTAGCAACGAAGGAAGACCAAAAATCAAAAGAACCTGAACATTTCCACTTACAGTTTACTGTTCTATATCCAATTATACAATTTAGATTGTAGTCATGGAAGTCCACCCCTAAACGACTAGAAAAGATGAACAACATATGCAAGAATAACATCACAAATTCACCCAGAATCTCATTCATAGATGAGTCAATCACCAGCTAAAGCTGATGGACTCAAAACGCATATTTTCTGCCAAACCAGATGAACAAAAGGTTGCAACCTCATGCCTCATCTTCTTCGGTCCACTAGAAAGAACCCCAACACTTGATCCTTTGCACTCATATAGAATCCCTGCAAAAAAATCAAACGGGGTCTTTATAGCTCGGAAACAACCAATAAGGAGTGACATATGCATCATTTTTCATATGTAACGAGCTTCCTTATCAGAAATCACAGAGTAGAAATATTCAATCAAATTTGATTTTATAATTTTATCTCGACAGTTGAATCAAACTTTGGCGTAAACAGTTGTGTTATTAAGTAACTTACTCTTGAGGTCAGGTCTTTGACCATAGTGCACATTGGTTGCTTGGACAAGAGACTGTTGAGGAAGGCTTTCCAACTCTCTTTCTGCAGTATAAACCTCCGAACCCCTTGGTGCTGAGGCTTCTATGTGCTGAACCTGCTTTAACTCCTTGGCATTACTTCTCTTGTTCCACAACACTGCTGCACTAGCTGTTGCAGCTATGGAGATACATATAGCCAACATATTAAACAGAGCTCTCAAAGGAAACGAAAAAATCTTATTAGAATTGTGATCAATCGGATAAATGTAGTATCGGGTGATGATCCCAATCAAGATGAGGAACATCAAGAAGGAAGATGCTATGATCAGGCCAAGCCAGAGCCAGTGATTTGGACCCAAAATGGCTGAAACGGGTTCATCAGTTGCAAGGGGTTTAAACCATATGGCTCTGAGGTTCATAGAGTTATCTTTCAGTTGCGTCTCTCTTGTCACATATGCCTCAATTTGTATCTGGAGATCGGATATGTCATATGGTGTGGTGGTAGACATTGGTAGAATCAGGTCTAGCATGGTGAGGTCCGAAGAGTGTTTGAATGCACAGATTAAGGTTACTTTCGGAAGCTTGCATTGGTAGGCCTTGGACATAAAAATTAGCTCGCGGATTATGGATATGAAAGGGGTAATGCCACTGCCTCCACTCACCAACACTAGGTTGTCATGCCTGCAAAAATATAACATTCGTTAATTCTCGGTGTTAGGAATTGTGTGGGTTATATGCGTCTATCTCACAAATAAGTTGAGTATACTAATTGAGATATAGCTCATTTTGGTAATCAAGTTGATGACAATACCAATGAAATACTTCAAACTTTATTATATGTTTTGTTATCTTGCCAACCTTAGAAAATGAGTTGCAGCAGGTCCATAAGGCCCTTCAACAGCAGCCTCAATCTCATCACTTGTAGAAGACGATGAAAGGACCTGGTAAAGCTTCCTGGTCCAACTACCATCACCTTTAATGACGACACTGATATTCTCTAGCTCCAAATTACTGTTTGAAGTTACAGTGAAAGGATGCCATTGCAGCTTGGAAATACTAGGCACATTTATGAACATGACGCTTGTTGGATTGTATTTCAATCCTACCAATATAAAACACAAGAAACAAAATCAACAACTCATAATGAACCATAGTTACTTCTAAGTTAATAAACATAATTTCAATAATCATTTTCTTTGTCAGACAGTTGAAATCCTACCATACATTCATACAAGAGTCTACTGGCTAAATGGTTCGCACTGTCTAACAACAATACTTGAAGATGTTAATAAGTACGTACCGGGACTCTTGGCGAAGTTGAGTTCAAGAGATTCGCCCGGCAAGACTCGGGCAGAGATTAAACGTGCTCTTTTTCCGGATTGCAAGAATCGTAGGTAACGATCAACCACGAAGAGGAAGAAGCCGGGGAGCATAATGCCAGCATAGGAGACGCCGACATGAAAAATGAAGAAGACCATGAAGGGGATGTAAAGGTAGTGTGTGTAGAAGAAGAGCTCAAACATTTTGTGCCTAATGCGAGGAATTGTAGTCACCCACATTGCAAGTCCAGAGAGCAAAGATAGTTCTCCAGCAATGTTTGATATGTCAGTTTTCTCCCATTTTATCATCTGCATTGAAACAAACATGTAACACATTAACATGGGCAAAATATAAAATAATTTACTACCTTTTTTTTTTTTTTTAATTTCACTTCTTTGTGATGTTTAGCTCAGTTCGCATCCAAAAATGCAGGGTATACATGTCACGTGTCACTCACCATAAGATGGGTCCCATCAGTAATATTTGTAGTTCAAAAAACACAATGGGATTATCGTAAATGTCCCATCGGAAATTTTAGCGACCTAACATTTATTATGTGATATTGTTTCTTAAATTTTGTAGCCAGCATTTTCTTTAATAACTAAAAAGAGCAATTAGTGTTATCCAATAGTTCATTTTTGCTGGTGCAAATTCGCATCGGTGCTATGAATCTCTTCCCTTAAGAAAATGACGGTTCATTGGTAATTCAACTACATTAGATATAATGATCGCCTTCTGTCAGTAAAATTATCTTTGACATGCATTTAAAGCATTTGAACATCTCACATTCCGTAAATATCTTACAACAATATCCCACATCAGAGAAATCTTATATTCCATAAGCAGGGAGGGCTTTAATGAGAACTACTAAAATAACTACTTTATGAGGACATTTTAATCAACGGTTTAGGACATCCAAGTTTCAATTATATTACCGCATATCAACTGTTATATGTCTATATATGAATAAGTAGATCACTTCTGAAAATTTTCTTCTAAATTGTTAATCATTACGGTACCGAACTTTATCAAATTAATGAACGAACCAAATTTATCAAACCTGAACCATTCATGTTTATAAATGATAAATCAAGATTATAAATGTCTTAATGATTTTCAATTTGGTTGAAAATTTGCATAAATGAACTACATATGAATATCTAAACATCTAACGGTTAATTTGTAGAAATGTGATAAAAAAAAAGTGAATCTCGCAAGAAAGTCCTTATTTTAGCAGTCCTCATAAAAAACTCTCCCTCCATAAGCAAGACACGTAATCTTAGTAGATAAATTGAGTATAGATAGTATAAATTAATACACTAAAATTATCAAATACATATGATTTTATATTTTGATTTATGATATTAATGAGTTATTAAATTTATGTGTGATATTGTGATCCCGCAATACTCTTCTAATGATATAGTGGAATGGGAAATCACACAAGTTGTCAAGTTGAATAGTGGCGATACTACCACAGTACCACTGCATGATCCAATCGTGCAGAAATTATGTTTGACACTTGTATCATGGATACCCCCCCGCGTCGTCTTCTCTTTGCTTTCCATTGGTCCTTTATGAGTTTTCTCTTCATATAACAATGAACATCTTTTTTTTTTATGCCAGAACAATATATATATATATATATATATACATATTTTGGTAATTAGAACAGTAAGCTATCTTCTATACATTTCCTGACAAAAGGAAAAAAGGAAAACTGTTTTACGAGAGAATACGTCTTCTTTATAAAAGGGAAAAATGAAACTAACATTATCTAAATAATTAATAGATATCTTTAATCCATATTGATGCCATGGTCTAATTTTATTTTTAAATCCAAAAACAAGAATTGAGCACTAGGAACGAGTTCTTCTACTGGTATGAAATTTCGGATTAATGAATTGAATTATGAGTTACCTGGAAAATCTGATCTGTAACAGCCCAATAGATGATGTAACAAATTCCATGAGCGGTGAAGAGCACCATGACTATGTTTCCTAGCCATATATGGTACTTGATGCTAGCCTCAGAGGTGAGGCCAAACAGAGGCAATATTGACGAGCCACGAGCGACCGGAAAGAAGAGAAGTGCAAGGCATATGTTACCCACAAGCCCTAGCCTCAATGATGCACTCTCCAATTTAGCTTCCCAACTGTCAAAACCACACCACCAAACAAGAAATTTTTGAAACATAAGTCGTCAATCTCAACTTTTAGCATGAGTTGATTGAGGCGTATCCATTATCAATTTTTCTGTGCTGATTTTGTGTTTATAAAGCATTGTTATTTTAAAGTTTAAATTTATGCATACGGATATTTAATACCAATCAACAATCACATAATTTTAGACATAAACACAGTGCATATCAAAAGAAAAACATGACAGAAGATCTACACTCATTACGGGAGCAATACTCTTACACTTTTTCATGGCTCTTTGCCGCGGATTGTGGTGTGATTTTGTCAAAACGGTTGGTCAAGTACGTGGAGATTGACCAAATTAGTAGTGCAATGAACATGATGAAGAAGGTGAGCTCTATCCCAGAAACAATGCCAAGAGGACCTTTCACAAGCATGGGCTGTTTCCACAGAGCTAAACGATTCGTTTTGCCATCACTGCTGAAATTAATCAAAGAAAATAAACGTTACAATTAAGTCCATAATCACGATTAGTCAATAAATAAGATAAAACCAAGCTATAAGAGTTCAAATATATTCACGTTTCCATTTTATAATCATTCAACTTCTTTCCCAGATGGAGATACAGACAACCCATCACAGCAATCAACATAATGGGAAATGTGAATACCAGAAGATTTGCACCTGCAGGAACAAACGCACAATTCAGTATTCTTCTAAGAAATTAAAGCATACAGAAAAAATTAAGATGAGGTTTTCGATCGATCAGATTAGAGTACCTTGTGATCCAAAATAGGTACTTGAGTTGGCCTTGGCTCGGATTCGAGGCTGCCATATCTGCTTATATGTGTTTGTGGGCATCACGACATAGAGCAAAACACACCCTCCAAACACCACCAACACTAAGAACAACTTTATCGCTGTCAGTACCTTTCTGATTCCTTCATGGGACGGAGGTGATGAGATTCCGACCACCACATTTGAATCCATATATCTCTGTTTTTCTCTCTCGGATGGCTTTTTGGGAGCTCAGTGTGAGACTTGAAGAAACTGAGAAGCTGGTATTATGGAGAATGTGGGTGGAATTGGATTGTATTTATAGGAGGAATGAATAAATTGTGTACTAATGCTAGTAGAATCTAGGCTTTTGTAGTTTATGGAAAACAGCATATATGGTTCATGTCCTTAGCTGCTTAATCCAAAACTGTGTGTGGGAATTGTCATGCAGGTCATGATGGATCCTATTTTTATAACCAAGTCAACCACTTATATGCAAGGGGCACGCAACATTTGCTGATCGAAGAATTTTAAACTTAGAATTGTTAATTTCATTAGTGAACTAATCACTCCTTTATAAAGTTATCACTACTCTATCCTCTTATCCATGGCTACAACTTACGAGTACGGTAGAAGTCCTAGTGGGATGGTCATCCAAATTTATGGCAGTGCTCTTATCAAGGCTGCCCTCCTCAGGCTAGTTTTATCAGATTTAAAGAATTTATGTAGATGTAATAGATTTTATACAATATTCTTACCATAATAATCAGTTAAATATTTGACACGTGTGATGTTAAAATAAAAAAAAAATATGAAAAGAGATTTATTTGCATAAAAGAGGTGCTTAGATTTTCCTCTTCTAATCTTATGTGATCATGTGCTACATACCTTTGAAAGGTTAAAAATGATGGTTGTGGTAATGTAAGCATGCACCGAATCTAACAAAGTGCATACGGCCTCGTGACACAATGTATGTTTTTAGGCAAAGGCTTGTGTTTTATGTGTGCGTTGCACATTTCCGAGGCTGACTTGTCAAGGACAGGTATAAACTCATGAGCACGTGGGAATTTGAATAAGTCAAACATATGGAAAAAGAAAGGACAATTTCATGTTTAATTACGAATTTACTTAAACATATTCACTTAAATAGAGCTGGAGTTTTAAAAGTAGGACAATTCTTATGTTCATTCTTTAGGTGAACAACATATTTATCTCTATTGTCGATTATCTAACGGTCTATATTTTAAATTATCTAATGGTCTGTATCTTAAACTAGCCTTTAAAGATCAGCTCTGTAAAAAAAATCAATCAAATCAGAAATCTTTTAATTATCTAATTGAATCAAACAAATAGATGGTTATAACAACACTTACTACTATTATGATGAACCGTCCATGTATTTCATAGAAATAAATAACTAAAAAGTCTTTAATTTATTTGATTTTTTACAGAGCTAATCTTTGTATGATGTTATGCAACATGAATGATTGGACTAGAAAGTTTTAAAGTTAAAATGCATTAATCGCAATAGAGGGTGAATATGCTAATTGTATTACGTTCGAGGTCTAAATGATCGATTTATTAATCGCATAGATGTTAAACGACAACTACTTATAACTTTTACACTGTTTCAGTACTTTTAGTGGCCCTAAAAGTTGACTTTTTGTTCGGGTCAAAATTTGAGAAAATGTTCTTCACGAAAGTGTTAGAGGACGTTAAATTGGCGCATGCGTATGTGGTACGTAAAAATCAAAGTTCGTATGCGAAAGTTATAAGCGAAATACTAAATTTACTGTTCATGATAGATGGTATCAATTTAAATTTGTTTTACTATGGCCGGTAACTCTTTTCTCTCTCCCCCTTCCTCGCGTTTTTCTCTCTCTCGCCTGCACATCCGGCTCTCTCCCTCCTCCGGCCACCTCACGACGCAAAGCAAGCATCTTTAGACTCGTCTCCGCTCCCTCTAGGCACCGGTGGTGGTAGCTCAAGGCGGTTTGGCCGGAAAACTACGCATCGACCCGTGGAAGTTTACTGTAGCAAACGGAGTCAACGCCGATTTCTCCCAATTTCGGCCACCCCAGACGACAAAGTTAGGTCTTTTAGAAGCGCCTTGAGTCATAGAAGATGTATCCCAAGTCTTGTGCAGCGATTTGAAGCGTGGAGGAGGAATCGAAGATTTGAAATTTTGAGTTACTATTCACAGTTCGGGTTCAATCTTCCCTTTAATTGTTGAGGTACTTCCGCTCATTTTCTGACTTTGTCACAGTTGAAAGAATTAATGAGTTTGTTGAGGAGGTGCTACTGCCAAATTTTGGTGTCCATTGGAGTTGGTGGAGGTGGCGGTGGCGGTGGCGCCACCACTGTGGGCGGCGGTGGCGGTGGCTTGGGTAGCTTTTCAATTCCAATTCCAATTTCCGGAAAAACTGAACCGGCCTCTACACCTGCCGAGCCCTGTGCCTACCTTGTGCCTGCCCTCCGCAGATCTGTCGAGAGCCCTGCGCGCACCTGCCGAGAGCTCCGCACACCTGCCGACAGCCTTCTGCACACCTGCCTAGAGCTCTTGCTACTCCTACAGAGCCCCACGAGCAGTCCCTGCACCATCTGCCGACAGCTGCCGAGGCACCTGCTTACACCCCTGCAGCACCTACCGGCAACCTCTGCACAGCTCCTGCATAGTCCTTGCAGCAGCCCTGCACAACCCAGCCTAGCTCCGGCCACTTTTCCGGCTACTCCAGGCGACCTTTTTTCGGCCACCTTCAAAGGACTTCTCCGGTCAAGATTTCCGGTAACTTTTCAAGGTAAGCTTTTCTAAAAATTCCCGTTTTTGAAGTTTTTCAATTTCTTCTTCTTTTCTCGGGGACTTCCAATATCCCTTTCTTCTACCCCCCCTTTCTTCTTCATAAGGGAGACCTAAAGCCGAATTGTGGGGGTTCGTGCTTACTCCAAGCTTGGAGCTTGTAGAGTCCTCCAAGCTTAGAGTTTGTTGAGAAGAAAAACGATCGACCACATACATCATTGTTTCGATCTAATCCAAAACCCCTCTTGGAATCGGATTTTCTTCGAAGCGACTACGCTCAAAAATCCCTAATTTCTTGGAAGCGACTACGCTCAGAAATTCTTATTGTTTTCGTGGTAGCCTTTTATGCTCCGAAACTAACCCTAATCTTGTGTTGTTTTTCAGGATGAGTTACCTGAATAAGTTGAACTTTGTTCCACTAGAGACAATTGGCGCAGGTCCGAGATGTGCGCCAACATCTTAAGGCTGATGGACTTCTGGAAACCATCTAAGAGCCTAGTCAGAATGTGCTTTCTGTAGAGCAAATTCGTGCTTTCGAAGCAAATAAAGCCAACGCTATAATTCTCATGACAAGGCATATGAATGATGTTCTCCAAAGTGAATACCTCAATGAGGAAGACCCCAGAAAACTATGGGTGGAACTTGAGCAGCGATTTGGCAACGTTTGTGACTCCCTGCTTCCTGATTTAGAAGTGAGATGGCATAGCCTTCGCTTCTGTGACTTCAAGTCCGTACTTGATTATAACTCAGAAGCCCTTCGTATCAAGTCCTTGATGGAGTTCTGTGGACAAACCATAACTGATACGATGTTGATCGAGAAGACTCTCTCTACCTTCCCCGTCTCTACCCTGATGATTTCGAAGAATTATCGGATTGATGTGAATGCAGGACGTATCACAAGGTTTCATGAGCTCATTGGCGCCATGAACGTAGCTGAGAAGCACGAGAATATCCTTGTGAAGAACTAGAATGCTAGACCTGTGGGAACTAAGTCTATTCCAGAGTCTAATTATAGTCGCTCCCCCAAGGGAGGACGCAAGGAGGGAAACCCTAAGAGTAGGGACAATTATGGACTTTCTGGTCCATATTCTCGCCCTAAAGAGGAAGGAAATCGCCAAGATAGGCGTGCACGGAACCGTGGAGGTCAACGTGTGAAGAGAGAGAGAGGCGGAGCCTCCGGCCATGGTGGTGGCACCACCAAGAACAATGGTCTTCTAACTCGTGCATTAAATGCACCTCGATCAAGGGAGCCTGACCATAAAGATGTTTGTCTTCGATGTGGATCAAGTGGACATTGGGCAAAGAAGTGTAGTACATCCCAGAACGTTGCAAACTCATACAAAATGTATCGTGAAGCAAGGGAGGCCAACTACATGGAATAAGAGGATCAAGATGGCGATCTCGATCTAAGGGTGGAAGACTACAAAGATCAAGACCCAGAAACTGTCGATTTTGATTAAGTCTTTTTATTTTCCAAGAGATGTAGGCAATTGCCATATTATTTATAGTAGATGTCAATGGTTTAATCTTTCTTCAAAGTAGGCGTACTCCTTGTAAATGTGATGTGTAGGAAGGTTTTGAGATAAGTGGTACTTAAGCGAGCCTTGCTCCACCGACATCTCTCTACTCACCTGGTCACATTTGCATTGAAATTACCAAAAGAAGTTAGATGACTGCCATTGTTTGCATTAGCTAGTTTCTTTTTGGATTAGATCTTCTTTGATTAAATAAACGATGATGTAATTCCATTTGGCTTATCAATAAAAGTTGAGTTCTTTTCTTTATGACTCCTTTTTAATTATGAGCTTTTCTTTTAGGAGTGGATGAACTACAATGTCTCGCGGATAGTGCGACTACGCACACCATTCTACGACATAGGAAATTATTCTTAGAGATGTTGCCTACATATTCCTCTGTGACTACGATGGCTGGGCCATCAGGTTTAGTTCAAGGACATGGAATGGCCCAATTCCTTTTGCTAAATGGCACCTTGATTAAAATCACTGAAGCTCTCTACGCTCCTAAGGCAAATCGAACCTTATTGAGCTTTAAAGATATAAGAGCCAACGGATTCCATGCGGAAACGCATAATAAGAACGGAATAGAATTCCTTTGCATTACCTCTAATGATTGCGGCAGAAAGCGCATCTTATAGAAGCTTATGTGTCAATCTAGTGGACTTTATGTCGCTACAATTCGACCAATTGAATCCAATAATGTCATAAGAGAAGATCTCTTAGATTCAGACACATATTGGCTTTGGCATGACCGACTATGACATCTTGGTCGTGAGATGATGTTCCGTATACTAAAGACTTCATACCGACATCCATTCTTCAGAATGAGAAGAAGCAAGAATCAAACATTGATTCCCGGACTTAGCAAGACCGCAAAAACTGCAGCCTCAGGCGCTGCTGCTATCTTGGGCCACTGCAATGGCGCTCTTGTCCCTAGTGATGACTTCAACCATGAGCATGACACCATGGTTATTCCTCCTAGTGGCCATGACGCCACACACACCAATTTTCATGGCTCTAACGCCATCATGGGAGATGTAGTAGCGTTACAGACGCTCCGACCTAACCAAAATCCTCATTGGTTGCTTCTAAGGCCCCTCGCTCATTCTGCAAAGCCTGTTCATTCGGGATATTAAGACCGAGACCGTCCTACGCAAAGGATCCCAAAATACTTATTCCGTTCTTACAGTGAATCCAAGGGGATATCTGTGGACCAATTCAACCATCATGCGGACCTTTTAAATACTTTATGGTATTGGTTGATGCGTCGACATGCTGGTCACATGTCACGCTGTTATCCACTCGAAATGCTACTTATGCTAAACTCCTTGCCCAGATTATCTGTCTACGGGCTCACTACCCTGACCATCCAATTAAGTCAATTCGACTTGATAATGCTGGGGAGTTTACATCAAAAACATTCGATGACTATTGCATATCATTGGGGATTGATGTTGAGCATCCAATTCCTCATGCTCATACCCAAAATGGTTTCGCAGAAGCTGCTATCAAACGACTACAAATGATAGCTCGGACATTGGTTATGCGCACAAGTCCTCCTGTTTCTGCTTGGGGATATGCAATATTGCACGCAGCGACGCTCATTCGTCTACGACCTACTGCAACTCAATCTTATTCTGTGTTACAGCTAGTGACTGGGTACGAGCCTGATATCTCCCACTTACGTATTTTTGGGTGTGCTATTTATGTGCCTATTACGCCGCCATAGCGTACAAAGATGGGTCCACAAGACGAATGGGCATTTATGTTGGCTATGAATCTCCAACTATCGTCTGCTATCTTGAACCTTTGACAGGCGATCTCTTTACAGCTAGATTTGAGGATTGTCACTTTGATGAGACAGTCTTCCCATCTTTAGGGGGAGATAAGAACACAGATGTTCAATAGGAACGACAGGAATTATCGTGGTCTGTCCCCACTATGTCTCATCTCGATCCATGTACCGCACAGTCCGAACTTGAAGTGCGAAGAATAATCGAGCTCCAGAACGTAGCAAACACTCTGCCTGATGCGTTTTCTGATGTTGCTAAAGTAACGATATCACACATACCTGCTGCAAACGTGCCTGCAAGGATTGGTGTCCCTAATAATGGACATAACGCCACTCCTGTGACACCAGGAGATGGCGCCATTGCCCAACATGGCAATGATGTGGCATCAATGACCGTAGATCCCGCAAGGAAGCGCGGTAGACCAATTGGTTCGAAGGATACTCGCCCTAGAAAGAGAGCGAATGAGGCACAAACAAATCCTTTAATCATCGATACTTAAAATCCGTCCCATGAGAATGTTCCAGATTATGGTTATGTCTAAGAGACATCATTGGGGGACGCCTCAATGTCAGAACCTATCCCTGAGAACGTAGAGATCTCTGTGAATTACACTAGTGTACATGGGACGTGGGAAATAAGTTCCATCATCATTGATGATGTATTCGCGTATTCAGCAGGGCGTGAGATTATTGAGACCGATGACATCGAATCAGGCTCCATTGATGAATGCCAACGTAGAGCTTTGGCCAAAATGGAAAGATACGATCCAGGCAGAACTTGATTCTCTAACGAAAAGAAAGGTATTTGGCAAAATTGTACCAATACCGCCTAACACTAAACCAGTTGGTCATAAATGGGTATTCGTTAGAAAGCGTAATGAGAAAAACGAGATTGTAAGGTACAAAGCCTGCCTTGTGGCGCAAGGTTTCTCACAAGGCCCTGGAATCGACTACGAGGAGACATATTCTCTCGTAATGGACGTCATAACGTTCCGCTACCTTATCAGTTTGGTAGTTTCCGAAAAACTGAACATGCAGCTTATGGACGTGGTTACAGCGTATCTATATGGTGATCTAGATACGGAAATATACATGAAAATTCCAGATGGAATTCAGTTACCCAAATCAAGTGGCTCTAAACCACGGAGCGCGTTGGCAATAAGATTAAAACGCTCATTATATGGATTGAAACAATCCGGACGGATGTGGTGTAACCGTCTAAGTGACTACTTGATTGGGAAGGGATATGTCAATAATGAACTATGCCCATGTGTGTTCATAAAAATGACAAGTTCCGGATTTGCAATAGTAGCGGTCTATGTCAATGACATGAATATAATTGGCACCCTTAAAGAGTTAAGGGAAACCGCTGAATACTTGAAATCCGAGTTTGAGATGAAAGATCTTGGGAAAACACGGTTTTGCTTCGATTTGGAACTTGAGCACCTTGAAGATGGTATTCTGATTCGTCAATCAGCTTATACCCAAAAGATGCTTAGGCGTTTTAATACTGATAAGATTAAGCTTATACCCAAAAGATGCTTAGGCGTCAATCAGCACTAGACCAGACATCTCCTTCACTGTGAACTTGTTAGCTAGATATAGCTCCGCGCCAACACGACGCCATTGGACTGGTGTTAAAGATATCTTTCGATACCTAAGTGGTACGATCGATATGGGTTTGTTCTATCCCTACAGAGAGATGATGGATTCGGACCCATCACATAACCGGAACGCTACACATGGTGGATTGCGTTCCCCCTCCCCATCCCAAAACGATATAGGTGTTTGGAAGGTTTTGCTGATGCTGAGTATCTCTCTGACCCACACAAAGGTCGTTCCCAAACTGGCTATGTATTCACCATGAGAAACACCACGATATCTTGGAGGTCTACAAAGCAGACCTTAGTCGCTACATTTTCGAATCATGCAGAGATTATTGCTCTTCACGAAGCAGTTCGTGAATGTATATGGCTTCGATCCATATTTACGCATGTTCGAAGTAATTGTGGTTTGAAGTCTACTACAGATGAGCCAGCAAGCATTTATGAGGATAATGCTGCTTGCATTGAACAAATGAAGCAATGCTACATTAAAGGCAACAACACCAAGCATATATCGCCCAAATTCTTCTACAATCAGCAACAACAGAAGCTCCTCAAGATCAAAGTGAACCAGGTTCGTTCTGAGGACAATGTGGCAGACTTGTTTACTAAGTCATTGCCTAAATCCACGTTCAAGAAACATGTGGCAAGAATTGACTTGCGAAAACTATCTGAACTCCCATGATCGTAATCATCAGGGGGAGGCGCAGACATCAGGGGCAGATGTCTACATGTATGGTCTCGAAACGTGAATGGTGTGTTGTACTTTTTTTCCCCTTCGACCGAGGTTATTTTTGTCCCACTGGGTTTTTGTTACTCGGCAAGGTTTTTAATGAGGCAACGAGAGAAGCACCACGTTTGGGTGTCACAAGGGGGAGTGTTCAAGGAAATCCAGATTATGTGTCTGACCCAAACTCTATGTTACTTGACCTAGTGGTAATATGGTTAGAGAAGGATTTAGAATCCTATTCAATGTAGAATTACTTTCCTTGTATATGCATTATAATCATCTATATAAAGAGGCCCATATTATCAATGAGAATACACAGCGAATTTCTCTCAATTTCTGATTCCCTAAAACACTTATTAATATATTGAAGTGTTAATTAGATGAATATAAGTTGGTGAGTTGTAATTTGTTTGTTTTCGTTATGGGGACGAATTTCATTTTCATTATGGATATGGATATGAGAGGGATATTGATTATTAAAGATAATACAAAAACAAAACTCAATCAAAATGTATTATAATCCATAAAATCCTCAAAGAGAAAAAAAAAAAAAAAAAACAAAACTGGATGAAAGGCTAGTATAACTTTATAATAATGTGATCTCTTACTTTGTATCTATCTAATATACACGGTGATATATTTCCATTCAGGATTCATTCCCCGACTTGGAAGTATTGCTCGTCGACAACATGGATATTTGGTACGGTACATCCCCAGTACCAACAGAGTCGTTCAGCAACCTAAAATATATTAAATTTGTTATTGGGCACCTTCTCCAGGCAAGCTACACCACTCTTCCTTCAGAAATTACACTATTGAAATAATTGAAGTGGTTTTTGCTCCTCCCGAAGAAATATTTGTCAGTCAAGGAAACAGTAGTTGTGAGGAAATACATGCAGTTGGGACCCTACCAAGCATACGAATTTTAAGGTTTTACTATTGCCAAATGTTGCATCTAGGGAAGGAGAACTCCGGATCAGGAGGCCCAATTTTTCCAAACTTGGAAGTTCTAGGGGTGACGCAGCATTCTCTCGGATTAAAGAATTTGGAATCATCAGCTATTTCCTTCCGGAATTTAACAACTTTGGAAGTGGTTGATTGTCCGGGGCTTGGAACCTTTAATAACTTATTCAGTGGCTAAAAGCTTAATGCAACTGACAACAATGGAAGTGGGCGGCTGTCCAAGCATTGCGGTAATAGTGACAACAGACGGTGATGATGCAGCAGAAGAGATTACTTTCAGCCGATTGCAAGTTTTAACTCTTTGGAGACTGCCAAAAATGCAAGGCTATTGCTCCGGAAGTTGCATTGTGAATCTCCCATCCTTGACTACTTTATCCATGAGCAACCGCCTTAAATTGAAGATTTCCAAGAAAATCTAAAGATAACAGGCAAGCACTCTGACACGGAGGAGGAAGACAATGTGGATGAGGAAATAGTAAGTTTTTATCTACCCAATCCTTCATCCCATTCTTTAATTTGATTTTTCAACTTTTGTACACTGTAGGGAGACGATCAAAATGCTATTCTAGTTCATAATACCCTTGTTTTAAAAATAATTTTAATTATATTTAAAAGGAATTTGAAAAATAAAGAATTTTGATTATTTAAGATATTGTGTAGTTATCGAAGTGAAACCCAGAGTTATAAACTTGCTTGTATAAGTAATCACAACACTACATATGTTTATAGAATTATAGAGAGTGGATATCAATATTACAAACTTATTTCAATGTTAAATGTTGTTTCTGATATGTTCCGCAGGGCGTGCCGAGTGCTGAAACAAATATTGCAAGCTAGTCACCATTTCAAATCTTAACCATGTACATTTCACAGTGAGTACTTTAATGTGATATAATCGAATAGGAACATATACTTGTTTTGATTACTTATTATGCATGAAATGCTTGCTTTCGTTCTGACAATTAAATGTTGTGCTCGCGCCTCTCCTGCGATTGCCAATCCTATGATCCTATCTTGTTTCAGGTGAGCCTGCACGCAGCTGCCTCAAGGAAAGCAGTACAGAAGGCCCACCCTGTTTCAGTGGAAGGACGCTCTACTACGTGTTTGAGAAATGGTTGTGGGATTTGTGGAAGCATTGATGCTTTCCGAATGTTCTTTTACTTGACTGGTTTGAAAGTTCCATCTTTCTAATCGCAAAAGGAGGACTCTCTACTTTCGGCCCTCGGGGTTGTCTATCAGCTCTGATGTTCTGGTGTTGAAGTTGGAGTCTTTACCTTGTCGAGCTCCCAAATTTGATCTTTTCCTTGGCTCATATGTTATGGTTTTTACTACTTTCCATGTTGTATTTATCAATGAACTGTGGTTTATGATTGAGCGCGAACAACGAACAAAACTTTTTTTTCTTCTATTTTCTGTAGTAAGAGAACTTTAGAGTTCGTGTCGGATTAGGTTGAACATTAGCAGCTGCTGCAGTTCTTGGTTCTTACTTTTATGTATTCTCACAGTTGCACATCAATACAAACAAATAAGGAGAGATATGAGTGCCTTTGATTTCGAAAGGGGGCTATCCTTGGTTCCTCCTCTTTTCATTCAGTTGCTTTCCTGAATCGATAGTAACCTCTCACCAAGATTATGATTTCAGCCACACGAAATATTACGAAGTCAAATTAACACAAAAGCTGCAATAGACATTATCTTCATGCATGGCTACCCTTGATTGAAATTGCTGCTCAACAGTGCGTTTGAAAGTCCCTTGCCTCTTCTGTTTTCAAGCTGGTGTAATGTACTAGCCATTGGTAAATGGCCAGTTGAATATACGATCACAAACTTGAAAAAAGGAGTCTTTGGAGACGCAAATTCTCAAATGAGACGATCAGAGAACCACATTCTCTAATTCTGAAAGTCTCACATCTGGGCATGTATAATCAACTGCTAAACTAACTGGAGATACTAACATCAGTAATCTAGTAAAGAAAAGCCAAGATCAGGCCTAAAACATCTGAAGGTTTAAGCAGTAAGAAAAGTAAGTATACCCAAACTATAGCGTGTATTTATGTTTTAAGTGCGGAGCTACACCAAATATTGCTAGAAACTTATACAACTTCAGACTATTGCATAACTATACAACGTAAGCAATAAGATTACTACACTTTTTAGAGACTTTGAAAACCACAGCTGCTATTCATTGACCCTCAAGTGCTTTCCAATTTATCCGATTGATGTATATTTCCATGCTTGGCATTAACTTCTGAAACATCCACAGGCAGTTTCGTCCATGCCACAGATTCCTTCTTCTTCATGATCCTCCTACGCGTAACCATAGATAAGCTTAGCAGCACACAAGCAGCAGCAACTAGAGGAACCAAGAGACTAACATGTCCCTTTGGCCAACTCCTCAAAACCCACCCTGCACAATGCTCGCCATCAAGACTCCCAACTGAGTTATTCAACTTCATGACCTCAATACCATTCAATATACCATCAATGGCGTATGGCACGCTAGCATTCGATGGTCCTACACTTACAGTCAAAGAATCCAAATCATCTCCATCAACCACAAAATCCGCATAGAACGGAGAAGCCAACATATAATTTGCAGCCTTAGACAAATCCAAATCTTCATATGCCAAATTCCCATTCACATAAACATTGAAATACAGCAAACCAAGCGAAGTACTAGCAAAATCACAGAAATGCATCCGAACCAAATACTTATACCCCCCAACTGCAGGAAACACCCATGTCATATTCACATTGGGAATCGAAGCATTCGTACTACGAATCAATCTTGCAGTGTTGTACACATTATCCGGACCAACTTCCCGGCTAGCCCCTCCATCCTGATACTTAATCCTCCCCCCAAAATAAATCCTCTCCGACCCAAAACCCGAATCGAAAAACTCCTCATCAGTGATCCAAGTCCTCCACAGACTATCATTAAAGGGCGTCACTTTATGACCTCCCACATTAACCCTATGCACAACTTGAAGAGCTTGCTTAGCCAACCCATCAAAACCCACAACTTTGCCATTACTCACATACATGGCAGTATCAGCAACAAGGTCCTTAGGTGCAGAAACGACCTCAATCGCATTCACAAACGCAAAGCTTGACTTTTTATCAGGAACAAATCGAATTACAAGCTTTCCAGTACCGACCCAAATCAAGTACTCCTTAATCATAGGACCTAATACACCCCCAAATCCAAAGTTGTTGACTTTCAAAACCACAAACCCATTGACCAAGACATGAAATTGAGCACTATTCCAATCGAAATTACAAGAATTGAAGCTCTGGAAATGGAGGCGTACCATCTGGGTCCCCGGGTCGTGGATCTGGAACTCGTACTTGGACGGCCGCCGGAAAACCCTTGCGGTTTGGTAAATTTGGGGCGAATTGGGACTAGGGTTTTGGTTTCGGAGTGAAATTGAGCGAGCTGACGTCGACGAGTCCGGGACGAAGCGGCGGCCATCGTCGAAGGTGGAGTCAACGGTGGAGCCGCAGTCGAAGAGGTAGTTGTCGACGGGAGAGAAGGCGGAGAGGGAGAGGGAGATGGTAGAGAGAGAAAGTAGAGAGAGAAAGAGCGTGAGGTTTTGGTAGTGAAACGCCATCGGAAATTCGAAGGTGGAAAGATCCGACTAGAGACTGGGTTTCGGGTTTAAATGGTGGGAAAGTCCGAGTCCGCGTTAGGAGGGTAATTGGCGGGACCCACGCGATCGACGGTGATAGGCAGGAGTCTTTGGGGTGAGGTTGGCAAAGTGTGGTGTGGTACAACTGGTGTTGTCGAGTTTATGTTTTTTCCTCTATGTCCATGAAGAGCTAATGCTAGGTGCCAACTTTCATTGTCAATTTTTCATGATTAATTATTTGGTCAAGCTTCGCAATAAATTTAAGATTTTTTCTTTAATGATGGGCTTAAGTACTTAGATGCAAACCTAGTTGGTCTGGATTGGAATCATTATGTTGGCGGATCCAAATCTTGATTGACAGAGTCTGGAATTGACATTCATGATAAGGAAAATGCGTTGTTAAGGAAGAGTTAGGGACATTTTGAAAAAGTCATTTTGGACTGTAGTTTCAAGACTGAAATAACGTGGTCTTTGTTATTTCTCAGATTGTTAGGTACAAAGATATGGGTGCAGGTAAGAATTAGAGAGAGAGAGAGAGAGAGATCAATATGAGGAAACATATATTTACCTTGATTTGGGGATGTCCATGTTGATTAGAAACTCAGCGTCTTTTGGACATTGGCCATAAAAGCAAGGAAAGAGGAGAGGGAAATGGGCTGGTAAGAAGCAGCTCGACCTATTTAAGAAAAACTCTCGGGGACGAATACATTCGGAGTGGACTTGATAAGGCGGAATTGAGTTCTAGTTAAGAAAAGGCTAAGAGAGAGGTCCCCCAACCTATTTGAGAAATTTCTCGAGGTGGATCTGGGTAAGGTGGAATTACTCAGCTTGACTGAATCCATAGCAACTGGGAAGCTCTTCCCCATGTCCTCTTACGAGTGGAGTTAAGGACTTACTAATGCATGACTATCGTAAGTTGCACACCAATACGTGCACTAATCAAGATATTCGCTCAAACTCACCTATAAAGATGATAGATGAACAATCAAGGTAAGCAATAAACCTCTACTCCACTTGTCACAACTTAAACACTTACTGACTCAGGCATCGTATAACCTTTTGCAGGTAACAACCCCCCTCCTCTCCTTCCTATTCTAATTTGACTTGCCAACACTGATCCAAATCCCGAGGGCATAGGATCCAACCTCTTCAGCAAGAAGCCCTTACTCTTACCCCAATCAGCAAAATAAGTGAGGTGATCTACAAAAATTTTTCCGCACCAACACATTAACACACATAGTTTTATAGTTAAAAAAGCTAATTCACTTTGTGTTACTGTGGATTAAGCTGTTGATCTAATTTTATTGCTTGTTTTATGCAATGAGATTTCAAATTATATTTTGTTTTTGAGTCAACTAGTAATTTTGTGCAAGAGAACTCTGTCAATCCACTTATAGACTAGATATAGTAGGCTGAATATTCAGTTCTAATATAATTAGTGTAAAGAAATAACTTGAGTTCACTTGTTACACTAGACATGATATCTAGTTATATCGTCTCCACCGAACCACCTTGATATCAAGAATTGAGATTTTATCTCAAAAGATTTGAATACTATTATGAATAATCTAACAACTTATATTTCTCATGTCGTTGTGTCTCATTAATGTAGAATTTCTTTTATCTACATCCTAATTTGTATGGAACCACACAACCACAATACTTTACACCCTAATATATAAGAGCTGAATCTACAAGATAGGGTCTCCAAATAATATAGAATATACCAACAGCCCTTAGCCCAATGCAATTAATACCTAAGAAGAGTCGACAGGAGTATCTCTCAAGCTTGAAATCAAATAGAAAAGTAATTATGCGTCCAAATTAGTAACATATTCCTGATTCCCAACTTTCCGTGTTTATAACTAAGTGGTGTCTTTAAACGATAATATGTAATTGATTATGGGTTAATGCGTATGAAAATTGTTTACGTATAGCAAGCTTAGCTAGGCTGCTAGGATACATGAAACAAGCATGAAAACCAAAACAAAAGGAAACATAAAAGAAATGGCTACTCCTAAGATAACTCTGTATCATATATATTACACGCTGAACAGCTTGAACTAGCTCACAAAGAGAGAAAGAGGATGCAATATGCAGTAGTTAGAAGCACTGCAATGTGTGGGAAGCCATGTGAGGGTTAGTAAACTCAGTACAGCACAGTACAGTCCGGCACTCCGGCCTGTCTGGGTCTCCAAAAAAAGAAACCGATGATGAAATATATTCCATAGCTAGCGAGCTGCCACAGTTTCATACCTGTCCAAGTCTTGTAGGCTTGTAGCGAATTAGTCACAAATTGAAAAATAGTCCCTTGCTGCTGTGATAGTCCCGCATTCAGCTGCCTATATATATATATATAAGCAGGCTTGTCCCTTAGTCCTTACCTATTATGATGCATGAATCGAATTGAACTCCCCGCAAAGAATCTTTGATTCACAGAGTGAACTCACAAGATTTCTCGACCAGTCAGAGCAGCCAAATGTTTCTTATGTACAAACATAACCCTAAAGTCATGATCTGTAAATGTAATTACCATCGAATTTGAGTTCCACTTCTTATCCGCTATATACTCTAGTTGTATTTAAGGACATTTTCAGTATTGATATATGCAGTTTGCATTGGTCTAGCTCTTTAAATTAAGGTTTAGGGTTACCTAAACTCTAATTATGTCCTCTACATCTGTACTACTGCACTTATCAGTTTAGAAACCACGAGAACAAGATATGCTAGAAAGGTTTTGATAATCTCACCGCATCTAAAAAAATTTCTAGAATCATTTTTGTGGCAGAAATAGCTAATGAACAGGAAGGTGCTTGGATAGAATTTACTAATTGGAAGATGGGCTAAATCCCCCAAAATCCTTGAAGTAAATTAGATTACTCGATGCTTTTTTTTTTTCTTCCTCAAATTAAGGTGAAGATGGACTGCTGCGGGTACTCCTAAACAGGATTTGGATATCTGGCTAATTATCACACTAGCATTTTATATCTCAATTAGCAAAAGAAAATTATTTCTACGTATATCTGTATCTACTGTACTGTTGATCAAATCTCTTACAGACTTCGATCAAACTAATTGCATACATCAGTTCATCTAATTTTTACGAGCAATGCGATCAACAATGCATATGTTATAAGAAAATGAGATATAAATTATTCATGGATCACCATCTTCATTTTATTTTCTTTACTTTGTGTGATTATTGAGATACTAGTGCCCTTATAGCATATCTCCAAAACATGATTAGTTTTGTTTTGATTCTATCGGGAGTTCCAAACAAATTAGTACGTCTTTTATGCTTTTGTGACTGTGTCCCGAGTCAGATTTATGAATAGCGATTTCTATCTTATCTACTAACCTTGCAGTCTTGCACCGCAACATTTCGGCCCTACCCATAATTACCGCACTGTAAAAAGGAAAATTCTAGATATCAGATCCTATGCCACCTCATCATTCTGGCCATATCGCAGCCGTATTCGCTGACTCAAATCTCAGACCCCACTAGACGGTACACTCATCAAAACACTTTTCAGTTACTGTGGGGCCAAAAGTGTGCTTTCCACTTGCTCTAACGGCGTGCGTTTTACTCTAGTCGATTTGACGCACCACCACTTCTTCAACTTAGCTCAACGACGTGGTGATTTTTAACCGTAAGTAAATGGCCATTGTCAAATTATCATATTACTATTACATAACCCAGCTTATGCTCGTTAACATTGTTCAAGAAGAAAACACTCATTCTTAAAGAATTCTCTACCCTCTCTACGCTACTATACAATAATTTGCAAGTTTTAACCCTAAGATATCAACATGAGGGTATAAAAATTAAACCTACCAATTTATAAAAGCAAGTTCACCCATTTGGTTACTAGATCACCTACTATTCACTGCATTTTAATGTTTATTTTTATTCTCTAGGTCACGGGCACAGTTTCCAATAAGATCTGGGTCACTGGTCAGTTTGTAAGTCACCAGGGTGACACAGGGTGACCTAGGGCACGAAATATACTATATCCGTAACTCAGAGAGTGACAATACACATAAAAAGCAATGAATAATAGGTGATCCGGTAACCCATGAGTGAACTTGCTCTAATACACAATAAAAAAAAGTGCATTTCTAACCAAGTAGACCCACTAGATTTGACCACATAAACTTGATGTGTTATTTTTTCAATTGTGTCAACTTTATGTACTATTATTTTCTTCTTTAACCTTGTCGGTAAACAAAAAAACACATTTTATTTGTGCATCTTAAATTTCACACATTTTAAACAACTATTTATTTTTCGAAAATAGTAATTACAATCAAACAAGGCTAATTAGCTGCTTCTACAAATTATCTTAATAGCAATTAAACACGTTAACGCAAACCACGAACGATGCTCAGCTATTACTAACAACGATAATGAAATATTGAAAATTTCATATTTAACATTTTTATATTTCATTGTGGTTCTAAAATACCTGAAATGACTGAAGTAGCCTGAAACTTTTTTGTACTGTACTTTCCCACATTGTTTTTAATCTGGGGGCGTGCGCGCATTAAATACTATTATCTGGTTTGGACAACTATCATTTGAGGCAGCTAATCAGCTATCTCTCCGGTACACCAAACCCACGTGAATAAACCGAAATCAAGAGGCTAAAATCGTCCAAAATATCACAAAATCGAAAATATATACGAAGGGCCGAGAAAGCAACAGAAAAGTAAATACATTTAAAAAAAAAAAAAAAACCCTGATTATATATCTATCGAGTTCTGCGAGATCTGCAAACCCAACCTCCCCTCCCACCCTCTCCTTTGCCAGACAGCAAAAACCAACGACAAGCTCCGCCAGAAATCTTCCCTCAAAACCCAGAATCCCATCGCACCATTTATAAGTCTCTCTGTTTCAAACCCAATCTCACTTTTGCCCGCAGAGATTGTATTTATCGGAGGATTGTTCGAAGACATGGTCAGGATCCGCAAGAACTTGAAGGTGTCGCCGCTCCAGTTCTTCCCCAACGTAGCTCCTGAGGACCTGCAGCCCCACATCTGCAAGCTGAACCAGTCTCCTTGGGATTCGAGCCCCTGCCCTTTCGACCTCCTCCTCGACTCGTCGCCGCTCCAGGTCAGTCTTCTCCTACCTCCCTCTTCTTCTTCTTCTCTCTCTGCAAAATTTCTAATTTCTCCGCAGATCTGCGGAGACCCAGCTCGCCGCTGCTCTCTATTCTTGAATTTTTATTGCTCCATCTGCATTTCCGCCTACTAGGGTTTTTCTCTATTTCTTCATTTCTCGACACACTAGGGTTCCTCGTAAACCCTAAAATTTGAGGGCTTCAATCGAGTGTTCAGCTCCCGGTGGTGAATTAGGTTAATGGGTCTGCCTCATTTCTGATGCTGCTTGCTGGGTTTTTGTTTTATGGTTCATTGTAGTTCGAAGCTGGGGAGGGTTTTATCGGAAATGGGAGCTTGGGGGATTCTATTGCAGCTGTCGAGAGGTAACCCAGCTTCTCTATTCTTCGATTCGAATTTCTTTCTCCAATTTCACTGCTGTAATTCAAGTATTAGGGTTTTCAGTTTCTGTCGTTGTTTTTTTTCTATATCGTTTATAATATTATTCGAAATTATCGCGGTCGACTGTGGGCTATCGCTTGAAACGTTGTGGACTTGTGGTTAATATAAAACGCAGCGTTGCGTCGCCGATGGATATCGACAAGGCAGAAATGGCTACGGGTGATGTGTTCGATAACGTCGACAGAGCAATTGTGAGGTGCCAAAAGAACGACGGCAGGAGCTGGCAATGCAAGAAGGAAGCGAAAGAAGGCTTCTTATTTTGTGACCATCATATCCGAAGGTCGTCCTATGGTAACAACAACGTTACTAGCAATGGGAATATTCTTCCCTCCAACTTCGTGGCTTCGAAGAAGGAAACGGCGGCCCCGGCCACGACGCTAGCCGGAACCCGCCGTGCCAGACCCAAGGCGGTGAAGAAGGGGGCGTCGTCGGCGAACCCGTATGAGTTCTACTACTATTCGGGGTTCGGCCCAAAATGGGGCCGAAAGAGAGGCAAGAAAGGCGAGGTGGTGGAGGAGGAGGAGGAGGAGGCCAATAATATTGAGTCAGCAGCTGGAAAGGTTGCAACTTCTTCTAGTACTAGTAGTGCTAACACCGATCCCCAACGTTCTTCACCTCACAACGTTGGTAATGGGGATCAATTGGACTACATGGAAGACGACTTCGACGACGAGGATGGGAGCGACGAAGAAGGCGGCCCGAGGAGGATGAGGAGGCCGGTGAAGGCTCGATCCTTGATGTCCATAATCAATGTAAAAGCTCAAGAATAACAATGTGTCGAGATTGCTAATGTTCTTTTATCTGTTGGGTGTTAGGGTTAACATCTCGGGTGAAATTTTGTTGTACACAGAGTCGTGTTTTGTGGAGGGTGAGGATAGTGCCTCCCCTCATGAATCACGACAGAGTTAGAGAGCTTTGTTAGCGTGTGAGTGTGAGTCGGATAGTATTTGTGTGGGTTCAAGTTTAATTAATGCAAGGGCAATGTTGTAATTTCGAGCTTTAGATTGGTTCGGCGATGTGGTTGAATGAGATTTTTGTTTAGGAATATAAAGCTTTTTTAAAATCCGGACTTTATTTTTTCCTTTTCGAAACTGTCTCCATGCAAAGAGAATTTATCGGGCCCACACGTGTGCACCACGTGGCGTTAGATAGAAAGCGGTCCATCCAATTAACAGTTCAGCGTCATGTTATTCACATTTCGAAGAAAAATAATATCTTTTACAAATTTGTAGGGATTTAAAATGAGGATAATGTTCCTTACAAAAGAATAAAAAAATAAGGATAATTTTTGTTGCGGTGTGAAATCCATAATTTTCATTTTACAATTCACACTCAATCTTTTATATTTTCGTACTTAACATACATCACATGTTTACAATCCACACTACAAAAATGATTAAACTTAAGATATTGAAAAAGCAGATATAGAGTGTGGATTTCTCTCCTTTTTGTTATTTGTTATGTTTAGGTAGACAGAATTTGAGTCAAAATCCCATATTCTAACATAAATTTGCCAAAACAAACGTCTTATTTTCAATTTCAAAACATAGTAGCTATTAGATTGTTCGGCAAAACTTTAATTCATTCTCGATTTACAAGAAAGACGTTGATTCAGTGCATTATTATTTGTTTTATCAGAAGAGAAACTTCATTTATGAGGAATTCATGATGAAAGATTATGATGGGTAGGGTGTAAAACTTATTCTATCAACAGTCAACATGAATGTGATCGAACAAAACTTTGCTCACACTAGATTTCAAACTGAAAGTCCATACTTACACTTTGTTGGAACCAAAAAGACTTTGACTCTAAACAACGTAAAGATTGACTAACAAGGCTATTTTTAAAAGACGATGGGAAACTTTATTACGCTGGTCTTACAGATCGCCAACTACAAACTTGAAAATACTGTTTAACTTCAATTATACATAATCAGAAGCACAACACAATTGTGGAAAATTCAATTAAACATAACTTTAATTTATAACCCATGCGCAGGAACAGCGGAGTCATTACATCTCAACTCGCGTTCAGCCAAGAAGATCAATGAATCATACAACCTCACTTGTGCCAACACTAACTCGCCACCACCTAGAGTCCACTCGACTAGTCCTTTGATCGACCTAGTCAACACTCCGAGCAAGAGACACCCTACCCATCACTAACTTCAGGGGAAATTTGACTACAAGCTTGTTTCTTTGTGACTCTGACCCAACTAAATTGGATTGCTGGACACTTAGACCTGGGACTATACTAAAACCAGCATTGCAACCACCCTACTATCGTCACCATGCCATCATATTCGTCTCTTCACCGTCATCTCCTTGGCCATCACCTCTCTTCACTTGTACCATCTCAGATATACCTAAACAATATTTGAAATTATCAGATACAAACACTCTCTATTGGCTGCCACAGTAACACATCCGCACAAATCCCTAACCCCACCTGCGTGCAGATTGGATCGATCCCATCCTTGACGACACTAACCCTTTCTGAGATGCTTGCGAGAAGAAGATCACCTTAACCACCAACCTCTAACACACCACTTCTCCTTTTTGCCATTGCTTCCAACCCAAAATCAGACGGAATCGACAATCCAGAAGGCTAGATGATTGCGTCTGCCTTAATTTAATGTGCTCCATAACCAACTGCTTACACCGGAGGGTGATGCGTACATGACGCCAACATAAGGTGTCCAGTTGGAAAAATTCTATTCTAGATTCTCTGCAAGTGGTTTCCAACACTAAGATTCCCAAAGAATCTCTAACGACTTCCAGTAATGTTCCACATGTCGCTTACAAGACCAATTATGTCATGTAACACATTTCCTCAAACTTGGGTCAAAGGCAGAACCAGCATTACCACTAGTTCCACTTCCCACAACAATCCTGATTCCGAAGTAGTTATAACATCTAGAGACAGCCCAAAGCTATGATCGCTCGTCCCAAACATTCAAACACGAAATCGAACTCTGGTCTCGCACCTTAAACCCTACCCCAGCTAACTTGTTGGCATCAAGGAAGAGATAACCACAACATTCCCTCAAACCATATTTCGTGGCATAACTAGAACTTGTAGAGTAGTCTTACTCTACCATCACTAGTGAAAGGTGCAAGACAGGTAAACAATCCGATACGCAGTGAAATCCCTATGAGGTCTGCGTACAAGAGGCATATCAACTGAAAGAAAAACCCACTAGACATGTACCTTACACACTTGATGAATGCATTAGCACCGAAGAGTAAATGATGGGGAACCGCTGCAGTGGAGCCATCACTCGAGAGGTACTGAGTAACATCGAGCATATAAGGTAACAAGATCGAAAATAGTCTACAGAATCTAACAACCTAGTGCTCTGATACCAACTGACAGGACCCGCCCCGAATTTCACCCTGAAATCTGAAGTGGACCTGCGGGGCCCACCTTAGAAGAGATTCTACCAAAATTTGGCGGAACTTCCGGTAAAAGTGGACTACCCAAAACCTGTAGAAAAACATTTATACTTCTAATATCAATACCATCCTCAACTCCTGGAGCCACCCTGCTCCCAAATCATAACATCTTCCATTTCACATTATACAAGTCTCAACTTAAACAATATTAATCTCACAGGTTATTAGAGCAACTCTAATACACAAGAATATAAAACAAAAATGGTAAAGGATCGATATATCCAACAATGCGGAAGCAGTGACAACTATGCCTCAACTCCATGTACGTCCGACCTCAACTAATCTAGCCTGCAGACTGGACTTTTGAAACCGAAGGGCCCAGGGGAAAGCAATTAAAAACCGTTAGAGTGAGTGGACGAAAAACAAGTAATCTCGAAGGAAAACAAATACAAGATTTAAATGCTTCCTAAATTATTTTCTTAAAAACCAAGCATGTAGTAGTCTCGTGAAAAGCTCTAAATCCTCCTCTTTACTGAAATATCAAACTGAAAACAATTCCTCTGTAATTCATCTCAAAATCCTTACAAACCTCTCAAACAAAATATCTCAAAATCCCTTGAAAATCTCATCTCAAAACTCTTGAAATCTCAATAGAAACTCATAAAGGAAAATTAGACGATGACTAAAGGGAACTGCCGACTAGTCATTTCATGCCACCTGGAGGGGACTGCAAACCAGGGACGCATTGGAGGGAATTGCCGACATAACGATGAGGTGATGGCTAGAGGGTATTGTCGACTAACCGTAGATATTTAGGGGGTACTACCGCCTAACTACCTTATGCCATCTGGAGGGGACTGCCGACCAGATGACTCATTAGAGGGCACTGCCGACCAGTCTATTACCTGAAGGGAACTGCCGACCAACGGACTAAGTATGCATTCATGCGCTAACATATTACCTCCTCAAATAAACTGGAACCAATCTCTTTAGAATATTAAACTCATGAACTTCCAATAACTAGTTTACTTTTCGAAAAGATATCTCCATGATGTAATCGTACTCAAATAATCGAAAATCATTAATGCTAAAAAAAACGGAAGACTTCCACGAAAACTCAATAATTCTCATAACTCAAAAATCAATAAATGCTTTCGAAAAAGGGAACTCAATATTAATTCGGTAAATAATCAATAAATCATCGAAAGCATAACTCAAGAATATCTCGATAACACAATCATGCTCAGATACTCGATAAATCATTCATACTCATATATCATCATATAAATCGATATTTGAAAAACATAGCATCAAGAATCCTCGATAATTCATAACAACTCATCAGAAAAACATAACAACTCATCAGAAATATAATATCATCAAATATAATGTCATATCATCATATGACTACAACGGCCTTCCAACGATTTTCCTTCTTTAACTTTGTCTACACGTTGTCCTAACAAAAATGATATTACAAATATCTGTTTCTTGATAATCGGAAATAAATTGATGATAATAAAATCGGAACCCTAAAACCGATAATTCATAGAAAGCTCGAAACCATAACGGAACGAGCCCAACCTTCATACGTTAAATCAACTCAAAAATTATAACAATTTATTAAAAGATATGAGCGATCCAACGGTCGGATCTACCTGAATAGAAATCTGAATATCTGAAACTTCAGAAATTCCGATCATTTCCAAAACGTGCACCAATTGATACCAAACCCATATCTATATGTTCATAACGATATGCTCGACCCTACAAACCAAAATACAATGCCCGTAACTGCCGGACGTGCTCCCACGCGCCGCTGGTTCCAACCCCGAATCGGGTCACCAAAATTCATCAACATTATCATCTCATCATTCCCAACAACTTTTTCAACTATGACAAAGCTTAAAAATACATTGAATTGCTGGAAATTGGTAGGAAAGGAAAGAACCCGAAACTCCAAAGCCTAGAATCAAAAATTCTTCGATTCTTCCTCCACACTGCAAATTGAAGCAAGAAACTTGAGGGGAACGATAGTACGGCTTAAGCCACTTCAAATAGGACCGATTTTGTCGCCGGAGGTGGCTGGAATCAGAAGAAATCATCGGAAAACCCTGAACTGCTACAATGCACTTCCAAGCTTCGATTTGCTCATATCCGGCCAAATTTCTGTGACCCACTACTATAGGATTGTGGAGGAGGAGAAGGAGTTTCTAACAAGATTGGTGGGTCGCCGTTTGGTAGCCGGACGACGAGGAATAGACAGAAAAAGTGAAGAGGGTTGAATAGAGAGGCAGAGAGGGAGAGAGAGAGAGTTACCTGGGGTGGGTTTTCGGAAATGGAAACCTATCACAGTAACTTTCCCTATATACAAAATTACCTCAAATAGTAACTTTAGTTTTTTGGCTATAACTTTCGCATACGAACTCTGATATTCACATACCACATATCCACGAACTCAATTTAACTTCCTCTACGACTTTCTTGAAGAAAATTTTTTCAAACACTGACCCGAACAAAAAGTCAACTTCTATGGCCCACTAAAAGATCGAAACGAAGTCAAAAGTAAAAGTAAATGTCGTTTATCGTTCGAAAGACTAGCAAACCGGTAACTTGTGATCTGGGACATAACACTCTTCCATCACATCGAGTACTGATGCATCAATGCACCAACGCCGCCCTTCATTTCTCCTAGGGCCTCGACATGCCTATGGTGGCCAAGTTCGACCTCTCCACTAGCAACCAAACCCACGCCTCCTATCTGCTCCGCTTCTCTCGAACGATGATGATAGAGGGTTTTTGCTTAGAATCGACTACGGTGACGAATTGCTCCTTCTTGGACGGCAGAGCTTTCAGGGCCTCTGCCGCCGAGGCTCGCTTCTTCGACAAGCGTATGGTGTAGACACTATTTCCTTCGTCGCACATGGTTGAATTAATTTGCAAAGGGTTTGAGATCAGATTCAAATTCCCACCACCAAAAACAACAAAATCCTTCAAACCCAGAAACCATGAGCAAGCAATGGATGAAGAAGAAGACCCAGATGCCCAAGTTCAAGACTCGACCATCCTAGAGCATTACTTGGTTTAATTTGAGTAAAGTTAGTTGCTTTTTGTGAATTCGTTATCCTAATTTTTTTTAGGGTGTTTTTGATTCTTTCAATCTCTGCCGAATCTATAAATCATGACGAACAATTTGACCATCGGAAGAGGAAATGGAGCTTACAGAGAGGCAAGTTGGTGGGGTCAGAGGTGTCGTTTTTTATGGTGTTCACTGGCAGGATCAACCCATTTCTGGGGAAGCTTCTGGATAAGAAGGCTCATAGCTTTGAAATTGGAGTGACTGATGGAATTTCATATTGGCTTGTTGATGCCAATTCGCACATTTGGTTGGATCATAAATCCAAGCTTGTGCAAGCTAAATCAAACTTATTTCCTTCACCTGCGATTGAAGTGAAGCGTAAGACTCAATTCAAAAAGCTTGACTGGCTCTTCAAGATCAACAGGCAAAATAGACGAGGCTTGGAGAAGAAGAAGAGGGGAAAAACTTAGGGTTCGGCAAAGACAGGAAAAAGATATAGCAATTTCCCCAATCAAAAAAAGAAAGAGAAAAGAGATAAACCTAACTTAAAAAAGTAGTAAGCAAGGGTAAAATAGGCATTTGGCCACGGAAGGAATGTCACGTTAGCAACAAGCACGGACAGAGAGGGGGGCTGAGGTGTGCTGCAATATTTCGAAGAGAAAAAAATGATTATATATACACTAGGTTATAGCACTTCAAAAAAAAAATATATATAATATATGTATATATATATATATAGCAAACTGCAACAACTCTCTCTTTTTCTCCCATTTTCTCCTATTTTCCGTCTTTTCTTCCTTCTTTTATGTCATCCCCCTAACGATCCTCCTCACCTTCTCTCCTCTTTTCTGTCTTCTCTCTCCTCTTCTCCTCTCACCTCTCTTTGCATATCAGTGTCGGTCTCTCACCTCTCTCTATAAGTCACTCTCTCCTCTCCTCAGCACTCTATGTCTTTGCTTTCATTCTCTAAACTTTATTGAGGTATGAATTTCTTTTATGAAATTAGAATGTAATTTAGGTTAGAATTTGGGTATTTTTAGATTTCTTGATGTAAGTAATCAAATCTATTGATTCCTAAAAAAGAGATTGAATTTGTATTATTAATTTTAGTTTGGTTAAGTTTGATTAAGTTTGACTCTTACATGGTACAAAGTGATTAATTTTGTCTAGTGATGATTTTTCTTGTTCTCTCCAGTTGAATTTGTATTGACATTGAATATTTAACTTTGAATTGCTTTAATTTTCTATCATTAGATTTTGGTAACAAAATGCATTTTGTGAATGATATTTTTACAAGTGTTATGCAATTGAAATATTCCATCAAAACAAAGTAGACTTTGCCAAAATTTTAAGAATAATTTTTCCTCCCAGCATAAGGTAAATATAGCCCACCTCAAATTTAATTCCTAGTTCCGTGCCTGATTAGTAACCTAACAGTGGTTTTGGTTGGAGAGTAACGGAATGGACTTATTGATCCAAAATTAAGAGTAAAAGGATTAAACTTGTTGAATTTAGAAGGACATGGACATAAGTGTTTTTTGATTAAAAATTGAAGGACTAAACAATATTTAATCCTAAATAATATATGTCTTTAGGGATGCTCAAATGATTACATTTTAGTAAATATATGTTTCATCTTAAGCGTGTGTGTGTGTGTGTGTACACATCAATGTGATCCTATCTAAGAGTTTCATTTAACGTATTGATATTTCGATCTAATTGACGTAGTATCAGATTAATTTTTTTTTATCGAAAATAACTTCATCCATAAAACTACAATTACACCGTAATCACAACACCCAACCAGGGTTTACAACAAAGAAACAACACCGAAAGACTAACAACACAAATCCTCACTCTAACAAAGAGAGAATGACGCGTCAATAGATCCAACAACCAAGATCGAATTGAGTCACTGCTCGAGCAAATTAGACCAAAATAAGTAGCAATTACTAGAATAGGAACTTACCAGAATAGAACACTATTGGGCGGGCTATCCCATGATCTCCCTTTCTCCTCAACACAGGCTGATAATGAAAAACCCAGCACAAAGACAGGGTAGGACTGGATCCTGATGACAATGAGCCAGCAACCCAAATTATTCCGATTGCCAGAATCCACAACGACACTCATAATTCCATAGAGTATGGACTTATTCAAGAACTGACAAACAAAGGCCAACAATAACAACAAAAACAACCATAAACTAAATAACAAACAAAACAGAAGATGCAGCATAACGAGCGACAGGAACCCAGCCCCAGCCATTTGGAGCACAAGACCATACCCCCACTCTGCATCAACTCGAAAAAGAGATGGGCCCCCACAACAGCAGAATCACATCAAAAATTAATTAGTATCAGATTAATTAGTTGGTTTTCAATAAAAGAACTAAAAATTTGAACATCAAAAACTATTATTAACATATAATACCAGTAAGAATTTTCACTAATTTATAATTGAACTGTTAAATTAAGATCAAAGGTTTTTCAAAAACAAAAAAAAAAAAACCCTAAGCACCGCCGCTTTCTTTAAGCGTCGCTACCCTCATTCCGTCCTGCTATTGCTATACTGCTTCCATGCAGCCGATCAACATCCTTGTGTGGAATTGTAGAGGTATTGTGAATAGAGATTCTGAACATGCCTTGGTGGATCTAGTCAGAGCGAAGAGCCCGAGTCTTATTTTCTTGGCAGAAACCCTAGCACAACCAAACATCATTGACTCCCTCACTGGGCGTTTAGGATTTAAAGGAAATATATGATTCGCTCAAGACAATGAAGTCCAGTCTCAAGGAGTGGTGCTGATATGGAACCAAGATCTGCATGCTAATCTGCGTTCATACTCTCTAAATCACATTGATACAGACATCAGTACAGCATCGGGAGGGCCAGCTTTATGGCGTTTTACTGGAATATACGGAGTTGCATACCGGACGGAGAGACGTCGCACCTGGGATCTAATCGAATCCTTGGCAGCGGAGACATGTTCCTTGCCTTGGATCATTGCGGGTGATTTCAATGAGATCATGAGCAATATAGACAAATCAGGGGGGCTCCGCGTGCTGAAGTACCAATGCTCCGCTTCAGGCAAACAATGACAAACAGTGGCCTTTATGATATTGGTTTTGTCGGCAGCAGATTCACATGGTCAAACAAGCATACAAAAGAGAAGCTTGATCGGAGCTTCCAAAACATATTATGGCAAACGTGCTTCCCTTTTAGCAGAGTGATCACTTTGAACGCATCCGACTCCGACCACGTCCCCCTTCTTGTTGAAGTAAGGCAGGATAATGCAAAGCAGACCAAGTCTCCAAGGCGTTTTCGCTTTGAGGAGATGTGGCATGGTGATTAAAGATGTCAAAAGATCATTCAACAGAATTGGTCGAAACCCCTGACGGGTAATGCTTTGCAACAGTTGAGTACAAAAATCCATGCGATGGGCGTGGAGCTTCTGCAGTGGCATAATGTCAAGTTTGAGAAATGGAAGATCGAAATGCGTGTGGTGCAGAAAAAATTAAATGATCTCATGAAAGCACCATACTCCCCTAACCAGTACGAAGAGCAGCGAGGGTTACACATTAGATATAGCCAAATACTAGCACAGCAGGAACAATATTGGAGACAACGATCTCGCTCGTTATGGTTGCAAGAAGGAGATCGAAACTCGGCTTTCTTCCACCGGCGAGCCACTAATAGACGAAACTGTAACTTGATTAAGGGTTTAAATGATGCTCACGGGATTTGAAGGGCTGAACCTGATAGCATTCATAATCTACTAGTAGAGCACTACAATCTTGTTTTTGCAATTGGATGAACGGTTTCTGAGGCAATTCAGGAAATTGTTGACGCTATGGCCCCGAGAGTAACAAATGAGATGAGTGCAGCCCTCCTGCAGCCCTATATTGATGAGGAAATAAAGAAGGCTCTCTTTCAAATGCACCCATCCAAGAGTCCAGGACCGGATGGAATGTCCCCATTCTTTTTTCAGAAGTATTGGCACATTGTAGGCATGGATGTATGTCTGGCTATTCAAAACTTTTTAGAGAAAGGTGAAGCATGAGAGGAGTCAAACTTCACACATCTTTGCTTAATATCAAAGGTACCGGAACCACTTGATGCAAATCATTTTCGTCCTATTGCACTTTGTAATGTCATTTACAGGATATGTTCGAAAGTGGTGGCTAATCGATTGAAGCTATGGTTGCCAAGCATTATTTCCCCTTTACAGAGTGCATATGTTCCTGGGCATCTCATCTCTGACAACTCTCTGGTTGCCAATGAGGTTGCTCACTTCATGCATAAACTGAGACACCAAGCAGATGGTTTCTTTTCATTGAAACTTGATATCAGTAGGGCATATGATAGTCTGGAATGGAGTTTTCTGCAGGCCATGTTGATGAAACTTGGTTTTGCTGACTAGTGGATTGAGATGATTATGAGTTGTGTTAGGTCAGTCCGGTACACCATCTTAATAAATAGACAACCTTCTTCTGATGTTCTTCCAACCAGGGGTATTAGACAGGGTGATCCCTTATCACCCTATCTATTTCTTCTTTGTGCTGAAAGACTCTCTACCTTAATCACAAAAGCTATGCTGCAGGGTAATATACAAGGTTTATGTATGTGCCCACAAGCGCCTATTCTGCATCATCTATTTTTTGCAGATGACAATCTCTTATTTGGGTCCGCCACTGAAAGCGAATGCATTCATGTTAGAAGAATTCTGGATACCTTGCAAGAGCCTCGGGACAAAAGATAAATTTTCAAAAAAGTAGTGTGGTGTTGTCACGCCCCGAATTTTAGAATAACAATTCAAAATCCGAAACATGAAAATACTACAAACTGTAGATAATCATCCTGAAAATTTCTTTTCATAACATCCTCACCACACGAAATAAAATCAAACCGAATTTAGTCTCGGTTAATTATTACAACTCAAATCCAAAGTGAAATGTAAAGCTCTAAATGAGCATACACACCTCACAACTAAATGAAATAACAAAAACGGCTGTAACACCTAAGCAGCTCGGTCACCTCCCTGATTATCCTGACCTGCAGGAATATCCGCTACACCATTTGAATAGTGTACCGGGATTGTAACAACACAAAACCCGGTAAGCTTATGAAAGCTCGTATGAGTAAAAGGAAAGAGCTATTGCTTAATTCAATTCATAATTATTCCCACACACAACAACACTAACAATTTCCACATCCACAAGTACTAACAATCTAAATCAACACCAACTCAATACATCAAGATAAACCCCAACACACATCTTTCTACACAACTCTCAACATCGTATTTATACAAATACGGTACTTGACAGACTAGAGCTCTAACTGAATCGTAGCCCGTCACCTGGTCTAGGTTATGGCATCCGACATATTTATCATTATCGTATTTCATCAATATGTATACCTATATACATATTTAGAATGTCCGATAATTTCACATACTCGACCAATCGTATCCCATCATCCACCTAGGATTAGAGCGTCCGATTACCCCACACCGGTCACTACGTCGACCCCAAACCCATAAGTGGGCACAACATATAATATCACATACTGAAATCAACCCAACCAAGATACACCATATTATTATGGAATTGCAAAATTGAAATATAATCAATTCATCAATTCAGTCAATCATATCATCACTCAACATTATATATTTTCCATGTAAATATATATATACGTAATCATCCACTCAAGAATGACCACTAATACCATCTATAGTTCACACAAGAAAATCATGAAATTCATTTGTATAATTAAAATTCATTTTACTTACCTATGGACAGTGGTGATTCAAGTCCATGAAATTTTAAAATAATATTTAATCCGTAAATATTTTTTACACAATTACTAAAAATAAATAAATTTAAACGCTCGGTTCGTAATATGAACCATGTGAGATTTACTCACCTCGAAATTTCCGCTGCGTCTTCAATATAATTATAATTATAATTAACGCCGAAATAGTCCACTCAATTAAAATCCGTCAATCACCTAATCCAATATGATTCGAATTTAGCCAACAATTTCAACACATAAATTAACTACCATTTAACGGCCGGATTCCAATTTACATTAAAATCCGACGAGCGGTTTCTCACGAATCGCTCCCCTAATTACCGTTTTGCACATATACGAAGATCCAACGGTCGGATCTTCGCCCATGACCACACAAAGCCTCTGGGACAGTCATATGATCATCATAAAAAATTTACAAGTTCATCCGATGGTCCTAATTTCACAGATCAAAAATCTAACGATCGAAATCGATCGAAATCACAAAATTCATAACTAATTCATACGATATCCGAAAAATGCGTATAATACGCTCAAATGATCGTATCGAAACATAGAATCATAAAATGGATAGAAACCAAATTTTAGACCTCCGGAGGTTGCCGGAAAGGGCCGCAGGAATTAGGGACAGAGCCGCCACCGACCACCGCCAATGGTGTCGGGGCCGAGCTTGTCCCCTTCGTTTCATCATTCTGAGCAACTTTCATAACTAGCACAAGACCTAAAAATGACGGGAAGAGATCGAAAAGTACCCATTTACAGTCGGCGGCCGGAAAAATTCCAGAAACCGGCGAGCTTGAAAACCGACTTGAAAACTGCAACCTCAGGCCCCGATCCCTTCTGGAAACTTGTTCAGAACTTCCTTGCGAACTCAACAAGCCAAGAATCACAAGAAACGATCGTGTACAGCTCGAGATATCTTGATCGAAAGCTTCGGTGTTTCGATCCGTTCGGGTCGAGCTCCGACGAACGTGAAACGTTCGACCCAGTTCGGTCCTTCTTGGTACTTGTAGAGGAAGTTGAGACGAGCTCAATGAGCCAAGAATCAAGTGAAATGGTGGTGTGTAGCTCGAGATATCGAGATCGAACCGAAATCGACCCTTTTCGGTTCGGGCCATGCCGCCGCCGCTACAGACCGTGTCGCGGCGCAAGGCCACCTCTGGCAGCTGCGCAAGGTCGAGACGAAGCTCCTGGAAGTGGTTGCAGCTCAAGTGGTGGCCGGAGGAGGAGATGGGAGCTGGGTGAACTTCTGCCCTGTTTTTGCGTCTCGGCCGCGCGGAGGGTGAGAGAGAGAATGCTGCTTCCTTTCCAAAAACAGAAAGAGAGAGAGACCGGTGGAAATTTAGGGTTTTTTCCTATATATACGAGTTTCAGAAAACTTCGTAATTCGATAACTAATTCAGAAAAAATCCGATCTTCGTGTTCCGCACATGTACGGACTCGTAACGACGAGCTCTACAACTTTCATGAAGGAAGTTTCTCCAAATTATTTACGTAGAAAAAGTCGATTTCTCAAACCGAGCATTTCTAGCTTTTCGTTAAAAATAATCGTTTCGAAACTTCGATTAATGTAAAAGTGAATTATTATCAAACAATAATCGTTAAATCGTATAATAATCACTCAACACAATTACTCGAATTTAAAATGAAAATTGCGGGTATTACAGGTGTTTAGTAGGAATGTGCCTCCGGATGAACAACATACACTTTCTGCTTTATTGGAGGTTCAATGTCGTGATGAGCATGAAAAATATTTAGGTTTACCACTACATGTTGGTAAATCCAAAACTGAAAAGTTCTTGTACCTCAAGGAGAAGATAACAAAGAAGCTTGTAGGCTAGAAATCAAAAATTCTAAGTTGTGCAGGAAAGGAAGTCATGATCAAGGCTTTTGCTCAATCTATGCCTCTGTATGCCATGAACTACTATCTATTACCCAAGAGCCTCTGTGATGATATTCACCAGCTTTGTGCCTCTTTCTTTTGGGGAGATACCAATAATAAGAAGAAGATACATTGGAGGAGTTAGGAGCGGCTCTGTCGTATCAAGCAAGGAGGCATGGGATTCAAAAACATACAAGCCTAAAATCTTGCTATGTTAGCTAAGCAAGGTTGGAGACTGGTGACAAATCCTGAATCTCTTATTGCTCGGGTTTACAAAGTGAGGTATTTTCTAGATGGGACCTTTTAGGAAGCTGCGATATGTGACTCCCCTTCCTTGTCTTGGCGTAGTATTCTCGTTGGCAGACCTACGCTCAAGGCATGTATTTGCTGGAAGGTTGGAGATGATCTTAGATTAATATTTGGCAACATCCATGGATCCTCACTGCCCAAACTACCTCATTCACCGCCCTAGCAACATTGAACTAGAGTTCGTCTCTAGCCTTATAAACCCAAACCAGCGGTCATGGAACAGTGAGGTGGTGCCATCTCTTTTTAGTCCGGATATTAGTCACAAGATTTTGGCAATCCCTTTGAGTCGACAATATGCTCCTGACAAGCTCACTTGGAGTCCCGAGAAGAGAGGACAGTTCTATGTGAAATCAGCGTATTGGATAGCGCGCCAATCTGTTATGGGGAATGCCTTGGCTTCTTCTTCGAATAGAAACCCTTTTCAATCCTTATGGAAGCAGATATGGAATGCAAAAGTCCCGGGAAGGGTTTAAATATGTGTTTGGAGAGCTGCAAGTGACTTACTGCCTACAAGGGACAGGTCATGAACGAAGGGCTACGATAGAGACACCCACTGCTTACTATGCATGCACAGGAGAGAGGACGCACTACATCTCTTCTGTAAGTGCCCTATTGCTGTGGAACTCCTGTCTGACCCTTCTTTACAAGTACAACATACTATAGTATCCTCCACAAATTTCCAAGAATAGCTTCTTGAGTGTGTGTTACGAGTTGGAAAAGACACATTTGAGAAGATAATGGTGATGATCTGGGCACTCTGGAAAAATCGAATCACCAAGTTATGGGAAAATAATTCTCAAACTGCTCAAAGCATGGGACTGCATGTGCTTGCATGGTTAGTGGACTTTCAGAAAGCTCGATCCAGTAGTCATAGCCCTAGAAAAGAATCAAACCCTCACTGGCAACCAGAAGTAAGCAACCGAGTGAAGTTAAACGTTGATGGTGCTTTTGTGCCTCAATTGCCAAAGTGTGGAGTGGGAGGGGTACTCCGAAACTCACAGGGACAGTTCTTGGTTGCTTTTGCACATATGGAGCAGCATACGGTTTCTGCAAAGCAGGTAGAGCTGCTAGCTATCAAACTAGGTTTGGACTTGGTTAAAGAACTTGAGTTGCAACGTGTCACCATTGATAGTGACTGCCTTAATGCAGTGCAACTAATTCTTAACAAAGACCATGACTTGGATGGCCTAGGAGCTCTGGTCGATGATATCTTGATTCTTTTGAGAAGTATGCCGCAGGCACGAATTCAGCATGTGTTGAGAACTAGAAACAACGTGGCACACAGGCTTGCTGCTTATACTTTTGATTTAAATATCTGTAATGAGATTTGGCATCAGCGAACTCCTAGTGTTATCCTTGATGTACTGCAGTATGATGTTGCCCATATTGCTTAACTTGTGATCAATGAAAGCTCTGACGTTTTATTCAAAAAAGATCAAAGGTTTTCACAAAAGAGAAGAAAAGAAAATTGAGATCAAATTTGAGACAAACAATGTATTATTTTATAACTTATAACGTAAGCTAGAAGTGGTGCTTCTACCAAAGGGATTATATTATCATTGAAATTGACTTTTCTCAGAAATACATCGCTTTTTTTTTTTTAATGAATCAATTAGATTACGCATATGGGTGTACCTCAATGGGGCTGTACGTAAGAAATAGTTATTGCCTTAGGAAATCAACAATCTTTAACCATTGAGCCTGGTTTACAAATCCCATGAAATCATGGTCCTAAGCTGCGACATGCATCTTCCTTCTATAATGGGAGAAATGGCAAGCTTTTTATCTATCGCAACATAGAATAACTATAACTAAAACAAAATACAATCAAGATTAAAGGAAAGCACAAAGCCCAAGCTCAACAACCGAAAACCATATAAGGCTTTGTCAGCCTTCGACAATCTACCGCCGCCACCTCTAGGGTTTCATATGTGCTACAATTTCAACCACTTGTGAGTCCTTTAATACACATACACACCCACAACTATAACTTAGAGCATCAACAATGAAGACTTACTTTTTGGACCCCAAATTTGGTTTCAAATTGGTTGAAATAGCAATTTGAGTCTATTTCAAGTGTATAAAAAGACTACTTTTATTGGGTACTGCAATGGTGCAAGACTTATTTTATGACTTATATTTTAGACTCATTTTGTTTGTCGTTTGATTCTACAAAGCAATGAATCTTGATCATACAATTCAAAGCAAAATTTAAATTAGTGTGGGATCACTCTGCAAAGTGTGAACCTATGCATGCAAAAACATAGTTTTTGCGACATGGTAGGGCTCACGAAATTGGGGTCTAAACTAATTTGGATCATTCATTGGACCAAGTTTGATCCAACAAATGGATCTCATGCAGATTTGAGTGAATTTTTTTTCTGACCCACTACAAATTAATTCTTTTGCGTTTGGATGCAAATTTAGATCCCCATTGTTGATGCTAATATGAAACAAACCAAATCGAATGATTTGTCCTTAATAAAATCTCATGAGAAAATATTCATTTGATCCAATAATGTAAACTTTTTAGGTTAAAGATCAAAATCCAAATTGCCAAGGTCACCAAAACATTTTAATCTTGTTGATTTAGTCGGGTTGATTCAAATCTGAAACGTTCCTAATTCATCATGACAGGATTTTGTTTAGGAGGATTTCAAATATTTTTCTTTAAAAAAATACATTTAATTCGTTCAAAACCCCAAATTATGTTAGTACCCAAGTTCTTGATCAATTTTTTTTTGCATTTCCACCATTTTCTAGTGTAAGGTATGCTCACCTAAGAGACAATTATTAAGGGACTGTGAGGGACAAATGAATCTGACGGTTAAAAGCAAATGCATAATTTTTAATTGTTATAATTTCATCTTATTCCTCCCAAGACAAAAGAAAGAAAGAAAAAAACTCTCTCTCTTTCTAGAGATAACCCTAGAGGACGCCGCTGAGTGTGATTGTGCCTGTCTGGCTACACCTCGACGCTGGCGACGGCCTCTGGCCTAGCCGGTGGCTGTTGGGTGAGGCCGGATGGGTTTTTTGTTTCATGGTTGTGGCTAAGTTTCGAAGGATTGGATCAAATGGTGTCCGGTTTCGCCTATATTGGTAGATGGGTGTGGCTGCGCTAGGGAGAAGGGCGACGATCGGAGAAGGGAAGGGAGTTTGCTGGGCTGGAACTGCGTCTGCTGGCGATCGTTAGGCTGCTGTGATTGCTGGATGGTTGCGGCGTTCGATCTGGTTTGGTCTGCAGATTTCCCAGATGCCGGTTTGCATTGGGTGGCTTAAGGTGCTCAATGTTGTCCTCCGATGGTTGGACGGCGACTGAGGCGTGACGGTTGCCCGATGCTGGTGGTGGGTTGGTGGTTGTGGTGGCGGCCCGGCGCAACTCCTTCTTTGGGCCGGGCGGGCTGAATACTTTGCTGGTTTGGTCTTTTGGGCTTGGATGTAGCTGCTGGGCCCGATCTGGGCTGGAGATAGGGCTTGGGCTCACTTTGTGGACCTGGGCCAAGTTGTGCTGTGTTCTTTTTATTTTTTACTATTTTAAGTTGTTTAGTTTTTTTGCGCTTTATGCGAGCAATAAGTCCCTATATGTGTCATGTAGGGCTAGTCGGGCTGCGTGCCTGTATGTGCACTCAAAGTGCCTTACCTGCTCTAGGTAGGCGGCGAGTTTCTTACTTCGTCAAATGGTCGTTACCGCCTAGTGGCAGAGACTAAGTGTCGCCGGATTTGTTTTTTGGAGGCAACATAGTGGGAAAGTTGTGCTAAAGCTGGCAATTATGCTACGTTGTAATCGTGTTACATATCGAGTTATCTTTCCATTATGTCACCGCTATATCAAAGCAAATAGAGTAGCCAATAGAACACTCTTTGCTAGTTGGTGCTTGTTAGAACACAAGTTTTTTGTAGAGATTCCTGATATTATTTCGGGACATACTCTGGTTGTTTGTTATGATCAGAGGTTTAGGCTCAATATCCCTCCCCTTTGTATTCAACAGTTTCATTAATCAAGGCTTGAGGGCAACCACACCAAGCCATTTATTTCAAAAAATTTCATCTTTTAAATTTAATACATGTGGTTGTGATACATTTATCCCTCACAATCTCTCAAAACTGTCCTTTAGGTGAGTAAAGCCTTATCTAGTGCAAGGTAGATAGTTATAGATTTGTTTAAAGATGAAGAGAATGAATTAACAGCTTTTCTTTTTTGGATAAGTTCAACCTTCTTTATGAGAGCCTAAACGCCATGTAAGAAGAAATCTTCATTAGGAAGGGAAATTTTTAATCTATAAGTAAGCCAATTCAATATATATGCTAGGATGAAGATTCGGAAAGTTCATTAAATCATTAAATCCGATTAGATTAAGTTTTTAGTTACAAAAGATTAATAGAACAACAGTAAAACACTTTTAGGTTCTAACCCAAAACGTATACCACATTCATCCGGTCATTCTCTTTTTCACACCAACTATATTCTCTAAAGTCTTAACACATATTTGTGAACAATTAATGTAAGGTAAAAACTATTTTTCTTCTTTAAAAAGACAAGTAAAAGTGAAAAACTATGATATTTATTTTGCCTTTCAAAATTGCGAATAGCTAGGTAGAAAGGCTTTTTGCTAGTATGTACTTCATGACCACACTTTGACCACTTCATCTTCATGGCATACTCCTACTTCAATGACCATGGTGCCTTTCTTCTTGCTATCTGGTCGGAATAACCTGCAACAATTTCTCCTCGGGGCCTGTCAAATTACAAGTGAATACTCTGTTAGTAATCGGTGCGTGAGTCATCCTGAATGATACACACCCACACCAATGAACGATTGTGAATAACTCAGGTAAAAGTCAATAATTTGTGCTAATATTTCTCTTTTACATTAGTACCTTGTCCCATAAATGCGGGTCGGAGGATTTATGGACGTGCACTTTGTGAATCCGGGAGGGATTTGCCATCTTCCAATTGCATTCTGGCATCCGTGTTTGATGTTGAACATACTCAGTGATTGTTTGATTTTTACTTGTATCGTAGAAAGCATTAGATAAGTAATATACAAACGGTACTTGACATGCGTGCCTATTGACCGAGGCCGTATTGAATGTGTAGGCAGTATGATCAGCTCTCTTGTACCAATTGAGGAAGGTCCTAAGTGGCAGTTCCATTTCTCGAGCCGAGGAAATACCCTGAAATATTTGAACTGCGAAGCCCCAGGAAACAGATATAGTCCAGGACCGGTTAATGTCGTAGCAAATGGACTGTTGCGCAAGCCCGGCTGAGTCGAGCTTCGTTGGGGCCTCGAGCCGTTGTAGGGCATGGATCCGATCCATATCGGGGAATATGGGTTCAACCACATCTAGGTGGTGTAGTGACACTAGGGGTGCGATTGGATGAGCTGCTAGGAGGCCGAACAAGCTCCCATATACATCAAACTGATTAAGTCCACGATAAAAAAATGTCATGGAGATGAGAAAATTAAACCATGTGCCTAACTTTTATCAAACTTTTGTATAATTATAAGCACTAAGCAAGACTACAAGTGTCCCAATATTAGTAGGGAATGAGTGTCACCCACCACATTGACAACGACTCCATTGCACTATGGTCAATTCATGTGATTCCTTGTACCACGCATTGTGATGGGTTTCACGAGAAACTTGACTAGAAGATGAAATGAAATTCAAGGGCATTGAAAATATTGTAGAATGACCATAGTATTTCAACTATCAAAGGCTTAGGTTAAGGAGTCCATGTGTTCGTTGGAATCATTAAAGACAACACAAAAGATATTGAAGATTGTCAATCATACATAGATTGGACGGTGGTAATTCACCAACACCACCACAAAATCTAACTAATTCTATTAGAAAAAAATTGCATAGTGTTGTAGAGTCATTTCACTTGTTATTTTAATAAGATACCTACAATGTTCTAGATTAGCTCCTGAGATGCCACTAACAAACAACCCACAAATTATCTCTTTCTTAGATTAGATGCAACCTATTAGCACAAAAAGAAGAGCACTTGTTGGTTGAAGTTTATTGATATAATCGATTAATTAGGACTAGACAAACTCTAGGAAAATATGGAAAGTGTATTAGGAAGATATCTAAAATGAAATTAACAACGAATTCAAATATATCCAGAATTTATATTTGTTTTACGAGTTTGTTTTGCTTTTTAATTTTGGTATATATAAAGTTTTTTTTTCCCTTACATTTGGGAAGAATTCCTTATCCTCCAAAATGGAAGGAAAAAACAAAGCCGGGAAACTTTATTTTCCATGTGAATTTGTAAAATCTGTACTGAGAAAAGTGCTATTGACTAAAGAAGATGAACATGGTGGCACATGGAGACTAACCTGATGAAACCCTTTTTCTCTGGTGAGAGGGACACCAATCTCAGCCATACAAGCCTGAAGCCGATCATCGGAGCCGTACAAACCAGGATACCTCTGAATACAACTGTCCTGCATTTTCTCGAGTGCTTTTGCTAAAGAGTAACTTATAGCAATCCCACCTCCACCATAAGCCATATTATACGAAAACTTTATGTTCTGCAAGTGACTCTCCGACGATCCTCCGATATAGTAAAACTGGTTATGATCATACTTCTGCAAAACCCTGACCAGATTCTCGGTCACGAAAACGGTGTCGTCGTCCCCCAGCACAAACCACCTCACATTCTTCATCCCCAGCCTGAAACTCTCGGAAACAATCCGGGAGATTCTTATTGCCGATTGGTGACCCTTTGGGTTTGTGTACTTGAAACCGGAAGTGTCGCCTGAGATTTTGAACGGCGGTAAAAGGGTGTGATCGGATTTGGGGTCTGTTTTTACTGGTTGGTCTAGCCAAACATGGCCTCTCATTTGGTCTGGTCTCCACCACAGCTTGATGTAGTTCTTTCTGTGATGCCAGAGATCGGCTGAGGCTGCAATGCCAAAAACGATGTGGGAGATGTTTGTTTTGGGTTCTTGGGACGTTGGTGGGTTTGGATCAGTTTGGGGTATGGAAAATTGGGACTGGAAATTAAGAGATTGCGATTGTTGGGTACATAAATATGGGTGGACAGATTTCAGAGAGTAAGAGATGTAGCTGAAAGAGATCAGGAGGAGGAAGCAGATTGTTACCTTTGTGAAGGTCCATGTTGAGTAGAGGTTTTCTGGGTCTTTTGGGTTGTCTTTCATGGAGTTTTGTTTGGTTGCCAAGATAGAGTGCAGGGAAATGAGAGAGAGAGTTTGAGACCCCAAAAACCCAAAGAGGTTTTGCTGAGAAAGTTGGACGGTCCTTCTCTAGAGAGGAAGTATCCTTGAAGAAATCACGGAGCAACACCCACTAATGATTTGGCCACTTGGCTTCCGGAGTTTTTATATATACTTTAATAAATTGCTAATTTATAAAGGTTTAATCAGTGTCGTGGTTTTCTAGTTGGCTTCTCTGTTTCTATGAAAAGGTAATAATTTTTTTGCATTTATGGCCATCTTGTAACTGAAAAAGAAGAATATATTATTAATTGGTTGTGACGCTCATATTATTTTATTAATTTTTATATATTTATAATATTGAAATATCAAAGATGAAATTTGAATAAGTTTTGGCAATTTGAATCAACTCAAATGTGAATAAAGGGAGGGAGAGTGGAAGGGTGAGGAGTTGAGAATTTTAAATTAAAATTAGGCTAGATCAAGGGTGTGATATCCCTCTGATACAAGTAAAAATATAGAAATGATAGAATGTCAAAGAGGTCCTTAACATTTCAGTGTCACTTCTAGAGAGGGAGAAAAAGAGGCCAAAGAATGTTAGAGAAAAGCGAGAGAGGTCGGTCGAGTCAGTTTGACAAATGTGAAAACTTACGCCAATATATACTCTGTTGAAAATCATAAAACTTCTAGCATTCAATTAGAACCAATTAAGCTCTAATCTTAATTTCACCGGCTTTCGAACAACGAATATCGAACAATTTCGTAACATAGTAGCTTCCAACCAAACGGTCGTTTCACCAGATCAGGCCGGATCGCAATCCTGGAGTCGACGAATGACGTGTCAAGAAGTGGGATGATCATACTAAAGAGGTCCACCCCACCTACCCACCGTCGGATGATAATACTAAAATAGCAAGTCCTGATCATCATGGACCTATCAAGACTTGGTCTCCCAATTGCGTCCCTCTCATACCAAACCCAGGTGGAGAAGTCAGAATCCTCAAAGACTCTCAGCCCTGTCTTCTTCCCCAAGCAAAGTAATCAAGCTCGCTCTTCTACTTCTGCGTCTCTCTAAACCTTCACGTAGACGGTAGACCCCCTCAACCAACCATCGCAGGTCAGTCACACTCTCAATTCGCTCTACTTTGATCACCCAGAAAAACCAACTAAATAACCTGACCCAGAAATTAAATTACGAATTTTCATGGTTAGTTCTAGCTTGTATATGCTTTATTCCGGTGCCAAGTTTGAATCTTGATGACGAATTTGAAAAAAAATTATGATTTGCTTAGCTAATTTGTTCAGTATCCAAACAGGGTTTAGGGTTTATGTAGTGTTTGCATTGTTATTGCTCATTTGTGTTATTGATCCTGTTCATATTGGGTTGTGGTATTTTGTGTTCGTAATGATTTTTCTTTCGCAAATTTGCAGATTTGGATAGCATGAACAAGTTTTTGGTTTCACCCAGGTCCTGTTAAGCTTGTAGGAACACTGTCTTTATCTAATGGCTGGACGTAGGCTTTCCGTATTGAAGTCACTTTGCAAGTCTACCAATTGCTCTCTCAACCCAATGTCGTATCAGTTGTCTAGTTCTTATGGGAAATTTGTGAGCTATGCTGATTCAGTTCTTGTAAGACAATCGTATGCTTTTGTGAATCGTGGTTACCATACGAAGGAAACAGAATCCCATAAAACTTTTGCGAATACTCAGATCAAAGCATTGGGTTCTGGATCACTTGTTAATACACGATGTTACGGAATCAAACCCATCACAGCATTTTCACCCACATTGTCAAGTTCACTTCGTAGGTGTGCTTTTCCTCCTGTTTCGATAAGCCCAATTCTGGGATGCCGTTCATACTCATCATTTTTCGGTAGCAATGCTGATAAAGATGGGCAGCCTGGAGTTCCTGCTGCTGCCAGTGGCAGTGAAGTAGATGTTGGTAATAGTGGCGTTGGTGGAAGTGATTTGGTTGATAAGGTTAAGGAATTTGTGCAGAGTGCTGCGGATGCGGTAACTCATACCGGGCAGAAGGCTAAAGAAGCCTCTAGTGAAATGTCCCCTTATGTTCAGCAATTGTTGGATGCATATCCACATCTTAGAAATGTGGTTACTCCAGTTGGTTGTACTTTGGCAGGTACTATATTTGCTTGGCTAGTGATGCCTAGGCTTTTCAGGAGGCTTCACAAGTACGCAAGTCTAGGCCGCACTGCTTTACTATCTGGAAGCCTTGAGGAGCAAGTTCGATATGAGAAAAGTTTTTGGGGTGCTTTGGAGGATCCAGTGCGATACCTATTTACTTTTATGGCATTTTCACAGATGTTAGTGGTTTTAAGTTTTCAATGCTCCTTAATCATATTTTTGTTAACTTATATGCTTCGTTTTGTTTTTCACTGCATTAAGACAACTAGGAACTTTGATTTGCAGTGGCACAATGGTTGCACCAACTGCTATAGCTGCTCAATATCTTGCACCAGCTTGGAGAGGTGCAGCTATCATTTCATTTGTTTGGTTTCTATATCGGTGGAAGACAAATGTGTATACTCGTGCATTAGCTACTAAAAGTTTGCCCAGCAGTCTTGATCGGGAGAAGTTGTTAGCTCTAGACAAAATTTCATCTGTTGGTCTTTTTATGATTGGGATAATGGCTCTAGCTGAGGCATGTGGGGTAGCTGTGCAATCTATTATGACTGTTGGTGGCATAGGAGGTAAGGATTGGCTAAATATTCATTTTTTACCTTTTTCATTCATAACGTTTTGAGTGTTTGTAAATTAACTTTTGAATTTTTTGCTGTTCTATTACATATCTTGTTAAAATATGTAAAGATTGTTATTGGTTTCTTTAGATTACATCTGAATGCTCTATCTCTTGATTAAGTTACACCTAAAATTTCTTTGTTCGGTTGATTTTCTTGGTATTCATCCTTTAGCCAATCAATGCCTTCAAATGATATCCAGAACCTGATCTTATTAAGATCTGACATTTTCTGCTTTGCATGTTTTATGCAGGAGTTGCTACTGCTTTTGCTGCTAGAGATGTCCTTGGCAACGTGCTGAGTGGTTTATCTATGCAATTTACAAAGCCCTTTTCACTAGGTGATACAATAAAGGTATGTTGCTATGCATTCATACAGTTGTTTGTTGATGCATTTTAGTTAATCCCATTCATCCTATCAGATTGGCAAAATGTTTCTTAAGAATAGGTTTCTTGTGATCTAGTTAGAGAATATGCCGTGAGTGATATTTTTTTTATTGCAGTACCACAGTGAGATAAGAGAAACATTCAAGGTTTACACTGTATCTCGATGTTTGCTTAAGTCACATCCATCCCCAAATACCCAAAGTAGAGTTCCACAGTCAATTTTCTTTATTTGTTGACCGTTTTTCAATTTTCTTAATAGATCAATCTAAGTCTAATGCATCTGTCAGGCAGCCCTATTTAGTGATGTTGTGCAATGATCTCAACCTAAGATTGAATAGATTTACACTTGTTTCTTAATGATCAGCCATTCAAGAAATGAAGATGTCATATATATGTCAATTTGCTATTCAACCAAATAGTGTTACCGTTAATGTTTATAACTTCCTATGAAGATGTGAAATTATTATTCAAGCATGATCAGTGTCTTATTTATAATAAGATCTGTCATTTATTGGACATAAGTTATTCTTTGTGTATTTGTTCAAAATCTACTTGCTGGTTATTGTACATATTTTCTTCAAGATGTTAAAAGTCATTGCTTATTCTCCAGGCTGGATCCATAGAAGGTCAAGTGGTGGATATGGGACTTACAACCACTTCATTACTGAATGCCGAGAAGTTCCCAGTGATAGTTCCCAATTCACTCTTTTCTAGTCAGGTGAGTACTTTTCTCTTTTTCACTTCTTTCTTTCGTTCCTTCTGGCTTCTGATGCTCATCATGTGCTTTAGTAAGCAACACTTGCAAATGGGCACCCAAAACAACATCATGCTTAAATCGCCAAAGTATATTCTACACGTAGGACCTGGGCATGGATTAATATTAAGACAGTGGCTTGATTGTTTTAGCTACTTTATACTTTGGAATGTTTACTGCAATATATCTAAGAATATTTTCTGTAAAATTTGTAGGTGATTGTGAACAAGTCACGTGCTCAATGGCGTGGCATCGTCACCAGAATTCCCCTGCAAATCAATGATGATTTGGATAAGGTTCCCCAGATATCAGATGATATAAAAAGCATGCTTAGATCACACCCGAAGGTTTTCTTGGGAAAGGAGGTGCCTTATTGTTTCCTTTCTCGTCTAGAGAGCTCATTTGGAGAATTGACTCTTGGATGTAACCTCAAACAGATGGTAATCCCTGCGTCCCTGCTGCTTCCAGTATTCTTGTTATAGCTACTACTTTAGCATCTGCTTTAATGTTCATTTTGTAATTACAGAGCAAGGATGAGTTATTTTCTACAGAAGAAGATATCCTTTTGCGGTCGGTCAAGATAATTAAGGGGCATGGCGCCAAGTTGGGCAGCACCTATGGTGATATGACCACTACATAGTCACGCAACTTACAAGTTGGAACTCTGCATTTTGGTGTCTCTTTGAAGATATATTTTCCTGACTGCTAACCATACAGAGAGGAGTTTTTGGTGAATGTGAGTTGCTGCATACTCGACCAGTTTGTCATGGTTTTGTTTGTCTTAGCAAAGAGCAAGGGAGCTAAATAGGATCATGGGTGGAAATTGATGCTGGCTCTTTTTGTTACAGAAAACTTAGGTGGCATTTGTTTTTGCTATGTGGTAACTGGTAATATATTTAAAAATTTGCAATTTTTCCTGAAGCATTGCATTTTGTTCCCACACTGCAAAAATCAATATGTGCAGACAAATTAATTGTCCAGGGCTAACAATTTTACCTTACCTTTTCACTCAATTATTCAGATATTCCACCTAATTTACAATTAATCTTTCATAAGAGAACGTAGAATATCGCTGATGTCATTTCTTTTTCAGTCATTGGTTTGAATCCAGTATTGATATTGAACAATATCGATCAGATTGATGTGTTCTGTCGAAAAACCAATCAGTTACCCAAGCTACAGGATTGTCTACTCAATTATTTTCCGGCACTTACTATTTGCCGACATTACTTTCATACTATCATGTCCTCTATCATTGATGTCATCGTACCTGTGTTTCTTTGAACGCATATTTGACCAGGTAAACGCTATTGTACAATGACTTCAAGATTTTATATACGATTCGATGCTCCGTTGGGTGCCTGGCGGCACAATTGACCAAATTAAGAGCATGTTGCCGTCAATCAACTTCATAAGCGGCTGACTTCCACTTGATGGTATCGCCAAGAAGGATCAACTTAATGGTGTCCTTATTTATCGTCACATTGCCTAAACAAACTGTTATTGCATATCTAATTCCAGCACAAGAGAGCTCGCTAGCAATATGGAAAAAGAACTTCATGTCGTGATGATTCCATGGTCTGCCTTTGGCCATCTCATGCCCTTCTTTAAACTCTCCCTGGCCTTAGCAAAGGCCATCTTTAAATTCTTCATATCCACCACAAAAAACATCCAAAGGATCCCAAAATTCTCACCTGATTTGCAATCCTTGATCCACTTTGTGGTCATTCTGTTTCCACCTTTGGAACCCGACTCCTTGCCACAAGGAGCAGAAGCCACTAAGGACGTACCCTTTGAAAAAATCGACAACTTTCACATTGCATATGATCTCCTACAACAACCCATTAAGCAGCTCATTGCAGATCAAATGCCGGATTGGATAATAGCCGATTTTACTGCTCATTGGGTGGTTGATATTGCCAAAGAGTATGGTGTTCCACTCGCCTACTTCTCAGTTTTCTCTGCTTCTACCAGTGTTTTCTTTGGCTCACCTGAAAATCTCACTGGTGCAGACAGAAACTATGCTCTCCCATTACCAGAAAGCTTGATATCTCCACCAGAGTGGGTTACTTTTCCTTCACTAGTGGCATTTAAAGAATGTGAAGCCATCCATGTGCCTCAAGGGTTTTTTGGGGCAAATAGTACTGGGATTAGTGGTGCTTCAAGGCTTGCCAAGATTGTTTGAGCAAGTCAAGTTTTGGCTATTCGTAGCTGCAATGAGATTGAAGGAGAGTACATAGAAGTGTACAAGAAAATTACCGGAAAGCCTGTAATTCCTATAGGTTTGCTTCCTCCTGATCAGCCTGAAAAAAGGGCAAAGTGGGAAATCAGTGATGAATGGTTTGAATGGAATGTGATGTTTGATTGGCTTGATATATACACAAAAACCCAAGTCAGTTGTGTTTGTAGGGTTTGGGAGTGAGTGCAAGTTGAGTAAAGCACAAGTTTATGAGATAGCTCATGGGCTGGAGCTATCAAACTTGTCATTTCTTTGGACACTCAGAAAACCCAATTCTACTAATTTTGATGATGAAGTTGATGATTTTCTGCCTCCGGGTTTTGTTGACAGAAAATCAGAGAAAGGACTGGTTTATTTCGGATGGGTGCCCCAGTCGGAAATTTTGGGTCACCCATCAATTGGGGGTTCTCACTCTGGATGGGGTTCTATAATTGAAAACATGCAATTTGGGCATTGCATTCAGTGCCATATTGTGTCACCACCCCTCATTGTTGATTAGCCTTTGAATACAAGGCTCTTGGTGGAGAAGGGGCTGGCTGTTGAAGTAAAACGCTGGGAAGAGGGGTCGTTTAGTAAAGAGGACATAGCCAAAACACTGAGACATACAATGGTGGAAGAGGAAGGACAGCAGCTAAGAACCGATGCAAGGAAAGCTGCAGCAGTTTTTGGAGAACATAAGCTGCACCAAGACCACTACGTTGGTGCATTTGCTCATTATCTTAAAACTTACTGTAAAATGCCAAAAGTTGAGTCTACATAGAACAGAAGAATCTGTAAGTAAATTTGCAGTCACAGTGTTCACCCTTAACTCGATATGAATAAATATAACTAGAATTTACAGCAACTTAACTTGGGTGCTAAGTGCTAACCTTGAAGAGACGAGTAGAGTGTGAGGCCTCGTTTAAGGAAAATGATGTCACTTAACTTCCTCTTTCTGCATAAACTGAAAACTGAAATGAAAACAAATATATATTTTCAGATTGTTTTCCAACGTCTCCAAACACCGTAGGAAAAATTAGTGAAAAGCTTAGGCGGTGACGTTTTACAAAAACAGATTTTCGTTTTACGTATACGCAATATCTATAAAATGTTCATTCTCAAAAAAAAAAAAGTATATAATGTGTTTATTTATTTATTTTTGAGAATGATGTATAATTGTATAAATGTGTTTGATAGTACAGTTTTGAAAAACGCATTAAAATAAATAAAAAATATTACATATGTTTTGTAAAATAATTGTTGTTTTCGGTGTCGTTCGAAAATAGGATCCATCCTTTCTTTCAATGACTTCACTAAACTTCAATCCATTGTGAACTTGTCCTTTCCTATAGCTCTCGGAAAATGGCTACCACTTCTTCTTCCCCCAACCACTGGTTTGCTCCCAAATGCACGGGCGAATCGAACTGCGGAAAACATGGCGGCGCCAACCCGGATGTACCTCCGTTTTCCGGCGGCGGTTGGACCTGAAATTGGTTTTGAAGCTCTCTTCCTCCTCCTTCCATCCATACCAGCCTTGAAGATCGATTTGAAGTGTGGAGCGAGAAATCAAGGTTTGAAGTTTAACGATCGAGATCTTTCGGGCTTGATCTAGCTCGATCTAGGCCAAATCGGCCTTGGGTCCAGTTATGAAAGTTGCTCCACGTGTTGTGATCTATAAGCTGGGCGGAGCTGATCTTTCTCATGGTGAAGTTGACTGGCGGCTCGTCCGGCCGTGCTTGGAGCTAATTCTTGCTTTGTTAGCATCCTTCGTCAATACAAACATGGGGTATGTTTAGTTTTGTGTTTGCTCGATCATTTGGAGGAGTTGGGTTATTTTCGATTTCGGTTCGTACGATGTGCGATCCGTGAGGATCGTCCCTTTTCTTAGGGGATATGATCCTAGAAGTGATCCAAGACCTTGGGTGGTCTCGGATGATGTTTATCTCGATTGACATATCTTTCGGTTCATAGTTCACGTGTTTCGAACTTTAATCGCTTTGTGTTTTGGTACTGAGTTGTGACCTTGTTACTTAGGTGCGTGACAAAATCATTTTGAGCAGAGTAATGCTTATCTTGGTTTGTGCGTGAAGAGCAATGAGATTTTGAGGTGAGTAGATCTCACAATGTTCATTTACTAATACAGTTACCTTATTGTCTTTGGAGTTATTTGTTTAACTGTGACTATAGTGGCATTCCTAAGCAAATGACTACATGTGTGTGTGTGTGTGTGTGTGTGGATTGATGGGTGTTTAAAGCAGTATGTATGATGGTATTCATTTTACCGTTTTGAGATATGACTTTTTGGGAAACAAATCAAAAATATATTGTGAAAATGTTGATTCTTATTGTTTTGAAAAGTACTGAGATTTCGTTAACATTTTTAGGTCTTAGGCGACCTATTTAGATGTTTTGATCTAAGGACTGGGGTTTTGGGAATAGGGGTCACAGGGAGTGACATCTTTGATTTGGATTTATGAAACATTTTGAGTCTTGTGCGATTTATTAAAATGTTTTTATCTGAAGATCGGGGATCTGAGGGTTGGGGGTCAGAGGGTTGTGACATCATTTGTTGAGATTGTGTAGCATTTTCGGGTCCTGCGTGACCTGTTTAAATGTTTTGGTCCAGAGACCATGGGAGTGAGAGGCGAAAACAATACTTTGAAATTGAGTTTCATATTGTTTTGAGAATAGTGAAATTGTGTATGGATTTGTGATTGTAGAATTTCATTTGTTGAGATACCATAGGTTTAGCAGGACCATATTAATTGTGTGATTTAAGATATGATAGAATGTGTAGGAATATCTACATGGTGACTGGTAAAATCAGTATGATGATCTTTGTGATGATTGTTGTGTAAAGGATGTGGAAATATCTGTGTGATGACTGATGAAATATGTGTGATGATCAATGTGATGATTTCTCTATAAAGAAGGTTGATATGTTATTAAGTTAACAACGATCGAGAGGGTTGCTATGATGATTCCTCTGTGAAGGAGGTAGGTTTGTTATTAAGTTAACAATGATCGAATTGTTTGCTATGAAGATTAGAGTACCTATAGATGCGAGAGTATGGAGTTTGTGATTAATACTATGATTTTGATTGATCGATTTTAATGTAATTTTCTTAACTAAACTATATGCAGGGATTACCATGATTTGAATTGACTGATTTAATGTAACTTCCTGAATATTATACGTTGGGGTTACTATGAATTGTTTTACCTTGTTTTAAAGGGAAAAAAAATGTAAACAGTACCTGATCTTTGGCCTATTAGTAACCGGGATGTGCTCAGATCGGCTCGGGATCTAAGTCATACCGAAGCAGAAACTGATTGTTTGAGTCGGTTCGGTCCGGCTCCGTACTCCTAAAACTGCATATCAAAACCGAACCGTCCCGATACCGATCGGTTTGGTACCATTCGGTACACTAGTTTTGCATTTAAAAATATGTGAAGTTTCAAAGCAATGCAACTAACTATGGAAGGCTGCAAGCCTTATAGCTCATTTTTCTTGCATAAGTAGCACATGCACAACTGATCCAAAGAATTGCAACTCATAAACTGAAAATAAATGCTGCTAAACTCACAATTCACAAACATAAACTCTTGTAGTACTTTAAAGTTTAAACTCATATACTGATATAGTGATATATAAACTGATGGAGTTATGGCTGCTAAACTCATAAACATGAAATGCTACTAAACTCATCACAAAGCACACAAAGGCATAAAGCCATGAAGTTATAAACTGAAAACAGGACTAAACACATAGATAGAAGTATTGCATAAAGCCACAAAGTCATAATCTGAAAAAAAAAACAGTAGTGAAAATGAGATTAAGCACAGTTCATGGAATGATAAATAGTGAAATGAGCAACAACTAACAATTAGCACAGTTCAATACTTCAACTCATTTCTGAGTCATCAGAACCAGAATTTTCATATTCATCTTCAACTTTCACAACTTCCTCACTTGCATGAGTTGCATCCTTTCCCTTTGCTTTTAGAGGAGGACATGAGTCTATGCTTGAAAATGCTGAGCTTATATGATCTACACACCAAACACAATGATTTGCTAAATATATGAACTTGTAAAATATATGAATGTAATGATAAAAACAAACTGAGTAGAAATGAGAATACTTTACCTTTCTCAGATTTTTCATAGAATTTTGTGTCTTTGATGCATGGAGCATCCTCTATGCAGCTAATATCACTCCCCCCTCAACCAACTTTGCAAACATATCAAATCTTCCATAGATTTAGGAGTTAATGAACTCCTAAAGTTGTCGATTACCCTGCCTCCAGTGCTAAATGCAGCCTTAGATGCAATTGTGACACTTGAACAGCCAATACACCTTTGGCTATTCTTGCAAGAACAGGATACTTAGGTCCATTCAGCTTCCACCATAACAAAATTGAAAAATATGATTCTCCATCATTTGTGTACTCAATAGGGTCTAACAGATGCTTGTCCACTTCATGTGCAACCACTTGCTCATCAAGTTCTGAAACAACTTTTCTCCAATCACTCAAGATTGATGCTCTTCCTTTGCTACCGGTGCTTGTTACGGTGCTTTGTGAACTTGAAGTTAAAACCTCCCTTCTCTTCACAGGGGCATCCTTTGGTGCATAAGCTTCATACAATGACATCAACACATCCCTTAGCTCATTGCCTTTTGCTTCCACAATGTCATTATCATACCCTTCTTTTTTCAACAGATGAGTGATGTTAAGTAGCTTGAATCTGGGATCAAGCACAAGCCCGATAAACACCAATAGATTTATATCCTTGAAGCTATCATAATACTTGAGAAAATTTGTACTCATGTGTCCTACCATATCAGTCAATACTTTCTCGGTATCACTCCCTGTCTGCAATTCAGGTACAATAAACAGCTTGTTAATCTCTGTTTTCATGGACAACACATCATGGAAAGTAGTATGGATTGTTGGATGAGTGCTAGCACTGATCCTCAAAGTAATTTCATAAAAGACCCTCAGAAAATGCACAAACACCTCTGCCTTATCCCATTCTTCATCTGTCGGTGGCCCAACTCTTCCTTTATTTCCTTTGACTGGAACCACATTCCCTCCCTCATCATACTCTTCCTTAGGCTCCTTGAAATATGCAACAAAACCAATGTCATCATCCTCTAGCATCCTTCCAAAGGCTTTTTGGAACTTCAAGGCAGCTTCCAACATTAAGAATGTTGAATTCCACCTTATGGGAACATCCATAACCACCAAGCCTTTGCACGGGATTTGTTCCATTAATACGCATGCATTAAAACTATCCAGCCTTGATGCTGAAAACCTAACAAACTTTACAGCATTTATGATGGCTAGCACTGCCCTATTCAACCTCTTCAGCCCACTTCCAACAATCAAGTTGTAGATATGAGCAGTACACCTAACATGCATGAACTTTCCATCAAAGATTGATTATGGGTTTTCCCTTTTGTTAAGTTTGGACCGAACAAACTCAAGAGCGCACTTATTAGCAGCTGCATTATTTCTGTGATGGTTAAAACCTTCTTTATCCCCCACTAAATCAAATAAGACTCAATCAACATCCTTCTTGATTTCCACTATGGTTATGGATAGTGCAGAAATTGATAGTCGTCTTATGCATAACCCACTCATCATCTATAAAGTGTGTCGTTAGCACAATGTAATTGAAATTCTGAACACTTGTCCAAGGGTCAGTAGTTAGGCAGACTCTATGATGTGCCAAATCAGATTTTAATTTCTTCTTTGTCTTATCATACAACTTCAGAAAGTCTTTCACCAACGTTTTCCTACAGGGACCCTAAACAGAGGCTGCATAACATGACAAAACTTCCTAAACCCTTGCTTTTCAACAAAGCTAAAAGGAAGCTCATCAACTACAACCATTTCAACACAAGCTTACATCACTTCATCAGGATTATATGCTACAGCCTTTAGTGAATTGCCCTTAGTTTTATCACCAGCAAGCACTTTTTGATTCTTATCAATAACCCTCCTTCCTGGATAATACTTGCATGAGTGGTTTATGTGCCTAATCATACCCTGAGTCCCATTTTTATAATAATCACAAGCATAGTCTCCTATAGGACCCTTAGGACAATATATGCACTTAGCCCTCCTAAACTTTTGTATAATATCTTCCTTACCCTTAACTTTAATCACTTTCTTATCAGTGTATTCCTCAAAATGCTCCCAAACCCAACTGCGTTTCCTATCAGCTTGAGGATTGTCATTTACCTTTTCAGACGAAGCTGCAGCTGCTGAGATTCGGTAACATCTTCCTGGACTGAGGGAGAGGTACCACTGCTTGGTCTACTCCTTCTTTGCCTACTTCACCCCTCTTCTTACTTTTTCTAAACTGCAATTTAAAAACACAAAATTCAACATCAATAATCACTAATAAGTTAATTATGATGTTATGAACTGATAAACATAATGTTACTTTTAGTTCAATTGTTCAGTAATCATTTATTCATAATCTCAATTTCTTAATCATAATCACCATGCCAAAGAACTGAATTAAAAAATCATAATGAACTGATAATCATATATTCATATTTAATCATAATTGCTTAATCAACAAGTATAATGCCAAACAACCCATTGATTGAAGTAAAAAATGAAATGAACTAATAATCTGATCAACTGAATCAAAACCCATTGATTGAAATCAAAACCCAAACTCAGACTTACTCCTAACTTTCCCATTGATGACCGGAGCGAAGGAATGCAGAGTGCAGACTGCAGCAGACTGGAGTGAAGGAATGGATTCAAGTAATCAACTACTTACTTCTTTGATTTGAATGAATCAACTTCTTACTTCTTCGATTCGTGGTGCTATGAAGGAGATTTGACTCATATGACTTAGTTGAGAGCGAAGGAGGCCGCGTTTTTCATGTTGAAATATCAAATGACCTAGTCAAATGACTCGAGTAGTAGCTGCATCGATTTGGACCCGATTAACGGGTTGGGTTGGTAACTTACCGGTATTAAAAAAACCAATCTGATCCCTACCCGAGCCTAATATAATTGGGACACTTTCTGTTCGGTACTACGAAAAACAGAAATGAGACCGAGTTGATCAGTATCGGTACCGGTTCGGTTGGTTTCGACATCAGTTTCTCGGTCACACATTCCCAGCCCTAACTTTAGTACCTGAAAAAAAAAATATATCACTTTGGTACCTGAAGTCGGACCTCGACCTAACATTAGTACCTAGAACACTGTTAGCCTTTACAGCGTTAGCCACCTGACAAACTTTGAAGGGTATTAAGGTCCCTTCACTCATCTTCTTCTTCCTCACTTTCTCTGTCTTCTTCTTCATCCCAACTCTCCCTGTTTCTCCATTGAAGGTTTTGTCCAAATCAAAGAGACCTTGAGTAAATTCTCAAAGGGTGTAACAGAGACTGAGCAAGCAGATCGGGAAGTGAACATAGGAGGTATGATTGGGCTTCGATGGCAATTGCCTCGTCTTGGCCGCAAAGGATTAGGAGTTGCTTTATGTTGAGTTAGAGAATTGAAATGGGTACGGAAGTAAGTACAAGGAGAAGAACTATTCTTTGCTGGGTCCAGCTTTCTTTCTTTCTTTCTTTCTTTCTTTGGTGGGTATTAAAGTCTCAATCTTTGTTTCTTCTTCTTCATCCCCTTTCGGCTTGAGGCGTTGAGTCCAGCTCTCCTAGGTCCAAGATCAAATAGTTATGTGTTGCTTCTCGGGAAATCTTCTCCAGCAGCCTAATTTGCTCGAGCTTAAAGCCTCAATCAAAATTTGCGATACGTCAGAGTTATTACAGAGAGAGCGAGAGAGAGATAGAGAGAGAGAATAGTACGGGGTGTGATGGAGTGGTAAAGAGAGAGAGAGAGAGAATAAGTGAAATGGGGTCGATGAGGAAATAGCTAGGGAGTAGAGGAGGTGAGCCATGAGTTGGGTGTTGGCTGTGAGGCCGGAGACGATGATATAAGCATAGGGCTTGCTTGGTTTGCTTCACCGAAACAAGTTTTGAATGTTGCTATCTTGCCCTCCTTTGATAATTCTTGTCATTTCCATTACTTGAACCTGGTAAGTGTACAATTGATAAGGTTCTTTGCAAATGCATCTTATGTTCCTGCAAATGCAACTAGGAATTGTTGGTGGTGACTCTGTGTGTGTTCTTTGGTTGGGTTGTCACGAAATTGCCGGTGGAGATCTTTGTGGTTGATATCGTAGTTACAAACTCCAACCCGCCCCTCATAGAAAGGAAGTGGCTGCAATGAGGAAGCTGGCTAAGAAGCATGAGGTACCAAAGTAACTTTGGCGAAGAAGGGTGAGATAGGTGCCCAGAGCAAATTTCTAGGTGCCTGGATTATATTTGAACCAGAAAGTGGAGGAAAAAAAAATAACATTAGTAATTCAAATTACCTATTTACCCTTTATTATTTATCAATTGACAAACGCCGTAATGGCCAACAGTGTTCTAGGTACTAATGTTGAGTCGAGGTCGAACTTCAGGTACCAAAGTGATATATTTTTTTTTTCAAGTACTAAAGTTACTAATGGACCAAAGGTTAAGTACTGTTTGCATTTTTTTCCTTGTTTTAAATTGTGATTGTCTATGCTAATAACATGAAGAACTGGATTTTGGGTGTTATTGAGAAGCTAAGCAAACAACATGTGGATGTTTTCTTCACGCAACTATGGGCTATTTGGACTGAGAGAAACAAGCTAGTCTGGAATGGTAGAGTATTTAATCCCATGCATGCAGTTATGTGGCCTCTTAAATTGCTTCATGATTACCAAAGTTGTCATCCTCTGAAGGCACATAACAAGAGAGGTAAAACAAGAGAGGTAAAGGTACAGTGGCTAAATGGGAGTTTCCCCTAGAGGTAGACTTAAAGTTAACGTGGACGGTGCTTTTAAGAGTGATACTAGAAGTGGTGGAGTTGGTGTAATTGCGAGGGGTGATTCTGGGCACTTTAAGGCGGCCTGGTCTAGATTCTGGCCACATTTGTGCTCAGCATTTCATAGTGAAGTGGAAGCTTGCAGGGCGGGGCTGTTGTTGGCCATTCATCAAGGATGGAAACAGATTAGCTGGAAAGTGATTTGTCATTGTTGGTGGCAGCACCATCCAGTAGAAGATAACTCTGAGGTAAGTCATATTCTTGATGATTGTAAAGATTATATGTAAGAGTTTGATTTTATTAGCTATAGGATTCGACATGTCAGTCGTGAAACGAATAGTGTAGCAAATAGAATTGCTCATTTTGCTAGGTTAGATAATACTATTGATCTTACTTTGGATGAGGCCCTGAGCTTTTTGCAGGATGTCCTTTACAAAGATAATTGTAATGCTATTAAGCATGCTCGAGGTCAAGGTATTACGTCCCCCTCAATGCGGCAAATAATAAATAATAATATAGGCGTGGGAATGAGCCTCCCAGCTTAACTTGGTTCGAAACCCCATTATTCAAAAAAAAAAAGTGATTGTCTTGCTTCTTCTTGAAACTATTGTTAAGGGTTCAAATGATTTGAAGGGTTACAGTGGTGGTGATTGTTCTTTGTGGAGAGAAATGGAAAGTGATTAAATAATTTTGTCACGGTATGACTTGTGTTGTTCCCTTTTGAGAAAAGGCGTGGAGTTTTGATGAAATCAAGGTGTGAGTTGTGTTCCTTGATTCTTGGAATGGTCGGGGAGACTAAATGATTTGAAAACGTCGCTTAGGTGATAAGTACCGTTTGGTTGAAACAAATGAAGAGTGTTTTGTAGTTCGCTGATGTGCGATAAAATGGTTTTCAAACATTACTTGAGGTGGTTTTGTTTGACTGTTATTTATGTAATTGAATGCTGGGTTGAGAATCAAAGCATGTGGGTTCTTATCACGAGTTGACTTACTTATGTATGTTATTGAAGGATGAGAAATTGATGGTTGTTACCGTGATATATGCTTGTTGTTTGTCTAGGTTGGGATGACTTAAGCATGTGTTTCTGTATTGGTTGTTTGAGTTTACTCACCGGAGCTTCATAAGCTTACCGGGTTTGTTGTTGTAACCCAGTGTTCTATTCAATAGTGTAGGGGTTTATTCTGTAGGTTAGAGTGAACGTGGTTGAAGCTTCTTGTTATTGTTGCTAAATGTTGGGGATCCGATTGTGCGGTTTCGCACGTAGTAGTCTTTCGATGTGTAACGAGTGTGGTGGGTGAGTTTATTTATGAATTGTTATTTAGTTTAATTTATAAGCTTAGTATAATGTAATATGCGACTCTAAAGAATGAGTCTGTATTGACATTGTGGGTTCAAGGCATCTTCGTTTACTTGTTTTAAAAGAAAAATTTTACAAGTATTTAGTGTTGATGTCTTGTGGTTAGAGCGCTCACTACCTAGGATCGAGGTCTTGGGTTCGAGTCACCATAGGGGTAGGAGTGAAATCCTTTGATCCTCTTTAATAAGTGATAGAGAAAGTCTAAACCATCACGCCCGTAGTATTTGTGTTGATTTAATTGTATTATCATTTGTGATCGAAATCAGGACGTGACATTTTCCTTGAAGTAGAACTGCGGGGCATAGCTACAAGTTGTGGCAGTGGGGTTTCACGATGAGTTGTGATAGCAGTGTCCACCCATGGTATGCGTGCAACGTTTTGCACAGGAAGAGGAGACTGGAATGAGGCTGGGCCGCTAATGAACCTAGGGTTCTAGCTGTCCTTTGGGCTACTAATTTGTTTTTTTTTTTTTCTATTAGTTCAATTTCAATAAATCCCTAATTTTTTCGAAGCTAAGCACTTATTTGTGTGCACTTTATGTGTTTCTAGCGAATAACCTTCTGTAATAAACTAAAAAATGGTTCAAGCTATTATAATCAGTGAGCACTGGATGTTCAACGAGTTGACATATTTCTATGTACCACTGTAGGTATTACCATCATCTTTTTATTCTGTTTATAGATAGCTGCGGAAGAGTATGTAACGGTCATTTTAGTTTGAGATGAATGAAATCTGAGCCATAGTTTGTCACTTAATTAAAAAAAATGGTCCATACGTGTTACTATCTTATTTGTTAGCTGTATAACTTCTAATTAGGATGTGAAATTAATAGTGAAGCACGATCATTGTCTTCTTCATAATAGTGTCATACGATCTTTGGCTGTTATTTATTTTTCTGTGTGCATGCTCTTTTCAGTGATCTCAGGTAGTTTCTGTGATTTAATGTCTATCTGCTGTTTATTGTACTTCCTTTCTTCACGAGCTTAAGTCTTACTTATTTTAGGCTGGATCTATAGGAGGTCAAGTGGTGGATCTGGGACATACTACTACTCATTACTGTAGGCGGTAGGCCTACATTACTGAATTGCGAGAAATTCCCAGTGAATCAGTGATAGGTCCCAAGTCACTCTCTTCTATGTGTGTGCTTTTTTCTTTTTGACTTCTTTCTCTTTGCTTCAATGGCTTCTGACACTCATCAAGTGCTTTAGTAAGTAACACTTGCACGTGGCCACCCAGTACACTCGACAACCAGCAATCATGCTCAAGTAGGACACTGGGCAATGATTACTGGTTGGAATTCCGCAATCATGGCGGCCATGGGCGCTTTTGCTCGGAATTTGTCTCCGGTCTGAGGCTCCGTGCCTCTATTTTCCGTTTCTCGACTTTTCCCTTATGTTGTTTGTCTTCTTATTTCAGCTCTTTCTCAGTCTGTTCCTCATGACCCAGATCATCTTCTTTCCAGATATGTTCTTCTTCCTCTCAAACCCGTTGATCTCATCATGGGTCGCTCTCTGTGGCCGCTCTTATCCCTGTCCTTCTGCCATAGCCTGTAAATATGCTACTTGGAGCTTTGTTCAAAACTGGGTTGACCCGTGAATGCACTGGATGATGCTACAAGGAACTGAATGCCCTTTGGGTGCCTGTCCCTTTGATCCATGTTTGGATCTCACCTCCCTCTCTCTTTAACTAGCTTTTCTGGTTGATAATTTGGCAGGAGAAGTTATCCGTTTCGGAGATGGTTTGAGTTTTGCTTTTCATGCCTTCGTATCTGGATTGCAGTTGATTGTGTGCTTGATCAGAGCTTTTCTGGTGTCGGATTGTATAGACGTAGCCTAAAAAAGTGCGTAGCTCCCAAAAAAAATTAGGGACTTATTGAAAGTAATAAAATTATTATTTAAAAAAACGAAAACAAAATCTAACTATTAACTAAATAGCCCAAATGGCCCAAAGAAAACAGAAATCCTAGCCGAATGACTTTCTTTGGTGCTGGTGACAGTTTATTGTTTTTCTTTCCTTGTGTGTCTTTTTCTGATTTAATTAAGCTCACAAAATCCCATGCCTGGGAAAGTGGGAATCAGTTTATCAAAATTCAAAGCGGGCATAAATACGAAGCGTAACAGAAGATCAAGCTCTGCAAAGGTATGGCTTCTGGTACCAATATGTGCCGACAATTAATTGATCTAGGTTAAAACTTTGCCACTGCTTTCTCACCCTTATCTCTAGTTCAAGCTTATCTACCTGAACTGAACAACTCCCAATTCAGTAGATTCTGCAAGCTAGAAATGGCAAAAGAGCTTCATGTTGTGATTCTTCCATGGTCTGCCTTTGGCCATATTATCCCTTTAATTCAACTCTCCATAGCCTTAGCAAAAGCCAACATTCATGTCTCCTTCATATCTACCCCCAAAAACATCCAAAGGCTCCCTAAAATCCCACCTGAGTTGCAATCTCTCATAACAATAGTGCCTTTTCCTTTGCCAACTTTGGATGCTGCACATCGGCTGTTGCCTGAAGGCGCCGAGGCCACGGTGGACATACCTTTCGAGAAAATGGACGACTTGAAGATTGCATTTGATCTTCTACGACAACCCTTTAAGCAGTTCATTGCTGATCAAGTGCCGGATTGGATCATCACCGATTTTGCCGCCCACTGGGCGGTTGACGTTGCCAGAGAGTATGGTGTTCCTGTTGCCTACTTCTCTCCTTTCTCCGCTGCTACGCATGTCTTCTGTGGTTCACCGGAATATCTCTCTCATGTTCCATCATCACCGGAAGTATTCACCTCCCCACCGGAGTGGGTTCCTTTTCCGTCTTTGGTAGCACTCAAGGAGTTTGAGGCAGTTCGTTTTCTTGCTGGCTTTTTTAATGTGAATCGTTCAGGGATAAGTGATGCTGAAAGGGTTGCCAAGATTGTATCAGCGAGTCAAGTACTAGCCGTTCGTAGTTGCAATGAAATTGAAGGAGAGTACTTGGATTTGTACGCGAAACTCACCGGAAAACCTGTGATTCCGACCGGTTTGCTACCTCCAAAGGAATCAAAAAGGGAGTCGGGGAACGATGTGATTTTTGAGTGGCTTGATAAGCAGAAACCCAGGTCAGTTGTGTTTGTAGCGTTTGGGAGTGAGTGTAAGGTGAGCAAAGAACAAGTGTATGAGATAGCTCATGGTCTGGAGCTTTCAGAGTTGCCATTTCTCTGGGCACTCAGAAAACCCAGTTGGGCTAGTACTGATGCTGAGGCTCTACCTCTAGGTTTTGTGGACAGAACATCAAAGAAAGGCCTTGTTTGCATGGGATGGGTGCCACAAATCGAAATTCTGGGGCACCCATCAGTCGGGGGTTCTCTGTTTCACTCTGGATGGGGTTCTGTTATTGAAACTCTGCAATTTGGACATTGCCTTGTTGTGTTACCCTTAATTGTTGATCAGCCTCTGAATGCAAGGCTTCTGGTGGAGAAAGACCTGGCTGCCGAAGTGAAACGCAACGAAGATGGGTCGTTTACTGCAGACGACATAGCCAAAACACTGAGGCTAGCAATGGTGGAAGAGGAAGGAGAGCACCTGAGAATCAATGCAAGGAAAGCTGCAGCTGTTTTTGGAGATGAGAAGCTGCACCAAGACCACTATCTTGGTGCATTTGTTGATTATCTCAAGAATAATGGTAGAAAAAGGTCTTCGAGACAAGAATGATGACCCTATTTGATCATCCAGTAGCAAATAAAGAAATGCATCTTACCCAGATTACATTCCCAGCATTATATATCAACGTCCTTAGACGTGCTGGAATTTGGGTTATCAGCACCACTCTACGATCTATGTTATGCTAATTATCGAGGTGATCTGTGAAAGAAAATGATGTATCCGGTGGTCTATAGCCGGAAAAAAATAAAATAAAGCCGAATTATGATTTTGGTCTCCATAATTTTCGCATGTGTTTTGCTTAATCCCCATGTCCACGCCGAATTACTGTAAACTTTGCATGATATGACTGGTGCTTTATAATTTCGAAAACGACTACTCAACAACATGCCATGGGAGTTGTTAAATCCCTAAACTGGGAGTTTTTCCATCTCTAGTAAAGCTTGTTCAACCACTTGCACGAAAGTGACACATAATACGTACTTGATATAGCCTTCAATTTAATTTCTATCGACATGTAGGATGAAGTACTGGTTGAACTCCAGTTAATAGAGTCGGAAAATCCAGGCATCAAGTTCAACCATCCACATAATTTGTGTTGCTCAATATAATTCAGCTCCGTATTTGGTTCTGTTTAACAAAACATGAACGATAAGATTTGACCGGCATGTAGTTCTCTACTTCTCTTAAATACTAGAGTTTGAACTAATCCAAGAATGCAATATGGATCTAGTTTCGGATATCTGAAATTCAATAATAAATAGTTGTAACTTTTCGCTTGAAAAGAGTCTCTTAACTTAAGTAATTCCGCTATAGCCTGCTCTATTCATAGTTTGTTTCCTTTTTGAGATTGAACACACTATTGACATTGAAACCCATAAGAGAACAAAATGCTGAGAAGTATCTTTCTGAGTGTACAGGCAAATCTCCACTATTTTCTAGCAGTTAATATTAAAAAAAGAAAAGAAAAAGAAAGATATGTATAGATTTTCTAGGAGTTAATAATTGCCAATAATAAAAAATAAAAATAAAAAAGTTTTCTTCAATTGAATTTATGTCCCCGTCCCATGGTTCCTTATCTAAAGGTTACCAAAAGCTCAATCCAGAAACAAAGAATTGTTGTTGTTGTTTCTTGAAAGAACAACAGTGAGGGAGGAGATGGTGCCTCATACCTGGCTTGAGTTTTACGATTTCTAAATTAGTGAGAGAATAAGATTCCTGCTCTGTAAAAGTTGAAGGATTACCAAATTCAAACAACGGCGAAAGAATTTAAATGATGAAAGGAGTAAAACCTCAGAAGATCTCTCTTGCACTTCTTTTCCAATTCATTACAAAGGTGCAAGCTTTCTAACGAAAGAAAAACACTGAACCGTAACGAACCCGTAGCTTGTGACCCTTGTGATATCGAAACAGAGTCGGATCGGCCTCTTATGGTTATGAGTACAGTACTACAAGTATGGGTAGTGGGTAATAGACATAAACAAGAAGTGTGGCTTTTTTTTTTGGATCAAATCATCATCCATACTTCATTCCAGCAGAAGGAAAATTACAAGCAGGGATGCAAAGTAGCACAACAGCCAAAGGACCTACTTCTAACTCAAGTTCGATCATCTGATCTAAACATTCATTCCAAATTCTAAAAACAAAAAATGGAGCTAAACTCTCCAGAACACCAGTAAGGCTACAAATGACCTAAATCCAGCAAACGGGTCACAGAATGGTTCGAGCCAACTCCAACATACCAACTGAGTCATGGCTCAGACCCAAGAAGAAAGAATACGCACCAGTCATCTCCGTCTCGTCGGCTAATGAATACACGTGATAGAATCTGTTTAGGGGATCAACATCACAATAGGCGTTGGTGTTTGAAAGTATTGAAACACAACAAGACCCAAAAAACGGGTCAACCACAACCAACAACAGAAACCTAAAAAACAAACAATTGAAAAAAACTGACGAAAAACAAGGTGCCCCTGCCAGGCTTTGACCAAAGGCTAAACCAAATCCAGAAGTGTGGCTTTTTAACACTCAGCAATTGTGGCTATATCTGAGTTGGTGGGCCCCTCCATTTACATAATTGTGTTAGTCATCTATATTATGAGTTTGCCAATGAGTCACAAAAATTTTATCAATATATCCCTCAAATATTAAAAAACATTTGAACTGAAATTATGGAGAAAGACAAAATAGTCAATTCATAAATAAAAGAAAAACAAAAGAAATTTAACAAAAAAAAATCAAAAATCAAATACAAAATATGTGTAGCAATTTTCTCCACATTCTGTGGAATAACTTCTCACGTAATTATCAACATCCATAAAGTGTGTTTGGAGTCTAGTTATTATTTTAATAAAAGCCATGTTTGGCAATTTGCCATGTCTTCAATAACTATAAAATAAAAATAAATTTTTTTATCAAAACAAAATTTTTTAGTTTCTTAAAGCATCTTTAGCAGACTCTCTATTTTAGTTCCTTAGCTATTTTACAGAGCATGTTTAACTTTTTATCTATTTTAGTAGCTACACCAGACTTCTAAGTGGCTCTCTATTATAAATTTTAACTATCACGCTCCTAAATATAGAGAGCGAGATGAGGCTCTCTATAATTTAAAACATTCATTTTGAGTTTCTTTATGTAATTTATAAATTCATTTAAACTATTTAATAAAAAATAATATTAATTTAAAATTAGCTAAAATAGAGAGCACTGATACAGACATATTTCTAAAGTGACTAACCAAAATAACTTTTTAGTTAGCTTAGCTAAAATTTGACTAAAAAATGGCTAGCATTGCTAAAAATGCTTTTAAATGAAATGAAAAGAAAAGAAAAGTAAATCAACTTCCTATACTAACTGCAATTGCTATGCATCAATAAACCAAATTCCTTCTTCTTGTCCCTGCAATAAAGAATATCATCAATCTACAAGCCCAATAAGAGATCCATAGGTGAATCTCAGATTTTGATTAATTTTGAACTTTCCTATTTTAATGGATAACATTAATGATAATTAGCATGTGATAATTTGATCAATGCAAATATGAACATGTTTGAGTGCATAAGCCAATCAAACAGTTTTGCCAGAAGCTTACCTAAGAGAGTTCATTCCCCGAATTTTGAAAGTACCTTGGCTCAATTTGTGACCAAGAATCAAATATGTTCTTTTCTATAGGGCTAAAAGGAACTCGGAAACCTGCTATTGGAATTATAGATAATAAAAAAAGTTACAGAGTTTACAATAGGATGTGCTTGTACTATCAGTACAACAACTGAGAACCAAACTTATGACCATATATGTTTGCTCATAATTAACAATCTACAACAGATTAGGGAAGCAGCGAAAGGACTTAAAAAGATGCTAGAAAATATTCTACAGATCAATGTTGCTCAACCAAGTACGAAGAAAACATCAACGTTCATCATATGTGGTCAGATTATGTGACAGTAAAATCTCAATTTAGAAAGCGCCAAACACTGAGACTCCCCTCATACTAGAGATCGATTAGAACACTAAGCATATAAGCACTGATAATCATGAGATGAAAACAGTATGGATCCCACATGTGTTTGCCAATTGCATATAATGGATTAGAACAGATCTAAAGATAGTTCGATTCTTACATAAACTTGCATTGGCAAGTGCTTTCCATTTGAAGGGAAGTTTTAAGGCAGCCGTTTTCCTTGCAGTTGGTGGACTATAAGAAACTGAAGTTGAAGCTATCACCATTGATGCAATATATATTAAAAAGAAACTGAAGCTATCAAATTTGAAATGCATGAACATAGATTGAGATATCTATGGTGCGAGAACCTTGTAATAATCAGTAATGGAGACATAGAAAGTCGTCTACCGTTAAGAATTGAAGACGGCGGCTCTCACTGAGCTGAAATGATTTAGGGAGGTAGACAGCTCGATCTCTCATATCCATCGGGATCTCTTTGGATCGCGGAGTGGAGTGACGATTTCAGCTTTGATAATAGAAAAGGAGATTCAGGCGAGACGCTTGCTTTGGGTGAACCCTGCTGTGGTTCTGTTTTGTCTTAGATTTCTTTTTTTTGAGCTAATTTTGTCCTAGATTGTTGAAGACAACTCTAGAGAAGCCAAAGCCAAAGCCAAAGCCAAAGCCAAAGTAAAGTAGTAATGTCGTCAATTTAAGATAAAATATTATAAACAACTTTAGATCTTGATTCCCACCGATGCAAGTATCAGTGGAACAGCAAGAGGGGTAAATATAATAAGCAATTCTTTTTGCCATTAATCTCTGTATTAGTGGGACCTTAAGTCACACACAAAATGTGGTGCGACACCAATACACGATGCGACACCAATACACGATGTTTGTAAACATCCCCATATTCATTTTACACTACGGCGAATCTTGTGCAGCTATTGCTTACCATTGTAGTAATGTCACTACACACAGGTGAATAAATGATAAATACACAGTTTAGACTTTAAAGCTAAAATGATTTCCATACTTTAATATTTAGATTGATAACTAAACAAAATACTTTAATACGTAGATTGATAACTAAACAAAATACAATGTACCTCCTTATTTTAGACTTTATAAGAATGTATTGCAGATTCATAACTCATTGTAAGTCTGTAGCTGTAATGATATTTGTTTATTCTCTTTTTGAATAAAGGGCTAATATTTGTTTGTTTTATCTGTATACACATGCTTGAATTAATTTGTTTTTGATAACTGGATCTATCAATTTTTATTAATTTAAAATTAAATAAGTAATATGTAAACTCTAAAACTGAAATGTCGTTTAAAAGTAATTTCAGTTTAAAAAAAAAAAAATTATATATGCCACAAAATATCTATCCTCCCATGATCCCATATTCCCATCCCATGTCCCTAGAAAAATCGAACAGGTATATCTCATCATTTCATCAAATTTTTAATAAATACCTGAACAAAATGAAAATCCAATATATAACAATATAACATGGTCTCTGCCTCTGTGCAATTTATTTCAACTTTCCTTATGTCCCTCGTCCCTACTCCCTAACGGCCTAACCTTCGCCCAAGCCCAACTTCATGTCTTGTCCATCTCCATGTCGGTGGGCATGGCTAATGTCAAATAAGATTAGTTTAGACTCGAGTCAATTCAAATTTTTTATTACACAATAATTGAAGCTACATGACAATTAATTTTCGGTAAGTTAAACTCATGACCTCGCACTACCGGTAGCTTATTATAGTACCAAATCAAACAGCTGACTCGATGCGATTCTATTGAGATCATCACAAACCACACTTCCGATTATATTAGAAACCCACCTAGCCACTTGGGAAGGCTAGTTTGCCGTTGCAAAGTTGTGCCCTCCATGATTAATGTAGCGGTCCATCGTTGCATGCGCTTTGACAGCGCTAGCAAACAAAAACTGTATTCTTGTATTTTGGGCAGCCATGTTTTGAAATGATGATTCCAAAGAATAATATCAAATGCACTAAACTACATCTGAATCATACTAATCAAACAGTGAATTATTTTGGCATACAGACCTGCAGCCAGTCTTTAATCTTTGTATTGATAATCGAGTTCCCTTCCAGGAGTTGCCTTACTGTTTCCTTTCTCGTCTAGAGAGAGTTCATTTGGAGAATTGACTCTTGGATGTAACCTCAAACATATGGTAATCCATGCCTCCCTGTTACTTCCAGTATTCTTGTTATAGCTACTACTTTAGCATCTGCTTTAATGATCATTTTGTAATTACAGAGCATGGATAAGTTATTCTCTACAGAAGAAGATATCCTTTTGCTGTCGGTCAAGATAATTAAGGGGCATGGTGCCAAGTTGGGCAGCACCTATGGTGATATGACCACTACATAGTCGAGCAAATTACAAGTTGAAACTCTGCATTTTGGTGTCTCTTTGAAGATATATTTTCCTGACTGCTAACCATACAGAGAAGAGTTTTTGGTGAATGTGAGTTGCTGCATACTTGACCAGTTTGTCATGGTTTTGTTTGTCTTAGCAAATAGCAAGGAAGCTAAATAGGATCTTGGCTGGAAATTACTGCTGGCTCTTTTTGTTTCAGAAAACTTGGGTGTTATTTTTGCTATATGATAACTGGTTATATGTTTAAAAATTTGGAATTTTTCCTGAAGAATTCCATTTTGTTTCCACACACTGCAAAACCAATATATGCAGACAATTAATTGTCCAGGGATAACAATTTTACCTTACCTTTTCACTCAGTTATTCAGATATCCCACCTAATTTACAATTAATCTTTCATAAGAGATCGTGGAATATCGCTGATATTATTTATTTTTTAGTCATTGGTTTCAATCCATTATTGATATTGAACAATATTGAACAGATGATTTGTTCTGTCGAAGAACCAATTAGTTACCCAACCTACAGGACTGTACTCAATTATTTTCCGGCACTTAATATTTGCCAACATCACTTCATACTTTCATGTCCTCAATCATTGATGTCATCATACATGTGTTTCTTTGAACGCTTATTTGACCAGGTAAACACTTGTTCAATGACTTCTAGATTTTACTAACAAACAACCATGAAAAATATAATCGAAATTGACTTCATTCTTGATGAAAGTGAGAAATAAAAAGACACTTGGCTATTCTCAAAAAAGCACAGAAGGTTACTAATATAAAATGCAGACTTGGTTCAAAGCATTGTCGAAATTAAATCTTAATGACAGTTAAGCTATGAATCTTAATGATAGCTAAGTATTCTACTTTTGGAAATTATGAATGTTGTTTGGAGAAGCGCAAACAGCTTACCAGTCTGTGAAGCCCTTCTTAACAGCCTGAGTTATAACCTGCAAAAGCAATAGCAAAAGCTACATTAACCCAGACATATGCACACAACTAAGCAAAAATAAAATAAAATAACCAAATGTAAACATTGCTTAGAAATCTATAAGCAATAGACCACACCAAGTCTTTTTCATGCAGTTTACTTCTCAAGTTCAGTATGTTGATAAGTTGCCTGTATGTTGATAAGCTGCCGTACTTCTTGCATAACATTTGGAGAGACTAATACCTTTACGTACGATACAGATTTTGATTATATGTGGGTGAAGACACCAAATTCTCGGTAAGTAGCTGGAAAAAGAGGAGAAGTGTTGTAGATATTACCCTTGCTCGTAAAGCTTTAACAATGAAGTAAGCAAGTTATTTAACTTTTAGAAATAACTAATGAAGATGTTTAAGTTTTCAGCCAAGTTGTTGCATGTTTAGGCAGATACTTGAGTAATATTATCGATGGAGTTAGTATATAATGCATAACAGATTGATTCTTGCACTTAAAGTCGTTTCTTTTCTATATGCATACTCAAGGGAAAAGTTAAGCACCAAAATCAACCTGATTTTGATTTTTTTGTTGATGCCGTTAATGCACAAAACAGCTATTTCTGTAGTATAGAGGTTAGTGAAGAGAACTGATTAAGATAACTTATCATATGAAGCACATAAACTATACCCAAGTCTCCATTAGCTTGAAATTGAAATTGGAAACGTTTCTCAACAGCCTACCTCAGTAATAGTTTGGGGGAAAAATTTACCTTCATAATTTCATGGAGAAGAGCAGCCGACACCTCTCTCTCTCTCTCTCTCTCTCTCTCTCTCTCTCTCCCCCTGTGCAAGTCCAACAAACAATCATGACCAAACACTGAACCTTTGCTGTAACCACAGTGATAGTCCTGAGGCTCCAGACAAAATTTAACTTGTCGATTTGATCTACTAGCGTTGATCTGCAACAATGAAGAATTAAGAGCACCATTAAAGCTAAATATCTGCAAATACATTTAAATCAATTGAAATATTTTGATTGACTTTTTCAACAAAGATTGGTCGAGTTTTTTTGTCAGTACAATCAATTCCAGCACAAAAAAAGAGTCATCCTATGGTCATTCATCACTTCTGAATGGCACTATCAATTGAAATTGGAACGCACAACAGGTTTTTTTATGAAGGCCACGCTTTTGTTCATTGTTAATAGGAATGCACAACATATTCTAGTTAGGTCTAAAGTGAAATAGAAAGAAATGTGTAAGTCATGTCATTCCTTGTTCAAATATAACAGTGAAACACAAAAATAGTCAAATGCATTCTTTTTGTTTTAATGATCTGAATGATTCCAATTGAAACATTTGTGTTAACGCGATGAAGTTCCGACCTTAGCTTATGTTAGAGCTCTACTTAGCTGGACAGCTTGATGGTTTTCACTTAATAATGCCATTTGATATATGGTTATCATATTATGCAAGCTGATAGTATTCTTGGATTATAGAGTTTTACCATCTAAACAAAATTGAACAGCCCATATTCATTAAAGCCACCCAAAACTGCATGTACCAAAATTTAAAATCAATATACCATAAGTAGCTTACCCGGAGCTTAATCCTTCAAAGATCTCTGATTGTTCAATCAAATCCCCCCGATTTGATCAAATCGGTGCCAGCTCAATCGGATATTCCTATTTGTTCAAATGAGCTCAATTTCTCAAAGAAAAACCATCACCAGCCCATTCGTTTCTCTGAGAAGAAGAATTGATTTATAAGAAAAACCTTGGTGTTGGAATTAATAAATATTGAGGAAGAAGAAAATAACTCAAGAAAGCAAGCAGCAGGCCCATTCTGCTAGATAATGAACGTACTGTTGGAGAGGAAAGATCCAACATTGAAAAAGTGACAAAATATAATAACTTATAAGTGGGTGACTCTTACCTAATTGTACCGATGTCTTTTGTGATTAAAACCAAGACCTATCGGGTGGTTAAGTTGTGACAATATCGGTACAATGGTGGATCACGGGTCATGCTTGTCGCTGTTTAACATGATATCAGAGCGGGTCGCTCTTCAATACGTCGTCATCATGGACCCGAATATGGGTTCATTCATTAATTGATTCACCTATCACTTCTCCAATCATGGACCTAGTTTGGGTTCATTAAATTGGCCATCAAAAGTTTCCGATTGGATTATTATGTGATTGGTCAAGTCTCTAATGTGGGACTTGTGACCCTATTTCCAATGTAGAATTGGGTTTGTCAATTAATTCCACGTGCATATCTAGAGCTAGGTTACACGTGATGAGGCTTGTTGAAGAGGAAAGATCCCACATTAGAAAAAATTACAAAATATAATAACTTATAAGTGGGTGGCTCTTACCCAATTGTATCGAGGCCTTTTGTGATTAAAACCCAACACCTATCGGGTGGTTAAGTTGGGACAATATCGGTATAATGGTGGGCCACAAGCCACGTTTGTCGCTGTTTAAAACGTACTGCACATTTTGAATGAGACTAATCCCAAAAACAGAGTTTGAGATGGAAATGAAATTCAACCACTCACCATTCATCTAGCTCTTGATAATATACAAAGTCTAGCAGTACATAGCGTTTCTCAGGATCAAGGCACAATCACCTCCTCCTCATCAAAAACTTCTTGAAGATCGATAACCTTCACAATATTGCAAATGCAAAAATACCCATTTAAAATCCAACTCTTAAATCATAGATTATTATCTTGAGATTCATAAATTAAACAATCCACTAAAAAAAATAGAGAAAAGAAAAAAAATATGCCGAACATCACTCACCGGGCCATGGATTTACTCTTGATAGAGAGCTTATTTGAGAATTAGGCATGCGTTTCTTCAAGAGATACAAAACAAAAAGAAGAAATATCGATTTTGTTGTTGATGTTGATGGCTGCGTTTTATGCTGCGAAACAGTGAATGTCGATCTTGATAGAGTCTTGACATAGAATTAAGGATTTTGCTTATATATTGAGGGGAAATAGCAGCATGGTAATTTAGACAAAAAAGAGGGCAATACCATATTTCACACCCTTGTGAATAGTTGAACGAACAGGGATGAATAGTTAAGGTCATTCGGCTTTAGAAGTATGTTTTAGACAAAAACGAGGGCAATACCGTATTTCGCAACCTTGTGAACAGTTGAATGAACATGAATGAACAGTTAAGGTCATTCGGCTTTAGATGTATGTATAATATACAATTGGATGCTCCGTTGGCTGCCCGACAGCACAATTGACCAAATTAGGAGCATGTTGCCATCAATCAACTTCACAAGAAGTTATCTTCCACTTGATGGTTTCGCCAAGAATGATCAACCTCGTATATCATCACATTGCCTAAACAAAGGCTTAGTTTGGTATTGCTTTTGGTCCAAAAGTGCTTTGGAGAAAAGTGAGGTTGTTCGGTAAACATCAAAATCAAAATTGTTGCTTTTGGGCGGAAGCACTTCTCTGGATAGCAGGAAATCAGAAGCCACTTTTGGTAGCTTTTGAAAATGGCTTTTGCAGAAGGCGGCTGAAAATACGGAAGGATTAATGAAGTTAAGCGAACTACCTATTTTGTTCTCGTCCTTTTTTAAAATTTACACCGAACCCAATCATTTTTCTTCATCTGTGCGGGCAAAAGTATCGCACTCTCCTCCTCCTCCTCATCGGAAGAAATCGAGAGAGGGCGCTAATTTTTTTTCTCTCTCAGCCTCTCTCTTCGACCGTCGAGGTGTCGACGTCCCTCACTTTCCTCGATGGTAACTCAGTGACGGACTGTAGTCAAATAGTTGATCTATCTATCTGGGTTTTTACTTTCTGGGTTTTTCAATCAGTCTCTCATCAACTTAGCCTCGAACTCTTGGTTGCTCTCTTCCTCAAGCAACAAAGCAGAAATTCTTTGTTGCTTTCTGGGTTCGATTTCTGAGAGAAACTGAGGTTGCTGATCTAGGTAAGGGTAGGGGCCCTTGTTGTTAAAACCCAAGATCCCTTTCCTCTGCACCACCTTCCCTCTTCTCTGTGCTGCCGAGCTCTTCCTCCAGCTATGCTGCTGCCGCCCTAGAAATTGACTTCATTTATATAACTGTTGTGGGTTTTTATTATGATGGTTGCAGGAGCATTCAAATCTATGAAAGTTTCAATTTTTCCTTCTTGATTGTGTTTGATTTGTGAAGTGAGTATTGGGTTTTCTTTGTGATGATGAAAACAGATGACGAGTCTGATCCATTCATTCATTAAATCATGAGGACAAAATGAGGCATTTGTCTGAGAGATTGATTAATACCCACTTCCTAATTTTTTGTTTGTTTGTTTTAATTACATAATTTTTAATTCAATTTTAGGATTGAGGAGTAGGCATGGTACGTGATGATTGTTTTATATTCTGATGTTTTCTCATGAACATTAACCTCCTACTCATACTGAATGTCTGCTCTTAGATTTTATTTTGTTTAAATTCGGGTTTGAATTGTCAATGTGTTCCTGTCATTGTGTACCTCAATTGTTTCCTGTCATTGTGTATCTCAATTGTTGAGAGAGAAAGATGATGTACTGATGATGAAAAAAATAATCTTACTATGCATTGAGGGTTCATCAATGATTTCTTTCGAGCACTTTTGAGCTAATAACTGTTCTCTCTCAAGTTTGAGGTTTTTGTCTGGTCAGTTTCTTATGTGATATGAGTCGGTTTGGTTGTTTTTTTTTTTTATATACAAATCGTTTTGGTTGTTAATTCCATCTAGTTTGTGGAAATCTGAACATTGAGTCGGTATTGGAAAGGATAAACCTAATATGATTTCAAGACTGTTTAAACTCTAATATATATGATTTCAGAATTGTCTAACCATGGATGCCCTTAGCCTCTTGGGCATGTTCTAATAACGCCATGTTGATGGACTTCCTGATGATCTTAAGTTCTTAACATATTTGGATGGCAAGGAACTCGTAAGTCGGTAACAAATTTTGATGCCTGTTTGCCTAAAACAAGAGGAACATATTGGTTAAGCCGAAAGTGACTTCCAAGCAGTGGAAAGTTTTTACAGATCTTGAAAAGAATTTCCAGGGCAACACAAATCGTTGAAGAGCATTAAACCAGTTGAGATAATCAAATCTTTTAATTATCAATACACGTTAATGCCTAGTGTATTAACATATATGATCATTTTGGTAATTATACCCAGCCAAAACACTTTTGCCTTATAACTTACCAAACACTTATAAATTGATTTTTGTTCTCACAGCACTTTTAAAAATAGTTTACCAAACACTCAGCTGCTTCTTCTCACAGTGAGTTCGGAAATGCTTCATCTCACAGTAAGTTCGGAAGTGATTCCTCTCACAGTACAGCAATCCCAAACTAAGACAAACTGTTATTGCGTATCTAATTCCAGCACGAGAGCTCGATAGCAATATATGGAAAAAGAACTTCATGTCGTGATGATTTCATAGTCTGCCTTTGGCCATATCATGCCTTTTTTTCAACTCTCCCTAGCCTTAACAAAAGCCAAAGTTCGTGTCTCCTTCATGTCCACCACAAAACACATCCAAAGGCTTCCAAAATTCTCAGCCCGCAAATCCTTGATCCACTTTATGGCCATTCCATTACCACCTTTGGAACCTGACTCCTTGGCACAAGGAGCAGAAGCCACTATGGACGTACCCATTGAAAAATCGACAACTTTCACATTGCATATGATCTCCTACAACAACCCATTAAGCAGATCAAATGCCGGATTGGATAATAACTGATTTTACTGCTCATTGGGTGGTTGAGATTGCCAAAGAGTATGGTGTTCCACTCGCCTACTTCTCAGTTTTCTCTGCTTCTACCAGTGTTTCTTTGGCTTACCTGACAATCTCACTGGTGCAAACAGAAACTATGCTCCCCCATCACCACAAAGCTTGATATCTCCACCAGAGTGGGTTGCTTTTCCTTCACTAGTGGCATTTAAAGAATGTGAAGCCATCCATGTGCCTCGAGGTTTTTTTTTGGGGCAAATAGTACCGGGATTAGTGGTGCTTCATGGCTTGCCAAGATTGTTTCAGCAAGTCAAGTTCTAGCTATTTGTAGCTGCAATGAGATTGAAGGAGAGTACATAGAAGTGTACAAGAAAATTACAGGAAAGCATGTGATTCCCATAGGTTTGCTTCCTCCTGATCAGCCTCAAAAGAGGGCAAAGTGGGAGATCAATGATGAAGGGTTTGAATGGAATGTGATGTTTGATTGGCTTGATAAACAAAAACCCAAGTCAGTTGTGTTTGTAGGGTTTGCGAGTGAGTGCAAGTTGAGTAAAGAGCAAGTTTATGAGGTACCTGAGTACCTCATAGGCTGGAGCTATCAAACTTGTCATTTCTTTGAGCACGCAAAAAACACAATTCTACTAATAATGATGATGAAGTTGATGATTTTCTGCCTCCGGGTTTTGTTGACAGAACATCAGAGAAAGGACTTGTTTGTTTTCGGATGGGTGCCCCAGTTGGAAATTTTGGGCCACCCATCAATTGGGGGTTCTCTGTTTCACTCTGAATGGGGTTCTATAATTGAAAACATGCAATTTGGGCATTACCTTCAGTGCCTTATTGTGTCACCACCCCTCATTGTTGATCAACCTTTGAATGCAAGGCTCTTGGTGGTTCTAGTTCTGGCTGTTGAAGTAAAACGCAGGGAAGATGGGTCCTTTAGTAAGGAGGAAATAGCCAAAACACTCAGACATACAATGGTGGAAGAGGAAGGACAACAGCTAAGAACCAATGCGAGGAAAGCTGCAGCAGTTTTTGGAGATCATAAGCTGCACCAAGACCACTACGTTGGTGCATTTGTTCATTATCTTAAAACTTACTATCAAATGCCAAAAGTTGAGTCTGCATAGAACAGATGAAACTGTAAGTAAATTTGCAGTCACATTGTTCACCCTTAACTCAATATGAATAAATATAACTACAATTTACAGCAACTTAACTTGGGTGCTAAGTGCTAACCTTGAAGAGACGAGTAGAGTGTGAGGCCTCGTTTAAGGAAAATGATGTCATTTAACTTCCTCCTTCTGCATAAACTGAAAACTGAAATGAAAACAAAAATATATTTCTAGATTAATTGTTTTCCAACATCTCCAAACACCGGTAGGAAAAATTCGTGGAAAGCTTAGGTGCTATTTGGTGACGTTTTACAAAAATAGATTTTTGTTTTACATATACGCAATATATATAAAATGTGTGTGTGTGTTTTTTCTTATTATTATTTTTTTTTTATTTTGAGAATGATGTATAAAAATGTGTTTGATAGAACATTTTTGAAAACTGAATTTAAAAAATATTACATATGTTTTGTAAACTAGTTGTTGTTTTCGATGTTTTTCGAAAATAGGATCCTGTTGTAAATATTATATATATGTGGCTGTCCACTGTAAATATTCATTAGTTACGTCCTTATCATGTATATTTTACCCCTATATAAATGGATCTAATAAGAATGAAGCACACACTTCTACCTTCTCTTACATTTTGTTTCTCTATTCTCTCTCTCTCTTATTCTGTAGTTTATAACATGTTATCACCACGCATTTGCTCTTATTTTTTTTTCTTCTTCTTTGAACTCCATGATGATCCGCAAGCCTTATGGTGCAACATATTTGCTTATGACCAAGGCTAATGATCTATGAGTTTTTTCTTTCTTTCTCTCGTAGATGAACATCAATTATTTTTATGCGGTCATGTAATTTTTAGATATTTGATGTATAATTGTTGGAAGTTTATATTTCATATATGACATTGAGAACTACATGTTCCAATAATCAAGGCTCGACTCTGCTGACCGAGTAGTCTTAGATTTATGGTTCTATAGACATCACACGAATGTTTTTCTAGTATTTTCCCAATGGGATCCATTGTTCATATTATGAACATTTCGAAACCTCTGGTTCGTATATGATTTTTCTATCATTTTTCATAGAACACACTGTTCTAATACTTACTTAAGGATCCTGATATATCTCGTCTTTTCTCTTAGTAGAAAGATGATGCATCTGACAAACTTGGACTTTAATCCTCTTGAAATTTCTGGCAAGAACTATTTGATGCCGAAATTCACTTATGGTTAACAACCTTGGAAATGCCATAAAAAATTGACAATAAATCATCAGTGCAAAATCGTGCCAAGGCTAAGAAATCAAATTCGAATCATGCTCACAATGTTGCAACATATTCTAACTTTCACAAAGTTATGAAGTTATCTAGAGCTCATATTGAGCCTATATGAAATTATTAATTACACAAATTGATATTTTGGCTAATTATGCGATACTTAAATTTTGTCAATTGTTGTTACTTTGTATTGTTATTCTCTGCTAATATCTCTATCTATAATTTGAGAATATGAAATTGGTTCTACTCTTATCATGTGAGATAAGATTTATTATCATAGTTTAATGGTATTACCCTAACCTTTGCAGGAAGTGAAATTCATGATGAGTCCCCTTTATGCAAAGCACACATAGTCTCACCTATGTGATCGATACACCATATCCAATATACATTGTGCATATATTTTATTACATACATGATTGAAGCTTGCAACAATTCAGGGGAGATTCTCATCAAGGAGAGCATTCAAAATTATGCTGCCAAGGACATATGCGTGTTGTACTATTTTTCTCCTTCGACCAGGGTCGTTTTTATCCCACTGGGTTTTTGCTACCTGACAAGGTTTTTGACGATGCAACATTAAGCGTGTCCAATATCATATCATTTAGGGACATCCAAGCTAGAGTGTTGTAAATATTACATATATGTGGCTGTCTACTGTAAATACTCATTAGTTACGTCCTTATGATGTAAACTCTATCCCTATATAAATGCGTCTAATGAGAATGAAACACACACTTCTACCTCGTCCTACATTTTGTTTCTCTATTCTATCTTTCTCTTATTCTCTAGTTTATAACAGATCCATCCTTTCTTTCAATGACTTCACTGAACTTTGATCCATTGTGAACTTGTCTTTTCCTATAGCCCACTGAGAAACCCGCCCCGACAACTACCTAGCAGGCAATTTTATCAACCAATTTAGTGGCTATCCCATCAATCAACTGATGACCTCAACAATCGATCGACAATTTCTTCGATCGATCAGTGACCTCCCACTATTCAACGATGTCACCACTCATTCATTGATTGCATCCATGTCAACAACTAGTGATCTCATCAACCTGCAAGTGACCTTATTGAGTTGTGACCTCAATGACTACACAACTAGAGACTTTACTGACTAGCAACCATAATTATCAGCGATCTCACTTGTCGATGGACAACCTCACTGACTAGTGACCTTAATAACTGGCGTCCTCAATGATTAATGACTTTACGGAACGATGACTTCAAGGACAGCAAGCTCAGCAGTCACCATTCTGCGAAGCAGTTTTTCCAAAAACTACTTTATACAACGTTACCAAATAGCTTCCCCCTAAGATAGAGAAACAAAATGACTTCCTTTTCTTGAAACAATGCCTAAACATAAAAGATGACACATACATGTTAGAAATGGTTATGTAAAGTTATTTGGTTAGTACTTTTCTTGAAATAGCTAAATACTATTTGGTTTATACTTTTATTACTCCCAGGCAACAAGGAAAAAAAAGCATTTCTTCAGCACACCGCACATGCTTTTTCTTGGCCTAAGTTCTAACAAGCATCCTCTCGTTCGATGGCGCTCCCCCTTCAGCGCTGGCGTTGCCTCGGTGATGCTGACAAACAGATGATCATAAACTATGGTCCTTTGGCTTATTAGGAGTGGTGGTTGAGTTTTGTTCTGGTCGACGTTTAGTGAGCACCGTCTTCAGGGACAGCAGTGGCGGCGGGAACTGGGTCAATTTGGCGGGGGCAGCGAGGGCATCATCGAGGGGGTCAATTTGGCGGCTTGGATGCAGGGGATCCTTACCCAATTTGGATTAGGGTCTGGCTGTTTTACAGGTTCGCTGTGTCCTCTAGATGGTGGCGCGTGTTGATTGAGGTTTTCCTTTAAGCGGAACGCGAGGTGTAGTGTCAAGCTGTGGCAGTGGGGTTTCATGGCAAGTTGTTGCAGTGGTGTCCACCCATGGTACATATGCAACGTAGGAAGGGGAGATTGGAAGATGCTGAGCCGCTATTGAACCTTGAGTTCTAGCTATCCTTTAGTCTGCTAATTAGTTCTTTTTTTCAATTATTATTAGTTCAATTTTCAATAAATCCCTAATTATTTAGGAAGTTGTGCCCTTTATGTGTTTCTAGTGAATTTTTCTGTAATAATATGAAAGAAGGATTCAGGTTATTATAATCACTGAGCATTAAATGTTCAGTGAGTGGACTATTTCTATGTACTACTATGGGTATTACCACCGTATTCGATTATTCTATCTATGGAAAGTTACAGAAGGGTATGTAACCGTCATCTTATCTTGAGATGAATAAAAATCTGAGACATATTTTGTCTCTTAATTAAAAAAAAAAAAATTTATCTATACGTATCGCTATCTTATTTGTTAGTTGGAGGTCCTAAATTGAACATGTTCTATAACTTCTAATTAGGATGTGAAATTAATAGTCAAGCACGATCATTGTCTTCTTCATAATAGTGTCATACATTTATTTTTCTGTGATCTCAGGTGATTTCTGTGATATCTAACCTCAAATCTATTTGTTGTTTATTATACTTCCTTTCTTCACGAGGTTAAAAGTCTTACTTATTGTAGGCTGGATTTATAGGAGGTTAAGTGGGACTTACTACTAATCATTACTAAATGGCGAGAAATTCCAAGTGATAGCTCCCATGTGAAGACCCGAATTTTCATAAACTAATTTACGTAATTCAATAATTATTCTATTATTTGAATTTTGATATTTGAGATGAATTGGTATGACATGGTTTGAGAAAATTGGTTTCGAATGATTTTATTTTCGAAAACAAACGTTATTTAGGGGGTCGTGAAAATCGATACGATCTCGTGCATATGTGGAACGTATTATTCGGAGTTCATATGAATAAGTTATAATTTTTGAAAATCGGAAATTTTCTATAAATATAGGAATTTTTTGGAAATTTCAGAAAACCAAAAAAAAAAAAGAAAATTCTCTCCCGGCTGAAACCCGAAGAATAGAAAATATTCTGCGACTCGACCCGGACCCGCGTGACACGACCCGACTGCAGCGGCGCCGTCCAACGTCCAACGGCGACCAAACACCCTCGAGGCAGCTCAGATCGAGGTCGCCGGCTTCCCTGTCGACCTGGTTGCCGCTCTCGCCTGCCGTAAGCAGGAGATCGGAGTAGCCCAGCCCCGAAAGCTCGACCAGGCCAGATCTCGTCGGTGCTGGATTTGCACGGGCCGATCCTTCCCATGTTCGTGATCAGCTCCTCCTCCTGATCATCCCCATATAAGCCTTGCATCATAATTTTGTGTGTGGAGCGGAAGATCAAGGACTGAAGTTTTCGATGGCTGAGATTCAATTTGGAAACTAATCAGAGGGCCGAGATTAATCCAACTTTAAAGCTCGATCTAGGACGATCTAGATCTTATCTCGAAAAAAATCAGGTATTAAAGTTGTTCATAATTTCATTTTGAAGAAGTTTGTAGTTGACAACTTTTGCATCTGAGGTGGTTGACCGGCGTTGACCGTCGTCTGACCGCAGCGTATGGCGGCGCGTCGGACCATATGTTGAGTTTATATTATCTGGACAATCATCTATGCATCCATACGAGCGTTTTGATATATAACATGGTGATGTTAGAAAAAGTTGATAAATAGTCATTTTGAGTTTTGTAGTTACTATTTACGGTTTTACAGTTTATCTTCGGTTTACGATTTACGGAGATCAGACCATCGGTTTTACTTCAAATTTTAATATGACGATCATATGACTTTCCGGTGACTTTGTGTGGTCACGGGCAATATCCGACCGTTAGATCTTTGTATAATTGTAAAACAGTGATTCGGGAGCGATTTGTGAAGATCTGTCAGTCGGATTTTCGTATAATTTTGATAGGATGTTTCTAAGGGCGATCCGTGAGGATCTAACCGTTGGATCATCATTTAAAATCGATCCGACCGTTGGATCGTCTTTATTTTAGAATCCGACCGTTGGATCATCATTTAAGTTTAAGTAAAGACCGTACTTGATTAGGTACTTGACGGCTTGAGTTGACGAACATTTGGATTATTGTGATTTGTATTTTAAGTGAAGACGCAGCGGGAGTTTTGAGGTGAGTAAAACTCACGTGGTTCATATTACGAACCGAATGCTTTAAATTATTTATTTTTGTAATTATATGAAAAATATTTATGGATTAAATATTTGTTTTTAAAATCATATGGACTTGATCAACTACGATCCATAGGTAAGTAAAATGAACTTTAATTATATAAATGAATTTCACGATTTTCTTATGTGAACTATAGATGATATTAGTGGTCATTCCTGAGTGGATGATTACATGTATATATATATATATATGTGTGTGTGTGTGTGTGTGTGTGGAATATATATATTGATTGGTGTGTTGTTGAATGATGATATGATTGAGTTGGAATGATGATTTTGATTATATTTCAAATGCTTAAATTTCATAATAATATTATGTATGTTGGATGAGTTGATTTTATTGTGTGAAAACATATTGTTGTGCTCATTATGGATTTAGGGTCAACGTAGTGACTGGTATGGGGGAATCAGACGCTCTAATCCTATGTGGATGATGGGATACGATTGGTTGAGTATGTACGATTATCGGACGTTCTAAATATGTATGTAAATATAGATATTGATGAAATATGATAAAGATAAATATGTCGGATGCCATAATCTAGGCCCGGTGACGGGCTACGATTCAGTTAGAGCTCTGGTCTGTCAATACCGTATTTTTATAAATACGATTTCGGGGTTTTGAGAAGAAAGATATGAATTAGGGCTTTGTGTTGATTTGTGATTTAGTGATTGATTTGAGATTGTTGGTTTCTTGTGGACGTGGAAATTGTTGAGTGTTGACTTGGGTGAGAGTAAATATGATTTAATTAAAAACATTTCTTTCTTTTTACTCATACGAGCTTTCAAAAGCTTACCGGGTTTTGTGTTGTTGCAATCCTGGTATACTATTCAAATGGTGTAGCGGATATTCCTACAGGTCAGGATAACCAGGGAGGTAACCGTGTTGTTTAGGTGTTGCAGCATTTATTTTGATTTCATTTAAGTTGTGAGGTTTGTTATGCTCAATTAGAGCTTTATAATTTATTTTGTGAATGAGTTGTAATAATTAACCGAGACTAAATTCGTTTTTAGAATTAAATTGTGTGATGAGGTTGTTAAGAAAAAGAAAATTTCAGGATGGTTATTTTAAGTTGTAGTAATTCATGTTTCGGATTTTGAATTTTTATTCTAAAATTCGGGACGTGACATCCCAATTCACTGTCTTCTAGTTAGGGGTATGCTTTTTTTCTTTTTGACTTCTTTCTCTTTGCTTCAATGGCTTCTGACCCTCTTCAAGTGCTTTAGTAAGAAACACTTGCACGTGCCCACTCAACAATCTAGATCCAGTATACTCAACAACCTTAAACTCTCGTGGTTCGGCTTCCTTAGGGAAGTAGAAGGGTATAATCGGTTGACCAAAATCGATCGAAGTTGAAACAATAACGAAATTGGCTGAATTTTTTACAACATGCAAAAAATATTCTAATACTCTCATCTAATGGTCGATTTATTCTCTTATTTTTTGTGTCTTGATGAGGTTGGTATTTGAAGAATCCATTTTAATTAGTATAGGACAATCTTGATATTAATTTCACCCTTCAAAGGGCAAAACCGTCAACGAATATAAGGCTTGAGCCACCAAACGTTAGATGTGAGAATTATATTATTTTTGGCTTATAGTTATAAATTCAGCTAATTTCGTTTTAGTTTCGGTCTTGATCCCCTAGGGCAACTAAATAAGGTTCTATAACCTTCAAAGAGAGAGACCTTCAACGAATGTAAATCTTATGACACCGATCGTTAGATGTACGAATTACATTATCTTAGGCTTGTATTCAAAAATTCAGCCAATTTCATAGTCATTTAGACTTCGATCTAGTAAGTTAACTATATTTTATGCATGTTAAGGACACCCAGAGATTTTTTTGGTAATCTTATTGAAGTGAATCTTCAATTTGTGAACTCCACTGTAAAATACGCACAGCAACGAGTCCATGAGAATTTTTGTGGAATTTTTTGGATGCCCAAGGTACTTATTTTGAATTTTTGAAGTTTGTAATTAGTGAATTACTGAAATTTCTTTTAAACAAAAACTAAATTTGTTTTTTTTAATATAAAAAAAAAATTGGTTGCTCGATCTGGGTTTATTCAGGTCAGCAACGATCGATCTTGACAGTTGATTTGTTAATATATATACGTTCAGATCAGCCTGGATGTAGTCAACCCTTTTCTTCGAACCGCGAAACTGACCGTTTGGTATCTCCAGCGGCCTCTGAATCGTCTCGACGGCGCGAAGAGGAAAATGCACTTGGTTTGGCCAATCGACGATGGGAGATGACAAATAGAGCTCGAAAACTCTTGGTTAATTTACCGGCTGTTTCGACGCGTTTTCCGGTAGGTTCAATCGCCGGTGGCTGCAATTGAGGTATGAAAATTCATATTCTGTATAGGTCTACATGATGGTACACTCGAAGAGGACTTTTGGTTCCACTACCGGGTCAGGGGAGACAAGCTAGTGTATTGGTGGGTATGAGATACCCTCATTTACAACTATTTGAACAAAAATTTACAAGTATTTGGATCAAAATTACAACATTGAGAACAAAAGTTACCATATTCATTTACACTATTTACATATAGTTAAACAAAAATTACAACATTGACAACCAATTTATTCAAAAGGTTGTAAAAATGTCGTAAGAGGTGTAATTACCATTATTAGAACTAAAATTACAACATTGACAACGAATTTGTTCAAAACTTGTAAAATATCGTAAGATGTGTAATTACCATTATTAGAACTAAGATTACACAAAGTATGACTCAAATTACAATTTTGACAACAAAATTTGTTCTCACTTTTGTAAATGTGGGTATGAGATACCAACCAGTACACTAGAATTTCCCCGGGTTAGGGTGCTTCGGGTCGAGGGGGTTGTTGGTGCTCCTTACGCCATCGATTCGGATTTCTTGGACTCCTTGGAGACATTTGGGATTTCTGGGTCTTGGGATTTCTTGGATCTCCATGGCTATTTTTCCGATCTCCGGCGCCTTGGATAAGAGTTTCAGTTCGCAGAGGCGAGGAGCTTGCTTAACGTTATCGTAGTTCATCTTGAGCAGCATATCCTAACACAGTACGTCTTCGTAGTGAAAATCGAGTGCGAAGGTGTGGAAGGGTTTGGAGGCGGAGGGAGTAGTTACTTGGCGAAGGAGAAGACAAGCTCTGCCTCTTCTTGAGGAAGTCGTGTTTTTTTTCACTGACCTCGTGGTTTTTTTTTAAAGATTTTTGAAGATATTTTCCTGTCGATAAACCATAGGGAGGAGAGTTTTAGTGAATGAGAGTTGCTGCATACTCGAGTAGTTTGTCATGGTTTTGTTTGTCTTAGCAAATAGCAAGGGAGCACAGGATCATGGGTGATATCTATTTTTGCTACGTTGTAACTGGTAAAATTTGTAAGAATTCTGTGTTGACTATTGTCAGTAGTCAATCATCAGTGACTGAGAGTTGCACACCCCAGCAGTGCTATCCATGTCGGCATTGCTATTCATATAAAGCCTCCGTTCTTAGTCCATTTCTTTCCACAATGTAATTGAGGAGTTCTTCGAGACATTTTAGTCTACATGTTCTTTAGTATGTGTATTCCTTATCCCTGTAATACCTTCAATTCAATACAAGATGATTCATTTAGCTACTGTTATCATTCTGTTGGAATCATTTTGAAATTCAAATGTTTGGAATTTGACCTTGAACATTTCCATTTGTGTTTCCATACACCCCAAAACTAGTCAACTTTATAAAAGGGAACAAATGAGTCGATTGACCCTTCTAAAAACGTGATTCAACACTGTGCTGCCGAATGACTTTCTTTGAGTGCTGGTAACAGTTTCTTGTTTTTCTTTCCTTCTGTGTCGTTTTCTGATTTAATTAAGCTCGCAAAATCTCATGCCTGGGAAAGTGGGAATCAGTTTATCAAAATTCAAATACGAAGCGTAACAGAAGGTCAAGCTCTGCAAAGGTAGGGCTTCTTGTACCAATATGTTATATGTGCCGACAATTAACTGCTCTAGGTTAAAGCTTTGCCACTGCCTTCTGACCCTTATCTAGTTCAAGCTTATCTACCTGAACTGAACAACTCCCAATTCAGTAGATTCTGCAAGCTAGAAATGGCAAAAGAGCTTCATGCTGTGATTCTTCCATGGTCTGCCTTTGGCCATATCATCCCTTTGATTCAACTCTCCATAGCCTTAGCAAAAGCCAAGATTCATGTCTCCTTCATATCTACCCCCAAAAACATCCAAAGGCTCCCCAAAATCCCACCTGAGTTGCAATCTCTCATAACAATAGTGTCTTTTCCATTGCCAAATTTGGATGCTGATCGGCTGTTGCCAGAAGGCGCCGAGGCTACGGTGGACATACCTTTCGAGAAAATGGACGACTTGAAGTTTGCATTTGATCTTCTACGACAACCCTTTAAGCAGTTCATTGCTGATCAAGTGCCGGATTGGATCATCACCGATTTTGCCGTCCACTGGGCGGTTGACGTTGCCAAAGAGTATGGTGTTCCTGTTGCCTACTTCTCTCCCTTGTCAGCTGCTAAGAATGTCTTCTGTGGTTCACCGGAATATCTCTCTCATGTTCCACCATCACCGGAAGTATTCACATCCTCACCGGAGTGGGTTCCTTTTCCGTCTTTGGTAGCACTCAATGAGTTTGAGGCCGTTCGTTCGCATGCTGGTGTTTATAATGTGAATCGTTCTGGGATAAGTGATGCTGCAAGGCTTGCCAAGATTCTATCAGCAAGTCAAGTACTAGCTGTTCGTAGTTGCAATGAAATTGAAGGAGAATACTTGGATTTGTACGCGAAACTAACCGGAAAACCTGTGATTCCCACAGGTTTGCTGCCTCCAAAGAAATCAAAAAGGGAGTCGTGGATGTTAGAACTTACTCTCAATTCTATTGCTGTAAATCTATCTTAACATGAACACATGTAAACAAATATATCTATGTAAATATATGTGGGAGTGCAGCAATGATCGTAATTAGCATTTAGGATTGATATGTCAGTCGTATCCTAATATAGCACTGAAACATCATATATATCCTTATATCTGCAAAGTATATAAATTGTATGATATGTAAAGCAACATAAATGAAATCACTGTGCACCATCAGATTCTGCATTTAGGCTTGGGATTGAAGTCGCTATATCAATCATGTATCTACAGAATACATAAACACTAGAAAACAGATAGAACTGACGTTCTTGACACAGTTGAGTTTGCCATCTTAGTCTTCTCCTAATTTCACCTTTAGCATCCTCTTAGTGATGAGACTAATTGATGAGAATGATTCGTGCATCAGAAGGGACCAAAATATCTGATATATAAAGTATTGTATTGTCAGTTTCTTCCATCAAGAAACTGACAATGCATCCCAACTGCTTTTTCAAAAAATCAGATAAACTCTCATGAGTGATAACTATATTTATGATTTTCAAATTCTAACAGATGCGATAAGTTGGACCAAAATGATTTTCTTAAGTCCTTAATTTATACTTGACATTTGAATTCAAAACTAAATCATATATGAATATATACTTAGGTTCTACACAATGTCGGGTTCATTAAGTTTTCTTACAATCTCCCACTGAACTTGACATTGTTTAGAAACTGAAGTATATATGATTTAGATACTAAAGTGTGCGCACTTTGAATTCAACTCACATTGAACAATCTGTTTCAAAATTCTGTCAATTATGGTCAACTACAAGGAATCAAAGAATGTCATGGTGAATTAGAAAAGCATTAGCATTCCAAGATCACAATCCTGCATACATAATCATATGAATTACCTCAAAATACAGTAACATAACATATGCCTAATCCATAATCCATAACGATCGTTCATAATATAAGCATATGTTGTCCTGCTAGAATTTCTAATAACATAGAATTGGCAACCATATATTTCAGACTACTTAATCTTGTCAATATGCAAGATTTGCTATTCATTGATAGCTTGCTGAATTTGTACAACTTGAGTATACATAAAGATAATAAGGTGAAATTTCATAAATGTAGGTGAACTTTACTAACCAATTTTGTCACGCCCCGAATTATAGAATAAAAATTCTAAATCCGAAACATGAATTACTACAACTTAAAATAACCATCATGAAAATTTCTTTTTTTCTTAACAACCTCACCACACAATTTAATTTCAAAAACCGAATTTAGTCTCGGTTGATTATTACAACTCACTCACAAAATAAATTGTAAAGCTCTAAATGAGCATAACAAACCTCACAACTCAAATGAAATAAAAATAAATGCTGCAACACCTAAACAGCATGGTCACCTCCCTGGTTATCCTGACCTGCAGGAATATCCGCTACATCATTTGAATAGTGTACCGGGATTGCAACAACACAAAACCCGGTAAGCTTTTGAAAGCTCATATGAGTAAAAAGAAAGAACAGTTATTTAATTAAATCATATTTATTTTCACACAAGTCAACACTTAATAATTTCCACGTCCATAAGAAACCAACAATCTCAACAATCACCAAATCACAAATCAACACAAAACCCTAATTCACATCTTTCTTCTCAAAACCCCGACATCGTATTTATACAAATACGATATATGACAGATTAGAGCTCTAAGTGAATCATAGCCTATCACCTGGCCTAGGTTATGGCATCAGACATATTTATCTTTATCGTATTTCATCAATATGTATACGTATATACATATTTAGAACGTTCGATACTCATACTTACTCAACCAATCGTATCCCATCATCCACCTAGGATTAGAGCGTCCGATTCCCCATACCGGTCACTACGTTGACTCTAAATCCATAATGAGCACAACAATATGTTTTCACAAAATGAAATCAACTCATCCAAGATACACAATACTATTATGAAATTTAAGCATTTGAAATATAATTCCAATTATCATTCCAATTCAGTCATATCATCCCTCAACAACACACCAACCAATATATATATTCTACGTAAATATATATATATATATATATATACACACACGTAATCATCCACTCAGGAATGACCACTAATACCATCTATAGTTCACACAAGAAAATCGTGAAATTTATTTGTATAATTAAAATTCATTTTACTTATCTATGGACCTTAGTTGATCAAGTCCATATGATTTTTAAAAACAAATATTTAATCCATAAATATTTTTCACACAATTACAAGAATAAATAATTTAAAGCACTCGATTTGTAATATGAACCACGTGAGTTTTACTCACCTCGAAACTCCCGCTGCGTCTTCACTTAAAAACAAATCGCAATAATCTAAATGCTCGTCAACTCAAGCCGTCAAGTACCTAATCAAGTACGGTCTTTACTTAGCAAACGAAGCACGAAATAAACTTAAATGATGATCTAACGGTCGAATTCTAAAATAAAGACGATCCAACGGTTAGATCCTCACAGGATCGCCCTTGGAAACATCCTATCAAAATTATACGAAAATCCGACGCACAGATATTCACAAATCGCCTTCCAAATCACTATTTTACAATTATACTAAGATCCAACGGTCGATCTTGCCCGTGACCACACAAAGTTACCGGGACAGTCATATGATCATCATATTAAAATTTAAGTAAAACCGATGGTCTGATCTCCGTAAATCATAAACCGAAGATAAACTGTAAAACAGTAAATAATAACGACAAAACTCAAATTGACTATTTATCAACTTTTTCTAACATAACCATGTTATATATCAAAACGCTCGTATCGATGCATAGATCAAAGTCCAGATAATATAAACTCAAAATTTAGTCCAACGCACCGCCACATACGGCAGTAAGGTGGCGGTCAACGCCGATCAACCACCTCATATGCAAAAGTTGTCAACTACAAACTTCTTCAAAATGAAATTGTGAACAACTGTAATACCTGACGTTTTCTGATATAAGGTCTAGATCGTCCTAGATCGAGCTTTAAAGTTGGATTAATATCGGCCCTCTGATCAGTGTCCAGATTGAATCTCATCCATTCAAAACTTCAATCCTTGATCTTTTGCTCCACACACAAAATCGTGATGCAAGGCTTATATGGGCATGAACAGGAGGAAGAGCACATCACGAAAATGGGAAGGATCGGCCGAGATGATGCAGGAAAAGAGGAGATCCGGCCGGGTCACCGTTCGGTGACTGAGGTTGCTTCGATCCGGACCTAGAAGCAGCGGCGGGGCGAGGCGAGGGCGGGGAGCGACTGGGCGAGGAGCGGCGAGGGCGAGAGAGAGAGAGGAAAGGGGGACTGAATAGCAAAATTTTGATTTTTTCGTCCTTAATAAAAAATCTGATTTTTCATGATATTTATAGAAAGTTTCAAATTTTCAAATATTCATAACTTAATCATATGAACTCCGAATATTATGTTCTACATATGCACGAACTCGTATCGACGAGCTCTACAACTTTCATGAAGGATGTTTTCCCAAATCTTGAACATATAAAAAGTTGATTTTGACGACCCCGTAAATAACGTTCGTTTTCGAAAATAAAATCATTCGAAACCAACTTTTCCAAACCACGACATACCAATTAATCTCAAATATCATAATTCAATTATTATGACAATTATTAAATTACATAAATTTATTATATGAAAATTTGGGTCTTCACAAATTTAGTCCAAAATAATGAAAATAATTCTATACAATGATAAGTAAGAATGTTAAACATCCAACTGACCTTGTATAAGTATTATTTTCCATGCTTTTCTTCAGAAATGCGTTCTTGGGGCACTAGTCTTCATGAAATTTATCTCCTTTAGACATTGTTAACTCTCCTTTTGTTTCCTTCAACAACCAAACGTTCCTGCTAGAAAACAACATATCATCAACATTCATGATCAGAAATGAAGTTTCTCTCACTGGTTTTTAGAGATGTACAATCATCCAACTTGTTTTCAGAGAACCAAACTTAGTGATCATCGATCTTCCACAAAAACTTCAAGCTACAACATTTAAATTTCTGTATTTTTCATTATTCATAGACTGCACTGCAAACTTAAATTTTTCTCCATTGTCTAGGATTGATGTATTACTGTAGCTCTATGCTAGGATTGATATACTGCTGCAATCCTAATCTGGAACTGATATGCTGCTGTCTTAAAAGATAAACCACTTCTTCATTTCACTAGCTACTTATGATAAGTCTGCATCTATTTCTGAACCATTTTTTGCTCTATATATTGCCAAAATCAACCATTCCATAAACTCTATTACTGAAGTTTCCGGTTGAACTATTTGTCAAATGATAAATTCAAACTTGTCAACCATGAAGTTGGAGAAAATCTAAGACAAGATTTTTTCATGAAGATGGGCACCCGACGAGTTATATCTTCATATAAGGACTGAATCCATTCAACGTCTCTTAGATTTAACTTATCAAGCAGTTTCCATCATCTCTTCTCAAAATTGTTCTTCTAACTAGGACTGAAAATATTGTTGCGATAGTCACTTCATATGTATGTATGTGTGTGTGTATATATATATATATATATATATATATATATATACACACATACATACATATATATATATACACACATACATACATATATACAGTCCGGCTACAATAAGGACGTCCTTAGTTTTTCTTAGGTACGGATTTCCGGTTTTAACCCACTTTCCGATCACATTTTCACATCTTAACCGTTCAGTTTTTAGGTCCTAATGTATAGATCACCTCTGAAAATTTTCAGCCAATTTGGTGATCGTTAAGGCATCCAAAACTGCAATTTACCATTATAAATACGAACGGTTCCGGTTCGACAGATTCGGTTCGTTCGTGTGAATTGCAGTTTTGGATGTCTTAACGATTACCAAATTGGCTGAAATTTTGCAGGGAGGATCTATACATTAGGCTCTAAAAACTAAACGGTTAAGATGTGTAAATATGATCGGAAAGTGGGTGAAAACACCAAATCCGCACCAAAGAAAAACTAAGGACATCCTTACCTGAGAAAAATCCTATATATATATATATATATATGTACACAAGATTGAGATTAATTGTGAACCTGTTATGACTTGTAAGGATGTTGGTGCTTTTCTTGATGATGTCTGTAGTTGATCCAACTTTTCTCGAGATGTTCTTGCAACACACAAATTGCTTCCAATGCATGAAGACCATGTAAATCTAATATCCAAACATCATTTTTGCAATTTTTGATACTTCAAAATTTCCTTAGCTGCTTGTTATTGTGGCTTTCAGCAGCTAACCATTCCTTTCTAGCCTTAATTTACTATTGTTGAGCAGAATAATGGTCACCTCTTATAAAGGCATTAGTGGCAGCTTTCGAATATTGAGACACTGACCTTATCATCCTTAATGCATCTATTCATATCCTCAAGTAAACATCATCCTCTTCCCACTTAGGTTTGATGGGTGCAGACTCCAATCTCTTAATAGTCAGTTTCACAGCTTCAGCACCATTAGAAGATTTTAGTTATATAAATCATTATCCATTGCAGCCATAATATCCTCTACCAAACTGACAAAATATCCTCCACCAAACTGACATATCATTTATGAAAGTAACACCAATATGTGATAGTGTAAAAACAAATCCAGATAACAAAAACAACCATGTACAACATTTTTGAAGGTTGTCTTGAAAATTGCTTCACCCTTATGCTTAGAGTTAGGCTTCAAAAACAACTACGTGAAGCCTTGAAAATACCAAGTAACCACTAACTCAAAGCCAAAAAGGTATGTGTATTCCCCACTTTTATTCTAAATCCAAGCTTCCAAGAACAAGTATAGAAAACCAACATCATCCTTGAAAATTGTAGAGATTATTTGCTAACTTGAAAAGCCTAGATAACTTGCTAGAACATAAACTCCTTTTGATGACTTCATAAACATACTGAACAAGAGTACTACAAGAAGATTTATGTCTAGGAAATTATCAACGCGTGATTAATACATAAGGAAGGAGGAGTCAGAAACTGAAATCTAGAACTCTCAACTTCCAGATTTCCCACAAAATAAGGTTCATAAGTCCTCCATCATCATTTTAGTTACTCTAGACCTCTAGTGCTCTTCTTACTCAAACTTTGGACCCTTCCAAACGTGTACCTTTTCTTTCCTTGATGAACTCCCCTAATATTGCCTTGTTCTTTCAAGCTATACATGAACACTAATATTTCTGTGCAAATACAACTAGGATAGATACTGCAGTTGCAATCCCAGAATTCTAGAAAACAAAAACTTGAAGAACAACAAACTTACTTGAAGAACGAGATTTGTTAATTTTTAATGCATCTCCTTGCTGTTATTTGCTACTCTCAGATGGATTTCCTTCAACGCATGATCATAATCTTGTACTCCCAAGTTCAGCTCAATGTCACTTTACCATTTTCTGAAATTTGAGTCATCCTGTAGTTCAACCTGATTGATGCTCAAAGGAAAATGTCTATATGTATATGAAGTCGATAAGTAAAATCATTCTAGTTTATCATAATACTAGAATTGTCTGTATGTCCCAAATAAAATGAAAATTCATGATTTGAACATTCATCTCATTCACCCACACCAAATGCATATGTTCAAAAAATAGAACTCAACCATTTTCAAGATTCTGACATCCTTTGGGGTGTACTAATCTCTAATGATATCTGAATGTTCAATTTTCATCATATACAAAATCAAGAACCAAATATCTGATACCAGACTTCTTTGGAAATAAGGATCAAATTAAATTTGAAGTTGCTTGATTTTATTGTTGAAAACCGAACAAGACAATTAATCTCCTTTACATTAAGCCATTATGATAACATTAGCATTTAAGAAGATTAAATTGACTTTATATCCACAATGTGATCATGACCAATCTGAAAGCCATTTACTGAAAAATATGTATGTATATATGCAGAAAATGAACTCTTTTATTTTCGAGATTTGACGTCCTTTGTGGAGTACTATTCTCTAATAGTTCTGAATGTTCATTCACCTATAATATATACAAGATTATGAAACCAAATGTTTGATGTAAATTTCTTTGGAAATTATACTCAAATTTAATTTTAAGTCTCATAATCTCATTCTGATAAAACTGAATACATGCAGTGTAATTGCTATATATTGGCCACTTTGACGACACTTTATTATGCAACATATAACTGAATTCATACTATATATTTCACCAACATATTTGATCCTTTAGAATCTTCATATATGATACCACTTTGGCAGCATACCACATATGAAGTTTTCAAGATCAATATCAGAAACTTTAAACATGCATATCCATTATTCAGCATTTCAAAATGATATGAAAAACATAAATATGCATTGAGATAAATACAACGTAATCTTATATGAAATAGAGGTCCTATATTGAATCAAAAATGCTATAAGGGTCCACCTTTGGCTAAACTTAATAAGCTGATATCAAAAAAATTTTGTGACGGACTCCTGAATTTGAAAATTCATAACTAATTACAGAAAATTCCGTTTTGGGTGATTCTAGTTCTAAAGATGTCTACTAAAACTCTTTAGAAGAAACCGACCCCAAATTCCCAGTGGATCAGTACAGTTTTGCAAAAGTAATTGACTGAGTTGAAATTCCAGAAAATCTGAAAGTGGGTAAAATCTTTTTCGTTGTGAGAGGTTACACAAAATGACTACAATGAAATATCTCAGAATAAGCACATGTAAACACATATACTATAATTGACATATTAGGAGTGCTGTAGTAGTCGCATCCTAGTTTAGGACAGCAAAAGTGTCTATCCTAATGTCTGCAAATTTACATGAACAAAAGATCGACTATGGCAAATGTAGGATTTATATAGTATTTTGATCCTAAGTTAGGATGTGTAAATCATTGCAATTCTACAACACAATAATCTCATATGTAAGATAATGACTATGTCAAATACAATATTGTTATTAAACAACAACACGAATCATAAAAGATAAAGATAATCTGCAGTAGAATAAATGTAAATTTAAGGCAAGATTTATAAAAGCATGTGATACTAACAAGATGTAGTTTCAGAATCTATTGATGCTTCTCCAAGATCCACTCATCAATTAAACACATGAATGACTGTTATTTGGATATATAACTCATCTGCTCATAAAGCAAGGCCTGGATCGACACCAACTTGGTAGAAGACTTTAGTTGTTGATCAATTTGAGTGATGGAGGTTGATGATTGTCTTAATCGCTCTCTGTTCATTTTCTCCTCCTCTTAATGAATGAGATAATGGATAATAAATTTGGGAGAACCCAATTTCATTTACATCAATCCAAAGCAAAATGGATTTGCATAGGCGAGAGCGTGCATGTGTGGAAAAATGTATCAGATATATGCAATATATATGTATATAACTGCATGCGGATTATATGAACAAAAATTCCTAGAATTCGTTTCAAAATAAAATCGATTGAACATCAATAACATGTATTCATCTAAGTATAGATCGCTTTGATACCAAATGTTAGAACTTACTCTCAGTTCTATTGCTGTAAATCTATCTTACCATGAACACATGTAAACAAATATTTCTATGTAAATATATGTGGGAGTGCAGCAATGATCGTAATTAGCATTTAGGATTGATATGTCAGTCGTATCCTAATATAGCACTGAAACATCATATATATCCTTATATCTGCAAAGTATATAAATTGTATGATATGTAAAGCAACATAAATGAAATCACTGTGCACCATCAGATTCTGCATTTAGGCTTGGGATTGAAGTCGCTATATCAATCATGTATCTACAGAATACATAAACACCAGAAAACAGATAGAACTGATGTTCTTGACACAGTTGAGTTTGCCATCTTAGTCTTCTCCTAATTTCACCTTTAGCATCCTCTTAGTGATGAGACTAATTGATGAGAATGATTCGTGCATCAGAATGGACCAAAATATCTGATATATAAAGTATTGTATTGTCAGTTTCTTCCATCAAGAAACTGACAATGCATCCCAACTGCTTTTTCAAAAAACCAGATAAACTCTCATGAGTGATAACTATATTTATGAATTTCAAATTCTAACAGATGTGATAAGGACCAAAATGATTTTCTTAAGTCCTTAACTTATACTTGACATTTGAATTCAAAACTAAATCATATATGAATATATACTTAGGTTCTACACAATGTCGGGTTCATTGAGTTTTCTTACGGTGGAATGATGTGATCTTTGAGTGGCTTGATAAGCAGAAACCCAGGTCAGTAGTGTTTATAGGGTTTGGGAGTGAGTGTAAGCTAAGCAAACAACAAGTGTATGAGATAGCTCATGGTCTGGAGCTTTCAGAGTTGCCATTTCTCTGGGCACTCAGAAAACCCAGTTGGGCTAGTACTGATGCTGAGGCTCTACGTCTAAGTTTTGTGGACAGAACATCAAAGAAGCGCCTTGTTTGCTTGGGATGGGTGCCCCAAATAGAAATTCTGGGGCACCCGTCAGTTGGGGGTTCTCTGTTTCACTCTGGATGGGGTTCTGTGATTGAGACTCTGCAATTTGGGCATTGCCTTGTTGTGTTACCCTTCATTATTGATCAGCCTCTGAATGCAAGGCTTTTGGTGGAGAAAGGTCTGGCTGCCGAAGTTAAATGCAACGAAGATGGGTCGTTTGCTGGGGAAGACATAGCCAAAGTGGAAGAGGAAGGAGAGCACCTGAGAATCAATGCAAGGAAAGCTGTAGCTGTTTTTGGAAATGACAAGCTGCACCAAGACCACTACCTTGGTGCATTCGTTGATTATCTCAACAATAATGGTAGAAAATGGTCTTCCTAGACAAGAACGATCACCCTAGCTATTTGATCATCCCGTAGCAAATAAAGAAATGCATGTTACCCAGATTACATTCCCAGCATTATGTATCAAAGTCCTTAGACGCGCTGGAATTTGGGTTATCAGCATCACTCTACGATCTATGTTATGCTAATTCTCGAGGTGATCTGTGAAAGAAAATGATGTATCCAGTAAGCCGGAAATTAAAAAAATAAAATAAAGCCGAATTATGATTTTGGTCCCTATAATTTCGCATCTGTTTTTCTTAATCCCATGTCCACGTCAAATTACTGTTAACTTTGCATGATATGACTGGTGATATATAATTTCGAAAACGACTACTCAACAATATGCCATGGGAGTTCCTTTTGAGATTGAACACATTATTGGCATTGAAACCCATAAGAGAACAAAATGCTGAGAAACTCGAAAAGATATGTACAGGCAAATCTCCATTATTTTCTAGAAGTTAATAATTGCCAATATTAAAAAAAGAAAAAGAAAAAGTCACCATCAATTGAATATTTGAAATTATGTCCCTATGAACCATGGTTCCTTATCTAAAGTTTACCGAAAGTTCAATCCCGGCCCAAAGAAAGAAAGAATTGTTGTTGTTGTTGTTTCTATGAGATGAAAGAACAACAGTGGGGAGGAGATGGTGCCTCATACAGTCATACCTGGGTTGAGTTTTACGATTTCTAAATTCGCGAGAGAATCAGATGTTCCTACTTTGTAAAAGTTAAAGGACTACCAAATTCAAACAACGGCGAAAGAATTTAAATGATGAAAGGAGTAAAAACTCAGAAGATCTCTCTTGCACTTCATTACAAAGGTGCAGGCTTTCTAACAAAAGAAAAAACTGAACCGTAACGAACCTGTAGCTTGTGACTCGTGATTTTGAAACAGAGGCGGATAGACCTCTTATGGTTATCACTTATCAGTACACTACCACAAATATGGGTATTGGGTAATAGACATAAACACTTGTTTGCTTTTTACACCAACAACTCTAGCTATATGGGAAAGCAACAAGGATCCAAGCAACAACGCAGCAACGTTTCAAAAGTGTGCGCCCTGTAGGGCCGTTGCTTTCACAAAAAGGCACACTTACTTTCTTTCGTGGCTGATTTGCAAAATCTGATTTGGTGGGCCCACCTATTTACATAATTGTGTTAGTTATTATTATTTTAATAAAAGCCACGTTTACAATTTGTCTGTGTCTTCAATAACTAAAAACTAAAAAATAAAAATTATAATACATAAAAGTCAAGACAAAACAATTTCTAGTTTCTTACATGAAAAAAAAACAAAAAAAGGTAAATCAACTTCCTATACTACTCCCTTAAATAAAGTAGTAATAAGTATTTGTCAAAAAAAAAAAATAGTAGTAGTAAGTATTAAAAAAAAAAATCCCAACCTTTAAGAAGCTGAAGGCCTTAAATTAGAAAAAAAAAAAACCTGCCCTTATTGAAAACTGATAAATGGGTGGGTATGGGCTACCCATTTAAAATAGGTTGGGTAAATACTCATACGCGCGAATTATTTTATCGGTATAACTTACGAACTATTATTGGCGAGTATTACCCAGTGAGTGCAAATACCAATGTGAATGTAGTTTGGGTATTATGTAAAATTAAGTATCCGTGGGTAGTGCTCATACCCACCCGTTTCTATATAAGTATTTTATAAACTATCCGTACCCACAAAAAATTCATAAATGAGTATCCATACCTGTAATAATATACCCAAACATAATAAATACTCACGGTTACCCATTCCCATGGGTTAAAATGACATCCCTACTGTGGCTCTGACCCTTTATTTCAACTTTCCCTATGTGCCCAGTCCCTAGCCTGAGCCCAAGCCCAACGTCATGTCTTGTCCATCTCCATGTTGGTGGGCATGGCCGGAAAAGATAACAAATAAGAGTAGATTAGACTCGAGCTAATTTAAAGTTTACACAATAACTGAATTTACATAATAACTAATTATCCATCAATTAAACCCATGACCTCGTATACCGGTCGCTTATAGTACCAAATCGAACGGTCACAGGTGACTCAATGCGATTCGATTGAGATCATCACCTCTATCCAAAAAGGAAAAATAAAAAAAATAAACCGACACTTCCGATTCCCAAGAATAATATCGAATGCACTAAACTATATTTGAATCATACTAATTAAACAGTTAATTAATTTGGCATGCAGACCTGCAGCCAGTCTTTACTCTTTAGTCTTTGTATTGATGATCGAGTTCCCTTCCAGTTAGGCACCAGAAAATTTTTGTGGTTCAATTTGATCCCGCAGGCACAAGATGATCTCAACAACATTAATGAGAATAAGATGTTTGTGCACCACTGCACTATCTTAGCTTTACCTCTTTACTTACCAACTAAGAAGACGCATTCATGGCCCTGCATGCAAATGACTTCGTTGCAATAATTTGTTTGGTTGGAACTACCCTACAGCATGGCTCATCGATATTCCTGTGAGACGAGATCCACATTCCACACCCCTCATTCTCTCTCTGTGTAGCAAACTAGTTATTAGTTCAAAACATCCACGTACAGTGTTGGCCGGATTATGCCCGAAGTTGAACATTCAATAGGAAGTTAAAATATCACTGACAAGAACCTACCTACCTGGCAGCATGGCCCTGCATGCAAATGACTTCGTTGCAATAATTTGTTTGGTTGGAACTACCCTACAGCATGGCTCATCGATATTCCTGTGAGACGAGATCCACATTCCACACCCCTCATTCTCTCTCTGTGTAGCAAACTAGTTATTAGTTCAAAACATCCACGTACAGTGTTGGCCGGATTATGCCCGAAGTTGAACATTCAATAGGAAGTTAAAATATCACTGACAAGAACCTACCTACCTGGCAGCAAATCCTCTGTCCTCGATTTCCTATCTCCTAATAGATTGCTGACAATATGTTTGAGCCTCTCAAACGCCGTTTCCTCCCCATTATAGACAAAATCATCTCTCTGCCCCACCAACTTCCCTCTCCCTCATCTCCTAGCCCCTCCTCTGTCTCCCTCTTCTCCCCGCTCCTCTTCTCCGCCTCCCCTCCTGGTCGCCACCGTGATTCACCTCCACTACGACAGTGCTCACAGGCCTCCGGCGAGTCCATCTCAACCTCCGCGATGTCTGATGATGTCGGGGGGGTGGGGAGGTCACGCGCCGACACACAGTTCCTAGAAATCCTCTTTGGACACCCATGGTTTTCTCTCTCCTCCTGACTCTGTTTGCAGGATTCTTTTTCCTTGCTTTCTGTTTTAATTATCTTCTTTTATGTAACAATTGACAAGGACCATGACGGAAAAAGCCACAAATGCGATAGGAACAAAAATCTTTAGCCTGCATTTTAATGACCAGAAACCAAATCAGTCAAGAGAAGAAAAAACATATGAATCATATAGACAGAGAAAACAAACTGGCACTGCAAAAATGAATTCTATACAAGGATAAAAGTTGTTGTGGTTTTCTGTTTGATGGCTACAGGAGCTTTCAATGAGAGGAGGAGAGAGAGAAAAGCCCATATCTACTTTCTCTCTCCTCTAATCCATGGCGGTGGAGGTGAATCACGGTGGTAACCGGGAGAAGAGGAGCGGGGAGACAGAGGGAGACAGAGGAGGGGCTAGGAGATGAGGGAGAGGGAAGTTGGTGGGGCAGAGAGATGATTTTGTCTATAATAGGAGGAAATGGCGTTTGAGAGGCTTAAACAGATTGGACAGGTGTCAACAATTTATTAGGAGACAGGTAAGGAGATAGAATCGTGGACAGAGGATTTGCTGCCTGCCTACCTACCTAACTACGTTGTGAGAGATTGGAACCCATACCAACTCATTTCTTCAAACAACCACTCAAAATTTGACACCTCTGCAATTTTTTTACACGCCGACGCCTGCTTGTAAGACTCCAAAATGGCTCCAAAATTTCAGTCAAATTTTATCTTTCCCTCTTTCAAAATTTCAGCTACTACTATTATGATCGTCAGATTAAAGCGACTGCTATAGTTCATCTCTAACAAGATCATTTTTCGTTCTAACTTGGGTTTCTTCTTCTTCGTCCCCCCTTCCCTCTCTCTCTTCTGTTTCCTTCTTCTATAGCGATTAATTCATATTTGTGAATCCCTTGCTGGTCTTTATCCTCCTTTGAGGATATCTTTAATTATTACTTGTGCAATTTTTATTTAATTGGGTTTTCTTGCTGGCTCTTCTCCTTCGTAGGGTGTGTGTATAAATTGGTTAAGATGAGCTTCTTCTTTTTTTGGGTCAATTTTATATGTAAATTAACTGGGTGATTGGGTTTTGAGGGCAATTTTAAAAATCCTAGGTTTTCTTAGTCTGTAGTATGGATGAGAGTTGGCTTTATATTTTCTAGAGTTACATATCATGAATCAGACTGTATTTTCGGGTTATGTAGCTTAACATTTGTTAAAATGATTATGGGGTTGTATACATGGAATACAACATAATATGATGTGCAAGATCTCTATTTCTTTCTCCCTCTTCTACTAACTTGAAACGTTGTGGCATTATTTTGCATTAAATTGTTTAACAGCAAGGTTATTGTACTTGGAAATTGAAGGGGGATGATCTCAATCCCATCCAAGAAGCACAAAAGCAAGGACGTAAACTTAGTGAAATTGGAGCACTAGTAGAAGACATTGGGGGCTTTTTGTGCAGCGATTGCTTGAATCTTGGTTACAATATTTGTAGGCATAGCCTAATTGATGCAGACAGAGTTTTTTTATAGAGATCATTGAGCTCAATCGCTAGTTATTTGATTTGCCTTTAGTCATAGGTTCAGGTTTGCAATTTTCATGCATTGTCATGGTTGTAAACTTCCCTTTGATAAATGAATTGGATTTTCCATGTTAAGTTCCTCATTCTGATCTATAAGCTTCTCTTCATCAATGAATTGAATCTCAAATCAAAAAGAAAAGAAAGGAACAAAAGAGGAAATAAGGAAATAAAAAGTAGTCAATTTGCTATGTAAGAAAAACTGGTAAAATCACAGATTCATATTCCAATAATAAAGAGTTGGTAAAGAGCACATATGTTATGATAATTTCAGCTTCATACCAACTAAAATTTGATGAAACTAGATCGCTTGCTAATTGTCCCATAAACTAGCTATTCAAAAAAAAAAAAAAAAAATTTGAAGTCCGATCTTAATCAATTCATATCTCACATAGCTGGACACAAGGGGGTAGACCAAGAGGCCATTTAGAACCGGAGTATACTTCTTCCTTTCACAATACTCTTCTATTAGTACTTGCAGAGTTGCAGGAGTTCTGTACAAAATAGGGAACAAACTAGCTTCAAAGTTATAATGTAATCAATGTTTCATGACATCAACTTGAAGAATATAATATGAAAACACATACCTACCAAGATTGTATAATATATAATTAAATGCTGAACAATACCTGATTTGAGGAAGGCATAACACCATAATTGAAACAGAAATTGGGATTCCCAAAAGTCCAACTCAAATTACCCTAAAAGAAAGGATAAAATGTTACAGTGCTTATTTATATTTCATATTAGAGTTTTATGTAAAGTCTAAAATGCATACCTGATTATGAAATGGGGTGTGAGGTACACCAAAGTGAGGATTAAATGCTGGCACATGAAGTGGAGCTCTTGGATTATAAGAAGAATCAATCACGTTTTCTTGATTGTCTTGGCTTGCATCTATGGTCAATATAAATATATCAGACACACAATGGCAACAAAATTTAAAGTTTCTAAAAGGTAAGTATTAGATATGTAAGTGTACCTTTTGTTTTCTTATTCTTCCGTTGTTTTTTCTCCCTTATGTCTTTGATTCTTTCGTTTGTCATTCCTTTAGTCTTGGCACATGGTGGATCTAAAACATGACCTTCATTAACTGGAATGTCACGGTTGGACTGGTTACCAACTTTGTTCAAATTTTCCAACATGTCCTGAGTTTCCTTGTCTTTCTCAAATTTTCCTAGTCTTCATTGCCTCTACTAACAGCTCCTTCACAATCTTAGTTCTGGAACAACTCAACGAAGCTACGTCGTAAACACTATTTCTTTCATGCATTAGCTCACTAAGGCGCAACAATCTAGTAGACTTTATATTCTCATTTGTACCTCCAGAAATGTTATTGCTTATCACAATCCCTTTCTTTGCTTCTCTAGTCCACTTCTTGAATATATATTGAGTGGGTAAAACAGTGACATTATTGATATCAAACACCTTCAAAGCATGACGACACAAGATTCCAAGTGATTTAAAAGACTTGCAAGAACAAGAATATCGAAGGATATAGAGTTATACCGAATCTTGTGTACACTTTGTTTACCATCTTCAATTGCTTCATATGAATGTACTTCATCCCTCTTGAAAGCTTCTTTTAGTCTAACTCCCATACAGCCAACAAACTCTGTTTCAAATAGCTTAAACATTTTAATGGTATACACCTTAGCTGCTCTCCTTAACATTCTATTCCACACTTAGGGAGGTGTACCATTTTTGCAGCGGTAATCATCTTCCAACTCTTGTGAAGACCCAAATTTTCATATAATAAATTTATATAATTCAATAATTGTTATATTAATTGAATTATGATATTTTAGATTTATTGGAATGTCGTGGTTTGAGAAAGTTTGTTTCGAATGATTTTATTTTCGAAAACGAACGTTATTTAGGGGGTTGTGAAAATCGACTTTTTATACGTTCAAAATTTGGGAAAACTTCCTTCATGAAAGTTGTAGAGCTCGTCGATACGAGTTCGTGTATATTGGAACGTATTATTCGGAGTTCGTATGAATAAGTTATGATTATTTGAAAATAGGAATTTTTCTATAAATATAGGTTTTTTTTTGGACATTTCAGAAAACAAAAAAAAAAACCAAATATTTCTCTCTCTCTCTCTTCTCTCTCGGCTGAAGCCCGAAGGATTGAAGAACACTCAGCCGACCAGGCTTCGACCCGACCCGACTGGACGACTGCCCTCCCGGCCACGCCGCCGCCTGACCCAGCCCTCCCTGCCATCGCCCCGCGCCGTCCATTCGCTCCCCGCCCTCGCCTCGGCCAGCCGCCGCTCTTAGGCTTGGATCGAAGCCTCTTTCCGAAGCTCCAACCCGATCCGGTCGGAAATCAAATTTTCCGGCTGTGCACAGGCCGATCAATCCCATTTTCGTGACGTGCTCTTCCTCCTGATCATTCCCATATGTGGCTTGCATCACGATTTTGAGTGTAGAGTGGTAGATCAAGAGTTGAAGGTTTCGGCGTCCCTGATTCAGTCTGGAATCTGATCGAGTGGCCGAAATTAATCCAACTTCAAAGCCTGATCTAGGACTATCTAGACCTTATCTCGGAAAAAGTCATATATTAAAGTTGTTCACAATTTCATTTTGAAGGAGTTTGTAGTTGACAACTTTTGCATCCGAGGTGGTTGACCTGCGTTGACCGCAGTCTGACCGCCGCGTGTGGCAGCGCGTCGGACCAAATTTTATTTTATATTATCTGGACGATGATCTATGTATCCATACGAGCGTTTTGATATATAACATGGTCATGTTAGAAAAAGTTGATAAGTAGTCAATTTAAGTTTTGACGTTACTATTTACGGTTTTACAGTTTACCTTCGGTTTACGATTTACGGAGATCAGACCATCGGTTTTACTTCAAATTTTAATATGATATTCATATGACTGTCCCTATGACTTTGTGTGGCCACGGGCGAAGATCCGACCGTTGGATCTTCGAATAATTGTAAAACAGTGATTTGGGAGGTGATTAGTGAAGATCCGTCCATCAGATTTTCGTATAATTTTGATAGGATATTTCCAAGGGCGATCCGTGAGGATCTAACCGTTGGATCATCGTTTAAATTCGATTTGACCGTTGGATCGTCTTTATTTTAGAATCCGACCGTTGGATTGTCTTTATTTTGAAATCCGACCGTTGGATCAACATTTAAGTTTATTTCGTGCTTCGTTGCTAAGTAAAGATTGCACTTGACTAGGTACTTGACGGCTTGAGTTGACGAGCATTTGGATTATTGTGATTTATTTAAGTGAAGACGTAGCGGGAATTTCGAGGTGAGTAAAACTCACGTGATTCATATTATGAACCGAGTACTTTAAATTATTTATTTTTGTAATTGTGTGAAAAATATTTGTGGATTATATATTTGTTTTTTAAATCACATGGACTTGATCACTACGGTCCATAAGTAAATAAAATGAATTTTAATTATATAAATGAATTTCACGATTTTCTTGTGTGGACTATAGATTGTATTAGTGTTCATTCCTGAGTGGATGATTACGTATATATATATTTACGTGGAATATATATATTTTTGGTGTGATTTTGAGTGATGATATGATTGAGTTGGAATGATGATTTGGATTATATTTCAAATGCTTAAATTTCATAACAATATTATGTATGTTGGATGAGTTGACTTAATTATGTGAAAACATACTGTTGTACTTATTGTGGATTTAGGATCAACATAGTGACCGGTATGGGGGAATCGGACGCTCTAATCCTAAGTGGATGATGGGATACGATTGGTTGAGTATGTTCAATTATCGGATGTTATAAATATGTATATAGGTATATATATTGATGAAATACGATAATGATAAATATGTCGGATGCCATAACCTAGGCCAGGTGACGGGCTACGATTCAGTTAAAGCTCTAGTCTGTCAAATACCGTATTTTTATAAATACGATGTTGAGGTTTTGTGAAGAAAGATGTGAGTTAGGGTTTGGTATTGAGTTGTTGATTGATTGAGATTGTTGTTTTCTTGTGGATGTAGAAATTGTTGCGTATTGACTTGGGTAGAAATAAATATGATTTAAATTAAGCAACCGTCCTTTCTTTTACTCATACGAGCTTTCATAAACTTATCGGGTTTTGTGTTATTGCAATCCCGGTACACTATTCAAATGGTGTAACGGATATTCCTGCAGGTCAGGATAACTAGGGAGGTGACCGAGCTGCTTAGGTGTTACAGCAGTTATTTTTATTTCTTTGAGTTGTGAGGTGTGTATGCTCATTTAGATCTTTACAATTTATTTTGTATTTGAGTTGTAATAATTAACCGAGACTAAATTCGGTTTTGATTTTATTTCGTGTGGTGAGGTTGTTAAGAAAAGAATTTTTCAGGATGACTATTTTAAGTTGTAGTAATTCATGTTTCGGATTTTGAATTTTTATTCTAAAATTTGGGGCGTGACAACTCTGCCAAACGCATCTCTTCAATTTTTTTTCTCATAGTGATGTACAAATTTGATGAGCTCCATTGTGTGTGTAGAGATTTGATGGAACACATTGTTAGTACTTTCACTCCTTTAAGTTGATATAATTTTCACTGAAAATGTGTCCAAACTAAAAATTGGACACCATTTCTCCCGGAGCGAATACAACTTCCCAAGCCATGTATTACCACCAAGATTATTTCTACTGATCATATCATCCCATGAAGCTTGAAATTCAGTTTCAGTACAACACCCATGCAAACACTTGTTGAATTGTTTCTTGAACTCAGGATTTGCAAGGTAACTACCAATTCTCTTTCCAACATTCTTAGAAATATGCCAAGTGCATAACCGATGTTGTGTACCTGGAAAAACTTGCTCAATTGCTTTTTCCTTTGCTTTATCTTCATCTGTAAAAATAGTTTTTGGAGCTTTATTTCCCAACGATTCCAAAAATGACTCAAACAACCAAACAAATGACTCGGTAGTCTCATCCAATAAAAAGGCACATCCAAACATCACATTTCTCCAATGATGATTGACCCCCACTATAGGAGCGCAAATCAAATTATACTTGTTTGTATGGAATGTGGTATCAAAGCAAACAACATCACCCAAACAATCATAATCAAATTTTGATCTATTATCTCTCCAAAAGAAATTTGTCATTCGACTATATATTGGTCTAATTGCACTGAGTAGAAAAAATTAGGATCCTGACCTTGTTTGCGCTTAAAGTGATTGAGCAAACTCTGTCCATCCCCTGCTTCAAGCATTTAATTTTTCTTCCTTTGCAAAAAATTATGAACGTCTTTTTTAGTGAACCCAACATTCTCAGGACCGCCCATTTCATTTGCTAGGTAGAAGAATGATTTTGTTGGCGGTATACCAGCACCTAACATAGAAAGCATGACATTTCCATGAGCCTCCAATACTTTTCGGCCTGATTTTAGAAATTTTCTTTCTTCAGGCCTAGCAAGGTCATGATTATGCTCTAAATTGATATGAAAAATTGTCCATATTCTACGACAGTAAATACAATCATAGCCTTGCAACCGGTTCTTTTCTCTAACTTCTTATATCTTTTCTGTTCAAATGTATCTTGGTCTCTTGCAAACCCCTCTTTCGCACACATAAACTCTCGTAATCGAACATTACCTAATGCATCTCTTCTTATATGTCCTTTACGAATACTAAATCCTTTTCTCAAAGCATAATTATTGTATAGATTATAGGCTTCATCATCAGAATGTACTTGCATACCCGGCTTTAGTTCTCCATCTTCTCCAACAATCTCCTCCATCTCTTCATAATACAATTAAAGTCTGTCAAAAGGAAAAGCCAAATATATATTTAGTCAGCAAAATACAACAACATAATAAACACTTAATTAGATTTAATCAATAACTTGCTCCCATTGCAGACTATGATATTTCAACAACTTAAATAATCAAATTATGAGGTGAAGAAAGGGAAGAAAAGAAGAAAAAAAACATAGCACCTAGAAACATAACAATTATTCAGTCTGTCAAACTCATTCATACAAACACTCACAAACCTGGAAGAAGATTGCACACGTATTCAAATATATATATCCTCAAGGGAGGAAAAAGACCAGCTAGTAATCACACATAAGGATTAATCGCTGTAGAAGAAGGGGAAGAAAAAAACGAAGAACAACCCCAACAAGAGAAATCAATAAATATAAAGAAAATCATATGAAGAATATACACGGATGATGAGGTTTAGCTTACTTTGCACAAGAGAAAAAGTGATTTTTTTTTCTTAGAATGAAAATAGTAGGCTTTAGGTTCTTGCCAGGAGACGAACTCTCCCCCAAAACTAGAACAATAGAGTTTAGGAACTATAGCCATCGCTTTAATCTGACTGTCATAATAGTAGTAGCTAAAATTTGAGAGGAGGGAAGGATAAAATTTAACTGAAATTTTGGAGTCATTTTGGAGTTTCCTAGGCAGATGCCAGCATGGAAAAAAAATTGTAGAGGTGTCAAATTTGGAGCGGTTGGTTGAAGAAATGAGTTGGTATGGGCACCTAAGAATCTCTCCCTCCGTTGTTCATATTTATTGGACTGACGTTAGCCCCGTGTTCATTGGGCCAGCCAGATGTGGAAAAAGAAAGAAATATAAGGTGTCGGCAAGTTTAGAGATGAATCATTTGCTTAAGTACTTGATTTTCCGGATTAATCACCAAAATTAAATTCGATAAGTGTTATTGTAGCTATAGTGGTAAGCATTATCTTATATTAATTAATGTAGGCTCGAGTATTTGCAAAATGAAGTTCACAACCGTGAGTTGGGAGGTGTTGAGGTAATCGAATCGTTTTCAAAGCCTGTTGAAAACCTGAAATTCAATTATGTTAACACTACCACATTTTTTATTGCCCAACAGTTTATAATTAGTTGAGACTTTACAAAAGAGAAAAGAGGGACCGAAAAGATTGAATGATGAAAAGACATTCTACCTACCCGTGTCACGTGATAATTGTAACACAAAAATAGGCTAATGTTGATGATAGCACCACACCCATATTAATAATGGTTTATGTTTTAGATTCTAGAAATATTTAACACAATTCCAGTGAGTTATGAGGATATTTGGCACCAACTTAAATCCTCATTTGATAACATAGTACATAGTGGTCTTGGCGATCCATAAGTCTAGGATGATCGATCGATCACCTCTTTGCGACGTTATTTTTAAGATAATCAACAAATGCACCAATGTAGTGGTTTTGGTGCAGCTTGTGATCCCCAAAAACTGCAGCAGCTTTCCTCGCATTGCTTCTCAGGTGCTCTCCTTCATCTTCCACCATTGCTAGCCTCAGTGTTTTAGCTATTTCATCTCTACTAAGCGACCCGTCTTCGTTGCGCTTCACTTCGGCAGCCAGACCCTTCTCCACCAAAAGCCTTGCATTCAAAGGCTGATCAACAATGATGGGCAACAACACAAGGCAATGCCCAAATTGCAGAGTTTCAATCACAGAACCACATCCAGAGTGAAACAGAGATCCCCCAATTGATGGGTGCCCTAAAATTTCCATTTGAGGCACCCATCCAAAGCAAACAAGCCCTTTCTCGGATGTTCTGTCAACAAAACCTAAAGGCAGAAGATCATCAACTTCATCATCGTTAGCTGCATTGGGTTTTCTGACTCCCCAAATAAATGGCAATTCTGATAGATCCAGCCCATGAGCTATCTCATGAACTTGTTCTTTGCTCAGCTTACACTCACTCCCAAACCCCACAAACACCACTGACCTGGGGCTTTGTTTATAGAGCCAATCAAATATAAAACCATCAGGGCTCATTTCCGTTATTTCCCTTTTCCCAGGTTTCTCCGGAGGAAGCACACCAGTGGGAATCACTGGCTTTCCAGTAATTTTTTTGTACACTTCCAAGTAGTCTCCTTCAATCTCATTACAGGTACGAATTGCCAAAGCTTGACTTGCTGATATAACCTTGGCAAGCCTTGAAGCACCACTAATCCCAGTACTATTTTCCCCCCAAAACCCTTGAGGCACATAAACTGCTTCATACTCCTTGAATCCCACCAAAGAAGGAAAAGTGATCCATTCCGGTGGAGATGTCAAGCTTTGTGGTGATGGAAGAGCGTAGTTTCTGTTCACACCGGAGAGATTTTCCAGGGGCCCAAAGAATACACTGCTAGCTGCAGAGAAAGCAGAGAAGTAGACTAGTGGAACACCATACTCTTTGGCAATGTCCACCACCCAATAAGCAGCGAAATCGGGTACTATACAGTCAGGCATTTGATCTGCAATGAATTGCTTGATGGGTTTCTGGAGAAGATCATATGCGATCTGTAAGTTGTCGATTTTTTTGAAGGGCACATCGACAGTGGCCTCGGCTCCTTCAGGCAAGAAGTCAGGTGCCAAACGAGGAAATGGAATGGGGACTAGGTGTATGAAAGGTTGTATTTCAGGAGAGATTTTGGGGAGCCTTTGAATGTTTCTTGGGGTTGCTATGTAGGAGACATGAACTTTGGCTTTGGCCAAGGCTATGGAGAGTTGAAAGAAGGGCATCATATGGCCAAAGGCAGACCATGGGAGCATTACAACATGAAGCTCTTTTGCCATTATTGTTATGTTTTGCTGGAATGAGCTTGCTCATACGATAAGACAATCTGTGTAGAGTGGGGTTTGTGGCTGAGCCTTTATAGGATAGAAGGTAACTGTTTTTGCTGTGCGTTATAGCAATATTTATTGAGTCTGTTCTTCAAGGTACGTAGATGTGGCCTTCTAGGTATGAACTTCAATTAATGGATTGAGTCCAAGCTAATAAATTAAATGTGGTGCTTATTTGCTTAATGAATGTACGTACAATTTTTTTTAGAGTGAAATTTGAAAAGCAATGCAGTGCACCGATATACATTTGTATAAACAGGAGTAAATGGACAGCCCAATAACATTGAGTGCACTATTTTTGTTATTTAAAAAAATGTTGACTACAAATATTAAGGATGAGTCACCTAATAGGTGCTGAGTCATTTGCACTGGCGGTGCATAAAAGAATTTTGAGTGAAATTTACACTTTGTTTTTACAATCAACACTTTTTTCTCTTTTAAAATGAAATTACAAAAAAAAAGTTTAAGATACTAAAGAAAAAAAAACGTGTAATGTAAAATGAGGAGTGTGAATTGCACCCCTCTCAATTTTTTTTTTTTTAACAAAGGATGAGCAGAACTTGCCCATACCCCCATTGAAATTTATCAAGGATGTGAACAATATATTCAATGGGGAGGCCAGATACATGAAACCTAACTCTTTTAAAAAGAAGAATTGGAGTAACAGAACTGATACGCCCGGTGAGATTGTGAGACTGACATTTGATTTGGTCTTACTAGTCAATGAGTATTAATAAATGAACAAATAACCAACTCTACGAGAAAGAACCAACACTACCTGTCACGCCCCGAATTTTAGAATAAAATTCAAAATCCGAAACATGAAAATTACCACAACTCAAATTAATCATCCTGAAAATTTCTTTTCTTAACAACCTCACCACACGAAATAAAATCAAAACCGAATTTGTCTTGGTTAATTATTACAACACAAATATGCAATAATTTGTAAAGCTCTAAATGAGCATACACACCTCACAGCTCAAGAAATAAAATGTAACTGCTGTAACACCTAAGCAGCTCAGTCACCTCCCTGGTTATCCTGACCTGCAGGAATATCCGCTACACTATTTAAATAGTGTACCGGGATTGCAACAATACAAAACCCGGTAAGCTTATGAAAGCTCGTATGAGTAAAAGAAAGAACTGTTACTTAATTTAATCACATTTATTTCTACCTAAGTCAACATGCAACGATTCTACAACTACAAAAACCAACAATCACAATAAATCAACTACTCAACACCAACCCTTACTCACATCTTTCTCCACAATACCCCATCATCGTATTTATAAAAATACGGTATTCGACAGACTAGAGCTCTAACTGAATCGTAGCCCGTCACCTGGCCTAGGTTATGGCATCCGACATATTTATCTTTATCGTATTTCATCAATATGTATACTTATATACATATTTAGAACGTCCGATAATTGTACATACTCAACCAATCGTATCCCATCATCCACTTTGGATTAGAGCGTCCGATTACCCCATACTGGTCACTACGTTGACCTTAAATCCACAATACGCACAATCGTATGTTTTCACATAATTACATCAACTCAATCAACATATATGATATTATCATGAATTTAAAACATTTGAATATAATCCAAATCATCATTCTATCTCAATCATATCGTCACTAAAATAACACCAATCAATATATATATTCCAATTAAATATATATATATATATATATATATATACGTAATAATCCACTCAGGAATGACCACTAATACCATCTATAGTTCACACAAGAAAATCGTGAAATTCATTTGTATAATTAAAATTCATTTTACTTACCTATGGACCGTAGTGATCAAGTCCATGTGATTAAAAACAAATATTTAGTCCATAAATATTTTCCACACAATTACCAAAAATAAATAAATTTAAAACGCTCGGTTCGTAATATGAACCATGTGAGTTTTACTCACCTCGAAATTCCCGCTGCGTCTTTAATAAATATAACTCACAATAATCCAAATGCTCGTCAACTCAAGCCGTCAAGTACCTCATCAAGTACGGTCTTTACTTAGCAACGAAGCATGAAATAAACCTAAATGATGATCCAACGGTCGGATTTCAAACTAACGATAATCCAACGGTTGGATTCTAAAATAAGGACAATCCGACGGGCGGATTGAATTTAAATGATGATCCAACGGTTAGATCCTCACGGATTACCCTTGGAAACATCCTATCAAAATTATACGAAAATCCGATGAACGGATCTTCACTAATTGCCTCCCGAATCACTATTTTACAATTATACGAAGATCCAACGGTTGGTTCTTCACCCGTGACCACACAAAGTCATCGGGACAGTCATATGAACATCATATTAAAATTTGAAGTAAAACCGATGGTCTGATCTTCGTAAATCTCAAACCGAAGGTAAATTGTAAAACCGTAAATAGTAACGTCAAAACAGAAATTGACTATTTATCAAATTTTTCTAACATGACCAAGTTATATCTCAAAACGCTCGTATGGATGCATAGATCATCGTCCAGATAATAAAAACTCAAAATTCGGTCCGATGCGCCTCCACACGCGGCAGTTAGACGGTGGTCAACGCGCGGTCAACGCCGGTCAACCACCTCCGATGCAAAAGTCCTCAACTACAAACTTCTTCAAAATGAAATTGTGAACAACTTTAATACCTGACTATTTCGGAGATGAGGTCTAGATCGTCCTAGATCGGGCTTTGAAGTTGGATTAATCTCGGTCCTCTGATCAGTCTCCAGATCGAATCAGGGACGTCGAAATCTTCAACTCTTGATCTACCACTCTACACTCAAAATCGTGATGCAAGCCATATATGGGGATGATCAGAAGGAAGAGCACGTCACGAAAATGGGGAGGATCGGCCCGTGCACCACCGGAAAAATGGTTTTCCGGCCGGGTCGGGTTTTAGCTTCGGAAAGTGATTCCGATCCAAGTCTAGGGGCGACGACGGGGATCGACCGAGCAGCTCGAGGCTCACTCGTGGAGGGCCGGGTCGGCGACGGCGGAGGCTTGTGGCGGCCTGCGGCGTCGGGTCGGGTCGAAGCCGGGTCGGCCTAGGGTTTGGCCACAGTCGCGCGAGAGAGAGAGAGAGAGAGAGAGAGAGAGAGAGAGAGAGAGAGAGAGAGAGAGAGAGAGAGAGAGAGAGAGAGAGGGCTTTTGTGCAAAAAATGAGTTTTTTCGTCCTTAATGACAAACCCAGTTTTTTTTCCACTATTTATAGAAAAAATCAGATTTTCAAATATTCATAACTTATTCATACGAACTCCGAATAATACGTTCCACATATGCACGGACTCGTATCGACGAGCTCTACAACTTCCATGAAGCAAGTTTTCCCAAATTTTGAATGTATAAAAAGTCGATTTTCACCACCCCCTAAATAACGTTCGTTTTCGAAAATAAAATCATTCGGAACCAATTTTCTCAACCCACGACAATCCAAATAATCCCAAATATCACAATTGAATTAATATAACAATTATTGAATTACATAAATTCAAGCATGTTCGTCCACAAAAAGCTGAGGATATCTCTTCCTCATGTCAGACTCCAATTCCCATGATGCATCACCCTCGTCATGATGACTCCACAACACCTTCACAAGGTCAACCTCCTTCCTACGAAGCTTCTTCGTAGACCTATCCATGATACGAACAGGTTCAACTACAAACGTCACATCAGTGTTTACTTCAATCACTCCATGATCAATCACGTGAGACTCATCTCGAACATACTTCCTGAGCATAGACACATGAAAGACATCGTATAGACCCGACATGCTAACAGGTAAAGCAAGTCGATATGCCAAATTTCCAACCCTTTCCAGAATCTCAAAGGGTCCAACATACCTCGGTGCGAGTTTTCCCTTCTTGCCAAATCTCAACGCACATTTCATGGGTGAGACCTTCAAGAACACATGGTCGCCTGTCTCAAACTCTAAAGGTCTCCTCTTCAAGTCAGCATAACTCTTCTGTCTACTCTGAGCGGTTCGGATTCTGTCCCGAATAGTGGTGACCTTCTCTGTAGTCTCATGTACAATCTCAGGACCGATGAGCCCTTTATCCCCTGCTTCCGCCCAACAGATAGGAGTCCTACATGGTCTACCATAAAGAGCCTCATATGGAGCCATACCGATACTAGAGTGATAGCTGTTGTTGTAGGCAAACTCTACCAATGGCAGATGATCCGCCCAACTACCCTTAAAAATCTAGAACACAAGCTCTGAGCATGTCCTCCATCACCTGATTCACTCTCTCGGTCTGTCCATCTATTTGTGGGTGAAATGCAGTGCTCATAGCAAGCGACATACCAAATGCCTTATGGAACCTACGCCAGAGGCACTCCATGAAACGAGCATCACGATTAGAGACAATCGTCACAGGCACTCCATGAAGCCTCACTATCTCGTTCACGTACAACTTACACAACGCATCCCCTAAGTACGTTTTTGCCACCGGAAGGAAGTGTGCTGATTTAGTCAACCGGTTAACAATCACCCAAATCGAATCATAACTTTCCCTGGACCTAGGCAATCAAGTCACAAAGTCCATAGAGATATCTTCCCATTTCCAAACAGGAATCGATAAGGGGTTCAACATTCCTGCTGGTCTCTGATGCTCTGCCTTCACCTGTTGACAGGTAAGACACTTCGACACGTGTTCCACCACATCCCTCTTCATACCATACCACCAAAACTGCATTCGTAGATCCATATACATTTTTGTACCTCCTGGATGTATAGTATATAGAGACCTATGTGCTTCCCGCATGATCTCCTCTCGGAGGTTATCAACACTCGGTACATACAATCTCCCTCGAAATCTCAACCCTCCATCAGCCCCAATCATCCACTCGGAAGGACCCTCCACATCCGGGTCAATAGTCATCTCAGCAATCCTTGCCTGAGCAAACTCATCATGTGTCTGACCCTGAATGATCCTGGAGATCAAGGTGGGCTGTAAGGTGATACTACCGAGAAAGATTCCCTGTCCTGCTCCTACGAGCATAAGGTCAAACTCAGATGCAGCTTCTAACATGCGCCACTCTCGCACCATAATTGATGCCATGATTACCCGCGGTTTCCTACTCAAAGTATCCGCCACCACATTCGTCTTTCCGGGATGATACTCCAAGGTGAAATCATAGTCCTTAATGAGCTCCATCCATCTTCTCTACCTCATGTTCAATTCCTTCTGGGAGAATAGATACTTCAAACTCTTGTGATCGGAAAAGAGTTCAAATTTCTCACCATAAAGATAATGTCTCCAAATCTTCAAGGCAAACACCACTGCTGCTAGCTCTAGATCATGAGTGGGGTAATTCCGCTCATGTACCTTCAACTGTCTAGAACCATAAGCAACGCCACTACCATTCTGCATCAAAACACACCCCAAACCCTGATGAGATGCATCGCTGTAAATGACCAATCCACTACCACTAGTAGGAATAGTCAACACCGGAGCTTTAGTCAATCTAGTCTTCAGCTCATTGAAAGCCTTCTCACACTCATCCGACCATACGAACTGAGTGTCTTTCCTGGTCAATTTGGTCAAAACCGAAGCAATACCAAAACCCTTCAATGAAGCGCCTGTAATACCCGGCCAGTCCAAGGAAGCTACGGATTTCTGTAACCGTAGGAGGGCGACTCCAACTCATCACTGCTTCAACCTTCGAAGGATCCACAGAAACTCCATCCTTCGAGACCACATGACCAAGGAACTTGACTTCACTCTGCCAGAAATCGCACTTCTCGAACTTGGCAAATAGTTTCTGCTCTCTCAACGTCTGCAGCACTATCCGCAGATGCTTCTCATGCTCAGCTGACGACCTTGAATAAATCAAGATGTCGTCAACGAACACTACCACAAACTGTTCCAAGTAAGGACTGAACGTACGGTTCATCAAGTCCATAAATGCTGCGGGGGCATTCGTGAGACCAAAAGGCATGACAAGAAACTCAAAATGTTCATACCTGGTCCTGAACGCCGTCTTTGGGATATCTTCCTCCTTCACCCTCAACTGGTGATATCCAGACCTCAAGTCAATCTTCGAGAACACAGTTGCTTCTCTAAGCTGATCGAACAAGTCATCAATCCTAGGTAAAGGGTACCTATTCTTGATGGTCACCTTGTTCAACTGTCGATAATCCACACATAAACGAAGTGAACTATCCTTCTTCTTCACGAACAACACTGGTGCACCCCAAGGAGACACACTTGCCTGAATGAACCCTTGTGCAAGTAAGCCCTCAATCTGAACCTTCAACTCCTGAAGTTCAGCTGGAGCCATTCGATAGGGTGCTTTTGACACATGTGAAGTACCTGGTATCACATCAATGGAGAAGCCCTAAAGTAAGCCCTCAATCTGAACCTTCAACTCCTGAAGTTCAGCTGGAGCCATTCGATAGGGTGCTTTTGACACAGGTGAAGTACCTGGTATCACATCAATGGAGAAGTCCATTACCCTTTTCGGAGGTAACCCAGGGATCTCCTGAAACACGTCCGCATACTCTGAAACTATAGGAATCCCTGTAATCTTTGAAGTACTACTCCCGGATTCAATATGGGCCAAAATCCCTGTCCTTATGGCGATGTCAGACTTCAGACAACGGTAATGAAATACCGGTTGTCCCGGAACATGGAAGGACACAATCATCCTAAAGCAATCAATAACCGCATGATTCGGGCTCAACCAATCCATACCCAAAATCACATCATACGTGTGATCCGGAGTCACAATCAAAGATGCAGAGAACTCTCTGCCACCAATCCCAATAGAGCAATCATCACAAAACATACTAAGCTCAAGAGACACCCCGAGAGGTGATGTAACACACAATGATCTAGTCAGAGGCATAGCAATCAAACCCAATACATCCACAACCGAACTAGATATCAAAGAGTGTGAGGCCCCCGTATCAAACAGTACTCTAGCAAGATAGTGATAAACAGATAAGGTACCTTCCACTCCCATGCCTGTCTGACCGATGGCAAAGACTCTAGCAGGTGCAGGTGGTAGCTGCCTCTGCTGGTTACCCTGCACTCTACCCTGATTCCGGGGACACTCCCTGGCCTGATGCCCTGTCTGTCCACAGCTGTAGCATATCCTACTCCGAGGTTTCGTGCACGCACGAGAGATGTGGCCCTGCTCGCCACAGTTAAAGCACTTCACCGGAGCTGCTGGTGCTATCTGCCAAATAGGCATAGCCTGAACAGGAGGAGCTACTGCCGTCCTAGCTGGAGCCTGATGCTGAAACTGAGTTCTCTGTCTCTTCCAGAACCCACCCCTGAAGTCTCTAGCTCTACTGCTTCCTGCTATGGCCTTTCCCTTGCCCTGGAAATCTCTCTCACCAGACTCCTTCTCTTTACGAATCAGATTTTGCTGCTCAATGATCTGTGCCTTAGCCAAGATCTCTCTCTTGGTCTTCAGCTCCAAGATGGCCACATCACGCTCAATCGAAGGACTCAACCCTCTCTGAAACTTCTTAGCCAAGTCTTCATCTTCCATCTATCTCACATACTTGTACAGTCGGGAGAACTCCGCATCATACTCGATTTCGGTCATCTTCCTCTGTACCAGTGCAAGGAACTCTCGTTCCAACCTCTCCTTCACTGCTGGTGGAAAGTACTTCTCCCTGAACAGTCTCTTGAAGCCGTACCATGTCAAGGTAGACACCTCTATGCTCCTCTGTGTGACATTCCACCACACCCTAGCCTCATCATTTAGCATGAAAGCGGCTAGCTTCCTCTTGTCAGTCTCAGTGCAATCCAGCAGATCAAAATAAGTCTACAAATCTTCTATCCATCGATCCGCCACCATGTAATCAGTGCATCCTCCAAACTTGGTTGCTCCCAAGCGAGTAATTTCCCTTGCCAGCATCAGCAAGCGGGCAGGATTATCAACCACGGCCACAGGGAGGAATAGGCTGATCCTCATAAGGTGCCTCTACCTCCGTCTCGGATGCTTCTTCGACCGGAGGGGCCCTACCCCTTCCTCGACCTCTACCCCTGCCACGAGGTCTGCCTCGACCTCTGGCTTCGTTTCCCTCAATCTCCATTACCTAATAAGCATGATATACTTGATTAATACATGCATAACACTTAAACAATAAATAAGTCACATGCAAGTCCATATTAACCAAGTACTAAGCATACAAAACAACGCCTAACGTTCTTAAGACATGCTAATGTTCCTAGCCAACCTAACGCTCTCACATACCCAATGACATTGTCAATACCGAAGAGCACACGATGGGGATCCACTGCAGACGGGCCATCACTCGGTAAGTATTGACATATCACCAAATATGTACCTTACGCTCTGATACCAAACTGTCACGCCCCGAATTTTAGAATAAAATTCAAAATCCGAAACATGAAAATTACCACAACTCAAATTAATCATCCTGAAAATTTCTTTCTTAACAACCTCACCACATGAAATAAAATCAAAACCGAATTTGTCTCGGTTAATTATTGCAACACAAATATGCAATAATTTGTAAAGCTCTAAATGAGCATACACACCTCACAGCTCAAGAAATAAAATGTAACTGCTGTAACACCTAAGCAGCTTAGTCACCTCCCTGGTTATCCTGACCTGCAGGAATATCCGCTACACCATTTGAATAGTGTACCGGGATTGCAACAATACAAAACCCGGTAAGCTTATGAAAGCTCGTATGAGTAAAAGAAAGAACTGTTACTTAATTTAATCACATTTATTTCTACCTAAGTCAACATGCAACGATTCTACAACTACAAAAACCAACAATCACAATAAATCAACTACTCAACACCAACCCTTACTCACATCTTTCTCCACAATACCCCATCATCGTATTTATAAAAATACGGTATTCGACAGACTAGAGCTCTAACTGAATTGTAGCCCGTCACCTGACCTAGGTTATGGCATCTGACATATTTATCTTTATCGTATTTCATCAATATGTATACTTATATACATATTTAGAACGTCGATAATTGTACATATTCAACCAATCGTATCCCATCATCCACCTTGGATTAGAGCGTCCGATTACCCCATACTGGTCACTACGTTGACCCTAAATCCACAATACGTACAATCGTATGTTTTCACATAATTACATCAACTCAATCAACATATATGATATTATCATGAATTTAAAGCATTTGAATATAATCCAAATCATCATTCTATCTCAATCATATCGTCACTAAAATCACACCAATCAATATATATATTCCACGTAAATATATATATATATACGTAATCATCCACTCAGGAATGATCACTAATACCATCTATAGTTCACACAAGAAAATCGTGAAATTCATTTATATAATTAAAATTCATTTTACTTACCTATGGACCGTAATGATCAAGTCCATGTGATTAAAAACAAATATTTAATCCATAAATATTTTCCACACAATTACCAAAAATAAATAAATTTAAAACGCTCGGTTCGTAATATGAACCACGTGAGTTTTACTCACCTCGAAATTCTCGCTGCATCTTCAATAAATATAACTCACAATAATCCAAATGCTCGTCAATTCAAGCCGTCAAGTACCTAATCAAGTACGGTCTTTACTTAGCAACGAAGCATGAAATAAACCTAAATGATGATCCAACGGTCGAATTTCAAACTAACGACAATCCAACGGTCGGATTCTGAAATAAGGACAATCCGACGGGCGGATTGAATTTAAATGATGATCCAACGGTTAGATCCTCACGGATTGCCCTTGGAAACATCCTATCAAAATTATACGAAAATCCGATGAACAGATCTTCACTAATTGCCTCCCGAATCACTATTTTACAATTATACGAAGATCCAACGGTCGGATCTTCGACTGTGACCGCATAAAGTCATCGGGACAGTCATATGAACATCATATTAAAATTTGAAGTAAAACAGATGGTCTGATCTTCGTAAATCTCAAACCGAAGGTAAATTGTAAAACCGTAAATAGTAATGTCAAAACAGAAATTGACTATTTATCAACTTTTTCTAACATGACCAAGTTATATCTCAAAACGCTCGTATGGATGCATAGATCATCGTCCAGATAATAAAAACTTAAAATTCTGTCCGACGCGCCGCCACACGCGGCAGTCAGACGGTGGTCAACCCGCGCGGTCAACGCCGGTCAACCACCTCCGATGCAAAAGTCGTCAACTACAAACTTCTTCAAAATGAAATTGTGAACAACTTTAATACCTGACTTTTTCGGAGATGAGATCTAGATCGTCCTAGATCGGGCTTTGAAGTTGGATTAATCTCGGCTCTTTGATCAGTCTCCAGATCGAATCAGGGACGTCGAAATCTTCAACTCTTAATCTACCACTCTATACTCAAAATCGTGATGCAAGCCATATATGGGGATGATCAGAAGGAAGAGCACGTCACGAAAATGGGGAGGATCGGCCCGTGCACCACCGGAAAAATGGTTTTCCGACGGGTTCGGGTTTTAGCTTCAGAAAGTGATTCCGATCCAAGCCTAGGGACGACGGCTGGGTGAGGCGACGGCGGGGATCGACCGAGTAGCTCGAGGCGCAAGCGTGGAGGGCCGGGTCGGCGACGGCGGAGGCTTGTGGCGGCTTGCGGCGTCGGGTCAGGTCGAAGCCGGGTCGGCCGAGGGTTTGGCCACAGTCGCGCGCGCGAGAGAGAGAGAGAGAGAGAGAGAGAGAGAGAGAGAGAGAGAGAGAGAGAGAGAGAGAGAGAGAGAGAGAGAGAGAGAGAGAGAGAGAGAGAAGGGCTTTTGTGCAAAAAATGAGTTTTTTCGTCCATAATGACAAACTCAGATTTTTTTCACTATTTATAGAAAAAAAATCCGATTTTCAAATATTCATAACTTATTCATACGAACTCCGAATAATACGTTCCATATATGTACGGACTCGTATCGACGAGCTCTACAACTTCCATGAAGGAAGTTTTCCCAAATTTTGAACGTATAAAAAGTCGATTTTCACCACCCCCTAAATAACGTTCGTTTTCGAAAATAAAATCATTCGGAACCAATTTTCTCAACCCACGACAATCCAAATAATCCCAAATATCACAATTCAATTAATATAACAATTATTGAATTACATAAATTTATTGTATGAAAATCTGGGTCTTCACACTACCAAAATTCAATTAAATACAATAGGTGAGGAAACTTGTATCCGACTCAAGGGAGGTGAGGAAAGCACAAGATCCGAACTATTTCCATAGACAAGTACACTACTCTACTCCATAATCATCAGAGAAATACTCATTAGTAATGTTTTAAAATGTTGAGGCGTTGCTCGAGGCGTTTTCGGAAGAGTCTTAGTAAGGCATAAGCCTTGACGTGTTAGGCGTTAGCCTTACGGTATAAAAAATCAATACTTATTTAGTTATAATTCTTATATATAGAACATTAAGAGTAGACAAAAAAACATTATTAATTGTCCTTCATTCATAATAAGTAGAATACTAGAACCATATAATTCAACAAAATTACCAAACCATAAAATGAAATTAAAGATTTGAAGTTGAAATTTCAAATGATGTCGTTTTGAGTTTTGAAAAAAAAAAAAAAAAAATTTGCTAGGCTTGCGCCTTTTACGCTTTTTACTTCTTGTTTTGCGCTTTTTGCGCCTCATCGCCTTGACATCAAAACTGACTCATTTTAAGGTGAGTCTTATACATTTTGAGTCTCAAGACACGCCTGAGGCATGTTTTTTAATACATTACTCGTTAGAATATTTATTTAGATAATTTAAGATCTTGATAAGTAATTTTCAAACTAGTGAGGATCTGCACGTGGATGATTCTAGAGCGTTGATTACACTGGTAATGGATCGACCAGTAGGGAATGATTGCTGGCTCTTAGTATTCAACCGCTGGTTTTGTTACTTGATCCCTGCTAGGCTAACGACAATGTTATGGATCACACGATTTTGGATCTTATTGCTGCCAACCGGCCAATCCATCTTCTTTATCAAATAGATAACTTCTTCTAATCGTTGCATGTGAAGTGATAGGGGATGGCAGGATATGATGCAAATTTATCTTAGTCTCTTCTCGATGGTTATAAGTTATAACATTAGAAGACATAACAAGTTTTGGTATTATGTCTCTCCAATTTGCATTAGTGTTTCAATCTATATTAGAGTCGTTTTGATGCACATTAGTGTATGAATAATTGGAATCACCAATTAGTCACTAATATGACTAGTTTTGAGAAGTAGTAAATAAGTTCAAGATTGATACGTCTATGGAGAAGGGTTCCCTCACTACTGGAGTTAAACACTTTAACCCAAGGGCCATTCCTAGGTACTTTTCAACAGTATATTATTTCTATTTTTGAAACGATTTCTCAATACTTTAATGTTTTAATATATTTATACCATTTAACTAAATTTTAACCCAGTTTTTCACGCTCCCTCACTACTTGACTCTCTCTAAGAGCTTTTCAAATTCTAATATGGCTTTTCAACTTCTAGTTTGTTACTTGACCTTTCATGCATTCTATCATTACTTGTTTATCCACCTATATTCTATTAAAAGTATTATGGATAACACAATTTTTGGCTGTTGTCGCTAACCGGTCAGCAGTCCATCTTCTTTCCGCTTCGATCTTTCCAAACAAACAAGTTCCTTGAACTCTTTAATCCATGTATAATGAGGATGTCATGGTCCATTCCAATATGATGCAAATTTTATGTTTCTACATGTAATACTTTTAGATTCTTATTCAAGTAAGAGTATTGTTGCGGATGAGTGAGACATAGTTGAAGAGCGCATTGACACTTTAGTTGGTTGGCACTGATAGTGTGGATTCTGTTTTGGTACAATATAATGTTCATCAAACTGAGTTTTGTTGGGGTGACTTAGAAAATGAAAAATAGATCATCGATCATATCTATGCATGCTTAATTAGGTTGAGATAAATTTCTGAGTTGCTGATTTGATAAGGGTGAAGTAACTCTGAAAGATGAGAATCTTCTTAAGTCTCTCTCAAAGTCTCAGAATAGATAATTGAAGACCAACAATTAATGTTCATGAGACTCTTACCCTGCATGCAACCGGATGCCTGTTGTGCATCTTAATCTTTAATTCAAATGGCTTTGCTTAATTTTATTTATGCTTTGGTTGCCTTTTGGTTTTGTTGTTTCTTCTAAGGGTCTTGGATTTATATCCTCAATCTCCAAGGTGTTATCTTTTCTAATATATTTCTCTTGAAAAAAAAAAAATTAGACATAAGAAGTCCAATGATAAATCATGTGACTCTCAATTTTGATTTATTTTTGCATTCCCCATTCGATTCCTTTCAATAATTTACACAACTGAATAATTGGAACCACCAACTAGGCACGAACGTTAGTAGTTTTAAACGAAATAAAGATGCTCAAGATTCTTGGCTAAAAAAAAAGAAAAAAAAAGATGCTCAGGATTGATAGCTCGTTGGACTTTGACTCTGGTTGGTGATTCATTAGAGGACAATACAATATTGTTTCAATCCTCAAACAACAGCTACACTGAAGCTAACACAGCAGCTTAGCAGCAACTAGCAAGTGTGTTACTGATATAGTTAATTGGTCGATTCAAACAATGTTGAAATGATGCTGACTATTAATTATGTTGACCATGCTTAATTCGCTCAAGTTTTGCTCTTTTAGGTCGACTTAAAATAAGAGAATTTAATATAGGAGTACAAAGATGAGCCAGCATTTATATATTTAGTGATCCCACGATTAGGTATAGAAATATCTAATGTAGGGTTTAGAATTGATAAGTACACGTTCTAAATCTATGCATTTCAGTATAACAAAAAAATTCCATATCTTGCAGGTCAGGTTCAACTTTATTGTTTCTTTAAAGGGTTAAATATTGTTTACTCCTTGTATTTTTGCTCAAAAAACACTTCAGTCCCTGACCTTCTAATTTCACATGTTTAGTCCATGTACTTCAAAATTTCAGACCAATAGGTCATTGCCGTCTAAAAGTCGCGGTGAAATGTCTATTATGTCCTCAGTTCTTTTTTTAATTAATTAATTATTTTATTTTATTTGGAAAAGGAATTTTTTTTCCCTTTCTTTCTTTCTGTTTTTTTTTATTTTTTTTCTGTTTTTTTTCTTTCTTTCTTTCTGTTTGAAAAAAAAAAGAATAAATAAAATAAAGAAAAAATAATTTTTTTTTTTTAAAGAAATGAATAAATTTATTATATAAAAAAAAAAAGAACTGAGGGCATAATAGACATTTCACCGTGACTTTTAGACGACATGGATCTATTGGTCTGAAATTTTGAAGTGCAGGGACTAAATGTGTGAAATTAGAAGGTCAGGGACTGAAGTGTTTTATGGTCAAAAGCTTAATGACTAAATAGTATTTAACCCTTCTTTAAAATAGTGGTTACTGGCCGGCCTTTGGAAACTTTCACTGGTATTAAGGACTTTCTTTGGAAAGAACATAGTTAGGGTCACTGACGATAGACTTATACTTAATTTGGAAGGCAGAGGACACAAATATTCGGTACACGTGCGCGCTCACTCGCGCGCGCGCCCACACACACACACACACACACACATATATATATATATATATATATATATGTTCAATATTAAATTAACATGGCAGGATTGTGTATCAGATCAATTAAAATTTAATGCTAATATGCCATTTTCTCTGGAACAATAAGGCCGATCTATAGGAGCAGATGAACCAGCTGCAAGGAGTAGAACACCAGCAAATCTGGTGTTTAATTAGTTGGTCGAGTTTGCTTCAGCTAGCTATGGCTCAATTATTAAATGGATGCACTAGGAATTTGGATTTTTGATGGACACGTACATCAGATAGTGTTTTCAGATAGTATGTATTTTCTCTTGGAAAACTTTAATTTACTAGAAAATGTGAATTCATATAATGCACAACATACACTAAAGATGTAACATCCCGAACCAAAATTTACCAATTTACGAGTCTTTTGATAGGTAAACGACAATTACATTATCTTTTCTGCTCCATTTCGATCTTTTAGGGGGCCATAAAAGTTGACTTTTTGTTTGGGTCAAAATTTGAGAAAACTTTCTGCATGAAAGTCGTAGAGAACGTTAAATCGAGCGCGTGCATACTTGGTTCATAAAAATCGGAGTTCGTATGAGAAAGTTATAAGGAAAATACTAAAATTACTTTTGATAGTAAGTAGTATAAATTCGAATTTTTACTATTACACGGTAAATTCTTTTTTTTCTCTTTTTCTTCTCTCTCCTTCCCGCGCTCTCTCTCCCCGTGCTCTCTCTCTTCTGTAACTCTATCTCTCCCTCCTGCAACTCCCTCTTTCTCCGCCTCCAGGCCACCTGACAGCGGGCGACCGGCATCGTTGGCTTTGTCTCCTCCCACTCTCGACGCCTACGGTGATATCTCAAGAAAATTTGGCCAGAAAATGGAGAACCAAGGCTAAGAATTTTACTGTAGTAATTGATCGTTGATCTCAATTCCGGCCACCTCCAGTGACAAAGCCAGGCTTTTTAGAAGCGTCTTGAGGCGTACTTGAAGATCCCCAAATATCTTGAAGTGATTTGCACCGTGGAGGAAGAAAGCATAATTGGAATATTTTGGGTTCAATCTTTCCCTTAATTGTTGAGGTTCTTCTAGTCCTTTTCTCGATTTGTCGTAGTTGGAAAAATTGATCACATAGGAGAGAGGAAGCTGCTGTAAAAATTTTAGGGTCATCGGAGGTGGTGGCCGTGGCGCCGCGCTGCCACTGTGGGCGGCACATGGCGGCGCGTGGGATGGTATAAAATTCCAATTTTTAGGCCATTAAATCATATAATTGTTGTATAGCTTGTATATGAAGTTTGGTGAAAATCGGAGAAGTTTAGAATCAATTTTGAATTATCCAAAATTAGGATTTCGATTTATGATCTACGAGAATCCGACCGTCGGATTTCTCTCGAATTCATCCTTGAAATTGCAAATCGACGAATATAATTTATCGGTGAAGTTTGGATTAAATCCGAGGAGAATTGAAGGATTTATCCATAAGTTTACGTATAGAAATTTATAGTTTATAGTTAATGTTAATTATCTTCGGAATTAATTAGTTGTTTACGAATAATATTTTCTTACATGACGTGAGGAGTCTCCGTTGGAGGAGAGTTCTTACCAACGGCAAGTTTAGCCGTATACTGTGAGTGGACTTTTGTTTTAAATAATGATGCATGCATTTATTTTGAAATTATTGATTTATTTAATTAACGTTTTATTTAGCGAGCATAATATTTTGTCTTGGATTATAATTTTGGTATTGGTTTTTTCCATATAAATTTCAGATATAAACTTATTATGCTCGAATTTGGATTTATGATTTGTTTTTGAGAATATGAATTGATTTCAGAGATTAATTATGATTTATCTCGATTATGATTTGAGAAATGGATTTGTGATACTATTTTTTTTGGATATTGAGCTTTCGATATTTATCTCCGATATATGATTATTATTTGAAAATGTGATTTATGTGATTTTCGACGAATTATTTTCTGAGGTGATTTCTGTAATTCAATATTATATTTTATTCGTCGATTTTGAGATTCTGGAATATTATCATAGATGAGATTTTCGTGGAAATTATTTACACTTATTATTCTCGCCGACTTGTTTATGAATTTAAGAATATTTTGACATGCGGGGCCATGTCATTGGAATATACGTATTTTTTTTTCGCGAGGAATTGGGGAAGCTTTATGGATTTACAAGTTTTTGGATTATTTTCCTTCATCATACTTGAGTTGGTTATTGTGTCTCCTTCCCACTTACTTTGTGTTTGTGGGTGAAGTCGAGGTGATTTATTCTCCTCCTCACGTGAGAGTAGTAGAGGTTGTTATTTCTCCTCCTCACATAATTTATATGTGAGGGAGTCGAGGGTAGAGCTTGAGGGGCTCTGTTATGTTATACTCGTATGGTGATAATCGTTTTCCCCCGTATGATATTGTTATTTTGACTCTAACCAGCGAGGCTGGTGGATTTTCTAGAATTTTTATTGTGGCGAGAAATATATTTTATAAATGTGACATGCATTGAAATTTTTGTAAATATTTCAAATTATGGGAAAGTATTAAAGTTTCGTTCAATTAAATTATATTGTTAATTATTTTTTTCCACTCACTCTAATGTGTTTTTAAATTAATTTCCCCTGGGCCCTTTGTTTTCAAATGGCCAGTTTGCAGGCGATGTTAGTCGAGATCGGGCGTACATGGAGTTGAGGCATAGCTAGCACTACTTCCGCATTGTAGGATATATCGATCCTTATCCTCTTTTCATTTGTTTTAGAATTGCTCTGATAACTTATGAGAATTGTTTATTATGGAAATGGAGTTGTTGGTTTTTGGGGAGCATGATGGCTTCAGAAGTATAAGGACGGTATGCTAAAGTGTAATTTGAATTCTTTGCAGATTAGGGTTGTTCATTTTTTGGGAAAGTTCTGTTGAATTTTCTCGAAAAGTTGATCCCGCAGGACCACCTGGAATTTCAGGGGAAAATTTCAGGGCGGGTCTTGTCAGTTGGTATCAGAGCATTAGGTCGTCAGATTCTGTGACTTGTTACCTTGTATGCTTGATGTTACTCAGTACCTCTCGAGTGATGGCCCGACTGCAGCGGTTCCCCATCATATACTCTTTGGTGCTCATGTACTGATCAAGTGTGTAAGGTATATGCCAAGTTGGTTTTCCTTCAAGTGTTATGCCTCATGTACGCCGACCTCATAAGATTTCATTGCATATCAGATCGTTTACCTGACTTCCACATTTTTTCTAGTGATGGTAGAGTAAGAGTACTCTACATGGTTGAGTTGTACTATGAAATGTAATTCGAGGAAATCTTGTGATTATTTCTTCTTCGATGCCAATAAGGCTGGGTTTAAGGTATAAGACCGCCATTTGAATTTATCTTTGGGGGTTAGAGATGAGCAACCATAGGGTTATGCTATCTCTAGATACTATAATTGTTTTGAAATCAGGATTTTTGGTCGAAATGAAATTGGTAATAATGGTGGTTCTGACTTTGAACCAAGGCTCAGGAAATGTGTCTTGTTAAGTAGCATTTGAAATATTACTGGAAGTTATTGGAGATTCTTTGAGGATCTCAGTGTTGGAAACTATTTGCTGAGAAATCCATATTGAAATATCTTGAATTGGACACTTTATGCCGGAGTCATGTACGTATCTCCTTTTGGTAGACAATGGGGAAATTTGAATGAATATTCTAAATTTTATGGCTAGATGCCGTATCAAGTGATTCTGGTCACTAATGATGATAAGTGAGAAATAGAAGTGATGACAATAAACAGGAGTTGTAAGTATAATGAAATTTTCAGAATTTGTTATTTTTGGTTGTTGATCTGACCAAGGTGTATATGCTTAATTTTCTTTGAGGTGAAAGGAATTGATTCCAGGTACACTGACCTATAAATTGGACTTCTTAAATTTTGGATTGTAATGTATAGGATGACGGATAAAGAATTGTCTTTTGAAGTTGATATGTGGTAGAAGTTTGAGGAATCAGTGAGATTATTAAAGTTTTGTGATAAAGTTATGAGTTTGGTCAATATTTTAATTGGGAGAGTAGGAGTCAACTCTTCGTATGTGATTTTGTGCAAGTGAGTGTCTTTAGTTATTTGTTTTCGATGATGTGGTTGAATGTAATTTTAGGGATTGTTGATTGAGATATCGTTGGATATCCATAGATACGGAATTACTATGTAACATGGTGTATGATTCGAGTTCTGAATAGTAGGGCCTCGAAGGTTGAGTTGTGATAAGCTTTTTGATGGAGCTTTAGCTAGACAGATGAGTTGTGATTTTGATAAGAATGGTTAGCGGAATAACTTTACGGAAATAAGTTTTCCAATTGGCTCTGGGAATATTTCAAGATAAGGCTTGACCAGAATTCTATTTATGTATTGGGTGAAACGTATTGTGGTTTGTCATTGGAGTGACGTATTTTAGTGGTGATTAATTTGAGAAATTAGATCTTTATGTGGTAGGATCATTTTCGAATCCGGGTATTATTTTACATGATACCAGATATTGTATGGACATCCTTCGTTTTTGGTATTAAGGATGTTGTCCAAGGAAAGACCTTGTAAATTGTGTTTGTCGTTCTAGAAAACTATTTGTTGCTCGAGTTGAATACATATGTAAAATGTTTTGGTTTGAAAAGACTGAGTAAATCTTTACTACCTTGGTGTCAATATAGGTGGTAATGGGTAATCTATTGAGATATTAGTTCTCGCCTTGATTAACATGTTTATAATATGGTGACCCTTAGTTTCAAAGTATAGAAAGCAGTTGGAAAAAAAATGAGATACGGTCACCATGGCATACTTATTAGCGAGACAATATGAATATGAAGTATGAGTTTCGCGTGGAATTATTGACATATACATAGATGGACCAAATTATAATGAATGGGTTCTTAGGTCACCAAATTCGTGCTGAGCGGTTTTGTGTCAGAAATATCAATCAAATTTAGAGACCTATATTTCTCACATCAGGAGCGCATAAGCTTTGAAATCTTGTGGGATTGTATTTCTCTATGTCTAGTGTTTTCTTGTAAAAGGATTTCCATTTGGAAGGGTAGAAATTATGGAATATTGATTGGAATACTGGAGAGTCAGAGCAGAAAGAAATTACTGTAGGTTGACTTTGGAAATTTATAGTTCTTTAACCAGTAGGAGTATGTAGCCTAAATTTTACAGGAAGTTAGACATGCATGTCTCATATGTATCTGAAAAACAGTTTTTTTTTTTAATTTTGTGCTATTTAGTTTAGATAGTAGCTGACGAAGTAAGCCAATGTAAGAGTTAGCTTACATCAGGAACAGTTTACAAGAAAGGTGAATTTACGAACTTATAGTTTTCCACTCAGATTTATTTGGAATGTGGAATTTTATGTGGAGAAAGGGAAATGTGTCTAGTTTTTGTTGTAGGTGGTTTCATCATTTTCCATCTTCTGGATTTGGAAAAATGATAGTTTAAGTGAAAACATGTCATTTGGATATTCCTATCTCTGAGTTGTGAGTATTTGAAAGAGGAGTAGTCAATGCTGGAAAATTTCGATCTCATTGTTTCTTATGGGATCATTTTAAAGAAACTAAGATGGCTTACAGTACCACTAGATTTCTCCCTAGTTCCATGATTGGGAACATACTTATGGTTTGTGTAAAGTCTAAACTAGCAGTTGGAGTAGGAATCGTGAGCCTTCAATGGATTAGCTTATGAGGTATGGTACTAGGCTTATTATCTGACAAGATGAGGCTTGAGATAGTTTGATGTAGTGATTGTTCGTGTAGTATGGTAATTGAGATTGTTGATGTAGCTGAAATTTTTGTTAAATATGTATTGCTGGGAGGGCAGACCTTCAGTTACCTTATCCTCAGCTCCGTAAGAGACATTTGTTGCCTAGGAGTGTTGACTTTGGGTCAAGGAAGAAAAGTTGATCATATTTAAGTATTTTGTTGTTTAACATTGATTCTTGGAATATTATGGTTTGGAAACGCGGAGAAGAAAGAATGAACTACCTTGCTAGTAGTCTGGTATAGAAATTTTGAACATGAACAGGTGAGTGGTACCCAAAGGGTGTTGCCTTATGGCAGTCAAAGAAGCTACATGATTAGAAACTTATTGGTTTGATCGAGGCTATCCCATGATACCTTTAGCAACTGTAGGATCTTTACGTGGATGACATTTGACCAAAAATCTAAGCACAAATAGACAAAAAGAAAGTGTGGTTTTGGTGGTTGTTAAGGAACTACTTGTCTTGGACTTGTTGGTTAATAGTGACCATCTGGTGGTTATCATCATGTTGTTGGTAAACATAGTGGATCTCCACCATACGAGTTATATGAAAAGGTTATGAATATTGCTATTCCAACTGAATAGTTTGTGATATTGAAACCGTGAGTTATTTGAACTAGTTTTTGTTATAAATTTCTTAACGCTGAAGTTGTGTACTTGTGAGTATGTACTACTTCAAGGTTACGTAAGACAAGGTTATTCGACTTGAAACATTGATAAATTTGGGTTTTAAGTATATGTTTTTAGTTGCTTGTGTAATTGAGATTGTCGGAATTATCAGTTGGTCCAGTGGTTGACTTAAGATTGCAAAGGGAAAACTTAACCCAATGAAGATTTGATTTTCGTTATGCATTATTCAAGGTTGCTTCAAACATAATGCTTTGACGATGTTCTCCCTTAGTTGTTAAGAACTGTCAGTAATGAGTGGAAGTAAATCTACCTCCTAAGACACTGAAATTAGTAAGAACGCTATGGGGATTATTCAAATCACAATGATTGGCTAGATTTCAGCTAGAGGATTGTTTCTCATAAAGGTTGATCTCCCTGTTCTAATTGGGTCAACTCTTGGATCAGTTTTGAAGCTAATTTTTACATGATTTGAGCAGACTTGCACATCTTTTATGTGCCTTATCATCGCCATTGCTGTATGATTAATGTGTTATTCATCTTCGTGAATGTTTACTACGGATTGGTGTGTGCACCCATCTCTACTTCAATAGCATGAAATTTCGAGGACGAAATTTTTATAAGGTGGGGAGATTGTAACATCCCGAACCAAAATTTAACAGTTTACGAGTCGTTTGATCGCTAAACGACAATTACATTATCTTTTCGGCTCCATTTCGATCTTTTAGGGGGCCCTAAAAGTTGACTTTTTGTTCGGGTCAAAATTTGAGAAAACTTTCTTCATGAAAGTCGTAGAGAACGTTAAATCGAGCGCGTGCATGCTTGGTTAATAAAAATCGGAGTTCGGATGAGAAAGTTATAAGGAAAATACTGAAATTACTGTTGATAGTAAGTAGTATAAATTCAAATTTTTACTATTACACGGTAAATTCTTTTTTTTTTTCTTTTTCTTCTCTCTCCTTCCCGCGCTCTCTCTCTTCTGCAACTCTATCTCTCCCTCCTGCAACCCCCTCTTTCTCCGCCTCCAGGCCACCTGACAGAGGGCGACCAGCGTCGTTGGCTTTGCCTCCTCCCCCTCTCGACGCCTACGGTGATATCTCAAGAAAATTTGGCCAGAAAATGGAGAACCAAGGCTAAGAATTTTACTGTAGTAATTGACCGTTGACCTCAATTCCGGCCACCTCCAGTGACAAAGCCAGGTGTTTTAGAAGCGCCTTGAGGCGTACTTGAAGCTCCCCAAATATCTTGAAGCGATTTGCACCGTGGAGGAAGAAAGCATAATTGGAATATTTTGGGTTCAATCTTTCCTTTAATTGGTGAGGTACTTCCGGTCCTTTTCTCGATTTGTCGTAGTTGGGAAAATTGATCACATAGGAGAGAGGAAGCTGCTGTAAAAATTTTAGGGTCATCGGAGGTGGTGGCCGTGGCGCCGCGCTGCCACTGTGGGCGGCCCGTGGCGGCGCGTGGGATGGTATAAAATTCCAATTTTTAGCCCATTAAATCATATAATTGTTGTATAGCTTGTATATGAGGTTTGGTGAAAATCGGAGAAGTTTAGAATCAATTTTGAATTATCCAAAATTAGGATTTCGATTTATGATCTACGAGAATCCGACCGTCGGATTTCTCTCGAATTCATCCTTGAAATTGTAAATCTACGAATATAATTTATCGGTGAAGTTTGGATTAAATCCGAGGATAATTGAAGGATTTATCCATAAGTTTACGTATAGAAATTTATAGTTTATAGTTAATGTTAATTATCTTCGGAATTAATTAGTTATTTACGAATAATATTTTCGTACAGGACGTGAGGAGTCTCCGTTGGAGGAGAGTTCTTACCAACGGCAAGTGTAGCCGTATACTGTGAGTGGACTTTTGTTTTAAATAATGATGCATGCATTTATTTTGAAATTATTGATTTATTTAATTAACGTTTTATTTAGCGAGCATAATATTTTGTCTTGAATTATAATTTTGGTATTGGTTTTTTCCATATGAATTTCGGATATAAACTTATTATGCTCGAATTTGGATTTATGATTTGTTTTTGAGAATATGAATTGATTTCAGAGATTAATTATGATTTATTTCGATTATGATTTGAGAAATGGATTTGTGATACTATTGTTTTTGGATATTGAGCTTTAGATATTTATCTCCAATATATGATTATTATTTGAAAATGTGATTTATGTGATTTTCGACGAATTATTTTCTGAGGTGATTTCTGTAATTCAATATTATATTTTATTCGTCGATTTTGAGATTCTGAAATATTATCAGAGATGAGATTTTCGTGGAAATTATTTACACTTATTATTCTCGCCGACTTATTTATGAATTTGAGAATATTTTGACATGTGGGGCCATATCATTGGAATATACGTATTTTTTTTTCTCGAGGAATTGAGGAAGCTTTATGGATTTACGAGTTTTTGGATTATTTTCCTTCACCATACTTGAGTTGGTTATTGTGTCTCCTTCCCACTTACTTTGTGTTTGTGGGTGAAGTCGAGGTGATTTATTCTCCTCCTCACGTGAGAGTAGTAGAAGTTGTTATTTCTCCTCCTCACATAATTTATATGTGAGGGAGTCGAGGGTAGAGCTTGAGGGGCTCTGTTATGTTATACTCGTATGGTGATAATCGTTTTTCCCCGTATGATATTGTTATTTTGACTCTAACCAGGGAGGCTGGTGGATTTTCTAGAATTTTTATTGTGGCGAGAAATATATTTTATAAATATGACATGCATCGAAATGTTTGTAAATATTTCAAATTATGGGAAAGTAGTAAAGTTTCGTTCAATTAAATTATATTGTTAATTATTTTTGTCCACTCACTCTAATTTTGTTTTTAAATTACTTTCCCCTGAGCCCTTTGTTTTCAAATACCCAGTTTGCAGGCGATATTAGTCGAGATCGGGGGTACATGGAGTTGAGGCATAGCTAGCACTACTTCCGCATTGTAGGATCTATCGATCCTTATCCTCTTTTCATTTGTTTTAGAATTACTTTGATAACGTATGAGAATTGTTTATTATGGAAATGGAGTTGTTGGTTTTTGGGGAGCATGATGGCTCCAGAAGTATAAGGACGGTATGATAGTACAAATTTTTATTAATCAAATAATCCCAGGATTTGGTGAAACAAATGCAAAAAAGTAATGTTTGTTAGGAAATTAATCCCCCACCACACAGGTACTAGCAATAGAGATGGAAAGAAGAAATAAGTAAGCCAAGAAGACAACAAGATTTAACGAGATTCGGCCAATATTCTTGCTTACGTCCTCGGAGAGTTTCACCTTCACTAATGAGAGATATACACAAGTACAAGATTACACCGCTCAAATTTATACACAACTCGAACATTCAAGTTTATACATAACCCGAGCCCTTTTATCCAAAGGATACCCCTTGTACACCCTCTCTCAATCCTAGAAGATTACTCTACCCAAAGAGCTATACACACTCTTGAACACAACTCACTTTGCTTCTATACACGAAAACCCTTAGAGTTGCTCTTAACCTCTCCTTCCTTGCCTCTACACAAGGTTACTCTTGCCTTGCACAAATGACTTACCATGCTGCCAATTTATAGGCAATGCTCCATGGTAGTGTGAAATCATGTAAAGTCTTCAAGCCCTCCAATCAAATATTGTTGCTATCTTTTATATATTTGCAGCAACCCATGTGATTCAAAGAAGGCAGCTCTCTTCTTCAAAGAAGGCAGCTATCTTCCTTCCTAATGCAGATTTGCAGCAGCCACATCTATCTTCAAAGATTGCTGCCAACATACATGTGTAGCAGCCCCATGGCTTTAGTTAATAATTGCTACCATGCTAGCTAGTCAAGTTGTAGCATCCAACTTTGAATTCTCCTCCAAAGGAGGGACTAACCTAACAATCTGCCCCTCCCGACTTTGGTGGAGGGCTCTACACAACTACTTCAGTCATTTCAATCCAAGACACAACTTGTTATACAAGCATTCCATTAGCCTTTTAATTACGCAATTACACATAATCAGAGTCAATTACATGTGGTCCTACTCCCCCTGATTCAATCGACCAATACCATGTGTAACTGCCCTGAGACAACAATCACTTGTTGACTCTGAAGAGGGACCTCGACTCAACCCCTTCCCTAGCAAGACTTACCTTCTCACCATCGTATAAAACCTGGAAACTTGTAACTGGAGTCTTTGCTATGCTCGCAAACGAGACTGGCTTCAGGTACCTGCATTCTTGTGCACACCATTTCCCTTCATCCTTCGAGGTCTGAGTTTTTCCTATCAGACGGAACATAGTTCCACACTTTTCTCCCTTCATTAGGACCATACAACCACTTGATATTTTCATAACTCCCCCTATTGACGAAACCATGCAGCCCTTGGAGTCTAACTGGCTCAAGGATATTAAATTTCTTCAGAACCTTGGGACATACACAACATCACCCAAAGTATAAATCATTCCATCAAACATCTTGATCTTTACCATTCCAACACCCATGACACGACGCCTTGTGCCATCACCCCAAGTCACAAATCCTTGGACTTCTTGGAACGTATCAAAATGTTCTCTCCTGGAACAAAGATGATGAGAAGAACCAGTATCCAATATCTAATCACGTTGAGAACAAGTGTAATTACCTTTGGTGACTGTGAGAATTTCTACATAATCATCTGAAAATTTGCTACTCCAGTCATGGAACAATCTGACATCTTCTCCGGTTTCACATCATTTCCCCTCAAAGGTTTTGCAAGACCTTGTTGAACTAGGATGTCCTTCACCCTCCTTTGCCATAGAGTGAAATTTCCCTTTCCATCAAACTGCTCTACCTTGAAATGTGAGACGCTAGAACTTTCCATGACGAACAACCCATGACCAATAAGTCGAAGCTCTGAACCACTTGTTAGGAAATTAATCCCCCGCCACACAGGTACTAGCAATAGAGATGGAAAGAAGAAATAAGCAAGCCAAGAAGACAATAAGATTTAACAAGGTTCGGCCAATATTCTTGCCTATGTCCCCGAAGAGTTTCACCTTCACTAATGAGAGATATACACAAGTACAAGATTACACCGCTCAAATTTATACACAACTCGAGCACTCAAGTTTATACATAACCCGAGCCCTTGTATCCAAAGGATACCCCTTGTACACTCTCTCTCAATCCTAGAAGATTACTCTACCCCAAGAGCTATACACACTCTTGAACACAACTTACTTTGCTTCTATACACGAAGACCCTTAGAGTTGCTCTTAACCTCTCCTTCCTTGCCTCTACACAAGGTTACTCTTGCCTTGCACAAATGACTTACCATGCTGCCAATTTATAGGCAATGCTCCATGGTAGGTTGTAGTGTGAAATCATGTAAAGTCTTCAAGCCCTCCAATTCAATTATTGCTGCTATCTTTTATATATTTACAGCAGCCCATGTGATTCAAAGAAGGCAGCTATCTTCCTTCCTAATGCAGATTTGCAGTAGCCACATCTATCTTCAAAGATTGCTGCCAACATACATGTGTAGCAGCCCCATGGCTTTAGTGCTGCCATGCTAGCTAGTCAAGTTGTAGCATCCAACTTTGAATTCTCCTCCAAAGAAGGGACTAACCTATCAATGTTTACCCTGCACATAGGCGGAGTGCTATGAAACGAAATTAGTAACTAGGTAAAAAATTGAAAACTGAGAGAAAGCTTTCTTAATCAATCTCAAAGCTTGGCAATGGCAGTTGCAGACAATTTGGATTTTTGAGGGAGCTTTAATTCTTCGTCATCATGCAACCTAGAGAAGTAGTGGCCAACCATCTGGTCAGTGACAAGCTCTAATCTAGAAGGCTTCCACTTTGGGTTCTTATCTTTGTCAAGCAGTATAGCTCTGCAACCTTCCATGAATCCTTTCTGATCTCCCCACGCAAAACATGACAAATAATCCTATATTCGCGAACAATGCACTCACCAACTCTTTGCAGCCGCCTTCCTTCTCAAATTGATCTCAAAGCAATCTTCAAACTTATTGGCGATGCATTTTTCATTGACTGAATTGATGAAGATAACCATTCATGATGATCACTTATGTTGGTTAATGTAGCAAACTCCTTTTCAAGGCTACTTAAAATCTCTTCCATTGTGGATTGAGAAAAGCACTTGTCAATAACATCCATACTGTGGTAAGCACTGTTCACTTTCAGAGCTGGTTGCTCAGAGTATGCATCTAGAATAGCTGAAATAAAAGCATGGTCATCACTTGAGATTGTATTAGGAAAAGCACCGAGTGTTCTTACTAGGGCTTCTTCGACCGAAGCCAATTTCGATGAGGGAAAAAAGTGAGTTGCTAGACCCAAAGCAAGCATTTCAGGACTATCCAATCTAGCTCCTGTAATACCAAGATACTCTCCAAAGAATCCAGGAACTCTTGACAGGAAATAAGAGGAACCAACATCAGGAAACCCTCCGATAGCTGCTTCAGGCATAGCAAAAACCGTCTTCTCCGTTGCTACACGAAAGCTACTGTGTATATATTGAAACACCTGCCCCGGTCCCTATGGTCATTCCATTGAGAAATGAAACCTGGGGTGTACTCTTTGTTACCACCAGGTACATTAAGGTGTAAGCAGTTGCGAAACTTTTGAAAGCAGCTCTCAAATTACCATTGTAGAGATGATGAGCTACAGATGCAACATCGCCCCCCGGTGAAAATGCCTTACCGTTAACTTTGACAATGACTAACTTGACATAGGGATCATGCTTGTAGCGGAGCAACAGTTCAGATAGCCGCGAGCGCATGGAAACTGAGAGGGCGTTCAATTTTCGAGGTCTGTTGAGTGTCAACGTCGTCACAGATCGATTATTCTGTAATACCAGAATCTCTGGATCTCAGCAATGATGATATGAGATGAAGGAAGCCATGTGATTACTGAAAAATGGGAAGTGCTCAGTGAGCAGTAAACTGTTGTGGCCAGTTTATAAAGACAAACTGATGCGACAGTGCTTGGTAACTTCGTTGTAATAGAATAACTATATTGCATTTGTGTTCATAATTAGTCTAATTATCATATGCATCATGTGCCAATTAAAAACAATTTGTACCTCAATTAAGTGTTCTTAATACAACATAGTGCAATGGGGAGGGAATAATAATAAGTCGCTGGTCTAGCCACCGAAGTTTGACCAAGCACAGCTCATGTTGTTTCTTTTTCCTTTTCGATTTCACTTCATTTATTTATTTTTATATAAGGGGAGAGCCACCAATTTAGAACCTAGTACGTGACGTCCTAGCATTTTATTAGAATGAAATAGTGTATCCACCATACCAAACATTATTGGTTGAATGGTTGATTACACATTATTTGATTATTTGATTTTTGTTCAAGTAAATCCAGAATATGTGTTTGCCCTAAATTCTAGGTTACTTGACCTAGTGATAATAGAGTTACATTATAAGGATCTAGATTTCTATTCAATGTACGATTACTTTCCTTGTACAATTTGGATTCTATGCATTGTAATCCTCTATATAAAGAGGCCCCTATTATCAATGAGAATACACAGTAAATTCCTCTCAATTTCAGTTTCTCTACAACATGTTATCAGCAAGAGCCCTAATCTTAGTTTCTAGATGCCAAAAACCCAAAAACCCTTTTTCCCGTTCGCTGCCATTCGTTGTGCTTCTCTCCTACTCACCCGTGCACCTACTCTTGCTGCAAGCCTCTGCCGCTACTCGCATACCCTTGCAACACCTCATCCACCTAGCATCGGCTTCGACCAGGATTGCAAACCAGTTGCAATCCTAGCTTATGATCAATAGAACATCTCTGCATCCCAATGTCGTAAGGCAGCAAGCAGCACACCGCGCTTACCCAGCACACAACCTGCCAGCAGCAGTCCCACGCGCCTTCACTGCTCTTGCCTAGTGCGCAATCTACCAGAAGCAGCCCCGCAAACCTTTCGTCTGTCAGTTTCAGCAACTAGGAATGATAGCAATCTGCAATCCTATAACAAGGATCGAAACCACACTGTAATCTTACAAATCGGTTCGCTAGGACTGTAATCTTACAATCTTACAAGTCTGTTCGTCTAGGACTGAAGCTCGTTTGCAATCCTACAAGTCTGTTCGCCAAGGACTAAAGCTCGTCTACAATCCTACAACGAGGATTGAATACTCACTGCAATCCTAAGAGGTATGTTTTACTAAACGTTCTCATTTTTGAGTTTTTATTCATTTTCTCTTCTTTTTCTCAGGGACTTGCAACTTCCTTCTTCTACCCCCCTTTCTTCTTCATAGGGGAGACCAAAAGCCGAACTGTGGGGCTTTGTGCTCATTCCAAGCTTGGAGCTTGAAGAGTCCTCCAAACTTAGAGTTTGTTGAGAAGAAAAACGATCGACCACACACATCATTGTTTCGATCTAATCCAAAACCCCTTTTGGAATCGTATTTTTCTTGGAAGCGTCTACGCTCAGAAAAACCCTAATTTCTTGGAACCGACTATGCTCAGAAATTTTTATATGTTTTCATGGTAGCCTTTTACTCTCCAAAACTAACCCTAATTTCTTGTTCTCTTTCAGGATGAGTAACCTGAACAAATTGGACTTTGCTCCATTGGGAACAACTGGCTCTGGATATCACAGGTGGGTTCGTGATGTCCGCCAGCATCTCAAGGCCGATGGAATCCTGGAGACGATTCTCGAACCTAGGCATGACGTGCTTCGCGTTAAATCCTTAATGCAATTATGTGATCAAGAGATCACAGATGCGATGTTGATTGAGAAGACTCTCTCTACCTTCCCCGTCTCTACTTTGATGGTTGCAAAGAACTATCGAATCGATGTCACTGCAAGACGATCACAAGGTTTCATGAGCTTATTGGAGCTATGAATGCTGTTGAAAAGCATGACAATATCCTTGTGAAGAACTATAATTCGAGATCCGTGGAAACAGAACATATTTCGGAATCCGATTATAGTCGCGCCCCTAAGAGAGGGCGCTAAGAGCGAAACCCTAATCTTAGGGATACTTATGGACGTTCTAGTCCATATAATCGCCCTACTTGGGAAGGTAACCGCCAAAATAAGTGAACATGAAACCGAAGAGGTCAAAGTGGAAAGAGAGAGAGAGGCGCAATGCCTCTGGCCATGTTGGTGGCGCCATCAACACTAAGAGCCATTTAAATGACGCTTTCAAAGTGCTTCAATCAATGGAGTCTGAGCAAAGAGATGAATGTTCTCGATGTGGAGTATCCGGTCATTGGACACACATTTGTAGAGCTCGAGATGAAATTGTCACCGCCTACAAAACATATTGTGAAGCAAACGAAGCTCACTATGTGGAACAAGAAGATCAAGAAGATGATCTAGAGTGAAGGGTTGAAGACTACAAATTTGGCTGGGATCAATAGATCACCAATTCTATTTAAATCTTTATTTTTCTAAGAGATGTAATAGGCAATTGCCATATATTTTTGTAGTAAATGCCAATGGTTTAGCCATTCTTCAAAGTAGGCTCACCAAAATTAAGTGTGATGTCTAAGAAGGTTCTGAGATTAGTGGTACTTAAGCGTGCCTTGCTCTACCGACATCTCTCTACTCACCTGGTCACATTTATTTTGGAATTACCGAAAGAAGTTAGACGACTACCATTGCTTTGCATTAGCTATCACTTTGGATTAGGTTTTCTTTTGTCAAAGAAACAATGATGTAACTCCGTTGGCTTATGAATAAAATTTTGAGTTCTTTTCATTATGACTCGATTTTGATTCTAAGCATATGACTTTGTGACTACGATGGCTGGGCCATCAGTATTAATTCAAGGACATGGAATAGCCCAAGTTCTCTTGTCAAACGGAACCTTGATTACTGTCACAGAAACTCTCTACGCTCATAGGGTAAATCACACCTATAAATAGCCAACGGATTCCATGCAAAAACGTATGTAGAGAACGGAAATGTGTTCCTTTGCAATACCTCTAATGATTGCAAACAAAGACATATCTTAATGAAGTTTATGTGTCTCCCTCTAGTGGACTCTATGTCACTATTCAAGATATTAATCTAATAAAAGTTATGAGAGAAGATCTCTTGGATTTAGACACATATTGGCTTTGTCACGGTATGATAGATCATCCTAGTCATGATACGATGATCTGTCTACTGAAGATTTCACATAGACATCCATCCTTTTAGACGAAACGAAGCAAGAATCGAAAATTGATTCCCGGACTTAGCAAGACCACAACAACTACAGCCTATGGTGCTACTACTGTCATGGGTCGCCGAAAGGCCGGCCACATCCCATGTGATAACACCATACATGGAGCCAACCATGAGCATGGCACCATGGTTGTTCCTCCTAGTGGCCATGACGCCACACATGCTAATTTTCATGGCTCCAACGCCATGATAGGAGATGTAGTCACACATTTTGGTTCTAATAGCACTACAGATGCTCAGGCCCAACCAAAACCCTCATTGGTTGATTCTAAGGCCTCTCGCTCATTTTACAAAGCCCGTCTCTTAAGGGAAGTTAGGATTGAAACCGTCCTATGCAAAGAATATGAAAATACTCATTCTGTTCTTCCATCGAATATGTGGGGTTTCTGTGGAATGATTCAACTAACTTATGGACGTTTAAATACCTCATGATGTTGGTTGACACGCAAACACGCTGGTCACGTGTGGTGTCATTGTCCACCTGTAAATGTTGCTTCTACTACACATCTAGCACATATCATATGACAACGGGCTCACTTCCCATATCATCCTATTCAGTCAGTTGGATTTGACTGTGCTAGAGAGTTTACATTGAAGACTTTTAATGGTTATTGCAATGAGATTGATGTTGGACATCATATTCCCATGAACACACCGAAATGGTCTTGCGAAAATAACTATGATGGTAGTCCGGACATTGGTAATGCGTACTAATCTCCTTATATCCACTTGAGGTGATGCAATATCACATGCAGCTATGCTAATTCGTCTACGACCTACCGCCACTCAATGTATCTCTGTGTTACAGGTAGTGACTGGATACAAGTATTTTGTACTTATGCACATTTGAGTGAGCCATTTATGTGCCAATTATGCCGCCACAGCGCACTATGATAGGTCCTTACAGACGAGTGAGCAACTTAGTTAGATTTGAGACTCCAATAATCGTCTGCTACTTAATGCCCTTGCAAGACGATCTCCTTACCGTTAGATTTGTGGATTATCACTTTGATGAGATAGTCATCCCATCATTAAGGGAAGATAAGAACCTAAATGTTCAGTAGGAATGACAGGAATTGTCATGGTCTGTCCCCACTATGTCTCATCTCGATCCCTATTAAAGTGACGAGATCACACACATTTGCTGTAAATATGCCTGCAAGGAAGTAAGCCCCTACTAGAGGATGTAGCGCAACCCTACACGGAGGTAGCCAGGGCGTCAACGCCATAAAGGGTGGCACTCTGGCATTACAGGCCATGGCCCCAGCTAGGATGCATGGGAGGCCCGTGGGTTCGAATGATGCTTTGGCACAACCTAATCTTTGGATCATTGACACTCAAAAGCCATCTCATAAGAATCTTCCGGGTTATGTTTATCGTTGGGGGACACCTCAACGTCAGAACCTATTCCTGAAAATATAGAGCTCTATGAAAATTACACTAGTGTACATAAGACGTGAGATAGAAACTTCATCATAATTGATGATGCAGTCACGTATTTTGTTGTGCATGAGTTTGTTGGGTCTGATGATATCGAACCATGCTCCGTTGATGAATGAATACCAATGTAGAGAAATCTGGCCTAAATGGAAAGATGTGATCCAAGTTAAGTTGGATTCTCTAACGAAGAGGAAGGTTTTCGAGCCAATGATGCCAACACCTTCTAACATAAAACCTATTGACTAATGGGTCTTTGTTAGAATCGTGATGAGAAAAAGAGATGGTAATCTTGCCTTATGGCATAAAGCTTCTCACAAAATACCCTGGAATCGACTACTGTGAGATATGTTCTCTCCTAATGGATGTCATTGCACTATACTACCTTGTCAGTTGGCAGTTTCCAAATAACTGAACATGCAGCTTACAAATATGGTCACTACATATCTACTACATATCTCTATGGGGATCTAGATACAGAATATACAGGAAGGTTCATGGTGAAATTCATTTACCCAAGTCAAGTAGCTCTAGACCACCGAGCGTGTTTGCAATAAGATTGAAACACTCACTAAAGTGACTACTTGATTGGGAAGGGATATGCCCGCGTATTTCCATAACAAGTTTCGGATTCTATCGCGGTTCATGTGGGACATGATCTTCATTAGAATCCTTAAAGAGTTAAGGGAAACCGCTGAACACTTGAAATCTGAGTTTGAGATGAAGGATTTTGGGAGAACATAATTATCTCTCGGTTTGGAACTTGAACATCATGTTGAGAGATGCTTAGGTGTTTTGAAAAGGTCAAGCCTTCAAGCACCCCCATGATCGTCCATAGTCTTGATCCTAAAAAGGATCCTCTTTATCCGAAGGATGATGGCGAAGATGTGCTAGAGGCGGAAGTGCCCTACATAAGTACAATAGGCGCATTATTGTACTTAGCTCCATGCACAAGACCAGATATCTCATATATTGTGAACTTATTAGCTAAGGTATAGCTTTGCACTAATACGACGCCATTGGATTGGTGTAAAAAATATCTTTCGATACTAGAGATGTACGATTGATATAGGCATGCTTTATCCCTATAGATAGATGATGGATTCGGACCCATCACACACTAGAAACGCCGCCAACATTGGCATGCTCCCCCTCTCCCTATCCCAAAATGAATTTAGCGTTTTGGAAGATTTTGCTGATGTTGGGTATCTTTTTGACCCACACAAAGGTCATATCCAAATTGGTTAATTGTTCACCATGGGTAAAGACTGTGATATCTTGGAGGTCTACCGAACAGACCCTAGTCACTATATCTTTGAACCATGCAAAGATTATTACTCTTCATGAAATGATTCATGAATGTATATGGATTGAATCCATAATTACACATGTTCGGAGCAATTGTGGTTTAAAGTCTACTACTGATGAGTTTACAAGTATTTCTACTTGTTTTTTAACAAATAAAGCAAGGCTACACCAAAAGCGACAACACCAAGGGTAATCAGCAACAACAAACTTTCCTCAAGATCAAAGTGAACTAGGTTCGATCTGAGGACAGTGTGGCAAACTTGCTCACTAAGTCATGCCTAAATTCCACTTTCGAGAAACATATTGGTAGCATCGTTTGCGGAAGTTATCCAAACTCCCATAACCGTAGTCATTAGGGAAGATGCAGACATCAAGGGAAGATGTCTACATGTATGGTCTCTAAACGTGAATGGTGTGTTGTGCTCTTTTTCCCCTTCGATCGAGGTTATTTTTGTCCCACTGGGTTTTTGTTACTCGGCAAGGTTTTTAATGAGACAACGAGAGAAGCACCACGTTTGGACGATACAAAGGGGAGTGTTTAAGTAAATCTAGAATATGTGTCTGGCCCAAACTCTAGGTTACTTGACCTAGTGGTAATAAGATTACATTATAAGGATCTAGATTCATATTCAATGTATGATTACTTTCCTTGTACAATTTGGATTTTATGCATTGTAATCCTCTATATAAAGATGCCCATATTATCAATGAGAATACACAGCAAATTCCTCTCAATTTCAGTTTCTCTACAACAATTTTGTTATTTTAGATTTTTTTTAATATATCCAAGAATAAAAGTGATAATATAATTGAAAACACATATTGTTGCGATGTACTATAAATGGAGGCATCAGATTTGGGTCATTCGTACTTCTTCGATACTACAAGCTATAGATATTGTTAATAAAATATTCATCATTCATGCTTCTTCGAGGAACGTATATGATGCAATGGTCTAGGTTTTCTCAAGTAATGGCAGTTTTCAATAAACTGCTTCTAATTTACACACTTTTTCTATTCATGCATAATTGCATAAGGTAGCTTGACAATACCTCTACCATCCATGAAGGTCACTATTTAATAGTTATTAAGTGATTCAAGTCCAGTTTCGGGATAATGCGTCCAGATTCTAAGAGCAACTCTAGCAACTTCCCCATATTTTGATTTTTTTATATTTTAGGGAAAAATGAGCCTCTTTTGCTCTAACAGATTCTCTAAAACTATCCATATTTTAGAGATAAGGAGGAAATAGAAAACCAAATGCCCTAAATTTACAACAATCTTTAAAATTTAAGGAAGAATTATGGAGATTTTAGAGATTGCTGTAAAATAGAGAATCTGTTGGAGTTAGAGTAGAAAAAAATATTAAAACTTTGATTTTTGCTTCCTTATAATACATAAATTATAGAGAAACTGTTGGAGTTGCTTCCCTATTGAACTGAAATTGGGCTCAACTAGAAATTTTGAAGGCCCAGAGTTCCCTTATGGCTAACTAAGCAAACTAAGATTATGGGACCCATGGAGTTCTCCTTCACACCAGGGGACAGTGTTTCTTTGCTTCCCGAGGCAGAGAAAGTAAAAGGCCCTGGTTGGAGGCTAACGACAGCAAAGCAGGAAGATCGATGGCAAAAGTATGTTTTTTGGGACCATATCAGAAAGGCGAGAGACCTTTCGCTCCGATCAGCAAGAGAGAGTCGTCGAGCACTGATCTGCAGGTGTGGTAATAGGGTCGAGTACGACAATGAACGGTGGGAATGCAAGTCTAGCCGTGGTGCTACCGTTTGAGAAGCCTAAATGGTGGCGGGGAGGACCGGTGGTGAAGCATGTGGGAAAAACCGTGGGATGCCCTATTCTTTTGGAATAGATTTGATGAAAGAGGATTCAAGTTATTTTTTAATAAGCGGTACTATCTTATATACCATATTTTTTTATCATTCTATAGATGGCAGTAGAAATATATGTAATGTGTCGTTCTGGCTTTTGGATTATTGAAGTGTTAAAATTTGTTGATTTTTTGAATTTGTATCTTATGAATATTGAAAAAGTTGTGGTAGTGATTTAAAAAAAAAATTCATTTTTGGGCAAACGTTATAAATGATCCCCTTGGTTTGCGGTCGTGATTGCGCTTGCCCTTGTGATGTAAAAATATCTAATTTTGGCCCTATGGTTTGATTTTTTTTTTTTTTGAGGTGGGGCCAAAACGGCTGCTTTTAAGCCATAACCATTAATGAAACCATAGAATACACGGAGGGACATAAAGCCTAAACCCTAAATTGCAATAAGCCTTAAGAGAACATTCTGAAATAATATCAGAAGTCTCTACTAATATTGTGTATTTTAACATGCACCAATTAGCAAAGAGTGCACAACTGACTACTCCATTTACTTTACAATTTTGATGACATACCGGAAAGATAATGCTCACACAGAGCCACAATAGACTAATAATACCAATATTCCCATTATGTTGCCACCAAAAAATAAATCCAGTGACACATGATTTCATTTTGCCACTAGGAGGCTGTGACTATTTGATAATGCAAGAAGCTCGCCGCCGTCCTATGCCAGATATGGCACTCAAGGTGCATAAATAGGGACAACATCCATCTCGCCCTACGAACATAGAGTAGGACATTATTAAGGGCATAAAGCTACCTAACACTAAAAAGAAAACAATAAGCATAAAAGGAAAAGCAAAATAAATGGACCTAGAAAGAATCTCCTGGCCCAAGTACCATGAGGCCCAACTAGAGGCCCGCACACAATCAGCCACCATTTGGAACGTTCTCGTCGTCGTACCTCTACCAGAATCCCCGTCACTCCCACTCCCTGGCAGCCAAATCCCGACATCACTCAACCACCCAAAAGTATATCTGAGGTGGCCCGAAATCGACCACAACCACCGGCCGCCGCCCTTCCACTAGCCAATGCGGTATCGATCGGCAATCAAATCAGATCGCACCCCTACAGTCCAAGCTGCCCACCCAGCTAACCCAAAATCCCTTTTCTTCGTCGTCAATGCCTAAAGATGGAAGAGATCTTGCAGCCCCGCCAGCATTCCACCACACCTCCACCTCTACTTATCCCTCTCACCATTGCTTCCAAGCGGCATTGACAAGGCCTGAATTGGAAGCCTTGCTGCCTTCAACGTACAACTTCCATTTCGACCACCACTAATCCACGAGGAACCACCACCAGACAATAAGTCTTCTTTGGCCTGTCCAACGACGATGTTCCAAGGACACACAATCGAACCAGGCATGAGAAAGACACTAGACCAAACTTAGGGTTTTTTCTAGAGAGAAAACGGCCGCTCTCCTTCAGTTTTTTATCTTTCCCCTTTTTCTCGGTGAGATTAGCTTGGCTTGCCTGTGGTTTGATATATCAACTAATCTTGATCCAAGTATGCATCACATGTTGGGGTATTTTTGTATTTTGTCTTTAAACCACAGTCACCCATTGTTAATTAATGACTATAAGTTTCATCTCTTTATCTTGCTAGTTATTACAAGATATAGAACAACAACAATATCCCAAGAACCTTAATATATAACAAAAACAGCATCCTCTTAGGTAACGGCAAAATACGGTTAACATAATCCAAGGAAACTTAAACAAGTAGAGAAGCAATGTTGTTGATTTTCCAGATGTTGCCATTCTCTCTGAAGGCCAGAATTTAAGTAATAGTGTTCTGCTTAAATGAATTGGACCTTAATGTTTGAGCTTCAAATTGATCTCAACGGGAAATAATTTGCCACAATGGTTGAAGACCATTAAGCCTAGGTTAGAACTCCAAAGATGCCGATCAAATATCCCAAATTGAAACCCATCTTAGATCTGTTCTTCGGCCAACTAGAGCTCTCATGTATCAATTCTAGGTCCTCGTTTATAAGCTAACTAAATTGATCTTAGTAATATACCATCAAATTAATTTAATACATGACTCGCATGAACCTGAGAAGGGGTGTGTTTTTTTTTCTTCCATTCTTTTTCTTTCAACATAAACCTAAATGCAAAAAGTCCCTTCTCTCTAGATAGGTGGGAGTTAGGGTTTCCTTTGTCGCTATCTCTTTGGCGCAAAAGTGACAGTTGATCTCTCTGTCTGTGGTGGGGATCTCCTCACCATATGTTAGTTTTCCTGTATCATTTTTGGGGGTGGTTGACGAGGTGTACTGACTGGTGTAAGATGGAAGAAGAGCTGGGGGCTATGGTGCGAAGGCTGGCTTTAATGGAGGAGGAGTCTCAGGAGATCGTCTTCCAGACAATTCTGAGTCTTGGCATCCGAGAAGATTCCTTCTTGTTGGCCGATTGCTCACAAACAAGCCCTATAGAATAGTCTTCTCATTCTCACGTGAATATGACAGAAACAGGATGTTGCATGGCTGTCCTTGGCACTTTGATAAGGCACTCTTCGCTATCTCGGCAACTGATGGAAGGGAGGACCTGTTGAAGATCCCTTTAAACTGGCAACTCTTCTGGATCAGGGTCTGGGGTATATGGCCATTGTTCATGGAGAAAGATACCGGAATGAGAATAGGAAATGAGGTAGGCCGGTATGTCCGGATGGAGGAGGCGGTGCATGGAATTTACATAGGCTCTTCCTTGAAAGTGCGGGTGATGATTGATACCAGCAAACCACTCCGGCGGGTTGCTTCTGTTCGACACCAGGGAGAGGTGAAATCTTCGTGGTATGAACTGGATTATGTGTTGTATGAAGCAATTTCCATCAACACACAACGGACGTTTCATTATTGGTAATGTATTTATTAATAATTTTTTTGATTAATTCAAGAAATGGTTGTATATTGATCCGGTAGTTTCTGAATCCTTATGTAAGGAATTATAAAAAAAATTCTTTCAACAAAGGTGTGAGTTAGGAAGGATTGGTCGTCGAAATATGAACCGAAGGCTGAATCTTGATATCCCTCAGAACAATACATTTTTGTTACCGTGAGATATATTGGCAGCTGCGGATCATTTAATTGGAATGAAACTAAAAAAAATTTCGTTGTGTAAAAAGTGTTGTATATTGAGGTTATTGGCCTCGTGAAGGAAGAGCTCGACCCATAAAACCCTTAAACCTCTCTCCCTCTACATGAGAAAATGGTAACTCATCTAGAATAATGTACTCCACATATAACAAGGATAGCTCATCTTGAGTGTATTCTATAGTACACAACTCACTAGTTGGTTTTTTAAAAGAAAAAATCTTTTGCCTTTTAGATTTCATCATCTCAATATACTGGGGATACTTTGGACACTTTTCTACATGATTTATAAGGATGGTTGTACCATTCTTCCTAGGTCAGCATAGAATTCTTTTCCACAATAATGCATGCACCCGTAATTCTACCCTCCACCACATTCCTATCATAATGATTCCAAATATCTGACATTTCTTTTCGTTTCAATGCCTCAAGGATGCTTTCCACACTTCCATCATCTTCAAGATCAGTTGCTTGACTTCCTCTTTCTTCTTTCGGATTTGCAGCATTACTTCTTTCGTCAACCGGTAGTGGTGTTGTCGATTCACTAATACTAGTGTTGATCTGCAGTTTATAGAATTTGATTGTTAGACTATATCAATTCATAGAGATAAAAACAGAAAACAGATTGCAAAACATAAAACAGAAACAGTTTACATAAAGCTACACATATTGCAGAAACAGTTCACAGAAAGCTGCACATATTGCAGAAACATAAACCAAAACAGATTGTGTTACATAATTCAGAAACTGTTTACATAATGCAGAAACTGTTTACAGCAACATTTACATCTTGTAATGGAACACACTTACTTAGTTACTTACGGCAACATTTAACAGTCCAACAAAAAAAAAAGAGTCACTTAAAGTTCAAACTTCAAAGTGCAGCAGTTAAACACACTTAGTTACTTACAGCAAGTCAGCAACATTTAACAATCCAATTAACAATCCAAACAAAAAAAAGAGTCACTTCAACTTCAAACTTCAAATTGCAGCCCCTAAACCCTATTATACCAACAAGGCAACAAATCATTCAGCACATATATACTAGATTACTAGCAACCCTTTAGGACAGAAGCACATACCTGAGATGATGAAGTCGATTTCAGATGAGCACCCGAACTAGTAGTAGCTGATTTAGATTGCCTCTTCATTTTCTAGGTATGCAAATTACTCCTATTCAAATCAGTAAACAAAAATGTGACTATAGAGGTCAAGAACAAACAAAGTGACTTGTTATTCCGAAAGCTAACCAAATCTAGAACTACTCGGCCAGAAAAAATAACATTAACTTTAAATAGACCCATATATTCAGAAGATGGACAAGTTGTACATTTGTTAGTGTCAAGAAACTCACTTGACTTCAAGACTTCTATTTGATAAATCTTATAACTGATTGTTCTCATTTTTGTATAAAGATATCAACCGCTTACTGTATTTGGTTACTGAATTTTGAAATGGTAACCTAGGTTCCGAAACTTCATCATAACCAAGTATGACTTTAATCACAGGTTCCATAAATACCAACTCTTTTAGCTCCCAACAACATTATCAAAAGCAACAAGCAAATATATCCCTAACAGATCCTTAAATTAAGGTATCTTATAATTCAACTGCATCAATTAATGACCGACAAGGTGACAAAAAAAAAAGACAATAAGAAAAAAGTCATTGGATTCAGAAATGTCCTACCTAAAACCAAAATACTCAATTCCAGGGTTCGGTTCCGGTGAAGATGCGAGGAAGACTACGACCGTCGAGACGTGATGTGGTTATGATCGGGATCAGATCGATAGAGACGTTAGAGAGCTTAGATCGATGAGGTTTTGCTGAAGGAGAAACACAATCAGAGACTGAAGTGAATTAACGCGATAAAAAGAAGGGAATGAACAATCGGCTTACTGGCAAGAGCTTCGATTTCCGGCAAAGGTGCAAGGGAGACCACGACGGTCGACATGATGAGGTTACTACTGTCAAAACGTGATCAAGATTCGAGAGAGAGGCCAGAGAGTAGGAGTCTGAGAGAAAGTAAGACTCGAGAATGGGATTGCGAGGCTGCGAGGCGAAGGAGTGAAGCGTTTTAGGCTTTTAGGGTTTGGCATAAAACTATACAAAACGACGTTGTTTCGAAGGAGATTCAGTTTTTTGTTCGATTCGGTTTCTGCCGGGCTGAAACTGAAAACCGAATCGATCAGATTCAATTCGGTGCGGTTTTTTGTTTTTCGGTTCATGTATTGGTTCGGTTTTTTTTTGTTTTCGGTTTCGCGAGCCCACCTCTACTTTTTTCCACTCGACAAGAAGCATTTATCACAACAATGTCATGGTAAAACTTTTCTCAACTCACTACAACTCCACAAATTAAACTAAATAAAATCAGTAACCCTTCTTAGAAAATTAATTCAGGAGTTCACCAAAAAGCACACAATCCAAAATCATAGTAATCCCTGCATATAGTTTAGTTCAGGAGATTATATTAAAATCAAATAATAGAAATTATAGTAATCCCTACATATAATTTAGTTCAGGAGATTACATTAAAACCAATCAATTCAGAAAACCATAATCCCTGCATATAATTTAGTTTGGAAGATTACGAAAGAAAACAAGCAATTCAATAATAGAAATAAACTAAAAACAATACACACTCAACCATTGATAACACCAATCACAAAACAACCACAGCCCACATCATTTACGCAAAATCATAATGCAGATCATCTCACAGATCACCGCACTGGTTATCACATAATATTATTTCATCATCTCCAACAACCTCAAAACAATAACGAAATCATTTTCCAATTATTGTTTTCTCAACCCAAAACCATCACCAAAATCATACCTACTTCTATCAAAACTCAAACCGACAAAACCGTCTTTTCTTTCCAAATTCATTTATTTTCCTCAACATCACATTACATAACAATTGTGAACTGAACACACGTGTGTGTGTGTGTATATACGTAGTCATCCACTCAAAGATACCACTAATATCAACTATAGTTCACAAATACAAAACCCTTGAAAAATTATTTTTATAATAAAACTTCATTTTACTTACCCATGAACCATAGACGATCAAATTAATATAATTTAAAAAAAATATTTGTTTCCAAAAATGATTTAATAATTAAACAAATAATTTCGAATAATAAAGTAATTTCGTTCATAAATGAACCTCGTGAGATTTACTCACCTCTAAATCCAGCTGCGCCTTCACACGCCACACGAGATAAAGTATCGAACATTCTCCATCAATCACTTAAGTAAAATAGGTCTCAACTAAGTACACAAATCACAAAGCGATTAAATTTTGGATCCCTCATTTGAACTAAAACCCGAAAGTAACGCAATCGAGGTGAAACTTCATCTGAGACCACTCAAGTTCTCTAGAACACTTTTACGAGCGATATGATAAAACTACCCGTCGATCGAAAGGCCGAATCCTCACGAATCGAAAATTGAAACAATCAAAAACACCAAACACCCTAACATTCTCATACTATCTCCAAATGCTACAAATCATATATCAAAATGCTCGTATCGACTAGTAGATGATTATGAAGTCAGAAACTGCACCAAACATGAAAGGACGCGCGCCACAGGCTACTATACTTACACCGCACACACCGCTTAGTCAAACTCAAAACCAGCTCAATCTAACGGTCTAACTTGGAGAGCTCAACAAAATGATCAAATTTAATACTTGAGGTTTTGGTCAGTTCGGCCTAGAACGGCCGAAATCAAGCTCGAAAGCCAAAATCCACCATTCACCGTGAGTTAAAGATATGGATAGAAAAAGGATGCTGCCAGCAACCAAACATGACCAGTTTGAAGCTGAGATGTTGCCTGAATCTGAAATCCAATTGGGTCGTCATCGTTAAATCGGAGCTCTTTGATATCCGGTTTCTGGCTTGAATCAGTGAAAGTCACTCCAATAGGGAAAACGCGGACGACGAGGCGTGTCGGTCTACTGTGGTGGCTTCGTCGGAGGACGTCGGAATAGGCCGAAAAAGTAGGATCGGGTCTGACAGTTTTCAGTGATCCTAGGGTTTTCTGGAGGAGAGAGAACGGAGCAACATTTCGGAAAAAAAGGAATTTCCGAAATTATGAATAAAAAACAGAAAAATCCCATTTATAGAAAATTTTCAAAATTAGAAACTTCTTCTACTAACCATAACTTTCTCATAAGAACTCTGATTTTCACGTTCCACCTATCCACGAACTGGTATCGACACTCTCTACAACTTTCATAAAGAAAGTTTTCACATAAACTCAACGAATAAAAAGTTAACCCTTAGACCCCTCGAAAATAAAACGTTTAGAGTAATTATTTGTCTGAAACACTTTTGCTCCACCCTCGAACCACAAAATCGTACCAACGAACACTTTATGAATTTAAGGAAATTCCAAGAAATCAATAACGAATTTCTGGGGTATTGCAATCAGTGCATTAACTTTTATGAACTCCTTATATATTGGTTTAAGCACTTGACAATCCCAACTTTTCATTCTTTTCTTTTTTTGGATTAAATACTATTTAGTCTTTGAACTTTTACAAAAAAAACACTTCAGTCCTTATATTTTTAATTTCACATGTTTAGTCCGTATACTCTCAACATTGGACCAATAGGTTCATTCTGTTACTCTCCGTCCAAAAACTTCATTAAGTTGCAGATGTGGTGATTCTTTCGCGTCAAAAAGTCTATTATACCCTAAGTTCATTTTTTTTTCTTTTTCTTAATCTTTTTGTTTTGTTTATCTCTTCTTCTTCCAGCACTAGCAGCACCATTACCAAAATTAATTGGGTTAGATTATACCCAATTCTCATGCTTTAGAGTTCTATTTTCTTCATTCACTAAATCAGTCAACTCAGTGAGTCTGTTCCCTGTTGAGTAACACCCAACCCGATAGCTCCAATGGGTTCTTTTTTTAGGAAGAAAAAAGGCTCTTCTCCTCCTGTAGTTCTGGCTGAGTAGGTGGCCATTTCTTCATCACCAACTGCTCTAGCAGTGGCTGATCCCGAATCAAAGCCGTCTGTGCCAGGAAAACAAAAACAAATTGAAGAAGAAAGCAAAGTAAATAAGGACATATTCATATCCTCCTAAAGTCACATGTTAGAGCACCTCCATCCTCGCCATTACCACCGCCACCTCCACCACCATCATTACCCACGTTGCAAACCCTTCTCAATGGCCGCAACTAGGGAAAAAGTGAAACCTCCATGTTGCCCCACCACTACTACATCTCTATTATCCAAACCCATTCTCCAGCTTCAGACCGCCTCTTCTACATTATCCAATCCCGCCTAGGATCCGATCCAAACCCGACCCTCCATCCCATCACCCCTTATCTGACCCTTCATCTTTGCATCAATTTCGATTTCATCGCTCCTCTCCGAAACTTCTGGCCATGAGGCTTGCCAAGGGAGGGCGAGCACCACCGAGGGCCGAGCGAAGGTGATGGCGCCACAGAAAAGGAATCCAACTTGAAAAAAAACAGCACTGCAGAAGAGGAACTCAACTTAGGTAATTTTGGTTGCAAAGAACAGTGAGAGAGAGAGAGAGAGGACCTTAGTGAAGTGAGGAGTGGAGCAGAAGAACAAGAAGAAGAAGAAGAAGAAGAACTTGAAAAAGCTTAGAGTTGGGCAAAGATTAGGAAAAAGAGATAGCAAATTCCATGATTAAAAAAAAGTGCAAATAGACAGAGGGGAACAAAAAAGGAGTGAGGGTATAATAAACATTTTAACGCGGAATGAATGCCACGTCAGCAACTTCTCATTTTTTCTTTCTTTCTTTTCCTCTCACTCCTATATTTTTTGTGCAGCTTCTCCCTTCTCAGTTCGTTTATATGGATTTGATAATAAGTTTTTGCCTACCTTTGATATAGAATTGATTATGGTGTTAGCTAGTCAAACTTTGTCCTAAAATTTTATTAGATATTTTGATCTCCATATTCAAGGTTCTCTTATTATCTCACACTTTCTCTTTCATACTTTTTATCTTTTAATTAGGTGAAGTTCTGTATGTACATATTTATACCTTTTGATTAGATTGGTAATATATTTTATGTTTTTTTTTTGCTTTATATGTATTTTTTGAGGAATATCATGTCTATATATATTAATACTCAGGCCAGAAAGGACCATTACATATCCTCCCTCTACCATCTCTGGGTAAATAAAGAGTTTGTGAAAAAACCACAGCGATACATAGATTAATCCGATCATTTGACAGTACCCATGGTCACTTATTCAAGAAAGCCTATAAACTATGAAACAAACCACAGTAAATAGGCACCATACTAACACAAGAGTGCATAGCTTCCTCAAAAAAAGGAAATTATTTAGAAAGAAAAAATTAACTAAATAGGAGCCCAAATGGTAGGCCTAGGGCTCACCCTAGACCTAATTCACTCAAGCCCCATTGACAGCTGCCCAAAGAGTAGTCCCACTTAAAAGGCCCAGACCCTGGCCCAATGCTTCATCTCCTTCGCATGGTGGCGACAACCACAACCACGTTGATGCCGCACAGGCGCCACCATATCCACATCGTTTCCGATTCTAGATGCCTCCAACAAAACAATTTCGACCACCCACGAGCCTCACACGTTGATATCCAAGAAAACTCAAAACCAAAATGATTTGAGTCCACCCAGATTCCAGATCGATGTTGCCCCAGACGCCGGCGTCGCCGCTTGGAAATGAAGCGGATTGAAATCCAATCCCTCCCAAGTTGCCATTGACATCCCCATAATCAAAACTGCATGACCACCTTGCTTCAGAGGTTTTGCACCAGATCCATCTTGAAACCCCTTCCTGCCAGACTTCAAGTAGCAATAGACCTCCCGAGCCCCTGATTGAAAAAATCACATGTCCGGCAGTAGACCACAAAACAAGGGAAAAGCTGGTGGCTCACCCCGACTTCGTGAGCCGCCGGACGAGAGCAATTGCACAGAAACCAGTATCTGGGTTTAGGGCGCGTGTAAGCGCGTAGTATTGATCGTTTACAATCATTGTGCTTTATATGTATAGGTAAATCAAATCTCTACTATACATCTTTAAATACCTATAATGTAGGTATATAAGTATATATTTTATGTTTGAATTTTTGTTCTAAAATTTTTCATCCTATAATGTAGGTATATAAGTATTTGATATTTCTAGACCTACATTTATATACATTGATTTCATAGGAAGGCATTAGTCTTATACATTTGGAAATTATTCAGTGATGAATTGTAGATTTTAGAATTCAGAATTTGAAATTCAAAATTTAGAATTGACCTAAAATTGTGATTCAATTAGTGAATTTGAATTATTTACTTTATTTGGTTGCAGGGTAAATAGTAGGAAAAGTAAATGAACCGCAATTAATAAGAAAAGAAGCGAGGACTGCATCCAACTTTTAAAGAACAAAAAGGACTTAGATCAAACTACCTCATTTTTTATTACCCACCCCCCCCCCCCCCCCCCTCTCTCTCCCACAAATAATCTTTTATTACCTCCCAATAAACTTTTATTGCCCCCAATAAACCATACTTTTATTGCCCCTTATTGAGTTTTATTGGGGGGCAATAAAAGTCTCCGGTGACCTATGAGATCTCTGACGACCTCTTTAGAGACCTTCAGTGAGGTTTTCGAAATTAGGGAACAACTTATTGAACTAAGTCATGAAGCTAAAATTTCCAAACATGATCATACCAAATTGTAATGAATACAATAAAAATCTAAAACTGAAATTGATAAATAAAAATTGTTCAATGGTTTATACACACCTTGAGCTCCTTTGAATGAATAATATTGCTTAAGAGTTGATAAGTGAGAGATGAGTCTTCAAAAGATTTGGATAACTTTTGTAGTTTGAAATTGGATTAGAGACTTGTAGAAGAAAATTTTCAGAATAAGATGATCTTCTGCTTTCTACTTTCTACAGTAATGAATATTAATAATAATAAAAGATGCAGAAGCAGTATGTGATAATGTTGTTAATTCTCATATTTACTTTTTCAGTTTATCTTATTTTCTGGTTAATTTAGTTGTTTTTATGTTTATTAGGTTCTCGGAAGTAAAGAAAGAAATAAGAGCAAAAGGAAGGAGATAGGTGCAATTTATGGAGAATCGTGGGCTCTTGATGAATCAAGGAAAGTTAAGGCAACCTGAAGAAAAAGATATGCGGGCAATTAATTTTCTTGGCTGCTCCTATTGGATAGAATGATGTCAACGAAACCTAAATCAATCAGAACATTAACCAATGAGCTTTCTGTTGAAGCCAAGGAGTTAGAGTCCTAAAAGGAAAGAAAAAAAATACTGAATAAAAATTCTCCTTGGACGTTGAAGAAACCTACCATCTCACATATGAAGAAGCATAGACGCACAAGAGCTTGAGAAGAAGAAGAACCGCAACATTGCCAGAAATGATCGATCGCTGGGCTACTGGAGATTGATCACTGATCCTCTTTTTCCTATTTTTCAGTTATTGTTGTCTTCTTTTTCCATGAACTCCTTCGTCTTTTTTATTCTCATTATGTGTAACTAAATTTCCAGCAGTTATGGGGTAATTGAAGCCCCTAGACATGAACCATAACATGCTTTGACATTCAATTTGTTTTCCAATTAATAAAGTTGAGGTTTTGTTTCCATTTTCCCATTGATGAATTCTATATGTCTGTGCTTTGGAGGCCTACTTAGTATGCATGCTAAGGTTCTAATACTTTGATTGTTTGATGCCTGGATCAATAGTTGGATTCCTCAAATTACCTTGAAAAGTAATTGGTAGTTTTCACTAGCAAGTAAACAAACCCCTAGGTTTAGCGAGGCGCCATGTTATTGCGATGCCTAGTGATTGCTCAAACTCTTTTCAAACTTATGATCTCTACATGTTAAATCTAATAAGCGTACCTTTAGGTTGCATTGCTTGGGAATAGACTAGATGTAGAGCACTTCTTGCCTAGCACACAAAGTAAGAAAGGGTAATAGGTTGTGTTCAAGCTTACCGAGCATCTGAGCATCTTCAACTGAGTTAATTGGTCACAAATTCGACAAAGTGTGTTGTGTGTGATTGTTGGGGGTGGATACTTCCTTCCTAGCTAGTTTCATCATCTTCATATCTACCAATTCCAAATATGTTTTAGTTTTGTTTTACTTTCTGTCCTTTGTTTTTACGTATTTATTTTCATAGTAAATCAACTCCACAAATTTCCAAATTTTGTGTGCTAGACAGCTTGTTGTCTACTACATTCTCGTAAATTTTCATATTTTCCTTAGTAGTTTTGGTTAGGTTTTTAGTTTGTTTTTCGACTGATATTCAATAAGAGTTGCTGTCACATTTTTGTGACTTTTGTTGAAACATTTAGTTTAACTTAATCCCCTGCAGGAGATCCTTATTTTGCTACACTACAATCGACATATTTGCAAGAGAATAAGGAAAGGGTGCGGCTATTGCCACCCTATCATTTACTTTGTTCACCCTACTTGCTCATTACACCCCACATTTTAATTTCAATTATTAAATTTACTTATCTAACCTATTTCTCTTTTCAGAAATATCCTTATATGACATATCCAATTAAAAAAGATTTTTTTAACAAAAATATCTAATTTAATTTATACCAATAACAAAACTAAAATATATTAAAGTTTCCTAATAAAAGCATAATCTGATATACTTCCATTATTTTTTCTTTCAGTTTCAATGTTCGTCTATTTCAATCTATATCAAAAAGATAAATAGGTTAACAACTATGAGCAATAAAAAAAATATTGATTTTTTTTTTGTGTTTTAATTTTTTACTTTCAGTGTTCATAAAGAATATTGCAAAGATTTGATAAAGTTAACACTAATGGTTTTGTGAATTGAATAACGAATTAACCATGAGGAGAGAATTAAAAGATAAAAAAAATAAGTGATAAATTCAAATTTGGGTGGAGAAGAAGAAGATTAATGTTATCGAATGAGAAATTAAGTAGTCTTTGAATTTAATTAATTTGTTATGTATTTAGTTTTCTTTACAAATTTAGATTTTAGAAAATTAGTGTACTTATTAGTCATTTTTCACTTGGGTAGTATAGTCTTTCAATAATTCAAATGTTTGTAGGGTGAACTAAGAAAATGGTAGGGTGGCAATAGCTGCACCTATAAGGAAAATTAATAGTTTTTACTTTATCCATCAGTATGACATTTCCTTCAATAAAATGATGATATTGGAAAATCCTAAAAGACTAGTAGTGGGAATAGCAAAAGGCAACAACTGAAGCTAGGAAATTTTATTTAAAAGAAAAAACAAAAAAGTTAATAAGTTTGAAAATTGATTGTTGAATCTATTAGGGGCCACACACACACACACACACACACATATATATATATATATATATATATATATATATATAAATCTTTTGACTATTATAATGTTTCATCTTAATAGACTAGTTATGGGAATAGCAAAAGGCAATAGTTAGAGGCCTAGATAGTAGGAAGTTTTAATTAAAACAAAAAACCAAAAAAGTTAAGAAGTGTACAAAATTGATTGTGGAATAAATTGAGCGGGCCATATATATATATATATATATATATATATATCTTTTGACCATTATAATGCTTCATCTTAAGACTAGTTGTGGAAATAGCAAAAGGCAACGGCTAGAACTCTAAATAGTTGGAAATTTTATATAAAACAAAAAAAAACAAAAAAACTAAGAAGTTTAAAAATTCTGGAAAACATCACAAATGGTGTATGAAATTTAGGCCATTCTATATTTTGGTGTACCAACTTTCATAATTATCAAAATAGCGTATCAAGTTTGCTCAAATCTTTCATTTTGGTGTATGCCATTAAATTTTCCGTTATCTTTCCATTATCTTTACCAAAAAAAAACTGATAAAGCTAAAGGAAAGATAACGGAATTTTTTTTTTTTTTGCAAAGATAACGGAAAATTTAACGGCGTACACCAAAATGAAAGATTTGAGCAAACTTGATACATCATTCTGATAGTTATGAAAGTTGGTACACCAAAGTGTAGAATGGTCTAAAGTTCATACACCATTTGTAAAGATATCCCTAAAAATTAATTGGTGAATAGCTTAGGGGGCCCACATATATATACAAAACTTTTGACTATTATAACGTTTCATGTACTATATATATGGAACAAAAAAAAGAGAAAAAAATTAAATTAAAAAAATAGAGTGAGAGTATGGTACATATTTTAACGCGAATGAATGCCACGTTAGTAATTTAACGAAATTTTTTGGACGGAGAGTAATGGAATAGACCTATTTTGGTCTAAAATTAAGAGTAAAATGACTAAATATGTAAAATTATAAGGACAATGACTAAAGTGTTTTTTTTTTTCAATAAAAGTTCAAGAACTGAATAGTGTTTAATCCTTTTCTTTTTCTACCCGAATCATCTTTTTTTTTCTCTCCTTCAAATCTTCCATGGCTATCTTCTTTCCAACACATACTTCTTCTTTTTTCTTTCTTTCTTTTCCTCTCATACCTATATTTTTTGTGCGGCTTCTCTCTTCTTAATTCGTTTTTATGTCTCACTAACGTGACTTCTTCAATTCACAACTACCTTTATTATAGATTTGGTAAGAAGTTTTTGCATACCTTTGATATAGAATTGATTATGGTGTTAGCTAGTCAACCTTTGTCCAAGAATTTTATTAGACATTTTAATCTCCATATCTAAGGTTCTCTCATTATCTCACACTTTCTCTTTCATACTTTTTATCTTTTACTTAGGTAAGGTTCTGTATGTACATATTTTATACATTTTGATTAGATTGGTAATATATTGTATGTTTTTTTTGTGCTTTGTATATATGTATAGGTAGATCAAATTCTACTATATATCTTTAAATACCTATAATGTTAGTATATAAATATTCGATATTTTTATGTTTGAATTTTGTTCATTCGTATGTATAGGTAGACCAAATCTCTACTATACATCTTTAAATACCAATAATGTAGGTATATAAGTATATATTTTATGTTTGAATTTTTGTTCTAATACTTTTCATCATATAATATAGGTATATAAGTATTCGATATTTGTAGACCTACATTTTAGATACATTGATTTCATAGGAATGCATTAGTCTTATACGTTTAAAAATTATTCATTGATGAATTGTAGATTTTAATTAGAATTTAGAATTTGAAATTTAAAATTTAGAATTGACCTAAAATTGCGATTCAATTAGTGAATTTGAATTATTTATCTTATTTGGTTGCAAGGGTAAAATGGACTATTAGAAAAAGTAAATGAACCGCAATTAATAAGAGAAGCGCAGACTGCATCCAACTTTTAAAGAACAAAAAGGACTTAGATCAAAATACCTCAAATTTTTATTACCCCCCCCCCCCCCCCCAAAAAAAAAAAATCTTTTATTAGCTCCTACCCCAATAAAACATACTTTTATTGGGGGGCAATAAAGGTCTCCAGTGACCTATGAGATCTCTGATGATCTCTTTGAGATCTTCGATGAGATTCTATGTGGAAAAGCAGTGAGGACAAAATAGTCTCAAAAATAAATAAAAAACAAAATTATTCAAAAAAAAAACAAAAAAAACTTAATTGGCTATTTTGGAACAATTTATAAGAGTTCTTATGAGTGAGTGGGGAAAAAAAAAGTAAGTGAGTGGTGTAAGGGATAAAAACCCTAAAAAAGAATATTTGGGTTCAACTTATTGAACTTAGTCATGAAGCTAAACTTTTCAAACATGATCACACCAAATTGTAATGAATACAATAAAAATCTAAAATGGAAATTGATAAACACAAATTGGTCAATGATTTATACGCACCTTTTTTTTTTAATTCAAGCCCCGAGGGAGAAATAATATATTCATCACAAGCCAGAATATACCGTTACATACTCTTCCACTGCCATTTAAGGACATAGACAGACAAGAAGATACTGATAGTACTCACAGTGATACATAGAAATAGATCTACTCATTATACAATCAAATATGTTGAGCTAGCAGAGATCCTCTATTGGTACTACGCCGAAGGCGCTAAAGATGTAGGTTCCTAATACAAGGAAACATTATTGTAATTAGACAAAATTAAAAACATAGGGTTGGGCCAAGGGGCCTAAACCCTAGCCCAAAATAGCAATGGATTAGGGCAGAACCCCAACCCAATAGTTTGCGGCCCAATAGGGTAGTCCACCAAGGAAAATTGCTCCAGGCCGATCATTCTTGTTCTGGCTAGTCCACCTTCTCCTCTCATCACCCTGTTGTGCATCACCGTCCGGTCAAGTTCCATCTGACTCATATAGCCCAACATGCTTCGCCACAATCTACCCTGCCACGCCATCTGATCACGGCGATCTAAGCCGTCCCGAACCACGCCGCCGTGACTTGCATCAACACAGAAAACCTATCCCTGATCTAGGTTTCGCAACCCCAGACAGCTATCAATCGAGATCCATGGCACCATCGATCCAAGAACCTAGCAGTTGGGATAGACTAACGGACCGTAAAGCATGTTCACCACCTTCGCCACCATCCGAGCGAACCTTCTAACAAAACCTGAGCAAATCCCTTCGACAGAGTCCCATGGGTAGTAGATCTCCCATCCTGTAGCGAACCCCATAACAGCGGTGGGGCCTGAGGCCAGCCCCAATGTCCGGGCGCCGCTGGACGAGAACAAAATTGCAATCGGAATAGGCCTTAGGGTTTCCCGAGGTGAGAGAGAAACTTTTTTTTTCCTTCTTCTCTATGGTGAAAATTTTCTAGTAGTTAATGCATAGTTTATACACACCTTGAGCTCCTGTGAATGAAAAATATTGCTTAATATTTGAGAATTGAGAGATGAGTCTTCAAAATTTTTTGATAACTATTGTACTTTGAAATTGGATTAGAGACTTGTAGAAGAAAATTCTCAAAAGAAGATGATCTTCTGCTTTCTTCTTTCTACACTAATGATCGAATATTAATAATAATAAAAGATGTAGAAGCAGTATGAAATTTCCTTCAATAAAATGATGATATTGGAAAATCCTAAGAGACTAGTAGTGGGAATAGCAAAAAGTAACAACTGAAGCCTAAATAGTAGGAGAGTTTCTTTAAAACAAAAAGCAAAAGAGTTAAGAAATTTAAAAATTGATTGGGGGGCCACATATATATAAATCTTTTGACTATTATAATGTTTCATCTTAAGAGACTAATCATGGGAATAGCAAAAGGCAACAGCTAGAATCCTAGATAGTAGGAAATTTTATTTAAAACTAAAAAAGCTAAGAAGTGTAAAAAATTGATTGTTGAATAGATTGAGAGGGCCACATATATATAAATTTTTTGACTATTATAATGTTTCGTCCTAAGTCTAGTTGTGGGAATAGCAAAAGACAACAGTTAAAAGCCTAGATAGTAACAAATTTTATTTAAAACAAAAAAAATGAAAAAGCTAAGAAGTTTAAAAATTAATTGTTGAATAGATTAAGGGGCCCACATATATATAAATCGTGCATGGCCCACTCTGGCCTTAATAAAGATTAGTAACTGTATGTTAGACAAAATGTTATAGTTAAACCATGATTAGTTAAGGGCTAAATCATAGTTACTACCATGTAGTTCAGATTTCATCAAACACTCATGCAATATCAAATCTCGTCTAATAGCTCATTCTGTTAATCATCCATCAATTGCAGCGTTAACTAGCCTATGTGGCATACCATGTCAGATCATGTGGGCCCCACCTCTCGGGCAAAAATCCAAAATTGCACCTGCCTCTATTCTAACCCAGAAACCCTATCACAACCTCTATTTCAATTTTTTTTTCCCGTCAAAAATTTGGACACTTAAAAAAAACAAAACTCCATAATTGAAATGTACTTGATTATAATATGGCTTAGCATCAAACATTTTCTTTTGAAGACAACTTCTCAAAACTCACAACTTGTAAGGGAACACATTTGAACTTAGAATTAAGGGCCCTAAATTAAACAACATTCATACAAAACATGAAAAATTCTTAAATTTCCCAAAAGACATAGCAGCCCAAATGTGTTTGCAACATTTGAAAAGTTTGCATTTCAAATAGCTCTAATCATATTAACAAAAACGACATTAGAGCTACCAATTGAGTTACACAAAACATGGTAGGAAAAAAAATGGTAGGGCTTGCTAATGTGACATTCTAGTTCCTCTTTCCTATTTTCCCCCTTGTTTGGAATTGTCCCTGATCATCTGAGATGATCTGGAAGCTACCGGAGTTTGGCCCTTTCATGTTTTAGTTGAGGCCGGAGGCCTTGTTCTTGTTGAGGTGAATGTGGCAACATCTTTGGATTTTGGTGCAGTTGTGGCAGCAGTAGCTTTGGCTCCTTGTTTCCTTGATGCCTTCAATTCAACTATCTTTTTCTACACTCACATAAACAATAACCAAAAATATATGCATCAGACCACTTATTAATCAACAGATATGCACCCAAATCCAAACTTTCAACCTACGTTTTCATGAACACATCAGAGGACTGCACTGAAAATATATGCTGCACAAAAATGAACCCATAACCTTGGGCACCGAAATTAACAGTCAGGGTCTCCTCATAATAGGTTTACCATATGCCTACTATAATTATGATCAACATAAAATGAACTTGGAAATATCCAACCACAACTCCATTGAAATGAACATGCTGAAGTAAAGATCAACTAATCTGCAAGCAGGTAATTCAATATCCTCCGAGTCTAAGGATGTTCAGACACAATAGATAAGTGAAAACTCTAAGTAAGGTGCCAAGCACGGAGTTGCACATCCTATTTATATCAGCTATATAATCTGCTAGTGGAAGTAAAAGTTTCACCACAGACCTACACCCAAATCTCAACCTAAGCTCAAGCAACCCAAACCTCTCATTAATCAACCAACTCTTACATAACCAAAAGATTCACCGACTTATAAATGCCATGATTTGGACGTGATGCAGCTTATAAATGACCTAACCCAGTGTAGGTAATGCAACTATCAAAGACTACAACACCTAGTGTTCAAAATTGCAACTTCGTTTTAGTATTTTCCACAATTTTCAACCACCATGTCATAAGAACCAAATGCATACCAGTTTGAGCCATCATCGACATTCGAAATACTAAACGAATCCAAAGACTGGTTGGGCAAATATGAAAAAGCCACCTCCAACTGGGTCCCCAGAAAATTTATTGGTAGAAGAACAAAAACCCCAGTAATCCCAGCAAACCCAAACACCCTCAAACTGAACACACACGAAAAAAAAAAAAATAATAATAATAATAATAAAAAACTAAACCAAATTCAAAACCAAACTGAAATTCAATATACCCTTCAACACTACTATTCCCTCCATCATTAACCTGAAGATGAAAATGCACATGAACACCACAGAATCCGAACTGGTGACAGACAAGAGCTGATCTTCAGAAGGCAGCCATGCCCGTCTCACCCAACCCGCAGCTGGCAGCAGTCTATCGAAATTGAAGCCATTAAATTGTTTCAGTTGGTGCTTCTTTCGCAGCAACAGAGCGTGGTGCATAAACCAGCGTTACTGGCTTGCTTCCTTAGGATAGAGTAGAGAGTGAAAAATAGCAAACATAGACCCAGGTCCTAATTCCAGAAGATATGAAACCCAGAAAACATAAACCCACTTCCTAACCCCACAAGATATGAAACCCTAAACCCAAACCTTTTTTTTTTCCCAGATCAAAATTTCAAATCATAAATTTCAAACCCTAAACCTCAAATAAACCCTACACCGAAACCCTTTAATCCCAATATCAAAGATTTGAAACCTAACACATCAAACCCTTTTTCCCCAATTTCGAAATTTCAAAATCCCAAATCCGATTTAGAAGATTTTAAACAGAAAACCAAAACAGTCATCCAAAACCCTAAACACCAAACTCACCGTTATGAGGAATTTCATATCCACCATTTGTTTTTCTGGGTATCCAAACGTTGATCTCATTGCCAGCCATATCGAAATATTCTTCGAATCAAGCCACACACATTGATTTCTTCGCGCCTTCAATCAGCCTTCCCCATTTTTTTGGTTTCAAAGCAAGAGAGTGAGGATTCTTGCTTTCTCTAATGTTTTTTTGGAGTCGGGACAATTTTTAGGAGAAAGGTCGGGAAATGAGACGCGTAATGGGATTTTGGCTGTAATCTGGGTCAGATACGAGCCAAGGACAATTTTGGAAATTCATTTCCAAGTAGGTCCCACTGCTACTAAGTTGGCATGCCACGTCAGATACTGACGACTCTAATTGACGGATGATTGACAGAATGAGCTATTATACGAGATTTGATATCGTATAGGTGTTTTTGATGAAATTGAAACTACAAGGATTGAATTAATTTCCGACCTAAACTACAAGGTAAAAACCAGTATTTAGTCCATTAATTAATATATCAAACCAAATGACCAAATTAGATATTTTTAAACCACAGGGGCAAACACAGTCATGACTCCATGTGATGACCTGGATTTTAATGATTTAATTCTTACATTTAATAATAGACCAGTTGTACGAATTATGAGTGTTATACTTTATTTGTATGTCGTTGTGAAGTGAAATTATTTTCAGACGAATATTTATTTGAATTGTAAAGTTTTAGGGGGTGCAAAAGGTTGACTTTTTATACGTTGGGTTTCTAGAGAAAACTTTCTTCACCAAAGTCATAGAGTGCGTCGATACAAGTTCATGGTCATGTGGAACGCGAAAATCGGAATTCGTATGAAGAAGTTATGGTTAACGGAAGTTTCTACCATTTTTGGAATTTACTATAAATAGCAATTTCTGTTTTTAGAATTTCATTATATGTATTTTCGGAAAGTTGCCGAAATAGGAAAAATCAGAAACGCTCTCTTCTCTCTCCTCATGCCCCAGAATCCGGTGGATATTGCTCGACCCGACTCGACTTTTTCTCTCAACTCCGGCGATATCTGGCCTTGAAACCTGCACAGACATCTTTGCCTCTACCTTATGGTCCTCTCTACAGCGGCCTCTAGTGACAATTTCCACCCACAGCGGCGCTGCAAGGCGATGACTTTGAGTGCAGTTAGACCATGTAAGAAATCCTAGCTCCAGCGACACCATAGCTTCAAACCTTCTACTTTGAGTTCGTAGGAGCCTCCTCAATCGATCCACGGTGGTTGGTTAGATTGATTTACGTTGGAATTGGTTCAACTCAGAGTGAACAATGTAATCACGGCTTGCGGGCTTTATTTAGGCTGATCTAGGCTGAGTTGGTTCAAACTCCAGGTATTACTGTTGATCCCTGTTATATGAAGTCCATTTTGAACGGTTGGATTATTAGGTTTTAAGTTTTGGTCGGTGGTGGTTGTAGTGGTTGTGCAACCACCTGTGGTGGCCCTTTGGCAGCATTTGGGCCATGTAAGGACAGCTTCTTATGTTATTTATCATCTACTCGTTGATATGAGCATTTCAATATATAATACGTAAATTTTGGAGATCGTATGAATTTATTAGGGTTTCTATTGTTTTTTATTGTCTCGATTATCGATCTGTGAGGATTTGACTATCCGATCGGCTTGTGGTTTTGACATATCAATCGTAGGAGTGTTCCGAAGACTTTGGGTGTTCGCGGATGATGTTTTGCTTCAATAAATGTCACTTCGGGTTGTAGTTCGATTTAGAGGATTCAAACTTTGATCACTTTGTGATTCGTGTACTGAATCGAGGTTGTACTTTCCTTTGGTGCTTGACAGTGTGCGTTCTGTAAGCTATCTAGTTGTGTGAAGAAGCAGTGGGAATACCTCGAAAATCTCATAATGTTCATTTACGAACGGAGTTACCTTTATCGTTTTTGGAGTTATTTATTTAACTGCAAACTATAGTTGGTATTAGTGAGCATTCCTAAGTGAATGACTACTTGTGTGTGTGTGTGTGTGTGTGTGTGTGTGTGTGTGTGTGTGTGTCTATATATCTATTGGTGGTTTTATTGATTGAGGATGCATGAATGGTGCTTTTTAGTGTTTTGTGTTGTGGCTTTTCGGAAAACAAATGTTGGGGAAATGATTGATTTCTATTGTTTTAAAAAGCATTGAGATTAGTGTAATATTTTAAGTCCTATGCGACTTCTTTAAATATTTTACTCCGAGGGACCGAGAGGCCCGAAGATTTAATGTCACAAGTTGACTTTTGGCAGTATATCGAGTAATCATGTCTTTGGCCGGACGAGTGGTTACGATTCAATTAGAGCTCTAGTCTATCCGCCTATGTATCTCATGGGGTAACGGAGCGAGGTTATTTCTAACTCATGAGTATGTGTTTTAAGGAATCAAGGAGTGAGTTGCTTTCCTTATTTATGATTTGAAAGGAATCAATTCAGGTGTGAGTTAATTTCTTTATTTCATGTTGATAGAAATCAAGGAGTGAGTTGCTTTCTTTTATTATCGTTTTGAAAGGAATCAAAGAGTGAGTTGTTTTCCTTTATTACGTGTTAAGGAATCAAAGAGTGAGTTGCTTTCCTTTATTACATGTTGTAGGGAATCAAAGTGTGAGTTGTTTCCTATTTATCAGTGTGAGTTGTTGGTGGTTGGATTGAGTTTACTCATACAAGCTTTCATAAGCTTACCGGATTTGTTGTATGGCAACCCGGTGCACTATTCAATGGTGTAGGGATAAATCCTGCAGGTCAGGACAATCATGGCTGAAGTTGAGACTTTGGATTGACAGCTTTACGGTAGAAAGCCAATTTTGTGACTTTACCGTTGATAAGACTTCCGCTATGTAGTAAGCTCTGAGGAGCATTTACGTTTTATTTTGTTAGGACAATTTAATTCGTAACTTGTGTAATATATGACTCTGCGGAGCAAGTCTGTATTGACATAGTGGGTTCAGGGCATCAGTATATACTTGGTTTAAAAGGAAAAAGTTTTAAGATATTTTGTATTAATGGTTGGACCATCACGCCTATATAATTATTAGAATTATATTGATTTTTAATGTTGTTTAAAAAATTAGGGCGTGACACTCCAAACCACGGAGATCATTTATAACGTTTGCCCTTAATTTTTTTTTGTATGAAATTTCTCCCACACCTAATAGTAGATATACAATTAATCCGCCAACTCAATTAGGTAAGCGGCCTAACCAATTGTTTTAATACTCTTGTCAATTACCTCATGCTACTGAGACCAAAAAAATATTGTGAGAGTTTTGGCATTTCTTATGGTGAGGCTATTACTCCTATACAAATTTGTCACTATGCTATGCATATGTTTATCTCTGCCTTTACTCTGAAATAAAAAATAAAAAACCAAAAAATTCAAACAAATTACCACTAGCAAACTAGCATTTGGTCTAGATCAAATAATTGTCATTTTTTTATGAATCTCCTGCTTTCTGATAAAGAAAAAATTAATAAATCAAAAAAAACAGTGAGCCAATCTTGGTCATTACATGTAATGCACAACTATGTAATCACTTGAAATATTTGATACTTATGTAATGTTTTCAGTAGACGCATCAATCTTGAGCATGTGCAAAAGCAAAAAAAAAAAAGTTTAATAAAGATCAGCAACTTGGTGTTAGACAAAGTGTTATAGTTGGACCATGATTAGTTAATATATCAAACCAAATGACTAAAATTAGCTATTTTTAAACCACAAAGGCAAACACAGTCATGACCCCAAACCACAGGGACCATTTATAACATTTACCTTTAATTTTTTTCTTTTGTATGAAATTTTTTCGAAACCTATAATAGATATACAATTAATCGCCCAACTCAATTAGGTAAGCGGCCTAACCAATTGCTTTAATACTCCTGTCAATTACCTCACGCTACTGAGGCCAAAAAATTATTGTAGGAGTTTTGGCATTTCTTATGGTGAGGCTATTACTGGTATACAAATTTGTCACTATGCTATGCATATGTTTATCTCCGTCTTTACTCTGAAATAAAAATTTAAAAATTAAAACAAAAACAAAAAAATTCAAACAAATTGCCACCGGGCGAACTAGCATTTGGTCAAGTAGATCAAACAATTGTCATCTTTTTTATGAATCTCCTATTTTCTGATAAAAGAATAAATAAATCAATCAAAACAAACAGTGAGCCAGTCTTGGTCATTACATGTAATGCACAACTATGTAATCACTTGAAATGTTTGATACTTATGTAATGTTTTCAATAGACGTATCAACCTTGAGCATGTGCAAAAAAAAAAAAAAAATTAATCCTTACATTGCATGTGATGCACATCTATGTAATGTTTCATGAAGAACATTTAATATAAACATTACTCTACATTTCGATTAGAAAATTTTAAATTTTTGAGAAATTTTGAAATGATAAAACTGTGAAGACCCAGATTTTCATACAATAAATTTATGTAATTTAATAATTGTTATATTAATTGAATTGTGATATTTGGGATTATTTGGATTGTCGTGGGTTGAGAAAATTAGTTCCGAATGATTTTATTTTCAAAAACGAACGTTATTTAGGGGGTCGTGAAAATCAATGTTTTATACGTTCAAAATTTGGGAAAACTTTCTTCATGAAAGTTGTAGAGCTCGTCGATACGAGTCCGTACATATGTCGAACGTATTATTCGGAGTTTGTATGAATAAGTTATGAATATTTGAAAAACGAAAATTTTCTATAAATAGTGGAAAAATCTGAGTTTGTTTTGAAGGACGAAAAAATTCTGTTTTTGCACATCAGCCCCCGTCTCTCTCTCTCTCGGCCTGGTCATTGTGCTTGCAGACCCGCCGACCCGACCCGACTGAATGTCGGCATTCCCGGCCGCGCCGCCGCCGGACCCGGCCCCCTTCCGCTTCGCCGCCTATCGCCCAGTCGATCCCCGCCGTCGCCATACCCAGCCGCCGCTCCTAGGCTTGGATCGAAGCCTCTATCCGAAGCCCAAACCAGACCCGGCCGGAAAACCATTTTTCTGGCGGTGCACGGGCCGATCCTCCCCATTTTCGTGACGTGCTCTTCCTCCTGATCATCCCCATATATGGCTTGCATCACGATTTTGAGTGTAGAGTGGTAGATCAAGAGTTGAAGATTTCGACGTCCCTGATTCGATCTGGAGCCTGATCAGAGGGTCGAAATGAATCCAACTTCAAAGCCCGATCTAGGAAGATCTAGACCTCATCTCCGAAAAAGTCAGGTATTAAAGTTGTTCACAATTTCATTTTGAAGAAGTTTGTAGTTGACGACTTTTGCATCAGAGGTGGTTGACCGGCGTGCTGCATTGACCACCGTCTGACCGCCGCGTGTGGCGGCGTGTCGGACCAAATTTTGAGTTTTTATTATCTGAACGATGATCTATGCATCCATATGAGTGTTTTGAGATATAACTTGGTCATGTTATAAAAACTTGATAAATAGTCAATTTCTGTTTTGACGTTACTATTTACGGTTTTATAATTTACCTTCGGTTTGAGATTTACGGAGATCAGACCATCAGTTTTACTTCAAATTTTAATATGATGTTCATATGACTGTCCCGATGACTTTGTGTGGTCACGGGAGAAGATCCGACAGTTGAATCTTCGTATAATTATAAAATAGTGATTCGGGAGGCGATTAGTGAAGATCCGTCCATCGGATTTTCGTATAATTTTGATAGGATGTTTCCATGGCAATCCGTGAGGATCTAACCGTTGGATCATCATTTAAATTCAATCCGACTGTCGGATTGTCCTTATTTTAGAATCTGACCGTTGGATTGTCGTTATTTTGAAATCCGACCGTTGGATCATCATTTAGATTTATTTCATGCTTCATTGCTAAGCAAAGACCGTACTTGATTAGGTACTTGACGGCTTGAGTTGACGAGCATTTGTATTATTGTGAGTTATATTTATTGAAGACGCAGCGAGAATTTCGAGGTGAGTAAATCTCACGTGGTTCATATTACGAAACAAATACTTAAATTAATTATTTTTGGTAATTGTGTGGAAAATATTTATGGATAAAATATTTGTTTTTAATCACATGGACTTGATCACTACGGTCCATAGGTAAGTAAAATGAATTTTAATTATACAAATAAATTTCACGATTTTCTTGTGTGAACTATAGATAGTATTAGTGGTCATTCCTGAGTGGATGATTACGTGTATATATATATATTTACGTGGAAAATATATATTGATGAGTGGATTGTTGAGTGATGATATGATTGAGTTGAATTGATGAATTGATTATATTTCAATTATGTAATTTCATAATAATATGGTGTATCTTGGTGGGGTTGATTTCAGTATGTGATATTATATGTTGTGCTCATTTATGGGTTTAGGGTCGACGTAGTGACCGGTGTGGGGTAATCGGACGCTCTAATCCTGGGTGGATGATGGGATACGATTGGTTGAGTATGTGAAATTATCGGACGTTCTAAATATGTATATAAATATACATATTGATGAAATACGATAATGATAAATATGTCAGATGCCATAACCTAGGCCAGGTGATGGGCTATGATTCAGTTAGAGCTCTAGTCTGTCGAATACCGTATTTTTATAAATACGATGATGGGGTATTGTGGAGAAAGATGTGAGTAAGGGTTGGTGTTGAGTAGTTGATTTATTGTGATTGTTGGTTTTTGTCGTTGTAGAATCGTTGCATGTTGACTTAGGTAGAAATAAATGTGATTAAATTAAGTAACAGTTCTTTCTTTTACTCATACGAGCTTTCATAAGCTTACCGGGTTTTGTATTGTTGCAATCCCGGTATACTATTCAAATGGTGTAGCGGATATTCCTGCAGGTCAGGATAACCAGGGAGGTGACCGAGCTGCTTAGGTGTTACAGCAGTTACATTTTATTTCTTTGAGTTGTGAGGTGTGTATGCTCATTTAGAGCTTTACAAATTATTGCGTATTTGTGTTGTAATAATTAACTGAAACAAGATTCGGTTTGATTTGATTTCGTGTGGTGAGGTTGTTAAGAAAAGAAATTTTCAGGATGATTATTTTGAGTTGTGGTAATTTTCATGTTTCGGATTTTGAATTTTATTCTAAAATTCGGGGCGTGACAAAAACCTAGAACTTCTTTAATTAAAGGGTCCTTGACCAAAAGCACCAAAATGAGCCAAAGTTATCTTACTTACCACAGCAATAGATATTTATTCTCACTAACCCAATTTAAAGAGAAATGACTATTCTGACCTCAACTTAATTAATGAATTACACACTGCCACTCACTAATCTCTCTCTTTTCTCTCTCTCCCTCCGTCTGACCTCTGGCTCCGGCAACGTTCCAGGCCCTCCGGCGTTCACCCAGCCCCTTCGGTTTTAGACCCAGCCCTTCCGGTGTTTCGCGTTGGACCCAGCCTCTCCGGAGTTCGACGTAGGCCCTCCAGAGTTTGGCGCTCGACTAGGCCCTCTAGCACTCGACCCAGGCTCTCCGGTGCTCGACCAAGGCCCTCCGGCACTCGACAAAGGTTCTCCGACATTGGTGGCAAAGGAGAACGATGCTTAGGTGCCCAAAGCTTTTCTCTAGGTGCCCAAATCAATTTCCTTCTTTCGCTTTTTTTTTTTTTACCGAAGGTCCAAAATGAAATGAGAAAAAAAAAAGTTTTAGTGGGGGGCAATAAACGTCTGTTAAAGGTCTATTAGGGAGCAATAGACGTTTTGAATTGATGTAATCTTTTTTTTTCTTTAATCAAAGTTTTATTCGTCTAATTTTAGGAAGATTAGTTCTCATTTCGGCAACCAAAAGTTCTATTAGGGGGCAAAAGACCTCTATCAGGGGCAATAGACGTCTATTGGAAGCAATAAACCTTTCCAGCATCCTATTAGATTTCTGACGACCTATTTAGGGACCTCTGGCGAGGTTTTCAAAAAAGTTTGTTGGGCAGCGGCCCGTGACCTGATTCCGACGGTCGGTGACAGGGCTCCGACGAAGTCTCTTATGGTCTCTCTCTCTCTAAGTAACAAAGGGGTGAGGGTAAAATAATCTAAAAAAAAAATTAATCAGGTATTAGGGAAGACTTTCTTAGAGTGTTTTGGGTAAAAGGGAATTAAAAAAACTTAATTGGGTAAGTGGGAAAAAAATCCCTAGAAATGGGGTAAATGAACAAAAACCCTTAATTAACATTTTATTAGTTGCAATTTCCATTATTTGGTTGTAAATTTTTAGAATTTGGAATGTCTAATAAAGTAAGAAAGTTTAAAACAAACTAAAATATTTTAAAAAAAAATGTATTGTTTTGGAAACTAATAAAGTGATAAGAAGACACCTTTGCAGGAAATTCAAAATGACACGAAATTAAGTGAGGAATTCTATTTTTTTTCCACATAAAATTTTATAGTTACCACTTTTAGAATGTCAAACGAGGTAATTCATGTTTAAGAATTATCAATTCCTCATTTTTATTTAAATTCCTTCTTTTATTCCTTCATCCAAACACAATATTAAAGCAAAAGAAAATTGCAATTGTTGGCACATGGTGCATACTGTAATTATGAGCATGACACTGTTAGTCTATTGCAACCAACAACCATTTTCACATTAGTGTTCTATATAAGATGGCCACAACAGTTCCATATTATGTAGTAATTAAGCGTTTCCCATTGATCACTAAGCATTTCCCATTACCCATTTTCCAATAGTTATTTGATCACAACATATGGCTTCTTTTAGCTCAGATCATCATGATCATGGGAATCTAGAGATTCTAGTACAAGAGGATAATCCATTCATTAGGACATTGACACTCCACAAGCCTAAAAAATTGAATGTTATCTCCAGTTCCATGATCTTTCGGCTGTTTGAGCTGTTCCTCAACTACGAGCATGATGCCTTTGTCAAGTTAGTCATTCTCAAAGGTAGTGGAAAAGCTTTTTCTGCCGGTGGTGATGTTGTGTATGTAGTTCGTCATCTCTACAATGGCAATTTGAGAACTATTCTCAAATTTTTCAAAATTGGATACACTCTAATGTATTTCCTAGCAACAAAAACTACACCACAAGTTTCATTTCTTAATGGAATCACTATGGGGAGTGGGGCAGGTGTTTCTATACATGGTAGCTTTCGTGTAGCAACAGAGAAAACAGTGTTTGCTATGCCAGAAACAATTATTGGAGGGTTTGCCGATGTTGGTTCCTCTTACTACCTTTCAAGACTTCCGGGATTCTTTGGAGAGTATCTTGGTCTTACAGGTGCCAGATTGGACGGTCCTGAAATGCTTGCTTTGGGTCTAGCAACTCACTATGTTCCCTCATCTAAATTGGGTTTGCTAGAAGAAGCCTTAATAAGAAAACTAGGCGCTTCTTCAACTAATAAAAGCTCAACTGATGATTATGCTATTATTTCATCTATTCTAGATGAATACTCAGAGCAACCAGCTCCAAAAATGAAGAGTGCTTACCATTATATGGATGTTATTGACAAGTGTTTTTCTCAATCAACAGTGGAAGACATATTAAGTAGCCTAGAGAATGAGCTTGCTACCATAATCAACATAACTAACCACCATGAATGGTTATCGTCAGCAATTCAGTCACTAAGACAGGCATCACCAACAAGTTTGAAGATTACTTTAAGATCGATTCGAGGAGGAAGGCGGCTTCAAGGAGTTGGTGAGTGCATTATTCGCGAATATAGAATTATTTCTCATGTTTTGCGTGGGGAAATCAACAAGGACTTCATGGAGGGTTGCAGAGCTATGTTGTTGGACAAAGATAAGAACCCGAAGTGGAAGCCTTCTAGATTGGAGCTCGTCACGGACCAGATGGTTGAGCACTACTTCTCTAGGTTGGATGATAACGAAGAACTAAAGCTCCCTCAAACATTCAATTTGCCTGTCACTACCATTTCCAAGATTTGAGAATAAGAAGATTATCAGAAAACTCATCAAAAGCTAGCAACTACTATAGTAAAGAAAGAATAATTAAACTTGGCTGGAAAGATATGAAATGTTCTGGTTATATCAAAATGCATAGATCCATTCATAAGTTAGACAACCTGATTGAGTTGGGATCACTAGATAATTACCGGTTCATCTTGTACTCCTATATAATATACTAGAAAATATCTCCTTCCTAATGTTTACTTATGCCTACAGTGATTCATGTACTCTATAAAAATCAGTTAAAGAATAATATCCTACGTGTTAGTAGTACCCAGAAGGCTCGCGGTGCATTAATACAAGTATCATGAAAGGCTCGCAGTGCATTAATACTCTATAAAAATCAGTTGAAGAATAATATCCTACGTGTTAGTAGTACCTAAAAGGCTCGCGGTGCATTAATACAAGTATCATGAAACTTTATGATAAATTAACTTCAAATACCAAAAACTATAATTTGCAATGATTGATATATGCAGATTTGCTCACCTAAGGGATAATTTTAAGGACTGTGATGGACAAATGCATCAACCACATCTATTAAATATAAAAGTAAAAATGATTTAAGTTGTTAACTGTGCATTTATTTCAGCCGTCATATTCACTTGTCCCTCACAGTCTCTTAAAAATTGTTTCTTAGATGAGCAGACATTTTCATATATGATATATTTTTTAGAACAACGTGCTAAATTAATAACTTGCTAAATTATATGATAATACATTTATAAAAAAGAAATTCATATAGAGCCCATGTAATATATAACTTAATAATTTCTTGATATATAGTGTTTATGATTCGACGATGAGACCTTCATAAAGATTGACTTAATCGTTGTTTGTTTCTTCTTGAAATTGATGTCACAATGGATCTCATCTCTGACTTTTTTTAACATGGTAAGAAGTTCTGGTGTGATTTTCTCATGCTACAATGAAAAATTATTCAATGTCATCGTGACTTCTTTGAGAGCTTCCTTTCGCGAAACGGGCTCCATAGTAGAACTATCATTTTTAACTTCATCATCTTTATCATTTTTCGTGACACTCTCAATTATACGCTCATCAGTCAACATAGCACATTGAACAAAATACAACAATAAAGAATACTTTGATAAATTAATAAGTTATTAATTTATTGATTATTTAATATTCACTAAATTAATAGGATTTCCTTGGTCCCAAGGCTATTAATTTATAGAATTTTAACTGTATTGTTTAGTCCCATATCATCACGTTAATTTGAGAGTTAAATGATTTTTGCTTGCCAAAGACTGACATTACTAATAACCTGGAATCGATATGGGAATAAGAGAAATTTATTACCTACATTTACTAGTAAAATTCACATTAAAAAGTTATCAAATTGAAGTAGCTAAATTCTCTCATTCTTTTAGAGATTCAATTATATGGTGGGATGAGTTTAGTTTTTAACATATGTGGAGAATCTCCTTCATAAAGAAAACTAACTCTATTGGCTTACAAAATTTGTTTTAAGGAGACGATTATAGATATTCTTAGTCGATACATAGTTACATATAGTGTTTATTTTGGTATACTCCTCAATAGATATGGTCGGTTACCTTCAAATGAAACTCATCTTATTCTCATACATACATGCTTATATTTTGAAATTTAGTTGGAGAAGGATCTAACCAATAATGACAAAATGAGAAGCTCGATCCACTGCAACTACCAAAAAGAATTTCTTGATTCGTTTTATGTAACATCTCATGCTTTGCTTGGCAACTGGTTTGGATGCATGTATTGGAGAAGATGGGCGGCAACCTATAATTTCGACCAAGTACCAGGTCTGGTCGGTGCTCCACTAATTTTGCGCGCACACTAACATAAATAAAATATTAGCAAAGAAAAACCCATAATTTGATATTTCTACAAAAGCTGCAATAGTGCCTTACATATAATTTTCACCTAGATTCCTAAACGTGGGATGGTAGTGGTCCATTGGATAAGGCATTATATTGTCTCCACCATAGAAGGCTGTTCTAGGCTTCTAGCTACCACCAAGAATCCAAGATATTATCCACCCAAACAAACTTTTCTTTTGTTGGTTGAATACCCAAGGGAACTTGAGGCCAAGTATTGTAGGATAGCTTGAACCAGAAAATGCATTCTTTAAACAAAAATGGAGTCAATTAGGTATAATGTTTCGTGCAGATTGAAGTACGTCATACCATTTTGTTTTTCGGGTCACAATGACGCCGTAGCCTTTTTGAAGCAATCCGGCAAACTTAACTTCTTAATTTGACAGTTCATACACTTGCCAACTATTTTTCCGATGCAAGTCTCTTTCATCCATTTTCTGGAGCATTTTATTCCGACCAACACATGAAAAAGAAACGCAATAGATGAGAAAATGCTTAGCAGCTGATGGTTTAACAAAAATTTGAGAAACAACGTTTGCTTTCACTACCCCGCACATAGAATTGGCCTATCTTTCCGTTAACGTCACCCAACTTCCGCACAACAAAGACTAATGTCATGTGTGAATTGCACTTTTACGGCGTGAAGAGAAAGTGTTTTTGGTTTTATTCTCAACCACGTACAGAAACTCCACTAAGGAATACTGCTGCTTTGGACGTTTTGTGCCAAGGGACTCCTCTCGTGAGTGAATAACATAATCTTGTGAGGGTTTTGAGCCTCTTAATAAGGCATCTTCTTTTGAAATATATAGTCTTGGAGTTTTATCAGTTCAACAAACCCTAGTTACATTATTCTGTTTCATAGCAAGCTAGAGGCCAAACTTCCGTCCATTCAAGAATTCTACCTTCACGGGTTGTCAGAGATGTCTCCTTTTTATTGTCCCTTTTCATTTCGGACATAATATATTGATCATCCAGAACACATCTTTGGTGAATTGATTGATTGATCCAAAATTGCCTTCTTATAGAACAATTCATAATGTTTCTAACTCGGGCGAAATATAAAAGTCTGATTCTTTATCAAACATCCTGTCTTTGATCACACTTTAAAGAAAAAAAAGCAAATAAAAGATACATATATACACACATATCTGGTGCATTTTGTTACCAGAAACTATCATTATTTTGCCGTCGGTTCCATAAACTAATTACTGAATCTGTTTACTCAACCTTAACGAGTCATCATGTAGCAGAAGTTTTGGCTCATATCAGATTATGAGGGGTGCAATGATTCCAATTTCAAAACCAATTTTTTCCCAGATGTTAGAGAGATAGCTCCTGTGTTGGATTGTTATGCTGCTGCTAATCAACTAAAGACCTGCATAATTCAACTATATTTATTTAGAAGAGCTCTAAGGTCTAATCATAATAAGTTTAGGGAAGTGAAATCCACACTCCCCATATTACAATTCACACTGTATGTTTTCTTTTCTAGTATCTTAAGTTTTTTGTCTTTTTGTAGTGTAGATTGTAAAAATGTGATGTTGAAATACTAAAAAATATATCATAGAGTGTGAAATGTAAAATACAGAGTGTGAAATTCATTTCCCTAACTTCACTCATTATATTACCATATTAGCAAATCAGGGTTAGGGTGAGGGCCACCAGTAGTCACCAGTTTGTAATCGACCCGTGAATCTGTACATGAAGTGGGTCGTCGTCGGCAAGGCAATGCTTAGATTTGAAGGGTTCACGAGATTGGATTGTATGTGATATGAACATGAATATGAATGTGAATATAGCAAACTTCAAGAAAGTGACCGAAGAGTGTGGGAACCCATTAACTACTTTCCAACGGCAATAGTCCAAAACTTCACAAAGAGGCAAAGATCCCTAGTTTCAACTCACAAGCTCATGAGTTTTGATGAGTCACTCCAGGGGTCATGGGTGAGATATCACTCCTTTTTTAGTTAGCTAATTTGTTTTTCTATTCTAATTTTAAATGTTACTTTGATAAGTAAAAGAAGAAGAAAAAATTCTACAACTAACCCTCTCCCAACTCACGGAAATGGGCAGACAATTGACTAAATGGTAATATTTTTCCAAGGATACACTAAATAAGTAATATGTTACATTTTTAGTAGAAGTAATATATAACATAGTTGTTATTTATTTATTACATTAACAACTAATAATTACAATAACTAGTTTTTTGTGAGTCAAAGTCACAGACCTCTCACTTACAAATATGAGACTAAGTATCATGTATGGCTTTCATGAAATAAGAGCTAATTGGCAATTGATAATTTGATAGCTACAATGGTGAATGGTTTTAATAGTGGAATGGACGGCAACAATAGTTAGATGATCTCAGTTCTCAAACAGGGGTGATGACATAGATCACTAATGGAGTCTACTATTTAAACTCGAGCAAGTACTATTATCTTTGAGAGATTTTTGCGTGGGGCAGCCACATCACGTGGCGGTGTGGCTGTCCAATCAGGGCTCAAGAAATTGGTATTTTAGGTATTTCATATTTAAAAATCAAGGATAATTTTAAAACATGAATAAAAATTTCTGAAATGTGATTGGACAGCCGCACTGTACACTTGGTGCGGCTGCCCATACCTAAGAATTTTTCATTATGTTTTCGATAAGAACTATGGATGCTTTAAACTTTGGAGAATTAATGTGTTTTTCAAGTTGAATGACCACTAAGCTCAAACAAAAGAGACAAATAGTGAAAAGGCCAGGATAAGCTTTGTTTTTATTATTTCAATCCCCGAGTCATTATCATTATCAACATGGAATTTCAGTGGAATTTGAATCCTCATTTGGCTCCAGTAGAGTGCCAATGGCTATATGGGGAGCCTGCGATTGCCGGAGGGTAATTAACTGAGCTGAATCCAAGTCTTGCGATGATAAATAAATGGCACTGTGCATTTGGAATAGTATGGTCACTTCCAAAATCATGCAAAATTTTGTTACTAGAAAGTGGTTTTTCTCTGTGGTTGAGGTATAAGTTTAAATCATTATGAGTGAATAGTATATCAAATAGGATATGAGCAATCAACTAAGGTGGAGGATCCATATTTTCTCATGATTACAGCTGAACACAAATTCCAATTAGCTAACTAATGTACCAGGGTGTTACACTTGATCTTCACCTCAAATGTCGACCTTCTGAACTATGCATTTTTTTTACTTTTTTATTTTTGGTTTGAACCTTCTGAACTTCGCATATCGCCACCCTTCTTGCAAAGCAAATACTATCGTCCAAGCATCTAACTCCAAAAAACAGAGGTGCAAGCAACATCTGGATAAGCGACAATTATGTTGGACGAGACATCACCGATTAGAGGAAGGATTGTTTCATTAGGAGTATTTGACATTCAATCATCTTCTTTTACTAAATCAATCCTTACTATACACACACGAGATATTTTTTTATTTATTTGATAATTAAAGATATTCTGGATCTCATGTCAGTGATGCTTGAAGAAATTTACGAATAGATATCTGATAGTAATTTCGATTTATAGATGAGACATTAGATCGTTACAAGATGGTACCAAAATGCAACTCAAGCTCATAGCCTTTGTGAATCTTAGTTCGTGGTTACAATGAAAACTCCCTGCTAATATAGGAAAAGGCGTTGCCCCTATCTGGATCTGCAAACCAGGTAGATAGTTGCATCCCATATATCTTGGTCGAGATATATTTTGGTCGCTTTGTATGTGATCATAAATATGTCAATTTTCATTCAATATATCTAGTTGTTGATCTCACATTTATGTAACTAGTTCACATGATTGCTATTAGAACTTGGTCGAGAAAAAAAAATAATGAAACAGAAACGGTATATGCAAAATCAATTTGCTCGTGATCACCTGGTCAATTTTTTAATGTTCAAAAAAAAAATGAAGGGTGTCATTTCTCTCTACCTATATGTAAAGAGAGACTGTTATAACCGTAGCTCTTTGCTGGGTTATTCCCGTCATTCCGGCATGGTTATGTTGAGTATATATAACAAGTGCAAAACAGAACAAACATTTCTTTTGTGACAGTAAATTAAACATCAGCTTAAAAAGGAACTGAAATTCCATTTCTTTAATTCCTTTTGAGAATGACAATAAATCCAATATCATATTAATCATGCTAAACTATTCCCAGCTCAACTTCCCCCCCCCCCTATATATACCTTCTTTCTTCTCTGCAACACCAAAAACAAACTCCAAGCTTTCTTTCCACAATGGGATTGTTGAGAAGAAATCCCATGAAAACTCAAGTAAAAACCTCACATTCTCTTACTCTCTTTTACCGTTTCCTGCATTTTCTCAGCAAACAAATGCTAATGACCAGCCTTATTTTCTTTTCAGGTGATGAAATCAGTGTTAATAGTTGTTCTGGTGGCCTTAATACTAAGAGGAGGAGAGAGCAGAGGAGTGGCCCAGGCCTCTGAGTCCTTTGAGTACTCTGCTATGAATTGCAGAGCTCACAGTGCTTCACTGACCGAGTTTGGAGGAGTTGGAGATGGAAAGACATCAAATACAAAGGCTTTTCAGACTGCAATCAGTAAGCTGAGCCAGTTTGCAACAGATGGAGGTGCTCAGCTTTTTGTTCCAGCTGGGAAATGGTTGACAGGAAGCTTCAGCCTCACCAGCCATTTCACTCTTTATCTTCACAAGGATGCTGTTCTTCTTGCTTCTCAGGTCTCTCTCTTCTTCTTTTTTCTTAATTATTGATCCCTTAACATTCATATACTCCCATTTATGCTGTTTAATTATGTTTTTAGTTGTCTATGATAAAGTGGTTATGTGTGTAAGAAGGATGTGAGAAAGAATTAATCATCATGAAAATCAGTTCTAAAACTTTAGATCCGTAATGATGTGACAGAATGTTAGCGTTCATATTTGGCTTAATCCGAACATTATGTATGAACTCAAAATAGCCTCAATATGGGCAAATGAAACACTGTCACACTATAATTTTGAGATATATTTTATAGGTATTCCGAGAATAATTACTCTGGAATCAAAGAGTAATTTGGTAAATTTGAAAGAATCTATGAACCGAGAGTAATAGTAAGGACTATTTTGGTTTCTTATGATGTGTTTTGGTAGATTTTCTTATGTATACTATGTGTTTTGCTTGGTCTTATTAACTCAAACAATCAACCGGGGTTTCAGGACTTGAATGAGTGGCCTGTGCTTAAAGCCCTTCCATCTTATGGTAGAGGAAGAGATGCAGCAGCTGGAAGGTTCTCCAGTCTCATATTTGGAACAAATCTCACTGATGTCATTGTTACAGGTACCTACTTCGTTTTTCTATAATCAGATTACTCATAATTTGTTCAATAGGTTCAATTCAACTAGATTTTACCTACCAACTCCAAACTGGTTATGTAACTTGAATATAATGGAGTTACTAAATTCATTGGGATACATTTGATGTTTTGAATTTCAGGAGACAATGGCACAATTGATGGTCAAGGTGAGTTCTGGTGGCAACAGTTCCACAAGAAGAAGCTAAAATACACCCGCCCTTACCTGATTGAGATCATGTTCTCAAGTGATATCCAGATCTCAAATCTCACCCTCCTAAATTCTCCATCATGGAATGTTCATCCTGTCTATAGCAGGTAATCTACACCCTTTCACATTTGAAACGTGACACAAACAATAAAATTATTCGTACCATATTTACTTATCATCGCCGCTCCAATTGTGATGTTTCAGTAACATTCTTGTGCAAGGGATTACTATCATTGCTCCCATTTCATCTCCAAACACCGATGGGATCAATCCAGGTTTGAAATCATTTTCCTAATTACATCAAGACTTGAACCTTGAACCTTGATCCTAGAACCTAAATGGGATCATGGAATTAACTTGTGTGCTTTATGTTTTGAGTGCAGATTCTTGCACAAATACTAGAATTGAAGACTGTTACATAGTCTCTGGAGATGACTGTGTAGCTGTTAAGAGCGGTTGGGATGAGTATGGCATTTCATTTGGAATGCCTACAAAACAACTAGTGATCAGACGGCTCACCTGCATTTCACCCTACAGTGCAACCATCGCATTGGGCAGCGAAATGTCAGGTGGGATCCAAGATGTCAGAGCCGAAGACATCGTGGCCATCAATACCGAATCAGCCGTCAGGATCAAGACAGCTGTAGGGAGAGGAGGGTATGTGAAAGACATATATGTAAGGAGAATGACACTGCACACAATGAAATGGGCATTTTGGATGACTGGTAATTATGGGTCACATGCTGATGGTAACTATGACAAAAATGCCTTTCCTGAGATCACTGGGATCAACTATAGAGATGTGGTGGCTGAAAATGTAACCATGGCTGCAAGGTTGGAGGGCATTGCTGACCATCCATTTACTGGGATTTGCATGTCCAATGTGACCATTGGATTGGCAAAGAAGGCAAAGAAGCAGCCATGGACATGTACTGATATTCAGGGGATCACAAGCGGTGTGACGCCAACGCCCTGTGGTCTGCTGCCTGATCAAGGAACTAAGAAACCTGGTGGTTGTGATTTTCCAGCAGATGATATACCGATCGACATGGTAGAGATTAAAAAGTGTACTTATAGGAGTAATGTGTAAGATTCCCCAAATCATGTACTGTTTAATGGCAGAGCTAATTTGTCACACCAAAAGCAAATGCCATATCTGAGGACACAAGTTTAATCCTCTGTGTTGAACTGTTATTATTGTTGATATTAGCGAGAATTAAATAGAAATCTGAAACAACAACCAGAATTCTGAAATCAAAGAGACTGAAACAGCACCCTGCCCAGTGATAGAATCCAGAATTGATACTACACACCAAAATATTCTACAATATCATTTGAATTTTATAAGCTTTTATCATATTTCACAATGAAGATAAGAAAGTTGTGTCTTGAAAGCAAGCAGAAATATACGGAGTCGAGTTTTTGGGGACCTAAAAAGCAGAGACGATGGAATTAAACAGCTGTTCCCATTCAGACTATTTAGCCTACCATTCTAAATAGAAATAGTTGCAAGGCTGTTAGGCCTTACAACAGTTCTGGGTAATTCTGCAGAATCAGTTTAACGCTGTAAGCCAATGGGTCCATAACCTCGGCTACAACATCTACAACCAAAATCATGATGCTTGGCACCAATGAGGGGTTGAAGCTCTACATAATACACTGAATAGCCAGCCTTGACATTCAATTTTCATCCCTTTTACAAATTCGAAAAATACAGACATCCAAGGATGTGAAACAAGTCATATGAATGACATCTCAGCACAATTTCTCAATAAACCCCAATATCTCCAACAAAGTTTTATAATTTGTTTTCTCCAGGAGGATCCAGGGGGTTCTATGTAGCATTATTGTACTCAGTTTCTGGGTTACTAAGTGCATACAACAAACTATTGCATAATCTTCACTGAATTGGATCTGGATTGAACTTTACTGACTCTCTCCATATGAGTTCCTTGATGTTCTCTTCAGTAAACGATGGTTGCTCGAAGTCAAAACTGAAAGGACTTGGGCAGACAGGCTCCTCATTGATATCATGAAGAGGTGCCAAGTATGGGTGGCAAAGAGCCTCATCAACTGCAAAGCATGTCAAAGAAAAGTAATTATCGATGCAACTAACAAATATGGCTGTTGAGACTAATAACACATATGTTCCACCGCATATATCAGAACAGAGAATACTAAATCTCTCATTACTATGTTTTCTGACATTAAATATTTCCTTTTTTTTTTCTTTTCGAAGTTTCAATTCACTCTGAACGCTGCAGGATTCTTAAATCCTTTATACTTTATACCAGAACCAAATAACTAAGAATACCTGTAATGCGCCTGTTTGGGTCAAAGATAAGCATCTTCTCTAGCAAATCAACAGCACCAGCAGACATATTAGGAAATCCAATGGAGAAGTCCTTCTTTGCATACTGAGGTAGTTGTCGAACATATCTTCGGGCATTATCACTTCGTAAAAACCCAAGGCTTGAATCATCAGGTGAACCTATTAGCTGCTCAACAAAAATGGACAACAACAATGCACTAGTTGTCACAATCAGTATGGTACATATGAGATAAGAGAAACACTACTTTGTAACAAAGATATGTGAAAGGAAAACCCATTTTCATCCTCCATAGACACATCACCTACATCTAAGTGGCACCCATTGTCTCTTCCACGACCATATAGATTAATCTTACTACAATCATTTTCCCATTTTCATCTCCATAGAATCAGTCAAATTTGTGCACCTTCTGCCATTAGCAACAAGAAACCTAGCCAAATGAAAATCAAGTCGTACCTCTTTAACTCTTCCAACTAGGAAGGTTCTAAAAGTTGGGCATTAAGTTGTTTAAGGGGCCAAAAACTTAGAATGATCATGATTACCAAAACAACTGATACCCTAAGTAACATAATACCTGCTTCCCCATAAGTAGAAATTAAAGTTTTTGGAGGCTTATAATTTAAACATACATCTACAGATGCATCATTTACAGAGGCTTGAAAAATAGAAACAGGGGATAGACCTATTTAGGTTCAGTAAGAAATATAAAGAAATGATACCTCTGTAATGAGTCTCAGCTGATGCACATAATCTTTGCCAGGGAATAGGGGCCGTCTGGTCATGATTTCACCTAGAATGCAACCTACAGACCATATATCAATTGCTGCAGTATACTCTGAGCAATTAAGGAGCAACTCCGGAGCACGGTACCAACGAGTAACAACATATTCGGTCATGAAATCAGTTTCAGATGTTGTCCTTGCAAGCCCAAAATCACCAATCTTGAGATCACAATTTGCGTTCATGAGCAAATTGCTGGGCTTCAAATCACGATGCAAAACACTTGCTGAATGTACATATTTGAGCCCTCGTAACAACTGATACAGAAAGTACTGCAAAGGTAGAACTTAAACATTAGTGAAAGCTCAGGCATGTCTCACCAATATCAAGATCATGAGAAAACTGCTAGATGCAAATAATTGTCTTAGTTTACACTTGTTTTTATATCTATGAGCCACAAGTGAAAGTTTCCTGGAAGATCCAGAAAATTTGGAAGTAAAGATATAGAGCCATGTTCCAAGTTCCAACCAAACTAGAGGAGATATCAATACCTATGCAGAGGACCAGAATCCTTTTTAAGAGATGAAATGAGGATCACCATACACAATTTATTATAAAGATATGCTTGAGTCAACCTACTTCAGTGACAAGCAAGTATTGCTATCACCAGTAACCTAAACATAGAAATCTGGAATCCAACTACAAACCTCGGCCTTTAAAACAAAAAGAAAACCACTGTCAATAGTTTAGAACATTCCAGATTTCATATGAACATTCCATTAACCTAAACATAGAAATCTGGAATCCAACTACAAACCTTGGCCTTTAAAACAAAAAGAAAACCACTGTCAATAGTTTAGAACATTCCATATGAACTGCATGAAAGCACTAAACCCAAATGGTATAGCATATATTAATACACCAAAAAAACTACTGTCAAAAGTTTAAAACATTCCAATGCAACTATATGAACTACAAAAACCTGGCACTTAAATTCAACTGGCATATCAAACATATAAACCAAGAAATAAAAGTAGTACCAACCCGGCAATGGTCATCAGTCAAAGTTTGGTTGGAGCGTATTATCTGATGAAGGTCGGTGTCCATTAATTCATAAACAATGTAAACATCATTGAAGTTCTCCTTCTGTGGAGGCCTTATGATGTCTTTAATGGCAATAACCTGAGCAGAGAAAGAATAAACTAGTAAGCTGTTGACTCCAGGAAAGAAAAGGAAAAAAAAAAAAACAGAAAGAAATACTTAAAAAGAATCTAGATTCTCAATTTTTTTTTTTTTTTAACAAACAAGCAGAATTAAGTCCATGTGAGATGTCCAACTAGGGAGGGTAAAGAAAGATTTATTCCAGGAAAAATCCTCCCCCAACTTTGCCAATTAAGTACCTTTCTATCAAACTCGCTTTGAAGCTGGTGGAGTACTTCTCATAAAAATAAGTAAAAAAGAATTAAAAAAAAAATTAACAGACATGATTCTTCATGGTATTTACAAGATGCTCTCATCTTTATCTCCATAGTATTATTATAAGGAATCATTTTAAGTGACTTATCTGTCTACACAGTTTATATTCTAGTTGATATCATTTTGCACATTGAGAGAGAGAAAATAAATAAATAAATCATTCCATAGATGAAAGTGCTGCAAAGCCACAAAGGATGTGAAGAAGAAAAATGCAGTCGTATCTTTTAAGTGACGTATGATCAGATATGAATAAGGTGAACTACTTTGACACATACAATGTCGTCCACAATAGTTACGTTGTAATTAATGATAAGCAAAAAGAGTATCTTGAAAATATAGTGCTCAAGAAGGAGGCAGAAAAGATTCCTCATAAGAACATGAAGGGAAGAAGGTCACAAACATTACATTTTCATGATCCATGTGCCGAAGAAGTTTAATTTCTCGTAAAGTCCTTTTGGCATCTATTCTGTTGTCAAATGCATTACCAATCTTCTTAATAGCAACCTCCTCATGAGTCTCAGCGTTCACAGCAGCACTAATAGCAACCAAAAAATTTTATCTTCCTTCAATTTGTTGATAACACATAGGACATAAGTCAAATAAATGGAAAGATCATTTATAATTGAAACCTTGAAATAGCACATCATTCACCCAACAAAGGCTGCAGTCAAACACACAAACTCTGTACTGAGTCACGAGAACTCAATATGTTGTAAAGTTTTACGTATTAAAATGAGAGAAATAAGACTTAGACATACATCAATGCAGAAATGTGAGTCCCGCTAATGAAACATGGGACAATAGAGGACCAACAACAACATAAGTAGAATCAGCAAGGAAGGTAAGGATCAAACACTTAGAGCTGGACTGAATATTACATCTATTTACGCAAAGTGACAAAGTCAATTCATGTTGACGACCCTCGAATAACATCGGAAATAGAGCTTCAAACTATCCATCCTGATTTTTTTAGGAAAATGCACACTCAGTTGAGTGTCTTTGTTCCAGTTAAATTCAAAACACATGAGTGACCATGGTACTCGTAATTTCAATATTTTTCACATTCTCCTTGAAACAATGTAAATGCATCTTTGGACTGAAATCTCCAACAAGGAACACATAAAACATCACTTGCCCCAACTTAAGAACACATAACAAAGTTCATGGGAACATGTGTAACACTTCATTAATTGTACACAAAGAAACTGACTCTCTCCAACTCACAACCTCCATGACTTTATAACCAAAAATAGAAAAACCACTCCTAGCTCCTTATCTGGTTTACAGAACATACCAAATTCAACCCCACAAAACAAATATCGAAACAAACCTACACTCAAAGAAAGCTACTCTCTCTAGCAAACCCAACTAATTCCCAAATAGAGATCTCATAAAGAACCAAACTTTCCAACCTACACCCACATAAGATAATCAAATGAATACCTTGATCACAATTACAAACTGCTTCTCCACTAAACTAAACATTCAACCCAATACTTCCAACTCAAAACCAAACTAAACCCAAGAACTTCAAGAACCAGAAATCACCACAGAACCCAAAAAGCCTGAGACTTTAAGCACCAAGAAAAGCTCAAAGACCCAGTAAAGCAAGAATCTTACCAAACAATACCATAGGCGCCTCTCCCAACTGGCCTTATAGGAGGCACATACTTCCTGGAAACCTCAAAGAGATTCCCATACACATTGTACTGAACATACCGGCCGCCGTGGGTGGGTACCCCTCTGATGTTGTGGTCAGCTCCTGAGACAGCGCTGGACTCCATGGCAGTCGGGTCGGGTCGGAAACCGAAATGGGTCGAGACCCAGATGGGATTTAGTGGCTAAAAAGCTGGAAGGGTAGTAGCTAATAGAGGAGGAGGGGGAGGAGGGGGAGGAGAGGTGGGAAAGCAAAAATTGTGTCGGTAGGTATAAAGGGTTTTGACATTTCTATGTATTGATTGCAATCTTTGGGGGAGAAATATGCAAAGTAAATGGAGAGGAAGGGGGCGTGTGTGTACGGGTGTACGTGAAAGAGGCTTTTTCAACTGGAAAACCCGTGGAGGAAAAATTGAACCTTTTTAACTATTCTTCATGTGAGGGTTGGTGTGGTGTCTGTGATTTTTGGGTTTAAGATGATCCTTCTTTTAACTTCTGTTTAAAGCTATAAAAAAAAAATAAAAAATAAAAAATAAAAAAATAGATTGAATTTGAGATGAGGTTGAAAAGTGTTACACTATTAGTCCAATGAGAGTTGAACGGATTGAAAATTAATCAAAAATTGAAGTCATGTTATATAGCTGGATCAAGAGTCAAGTTAAAAATTAAAATCAATCAAATGAGTATTGAATGGTAGAAACATCGAACTATGTATTCGTACGTGAACTTCTATTGGATCAAAGGGTATAAAGTGAAAACCATAAATAGAGATTTTGCTTACTTTTTTCGTGTATGTTTCGTTTCGTGAAGGCGAATATGAACTGTGTTGTTGTTCGTAATGAATTCTTATACAAATCAACAATCAGATATAGTATATAATTGTGGTATAACAATGTTAATTTAACTGTAAATTTCACACAAATTAAGATCATAACCGCACGTAGTTTGTATTATCGCCAACATAGATGGCTATCCATAGTCGATTTGATCACAAACAGACAATGATTTTTTTTTTTTTGTCTGATAATCAAACAATGATCAAGAAGTCTACAAAGTCATAGTTTTGACCCCTTCTTTTTTTTTATAATTAAAAAAGATGATTAGGCGATATTAGTCCCAATGGCTTAGCCGGAAATCCTATCAAGGAGGGTCAAGAGTATGATCAAAATAGCTTAGTATATTTATGTACAATAGAACTAAATTTTTGTAGTAAGTAATATGATAGTCTTATGGCTTTTCATTTGTTTGTAGCTTAAATCTATTAAAACTTGGATGGTTTACTGAAATGTAAACAGAAATAATAATAAAATGTCACAGAATTCGGAAGAGGTATAGGGTTCAATGAAAGTTTTACAAGCTATGTGAAACTAAAACCATCACATAACTCGAACACAAAAGCTAAAGTCAAAGGGGTCAATTGACACCCCTAGCTACGCCCTTGATTAATCCATCGGTAGCAGTCTTCACGCGAGGCGTTTATCCTGTTCTAAAGGGAGAGGACCACTACACACGGAAACCTATATACCATCCCCTCGGTAGTTTTGACCCTTTTGCTTTAAGAGAAGCTTCCTTCTAGTCTTATATGAACATCTTGACCTAAACAATAAAAAACCACAAACTAAGATCATGTATGAACAAGAACATAGATTTCACAAGATGACTCGAGCTGCATGATGTCATTGCATTATTCCATTGCCTCACCCCAATTCATCAATTTTTCAAATAAATGAGTAGGGTCATAAACCGTTTATATAGGTAGCCTCTCCCATAATGGATTGGCTACTTGCGTACACTTGCTAATTATCTTGAATGATCAAATTAATTGATTGGGTCTTTGGTAGGTAAGATGTTCATTGTTGAGTGTTCGCAGTTATTGTTGATTATTAAGCTGCAAAGTCTTGCATTTCTGTCTTCCCTTGTACGTTCAAGTTGAACACAAATTTGACTGAAGAAAAGTGATTAGAAAAAAGCATGCGTGAAGGAAACGCAGAGAAGTCGGATTCCAATTGTGACTTGACTATGGAGATTAACATCATAGTATATTATCATAATTCATATCCCACATCGAGAAAATGACTAGGGAAATAGTCTGACACGAATCGTTTTGATGATGCTCATGTCTAATTCCTGCATCTGAGATAACAATGTCGAATAATAAGTTCTGGTCCATGAGGTCCTAAAGATTAGATTGTGATAAGAATGTGAAACAAGAACTTGAATATTGGCGAAGTCATATTTATCAAATGAATTTTCAGGTCTTTTGAGTTGAGCAAGCGTAATTAGTAGCAATGGAGAAAATATGATTATTTAGTTACAAACGAACCAAGGCAACAATGATAATAATGTAGCCGATGACCTCAGATTCAACACTAATGGGACTATAATCCTATCGGATCTTCACATAATAATCGACAAGGCTCTAGTTCGATCGAAACCAAAACATATCGGATATGGATTGACAAGTTAAAATCTGATAAATCAAGCACACAACTCAGCGCATGAAGTTGGAATCACTACAAATCAGGGAATCCCCACCACATCAAGAACCTCCCAGTCTTTCTCAGCAGAGTAATACAACTATTTCAATGTCATCTGTCATCTGTCATCTGTAACCACTTAACTCTCCAAAGTTCCGACCATTGCCATTTGCTGTTAACGTGTTCTCATGCTTATGGTCAGCAATGTTCTTCCCCTGTTATGGAACATCAAGTTACACAAGAAATTAGGAGAACGCAGTACAGAGACTAGATTCTCTTGCAAAGTCCAGGAATATCACGCCCAAATCTTGCCTATATGAATCAAAAAGTTCTCCAAACCACTACCAATAACAATCAGGCAGTAGGAAATAAGCACATTGAACTTGTATCAGTCATAGGCACTGGAGCTTGAATTTTTACCTAGAACTTCAGACATGAAACTTGCTCCATTCATCTGGTCTTTAGCTTTAGGTTAACACCAAGAGCCATGCCGTAATGATTTGCGTGACAAGCTCAAGATCAGAAAGTCTGATAAGAGGTAAATAATGAAGCATCTCTAAATTTAAACCAATTGAAGCAAAATATGATAGCAGAGCCGCCTCACACGATTTCAATCCAAACCATATTTCATATATAAACGTCAGCACACAGTGCAATATACTTCTACAAACCACTAACATAGTAATACAACATAACTTATACCTCACAACATACTGATTACACTTAGCCATACAAGATGGTATACTTACAAAAACAAGAAAACTTAAAGCCACATACCTAAAACCATCTTTATAAAGGTTAGAGATTAGCTTTGCTATTCACCTCACAACCTGCCCTTCTACATTTCCCATCAGCATCCGGTCAGAGACTGCTCCACCTGATCTCAGCTTAGAAAGCAAGGCATCACGTCCAGTCAAAAGGATTTGGAAAAACCCATCCACTTCCTTGGTCAGAAGATCGAGTCCTTGAGAAAGATTCTGTGCCTTCCTTTCTAAATCTGAAGTAGAATTCTTGAATGCTTCTTCTTCTGAGAGGGCCACGCCATCTTGGATCATAGGATACAAGTGCTTCACAATACCATCAACTGCTTCCAGCTCTTTCAGTACCATAACTCTACCACTAGAAAGTACATTTCTAATTTCCCCATTTACATTACTCTGTAAGTCATTAAATGCTTGTGCCCACATATATGTCTCGGCAACATTCAAATCTAACAACTTGCTTGCAGAACCAGAAAAGGCTGCGGCAAAGACACTACAAACAGATACTGTCAACACCTTCACTCCATACATAGCACGCATTAAAAGTTTCCCTTTTGCTGAGTTCTTAACCTTTGGTAGATCCAGTGATTCCACAAGCTTGTCCAAAATGGTGCTACAGTTCTCAACCCTGGGGTTCTTTGAAGCAATATGATTCTTCCAGTCATCAACTGAAGAACGGGCACAAATGAATTGCTTCGGAGAGGCTGAATTCAAATTATGCAACACAAACTGAAGAAACAAATGCCCCTGGTTTAAGCGTGCGATCTCAGAGCTGAAGACAATGCATATATCGAGCAACTTTACACTGATGTCCAAATACACATCAATCCACTTCTCATCCCAGGCACTCACGGGAAGATCAATCTCAGCTATGAGAGTTTTTATGTCATTATGAGTTCCACAAAGCGACTCCATTGCCAATTTCATCCATGACAAGCTAAGGACATCATTGTTATCTTTTGGGATGAGATTTCTCAACCTCCCAGCCAATGTTCCCTCAAAAGTGTTCAGCAGTGAGCAAAGGTTCGGAGTCATTTGAGAACCCTTTGGCGAAATCATCCGGAAAGGATTTCCAAAATGGAAGAAAGGTCGGTGTGGAACCTGTGGACGACTCATAACTAGTATTCACTGCAAGAAGAAATAAACATGATGTTGCAAATCAGCTACCGAACACGGCCAACTCAAAGACCACAACAACATTTACAAAACTAGTAGTCCCGAAGACAACAGAAAAAAAATTGATATACTAATCAAAATTTCACAACCTTCAGCTTAATTCCAGGAGATAGAATAATTATCAAATAATAATTATGGTTAACTGAGACTACATGAACCGGAAAATAGATAAATTGGAAGCCACAGCTTGTCTCTTCCATTCTTAATAACCACCAATATGTGGCTGCTACTCAAAGTTCAAACAATTTTGCCCCTCTAGGCCGAGTTATTCACATTCTTAATCAGCAGCCTTAATAAATTTAACAAAATTGCTTCTTCTGTACGACAAATTAAAGGCATCGAATTCCTCAGGGGAAAAACAGTTAATTCAAACCTCATCTGCAACCGTGTCATATCTACAAGCACCGAAATCACAAGACGCAAAGCTAAAATTTTTATGGAAATATTTTTCTCTTAATATGTTCTCTAATTTGTTCAAGACTGCAACTTTCTCCCGTACCAACCCGACCATCAACCAGCACCAACATATAAAAGCTTATCCATCTCCAATTAGCAAAGAAACCCCAAATTGCTACCCAAATCCCCAAACTTCAGCCTCATACATGACACATCTAATCAAAATACCACAAATTATCACAACCAAAAACAAAATCAAAGCTTTACCCAACCAAAATTTCATACTTTCACACAATTTTGTTCCCATACGAAAGAAATTACCACAAATTCATACAGATTCAACCATATATATCCAAAATTCAACACTTATATACATCGATCCACTTACCCAAAACAAACAGCCGCTAGATCGTTACGAAATCTTCACCGATTATTGATAAATTCACAAACAGAAACACCGACTACTCTAAACCTAAGCCTAAATCTATCACAAAAACTAAATCTAAAACAAAAAAAAATAGATTTTTTTTTTTTTGTTTTTTAACTGATGAAGTGTAATCGGTATGAGAAAGAGAGTTACATAGAGATTGAAGAAAAGAATTCAAACCTGATGCGGGAGATTTAGATATCAAGAAATTTTTATGAAGGTTTCGACGACTCGGTGTTTTGGGTCGGCGTTGAAAATGTGAGAGGCTGCTGGGGGTTGGTTTTGGATTAGTAGGTGAGGGGATTGTGCTATGCTCACCGAGAGTTACACGGGAAAAAGGGTGACACGTGGAGAAAATCGAGCGGGGAGGTAACGGGAATATCTTATATGTTTCCGTTGGGTTCGAGGAGCTTCGGTTATTATGCTGGGGTCGCACACAGGACATTGGGGTTGAAAGATTGAATGATACGTGGCAGAGTGTGGTTGGGTGTGGTTTTCTGAAAAGTCTAAGCAGTATAAGTGTACACTTTTGGGGCAACTGCATGGAAAGTACGAATTGTTATGTACGAGACTACGCGTATAGAGTACTTTTCTATTCAAAAAAAAAAAGGAAAAAGAAAAATCTCGGCAAATCGAAGGCATGAAAGACAATTAATTCGACGTCTAGAAAAAAGGAAAAAAGACCATAAATTCTCGATGATTGGGGATTCGATTAGTCATTTTGAAATCTGAAGAAATATGAAAAACTCTGCTTTTTTTTTAATGAAAAAAAAAAATTGCCTTTTGATATAAAGACTTGCTTGCATTTTAATTACTTTTGTGTTAAAAAGTCATTAATCATACATTAAATGAAAGTGTGTTATTGTACTTTTGGGCTCAAACAGTTATAACATGCATTGCGGAATCAGAGTCTTGGAAAAGGAAAGTCGTTTATTTTTTGTGTTTGGGATGATAAGGGAAAGAAAACTAAGGGGGGAAATAGTTCCCCCACTCATCTTAGGATTCACTTTCCTTTCAAGTTTCTTGCATTTATTACAAAAATATATGATCATATTCCTGAAATGTCCAAACACTGGAAAAGAAAATTGATGGGAATTACAATTTCTCATACCCATGGAAAGAACAAGGAATTGATTTCTTTTCATTTCATTTCCGCGAACCAAACGAGACCTGAGTGTAAAGTACACTAGTTTGGCAAATGCATGAGAGTACTTTCCAATTCAATGAAAGTTAGGAAAAAAAAAAAAGGAAAAAGAATCTTGCCATACCAACGGCGAATAACAATAAATTCTTGAAGATACGGGTTTATTTTTTGGATAAGAATGAAGATTCAGTCACCTACCCTCACCATGTAACCAGATCTCTAAAGAAATATGAAAATTTACTTTTTGATTATGTGATTAATCGAAAGAAGAAATTCCAAAATGTGAATTTCTTTTCCTTTATTCCCATACATATTTCAAGTAATCAAATATGTCGTTTTTTCCCCTTTTTTTCGTTGTCATCTTTTTTTCTCAGTATTTAGATTAACTCGTATCTCATAGTCCCTCAAAACATATCTTAGAGATAGTTTTTTAAGGGAATAGGAGAGACGAGTGAATCTGACAACTAAAAACAAATGTCTAGTTTTAAGTTGTTATAATTTGAGATTTTAAATTTAGATGTGGTTGACATGCACTTATTTCTCACAGTTTCTCAAAACATTCTCTTAGATGAACAAGTCTGCCTTTGATCATTTAAATTAAAAAAACATTCGATACAAATGGTTACCATAATTGTTAGATTGGTTGAGAAAACCTCCATTATTTGTGATATCTCGTCAATTAAATTACGTGAAGTCTATAATCATATCTGGTAAAATTTTAGTTTTGATCTGTCTTATTGAAGGTGGAAAATCTCACATTTAAAAAGTGATAAAAGAAAATATAAATTAAAACACTTAATTGTACCGATGCATTTTGAGATAAAACCCAAAACTTTTGGGACAATATTGATATAATTGTGACGCACATTTGGCGCTTTTTACCATGTATTATCAACTTGAATTATTTTTCTTCAACGTGTTAATATGCCAATTTTCTTTACTCACCATTTCCCCAAATGCTCGTTAAGTTCTTTAAAACAGTTTATCAAATATTTGCACCCAACTAAATTGCTAGGCTACTTAGTGAACAAAACATTGATGGGCCAATTGCTTTAATGACAATCTCTAAATCCTACTTACAGAAAAAGGTCATATTATTGCACGAGGATTTGTATTATGTCATTGACAATAAGATGATTTTAGCATAAAATTATATGATAAGATGAGGCCATGAGATTATAGGTATGCGATTATATGAAAGAGTTGAAGAGAAGATGCCTTGGGGAAAATATCAGGCTATATAAAAAAGATGGGGTTTAGTGGTTCAACAAATCGAATTGGTGATGGTTAACAAAAAATAATCAAAAGATTTGGAGTTAACTAATCAACAAAGACTGCCAAGTACAATACAATTAGAACATTCCCGCATTCAAAGGCGCCACTTGCTGTTTTGGGAAAACAAAGATGACAGAGTTAACAAATCACCGCGGCAAAGAAAGAGACATAGTAAATCCCATACTGATTTACTAAATCATGAAGGATTATTAATCGAAACCCTACATAAATCAATGATCGACAATCGCTCACATGTACATACTATCAGTAGAATAACGAAGCTCAGCTTGTGAAATGGTAGGCGAAGCGTGACTCGGTTACACATGCAGACACTATCAGTACCGTGACTCGGTTACACGTATTTTTGACAAAAATTTCTTGCCAAAGTCAACAATGCAACTTTCAAGCAACGGCAGAGAAATGAACTGAAAAAGTCTATTTGAGATAACTCGGATGAGCACGGCAGGCAATTTAAGTCATACTAATTTAGCTGAGCAGATAGATTCACAAGAAGAATACAAGAGACCAAGCACACAATAGGTAAAGAAATCAACCTAACAAAGCAGGCTCCTGCAAAAGACAATAGGATACTTCCTAAAAACATTCATGGCCAGCTTACCGTTATCATTTTTTCGAGACAAATGCCAATGTGAAGCTCAGAGAGGGCAAGAGCATGTTCTGGCATTGATGGAGAAACCTCTAGCCTGACCCCAGTTCCAGCCCTAACCCTAATCCTCAGTTGCCTGGCCAACAAGGACAAGAGGAGCCACATGAATGAGAGAAGCGGCAGGCTTTGTAGGCTAGCAACAGCAGCTGTTTCATCTGACTTTAGCTGGCTTCTGGGTCCAATTCCCAGAAACCATCCAAGGCACTGATGTTGATGTAATCTAAAAGCTTCCATCATAGAAACTCAGGAAGTGGGTCCCACTGTTCTTCATCACCATCTGATTCCGAGGCTGGCAATGATGGTGACACAAAGTTGGCAACAGAATCATGGTTCATGAACATGGCAGCTATCGGCGTAATCCCATCTCTGGAAGCAACTAGAATGCGGACAATGAAATTGAAAGGGAGTGCAGATGAGCAAGAAGAATAGAATGTGACCACAGAGAAAAGAATATTTATATTGATGTAACACTATAGATATATTGTTTTACAAACAGACCTATAAGAATGATGGACAAATTTGATTCAATATTGTACAAGCACATCATAATTTGATGCACATCCTAAAAAATTATGTAACCAAGCATGAAAACAAATGCAAATTATTGAAAGATACAGGCAAAATCAGGGTAGAAGAAAATGAGCTTCAAAAACTTCGGAGATAAAACTGTTAGTCACCTAATCCTTCCCTGGTATTATCTCCACCTTGTAGGTTGATTATGGTTCCTACCACTATCACCTTCACTAGTATCAGAAGTCCGTTCACTCAAGTGTTTATCTTTATCACCCATCTTCATACCAACATGATTCTCCCGTCGATAATCGGGATCTGAACGGGAAGTATCTCTCCCTGGTCGCCTTTCCTGCATATAATGAAAAAGATGGATAGAGTTAGGTATTGATCAAGAAAACAAGGTCATTACAAATCTTCATACTGAATTTTAGTCACACATACATCACGGAATAGCAAGTCATCAGCCTCCAGCATGTGGATCACATGTCCCATTTTTGGCCTTTTTGTAGCATCAGGATCAACACATCGAAGAGCAACCAGCAGAGCACGTTTAAGTGCTTTCGAAGCAGGCATCTCAGGCAACTTAGGATCAACTACTTCCTCAGCTCTTCGGTTTCCAACCATGTTTTTTAACCATTCAACTAGATTCACCTGGTAAAAAAGAAGTTATAATTAGTTTTCAACTTAGAGTTAGAAGCAACAGAAAACCGGATAAATGAGGAGAGAAAAAAATGTTCCAAAACTAACCTCTCCTTTTGGCCGACCATAATCAACAGGGTTTCTCCCAGATATTATCTCCATTATAAGTATTCCAAAGCTATATACATCACTCTTCTCATTCAACATTCCGGTGCAAGCATACTCTGGTGCAACATAGCTAAAAAAACCACCAATCAGATTCAAACTTGAAGAACATAACAATTTGAGTCTTGATGAATCTGTTTAGGTCAATCGCCAACAATTCAAATGATAGAAAAGGAATGAGAGAAAAATATGAACTAACCCAAATGTTCCCATCACTCGAGTTGTCACATAACTATTCTCAGAGCACAAGAGCTTGGCAAGCCCGAAATCAGACACCTTGGGATGCCATTGGCGATCAACTAGTATGTTGCTAGATTTTACATCACGATGAACAACCTTTGGTTCAAGACCCTCATGAAGATAGGCCAACCTGCACAAAGAGGAAACCACAATTGAGTGAAAACTTGCATACATCAATCATGGTTTTTCTTTTTTTTACGTCACACAAAAAGACTAAAATTACAGTACCCTTTTGCGGTTCCCAATATAATATTCATTCGAATATCCCACGTTAGAGGGCTGACTTCACCAACATCCCCATGAAGCCATTGATCCAGATTGCCATTGTCAACGTACTCATACACAAGCATCCTAAGAAACAAAACCCAAGTTGAATGACACTCTCTTAGATGCTCCACAGTAATAATAAACTGAAAATCCAATTCTAAGATAAACCATGTATACCTGTATGCACCTTCAACACAGTATCCGAGCAACCTCACAAGATTTTTGTGTCTCACACGCCCAATTACTTCTACCTCAACTTTAAATTCCTTCTCAGCTTGACCCCTATACAAAATCCACGGCAGTATCATTAGTTAATTACTGACCATAGTGCTATTCACCAAACAACATTAAAAACTGAGGCAAAACGCAAAAGGTTAACATAAAGAAAAATGAGATAAGTCAAAGTGGAGGGGTGTGTGTGTGTCAGACAGAGAGATTCTGATGCCAACATCATCAATTCAAGCTTGACTGTGAGCACAAGGAACCTAAAATTAATGATGGGCTCTTTTTCAGAAAGCAGGCGACTTTACAGCACAAATTGTCACAAACGCAAGATAAGAATAACAATCAAAAGCGAATAAAACATACAAAAAGATAAACAAATGATGGAAGTCGTTGAATCAATCACCCTGTTTGGGTTGCCCAGAAAATCCATGAACAGAAGAAATCACAGGAAAACAAAGAAAGTTAAATCGCAAACATAGTCAACTCACATCAGTACACCTAACTGATCCCTTCTATCGCTCTAAATGAAAGCTCTACCGTTTTGTGAAATCTTCAAAACGACATTTTAGGAAAGAAATAACAGAAAACAAATTAAAACTATTTATTTTTAGCTTCTGTAATTTTCTGTTTTCTCAAAGTTCCTCACTTTACATCATCAAGCAATTAGCTGAGAATTTTCACCAACTATAAAACCCCAAGCTGAAGAAGAACCAAGAACCAATTATCAAAACCGCCACAAACCCATATAAAAAACAAACCCGAAACAACAATAAACACATCAAGCTTTCATCTTTCATCAAAAAAGAAAAAAAATTGGTATTAAAAATCATATAGTACCTGTTATTCAACAAGTTCTTAACAGCGACCTTAGTCCCATCACTGAGAATCCCACTGTACACAATCCCATACCCACCTTCTCCGATCACATTTTCTTCACACAACCCATTAGTCGCAGCCTCCAGCTCCCTCAAAGTGTACCATCTCCCCCAACCCAGATGCGAAACCTCGGGACCCACCACGTTGCCGCTCGCAAACGACGCCGTTTCGCTGTTCAAGGTCGCCCGGCTTTCGCCGCTGGAGGCGCGGTCGGAGAACACGACGACGCGGTGGTCGGGCTTCCCGATCTCGACGTGGACTTCCGGCTGGGGGTGGTTGTGGTGGTGGACGATTTCCTGGATTTCTTTAGAGATTACTGGGCTGGGCTCGGCGGCAAGCTTGTTGGGGTTGTGGGCTTTGTGGGCCTTGTGGCGGTGGCGGGCGGTGAGGCAGAGGGAGAGGAGGAAGAGGGTCAGGACTATCAGAGAGCCGACGAGGATTCCGATGACGACCCAGAGATGGAGGCCGAAGATTGAAGTGGGTTTCGAGAGCTCCGAGTTCACGAACGCCGCGTCGTACACTGACATAGCTGCGAATCTAATCTGGACCCAGATGGTGAAATGGAGTTTAGAGATGTGGGTCGGGTCGCATTAGGCTCGCCGTAGAATGGTTTTCCGGCGAAAGGAGAATCGGAGATAGGAGGAATTTAAAAAACTCTAGAAGAAAGTCGAGGTGTGTGTGTGTGTGTGTAAATGATCTGTCTGGTTCTCTCTCTCTGTCTGTCTCTATATTACTACGTGGGGACTTGGGTGGAATGGCGATTTTGTCCCTTGTCTGAGTCTCTGCTTCACTGACTTGGTGTTTACTTTCCAAATGGAGGTTGGTTTAAGCTAATCAGCCAGCTTAAACAGGGTTAAAGAAATTCTATTTTTATTCCGACTCTTAACTATAACACTATTCAATAGTTCAGAGTTCACCTAAACAAGTGAATGAACTCATCATTGACTAGAAACCTTACGGTTAACTTTGTGGCGTTCAATCTAATCAACTGTGATAGGACCCTTTAACTCTAGGCTTGAGAATATCTAAGCTTAAGGGCTCATGATCGTTATTAACATAGAGATGTAAAAAAAAAAAAAAAAAAACAATCTCAGAAGGTGTTTGCCGATCGTCAGTTGCCCATAATTAATTTCTTATTTTCCTGATCTTGCAAGGAGAAGATGAAGAAAAATGTAAAAAGTCAAAGATTTTAGACCCGTGGATACTCAATGTATAGCTAATCCGCAGCTCTGACATCCCTAGACTAACCTCCTTTGTCACCAAACCACAAAAGAATGGAAGAATAGAGGTATGAAACCCTAGAGAAACCTAGGGAAGGAACCGGTCTCAACAAATTTCAAAAGAATAAAATCCTCCAAAATCCAATAGACAAGTGGAGAAAAACAAGAACCTATTTAGATTTGTAATTATTAGCTAAACCGTTATTATCAAGGAATCATTTCACTCCCAGGTCTCAATCAAATAAAGAATTTGCATTTTGAAATTGGCTCATGCTCAAGTAATATTATTCAATTGAGCAAAGTTCACCTAAATAAGTGTGTGAACTCATCATTGACTAGAAACCTTACAGTTAAATTTGTGGCGTTCAATTTAATCAACTATGATGAGACCCCTTAACCCTAGGCTTGAGAATATCTAGACCTAAGGGCTCACTATCATAGAGATTGAAAAGAAGAAAAAAACAATATCAGAAAATGTCTGCTGATCACTAGTTATCAACAAGTAATCTCTTATTTTCCCGATTTTGCAAGGAGAGAGAGAGAGGAACGAAGGAGGTTGATGATTTTGGCGTGTGGGTACTCGATGTATGCCTAATCTGCAGCTTTGACATCCCTAGACTAGCCTCCTTTTGTCACCAAACCGCAAATGAAGGGGAGAACGAAGGTATGAAACCCTAGAGAAACTAGGGAAGGAACCAATCTCAACAAATTTCTAAAGAAAAATATCCTCTGAAATTCACAATAAAAGGAATAAACAAATCAAGAACAATAGACATAAAGAGAGTGGGCGAAAACAGAACACTATTTAGAAGTGCAATTATAAGATAAACCGTTATCATCAAGGAATCATTTCACTCCAAGTCTCAATCAAACCGAGAATTTGCATTCCGTGAACACTCTAAAACGTGCAAGAAGTCCATATGAAAGCACCATCTTACCTAATTTTGTTTGAAAGGCAGGGAGAAAGACGATTGAAGGCAATTGGGGGCCTACCAATCCACTTTTAAACAAGGTTAAGGTAACCAAAAGGTGACTGCTATCACATACGTGTCCATTAGATATTTAGATTAAGCCACAAATTGATGTTTCCTTTCTTAACAAGATTGTCTCAGTTCTCATGTGTTGGGAGGAAATTTCCGGTGAAAATCTCATCTGCAGCTTCAATAATCATGGAGTAAACCAAAAACACTTTGATAAAATTCAACAAGTCACCCGTATGATACTACGTTGTAAAGTCATTGATTTAAAGTTTTCGAAGAATTCGGTCACGATCAAATTAGGTTAGAGGTTCGATCACCGTCAAATTTAACCAAAAACGGAAGATTATAGATCCAGAAAATGCTTGATTGCTATTTTGTCATTGCAAAATCAAAATGGAAGGACATGTTTGCTTGCAAGTGGTGTTATGGACTTGTGGGAATCTTATTATCATACTCTAATGTATCCAGACAAAGTGAAGAAAAAGCTAAAACACCACTAAATAGTGGAAAGCCCTCAAGGAACTGTGTGGACGGCATATAAATGACCCATGATGGAACGTGAAAATGATTTCTTCTGCATTTTGCTCAAGCGCTGTGAGTTGTGACAGTTGGGGGGCTAATCAAGCTGCATCATTGGACATGATAAAAATAAAGCATCCTCTTTTTTGGTCTTAGTGGTGATTCTGAGGAGTATGAATTAGGATTTGGGCTAATAATTAACAGAACAAATGCTTAATCTGCAAGTAATCAAGTAATATTCATGATTAACCCAAATCCTAAATCATTATAAATAAAAAGAGGATATTTTGGGATGCATGTGAAATAAATAATAGACCAACAGGCCATTCAGAAGCATTAATAATTTGCTTTGTCTCAGCCTCGTGATTAAGGGAAGGGCTTATGTGGTGAAAGGCAGTCCATCCCCTAATTAATTTAGGCACTTGAGCAAGTTGTACATTGAATACAATAGGCACCAGGAAAAGAATTCAACAATGCCTGCAGAAAATTCTAACATATGATTAACAAACGATTTGCAGATATTGTGGTTAGCTTAAGCATGTGAGCAACGGATACTGTCGTTACTAATTCAAGGAAAAGAAAGACGATACAGGGCTGAAAGAAAACTGCTATGAAAGCTGTTCTGACTAGCTGTTAGCTCATCGAAACATTATACACAATTACACATAACAGAAACTAATTGTTTTTGTTCTGCTTACTTCTATTCATTTCTCCCCTGAATTCCCTCTCACTGATTCACTTTAGCCCCTTCATATCCTATTAATAATAGTACTACTTTTCAAATATGGATATGAATCCTCATTGAATTTAAAAGTAAAGGAAACACAACAGCCGTTGACAATAATGAGCGCTATGCTCTATGTCAATTGAGGTTGATGAATGGTATTTGTAATGATCACCCATGGGTTTACCATATCAGTCTGTTTTCTTGGCCTCTTCATCAATTGCAGCTAACCTTTCAACAAGCGGGGGGTGAGAATAGTGATACGCTGAGTACCAAGGATCAGTGTTCATAGCAGACAAATTCTCTTCCTGGAAAATCATTAAACCCCATTTAGTAACGCACACGGTATTAGCAACAAGGTAAAGAGTACAACTACGTCAATCAATTCAGATAGCACAAAAATGCCTATACCCCCACCTCACCTGTTTGGTGTTGGCTAGAGTAATATATTAATGGGAAAATTACTGGTCACTCCTTGTACTTTTCTCTAAAAAACAGTTCAGTCCCTCACCCTTTTAAATTAAACAGTTTAGTACTGATTCTCTATAATTTTCACACAATAAGTCCAAAATGACTATTTTACCCTTACTTCCTTTTTTTTTCTTTCTCTTTTCTTAATTCCTCTCTCTCTCTCTCTCTCTCTCTCTCTCTCTCTCTCTCCATCATATATATATATATATATATATTATATATAAATTTATATATATTTACCCCTCACTTCATCTTATATATATATATATATATATATAAAAGATGAAATGAGGAGCAAATGAATATATATATATATATATTTATAAAAGATGAAATGAGGAGTAAATATATATATATAAGATGAAGTGAGGAGTAACTATATATAAGTGCGTGTGTGTGTGTATAAGATGAAGTGAGGGGGTAAATATATATGAGTGTGTGTGTGTGTGTGTGTAAGATGAAGTGAGGGGGTAAATATATATGTGTGTGTGTGTGTGTAAGATGAAGTGAGGGGTAAAACAGTAATTTTAGACCATATCGTGTGAAATTTGAATGTTTGAGGAGTAACTTGTTAAAATTAGGATAGCAAGGACTGAACTGTTGACGCCCTAAAAGTATAAGGTGTGACCGGTAATTTCCCCTATATTAATTGAATCATGAATGAATCTAGGCACCCTAATAATGTGGCAAAATCATCTGTCTAATGTTATAATAACATAATCTTAAATGAATCCGAGCAGCCAGATTTATTTGTGGGACAGTTCATCTATCTATGCTATCAGGATAATCAATCACAAGAAGTCAAAATTTAATGAGAAAAAAAAAATCAACAACGGTCCTGAATTAGTTGCATTCAAGTTTTCTAGTTTGAAAATAGAGCAAATCAATTCATCTCCAAACGAGCGACAAAATTAGATAAATTACCTGTAGCCGAACAAGACCAGCTCGAAGTGAAGCGGCATAACCAAGCTCCGTAGCAAAAGCATCAGCCTACAAAAATACAAATCTGATGAGAAAAAATACAGCAGTGTACAAGCAAGGATCAACTGATGAAGTATAGATTCACCTGAAATTCAAAAGCTCGGCTCACAAGGTTAAGAGCAAAGCTAACCAGGTGCTGGACAGGTATTATGGTGTGCTGCAAACAACAAAGTGAGGACAAAATACGTTATACAGCTGGGAACTTGGGTTGTTTTATTATAACAAAATTTTGATTAATAATTGAATCCAGGATAGCCCAAATATGAACTTGGGTTGTTCATGAGTCATCCAAGAAGCCTGACCTTCTGTTGCAAATGGTTCAAACAAGCCTAACAAATGGACTGTACACATGACATGTGGTCTGTATATGCTTTATAATATCTATGATAGAAGAACAGAAGGGAAGTGGCAATCGCAAAAAAAATTGATACCTGAAATATGATGAGTCCAATGATGACCGGCTGGGTGTCAAACCCAAAACTTTGAAACAGACTGCTTGAATTTCTTACTAGAGTATATCCCCCAAACTGTAGAAGTGTAAGGATCTGTGCCAAGTATAAAAAATCATAAGCAACAAGACAAATCATATAAAGAACTCACTCGGAGTCAAACATAAGAAGAATTAAATTAAAATAAAATAATAATCTTTTAAGACCAAATGATAGGCAGACAAGACATGAACAATCATCTCTATGATGCCCTATGTTAGGGCAATAGGGTCTATGCTAATAAGCCTCAAGTCCTGTCCAAGGTAAGGTCTATGCTATGATTGATCAGACTTCAGCCACTTGCCTTGGGCCTAACCGAGTATAATAAGGTAATGCAGTTTGCAAGAAGATTAAATGCATACCTGCACTGCAATAAATGAATACATTGTGTGATTAAGCTTCCAATGGCCTAGCTCATGAGCAATAACAGCTACAATTTCCTCATCATTTTTGCACTGCAAACCATAAATTTTTGAATAAGAGAGTATGCAACCATAAACTAACCAACAGAATACAAAATTGATGAAAGAAGAACTATTTCAAAAAGTTGCTGCTCCTGACCTGCTGAATCAATGTATCATAGAGGACAATTCTCTTGTTCTTAAAAAATCCGTACATATAGGCCTGTATCATGACAGGTAAAATGAGTAAGTTCACAAACATTAACATAATTCAGGAAAAAAAAAAAAGTCAACGAGAGGAAAGAAAAAAAGGAAAATTGTATTCCCCGTCCCTATGAGGGCAGTATTAGCTATGTAATGATATAAGACAAGAACACTATTTTAACAATTAAAGCATATATATGAACACCCCCAAAGCATGTTCCCAAAACCCCTTATTGCAGTTTTATTAACGCACAGAAGATAAACAATGGTAAGAAGTAGGCCTTCTACTACTAATCAACCAAAATGCAAATGAGATAAGTTTACACTTCAGATGAGAAGTGCAGAACCTTTCTATCTTACTAGTCCCCCTGATTGCAGTTTCATTAATGTAGAGAAGGTTAACTATGGTAGTAACTAAAAGAAGGGTTTTCCCTACTCACTAAATAGCATAAATGCAAATGAACATCTAGAAGACAAAAATCACAAGTTTTACAATTAAGTTTCTGAGGTGAATGGGACATGTTTTCCCCCTTAGATTAATCACAGAAAACAGTTCAAACAAGGGATGTGTCCTCACATTGCTATGGCTTGACCTTGTAGATCCATCAACAACAAACAACTTCTTCAATGGAAACTTGAGGGAAGAAGCGAGCTTCTCAATTTTCACCCTGAGCGGACCCTCTGGAAGCTATTGTTACACATAACATGGAAAGTAAGACCACGAAACTGAATCAATGACAGGATAAATGGATTCTAGTTTGGTGAAAATTATATTGAACACTCACAGGGGTAAACTTGTTAAAGAGTGGAGCTATTAGAATAGGGTAGATCGTCATCATAACAAGAGAGAGCACAAACATGAATCCCCAAAGATAAATGGCCAAGTAAGCACCTCCTTTCTGCAACCACAGAGTTGAACATGAAAACCCACCAACCATGAGAGTGTTTTGTACGATATCATAGAACTAGAGTGCAGATAAAATGAAGTTGTAATATTTACCCAAAACAAAACATCTAACATGGGGATTCAAGAAACAATCATCAATTAAGTCAACGAACATAACTAAACACTGCATGTAAAAACGTTTCAGCTCAAAATCTTACCTGCACAATCACAATAATTGCAGACACAATCGGTGGACCAAGAACAGCCATAAGGCAAATTCCTTTCAACATGTCTCTGAAGAATAACCATATAGTTTGCTGCGAAAGAGATGCAAATGTTAGAATGAGCATTAATAATAATAATAATAATAATAATAATAATAATAATAATAATAATAATAATACAGCAATAGTAATAATAACAATAATATATTAAAAGATAATATATAGATTAACTAATGACTTAATGAATAATAAAGAAACTGACAAGACATGGAACTGTGAGAAAGGTCTGATTCCGAATACAAACCTTATTGAAACCATGACGTGCCTCAACCACAAATGTGGAGTAGAGAGAAAATGGCAAATCAGTGATCTGGTAAAAGAAAAAAGCAGCTTTTGTAAGCCAGTACAGAAATAGATCTACAAAATCAATGCATGACAATACCCATGGGATTGCTCATAAACACTTAAAACTTTCAAAACCAATGCCACCAGATGTTGTTCAGCATTTCAGACATTATGATAAAGTCCAGCATGATGATTAGTCGGAAAAATGTTACCAACCTTGTTTGTGGAATAAAAAATTATATGGGCTACAATGATTAAAGGAACCATTTTGCTACTGGTAGCTACTAGCCCATTAGCTCAGATAAGGTCCAACACTTGCACAGAGAATTAAGGGAAAACCTTTGCACAACAAAATACAGCTTCTGCACACGGGAGGCTCAAGTTTATATATAAGATACATCAGACCCCCCCGAGACCCAAAAATAGAGGGAAAGCCTTATACACTGGGCTCCCCCCAAACCTTTTATTTATACTGTAGATTTTTTTGTTTTTTGTTTTTAGAAGAAGTAGATCTATTTACTAGAGATCAGAATGAATCATCGGCATTCCACACTCCACTAAAACTTAAATACCATGAGACAAGAGTGTGAAGATATTGATAAATCAGGAGATCTATTTAAGATTCAATTTAAGTTGTAACACACTTAAGGAAATTTCACCATCCACAATAAAGCTGGAAAAAAAAAACTTGCATATGCAGTGAGGAAATCAGGTGTGCACCTGTGACCAAATCGTTACACCAGCTAAAAATGCAAGTGTATGCAGTATCTCATTTTCGGCATTTAGGCCAGCTAGAACCACAAAGTCTCCTGATTTCTGCATTGTCGAAACAAAAGAAAATATAAATATATCAAACAGTTCACAAGGGAAGTTTGCAAAAAAAAAAAAAAAACTCCCAATTACTAACCTTCCAAAACCAAGGCAAAACCCGAAAGAACAAAATTGCTGAATCCATCAGTATTGTCACAAACTCATGAACAAAATGGAAATGACTGCAAGTGAACAAAGATACATCAGGGAAGCAACACCGGCGCATGTGTTCAATATTAAGAGTATCAATGAGAACTGTAACTAAGATATACCTCTTTTCAAGACTGTAGGCTCGTGACTTCTCAAACTTCTCTTGGCTGATTACTCCTTCCAAAGTTTTGGGAAGGGTTGGAAGCTTGATAGCAGAATGTTGCCGTGTATCCAGATAAGTCTCAAAGATGTACATTAATATCATGAAACCTGTAAACAATCACAAAGCAATTACAACCTACGGAACAGCAAGAAAAACTGAAGATAAATTGAATAAGAGCCAAAGGAGCAGAAGGCCATTTCGACAGAAAATGACTAGAAAACAATGAAATCAAAACCAGAAAGTTAATAGAACATATATCAATAACAGCATAGACAAGAACATTTGGTAATAATCACATATCAAATCCAAGAACATGTTATTCAATTCTTAAGAAGCCAAAAGCTCAATTCCATCAAGCCCAACTGTTCATACTATTATGGGAAACAACAGGACAACCCATTTGAAGCTGTGACGTCACAATTCGATAAAACCCAAATGTTCAAAGTCCAAACTTTGACCCAGCTCCCATTATTCTAATTTCTTTTCTTTTTTAGATCATTCTAATCTCTCTTTGAAAACATGAAGCTCTAAAATTCAAGAATCGCAGTTAAAGAAACGAACTTTAATCCGGGAAAACCCTAGCACATCTTCAAAATCAAGATTTGGGTAACAAGTTAAGATTTTTAAGCACAACCCACAATACCCTAATGCTCTGATGAACAAGAAAAACCCAAGAAAAGCTGTAATCTAATGCAAGATAGACGAAAAAAGATGACGACTTTGAATCAGAAACAAGAAGTTGGGAAAGTTAATCGGAAAATTTGAAAGAGATTAGGGCATTTGGAAGAGTACCAATCACAGCTTCGAGAAAGGGGAACTCCATGGCTGAGTGAGGAGGAGGAGGTGCAGAGAGGAAGAGAGGTTTTGTCAAAAGGAAATGGTTTTTGCCAGGACTATATATAGTGACGGGTCTCTCGAACTCTACCCGACTCCATTTTATGACCCGACTCAAGTAGAACCCTTTTAAAACCCACTTTTGCTTAATCTCTTTTGCCCTTTTCCTTTTTAATGGGACAACGACACTATATTAACTAATTAATTAATTACACATGATGTTATATTATTTTGGAAGAATGAACGACAAAAATGAGACATAAATCATCGCAGCTGCTTGAGTTGGTAAGAGCTTTTAGGTGTAGAACCCCTACATTCAGGGTTCGAATCTCACATATATATTGATTGGAGTTTAAATCTCAATATATTCTTGGTAGTCAGGAGGGAGGAAACGTTTTGACATGATCTCATGATAAGGATCAGTCTCTGAGCCTAAGAAACCTTTCAGGAAACTGTGTGATCTCAATAAAAAAGAAAAAAGAGACATTGTCTATATGGTCTATACCTATCTATATTATTATTAAGAGAATATGTGTTAGGGTGGTTTTATTCATACTTCCAAATTTGCTATTTAAACCTCTCTTGATTTTTTTTTAAAATTTAATCTCTATTTTACCCCTATATAAATTGAAGGAAATAAAAAAATCAATTCAACACCATTTGGGTTATTGCTTTTCGGTTACTCATAGCTTTCTTTCTCTTCTCGTATATACAAATCGTGCTGCTAATGAAGTATTGCCTAGTTAATTAAATCTCGTATGGGTTAGCCCTTTTAAAACCGTTTCGAGATTAGTTTACTTTCTCTCCTTATATGTACAAACTGTTGGGGTCATCTACAATTATCATTTTGATTTTCCTTTTGACTTTTGATTGAGGTTACTAATCACAATCAAGGGTTAATACTCTGAGTTTCTTAAAATTAGTTATGATTGAGTGCATGTGAAATTGATGAGAGATTTTTATCAAAATTCTACAACAACATTTCTTGCTTCACACCAATGGCGCTAATCTTAGTGAGAGAGAGAGAGATTTTGATCAAAATCCTACAACGATAAACATCTTGCTTCACACCAATGATGCTAATCTTCATATCAAAATATTTTTTTTTTTTGACAAAACTGACCGTTAAAAATTAAAAAAACTTTGAGAATTAATTACATAGTAAGGGCAATTATGATAATTAGAAAATAATTTTTTGTTAAGAAAAATAAACAAAAAAGAATCTCACAACTCATTTTGCACTCCTATTAGTATTAGCTTCTCTTTGCAATAAGCGTATTCTTCCATTATATTTTATTTTGTATTTTCTAAGAAAAATTACACATGCTCTGGATATACTAATTTTAGCTATTCTCACGCAACTAATATAAAAAGGATAGGTCCTGATATGGACCATCGCAAAAAAACCTTTAGCTTAACACCTAAAAACTTAATATTGTTTCACCTGTAAAAATAAATAAATGACTAATAGCATGGAAGATGGGCTATTTCCCACGGCACTAATGTCATGATAGACATAAGAAACTACACCCAAGAGCCCTGGAATAGTGGAATTTCAGACATAAGATGCTAACCCAAATCGGATCAATTAAAATTCGTTACACTTATAATTTTCTTATCTAAAAATATATCTTCCAAGATCTTGGAAAGAATTGAAGTAAGTTTATTTAGTTTTGTAACTAATCAGATGCAATCATGGGGGTGATGGGGCGGTACACTTATAGTTATTGCCAATTAGAAATGCACCAAATTCACATTTATTTGTTGTCATTGATTTCTGTACTTACAGTACTTAATCATGACTACTCCTTCAACAGTTTCCAAATTTGGAGTAAACTCCAGGCTTAAGAATTTGCTCCGGTAAAAACCATTTTGGGAAATTCGAATGCTAATGCCTGGAAAGTTTCATAAAGAGGCAAGTGAATTGAATTAGTAAAAGTCGCCTTATTGTTTCTGGACAGTGCATCAAAGTAGTACTGACTACTGAGTGTATCTACTTGCTGCAACAAAATCCAAGAGAGGTGAAAAAGTAATAGTAAACAATTGGTTCAGAGTTCAGATTCGCTCCATGGACTTTGTTTCCTTTTTCAGCTATCAGCTTCCTGAATCTTTTACAAGCATTTACCTTGAAGAAAACCCATGCATGATCCAAATGGGTAGCTACCTCATTTTGAATAATGCTTCAAATTTTCCATGGAGAATTATACTACCAATAGGGACCCCAATATTTCATTGTCAAAACTATCCCATACAAGTTACATCATTTACATCTGGCTTATTCCCATTTCGATCAGAGGCAAAGGGTAATTTTGGGAAGAGAAGTAAATATTGATAGGGATGGGTAAACATCACTTTGCCTAGACTTCAATCATAAGTTTAACGTGAACTTACAAGTTTAAGATTTCATTGACTTGAGGTCCAAGATTTTAGTAAGTGATCCAAAGTTAACCTCCCAATATATCCCTAATCCCTTTTGAAATATTTTGGAACATTCATTTCAGCAATGACCCCTGCAATTGAACACTTTCAATATTTGTGCACTATACTCAATGCCATAATTTCATGGTTAGAACAAAACAAGTCTTTTAGCCATGAATTTGACCAGGGACTAAAAATCATTTTAATCAAAGGAACTGTATTGATTTTTTGGATGCGTTTGAAAGCATCGAGATGACTTGCAGAAAAAATGCTTTCTAGGTTACTATATATCCGTACTGTCCCCTAATAAATATAGTAGTACTTGAACTAGGAATATATCAATCCTCACTGAACTTAAATGAATAGAAGAAAACAGAAAAGTGTTATTGATGAATCGCATTCATGCTGCTGATCATCCATAAGCTTCACATATCAGTCTGCTTTCTTGTCTGTTTCACCGATTGCGGCCAACCTTTCGACTAGAGGGGGATGAGAATAGTGATATGCCGAGTACCAAGGATCAGTATTCATAGCTGACAAATTCTCTTCCTGGAAAATATATACCATCAAATTTCCGTTTACTAATAGTGTAATCTGTTTTAGCAAGAAGATAAGAGTAGTGCACATAGAATGAAATGACGCAGAACTGAATAAAAGCTATGTATCCTTCCAACAAATCAGATAAGCTACCTGTAGGCTAACAAGACTAGCTCGAAGCGAAGAGGCATAACCAAGTTTCTTAGCAAAAGCATCAGCCTACAAAGAACCAAATATGATAAAAATAAACAAGGGGAAATATCATCAATGGTCACTGAGTTATGACTTATTCGACGCTTAACTCACTGTATTTTTAACAATATCACTTAACTCATTTAGTTTTACATCCGTCTTTCACTTAACTCACTGTCATTAATTTTACCGTTAGAAGCCGTTAAAATTGATGGTATGTTTGTCAAAACACTTAAAAATCATTTTTAACTTAAAAAAACTACATTTATTAGTCTTTTTTTAAATTTTTTTAAATTTCTGAAATTTCTAATAAAAATTGATTTTTTTAACTTAAATATAATTTGAAAAAAAATTGTCTTTTTTTTTAAAAAAAGTTAGAAATGCATTTTTTTAGTGTTTAGATAAATATACCCTCAATTTACATTTATTAGACTTTTTTCAATTTTTAAATTTATGAGATTTCTAATAAAAAATGATTTTTTAACTTAAATATAATTTGAAAAAAAAATTGTCTTTTTTTTTTTTTTAAAAAGAAGTTAGAAATGCATTTTTTTAGTGTTTAGACAAATATACCTTCAATTTTAATAGCTTTTAACGGCAGAATTAACGACAGTGAGTTAAGTGAAAAACGGATATAAAACTGAGTGAGTTAAGTGATATTGTTGAAAATACAGTGAGTTAAGTGTCGAATAAGTCATAACTCAGTGGCCATTGATGATGTTTTTCCTAAACAAACAAATATGGTGAAGGAAAAGAAATCAAAAGCCAACCGTGAAGTATGGTCCACCTGAAATTCAAAAGCTTGGCTCATAAGGTTGCGAGCAAAGTGTACTAGGTGCTGGATAGGTGTTATGGTATGCTGCAAACAGAAAGTGTAGTCATATTAATAATGTCAAATTAATATTATACATATTCAGAACCAACAGATTACAGTGAAATAAGCAAAATGGAACAGTTGCATAATTAGCAAAAGGGCAACATATTGATGGTACCTGAAATATGATGAGACCAATGATTACTGGTTTGAGTATCAAACCCAAAACTTAGAAACAGACTGCTGGAGTTTCTCAGGAGAGCATATCCCCCGAAGTGTAAAAGCATACGGATCTGCACCAAAGAAGGAAAATCACACAGCAATACTACAGAGCTTACTCTTTTTTTTTGGTCTGAAACTAAAGAGCTTACTCAGAGTCAACCAGAAACGTCACTAGTTTCTAAAATGACATTCATTGGCAAGAAAAATTATAGCATAAATACCTGCGTAGAAATAAGTAAGTACACACTGTGATTAAGCTTCCAATGGCCTAGCTCATGAGCTAGAACAGCTACAATTTCCTCATCATTTGTACACTGCAAATACTCAATTACACACATAAATACCTTTTTTCCACAACGTTACTTATTTGCAGCAACAAACTAACCGAGATAATGCAAGTTCTGATAAATTTTTGGTATGAAATTAATACCTGCTGGATCAGTGTATCATAAAGGACAATCCTCTTGTTCTTAAAAAATCCGTACATATAGGCCTGTACCATGATATATAGGTAAGATGAGAAAGTCCAAAAATATACCAAAATTCAGAACAATGTAAACATAGTGAAAGTCCTCACATTGCTGTGACTTGACCTTATAGATCCATCAACAACAAACAACTTCTTCAATGGAAACTCGAGGGAAGAAGCGAGCTTCTCAATTTTCTCCCTCAGCTGACCCTCAGGAAGCTATATTCACACATAACAAGGAAAGTAAGACAACAACACCAAACTTAATTAATGAAAGCAGGGTGAATGAATCGATTTCAGTCAAAGTTCAATAAATATTTTGAACACTTACAGGGGTGAACTTGTTAAAAAGTGGGGCTATTAGAATAGGGTAGATCGTCATCATCACAAAAGAGAGGACAAGCATGAACGCCCAAAGATAAATGACCAAGTAAGCACCTCCTTTCTGTAATTACACAGTTGAACATGAAAAGAAACTAACTATATCATTCTGAGGATTGAAGAAATTTAACTATGGTTTGCCGAGAATTCAAAATCTAATACATGATCTTACTTACCTCTACAATTACAATGATTGCAGACACAATAGGTGGGGCAATAATAACAGAAAGACAAATTTCTTTTAACATGTCTTTCAAGAACAACCATATTGTTTGCTGTGAGACCAATTTAAGGTAGATGTTAATAAAAGAGATATAACATAAGAGATGGGATGGAACATGATAAGGTCTGAGTAGGAATGCATACGTTATTGAAACCATGACGGGCCTCGATCACAAATGTGGAGTACAGAGAGAATGGTAAGTCTGTGATCTGGTCCAAAGATGCAAATTTTCATTACCTTTGCAAGCCGATATAGATATATGTATGTTCTATCAACGCAATAAGTGCAATGAAAATACCAAAGGGATGCTTATAGATTCTCAGAACTTACTAATCTATTAGCACTCATGTGTGTACCTGTTCCCAAATCATCACACCAGCTAAAAACGCAAGGGTATGTAGTATTTCATTTTGGACATTGAGGCCAGCTAAGACTACAAAGTCTTCTGATTTCTGCAATACAAAACTTAATTATTAAACAGTGACAGTGCATCATCAAGGAGATTTCCAGTTTTCTACAGATAAAATCCCTACTATTACTAACCTTCCAAAACCAAGGCAAAATCCGATAGAACAAAATTGCTGAGTCCATAAATAAGGTCACAAAATCATGAACAAAATGGAAGTTGCTGAAAGTGAAGAAAGGTGCATCAGTTAAGATTACCAAGGTGAACTGTTGGTCAATAAGAATCACATATACCTTCTTTCAAGACAGTAGGCTCTCGACTTCTCAAACTTTTCTTGGCTGATTACTCCTTCCAAAGTTTTAGGAAGTGTTGGAAGTTTCAGAGCAGCATGTTGGCGGAAATCCAAATAAGTTTCAAAGTTGTATATCAATATCATAAAACCTGTAAAACAATGATGATAAATTAAAGGGAGGTACAAGCAATGGAACAGAGAAGCACAGAAGTTAAAATGAGGGGATAGATAGAAATTAGATTAGTACCGATAACAGCTTCCAAGAATGGGAACGCCATGGCTTAGTCTGAAGGTGCAGACAGGAAGGTTCTGTCCAAAACAAATCATCTTCGGTATCAATAATCAATTTATAGCAGTACACAAGTAGTAGACATGAGATGACAGACCAAAAAAAAAACTGCATACTGTGGACTTGACCAAATAACTTATATTTAGTGGCAGACTTGACTAACCAAAAAGAAAATATCTAGAAGAAACACCATTATTTTTTATAAATTGCAAAGTAGTTCTAGCAACAGCTTTGTGTTTATTTATACAATACACCTCTACTTTCAGAAAAGTTTGTACGAACTTTTAAACTACTCCCATAAGAATAATACTACTAATTGCACCCACTTTTTCTCTAAAATATTCCTTACAAGTTGCATGGTTCACATCTATCTTATTCCCATTTAGGAAGAGAAGTAAATGACTTGCCTAGACTACACCAAAGACTTACAAGTTTAAGCTTTCAGTTTCAGAGTTCAAGATTTCGGAGTGACAATTAAGTGCTAAGGTTATGAGAATCCTGAAAGTAAGCTAGATTCATCATTGATTGAAACTGACTCGGTGTCCAAGATTTCAATAAGTAATCCAAAATATTAACCTTCCAATATATCCTTTTTCTGAAACAACGACACTGCAATTAGACACTTTGCGTAGTGTACTCAATACCATAATTCCAGGTTAGAACAAAACAAATAGTCATATAGCCATGAGTTTTATCAGACTTAAAATTCTGTTAACATAGAGATCCGTATTATATCAAAACTCATTAGTGAGTATGCGAACAACAAAGATTAACAGTGACCTTTAGTCCCATCTGGTTCGCAGAATGAGTGAGACTCAAAATAGAAATGAATTTGTCTTCATTTCTGTAATGGTCTGAAAACATTATAGACATATAAAAGCCAACTGTTTCGATCATGTTCACTCTTCATCTTTGCCCTGAATCCTTTGTTACTGATTTACTAGCTATACATGTCACCATAAATATAAGAAGAACGTGAAGTCGTGAACTATGAATATGTGAATCCTCATTATACTTAAACGGATAAAAGAAAACAAATCAGTACATGTTATTGACGATGATAAGCACAGTGCTTTTTGTCAACTAAGATAAATAAATCATATACGTGCTCTATCGATCAGTCTGCTTTCTTGTCCACATCACCAATTGCAGCCAACCTTTGAACAAGTGAGGGATGAGAACGGTGATATGCCGAGTACCATGGATCGATGTTCATAGCTGACAAATTCTCTTCCTGAAAAATGCCATCAAAATTCTATTTAGCAACTAGGTAAGATGCAAACACAAACATGTATCATCTCAATATGAAATTATGAAATAGATAAGTTACCTGCAGCCTCACTAGACTGGCTCGAAGTGAGGAGGCATAACCAAGTTTCTTAGCAAAATCATCAGCCTGCAAAGAAACAAATATGATAAGAAACAGATCTGGAGAAGGAAAATAAATCAAAAGCCAACTGTATGGTATAGATTCACCTGAAATTCAAAAGCTCGGCTCACAAGGTTACTAGCAAAGAGTACTAGGTGCTGGATAGGTGTAATGGTATGCTGCAAACAAAAAGTTATGTCAAAGTATATGTCAATTTCCTATGATATATCATATTCTGAACTAAAAAGGCTATATATCAGTACCTGAAATATGATAAGACCAATGATAACTGGTTGAGTATCAAACCCAAAACTTTGAAACAGACTGCTGGAATTTCTCAGAGAGCATATCCACCGAGTTTTAAAAGCATATGGATCTGCACCGAAGTAGAAAAATCATCGAGCATAACTAAAGAACTTCCTGATCAGATTAACCAGAGATGTCACTATTTCCTATACTGATCTACATTTGCAAGAAAATTATAGCATTATACCTGCCCAGAAATAAATAAGTACACTGTGTGATTAAGCTTCCAATGGCCTAGCTCATGAGCTAGAACAGCTACAACTTCCTCATCATTTTTGCACTGCAAACCATCAATTACTCACATAAGTACCTCTGTGCAGAAGGTGATGCAGCAGAATTAATATTAACCAAGACAAAGCAATTTTTTTTTTTTCCTGGCATGAAATAAATAAATACCTGCTGAATCAGTGTATCATAGAGGACAATTCTCTTGTTGTTAAAAAAACCATACATATAGGCCTGTATCATGATATACAGGTAAGATCAGTAAGTCGACCAATACTTACCAAAACTTTGAAACAAAATAAACAAGGTGAAAAACTTGAATACTCACATTGCTGTGAGTTGATCTTGTTGATCCATCAATGACAAACAGCTTCTTCAATGGAAAATCAAGGGAAGAACAGAGCTTCTCAATTTTTTCCCTGAGCTGACACTCCGGAAGCTATTGGCACACATAACAATGAAAGTAAGACAAAAAAACCAAACACAATAAAAAGATGAATTGATCGATTTCAGTTAGTGATAAGTATTTTGAACACTCACAGGGATGAACTTGTTAAAGAGTGGGGCTATTAGAATAGGGTAGATGGTCATCATCACAAGAGAGTAAACAAGCATGAACACCCAAAGATATATGGCCAAGTAAGCACCTCCTTTCTGTAACCAAACAGTTGACCATGTAAAAGAAATCTAACCATTAATTTGCAAAACCTGGTACATTAATTACCTGTACAATTACAATGATTGCAGACACAATAGGTGGGGCAAAGATAACAGAGATACATATTCCTTTAAAAAGGTCTCTAAAGAATAACCATATTGTTTGCTGTAAAACAGATACGAATTTTTGTTAGAAAGTAACAGCACAACTGAGATAAAAGATGGGATGGATCATAAATCTGAGCAGAAGCACAAACCTTATTAAAACCATGATGAGCCTCGATCACAAATGTGGAGTACAGAGAAAATGGTAACTTTTTTATCTGGTCCAAAGATACAAACTATCAATACCTTCAAAAGCTGATAGAGTACATATTTATCTATACAATCCATCATTGCGGGCAAATACCAAATGGGATTGATCATAAATTCTCAGTTTTTTTGCAAGCTATTAGCAACCATGTCCATACCTTTGACCAAATCATCATTCCTCCTAAAAATGCAAGGGTATGCAGTATTTCATTTTCAGCATTGAGGCCAGCTAAAACTACAAAGTCTCCTGATTTCTGCAATTATCGAAAACAAAATATTAACAAAGTTAATTAAACAATTTCCACAAACAGGCAGTACTAACCTTCCAAAACCAAGGCAAAACCCGAAAGAACAATATTGCTGAGTCCATAAGTATCGTCACAAACACACGAACAAAATGGAAATGGCTGGAAGTCGGAAAGAAATACCAGTTAAGGATCATCAATAAGAAATGATGACCAGTAAGAATCAGATATACCTTTTCTCAAGATGGTAGGCTCGTGACTTCTCAAACTTTTCTTGACTGATTACTCCTTCCAGAGCTTTAGGAAGGGTTGGAAGCTTGAGAGCTGAGTGTTGCCGCAAATCCAAATAAGTTTCAAGGATGTACTTTAATATCTTAAAACCTGTAAAAAGATTATAAGCTAAAATCAGTTAGAAGCTACGGGCGGATCAAGAAAAGAGAAATGAAGTGTGGAGATAGAAATCGTGAAGTACCAATAACTGTTTCTAAGAATGGGAACGCCATGGCTTAGTGTGAAGGTGCAGAGAGAGATTCTGTCCACAAGAAACCTTGCTACATAGGTTGTAGAAGAAATGTCTGACCAAAGAAAAATATATCGTTGTAGACTTGACTTACCAAACCTTGCTACATATGTTGGAGACTTGACTGACCAAAAAACTAGAAATGCAGTACTAGACTTGATGACTAGAAAATTACTAAGAGATCCCTAGGGATCTTATACAAACAAACGTCACTGATTGTTGTCATCAAAACTTAGCTCAACACAATTAGCCTGATGAGGTGTCCAACCTAGTAGCTGTATGTGTTTCTCTCTAAATTTATGGATCTCAAATTCTCTCTACATATGTACTGAAGCTGCTGATCAGTAGACTGCTTATTCGGGAAGTTTAATATATTCCTTTGATCCGATATGTTTCAGCAAACAGGAAAGAATTTGTCCACAAACAAACACCGTCTAATTTTCCGTTTTTGCAGAATTCAGTCCACTATATTGGACTGAAATGAAAGAACTGTAAGGGATAAGTGATCTAAGTTTCGCCCAACTTCCTCTGCATATGAGCAGGTCCTGAAGGAATGACAAACATCATTAAGATTCTATCATTCTATGCATGTCTCTTGGAAAAACTCTTTCAAGGAAATACCAAATAATCACCTTAATCTTTGGAGGTAATTTTAGATTGCAAATTTTTGCTAAATCATCAGAGTTTACTTTGTTATTTTTCTGACACTGGAAGATCAGTAGCACCTGAAGAATTCTGGACTGGTAAAATAATGGTCAGAAATTGGCAATCGGTACCACTCCCAATAATCTGCCTAATTCCTTGGAAAAGTCAGTTCTATAAACCTACATAACCGGCCCAAATAATATATGAAACACCACTGATATAACTTATGAAACACCACTGCATGTCTACAGTAGCTAGCCGATCACAGATAAAATTTTGCATGTCCTGAAGATTGCACTGTAGTACAAAAGTACCGGTGTACCAAGTTACACAGTAGGGGTTGTCTATGGTACAAAAGAAACTAATTAACCTTAGTTGAATATGGTCTTGATCATCATTCCTTACCATACTTGGTTTTGTATGGTTCCAGAAAAGATTGGCGCTGCAGCTGACCCAATTTCAAGTAACTAGCTAAGCGAGCTAGCTACGAAACCAAAACTGAATAAGAAACTATGCAATACTATCTTTGTTCAATTTATAGACTGTCCTTTGGTAAGTCAACAATATATAAACTAATTAGATGATACACAAGTAGATGAAGTCAAATGTACATCACATCCTTCTGAAGAATTCAAAAACAGGAGAAGCTTCAAATTCTAATGCTGCCAGTAAGCGCTCTTCTAAAACTCTCACTCTCTCCTATCATTCTCTGCTTTTGTTAGCCAAACACCTTGAACTTGAAACACACCCCACACCAAAAAAAACTTTAATTAATTGACAAAGAGTAAAGGAAACAAGCAATTTCATTTACAACTTTAACCCTGTGACAATTCACCATCCCAAGTTCCCAACCAGACTGCACTGCATAAGTCAATTAACCAATGGTATCATATCGCAGCCAGCTTAGCTCCAATAAACAACTAATTATTTAAACTCCATACATTAAACAAGGTCTAGAGTTGGGGACACAGAGACTTCATTTATTACATTCAAAAATAACTGCACGCAAAAGAAAAAGTAATGACAAGAATTTGTCCTGATGAACTGGTTCCGCCTCACCTTGCCCTTCAAATGATTTAGTGACTGTTTCTACTACTCAGGTACTATATATAGCTAGAAGAAGTTGAGGACATCTGAGAATGGTATTGAGGTTGAGGCAGTTCTGGATCACCATGCATGTCATATGGAAGTTCCGGCAATGCTGCTTTATGCTGAAGAACCACCACCACCTGTCCTGCTTTGGGTCTTTCCTTGTAATTGGGGTGAGTACACCATAGTCCAACAATCAACAAGCATTTCATTTCATTTCATTTCCATCATAATTCATTTCTAATCTTTCATCAGCTGCGTCCAGAATATTTCCTCCAAGGAACAACTGCCAAACCCACCTAAAGAGTGGCACGTGATATTCACCGTCTTGGTAAAGTCTTCCTTCCACAAGCAATTTCCAAGGCTACAACTCCAAAACTAAACATGTCAGATTCCTTACTAGCTCTCCCTTCAGTAGCATATTCCGGGGCCATGTATCCAAAAGTCCCTACCACCCCTCTTGTCTGAGACCTCAAGCGGGGATCCACGAGCTTAGCGATACCAAAATCACCAAGCTTAGTGCTGAAGTCATCATCCAACAGTACGTTAGCTGGTTTGATATCCCTATGAAGTACACACTGCTCTGCATCTTCATGTAGATAGTGAAGGGCTGAGGCCAAGCCCAAAGCTATCTTGTACCTGTTGTCCCATTGCAGGGTTGTTCTGTTGCCAAATAGATGCGTGTCGAGGCTGGTGTTTGGCATATATGCATAAACAAGTAAGCATTCCCCTTGCTCATGACACCACCCAATGAACTGCACCAGGTTTCGATGGATTAAGCGGCTTATGATTTTGACTTCATTGATGAAGATTTTCTCATCTTGCTGATCAGATCTTGCAAAGATTCTCTTCACTGCAACTGTGCACCGTCCAAGGTCTTGTAGGAGTCCTTTATATACTTGTCCCGACCCTCCTTGGCCTAGCCTTCTATTGTCTGCAAACCCGTTGGTGGCAGCAAACAATTCTTGGTAAGCAAATCGTTTTGGAAAGGCTAGCTTCTCAAGATCAGAGACTTCGCCAGAGTAATTGTTTCTCCGCTTTCTTAGTACCATCAACCAACATATGATTGCACCAAGAGTCAAAGTCAAGCCAGGAACTGCAATGACCAGCTAGTATCAAGAATATCTTTTTCTTCTTTTCCTTGCTATCCACCGAAGTCGAATTAAATGCCCATGAATGTAAAGAATACTTACCAGGGTATAATCCAGATGCAGCAGAAAAATCGATTGTAACCCTTTCAGGGAGAATCTTTCGCAAGTCAACTTGGTGAGTAAGAGAAGAAGTAGATTCGCCTGGAGAAACGGAGTTTGTGAATTCCTCGAACGTCCAAAACACAGTAAGGTTGTTGGCAGTAGCGTTGTAAGTTATCCATGCATTGCCAAGCTTCCCGATGATGTTAATGACATTCCAATCGTCGTACTTAACCGAAGAGATATCATTGATGTCCATCCCAATATGCGGCCCGGGTGAAGTGGATCCCAATTAGCTTGTCCCAAGGTGTTTGCACAAGTGTCGAACTCTACGGCTACAATCTGGTTTTTGGACGAGGCATCGGTGGTGTCGTTGAATAATCCCAGTTCACCACCGCCAGAGTTGTGTGGAATACTGTAGCCAACAGGAGCAAGGAAAAAGGCAATTCCATCGGTGAGTTTCGATTCATCAGGAGAATCACTGTCGACCACGAAAGTGAAATGAGTATTGAAGTCTGCCAGCGACCCAGTAGCAGTGTCCCATAGATGCAAAGGCTCTGCATACGTAGCACGTCCAACATCGTAATTAAAGCCTGCGTTGAGCTCAATCACTTCCCCTGAAGGCTTGGCAGTACCTTCACAGATAACTCCATTTCCACTCTGGTCGAACTTATCTATACTGAAGGAGAGTGGATGAGCAAATAAGTGAGAGAAGAAATTGATGAAAATAATTAGGAAGCAATTATTACAGAAGCAGATTGCTTGCGTACTGCTGCTTCTGCTTTCAGACATCATAACTTCACTCAAGCAAGAAATGATGAGTGCTTGCGACAAATGAAGCCTTTGATTTTTTCTCTTTTGGCTTGAAACCAGCTACCACGGAAATCTAGAATTTATGGATGCCTTTTTCTCTTTTCCGTACTTGAATGGGTGGACAACGGAAGTCCTATTAGACCAAGTTCACCGGAGGTCCTTATGCCCAGGCACCACGTCAAACGGTGACCCAAGTCACCAAAATTGTGAAATTGTTCCTTCCACCAGGCTTGGGGCAAGAGAACAGTGGAAGACCTAGGACAACAGCTCGGTCACCATGTTGCCCGAGCCCGTGACCCAAAGAAGGGAGAGGAACAGGAGAGTTTTGCATGGTGCGTATACCATTTTTTTTTTGTCTTGTAGCGCCAATATATGGTGTAGGACTGTGGTACAGTTGCAGAATTCCACTTGTTCCACGTGGGAGCTAGTTGTTGGGCCATTTTGAGTTGTGAAACCAATGGCCATGAAATCTGGACCGTTGCTTCAATTAAGGATTAGATCCAATGGTACTAAATTAATGTATATGGTATAATGATTGTTTGACTCAAGTTTCGTTGTAGCTGGTCAACAGTCTCTTTTCTTGCGTGGGCATGCCAGCACAGTTCGGGTGCAGTCGTCGGGGGTGTCCATTGACCTGACTTCTGTCGAGCGATTGTAAACGAGGAGAGCACCAACCTCGTCGTGGGATTCTTTCTGCCTCGTGGTGAGGACTTTGTTGGCGTTTCTTCTATTCACACACAATCGATACTCAATGTTGTAGATTGAGCAGAGCAAAAATCACCGGGAAGTGTTAGGATCTTGCTAAAGTGTGACTTTAGCTTGGCTTGGTTGCGAGGGCGTTACCCTTGCTTGGCTGGTTCTGTAACTGTTGTGGTCGAGGCACTACCGTTGGCTCCTGAGGAGGCTAGGACAGATGTACGTTGACAGAGGGTTTGGTGACACTAGTAGTCAGCTCCCGTGGAGACTGGGATTTGAGTATGGTCACATGTAAGAGGAGAAAGGTTGTTTACTCCGGAGAGGCTTGGGTAATCGTAGAGATTAGTTGATGAATTGGTCGTCTTTGTTTTCTCGTGCTAGCCTCGGATATAGGCTATTTTGTGAATTCCCAGTCCTCAGAAAAGTGTAGAATATTCTATTCTCGATCAAGGGTATCTGATCTGTAAGAGCATTATCTTGGGAGTCACAATGAATATCGTAGATTAATTGTTAATTAATCCAGATATAGCTAAAATAGGAGCAAAGCTGACTCCTCACTGGCCGCGGGCATTTGGGATATGGTTGTTTAATCGAATCCCCGCGAGCGCATCGCATTAATGGTGCACTAATATAGTCATGATGCTATATTCCTGATTCTCTGCAAAAGTGATCAGATCCAATAGCACACCTAGCACCCCTCTTCCACCGTGAGTTAAGTTGTACTGCACTCTCTGACCTCCCCTGGGCCTCTGTGGGGCTTCGCGGGGACTCCGCCTGGATTCCTTCGTTGGGCCTGCTGCTTGTTCCCTGTATGAGCCGTTGCATTGGCCCACACTGTCTGCCACTTTAAGGGTCCGTTCAAGAATACTTTTTGGGCTCAAACAATGATATAGAAACGGTAACAAAAAATTCTTAAAAAATTGTAAAAATTTCATATAAATACCTATTCTCTTTTTTAACTCTCACACTTACAAAATTTGTCTACCCAAAAACCAAAGTCTTTGGTTGCATTTCTAAATTGTTCATCAATAGTATTTATTTACATCATACATATCTCATTATACTAAAAATATTATTAAAATATTTGATGAACAGTAATTGACTTGTGACCCTGACCCCAACAGGTGGAAACAAAGGTCCAGTGGCAGTGAATAGTTTCCTGCTCTGGTGACCCAATGAGTGCACTTGCTTTTACAATAGAATCTGCATCCTCTCCTTGGCTCCATTTGGGCCTTTAATGCTGGCCATTAATTGCATATCTAATGGCTCATATTTTGCCACATCAGCAAGCTCTGAATATTAAATGCAAAAATTAATTTTTCCACGTTAACAGCGTTTATAATTTTTTTTTGTCTCACCTTCGTCTCTTTTCTCTTCTTTGATAACACTTCTGACTTTTGAGTTTCAACCTCTCTCTCAAGATCTCACAGAAAAACTACGAAATCTTCATCTCTCTTAGTCTTTGACGACGATCCCGACCTGCGCTGAAATTCCATCTTAAATCAAGTAACTTTTTCTCTCCAATGTCAATTTAGGCTTTTGAGTATCTGTGGAATTTGGGATATTCTGATTCTGTTTCTAATCCCAATCTAAAATGGGACAATCTTCTCATCTCATTCAAGTAAGACATCCATAAATCCATAATAATAAAGAGGAAAAGGCATCCGGTTGTAGATGCACTCTCCGGCATCGTGGGTAATCATTGAAAATCAAGAGCTTGATATACTAGAAGCATTAAGAAGCGTTAATGGATAATGGTTGATGCATTCCAGTTGCTAGAGAGAGAGAGAGAGATCTACTTTCTTCTCTTCTCCATTAAACCCAACCCAATAAGTATCAAAGAAAGCAAATGAACAATCTGCTATGCCTAAGGTGGTGACTATGTATCAAGATTGGCATCTAACGTGTTTACCTTTTTACATCACATCTATAAATATTTCATTGATGGATATGCGTGAACATAAGATAAAAATTTCAATTTTATTTATAAAGACGTTGACCTATACCAATTTGTCTCCTCAAGTTGTATAACTTATATATTGCATTTAAATTGTTCAGGTTCACTCTAAATCAACCATGAAGTGGAAAATGAATTTAGAGAAACCAACCGCTCGATAGAGAGATTGTAATTTTATGGTGTTGTAAAAAATCCAACCAATTTAGTTCTCGTTTCGAATTCGATCAACTAGGTCAAATTTAGTTGCTCTTATAAACTTATATTTATATATCATACACTCCAAAGAGCAACCCCTATCAATTTAAAGAAAATGGAAAAACCGTTCATTGGATGAATTATTACAATAAATTATGAGTGTGGTAAAAAATTTAGCCAATTTCACCATATTTTCTGATCCGATTGAATTGATCAACTGTCGTCACTTGTATGTCTTCTTGGTTGACCGATGTCCTGACGACCTCAAAACGTGCTTATTTTTTCACATCACATCTGTAAATATCACATCGATGGATGTGCATGTACATAAGATAAAAATTTCAATTTTAATTACAAATACGTTGGCCTATATCAATTTACCTCCTAATGTTGTATGACTTGTATATTGCATTTAAATTGTTGAGGTTCATTATAAAGCAATCATGAAGGGGAAAAATGAATTTAGAGAAACCAACCGCTCGATGGAGATATTGTAATATTTTATGGTGGTTGTGAAAACTCTAGCGAATTCAGTTCTCGTTCCGAATTCGATCAACTAGGTCAAACTTAGTTACTCTTATTAAACCTATATTTATATATCATACATTCCAAAGAGCAACCCCTATCAATTTAAAGAAAATAAAAAAACCTACCGTTGGATGAGATTATTATAATAAATTATGAGTGTGGTAAAAAATTTAGACAATTTCACCATATTTTCGAATCCGATCGAATTAGTCAACCGTCGTCATGATATGTAGAATATATATGCACATAATCAATATAGAAGTATGAGAACTTCCACACTCATATATAAAAACACACATATGTATGTGTTTAATATATATATATATATATATTATAGAGCCATTCTCAGGTGCGGACGTCCGTACCTGAGCAAAAGGTACCGATTTCAATTCCCCCCCTTTCCGATCACACATTTACATCTTAACCGTTCAGTTTTTACCGGAACCGTTCGTATTCATTGTTGTAAATTGCAGTTTTGAATGCTTTAACGATCACCAATTTAACTGAAATTTTACAGAGATGATTTATACATTATGGCCTAAAAACTGAACGGTTAAAATGTAAATGTGTGAACGGCAATGGGAGGAAAAATAGAAATCCGTACCTTTTGCTTAGGTACGGACGTCCGCACCCAAGAAGCTGTGTGTGTGTGTGTGTAACGCATACATATATTATAGTTCACGGGCTTTTACGGGCCCGGCCTAACAGGTTTTTACGGGTTGCGTCAGGTTTTTGGGGGCTTTTTGAAGGGTCGGCTCTCTACCTACCGAGGCGGGCTTCTTAACGGGCCGAGCCGGGCTATTGGCCCTGCTGGCCGGCGGGCCTCCATTAGCCCACTTGATCCGCGGGCATTTTTATGAGGCCTATTTCTGGGCGTGTAACTAAATTCCTATAAACTATTGGGGATCTGAAAGTGAGAGGGGCCGAGGGTTTTTTTTTTTCTGGTTTTTGTCAATTTACCCCATTTTTAGGGATTTTTTTTCCCAGTTACCCCATTAAATTTGTTTAATTCTCTCTTGCTCAAAACACTCTGAGGAGGTCTTCCCTAATACCACATTAAGATTTTTTTTATTTTTGTTTTTTATTTTTTTTAATACCATTTTACCCTCACCCCTTTGTTACTTAGAGAGAGAGAGAGAAAATGGAAGAGAGAGAAACCATAGGAGATTTCATTGGAGTCGATCACCGATCACCTGATTCCTGCCACCGAGTCACCTGATTCCGGCAAACTTTCGCCGGATTTCGGTCACCGGCTGCCGCCCACCGGATTTTTCCGAAAACCTCTATTGCCCCCCATAGACGTCTATTGTCCTCTAATAGAGGGGCAATAGAGGTCTATTGGCCCCCAATAGACGTCTATTGCCCTTCAATAGAACTTTCGGTTACCGGAATAAGAACTATTTTTCGTAAAATTAGACAAATAAAACTTTGATTAAAGAAAAAAAAGAAGAGATTATATCAATTCAAAACGTCTATTGCCCCTCAATAGATCTTTAACAGACGTCTATTACCCCTCAATAACCATTTATTACCCCAATATTTTTTAAGGTGAATGGTCAAAACCCAAAACTATATCTTGATGGTCAAATATCAATATCACCAAACTTGACTTTTTTGAATACATGATGTTTAACTAAAATATACATACATCTATTTAAGCCAAGGTAGATAGGAGTCATAGGACAACCAAGGCTCCTCTTCGTTTATATATTTATATTTTTGAATCAATCTAAAGCAAAAGAAAGATAGAACGAAGCATCCCCACACTGACATATCTTTCGGCCTCTAGTGAATGATATGAGCACCATCAAAGCACTAGGCAATGTATAAATTATATACTATTAAAGATTGAAGAAGAAAAGCAAGACAACACACCAGCATAAAGGTCATGACTTTGGAATCAATGCGAGGCCATTCCTGACAAACCAACAGAGAGTGGATATTAAAGAATTAAGAAGAAGAGCAACACGAATGTCCTTAGAATCTCTCCTCCGACGAGGACTTTTCCGATCTTTCGCTCTTGCAGTTCTTTTGTCCCCAAGAACATGACAAATCTAGAAACTGAGCCTAGATGACAGCGCGGAAGAGGAGAGGGGAGGGAGAGACGGCGCCGAGCCTCGACTACGGCCCAGAAGAGAGAGACATCGCGGAGGAATCAGAATCGGGTTTGGAGTTTCCGAAGGCTATCCGGAGGACAAAGTCGGAGAAGTACGAGAGAGTTGTTCCGACGAAGCTAAAAAGGTTGGACACCGAGAATGGAAGGAGAGGGAGAGGGAGAGAGAAGATAAAGATCGATATGAAATTGGGGAGAGAGAGAGATCTAATATCCAAAGGTTTATTAATTTGTTTAAGGACGAAATTATCATTTTGCTTCAAATTGGGTTAGTGGGAATAAAATTTTGTTGCTGGGGTAAGTGAGATAATTTTAGTTGATTTTGGTGCTTTGGGTCAATGACCTTTTTTTTTAGAGGGAGGTGAAGAGATTTAGGGTTAAGAAATAGAGAAGAGAGTGACAGCTTTACTTTTTTTATATTTTATTTTTATATTTTTTTGCTGTTTAGATGGCGTTAGTTTCTGTCAACATGGGAAAGCTAACTTTTATATTTACTATTCAGAATGTGCTGATGTGGTCACTCATGAGCCCTTAGATATGCAGTTAATGGCCAGGATTAAAAGTCAAGGAAAAACAAGACCCAAAGGGAGCTAAGGAGAGGATCCGGATCCATTACAATGGATAAGCATGAGGTAAGAAATCCCGCCACATTAATTACAAAGAGAATTATTTCCACAGGGGTTATGACGAGAGGGTCGGCCTTTATTTTGTGGAAACTAAAATTCTAAGCCGTCCTTATATTTCCACTGAGGCAAACTAAAAGTCTAGGCCGGATTAATTACAAAGAGAATTATTTCCACAAGGGTTATGAGAGGAGGGTCGGCCTTGATTTTGTGGAAACCAAGAAATTTCTCCGAAACTACCGAAATTTACATCGAAATTTTCATAATTTGGATGTACCGAAACGAAATTCATATGCTATATCATTTTCGTTAGGAGTTTCCCGAAATTTTTTGAAATTTTTCGTACATTTCCATGAAATTCTAAATTTTTGAAATATCTACACGCACAAAATATAAATTCACACCAAAATTTTGTCCGAAATTTATCCAAAAGTTTTTGTTAAATTTGTATACCGCCGACAACGAAGTTTTTTACTCATATTTTCATAGAGAAAATATGAATTTTTTTTTTCCAATCAAGTTGAATACAACAAAAACCTTTTTGCTATGTTACCAAAATCATTTCCAAAATTCATATACTTAGGAACAGTATTATATGATACTAAATGGAAGCAGTTCAACCATATGGATCGAACCACATCGTAGTTACACTTATTCTTAATACTTTATCTTGCTTTTGTTGTACTTATTTATTTTCATTCAAGAGGTTTTGGTATTACGTCCCCCCTACCTCCCCACCCCCAGTTGTAATTTTCTAATTATTAGTGAAAAAAGTGCAATGGCTAAGCCTCCCACTAGGTTTAAGCCATAAAAAAAAAGTAAATCACATTCACATTACCAATATACAACACAATTATAATTACATATAGATATAAAAACACTAGTTTAGCAACATACTACAGTACTAGTTAATTACTCGTACATATTAAATATCACAATTCTATTATAAATGTATAATTTTAGAGAGAGGCTACATTGTAAATAAGTTTATTGTAGGTTACTTTAGTCTCTGTAAAATTTTCATTCAAAAACATCATTTTATAAATGCAATTAATATGATTTCTTTATTTTTAACCGAAATTGAAACTTTCTCCGAAATTTCCTTCAATTGAAGTACTGAAATCGAAACCAAAACCGAAATTTGAAACCTTGGGTAAGACTAGTATTACTCAAACTGTGCTTTTATATGCATTGTCCGATTTCAACTTGTACACCATTTAGTGTGGAACAATGATAATTCAACTTGTATGGCATTTAGTCAAGGTTGAGTTAGTCAAAGTTGAGTGATCTACATATTGTGAAACAATGACAATTCAACTTATATGCCATTGCCAATTCAACTTGCCATTTAGTCAAGGTTAAGTTAGTCAAGGTTGAGTGATCTATATATTGTGGAATAATAACAATTCAACTTGTACACCATTGAAATTCAACTTGTTCGCCATTTAGTCAGGTTTGAGTTAGTCAAGGTTGAGTGATCTATATATTGTGGAACAATGACAATTCAACTTATACGTCATTTAGTCAGGTTTGGTTTAGTCAAGGTTGAATGATCAATATATTCTTGAACAATGACAATTCAACTGGGTTCCAATCGTTAAAAAAAAAAAAGTAAATCACATTCACATTATCAATATACAGCACAATTATAATTACATGTAGATAAAACACTAGTTTAGCAACCCACTACAGTACTAGTTAATTATTGGTACATATTAAATATCATAATTCTATTATAAATGTATAAGTTTAGAGAGGCTACATTGTAAATAGGTTTATTATAGGTTAGTTTAGTATATATAAAAGTTCCATTCAAAAATATTATTTTATAAATGTAATTAATATTATTTCTTTATTTTAACCGAAATTTCCACATAAATTGAAACTTTCTCCGAAATCTCCTTAAATTTGAAGTACCGAAACCGAAATTTGAAACCTTGGTGGAAACTAAAACTCTAAGCCGCCCTTATCGGATCTCACCTCAACTATTTTTCATTCTTGGCTCCATTTGGGCCTTGTTTCTCCTTGACTTTTAATGCTGGCCATTAATTGCACATCTGATGGCTGATGAGTTGCCATATCAACAAGCTTTGAATATTAAATGTAAAAATTAGTTTTTCCACGTTAACAACATTTAACAGCGTTTATAAATTATTATTTTTGTCTCACCTCCGTCTCTTTTCTCTTCTTTGTTAACACTTCTAACTTTTGAGTTTCAACCTCTCTCTTAAGATCTCACAGAAAGACTAAGAAATCTCCATCTCTCTGAGTCTTTGACGATGATCCCAACCTGCGCCGAAATTCCATCTTAAATCAAGTAACTTTTTCTCTGTAATATCAATTTAAGCCGTTGAATATCTGTGGAATTTGGGATTTTCTGATTCTGTTTCTAATCCCAAATCTAAAATGGGACAATCTTCTCATCCCATTCAAGTAAGACATCCATAAATCCCTAATAATAAAGAGGAAAAGGCATTCGTTTGTAGATGCACTCTCCGACATCATGGGTAATCGTTGAAAATCCAGAGCTTGATATACTAGAAGCATTAAGAAGTGTTAATGGCAGATAATGGTTGATGCGTTCCAGTTGGTAGAGAGAGAGAGACCTACTTTCTTCTCTCTGCCCAAAAATAAATAAGTACAAAATAAATAAGTACACTGTGTGATTAAGCTTCCATTGGCCTACCTGATGAGCTAGAACAGAGACAATTTCCTCATCATTTTTGCCTGCAAACCATCAATTATTCACATAAATACCTCTTTGCAGAAGGTGATGCAGGAGAATTAATATTAAATAACCAAGACAAACAAAATTAATATTTTCTTTCCTGGCATGAAATACATAAATACCCGCTAAATCAATGATGTATGACGAGAATGGGCCTGGTTTAGCAGAAAAACCATAAAAGTAAAGAAGCAACGTAGAATGAATAAGAGTGATTGGAAAATAGGTAACTCACGTATAATGAGATTACTAGCCGCTGGAATATTTAAGAAGATTTGGTTTTTGATTTTTCAGGTTATCCGTGCAAAAAGCAAGGTCTTAATTGTGAATCAGATTTGGATCAACTTTTGACCAGAAAGTTCATTTGAAATGCATGATACTGTTCTATAATGGGAATGACAAGATCTTCAAGACTCACTTTAGTGAGCCCTAACAGAGGCCAAAATATATCATCTAAATTATCCGATTCAGTATTTAATATTTTTAGGCTAAGTCTACATTTGTTTTAGGATTCATTTTATATTAGGTTTTTAGTTTCCTTTTTAATTTGGATTCATTAGGATTCCTTGTTAGATTATGATTATGATTAGGTTATAACTTGGATGCCTATATAAGCACCATCATGCTATGTATTAAGATTAGTTTATGATATCAAATTTAATAAAATGAGAGTTTTTTCTCAAACAAATTCTGGCCAAAAGTTTATCCCAATCTGATTCACAATTAAAACCTTATTTTTTGCATGAGTAACCAAAAAAATCCAAAACCAAATCTTCTTGAATATTCCAGCATAACCTCATTACGTGTGATTTACCTGTTTTCCAAGCACTCTTCTTGATTTTTATACCGCTTCTTTATTTTTGTGGTTTTCTTGCTAAACTAGACTCATTTTTGTCCTACATCAATCAGTGTATCATAGAGGACAATTCTCTTCTTGTTAAAAAAACCATACATATAGCTTGTATTGTGATATAATGATATATAGATAAGATCAGTAAGCCGACCAATACTAGCCAAAATTTTGAACAACATAAACAAGGTAAAAAAGTTGAATACTCCATTGCTGTGAGTTGATCTTGCTGATCCATCAATGACAAACAGCTTCTTCAATGGAAAATCGAGGGAAGAACTGAGTTTCTCAATTTTTTCAGTTAGTAATTAGTATTTTGAACACTCACAGGTGTGAACTTATTAAACAATGGGGCTATTGGAATAGGGTAGATGGTCATCATCACAACAGAGTAACAAGCATGAACACCCAAAGACATATGGCCAAGTAAGCACCTCCTTTCTGACACCAAACAGTTGATCATGTAAAAGAAATCTAATCATAAATTTACAAAAGCTAGTAGATTAATTACTTGTACAATTACACTGACTGCATATACAATAGGTGGGGCGAGGATAACAGAGATTCATATTCCTTAAAAAAGGTCTCTAAAGAATAACCATATTGTTTGCTGCAAAACATATACAAATTTGCGTTAGAAATTAACAAACCTTATTAAAACCATAACGAGTTTCGATCACAAATGTGGAGCACAGAGAAAATGGTAACTTTTTTATTTGGTCCAAAGAAGCAAACTACCAATACCTTCAAAAGATGATAAAGTACAGATCTATTGGTACAATCCATCATTGCATGCAAATACCAAATGGGATTGATCATAAATTCTCAGTTTTTTTTGTAAGCTATTAGCAACCAAGTGCATATGTGGGAGTGGTTAACTTTTGCTGGACCCACAATTAAAGCGATTAACTCTGCAATTAGTATGGAGATAAATTCCAATCATGAATGAGACGATTATTACGGCCTTAACTACGATAATAGCTACGCACAATGATCACGGTTATGAATGTGCAATGAATGACCATCGTAAATGAGTCATGATTAACCGTCGTTAATATAGCACTGATTATCATCATAAGTGAGCGAATAAAAGTGACCATAAAGGCGGGAATAATAATGGCTTAGTCCCCCAAGTAAGTAAACCATCTCATTCCAACATGTTTTACTCCATTCGACTAAGAAACATACTGAGTTAGGCATCAGAGGGTTTTTTGTAGGTACCCCCTTATCTTTGAACCAAAGGTCAAACGTCAAAGTCAACGCTCTAAGGAAGCTTCTCAATTGTTCCCGGTTAGCTCCCTCTCCAGTCGCATTCATTGGTGAGTCAATATCCTCTACGAGATTTTTCGGCACTAACAAATGGCACTGTCTGCGGGAAATAGTTTTTCCTAAAAAGTGATGGCGGGAAATGCACCTCAAGGAATCCAATTTATGTCACTGAGGATTGGCGGTGACAAAATCCTATCCCCAAACAGACTTGTCCCAAACCCAATCCAAGATCCGAACTTACCTCTGAATGACGAGATACAAAGACTGAGGTAGCAGTGAGGCCAGCGATAGTGCTTGCCAAGCCAACAGAGTAACAAATGCGGGGGTCAGCGGAGTCACCAACGAAGACTTAAACAGACCTCACGTCGAGGGGGTAAGCGACACTGATTGGTTAAATACATAGAGAAACCGGTACGTGCCAATCCAAGGAAGCACGTGCTGAGGAAAGTAATCTATGAATGTAACTAAGCCGGTCCTCGACGGCTCGCATTTGAAATCTAAAGGGTTGTCAGTAAGTTTCCATTCAAAGTAGCAAATGGGCACCAACCAAGGTAACACCGATAAGCATTTAGTAATTACTTGTGTGATTTTCGTTTACAATTGATCTTGAAATGCGATGAAGGCAGGTGGCCGGAATGACTAAAATACTGTTTGCTTAAATTTGTGCGACCTTCTTGACCTCATCCTCATTACAGGCGGGGGTGGATGAAGGACCACACCTTCGCCGACGGCGGGGGTGAAGTGGCATGCCTTATCCTCGCTGAATGCGGGGGTGGGATGATGGACCACACCCTCACTGCTGGCGGGGGTGGGATGGCGTGTCTGACCCTTGCTGCAGGCGGGGGTGGGATAATGGACTACACCTTTGCCGGCGGCGGGGGTGGGATGGTGCAGTGAAGGTGGAATGATGGACCACACCCTCGCTGTAGGTGGGGGTGGGATGGCATGCCTCACCTTCCCTAGTGGTGGGGGTGGGATGATGGACCACACCCTCACTACAGGAGGAGGTAAGATGGCGTGCCTCACCCTCACTGCAGGTGGGGGTGGGATGGCATGCCTCACCCCCGTTACAGTCGAGGGTGGGCCACACTCTTGCTGTACGAGAGGATGGGATGAGGTGACATATCTTATTCTCGTGGGATGCAGGGCAACGTAGATTAGAAGATTGTCAGAGGATGCGGACCCCTTAAGGCATGGGGAAAATCCCATAAGATATTGTCGGTTGGTAACCCGGGTTTGGTTTCAAGGTCTCCAATACATTGCGTTTTTATTTTGTTTTTCTTCCTGGGCCACTGCACGCGCATAGAAGTAAAACAAGGGGGCATGTAGGGAAGTGAATTATTCATCACGTAAAAGAATTCTGAAGGAGAAGAACTCTCGAGGAGGATAATTCTCGAAGAGACAAAAAGTGAACTTTTAAGGAGGCAGGCTCTCGAGGGAGCAATCGTGCCAAGCACTCTAGGCGGGCCCTCGAGGGAGCGATCGTACCAGCCGTTTGAGACAGTCATCGAAGTTGGCGTCATCAACGTTGAGGTTGGCCTTGAGGTTATTAAAAAAGATGTCACGATCATTGAGAAAGGTGTCACCGATGTTAAGGCTGAAATCGCGGTCATTGAGAAAGACGTCACCAACATCGAGGCCGGAGTTGAGTTTATTGAGAAAGACGTCACCGACCGTCACTATCTTTGAGATAGGTGTAATTGACATCGAGGCTGGCATCAGGAGATTGAGAAAGACGTCCGATGTTGAGGCCGACATCACAGTCATTGAGAAAGACGTCTTCGACGTCAAGGCCGGCATTGAAATCATTGAGAAAGATGTCACTGACCTCGAGGTTGGCTTCGTGATTGTTGAGAAAGACATCACCGACGTCGAGACCGACATTGAGGTTATTGAGAAAGATGTTAACAATGTCGAGACTGGCGTCGAAGTCATCGAGAAAGGCGTCACTAACGTTGCAATCATTAAGGAAGACGTCATTGATGCTGATGCCTATGTCGCGGTCATTGTGAAGAAGATCTCATTGACATCGAGGCCGATAAGGCAGAATGTTCAGTGAGTTAAGCGATTGGGAAGAAACTAAAGTGAACACCTCCCACGCGACATTATTACATGGACATAATTCTGAAAGAAAATGAAAAGTAAAACATTCTAGGCTGAAAAGCTTCAACGTCGGGGGACCGCCGTCGGAACCCACATAGTATGGTAGGAGAGACTCGTCTATCCTAGGGAAATTCGATATCATGCATCGGTAGTACTCGGTGACAACATCAAGAGCCAAAAAAAAGGGAAAATAGAGAGAGTTTCGCAGCAGGTGCCATAGGCTCGGCGTCTGGTTTGAGCTACGATAGAGGCATGGCTCAAGAATGAGGCACCTCGCTGGGGGCACCGCATGCAGGCGAGACTGAACTAGGATTTGACACGGCCGGTGAGACACTAGGGGCATGGCGCGTTGCTAGAGACTACGCGAGCAGACGAGTCTGGGACGTGAAGACCATGCATGGGACTAGCTGCAAAGCAGAGGCAGACCTGAGTCTCTAGTTTGAGCGCGTCAGCATCCGCATCATCGACGGAATGAGATGTAGACTTTGAACAAGGAACGAGGATCTTCTTGTAAGAGCACATCTACGCTTTCAACGCGAGGAAGGCCTAAATGAAATTCAAAAAATGGTACCCAAAGAGAAATTTAAAGGTGTGGTCAAAGAGGAAATTTGAGCTTTGGAAATTTTCTCTCAAATTTCCTCTTGGGGACATTGTGGGAGTGATCAATTTTTGCTGGGCTCGCAATTAAGGCAATTAACTCCGCAATTAGTATGGAGATAAATTCCAGTCATGAATGTAGCGATTATTACGGCCTTAACTACAATAATAACTACCCGTAATGATTACGGTTATGAATGCGTGATGAATGAACGTCGTAAATGAGTCATGATTAATTGTCGTTAATATAGCAATGATTATCATCATAAGTGAACGAATAAACGCGACCATAAAGGCGGGAATAATGACGGCTTGTTCCTCAAGTAAGTCATCGCCTATATAAAGACGATTCGACCTCAAGATAAACCATCTCATTCCAACTTGTTGTACTCCACTTGACTAAGAAACATACTGACTTAGGCATCAGAGGGTTTTTCGCAGGTACCCCCCTCCTCTTCGAGCTGACGATCAAACTTCCGAGTCAACGCTCCAAGAAAGTTTCTCAATAGTTCCTGGTCAGCTCCCGCTCTAGTCCGCATTCATTGATGAGTCAATATCCTTTACGGAATTTTTCGTCACCAACAACCTACCTTTGACCAAATCATCATACCACCTAAAAATGCAAGGGTATGTAGTATTTCATTTTCAGCGTTGAGGCCAGCTAAAACTACTAGGTCTCCTGATTTTTGCAATTATCGAAAACAAAATATTAACAAAGTTAATCAAACAATTTCCACAAACAGGCATTACTAACCTTCCAAAACCAAGGCAAATCCTGAAAGAGCAATATCGCTGAGTCCATAAATATCGTCACAAGTGCACTAACAAAATGGATATTGCTGGAAGTTGGAAAGAAATTCCAGTTAAGGATCATCAATAAGGAATGATGATCCGTAAGAATCAGATATATCTTTTGTTGGAGAAGAAAGATCGCACATTGGAAAAGTGATAAATAAAATATAACTTATAAGTGGGTGGCTCTTACTCAATTGTACCGAGACTTTTGTGATTAAAACCCAACACCTAATGGGTGATTAAGTTGGGACAGTATCGATACAATGGTGGGCCATAGACCACGCTTGTCGTTGTTTAACATCTTTTCTCAAGACGGTAAGCTCGTGACTTGTCAAACTTTTCTTGACTGATTACTTCTCCCAGAGTTTTAGGAAGGGTTGGAAGCTTGAGAGCTGAGTGTTGCCGCAAATCCAAATTATAAGTTTCAAAGATGTACTTCAATATCTTAAGCCTGTGAAAAGATATAAGTTAAAAGCAGTTGGAAGCTATGGAACGGATCAAGAAAAGAGAAGATGAAGTGTGGAGAGATAGAAATCGAGAAGTACCAATAACGTACTGCTACTAAGAATGGGAACGCCATGGCTTAGTCTGAAGGCACAGAGAGAGATTTTGTCCACAAGAAACCCTGCTACATAGGTTGCAGAATAAGTAAAATATATCGTAGTAGACTTGACTTATCAAAACCTTGCTACATATGTTGGAGACTTGACTGACTAAAAATCTATAAATACAATACTAGACTTGATGACTGATAAATTACTAAGAGATCCCTAGGGATCTCATACAAACAAAGGTCGCTGATTGTTGCCTGTTTGCAACACATCTCCATAAAAACTTAGCTCACACATTTAGCCTGATGAGGTGTCCAACCTATTAGCCATATTTGTTTCTCTCTGGATTTATGAATCTCAATTATCAATTCACTTCCTAGAATAGACAAATGTACTAAAGCTGCTGATCAGTAGGCTGATTCGGGAAGTTTTATATATTCCTCTGATCCGATCTGTTTCAGCAAACCGGAAAGAATTTGTACACAAACAAACACTGTCTAATTTCCAGTTTTGCAGAATTGAGTCCACTATATTAGACTGAAATGAAAGAATTGTAAGGGATAAGTGATCTAAGTTTCGCCCAACTTCATCTCATATGAACAGGTCCTGAAAGAATGACAAATATCATTAAGATTCTATCACGTAAGGAAATAACCACGTAAACACCTTTATCTTTTGAGGTAATTTTAGATTGCAAATTTTTGCTAAATCTTCAGTGTTTACTTTCTTATTTTTCTGACACTTGAAGATCGGCAGCACCTTAAGATTTCTGGACTGGTAAAATAATGGTCAGAATTGGCAATCGGTACCACTCCCGATAATCTGCCTAATACCTTGTGAAAAGTCAGTTCTGTAAACTTACATATCCGGCCCAAACAATAATGATTGACTTGCACCAAATGATAATAACTTATGAAACACCACTGCATGTATACATGCGGTAGCACCGTCGTACCAAGTTACACAGTGGGGTTGTCTATGGTACAAAAGATACTAATTAACCTTAGTTGAATATGGTCTTGATAATCATTCCTTACCATACTTGGTTTTGTATAGTTCCAGAAAAGATTGGCGCTGCAGCTGACCCAACTTCAAGTAACTAGCTAAGCGAGCTAGCTACGAAACCAAAACTGAATAAGAAACTATGCAGTGCTCTCTTTGTTCAATTTTATAGACTGTCATTTGGTAAGTCAACAATATAAAAACTAATTAGATGATACACAAGTAGATGAAATGAAATGTACATCACATCCTTCTGAAGAATTCAAAAACAGGAGAAGCTTCAAATTCTAATGCTGCCTATAAGCGCTCTTCTAAAACTCTCACTAGCTCTCTCCTATCATTCTCTGCTTTTGTTAGCCAAACACCTTGAACTTGAAAGACACCCCACATCAAAAAAAGCTTTAATTAATTGACAAAGAATAAAGGAAACAAGCAATTTCATTTTCAACTTTAACCCTGTGACAATTCACTATCCCAAATTCCCAACCAGACTGCACTGCATAGGTCCATTAACCAATGGTATCATATCGCAGCCAGCCTCCAACAAACAACAAATTATTTGAACTCCATACATTAAACAAGGTCTAGACTTGGGGACACAAATACTTAATTTATTACATTCAAAATAAACTGCACGCAAAATAAAAAGTAATGACAAGAATTTATCCTGATGAACTGGTAACTGGTTCCACCTCTCACCTTGCCCTTCAAATTGACTGTTTCTACTACTCAGGTACTATATATAGCTAGAAGAAGTTGAGGGCGTACGTCTGAGAAGATGCAATTTGAGATTGATATTGAGGTTGAGGCAGTTATGGATCATTTTGCATGTCACATGGAAGTTCCGGCAATGGTGCTTTATGCTGAATAACCTCCATCACCTGTCCTGCTTTGGGTCTTTCCTTGTTATTGGGGTGAGTACACCATAGTCCAACAATCAACAAGCATTTCATTTCATTTCGATAATAATTCATTTCTAATCTTTCATCAGCTGCATCCAGAATATTTCCTGCAAGGAACAACCGCCAAACCCACCTAAAGTGGCACGTGATATTCACCGTCTTGGTAAGTCCTCCTTCCACAAGCAATTTCCAAGGCTACAACTCCAAAACTAAACATGTCAGATTCCTTACTAGCCCTCCCTTCATTAGCATATTCCGGGCCATCTATCCAAAAGTCCCTACCACCCCTCTTGTCTGAGACCTCAAGCGGGGATCCACGAGCTTAGCAATACCAAAATTACCAAGCTTAGTGCTGAAGTCATCATCCAACAGTACGTTAGCTGATTTGATATCCCTATGAAGTACACACTGCTCTGCATCTTCATGTAGATAGTGAAGGGCTGAGACCAAGCCCAAAGCTATCTTGTACCTGTTGTCCCATTGCAGGGTTGTTCTGTTGCCAAATAGATGCGTGTCGAGGCTGGTGTTTGGCATAGATTCATAAACAAGTAAGCATTCCCCTTGTTCATGACACCACCCAATGAACTGCACCAGGTTCCGATGGATTAAGCGGCTTATGATTTTGACTTCATTGATGAAGACTTTCTCATATTTCTGATCAGATCTTGCAAAGATTCTCTTTACGGAAACTGTGCAGCCTCCAAGGTCTTTTAAGAGTCCTTTATATACTTGTCCTGACCCTCCTTGGCCTAGCCTCCTATCGTCTGCAAACCCGTTGGTGGCAGCAAACAATTCTTGGTAAGCAAATCGTTTTGGAAAGGCTAGCTTCTCAAGATCAGAGACTTCGCCGGAGTAATTGTTTCTCCGATTCCTCAATACCATAAACAAACATATGACTGCACCAAGCGTCAAAATGAAGCCAGGTACTGCAATCTCCAGTATCAAGAATATCTTTTTCTTGTTATCCAATAAAGTCGAATTAAACTCCCATGAATATAAAAAATGCCGCCCAAGGTATAATCCGGCCGAAGCAGAAAAACCAATTGTAACCCTTTCGGGGAGAACCTCTCGCAAGTCAACATGGTAAGTAATGGAAGAAGCAGATTTGCCTGGAAAAACGGGATTTGTGTTTTCCTCGAATGTCCAAAACACAGTAAGGTCGTTGGCAGTAGCGTTATAAGTTATCCATGCATTACCAATCTTCCTGGTGATGTTACTGGGATTCCAATCGGCGTATTTAACTGAAGAGATTTCATTGATGTTGATCCCAATATGGGGCCGGAGTGGATGTGGATCCCAGTCGTCGTTTCCCCAGGAGTCGAACTCTACGCTTACAATCTTGTTCCTGGACAAGGCATTAGAATTGGTGGTGGTGTTGAATAATCCCAGTTCACCACCGCCAGAGTTGGGTGGAATACCGTAGCCAACAGGAGCAAGGAAAAAGGCAATTCCATCGCTGAATTTCCACCCTTCATTATCAGGACCATAGTCGACCCCGAAAGTGAAATGAGTGGTGAAGTCTGCCAGTGACCTAGTAGCAGTGTCCCATACGTGCAAAGGCTCTGCATACGTAGCATGTCCAACACCGAAATAAGTGCCTGTGTTGAGATCAATCACTCCCGATGAAGGCTTGGCATCACCTTCACAGACAACTCCATTTGCACTCCGGTCGAACTGATTTATATTGAAGGAGAGTGGATGAGCAAAGTGAGAGAAGAAATTGTTGAAAATAATTAGGAAGCAAATATTGCAGAAGCAGATTGCTTGCGTACTGCTGCATCTGCTTTCAGACATCATGACTTCAGTAAGCAAGAAATGAAGAGTGCTCGCGACTATGAAGATTTTGATTTTTTCTTTTCTTTGGCTTGAAACCAGCTAAGAGAGGTAAAGACCCTCCTTAACCCATAGAAATCTAGAACTATTGGTCCCTATAATTACAATTAATTCTGTATTGTAAGTCCCTGTTACAGATCCTCCTTCTGTAATAGTCCCTGTTACGGGCGGCTTAGATTCTGAAGACATTTCTTTTCCGGACAAGAATCATTAGGATTAGGTTATGAGATCGAGCAGGGCCAGCCTTGATTTTGTCGGGGCTGAGGCTGTTAAGACCCTCCTCTCAAGTTAGACAGATTACTATCTACACCCATCTAGTCTGGACTTTTGACCATTAGTAGCAGCTCACTTAGCTAGCCCAACACTTGGTTGTGGCCCATGACCATGTATCTCCCCTAGCTTATATGCTGTACTGAAGACTATTGTTGGTCATGTTTTGAATGATGAATGAATTCTAGTCTTTCTTCTTTATCAATCTGTTATTTCTTGAGTGACCTCCACATCTGGTATCTAGAGCCAGCAACGATGCCTTCTAGGGGCCTGCAACAAAGCCAGCCCTCCGAACCAATCTCCGGCCAAGTCGTCCCACCACTCCCACCCACTCCGCCCAACCCAACAACACACATAGCTTCATCCTCCTACCAACCAGATGACCCCTCCCAGCTTCAAATGGCAGAGTTCCAAAACTCGGTAGAGCTCCTCCAACACCAAACCGAGGAACTGCACCACTCCTTGGACTCTCTCACCCAAAATTTGACTCAAAACCAAGCAACCTTCCAAGATCATATCTCGGCACAGCTGGCAGCTCTCCAAAACACCATCCTACAATCCCTCATTCCACAACAACTCCCCACCTCCTCCACCACTTCTACGGTACCACCATCACCAGCCATCACTTTTGGGTCACTCGACCCCATCACCACCACATGGACAGGTCTGGGTCTCTCTAATCCCTATCCACCCTTGCCTCAACCGCCACAACAACAAGGTCTATCCACTCCACCACATACTCTTTCTTCACCTTCACCAGCATCCAACGGCCTCATTCCCTTTTCCACACCACCACCCCTTTTCTCTACCATCACATCCATCCCTCAACCATCACTTACTCCTCCAACTTCCGGCATTCCGGCCTCCTCATCTTCTTTTACCCCCAACCGTTTCCACCACCACAATCCCCGCCAGTCAGACTTTCACCCATTCCGACCACCGAAAATCGACTTACCTCGATTCGACGGGCACGATGTGGTGGGGTGGCTCACCATGGCCGAACGCGACCTCCGCGCCCTCCAAGTTCCACCACACGAACGGGTTACTGCTATGACCTCTCACTTTTGCCCCGGCCCTTCAATGTGGATGAACACGTTCGAGCAGCAGAATCTGACCACTACCTGGGAGCTCTTCATTCCGGAATTCCTCGAGCATTTCGGATCCAGCAGCGTTGCTGACCTCAAGGCCCGACTCTCCCACCTGCAACACACTGGGTCAGTAGAGGATTTCATCTTAGATTTCACGAAGCTTTCATGCCGGACACCGGAATGGAACGACAGTGAGCTCCTACCCATCTTTTGCGGTGGCCTGAAATCCGAAATCCGGCATGACGTCATGGCGTTAGATCGGAAGTTGCTGACACAAGCCCAACGTCTAGCACGACGTTTCGAGGCAAAGCTCATTGACATCAGAGCTTCAGCACCTCGACTACAGCGACCGTACCAAGGGTCGTATTCACAAAGGTATCCTTCTGGCACCAATTTGTTTTCTTCCTCCACTCCAACCCAAAATACACTTTCCCACTCCACTACCCATCTGTCTCCCCATAACCCACCTCCCAACACCCTGCACCACAATCAGAGAGGCCCACCCTATACACCTTTCAAACATTTATCTTCTATGGAGCAAAAAGAACGTCGTGCCAAAAATCTCTGCTTCAACTGCGATGAGCAGTACTTTGCATCCCATGTATGCAAGAAACCTTTTTTGGCCATACTTGAGGCCCCATCCACATCAATCATAGAAGAACCCATCGAGTTTCACGACTGTTCTGCCAATCTCGAAGACTAAACTACTGACACCATTGACTTCCTTCCACTACATGCCATCACCAACTCCAACATAGGAGAAGTGATGCGACTCACGGGGTCCATCCAACACATACCCATTCGAGTCTTCATCGATTACGGATCTGCAACCAATTTCCTCAATCCAGTCATTGCCCATCAGTTGGGTCTTCCGATTTCAAGCGCTAAGTCTTTGAAATTCACTGCGGTCAGAGGCCACTCTCTGACTCCCGTTGGCGAGGTCAGTGATGTGACTGTGCAGATCCAAGGCTACAAGTTCACTAGCAACTTCCTTCTCCTTCCCGTTGTGGGTTGCGATTTGGTACTTGGCGCCCAATGGCTTGATACTTTGGGTTTCATTGGCTAGCATTTCGTCGAGAAAGTAATGATGTTTCTAGCAAACGGTCACTGCCATCTTCTTCGTGGAAACACCAAGCACACTAGTACCTTGGATACCCAGACCATGTTTGCCCTTTTATCCCCGGAGCAGATGGAGGCACAACCTCACACAAGCGGGGGTCCATCTGAGCAACAGCCCACTTGTATCCAACATCATCTTCACCAATAAAGTGACATGTTCGAAAGCCCAGTGGGCCTCCCACCCAAGCGCCGCATTGATCACCGGATTACTCTATCACCCAACACCGAGCCCATCAACGTACGACCCTATCGTTATGCCTATTCTCAGAAAGATGAATTGGAGACCCAAGTCCGTGATATGCTGAACGCGGGCCTCATTCGACCCAGCTGCAGTCCCTACTCTTCACCGGTGCTTTTAGTGAAGAAGAAGGAAGGGAAGTCCGCGCTCCAGGCCTAAGTTCATTATCTCGGCCATGTCATTACTGCAAGTGGAGTCTCCATGGACCCAGACAAGGTCCAAGCAATTGTGGACTGGCCCAAGCCCACTACCTCCAAAGGGTTACGCAGATTCCTCGACCTGGCCAGTTACTACCGCCGTTTCATCCCTTACTTTGGGGTGATCGCTCAGCTCTTAATGAGATGTTAAAGAAAGATGGGTTCCACTGGTCTCCCACATTCGAGCTCGCTTTCTAGAAGCTCAAGCAAGCCGTCATCTCTTCATCGGTCCTTGCACTGCCGGACTTCCATCAACCATTCACGGTAGAGACGGATGCTAGCGACAAAGGCATTGGTGCGGTGTTAACTCAGAACATACACCCAATTGCCTTTCTCAGCAATCCTTATCTCCCACTCGTCAGGCCTTCTCCACCTATGAGCGAGAGATGCTCGCAGTAATGTTCACAATAGACAAGTGGAGGCCATACTTGATTGGCAGCAGCTTCACCATTCTCACCGATCACCAGACTCTTAAGTACTTACTGGATCAGCGATATCGACTCCGGCTCAGCATAAATGGGTTGCTAAACTTTTGGGCTACAACTACCTGATCGAACACAAAGCGGGTCATCTCAACACAATCCCCGATTTGCTATCTTACAAGCATGAGCTAATGGCCATTCAGGCGGTCTTGGCCCCGATCTTCGATAGTGTCACCTTAATTGAGCAGGCATGTCTTGCAGACCCAGAAGCTTAAGAAATCACTCAGGCTCTCACCCAAGGTACTTCCACCAAAAAGGGCTTTACCTTGGCTAATGGCAGGCTCATGTTCAAAGGCCGCATCTTCGTACCTTCCACCTCCGAATGGCGTGCCAAACTACTTCATGAGTTTCATTCGTCTCTTCTCGCCCGACACTCCGGGTACTTGAGGACCTTGAATCGTCTTTCTCGCAGCTTTGCCTGGCCGAGCATGCGCCGAGATGTTAAGACATTTGTGCAAGCTTGCGACCAATGCCAGAGACAAAATTACGAATCAATTCACCCTCCGGGTTTGTTGCAGCCCCTTCCTGTTCCTGATGATACTTGGTTTGATATCTCCATGGATTTTATGGAAGGATTGCCCAATTCTCACGGGTATAATGCTATTATGGTGGTTGTTGATCAGCTGTCCAAATTGGCACATTTTATTCCTGTTTCACATCCCTTCACCAGATTGCCGACACATTCATGAAACAGATTTTTCGACTTCATGGCATGCCACGGTCCATTGTCAGTGATCGAGATCCGATATTCATCAGTCACTTTTGGTCTGCCTTCATCAAGCTCCAAGGCTCAGCCCTCTGCCGAACATCGGCCTACCATCCCCAATCTGATGGCCAGACAGAGGTTGTAAACCGCACTCTTGAGCATTATTTGAGGTGTTTCATTGCTGACAAACCTTCCAATTGGAGTGAACTGTTGCACTGGGCCGAGTGGTGGTACAACACCACGTACCATGCCTCCATCAAAATGACTCCTTTTGATTCATTGTTCGGCCATCCCCCTCCTTCGGTCTCTAAGTACCTGCCTGGCACCATACCGGTTCATACTGTGGATCTTGCTCTCCGCCAAAGAGATGAGCTCCTCAGCACCCTCAAGGACCATCTATTCTTGGCTCAGAATAGAATGAAGTAACACTCCGATAAGAACCTCACTGAACGTCACTTTCAAGAAGGTGATTGGGTGTTTCTCAACTCCACCCGTATCGGCAGAAATCTTTGGTGAGACGATCTGCACACAAACTCTCTCCTCGTTATTACGGGCCTTTCCAAGTTGCTGCCAAAATAGGCTCTGTGGCCTACCGTCTCATGTTGCCCCCTAATTCCAAACTCCATCCAGTGTTCCATGTTTCTTTGTTGAAGAAACGCATTGGCGAGGGCCTTCCCATTTCCACCACTCTCCCACAGTTTGATACCCACGGAGAGATTCATTGGAAACCCCTTAAGGTTCTGGACATGGGAGTTCGTCGTAAGAAGAAGCAAACCATCACCACTTGGCTGGTGCAATGGGAAGGACTGCCACTTGAAGATGCTACTTGGGAAGATGCTCGGACCATTGCTGCACGGTTCCCTGCATTTTGCGCCTGAGGACAGGCTGCGTTTCAGGGGGGCACTTGTTAAGACCCTTCTCTCAACCTAGACAGATTACTCTCTACACCCATCTAGTCTAGCTAGCCCAACACTTGGTTGTGGCCCATGACCATGTATCTCCCCTAGCTTATATGCTGTACTGAAGACTATTGTTGGTCATGTTTTGAATGACGAATGAATTCTAGTCTTTCCTCTTCATCAATCTGTTATTTCTTGAGTGACCTCAACAGAGGCAAACTAAAAATCTAAGCCGCCCGTATATTTTGCACTTGCTGAGACCAATATATAAGACAACATATATTACAGGTGAAATTACAGATATCCGATCCCACGAAATTTTCGATTTCATCCAACTTGTAAGGGGTTGAGGTGTAGATCTTCCAGCCTCCTCAACTCTGTAGGAAGGATAAAGAAACTTTAGCACTAATAAAAGAAAAGTACGTAAAAGACACAGATTAAAATTTTGCCACTAGCAAAGGGAATATAGAAACGATCATAGATGAAAAGAAACTAATTAACCTTTGTTGAGTATGGCGTTGGTCATCATTCCTCACCATACTTAGCCGTATGGTTACAGAAAAGAATGGCGCCGCAGCTGACCCAACTTCAAGTAACTATCTAAGCTATCTTTGAAACTAAAACTGAATAAGAAACCATGCAATGCTATCTTAATTTGTTCTATTTTATAGACCGTCTTCTGGTAAGTGAACATTATGCTAACTAATCATTAGGACTTCCCAAGGACGACTTGACTCCCGAGAAAATTGGATCTGTCCGGCATGGGTCAGAGAAGTTAATGAGATCTTCTCTGTTTACTCATTGACGAAGACCCTGTGATTTGTGATCCACATGCCAGTCTTTTCTAAATAGTTTTGTTTGCTTTTTTTTTTTTTTTTTGTATAACTATATTCTAAATTAATCGGTTTTTTTATTTAGTACAAATATGAGTTCAACATTCTTGATCTCAGTTATTGATAACACTGTGAAAAGCTTGTCAATATATTTACATATACACCTGTTTGAGCTATAGATATATATATACACACATCGTATGATACAGAATTTTCCCTTTTAGAACAATGAAATTGAGATTTTTCAATAGAGGAGATGAAACATAATATTCTCGAGAGATTCAACAACGTAAAGACACCCTTACAATCCTCGAATATTTTCAATTAGCACTACTAGAAAATAGGCAAAGACAACCGTATAGTATCATCCTCTATTAACTTTACCCAGTTACAGTTACATAATTATCTTTTGGCTCATCATGCACTGCATTCCTCCTTGTCCGTCTGACCAATTGCAGCTAACCTTTCAACAAGCGTGGGGTGAGTGTTGTGATATGCTGAGTACCAAGGATCAATATTCATAGCTGACAAATTCTCTTCCTGAAAAGAACAATAAAATAACATTCTGTTTTAGCAGCAAGCTATGTAAGAGTTCAAACACAATGAGGTAATGCAAAGACCAAAAGCCATGCCACATATCCTCCAACATGAGTTGATGATGAGCTAGATAAATTACCTGTAGCCTAACAAGACTGGCTCGAATCGAAGAGGCATAACCAAGTTTCTTAGCAAAAGCATCAGCCTACAAAAACAAAAACCGATAAGAAACAAATCTGGCGAAGGAAGAGAAATGAAAAGCCAACGAAGTACAGATTCACCTGATATTCAAAAGCTCGGCTCAAAAGGTTACCAGCAAAGTATACTAGATTTTGAATAGGTGTTATGGCATACTGTAAGCAATAGTGAAGTACCAATGTATGTCAAATTTTTATGATGTAACATATCAGAACCACAAGATTAGCATGAAAGAAAAACGGAAAGAAAGAAAATGGCAATGTATTGATACCTGAAATATGATGAGAGCAATGATTAGTGGTCTAGTATGAAACCCAAAACTTTGAAACAGACTACTCCAGTTCCTCACAAGCGTATACCCCCCAATGTATAAAAGTGCACAGATCTGCACCACAGTAGAAAAATCATAAAGCAAGATTGAAGAACTTTACTGATCGGAAATTTAAAATTCAACCAGAAATGAGGCCAGTTTCGATCTTCACTGACATAAATTTGCAATACAAAATGATAGCATAGATACCTGGTTGGCAATTAAAAAGTACACTACGTGATTACGCTTCCAATGGCCTAGCTCATGAGCTATAACAGCTACAATTTCCTCATCATTTTTGCACTGCAATCATTAAGTTTTCACATATATAACTGGTTGCAACAAATTGACTAACCATAAAAATGCAAAAAGAATAAATATTTTGGTGCAAAATACCTGCTGAATCAGTGTATCATAGAGGACAATCCTCTTGTTGTTAAAAAATCCATACATATACGCCTGTATGATGATAAACAGTTAACATCAGTAAGTCCACAACTATATATTACCACTATTGAGAACAAAATATAGATAGTAAAAAAGTTGAATCCTCACATTGCTGTGACTTGACCTTGTAGATCCATTAACCACAAACAGCTTCTTCAATGGAAACTCAAGGGATGAAGCAAGCGTCTCAATTTTCTCTCGCAGCTGACCCTCTGGAAGCTAATGTCACATGTAACAAGGAAATTAAGACAACAGAACCAAACATAATAACAAGATGAATGGATATCAATTTCAGTAATCATCATTAATATTTTGAAAACTCACAGGGGTGAACTTGTGAAAGAGTGGGGCTATTAGAATAGGGTAGATTGTCATCATCACAAGAGAAAGAACAACCGTGAGCACCCACAGATAAATGACCGAGTAAGCACCTCCTTTCTGTAACCACATAGTTGAAAATGAAAAAGAAATCTAACCAGAAAATTCTGACGTTTATAGAAACATTATGATTAGTAAGTCATGAAAAATTAACCAAGCAAGGCAAATACAAAGCTGATTTGCTCAAAATATAATACATGAGTTTACCTTTACAATTAAAATTGCGGCAGACACAATAGGCGGGACAAGAATAACAGAAAGAAAAATTCCTTTAAGCCTGTCACTAAAAAATAACCATATTGTTCGCTGTAAAACAGATACAAATTCATGTTAGAAATTAAATCAATAAGAAACAATCGAGATAAAAGATGGGACGAAACATGGTGAGGTCCGAGTAGCAATACAAACCTTATTAAAACCATGACGGGCCTCAATCACAAATATGGAGTAGAGAGAAAATGGTAAATTTGTGATCTGGTCAAGAGATGCAGACTATCAATACCTTTATAAACCAATAGAGTATAGATCTATCTAGAAAATCACTGTAATTCAAATACCAATTTAATTGTTCATCAATTCTCAGAAACTTATAAGCTATTAGCAATAATATGCCTACCTCTAACCAAATCATCACACCAGATAAAAATGCAAGGGTATGCAGTATTTCATTTTCTTCGTTGAGGCCAACTAAATCTACAAAGTGTCCTGATTTCTGAGATTGTCAAAAACAAAAACAGAACTAATCAAACACCGACAGTAGAGCATCAAGCAGATTCCCAAAAACAGAATCCCACTTTATATTACTAACCTTCCAAAACCAAGGCAAAACCTTAAACAACAAGATTGCTGATTCCACAAGTATTCTCACTAACTGACAAAGAAAACGGAAGTGGCTGAAAGCCAAGGGAAAAAAAATGAGTTAAGATTACAAAGGAGAAATGATGGTCAGAAAGAATCAGATATACCTTCTTTCAAGACGGTAGGCTCGCGACTTCTCAAACTTTTCTTGGCTGATTACTCCTTCCAAAGTTTTAGGAAGTGTTGGAAGTTTGAGTGCTGAATGTTGCCTTAAATCCAAGTAAGTTTCAAATATGTACATCAATATCATAGAACCTGTAAACAGCTTACGAGTTAAAAGCAGTAAAATGAAGGTGAGCAGAGGAGAAGAGAAGATAAAAGTGAGCGAGAGACAGAAATTGATTCGTACCAACAACTACTTCCAAGAATGGGAACGCCATGGCTTAGTCTGAAGGTGCCTAGAGAAAGGTTTTGTCCAAAACAAACAATCTATGGTATCAATATGTAGTAGTAGTAGTAGTAGACCTGGAGTCACCAAAGAAAGAATATACATTATAGTTGACTTGACTAACAAAAAAAAAAACAAATTATATAATAGTAGACTGGACTAACCACAACAATATGGGGCCAATGTATAGTAATTTAAGATTGGTGACACTTACTAGCCCCTTTATATCACTTTCAAATTCAATCCTACTCCCATTAGAAAAATACCATTAAGCAGACCCATTTTTGCAACTTTTGCTTATGGGGAGTCATTAATGTAGGATATTTGCAAGGATATGGCACCAAATATGGTGGAATTTGAAATCACCCAAATTCACATTCACTTTGGTCATATACAAATCTCATATTTACTTACAAATCCCGACATATCAACGGTACATAACCATAAGTACCACTAGCTCACTCCTCCATTAATTACAACTTCTTTTTCCATATACACAAACCATCAAAATTGTGATCAGAGTCTGAAGAAGTTGGCCATAGCTTGTTACTCCGACCCTCCTTTTCCACAGCAATTCTTCAACCACCTGTTTTCTTAGGCCAGAATCCCCTGCTTGGCTTTAAAATCTGCTTCAGTAAAACCATTTTGGGAACATTCCAGTGCTCTACATGCCTGAAAATTTACATAGCTACTTTGAGTATGGAATAGAGGGAAAAAGTTACCTTATTGAAACAATAAGTTACCTGGACACTTTCCCTGACTTTTCATCAAAGTAGTACTCAGTGTATCCACTTGCTGCAACAACAAAGTCAGAATGGTTTAGAAACAAGTTAAACAAGCATCTACCTTAGTAAACTAGCTAATGAAAGTGTCATTTCTTACTTGAGGTGCCCTTCAGGCTTCTGGGATTTTACCCATATAGCAAGTGAGGTAGCTAACAAATGGTTTGATAATAAAGGTTGAAGATGGACTAGAGTGACAATCCTTTTACATCAAGTGCTATATAAGTAACCAAAAGAAATTTTTTCCATGGATATGTTTTATGTTCCAAGTTCCAACCCTCACAGACGCAAAATTAGTCTTTATTTGATACATGTAGTTAACAAGTGATTGCACAAAAGCATACCAGACAGAATTGGCCTCCAAGGGAATGACAAGATACAACTGAATCTCCAGTGACCAATTCCTTTATCCTGTAACCAAACCAAAAGTTCGATGAAAACTTATAGAAATTACTGTGAATGAAAAGATATGAGGTAATTAAACTTATTCAGTCAAGGTGGCAACAAAAGATTCATAAGCAGCTGGCTGATCAGAAAACTCATGGAAGAAAATGTGGAATTTGATATTACCTCAAAATCTTCCCACTTCATAAGCTTCATATTTGACTTCTTTAAAAGGGATCCAAAATTAGTACAGTTCCTTTTGAACCGTTGAAGCCCTTTGAATGAGCTTGCAGGATCAGCAAATTCACAATCCTCTTCATAAGCATCAAGCGTAAGGTTCCCTAGTACTCCAAGTATGATTGTATGAAGATTATTACTCATTATGAAACCTAAGAGTTCAATGAAAATTATCATTGAAATTTTATTCACTAACCTGTGACAAAGTATGATCTTTCAAAGTCATCTTTGATTGATTTTACTACTACGGCACGATCAACAACTCCAGACCCATCTCTTGCAAGCTCAAGAGCAGTTTCAGGAGCTTCAACTTTGGATGGTGTGTTGAAAAATGAGGTGGCAATGCCCAAAAACTCGGAGGCATACCAAGCAACCTTAAGCACTGCATTTGCATTTTCTGGTTGGGATTCTGTATTGGATGTTGATTTGCTTGTTGGGTTTTCACCACTGCAACGAATTCTGCAGACACTGTAACGCTGATTTGGCTGTAAATTGAGATGATTTGGCTGGAAACTGAGGTAGTGATGTTGAGCAGTGAGGCGTGGTGTAATGGAAGCATAGGAGAAAATGTTTGCCATTTGAAAAGAGAGAGAAACAGAACCTATGGTTGGAGTTAAATATCTAAGACCACAATGAATATTAGCCATAGAGACATCCTAAAGAAAAACAACGCTTTAAAAGTCTCCAAATGTAAATTTCAACAAAGAATTGTCAAGTTTCTAAGAGCCATTGAATCAAAAGAAAAGGAAATTAAGAACCAAGCTGTAGTTTAAAAAAAAAAGTAACCTTTATCACTGTAAACAAAATTTACTGCACTTTACTGTTCCTAACTTTGGAACTCGGTTTTCAGACTCTTGGGGTTTCCTGATTTTTGTGTTGCAGCAACCAACAAAAGTTAAAGTCTTGAGTTTTATAAATCATCTCCTTTCAGATTGAGGAAGAATGGTAAACCATGAACTACAAAGAAAAAAAGGGCAAGTCCCAATAAAGCAAACCGGAGTACTTCAGTCTACATTCATTCACACCAAAATGTATCAAGTCAATACCAGCTCTTGTTCTCAGCTCAAGTGCAAAGAGCCAGCCTGGACAACATGTCAGTTGCTTCAATTTGAGCATGTTGGAGACGTAAAAAAATGCTAGAAGTTAGATGATCAGTTACGTCGATCTGTAACTCCATCATAGTTTGTTTGGCTTCAGTTATGTAGGCACTGGTGTGTATATTGGAGTTTGTTGAACTTTCTATCTGATTGATTATTCCATGGGAAAGAACTGTCCAGTCTATTTACTCTGCAGCATCAGTTCTGATGCTTAGATACCTCTATGAACTCTGTTCTTCAATAAGCACCAAGCACAAGTTCCAGCATCATGTCAACATATCATCTCAACAACAGAAGGTAATATACAAAATCTCCTAGGCAGGAAACCTAAATGTTCGCCATCTGATTGAACATAAATGCTGTCACTTCCAGAAATCTCCTCCACTTCAATAGAATGTACGCTGCAAGAAGAACAAAATGAATAAGAAGAAGGCACACAAGAGAACCCTACATCTAATAGCCGTGGATGAATTAGATCTAAGGGCTCATTGGGAAACCTTTGTGGCTTTGGCTTTTAGTTTTTATTTTACTACACAATGATAGAAAGGAATATGGGAGAAAGAAAGGAGGGAGGGAAACGGAGAAAACATGAAAAGTATATTAGCCTGAGACAGCTTCACCTAACATGGCCTACCTTCTTGAAGATACATTTTCCACCGATAGATGAGTCCCATTGTACAGCTTATGTAGCTTCAAGATGAAGTCATACCACTTGAAGTCCTGTAGAATCACAACCTGCCAACAAAGTTCAGAACGCAGTTCAGACATATTGGAAAAAACCCTACATTATATACTTCTCTATCAACAATTAGGAAGCATGTGCAGGAAAACTAATCCACCTCAAATTTTCCATTCTGGGGATCAGCATTTGGTGTAATTTTCATGCCACCACCAAAGTATTTTGCATTTCCAATGCAAAGGGCTGTTACTTGAGGATATACTTCCCACTCCCCTTCATTGACCTAGATCAACAACATTTTAATAAGTGGAGTGGATGATTTGTAAGGTAAATAAATACGCAAGCAATAAACTACTGACTACTACTTCTCAACGCAATACAATACTCACCTTGATCTTAAGGTCCTGATTACGGTGACCAATAAAGCCTTTCAAAGCACCAATAACATAGCACAAGTTTCCGAATCTCTTGTATTTAGAAGCATGGTATCCTGCCTTTGCACTCCTGCAAAATATCCACCCCAACAAAATGTCAGAAAGATCATCTAAGATCAGCATGTATCTAGTGAAATTTTCTAAGTTGAACTTACAAGTGAATGTCAGCAACATTAATAAAGTAATGAGGTTCATCAGTTTCTCTACTAATAACCCCAACATCTATCCGTGATCTCTGTCCTGCAGAAGACAATTATGCATCTCTCCCTTCAGCATATATAATTCAGAAAGTAAATGCAAGGTGAATCATCAAGTGAAAGCTCCTTCAGAAAGTAAATGCAAGGTGAATCATCAAGTGAAAGCTCCTTCAGTATTAATCAAAGATGTATTACATAAATGAAACGTAAATAAAAGGAACAAACAATATAAACACTGAGAGAGAGGGAGGAAGGGAGAGAGAACCTTTGGCTATGCGTTCGATGGCTTCATAAGGATTATTTTTCCTGATAAAATAACAGATATTCAACAATCTTGAGCAAGTGAACATAGACAACTCATATGATACCAGATTGAAATGCATGAACTAACCAGCCAAATGATCTGGCAAAATCAGATCCAGTTCCCAACGGGATGAGCTGTAGAAAGCAAAAAATAATTAATCTTCCCTTCAGAAATCCAAAGCAGGCAGTTTATGGACCAATTGAGCTTTCACTAATGACTGAATCTGGCAATAACTACATACAATGATAAAAAGAACTTAAATTAAGATTACAAGACTCCTATGGTAATCACGTACACCGAGGGCAGTTGAATGGGTGGCCTCTCTATCGTAATTAGTAACAGGTTTTCCGGCCCAAAAGAATCCATTCACAACCTAATTATCAGAAGGCAATGTAGATAAGCAGCAATATAGATCAAATGTAAACTTGCAAATTTGGAAGTTACATGTACCAAATAATTTCATAAAAATCCATTAAACCATTGCTTATGGTAAAACTGTATATGCCCATAACTGAAGCCAAATCCTATACCGAAAGATTTATCACTTGTTAAAAATTTGGGAGACAGATTCATTTTCCTTGGTCATTTATAAAACCACATCAGTACACCAAAATGTCTGATCAAAAGATGGTAAAGAGTATATCCCATGTCAACCAGTCATTTGCAGAACATGAAAGACCCAAACCCAGGGCAGGGGAGAAAATACAATTGACTAGTCATCGCAGTCCTTCCATGAGCTTTTTAAAATCTCAATACCTCATGCAAAGTTCCATCTCCTCCCACCACGATTACAGCATCTGCACCCTCCCGTATAGCCTGCATAGCATTAGAATCATAGTATCCCATCTTAAACCAATCTTCCAGCACACAACCTAGATTCAATTCAAGCTCAAACAATAACAGTACAAAAACTCACCTCCCGTGTTATGTCAATTGCATGAGAAGGACCTGATGTTAAAGACTCGCATATCTGCCCATAACATAGACAAGCAAAAGTAAGTTCAAAGCTGCATCCAATGGAGAACCAAACAAATACAGCACAGGCTGCAAACAGATATTTGGATAGTGAAATATGGTCCTTGTCACCATACTTAGCCTCATTGAGCTAAATGCATAAAACTGTGGTGAACAGTAATTGTACACTAAGCCATTTGCTAAATCCACCATGTAAAGGTACTTCAAACCACAGAGCACTTAGGACAGCAATCAACCTTGACTACCATCACAGAGTGAAAACTTATACCCCCAAAACAGGAATTCACTTGCAGATCACTTCGATTTCATAGATATACATCATTCAACAAATTGTAAACACTTCTCTAACAAAAGGACGGCCCTTTCAACAAATCGACGTTTTCCATGGAAGAAACAAATCCCCACTGATCATATCAGCTGCCAAGCAACACAATACCGATCCAAAACAACATCTACAAGCAATTCATCCATAACCAGCAATGACATAAAATCAATGCCTCCATATTCCAACCTCAAATGAACTAGTCAACCAGAATTGGATATCTGGGTCAAGCTAAAAACTTTGTAACAAAAAAACCAAAGAAAGATAACAAACTCACATTGCAATCAGCACCAAGACGAGACCTCAAATAAGGGAGCAGCTTCTTCCACTCCTTACCAGTCCTCCCATTAGCCCCTGCTCCAATTCCCCCACTTTCACTACTCACCGATCCTCAAAAAAAAAAAAAAAAAACAAAAACAAAAACAGAGAGAAAGAAAGAGAGACCTGAAGGATTGACGACGAAAACGAGGTCACGCCGGCGAGAGGAGGAAGACCCACTTATGGAAACAGACCGCTCAGCATAGAGATCAGGGGCTTTGGGAAGCTCGGCTCTGGCGACGGCCCATGTTGGTTTCGCCATTGGAAGTCTCACTGTAGCTATTCCGCAACCCAATGCTATCTGATTAATGCTACCCATCTTGGTTTTCTTTATAAAGCTTCAGTCTTTGTGGGTTTTCTTCTCCAAAGCTTTGTGCTTTGCGCAGAAAATCAAAGGTTTAAGAAGACTAATGAGGGTTTCTGGGTTTATCACTGTCAAACAGAGCAGTCATTTTGTTAATTAACACATCAGTATTAGTCCGCCCACGTTCTTTAATTATTTTGCTATATTTTGTTCGGCTGGCAATAGATTATACACGTGGCAAATGATTCTGCTGGGAATCAACGTCAAAGTATCTATTTTGGCTAGATGCATGTGACATTTTCATTATACACACCAAGAATAAAGCTCATTTTCATTAAGAGTTGGTGGTGATTGAAGTTTGCAGGATACAAAAGCAAAGTGTAATCCTATCACAGCATGGCAACCCTCGTTTTCTTCTTCTTCCCCAATGGGGAAAATTTGGCTTCTTCTATGGCCGCCTCGAGGTGTGGCTTGTGGAAAGGTTCTCTGAACGGCAATCCCCTTCTGAAGGATTGGGGGTGAACAGAGAAGTCATTGCTTAGTACCACGTAATTATGCAGCAACAATGATGATTCTTAAGCATCAAGGTAAAATATCACAAGTGTCATCCATAGCTGCATGATTTGCACAACAAGAATAAGATCATTTTCATTGAACATTTTAACATACATTGACGGTTTGGTGACTGAACTTTTCAAAATACAAAACTAACAGAATGTTCCTATCTCCCAAAGGCAAGCACTCATTTTCTTCCACCTCCCTTTCGACTGAAATGGTGAGACCTCAGCTTCTTCTTGCGCACTTCGGTTACAGGGCCAGTCTCTCTGAATGGCATTCCCATTAGAGCCAAAAGTGTCTGAGCTTCTTTATCTGTTTTAGCTGTTGTTTTGATGCAAACATCCATTCCCCTGCCCTTACCAAGATCAAACTTGATCTCTGGGAACACACTCTGTTCCTTAATTCCAACACCATAATTACCGTTTCCATCAAAGCTGTTCGGGTTGAGACCTTGAAAATCCCTTGTCCTGGGAAAACCCAAGTTAATGAGCCGATCAAGGAATGCATACATCACCTGAAAAATCAACAGTTGGTGCATGAGATTTCGAGCAATTGGAATTATGATGACACTTACATTTTCAAGGGATTTGATTACACACACAAATAAAGATTGAAAGAAAAAGATTCATCAACACAATTAGAGTTCTCAAGTAGTATTTTGTAAGGGGCAAAGGGATTGTGCCTCTTTGTCAAACTATTTAAATTTATGCAACTAACTACTGTTTCCTTGTATCAATACCATCACCACCAACGTAGAATTACTACTGACTAGTCACTATTAACAAACACTGATGTTGATTTGGTGCACAAACCACCCTCACCACTGTAATATCGGTGTGGGTACCTAATACCACACAACTGATTACACAGTCACTGGTGCCACCATCATTGCTCTCTTTCTTTCTAACAACCATACATATAATCATACCCATAGTGACCAAACTACTTCGCATCAAATATTTCTTCCATGCGAGAAAAGAAAGAAAGGAGGCACTAATGGCCGTGGTAGAACCTTATAGAAATGAATAAGCTATTCTTTTTTCAGTGCCATCATAACCAATGTGTTTTACAGACTAACTTGTAACTGAGCATTAGTTCAATCTACTAACAAGCCTACAAGAAAAGAATATGAGTGTTGTATTACCATTGCAATGTAAAAGGTGTGCCACGGGCCAAGCCACTATTCTGAATCTTGATTAACAAAAATATAAATATTGTATAGGAGTTGATAAGTAACATGAATAATAGAAAATGAGAAATTCAGCCTTCTTAAAATCCAGAAGAAATCAAGCTGACGATAAGATTCATCTATTAAGCAGGGAAAAGAGAGCTCACATTTCCTCTGAGTGTGACAGCAATCCCAAGTGGCTGACCTTCCCTGATCTTAAATTGCGCAAGGGAAGCCTTTGCTCGTGTCTTCACAGGTCGCTGCCCTGTAATGAGCGCCAAGTCACGCATCGCTGCTTCCAACCCCTTAGCATTCTGCTGAGCATCTCCAATACCACAGTTCACCACAACCTTCTCAACCTTCGGAACCTACAACAAGTTCCCCATTGCACAAATCACCAGCATAACAAACTTCATTAAAGCACTCAACTTCACAAACCCAACAAATAGAACTCTCAAAATTAATACAAACAAAAAAACTCTATTTACACCAAAATCATCAACATAGAGAATTCAACATCATAATAAGTACGAAAACATGAATCCCCAATTCCAATTCTAATTAAAACTGAACCACATTGTCACTGGTTTTTCTCAAATTCCATTTCTTTAACCAAAAAGTTACTTACTTTCCTAAAACCCAGTCTTTCTACACCTAAATTAGACCCTAATTCATGAACATAAAATCGAATAAACAACTAATTATATGTAAAATTAGACTGAAAATACAAAATGGAAGCTTTATTCACCTCATGGATGTTCTGGTATGAGAACTCTTCTTTGAGCTTAGGGATGATTCTCTCAAGGTAAGCCGTCTTGAGCCGACAGACCTTCTCCGACTCCGTTTTCTCCACCAGCACAACCTCCGCGGCCTTCACCACACTCACATTTCTAGGGTTTCCGAACGCCAGCCACGGAGGCGAAGCTGCAATTGGGAATTGGCCGTGAAACGACGACGTAGAGGAGCGTAAGAGCGAAGGGCACGCCATGACTAGTCTCTGTTCTTTCAGTCTCTCTGCTTGTGTTTTTGAGCTTCAGTGAGGTAAGGTTTTGATGGGATGTGAGTAAAAGAGGCTTGAATTGGAAGTTATTTACGAAAATGCCTGTTCATTGGGTGCTGTGGTTCTTCTGTAAAATTGGAGAAAGAATGGGGGTGATTGGTGGGTATGGTTTTTTGTGACTGAAATAGGATAAGGTGAGCTAACAGCGGTGATGTTAGACCAGACTGCCAGAATCTATTCCATGGTAAAAATGACATGTGATGATCAAATTCATTAGTGAAAAAGATGAAATCATTAATCGTATTGTTTTATTTTTTACAATTTATCCATCAGTATTTCTCCTCGAAATAGGTTAGTAACACATGAAGAATCTAAATAACAAGAAATTATAAGTCTTGGATCACCCGTATGCTTGATTGATGTTGTTATATCGGACCGAACCACCACTTGACAATGTCATATAAATTAATATTATGAAAAGTGTACACTTTACATTATAAATTAATAACAGATGAATAATCTAAATAATAATAAATTATTAGTATTGGAATAGTTCACGAACTGACAATGTCCTGTAGATTAGTGTAATGAAAACGGAAGCTTGCATAACATATTAGTAACCAATAAATAATCTAAATAACGAGAAATTGTCAGCCTAAACCACCCGTATATCCAGTTGGTTTCGTTAAATTGGACTAGACCACCACTTAACAATGTCGCATAGCAAAATCATAACTACATCATAATTACGCACGAATACCTCATACATATTTCATTATGTGCAATCATTAAAGTCAGATACGTGTGAACATACTGTATCATAATAAATTTGGTACATTTATATCACAACTAATCCTATGACAAATAGCAACAAAATATTGAATTCATCTCAAAAGTCACATTCATTCCTCTATTACTACAACATCCAAGCCCCTCTTTCCGGTACTTCTCATATTACAACATTACTGAAAATCATTTCACATCGAAATTAACTAATCATATTTTCACCCATGTTTTAGTTGGCATAAATAGTTAAATATATAGCCTCGCCTCATTACAAAGCAAAAGCAACAACCCTCCCTAGCTTAAATGATCCTCTAAGATCAAATACTAGCAACTAACAACCCCAACTAGAAGCGTGCAAGTCACATACAATAGAGGCGCGTGAAATCTCTTCAAAAAATAGTAATATTTGTTCTCTGTGCGCTGTGAAGGTGAGCAAGGTCATTTCAGGTAAGACAGACCCAGCCAGACGACCACCCTTCTCTATTGCTTTCTCTCTCTAAACACCTCTTTCTCTCTCTAAACAAACTCCATCGGTCCGATCGATATGAAATTGTATTCGTCTCAAACGAAAACCCTAATCTTTCACTGACTCATCTTCTTCGATCCCGGCCGTTCATCCCTATAAGCTTGTGGAAGATCTTGGACCATTGTGAACAAAAAAACCCTAGGCTCATTCCGCAGCTGAGATTCTCGTCCAAGATATGAGGATTCTTTGTTTTCTATCGATTTCTTGAAATCTACGTGAGATTTTGGCAGAAAGATACTTGCTTTTTGTATACATCTGTTTTTGGATTGGAACAAGGTTTGATTGGGGTGGCTATGGGAACACTGAGCTGGATCGGAGAATGAATTAGGATCTAGTGCTAGTTGCTTTAGACTGTTCTGGTTGATTTAGATTGATTAGGAGTTCGGGGAATTTGAATAGGTATGTGGTGATTGCTTGAAGTTTTTCGAAGCTTTTCGAATTGACTTTCGGGTTTCTGGGTTAGGAGCTAGTGTAGCAATCAGTGGGTGTATAAGATTGAAGGTTTGGGTTGATTTGGATGCGGATATGGTTAATGGGTTTTGTGTTTTGAGCTTGGAGTAGTGACTGTTCAATTGAAGAAGAGTGGTTTTTTGTGGTTCAGCGAAGAAGGTTGATTGGGTTGTAGTTTGGAGTTGGGGTATACTGATAGTATTTGCAGAATGAGCTTAGAGAACGAAGACCAACACTTGCCGGATCAGCCTGCCGAAACGAATCATGAAGTTCATAAGTAATGCATTTTTGTTTGGCATTTTTAGTTTCTGTGATTGCTAGGGTATCAGTTATGTAAATGTTCATTGCCTTGCCGATGGTGATGTAACAGAATTTTTTCAATGATGCAGGAAGTTGAAAATATCGTATACGAGGGAGTTTCTTCTGTCATTGAGTGAGTTAGAATCCTGCAAGAAGCTGCCGGATGGGTTCGACCGGTCATTTCTGAGGTGAATTGCCTCTTTCAAGTAGTTAGGGGTTATACATACTTGATTTGGCTGATTTGTTTTATCTTTCTTTACCATGGTTATTGATATTGCTTTAATCTTGTGTTAAGTCTTGCTCATAGTTTATGCCTTTTGTTTTCATTCCTTCCCTCTTCATAGCAGTGAATTCGAGGATGCTTTCAGAGGGCAAAGGCCATCTAGTGGTTTGTCAGCAAATAGTTTCAGGCGAAATGATTATGGTTCATCCCCTCCTACTAGGGGTGATGCAGCTGGTTATTCGCGGCCACTTCATGGAAGGTGGGAAAGTCGGTCTTCTGGACGCAGTGATAAAGATAGTGATACGCAATCTGACAAAGACTCTGGTGAGGTTTTAGGTTAATCATCATTATTGATACTTTGATATTAAACTTCTACGTATATGGTCTTCTATGTATAACTCCAAATGTATCTAGATATCTATGTTTCACATGATTGTTAGATGCTTGTGGTAGACTGGTGTCTTTACAGGTACTTCCCAAGTACCAAGCAGGGCTGGTCTGCAAATTCAGTGCATTTATTTTGAACTTAGTCATTTGACAGAAGAATACCTTATCATGAAACTTGGGAACTCTTATGGGGAATTAAGTCCAATCTTCCAATAGACCAAGCTAGGTGATGTTTTATGTTTGTAAGGGTAAAAGAAATACTTATGCAGTCAAGCCAGCATTATAAAGTTCCTTTATCAGTAATTAACTGAGACTGCGAGGAAAATGGTTAAATATATCCATATTATGTTGTTATTGGAGATCCGTGGGAGTTGAGTGTTGAGGACAAATGTTGGGGGAAGCTGATATTTGTCGTGAGGAGACTGGTTGTTAGACATATTGATTAGGATATAGAATTGACTAGTGGTGTCCCCTGGTGCCTGGTTAACTGTTAAAATCCTACTCCTTCATTTCCTGTCTTGAAGCAATGCTTTGTCCTCATTTAGTGTCAGGCTCTTTTCTGTGGCAATTCATATTGCATTCTTGTATTGCTGAGATCCTGCTCAGCTGTTTCTCCACAAAATTAGATATTTGAAATTATATTTGCTCGTCTGTTGAATATACAGATTCCGGAAGGCAATATGGGAACCAGGCTCGGCGGCCTTGGCAGGTCCCTGAGCATGATGGACTTCTCGGAAGTGGTTCCTTTCCAAGACCAGCTGGGTTTGCTGGAGGGATAGCGGCACCCAAAGTTCGACCTAATGATACCTACCAACTAAATAGAAGCAATGAACCATATCATCCTCCCCGTCCTTATAAAGTAAGCTTTTGACTTGTTTGTGGCCCTACCATGTCTGTTAAAAAAATCACAAAAAGCATAATGCCTGCAGTAGTGAACTTAATATCCACCAGTTTGATGTGCTGCAGTATTATTTTATGTGTCTTTAAAACTTATATAATCCAGAGAAAAGCTTCTTAACTATACTCTTTCCCTTGTCCTATAATTTGCAGGCACCACCTCTCACACGAAAGGAGATTACTGACTCACTTAATGATGAAACTTTTGGTTCCTCTGAGTATACAAATGAGGATAGAGCAGAAGAGGAAAGAAAGAGAAGAGGTACTTGTTTTTATCTTTAGGTTGGTTTCGTAGAACCGATTGCAAGTTTTCTGCTATTTTGTATTTTTTGGACCTCTTTAGCTTGGGTCAGTATGTTTCGCTGTCAGTTATATGCAAGTTTGAAATTTGATGGCTTTTCTCCCAGATGCCTTTGAACTAATGAGGAAAGAGCAGCAGAAAGCATTTCAAGAAAAGCAGAAGCTGAAGCCAGAGAAGAATAAAGGTGGCTTTGATTTTTCTACGCTGTTGGATGATGATATCAAAGAGGAGAAGAAACTTTTGCCGAGGAGCAGTGAAATAGCTGAGCCTCGGCTACCACCAGCATCAAATAATGAGGAAAAGTCTAATTTACCCTTGCAAACTCCTGCATCCAGACCTCTTGTCCCCCCTGGTTTTACTAGCACAGTTTTGGAAAGAAATCTTGGACCAAAATCCTTGAACCATCCCCATCAAGTGGAGGTAACTCCTATGTTCTTTTTTTTTTACTAATGAAGACAGTGTTTTCCTAGATTATTGTCTTTTTAATTCTTAATGTTTAGCATAGGTTATGCTTTGAAATGATTACAATCTTGCTAATAAGTGTCAAGAGATATTTGGCTGAAGAACTTTTTAGCCACGTGTATCTAATAGTGAGTTCATATAATAGTGGATATCATGTCTGTCTTCTGATTTTGTTTAATTTTTCTGGTCATTTTACCAATTATGTTATAGTTTTGCCAAAATACGCTCTAGCGAGCCAACCTCATATGAGGGTTTCCTATTTCATACCTTATCTGTGTTCATCATTAATCTGTCTGTTGTTTCTTTCTGATAGGTTGGGAATTCTGGACCTGAGGATAACATTCTACATGGCAAAGGTAACCGTGCTGTAAATGGTACTTCTGATAATCGAGTGGAAAAACAACCGGTTGAGCAAATGGTTTTGAGCAAGCAGCATCATGCAAGTGCAAGTACTCATGCTTCATTTGATAGTATGAGTGATAAGAGTCTAAATTTGTTACCACCTCAAGGTGCTTATAATAAGATAATTGGCGTGGATAGTCAATTATATAATAAAGCTAATACACCACAAGCTTTAGAAGCTTCCAGAAATAGTGAAGTGTTTGAGATCGATGCTGAAAAGGTGACTACTTCTACTTCAATACTGGAAAAGCTTTTCGGCGGTGCAGTACCTTTAAATGGTGTTGGCTCCTCAAATATCAATGAGGTATTCATTGTGTCTCTCTCTTTCTCTCTCTTTTTTATTTTTAGAGTTTCTATTAAAATCTTCATTACTCGGGACGAATTTCAAGTGCCCACATTCTTGATTCACTCTTAATTTTAAGAAATAAATTAATCTAGTATCATATAATATGAAGTTATGATACTGAGACCTGCCTTTGATAGGGCTTATTAGCATTATGTTTTATCAAAATTAAGTTTTCATTTTCATATTCCAACTTATGGTAAACTTTAGATCCCAGGTAAGCAAGTTTGTGCATTTTTCTCATTTGAATCTGAGACACAGTCAGTAGCATGAGACAGTAGTCTCATTCATATCTTTTGTGCTTCTGCAGCCTCATGATAGCAAAGTAGATGAGGCACTGGGTCCTCACATTGTCAACTCTTCAAAGTTTGCTCAGTGGTTTCATGAAGAAGGTCTGCTGCCATCAATTTCTTGGAGTTAGAAGCTCTTTAAATTTGTTTACAACTTTAGTCATTTAAACTTGGAATGGAAAATGTATATTTTAAGCTTTAATTAGTTCTATTTTACTGCAGACAAGAAACCTGCTGACGAGATCTTATCCGGAAGGCCAAATGACTTGCTTTCCTTGATCGTTGGTAGTGAAAAAGCTGGACCTCATATTTCTGATGGGAAGCTACGTGATCACAGTTTTCTGAGTTTTCCCTCCCAAAACTCTGAACCTGCAGAGAGGCTTTTGACATCAAACATAGTATCTCCTCCAGTTGGTGACTCTGAGCATATGTACAAAAGTACTAAACCAGAGGCAGTTTCAGCAGTCCTTACATGTGAAGACCTTGAGCAGTCGATTCTATCTGAAATTAGTGACAGTGGTCCAACCTTGCAGCCCCCTGTTCAAAGGTCAGTTGTACCTGATAGAAAGGCTGAGCAGCCAAAAGCCAACGTAGATAATCATGCATCGCAGCACTTACTCTCACTGTTACAGAAGGGAACAGGCTTAAAAGATATTGAACCATCTTTGAATCAAGAAACAGCATCTTCTGAGAAAATTCACAACATTGGTGGGACAGTTATTGGCACTGCACGTCACATTTCAAAAGAGAAAAATGCTGAAATTGTTTCTGATCCAGGGAAGAGTCTGACGCTTGAAACACTGTTTGGAACTGCTTTCATGAAGGAGTTGCAATCAGTTGGAGCACCAGTTTCTACTAAAAGAGGCCTTGTTGGGTCGGCAAGAGTAGATGTTCCGGAGCCTCATGGATTGCCTTTTCCAGTATCAGACAATAGTTTTGTTCCTTCTGCAATTGATGTTGGACCTAACACAAGTAATCATAGTAACAGTGACATGACAGCAAATAGAAGGAAGCAAACCAAATCAGATAAGATCGATGAGCAGTTGCTAGGTTTAGATAATCCTCAAATTGACCTAGATTCATTACAGGTTAGAGCTGACTTGGGGTCTAAGATTGGCGTCTTTGATGGGCCTGCAGATATTAGACTTCCTGAAGAGGATAGCTTAATTACCGTCAGTGAACCTTTAAACATCCAAAATTTTATGTCTACTGGGAGTCTAGTGAAAAGCAAAGTATTCTCCTCCCCAAACACAGAAGTTGACATTGTTGAGAAATTGGCAGCTTTGAGTGCCTTCAAGGATGAAAGGTCTATCATGGGAAGCCAAGAAGGTCCACCTTTTCTTCGTGGACCTTATGATATGAGACAGCCTGATATTCCTTATCAGAACCATAATGTCCAACCTTCTTCACAACAGCTGCATCATCCTCAAATGAATCATAGGGGAACTTTTTTTCATCCATCAGATTCTCATCCTGGCAATGCCAACTCTCAGATGAATTTTATGACTCCAGAGAGTATGATCCGAAATGATCCTCCTCAAAGTCATCAGTTTCCTGCAAATATGCTCCGTCCACCTTTCCATCATGCGAACACTGGACAATCTGGGTTTGATGCTCATCATCACCCTATGTTGCAACAGATGCATATGGCAGGAAACTTTCCTCCGCCTCACTTGCTACAAGGATTATCCAGTGCTCCAGCCCTGCCTCCTCATCCGAACAGGGGTGCACCTTTGCCTGCTCATCCGAACAGTCAGGTTTCTAGCTTTATGGAAGAATTGAACCCAATGGCCAGCTTTCCGTTTGGTCCTCGGCCAGTCAACTTAGGTGGTCATGGCATGCCATCGCCAGGTAAAACCACTTCTCTTTGCATTTGCTATTGGTACTTGTAGTTGATTTAATTCTCTGCCTGCTATTCTGATTTATTTGGGGAATGCGTCCATTTAGTGTCTTGGTGGAGTTTGCACCTTTACTCTCTGTGTGCTAGAAATTACTCGAGTCATTAAAACTATGCCCAAAGTCTCCCACAATATTTTTGAAGCCCTTTGACATTCAACGTCTGTTAAACTTCTGGAAACTTTGTTAATTACGTTAACCTATCTTTTTTAGTGATGAGGTTCAACTTTGAGTTTCATCTTTTCCATGTCAGAAACTGCATGTATAAAAATACTGACTATCGTTAAATTTCAGCTCCTGATGTTGCTGGTGGAAGCAACCATCCTGAGGCATTGCAAAGGCTCCTTGAGATGGAAATGAGGTCAAACCCGAAACAGATTCACCCATTTGCTGCCAGTGGTGGGCATAATAGTCAAGGGATGTATGGGCATGAACTGGACATGGGTTTTGGGTATAGATAGTTGCTCAGATGTTTGTGCTTGTGTATATCAATGTATTGACAGTCTCTTGCTCAGATGTGCAATTCAACGAATGGCGATGTGTTTAATGTTGCTTCTTTCATATTGGATGTATGGAGACTAGTGTAAGTAATGGATTTTCTTACCACTAGCCATGTTATTGGGTTCATTTTATTCTTTCTTGATTCTGGAAGCTATGCAATTTTCAATGAGAAAGAAACCGAATATAGAGTGAAACAATTTCATCAGAGGCGGAGACAGCAGCTTGCGTGCAAGTATAACACTTCCACACCAAATTCGTTTGCCAACTTCTATTCATCAAAATTTTCATTTCATTTAATAATGATCCATCATTCCACCCACATGCATGAAACAGCACTCTATGATGCTTTTCAGTTCAAACCGAGTTTTGATGGTAATGCAGAAATTGCAAGTACAGAAGGTTACTCTCTTTTTTGGTTGGAGGTGCTTGGAAGGGCAAATCGACCGACCAAGCTTCCTATAACAAATAATATAAACAGAGGAACAGTTCTAATTTTCGTCAAAAGAAATCTTCCAAAAAACAAATAGGGACGCTCCTTTGCGGATGAACAACCTATTGCTTTATTTTCTTGTTCGGATCATAGTCACAAAGAGTTCAATCATATTTCACTCCCCTATTTGATCATTATTGGATTAAGGTACAAAATGGGCCATGGAAATCATGTGCGGATGTCTCTATACCCGATTCCTCGAGGTACAAAATGGTATCATTATTGGTGACTCCCCAAGCTTCTCTTGGAGAAGCAACCTAAATGGGAGACCTGTGCTCAAGGCATGTGTACAATGGCGTATAGGTAATGGTACTCAAGTGAACAATTGCAAAGACACATGGATTCCAAACTGTCAGCAGGTTTTTATTCAAAAGCCTGCATATTGTGTTTTTGAGTATGTCTCTGATGTCATAGATTCCAACACGAGGGAATGTACCTGCTGCCACACACACCATGTTCTTACCTAAGGTAGCTCAATTGCTGCTATGTATCCCTCTTAGTCGAAGAAACTTGGAAGACAGGCTGATTTGGAGACTAGAAAAAAAGGGCTTTTATTCAGTGAAAACTGCTTACTGGATTGTTCGAGCATCTGTTGTTGAAAAATCCTTGTCTACTTCTCATGGTGACGCTTTCAAAGAACTTTGGAAGAGGATTTGGAAAGCACGAGTACCAGGTAAGGTTTAAAATCTGTATTTGGAGAGCTTCTTGTAACTTGCTACCTACTAGAGCAAAGCTTAGTTCTAAGGGTTACACTGGTGACCTGAACTGTTTAATTTGTACACACCGGTTTGAGGACAATTCTCATGTCTTCTGCAACTGTCCAATTGCGACTGCAATCCTAACAGCCCCTCCCTTCAATTTAGGAAGAAGCTTGTTGCCGAATATCGACTTCAGAGAGTGGATGTTGGATCATGCTTTACACCTTAAGCATGATATAGTTGAAAAGCTTATGATGGTTTTATGGTCCATTTGGAAAAACAGGAACAACAACACTCTGGCACGATAAAAACTTCATCAAAAAAAAAAAAAAATATATATATATATATATAAATAAAGAATACGAACACTTACCCTAAATATTAGCCATCGGTAAAACCTTCTAATAAATAAAACTAGTATTTCTTCACACATGCTTTGCATGTGGCATGTGCAAATTATTGTTATTATTTTCAAAAAATAAAGAATAAATTACAGAGAAAAGAAAATAGAAGAGAGAAAAGTGGACTGTAGGAATTTTTTTAAATATAAATACATTTTATAAATGTCTTAATTATCCTTGTGATTTAATTAATTCTCAACATTTATTAATCTTTTAAGGTCAATTCTATCTAGATTTTAGATTTTAGCTATCAAACTCTTTTCTCTTAATAATAATATAGATAAAAATTAACGCCGCCGATAATTCTCGTTGGAATAAACCTCCCTTGAAAACATAAACACACACCCCTATCCAGAAGAAGGTTCGTCGGCAAATGCTTCTCATGAAAGAAAGTTGATCGATGGCTGTTTCATCGGCAAAGGCAATAAAATACAAAATACAGACGCACTTCTTGTTCACCTAGCTGTATCTCACGGTCTATTGAAAGGTCGAATTGTAACAAGTACGTATCCACATCATTCTCTAGGGGCTCACTCGGAGAGATTCCACCAATAATTTAACGGGACTGAATTAGAACAAAACCCATCTGAAATACTCATATAAACTACTGAATGTGAACTTGTGGGCAAGACGGCCCAGTACTTTCAGATGGAAACCATAAGAACATGAATACACACCCAAGACACAAAAGAAACTTATATGGGAATCCCCATCCAAGTGGCGTTATTAAGATTTGGGAAACATGAGGCGTGAAAGGGATTCCTATACTCGGATTGAAACTTCAAAAGGTTGGTACCACAGATATAGTATCAACTGGAGTTGGATGCACTATCGCTAACTTCTTTCCTTATTCACTAGCATGTCAAAACCAAAAACATGTCTAACAGTCTAAACAACCATGTACAGCCAACAGGTGATGATGTACAACTCACAAACTCTATCCAAGACAGCCGAGGCAGACACTAAATTGACTGTATCATCCTTCATTTCTTGATGGTTGAAGTACAGAACGCACATAAAACTGGCATTGATTCTTCAACAAGCTGCACGGTAACTGATCTATCCTGGATAACCCTGCGTATTCCGCATATTTACAAAGACTCCACACTAAAACTGTTAGTGAACTTCATCGTTCCGCACCATTCCCCTGGAATTCACAGTTCACAGTGAAAAATGGGTAAACAAAAATTGCATATATTTAGGGGTTGGAAGTTTCATTTACCTTCCATTTCCTAAGTAGATAGGATGACATTCTCCGATTTAACATGGCAAGGAAAGCTGCAACTGTTATCAGGTTTAGCTTTCTCAGAGTTCGTTTCATACGATAAAAGTACCCTTCTCTGTGTAAAGATCAACATAACCGTTAGGTATGGCCGTATAACATATTTTATTTAAGCTACCATGCAGTAGAATGAAACTAGAAAAGACGAGCCCATACTAAATTATCAGTTTGTCCACCTCGAAATGAAAGCATGTTTCAGATAGGTTCTAAGGTTATCAATCTAAACGAAATGGTTGTAAAATGGTCGTTTTATAAATTAAATCAACTTGTATGGATCCACCCTGTTCAGATGAAGAGGAAAATTATAGGCAATAGCCGAATTGTGAACAGGCATGAATGTGTGAGCTGCATTCTTAGATCAGCAGTTAATAATTGCTATCTAGAGGAATTCTATGATATGGTAAATGCAGAAGACATGGGCTTGACACTCTCCCTCTCTCTCTCAACATTTGTTTCTCATAACAACTATCACCGGATAGAGTCGGCACAAACTTAAACCTATCTGTGAGCTAAATTGTCGTGCAAGGGTATCCCAAGTTCTTAAAGAAGTAGATTTTTATTATGACAAATTGAAAGCTCTGTAGGCACATCACAAAGCTAGGTGTGAAAAATTGTGCATCTCACTCAGTGTGCAGTTTAAAAACTAAAGAAGACAAACAGGTGGAATGTTTACAATGTCACCTAAAACACCCAAGAACATATAAAGCTGTCAAGAAAGAAATAATGTCATTGAGAAGGAAAGTACTTACATGATCCTCAAACTCGGGACTTTTTAAATTAATGGATAGATTTCGCATCAACAAAAGTGCCTGAGAAAGAGTCAAATAGGGTGATTGAGTACATGAGCAACGCCTTAGCAGTTAGAGAAAGACCAGACAGGACTTGATATTAGAATAACAAATGTTGGCAAGATTCTAAAATGACATACTGTTTCCAAATTTATGGGGTCCATTTGTTTCAGTCTCTCCAAATGACTAGTTGAATCGGGGTCAAAAACACTGCCGATGAATTTATACACCTGAGCAAAATCTGGCAAAACTGCACAAACAGGAACTACATTTAATACTGAAAGAACTGCAACAACTGTCATGAACAATGATATCAATGCAATACTAGAGTATAATCAATGTCTGTTTTTGGGAGTTACATGCAAGCAGCATATTAAACTCTTAAGAAGAAGAGCATAAACAAGTGCATAGCATGCCATGAGTATTACTGTGATGGAACATATATCATTTCTGCAGTTATGGGCAAACAACTGTAAATATATAAAAATAAAAAATAAAAAAATGTGTATAGCAGTATCTGACTGGTTAAGGAAGAATCCAGACGGAAAATCTGGGCTCCAAAATGACATCCTTAAGTACCTATAACGTTTAACAACCAATAAGAATTACTTGAGGCCTATGAAGGATGCACCAAAGAAAAATGAGAAAGAATTTTAACCTCTCTGTGGCTGGTGATGACATGCTTGACCACCTTTCTCACCCATTAGCCAAGTTGTAGGCTTGCTTTCGGTACTACTACTGTAGCAAGAGTTCTGTGCATCTGTTGAACCAGCTAGCCTTCCATCATCTAAGAAATAACATGATAGAGATTATAATTTAATATTAACTTTTATGAGAATGATTAGTTAACAACATAGAGCAAACTTCAAACTTCTTATTATCACGAAAAAACAAAACAACACAAAAAATCAAGACCAACATAGGTGGGAAAAACTGAAACCTTTAGTTATTTGTGACGCATTTACTGGGGGCACATAACTATGACTCCAGGAAGATAAACTTGCACTGGTAACTGCAGTGCCAAGCACAAATGAGGAGTCTGGTTGGTAAGCATATCCATGTTCAAGCAAAGCAGATGAGGATTCAAATGGCACAACAACTTGAGATGCTACTGGAGCTGCCAGAAATTAACTTATAAACAAGAATTCTTTAAAAACAAAAGTAGAATTGCCAAGAAAGCAATTGTTGACTATGCTGAGTTGCTGACCACTTTTAGGAGCTTTTTGTGGGTATGGATGAGTTGCTTTCCTCTTTGGCCGAGGAGGAGGTACATGCTCGCTTGTCCCTTTTTTCTGAACCTTCAAAAAGTACTTTTGTGCATGGCTACGTATCTGACAAGGATAACACTTATCTTTAGTACAATGAAGACATGTAGAATTCACAGACAGAAATGAAGGAAAGAGGATATGAACTAAGCAAAGATTTAAGGAGATGCTCTAACCGTCTCCAAGTTCTATAGGTGAGAAGCATAGCAACTTGCAAAACATTTGTTTGGTCGTTAATTATTTTCTTTACGTCAAATGAAATAACATGCCTGAACTGACATACGTAAAACTTCAATTATTAACCATGCCAAATTTTCCCAAAAGATCAGAAGACTATATCAATTTTATTAGCACCTATGGAAAAAATCTTGGTATAATTCAAAATTGCAAGATTTCATAAAAAAATAATCTAATGTATATCATCCAATAAAATGAATGTTATATTGTTATATTGTATGTACTATGTAGTTGGCTAGCATTGAAATCTCGATGAGCAGTTAATTTTACTGGTGAGTTCATGCAGAAAGGACAATCAGTTTCTGCTCAATCAACAAAAGATGCTGCAGCCATGAAATTTCAAGAGGCAAACTTGCAGAACCCTACAAAACTTTCGAGACTCTTATGGTACCCACATGTATAAACAAAATCTATCTTTCTCTGTGGAACATATAGGTAGTTTACTATAAATTTAAGGATGACAACCTGACATGACGGAACAAAGAGAACAGCAAAACCTAACAAAACCAACCAACTTTACTTCTATTATACATACATGCAAACCATTCAACTTCATGTTTTAACTAACCATTTAAAGTTCAGAAATCTTTTCGTTCATACATAAGTCTGACTATGATAAGTATTCACCTGAATAACCGTTTTTGAGCCAATAAATGCTTCAATCTTCTTCCAGTCACGGTCAAATCTGAGTCGACAACAAAAAGAAGTTACTCAGAGTCTCACATACTTATTATCCACAAAGCTTAAAGCCACAATAGCTCATCGAAAGCACACCCAAAATTCTATTCTTTTACATATATAGAACAACATCACAATGTCTCACTTTTCCCCAACTAGAACCTAAAAAGCGTCTATCTTACTCATCCCAAACCCGAAAACACTCACCCTTTCCATTTAGCTCCACAGTCAGCAAATTAAATATATAAAACATTTGAATTACCTATAATTACAAGTAACAAATCTCCAAAAAACCAAATGAACTCTAAAGATTGAAACTTTTTCATATATTTTCACCTAACCCAAGCAGGGCTTCAATTCCCAGATACAAAATCAAAAACCAACAAAAAAAAAAAGTGAAATTGAAGAGCTTACAGCTGGAGAGCTTCTAGAAACTTTTCGTGCTCCTGGTCAGTCCAGCTCTCCCTGGACTTGGTAATCGTATAGGGTTTCCGGATCTTCTTGCTCAGATCGTCGGCCAACGACGCGGCGTTTTGGGGAGCGGACGACGTCGTGGTGGTGGTCGTAGAAGGCGTGGTGGCCTGCGGCATGGAATTGAGGCCGGGGAGGCCCATGTTGGTGGGATCGAATAAATAGAAACCCTGAGGTGCTGGGTTTGGGTTCACAGACACCATAAGCTACTGATGAGCTTGAAGCTCTCTCTCTCTCTCTCTCTCTCTCAAAGCCTTCAAAGATGTGAACTTTGTGAAAGCTACAGGAAAGTAGAAGAGGGTTTTTGAACTCTGGGTGATTTGTGAACTGGGATTTTTCTGGGTGAGACGATTTTGGTTTGTGCGTTTGTGATTTTTGGAGTTTTTGGAAGGAAACGTGGTTTAGAAATGCAACCGCCCTTTTGGCTATTTCTCTCTTTTCATATTTATACATAACTTTAAGAAAATATGAAAAAATTAGGGTTGGGTAAACTTTTTTTTATTTTTAATTTAACGATGCTCTCGTACCTCGTAGTGACGTGCGATACTAATCCGTAGATTAGTCAGATTTGACTAATTTTATACTGATATAGTGTTATTAGTGGGAAGTATAATTACGTAAATTAAGAAGACTTTCTAATTATTATCGAGTGTTTTTATCATAAACCATTACAGGCTTCTTTTAACAAATTTATGTAAATTGTAATTATTTTTGATTTTTTTTATTATCTGTGACTATTTATAAGATATCTGAAATTTATCAATAATTAATTATAAACACAAATGTTATGTAGCAAATAACAATTATGCATGACTTGTTAAGTTTATAATCCATACATTATAAAGTGGCAAGTGGAGGTAACAACTAACAAAGCTGCCATATTTTCATCTCCAAAGTCCTAACACAAATTTATATGTCATTTTTTCTTTGGTCTGCAAATTTATTCACATTTCTTCTTCTTCTTTTTTGTTACAAAGGAGGCCAATAAGGCCTGAACACAAAAACAGCAAAAACAACTAAATATTCTGGGCATTCCCAGTTCTTCTAGGCATAGCACAAATTTATTTGTCTTTGAACAAGAACAATTCTTTTTTCTTTTCACATCCAAAGAAAATAAGAAAATTCTTATTCAAAGAAAAATACAAATAAAAAACAAATTCCCTCTCACTGTTCAGCAGACAACTTTGCTTATTCTGAACAACTGGGCCCATCCTTGTGTACTTACTCTGTTTCTGGCCGTACGCGTGGCAGCATTTTGGACAAGATACCAAATCTATATGCTGAGCACTGGGAAAGTGGCACGTGGCAAGTATTGGACAGCAATTTTAGCTACGTGGAACAAAGCAATTGGTCGTTACCTACTTTAGGAAATGATCAAACGTCCAACGTCCGTATTCTCAAGCGGCACAACAAACTCCAGTTAACTTTTGCCACTGTTTTGGTCGTTACCAAGATTCTTGTTACGACCAAGATGATAGCTTCGAGTGAATTCGATTCCATCGGTTTGGTCTTATTAGTAATACTCGTCGCTTGAATTTTCAATTTTCATTCAATTTATTTTGGTTCAGTTAATTTCAATCGCGTTTTTAGATGAAAATTTTTCGATTGTGATTGCATAATTAATATTTTATTAAGATCTACAATTTTGATTTGAGCCAAAGAATTTATTAACAGTTTAGGAATCTATTAAAAAATTAATATACAAACTAACAAACTAAATTAATTTGTAAAAGGTGAGGTGTCAATTTCAGCCCCCTATATTCATTTGGCATTGAAATAAAAAATGATTTGACTCATTACTAAATATTCCATATCTTCATTTTTGTTTTGTAGATGAGACTTCTCCTATATATTACATGTGTTGAAGAAAGCATCCATTGATTCTGTCTCATTACATGTTTAGTGAGGACCTCTAAAATGCGGACTTCATGAGAACTATCTAATTAATAGTTGTGCGACACATTTTTCGATTACATTTCGACAAATCAACCGTTAGATGTTTAAACATTCATAAGTAAATCACTTATGTAAATTTTTAACTAAATTCAAAATCGATAAGGTATCAAATTAAATTATATCAATGGACAAACAAACATGTTAAACTTGAACATTTCATGTTCATAAATGATTAATCACGATTATGAATACTTTAACAATTTTCAATTTGGTTTAAAATTTGCATAAATGATCTACTCATAAATATCTAAACATCTAATGGTTGATTTAGCCTAAATGTGATAAAAAAAAGTGGGTCTCGCAACGTTTGATTTGAAATTCCTCATTATAATGATTCTCATTAGAACCCCACCCTTGTTATATAATCCAACATAAGTTATTTTCCAGCAACATTTGACAGGACCCGCCCCGAATTTCACTTTAAAATCTTAGGCGGCCCTGTGGGACCCACCTTAGGAATAACTCTACCAAAAATTCAGCAAAGTCACCCCTAAAATGGACTACCCAAAACCTGCAGAAATAGATTCACACTTCTAATGAGTCTTCCTTATTCTTCTGGAGCCACCCTGCTCCCCGAAACACAACAACTCCACAACAACCAATTGAGATCTGAACCATACGACATAACACCAAATACACAAATACAGCTCCCTAAAGTTTACAACATTTGTCCCATGGGTTATCAGAGCAATCTAAAAGACAAAAAAAAATTCATATTATAAGTAGGTTCAACGATTAACCTACAATATGAAAACCACAGCAGCAGATGCTATGCCTCGAATCCTACTGTGCTGAACCAGCAACTCTGCAGACTGGGCAAAAGAAACCAAAGGGCCCAGGGAAAAGTAATGTAAAAACACGTTAGTGTGAGTGAACAAAAACAAGTAATAGTAAAACAAAAGAAGTTTATACTTTCCCACGTTTATTCCTTTAAAAATCTCGATGCATGCAACATTTGTAAAATACATTTCTTTAAGCTCGAAAACTAATGAGAACACATCAGCCCCGCTGGTCCAAAAGAAAACAGACTAGCCCCACTAGTCAAGTAAGAACAAAGTATGGGAAAGAAGTCGTCACCATATTAATAAGGGAGCCTCCTAGGCTCGGGTCGGAGTGTCCCACACTCTTGAGCATCTCATGCTCTACTCAACTGACCCCCAAACACAGAGTAAGCGGTGAGGAGTACTAATAGGCTAGCCAGCAATAAAATATATCGACCCAAGTATGGTGAGTTAAAATCACGAAAATCGAGAATCAGAAAGGCTTCCTCAATGTCTCAAAAGAAGTAAAATATATATCACTGACGTGGCCTAGCACGCCAAAATATTCTCGAATTCATAAATAAATAGACGAGGAATACTAGATGAGTAAATTTCTCTCAAAAATCTCATTTTTGAGAACTTTTCAGAAATCTCATAATCGACGAATGAAAATATAAATAATTCCGGAAATCACCTCAGAAAATACTTCGTCAAAATTCAATATAAATAACAAATTCAAAATCGATCATAACAAAATTCAATTCGAATTCCAATTAATAAATAATTCAATATTTAAAAACTCGGATAATATGCTTAAATATTTAAAAAGATAATTTAAATAAATTCTTAATTCATAAAATAATTGCATGCAATATTTAAATCAAACATCCACTCACGGTATACAGCTAACGCGGTATCCACGCGAAAGGATCCTCGTCGAGTGATAAGTAGGTACCTCATTCTGTACACAATTAGTCGTACATAAATAATTACTGGATGGAAAGAAATAACTTTTGCGATAATTAAAATTCAATCCCAAAACCCATATCCTCAACTTCTCCAATTCTCTTCCACATCCAACCAAACTTCATCAAAATTTCTCAATCGTCGATTCAGACTATATAACAATTATGGGGGAAATCCGATAATCGAATCCTCAATTAACATTAACGGAAATCCAAATCTTTAAAAATTTATAACCGATTCACAACTCCACAAATCCTCACCAAATTTCATATATAAGCTCTAGGATAATTATAGAATTTAAATAGCCTGAAATTGGAATTAAAAAGCTACCCTAGCCACCGCCACCTCTACCAACTCCAATGGGCACCAAAATTTGGCAGTAGCACCTCCTCAACATACCCATTAATTCTTTCAACTGTGACTAAGTCAGAAAATGAGCGAAAGTACCTCAACAATTAAAGAGAAGATTGAACCCGAACTGTGAATAGTAACCCAGAATTTCAAATCTTGGATTCCTCCTCCACGCCTCAAATCGCTGCACAAGACTCTAGGTATAACATCTACGGCCCAAGGCGCTTCCAAATGACTTAACTTTGCTGTATGGAGTGACCGGAATCGGGAGAAATCGACGTTGACTTGATTTACTATAGTAAACTTTCAAGGCTCGATACATCGTTTTTCGACCAAGCCACCATGAGCCACCACCGCCAGCGTCAAGAGGAGGTCGAGACGAGTCCGTAGCCACCGGTTTCACTCAAATCCGTCGTCGGACGAAGAAGAAATCAAGAAAAGAATAGGGGAGGCCGACGCGAGGAGGGAGAGAGAGAAGAGAAAGAGAGAGAGCGCGCGGGAGGAGAAGAAAGAGAGAGGAATAAAAATTAAGCCATGCACAGTAAAAAATTTGAATTTATACTATCTATCATGAACAGTAAATTTAGTATTTCGCTTATAACTTTCGCATACAAACTCCGATTTTTACGTACTACATATGCCCGCGCTCAGTTTAACGCCCTCTACAACTTTGGTGAAGAACATTTTCTCAAATTTTGACCCGAACAAAAAGTCAACTTTTAGGCCACTAAAAGTATCAAAATAGAGTAAAAAGTGAAAGTAATTATCGTTTACCGTCCAAATGACTAGTAAACGGATAAATTTAAGTTCGAGATGTTACAACATTGGTGCAATTTATTATCGTCTATTATGTTTGTCTAATTACATTTCACTATTTCTACCTTTTCTTTTCTGGGATATCAGAGTATATTAATTTTGTTTTCAATTAGAGTTGCAATCGTGATTCTTTGGTTAGAAAACATACTATTGAAGACTTGAATTGGATTGACAATTGGCTTAGTTTAGAACCAAAATTTTTGGAACCACAGATGGCATTCGGTAACGTTGTCATGCATTTATTTTCATTTTAGAAAATAAAAATGTGTTTAATAACCTATTTTTCAAACTATGAAAAATACATATTGAAAATATTCTCAACTTTTACTCCGAGAAACTGAAAACAATAATTTGACGTTTTTATTTTTTATCAGAAGCATGTAATTGACATTGTCGTTCGAGCTAGTCGGCTCGTTGCTTCTCACGCCAGTGCCACCGTTCCCGGTGTCTTTGGGTTGTTGATTCTCGCTCCAATGCTATCGTTCATGATGCCGTTGGGATTCATTGCAACACGGTAGGGTTTAGTTTTGGTCTAGTTGGTGTAATAGAGTCAATTTCGTTTTGATTTTTAACCTACCAATTGAATTAGACTCCTAAATGTTTACACTTTTTATTATTTAAATTTAAATAGCCATAAGTGCAACTAAACCATGATGGGGCCGTCAGGAACTTAATTTTAATGAATAAATAGAGCTCGACTATAGGAGATTTTTGTTTCCTTGTTGAATTGATTTAATACAACTATGGGGTAATGTAAGTCAGGAAATTTTATCAATGCCTTTTCACATAAGCTAGCTAATAGGTGATGCTGATACCCAATTAAGGTGTTCGTGGGGAACAATGGGAGATACACATATGGAGCTCACATCAATCACATTCATTGGTAGCGCTGCCACTACATGTCAAAGGCAAATAGATTGTGTGAAGAAGCAATTGAAGCACTAGCAGATTATGAATCACGAGCTACAAACCATCCTCAGCCTGAGCAAAGGCCGAAACAGCACTACAATTTGTCGTGGCTCGTTCATAAGCAGAGCACAGAATTCATTTTAGTTGGTAGAGGTGCAGATGCTAATCTGAGAGAGGTTACTCGCGGATCTGACTTAGGACATGCTAACAATTGCAAATCATAGAGATTTTAGGACTTGTAGTACATTTGTTAAGGATTTTAGGACTCGTACAGAATGTATTCCATTCGAAACGCTCGAGCTGAGAAAAAACACTCCCCAAGCCTTATAGCCCAATCTGAGTTTTCGTGACCGTCTGACGGTGCGTCAAGATGTGAGGATCAACGCATTCGTGGCTGCTGTGTTGGTTTCTTATGGGACTTTGGGTATGAAATCAATGTTTAGGATGGGGAAAGGAGGTTGGGTTGTTGGCCAGAGGCGTTTTCAGGATCTATACTGTAGGATGGGTGCGAAGGATCGGATCAGGAATAAGACTACGTGAATTTGATGGTGATAGGGATGAGAAGAAGCTCAGGTGCGACAATGAAGGGTGGAGGTTGAGGTCGACTTCGTGGCTTAGCATCATGTATCTGTAAATTCGTACTCTTTTAAGTTCGCAGTTAAAACCTTGTTTGCTTGGGCTGTTTGCTAGACCTTTTTTGACTGGGATTGCAAAATCAGTGAGCTGTTATTGATGAGTTGGCAGCTAACAACCCAACAAATTCATGTTCAAATGCTTCCTTCCTTTTCAGGCGTATTCATATGTACAACATAGAAAACCCCAGAAACACACGTACTTCACACATCTTGAAATCTAGAAACAACTCAGTTGAGCGAAAGAAAGAGACAACTCAATTATCTCTGTAACCCATTCAGGAATTCCCTTGGTTTTGTTTTATTTTAGTTTCTTTACAAAATTATTGATTAATCTTTGTTCCATGGCATTTTATGACCGGTATTCTGTAACTGAATTTCTGAGTTGAAAATATGTTTTTGTTTCTATGTATCACTCGAAGATTTTGTTTTTAGAAGAAATTAATTCGCAAAAATACACAAATATCCACCTTTTTTTGTTGTTGTGGTGGTCGTCAGGCTAAAGGTTTAGCAACTGAGGATTGGTCGTTGGGAAGCATATGCACCAGCTGTTCGTGATGACTCACGTTAATAAATACACATAAACGTCCTTCCTAATTTGAAGTCTTATGATCTCCTCAGCTAATTAGTTATGAATAATATGATACCGAGTATCTACAAAGAACATTAAAACAACACAAAAACTATGGAACAACATAGCTCCAAATTTTTTTGTCAATCTCGGGTAACCAAAAATTGACAAAAGCAAACCTCATATCTATTTTATTTCTCCTCACTCTCTCACACTTATATCTCACTATTTTCTCAAATCTGCATTTTCAACCCAAAAACACATATAGCTTGTTTTGGCCGCATATTTGTGAGAAACAAGAGACTTACGAGATAGATGGTAAGACGAGTTTGTAATAGAGAATAAAGAAACGAGAAGAAAAAGAAGGGAAAAGAAAGAATACAAGAAAAACAACGATAAAAATTAAGAGGAATGCTACCTCCTTCCCCTGTTGTGCGGAAGCGTAACAAATACAATATTGATATGGAACTAGATGAGTGACCAAACAACAAAAAAGAAAGCAAACGCAAGAACACAAGAGTTTATAGTGGTTCACTCAATCAATGTGATTGAGCTCCACTTTCTGAGCCGGCGAGAAATTCCACTATAATCAATTGGAGAGAATACAATTAGAGCTTAAGAATAAACTCTACCTAAAATCCCAATACACCAATACCTAGTTAACTCTCTCTCTGCAATACTAGCGGCATATGTGTGTATTCCTTAATTAATCTAGGCATATATATATATATATATATATATATATATCCTAATTAACTTAGGGGTGCCTTGCCCACGTGATCACCATGGGCCATTCAAATTGGATTTTGCCCACCAATATAATAAAGCCAATATTCAATAATCTCCACCTTGGCTTTGCTTGATGTAAATTCTCCAAAGTAGAACTTCAAAACCAATCACCGCTCCGACATCCCGTAGGGAATTTCAAATTCTACAAATACCAATCAAGTTCAAGCAATGCTTGAACTTGCTCAATGGAACCGACTATGTCAACATATCAGCAGGATTATCTGCAGTTCCAATTTTGAGGAGTTGAACATCACCATCCTCCACCATCTGACGAATCTTGTGAAATTTGACATTAATATGTTTAGTACGAGCATGAGTAACTTGGTTCTCTGCTAAATGAATAGCACTTTGACTGTCACAAAAAATATCCACATATTCTTGAATAATTCCCAAGTCCTCAAGCAAACCACGAAGCCAAACTGCTTCTTTTGCACCCTCTGTTGCAGCCATATATTTAGCTTCTGTAGTCGACAAAGCAATTGTAGATTGCAAATTCGACTTCCAACTCACCGGTCCAGTAGCAAGAGTAAACACATAAGCTATAGTAGATCTGCACTTATCCAAATCACATGCGAAATCAGAGTCCACATATCCAACAACACACTGACTCGTCTTACCCTGCTGAAAAACCAATCCAACATCCACAGTACCAAGAATATACCGTAGAATCCACTTTACTGCTTGCCAATGCCCTTTACCTAGGTTATGCATATATCTGCTCACCATACTTAAGGCTTGTGAAATATCCGGTCTAGTACACACCATGCAATACATCAAGCTACCAAAAGCACTAGCATAAGGAACTTTGGCCATATATTTCATATCATCATCTGTGCTAGGAGACATAGTAGATTTAAGCTTAAAGTGAGAGGCAAGAGGTGTACTTACAGGTTTAGATTTATCATTCATGTCAAACTGATGCAGTACCTTCTTCAAATATTGCTTCTGTGACAAACAAACTTTGCCTCTTGATTTATCTCTTTCAATTTCCATGCCCAAAATCTTTTTAGCTTCTCCCAAGTCCTTCATCTCAAATTCACCACTCAATTGTGATTTCAATTTATTTATCTCCACCTTGCTCTTAGATGCGATTAACATATCATCAACATATAAGAGCAAATAAATGAAAGTCTCATCCTGCAACTTGCGAAAATAAGCACATGGATCATAAAGACTCCGAGTGTACTTCTGACCGAACATAAATTTATTAAACCGCTTGTACCACTGCCTTGGAGATTGTTTCAAATCATACAATGATTTATGCAGTTTGCAGACCCAATTTTCTTTACCAACAATTTTAAATCATTCTGGCTGAGTCATATATATCTCTTATTTTAATTCACCATGAAAGAAAGCAGTTTTTACATCAAGCTGTGCTAACTCCAGATCAAATTGTGCAATCAAGGCCAATAAAATACGAATAGAAGAATGCTTAACAACAGGAGAAAATACCTCATTGTAGTCAATTCCTTCTTTTTGTGCGTAGCCTTTAGCTACCAATATAGCCTTATACCGTGATCCTTCCTTTTTAGCAAACACCCACTTGCAACCAATTGCTCTCTTCCCATGCGGTGACTGAACCAACTCCCATGTTTTATTCTTGTGAAGAGACTTCATCTCCTCACCCATAACTTTTTCCCACTCTACACAATCTGCATGTATGACAGCTTCTTCATAAGTAGTAGGAATTTCTTCTTCAGTAACTGGAAGTGCATAAGTCACCATATCATTAAGCCAAGCTGGCTTTTGAGCATTCCTTTTTCCCTTTGTAATTGCAATTGGTCCATCTTGCTGTGTAGGCTCTTAAGTTGGAGCCTCTACTTCAACACTCATGTCCTCAATATTTAAATCATATGAATCAATAATAGGACTCACTGGATCAATTGGAGTTTCAACAATTTTTTTCTTTAACTCCACCTGCTGCAAACTCTCTACGGTCATTCTCTGCTCTTCAGAAATTTTCTGCTTGTTCTGATAAACCATAAACCATAATAGCCTCATCAAAAGTCACATCTCTACTTACAACAACTTTCTTCACATCTGGACACCAAAGCCTGAATCCCTTAATACCCTCATTAAATCCCAAGAATATAGCTTTCTTGGCCTTTGGATCAAGCTTGCTTTCCCTGACATGAAAATAAGTAGGACAACCAAAAATATGTAAATAATGATAATCAGCAGCAGGTTTGCCAGACCATACCTCCATATGAGTTTTTCCCTCAAGTGCAGTTGTAGGTAACCTATTAATGAGATGGCTTGCATACACAACTACCTCAGCCCAAAATTCTTTGCCTAATCCAGCATTAGACAACATACACCGAATTTTCTCCAATAAAGTCCGATTCATGCGCTCTGCCACCCCATTCTGTTGTGGTGTCTCTCTAACTGTGAAGTGTCTCACAATGCCCTCATCTTGACATAGTTTCAAGAATGGATCAGATTTATATTCACCACTATTATCTGACCTGAGCCTCTTAATTTTTCGACCGGTCTGAGCCTCAATCATCTTCTTCCACTTCACAAATATATCTAAGACTTCATCTTTATGCTTCATGGTGTACACCCATACTCTTCTAGAGAAGTCATCAACAAAAGAGACATAATAATGCTTACTTCCCAAAGATGCAGTTTTGGTAGGTCCCCATACATCAGTGTGAACATAATCTAGAGTACCTTTAGTCTGATGAACTGCGGTGCCAAATTTAACTCTAGTTTGTTTTCCCAAGACACAATGTTCACAAAATTCTAATTTTCCGGTCTTTTCACCTTTCAATAGACCTTGCTTCACTAATCTCTGCATTGCTTTCTCACCAGCATGTCCAAGACACATATGCCATAATTTTGTATTGTCTGCATCATCATTTATAGTCTCAGATATTGCTATTTCACCTGTCACTGTGCTCCCTTGTAGCAAATACAAATTTCTGAATCTTTCACCTCTCATCATCACAAGTGAACCAAAGACAACTTTAGCAACTCCACTTTTCAATGTAATTGTGTGCCCTTTTGATTCTAAAGTTTCCAAAGAGATAAGATTTTTCTTTAAATTTGGAACATACCGTACATTAGTTAATTCTCTGACTACTCCATCATGCATCTTCAGACGAATTGTATCAATCCCTCTTGTTCTGCAAGAACTGTTGTCTCCCATCAAAACTACTCCACCATTCAACTCCTTGAAAGTAGAGAACCATTCCCTATTAGGACATATATGATGTGAACAGCCTGAATCCATGATCCACTTGTCAGAATAACCAAATGTAGATGAACTAGCCAAAGCAAATTTAATCTCATCTTCTTCAAAATCTTCAAAAGCTGATGAACAACTCAAAGCAAAATCAAAGTCGTCATCTTCATCATCCATTTCAACATTCACTTCAGAACCCTTCTTGTCTCTATTCTTCAACTTAGGACAATCTTTCTTCCAATGACCTTTGTTGCGACAAAAAGCACACTCATCTTTTGCAGGAAATTTCCTTCTTGACTTGGAACGAGATTTACCTCTTTTCCAGTAGGTTTTCTCTCATCAGATCTGCCCCTTACTACAAGTGCTTCACCTGATATATTCTGAAGTTGCTTATCTTTCTTTCTGCACTCATTATTTATCAATGAATTACACACATCATCAAATTTCACATCATTCTTTCCATGCAACAAAGTTGTAATCAAATGCTCATACTCGTCGGGAAGAGAATTTAGTAAACACAAAGCTTTATCCTCATCACTAATTTGCACATTCAAATTAGCCAAATCTGCAAGTATCTTATTGAAATCACTGATTAGTTCAGAAACAGAAACACCCGTCGATAATTAAATCGAAAAAGCCGCCTCTTCAGGTGAAACTGATTTTTAGCACTTTTGATCATATATTGGTCTTCTAATTTCTTTCACAACTCTTTTGCAGAAGTTTCTTTCATGACAAAGAATTTCTTATCTTTAGCAAGGCACATTCTGATAGAACCACAAGCCCACTTGTTAATTCTCGCCCACTCTACATCATCTATATCTGCAGGTTTATCTTTCAGAACTATATCCAATTCTTGTTAACACAAGACATCCATCATCTCACATTGCCACATGCCAAAATTATTGGTGCCATTAAACTTTTCAACTTCAAATTTGGCATTACCAATTGATGGCCTGGACGTCGACCAACGCGAAGAACCTGAAGACTCACCCCCTTTCTTTTTCTCGTCAACCATGATTTCTAATCAACGAATCAAATCCCAATTCAGAACCAGAGCTTTGATACCAGTTTGTTGTGCGGAAGCGTAACAAACACAATATTGATATGGAACTAGATGAGCGACCAAACAACGAAAAAGAAAGCAAACACAAGAACACAAGAATTTATAGTGGTTCACTCAATCAATGTGATTGAGCTACGTCCACTTTCGGAGCCGGCGAGAAATTTCACTATAATCAATTGGAGAGAATACAATTAGAGCTTAAGAATAAACTCTACCCAAAATCCCAATACACCAATACCTAGTTAACTCTCTCTCTGCAATACTGGCGGCATATGTGTGTATTCCCTAATTAATCTAGACATATATATATATATATACATGTATATATATATATAACTTTGCTCAGGTGCGGATATCCGCACCTAAGAAAAAAGGTACGGATTTTCAGTTTTGACCGACTTTTCGATCATATTTTCACATCTTAACCGTTCAGTTTTTAGGTCCTAATGTATAGATCACCTCTGCGAAATTTCAGCCAAATTGGTGATTATTAAGGCATCCAAAACTGCAATTTACACGAACGAACCGAATCTGCCGAACCGGAACCGTTCGTGTACATTGTTGTAAATTGCATTTTTGGATGCCTTAATGATCACCAATTTGGCTGAAATTTTGTAGAGGTGGTCTATACATTAGGACCTAAAAACTGAATGGTTAAGATGTGAAAATATAATCGAAAAGTGGGTCAAAACCTAAAATCCGTACCTAAGAAAAACTGCGGACGTCCGCAGTGGAGAAGCTCTGTATATATATATATATATATATACACACATCCTAATTAACTTAGGGGTGTCTTGCCCACGTGATCACCATGGGCCATTCAAATTGGATTTTGCCCACCAATATAATAAAGCCAATAATCAATATCCCCTTCTACCTTTCTCTTTCAACATTCCTCACTCAATAAATGACATGTGGATTCCACTACCACTTTAAACTCAATAATTATTACATTGAATAACTAATTCTATTTTTTTCATGTCTGCCCTTCTAATAAATGTCTCACATTTTTTTTTCTTTCTATATTTTACTTTGACTTTGTAGATATTTAAGTTATTTTGCATTTCTTTTTTCTTAATTAATTTTGCATTTTTTAATTGTTATTTTGACAATCTGGGTTGTGGCTTTTTTCTTTCTGGATTCATCTAGGTCAAACTTCCCCACACCTATCTTCCCTTTCTCTCAAATCTTTCTTTATCTCTTTCTATTTCTCTAGCATCCATTCTGAAATCCATTCCCATTTTTTAATCTTCATTCAATCAAATCTTTTTTTTTTTTTATCTCTTTCTTTTTCTCTAGCATCCGCTCTGAAATCCATTTTCATTTTTTAATCTTCGTTCAATATCATTTATTTGGAGAGGGAAATGAAATTGAACGAAGATTTTAAAAATTGTTTTTTTTATTTTAAGAAATTGAGCTAACTGAACCCTTTCATTGGGCATACCATTACTCTTCCACCACTCATAGAAACCACAGATGTAAGAGCTTCTATTTATTCGGTTGAATTGTTAGCTGACCCATGTTTGTGCCGTAATGATTATGAAGTACTAGTACGATACAATAGTGAGTTTCTTTCTGTAACCAGTCTTGCATATTTTAGATCAGGGGATGATACTTGGACTCAAATAGGTGATGAAAGTTTCGCCAGCAAAGTTAGATGGCGATTAAGAGTATTGGAAGTGATCGATGTTTTACTGGATAATAATGCAAGCTAAAAAGAAAAAAAAAACCACAACCCAAAAACCACAACCTGTTTAAGGAAATCTCTATTTTGTGTTTGGCCCAAACTCTATATTACTTGACCTAGTGGTAATATGGTTACATTAGAAGGGTCTAGATTCCTATTCAATGTGCGATTACTTTCCTTGTACAATTTGGATTCTATGCATTGTAATCCTCTATATAAAGAGGCACATGTTATCAATGAGAATACACAACAAATTCCTCTCAATTTCAGTTTCTTTACAACACGTTATCAACACGAATCTCTAATCCTGAAAACCAATCGTAGCCGTCAAACCCTAGCAACCCCCGACCCCTACCTTGAAGCTCTCAATCCCAGGAGCCCAGAACTGGCGGCGTTCCCCCAGAACCGGTCTGAATCGACCTGAACCGGCAGTCGGAAGTGACCACACTAGCCTCCCAAGAAGAATCTGAAGATCTCCTGCCTGGTTCACCATCTTTCCATCCACCCTTCACTGCCACATTTTTTCAGAAGTTGCACCTCGTCCTCAGTTTCCGGGAACCGGAAAAATCATCATCGAGGCCTGCCGGAAAGTGGTCGGACCGGCATGCACAGATGCCGGACCTCCTTGAACCTCCAGAACCTGTTGTCCCTTGTTCCAGCCTACCCAGCCCAAGAGAGAGGCAACCCATACAGGTGCGGCTCACGTCTTCAGTAAAAAAAAAAGCAAAGAAACCCACAGGTTGAGAAAAAAAGGGAAAAAAAAAGGAGAAGAAGTTGGACGCGGGCCCAGAAGAGAAGAAAAGAAAAAGAAAAATAGAGGGAGCCATACCCACTTGCGGCAGAAGGAGAAGAAAAAGAAAAGAAAAGAAAAAAAAGGGAGGAGGCCCTGGTCCACGTGAGGAGAAGAAAAAAAAAGGCTAAATACTAGTAACTACCTTCTGATTTAGGTCCACAATCAATTCAGTCCTTGAACTTCTAATTTCATCAAAAACACCCCTGCACTTTCAATTTTGATCTAATAGGTCCAATTCGTTAATATTCTGCTATGGGTTCAAGTTATAATTGGATTATTTGTTGAAAAACTATTTATTTTTAATAGTATGACTCACTCTTAAATTGACTAGAGGTGGTCTGCAGACACCACATCATAAAACATATGTCATATATGAGCCACGATAACAAGTTAAATAATTCAATTGTCGGAAACCTAACAAATTGGACTTATTGGATCAAAATTGAAAGTGCAGGGGTGTTTTTGATGAAACTAGAAGTTCGAGAACTGAATTGATTTTGGACCCAAATTACAGGGTAGTAATCTGTATTTGGCCCAAAAAAAAAAGTGTCAAAGAAACTTCAAAGTCAAAGAGAAAAAAAAGTAATTTTTATTAAACGTTTCTGCTTTCCGTACTTTTAAATTCTCTTCTTTTTCTCGGGGACTTCCAACCTCCATTCTTCTTACTCCCCTTTCTTTTTCATAGGGGAGACCAATAGCCTAACTATGGGAGTATGAGCAAAGAGATGAATGTTCTCGATGTGGAGTATCCGGTCATTGGCCACACATTTGTAGAGTTCGTGAAGAAATTATCACTACCTACAAAGCATATTGTGGAGCAAGAGAAGCTCACTATATGGAACAAGAAGATCAAGAAGATGATCTAGAGTGAAGAGTTGAATACTACAAATCTGGCTGAGATCAATAGATCGCCAATTTTGTTTAAGTCTTTATTTTTCCAAGAGATGTAATAGGCCATTGCCATATATTTTTGCAGTAAATACCAATGGTTTAGCCATTCTTCAAAATAGGCTCACCCAAATTAAGTGTGATGTCTAGGAAGGTTCTGAGATTAGTGGTACTTAAGCGAGCCTTACTCCATTGACATCTCTCTACTCACCTGGTTACATTTATTTTGGAATTACTGAAAGAAGTTAGACGACTACCATTATTTTGCATTAGCTAGCATTTTGGATTAGGTTTTCTTTTGTCAAAGAGACAATGATGTAACTCCGTTGGCTTATGAATAAAATTTCGAGTTCTTTTCATTATGACTCTATTTTGATTATGAGCATATGACTTTGTGAATACGATGGCTGGGCCATCAGTATTAATTCAAGGACATGGAATAGCCCAAGTTCCCTTGCTAAACAACACCTTGATTACTATCACAGAAACTCTCTACGCTCATAGGGAAAATCGCACCTGTGAATAGCCAACGGATTCCATGCGAAAACGCATGCAATACCTCTAATGATTGCAAATAAAGGCATATCTTTGAGAAGTTTATGTGTTTCTCTCTAGTGGACTCTATGTCACTATTCGAGCTATTAATCAAATAAAAGTATGAGAGAAGATCTCTTAGATTTAGACAAATATTGGCTTTGTCACGAAAAAATAGATCATTCTAGTCATGATACGATGATCCGTCTACTGAAGACTTCACAAGGATATCCATCATTTTGAGCGAAACGAAGCAAGAATCGAAAATTGATTCCCAGACTTAGCAAGACAGCAACAACTGCAGCCTCTGGCGTTGCTGCTGTCAAGGGCCGCTGAAAGGTCGCCCACATCCCATGTGATGACGCCATACATGGCCCCAACCATGAGCATAATGCCATGGTTGTTCCTCTTAGTAGCCATAACTCCATACATGCTAATTTCCATGGCTCCAACACCATGATGGGAGATGTAGTCACAATTTTGCTTCTAATAGCGCTAGAGACGCTCAGGCCCAACCAAAATCTTCATTGGTTGATTCTAAGGTCTCTCGCTCATTTTACAAAGCCTGTTCCTTAGGGGAAGTTAGGACTGAGACCGTCCTATGAAAAGGATATGTAAATACTCATTATGTTCTTCCATCGAATCCGTAGGGATTCTGTGGACTGATTCACTAACTTGCGGACGTTTAAATATCTCATGATGTTGGTTGACACGCAAACACGCTGGTCACCTGTGGTGCCATTGTCCACCTATAAATGCTGCTTCTATTACACTCCTGACACATATCATATGACAACAGGCTCACTCCTCGTATCATCCTATTCAGTTAGTTGGATTTGACTATACTAGAGAGTTTACATCGAAGACTTTCGATGGATATTGCAATGGGATTGATGTTGGACATCACATTCCCATGAACACACCCAAATGGTCTCGCGGAAATGACTACGATGGTAGTCCGGACATTGGTAATGCCCACCAATCTCCTTATATCCGCTTGAGGTGATGCAATATCGCATGCAGCTATGCTAATTCGTCTACGACCTACAGTCACTCAATGTATCTCTGTGTTAAAGCTAGTGACTGGGTACAAGTATTTTGTACTTACACATATTTGAATGAGCCATTTATGTGCCAATTGTGCCGCCACATCGCATTATGATAGGTCCTTACAGATGAGTGAGTCACTCAATTGGATTTGAGACTCTAACAATCGTCCGTCACTTAATGCCCTTACAAGGCGATCTCCTTACTGCTAGATTTGCGGATGTCACTTTGATGAGACAGTCTTCCTGTTGTTAGGGGGAGATAAGAACACGAATGTTCAGCAGGAACGACAAGAATTGTAGTGGTCTGTCTCTACTATGTCTCATCTTGATCCCTACTAAAGTGACGAGATCACACATGTGCTGCAAATATGCCTGCAAGGAAGTAAGTCCCTACGAGATGACGTAGCGCCACCCTACACGGAGGTAGGCAGGGCGCCAACACTATAAAGAGTGGCACTCTGGCGTTACAGGTCATGACCCCAGTTATGATGCGTAGGAGGCCCGTGGGTTCGAATGATGCTTTGGCACAACCTAATCCTTAGATCATCAACACTCACTGTCTCATGAGAATCTTCAGGTTTATGGCTATCGTTGGGGGACACCTCAACGTTAGAATATATTCCTAAGAATATAGAGCTCTATGAAAATTACACTGGTGTACATGAGACGTGGGATAGAAACTCTATCATAATTGATGATGTAGTGACACATTTTGTTGCGCATGAGTTTGTTGAGTCTGATGATATCGAACCACACTCCGTTGACGAATGAATACCAACATAGAGAAATCTGGCCTAAATGGAAAGATGCGATCCAGGTTAAGTTGGATTCTCTAATAAAGAGGAAGAGTTTTGTGCCAGTGATGCCAACACCTCCTAACATAAAATCTATTGACTAATGGGTCTTCGTTAGAATGCGTGATGAGAAAAAGATATGGTAATCTCACCTTATGGCGCAAGGCTTCTCACAAAACGCCCTGGAATCGACTACGATGAGACATATTCTCTCGTAATGGATGTTATTACACTCCACTACCTTGTGAGTTTGGTAGTTTCCAAATAATTGAACATGCAGCTTACAAATGTGGTCACTACGTATCTCAATGAGGATCTAGATATAGAATATACATGAAGATTCATGGTGAACTTCACTTGTCCAAGTCAAGTGGCTCTAGACCACGGAGCGCGTTTGCAATAAGATTGAAATGCTCACTAAAGTGACTACTTGATTGGAAATGGATATGCCCGCGCGTTTTCATAACAAGTTTCGGATTCTATCGCGGTTTATGTTGGACATGATCTTCATTAGAAGCCCTTAAAAACTTAAGGGAAACGGCTGAACACTTGAAATCCGAGTTTGAAATTAAGGATTTTGGGATAACACGATTATGTCTCGGTTTGGAACTTGAGCATCGTGTTAAGAGATGCTTAGGCGTTTTAACAAGGTCAAGCCTTTCAAGCACCCCTATGATCGTCCGTAGTCTTGATCCTGAAAAGGATTATCTTCATCTGAAGGATGATGGCGAAGATGTGCTAGAGGCGGAAGTGCCGTACATAAGTACCATAGGAGCATTATTGTACTTAGTTCCATGCACAATACCAGACATCTCATATGTTGTGAACTTGTTAGATAAGGTATTGCTGTAATACCCGCAATTTCCATTTTAAATTCGAGTTATTGTATCGAATGATTATTATGCGATTTCACAATTTATGTTCGATAATCATTCATTTTTACAATTATCGAAGTTTCGAAACGTTTATGTTAACGAAAAGCTCGAAATACTCGGGTTGAGAAATCGACTTTTTCTACGTACGAAATTTGGAGAAACTTCCTTCATGAAAGTTGTAGAGCTCGTCGATACGAGTCTGTGCACGTGCGGAACACGAAGATCGGATTTTTTCTGAATTAGTTATCGAATTTCGAAGTTTTCCGAAACATGTATATATAGAAAAATTTTAGAAACCCTAATTTTTTTTCCCTACCGGTTTCTTTTTTTTTTCCTTTTCTTCCTTCTTCTTCTTCTTCTTCTTCCGTTTCTGGAAAACTGGTTTCTCTCTCTCTCTCTTACAGACGCAATCGGCCGAAAGGGGAGGAAATTTTCTCCTTAATTGTTCTCCCTCCACAGACCACCTCTCGACCTCAAACCAAGTCCCAGGCGTTCGTCTCGAGCTGCTCTAGCTCCCGGAGGCAGTTTCACAAGGCGGCGCGGCCCGTGGCGGCGGCGGCACAGCCCGAACCGAAAACGGCTATTTTCGGTTCGATCTCGATATCTCGAGCTACACTCCATCATTTCACTTGATTCTTGTCTCATTGAGCTCGCCTCAACTTCCTCTACAAGCACCAAGAAGGAACGGAACTGGGTCGAACGTTTTCACGTTCGTCGGAGCTTGACCCGAACGGATCGAAATACCAAAACTTTCGATCAAGAAATCTCGAGCTATACACGATCGTTTCTTGTGATTCCAAGCTTGTTGAGTTCGCAAGGAAGTTCTGAACAAGTTTCCAGAAGGGATCGGGGCCTGAGGTTGCAGTTTTCACGTCGGTTTTCAAGCTCACCGGTTTCTGCATTTTTTCCGGCCGCCGACTGTAAATCGGTAATTTCGATGCCTTCCGGTCATTTTTAGGTCTTGTGCTAGTTATGAAAGTTGCTCAGAATGATGAAACGAAGGGGACAAGCTCGGCCCCGACACCATTGGTGGTGGTAGGTGGCGGCTCTGTCCCTAACTCCGGCGGCCTTTTCCGGCCACCTCCGGAGGTCTAAAATTTGGTTTCTGTCCATTTTATGATTCTATGTTTCGATACGATCATTTCGGCATATTATACGCATTTTTCGGATATCGTATGAATTAGTTATGAATTTTGTGATTTTGATCGATTTCGGTCGTTAGATTTTTTATCTGTGAAATTATGACCGTTGGATGAACTTGTAAATTTGCTATGATGATCATATGACTGTCCCAGAGGCTTTGTGTGGTCATGGGTGAAGATCCGACCGTTGGATCTTCGTATATGTGAAAAACGGTAATTAGGGGAGCGATTCGTGAGAAACCGCTCGTCGGATTTTAATGTAAATTAGAATCTGACCGTTAATTAGTGGTTAAATTATGAGTTGAATTTGTTGGCTAAATTCGAATCACATTTGATTAGGTGATTGACGGATTTTAATTTCGTGGGCTATTCGGCGTTAATTATAAATTATAATTTATAATTATATTGAAGACGCAGCGGGAGTTTCGAGGTGAGTAAAACTCACGTGGTTCATATTACGAACCGAGCATTTTAATTAATTTATTTTTGGTAATTGTGTGAAAAATATTTGCGGATTAAATATTTGTTTTAAAATTTCATGGACTTGAATTACCACGGTCCATAGGTAAGTAAAATGAATTTTAACTATACAAATGAATTTCATAATTTTCTTGTGTGAACTATAGATAGTATTAGTGGTCATTCCTGAGTGGATGATTACGTATATATATATTTACGTGGAAAATATATATTGATGAGTGGATTGTTTGATTGATGATATGATTGAGTTGATTATATTACGATTGTGTAATTCCATAATAATATGATGTATTTTGGTTGGGGTGGTTTCAGTATGTGATGTTATACGTTGGGTTCATTTATGGGTTTAGGGTTAACATAATGACCGGTGTGGGAAATCGGACGCTCTAATCCTAGTGTGGATGATGGGATACGATTGGTTGAGTATGTGAAATTATTGGACGTTCTAAATATGTATATAGGTATACATATTGATGAAATACAATAATTGATAAATATGTCGGATGCCATAACCTAGGCCAGGTGACGGGCTACGATTCAGTTAGAGCTCTAGTCTGTCAAGTACCGTATTTTTATAAATACGATGATGAGAGTTATGGGAAAAGTTGTGAGTGGGGTTGTCATGATATATTGAATTGGTGTTGTTTGAGATTGTTTATTAATTGCATATGTGGAAATAATTGAGTGTTACTGAGTGTGGAAATAAATGAGATTAAATTAAGTAACAGTTCATTCTTTTGCTCATACAAGCTTTCATAAGCTTACTGGGTTTTGTGTTGTTGCAATCCCGGTACACTATTCAATGGTGTAGCGGATATTCCTGCAGGTCAGGATAACCAGGGAGGTGACCGAGCTGCTTAGGTGTTTCAGCAGTTTTGTTATTAATTAGTGGTGAGGTGTGTGTATGCTCATTTAGAGCTTTACATTATATTTTGGATTGTGTTGTAATAATTAACCGAGACTAAATTCGGTTTGATTTTATTTCGTGTGGTGAGTATGTTAAGAAAAGAAATTTTCAGGATGATTATTTTGAGTTGTAGTATTTTCATGTTTCGGATTTTGAATTGTTATTCTAAAATTCGGGGCGTGACAATTGCTCTGTGCCAACGCGATGCCATTGGATTGGTGTAAAGATATCTTTCGGTACTTGAGATGTACGATTGATATGGGCATGCTTTATCCCTACAGAGAGATGATGGATTCGGACTCATCACACACCAGGAACGCCGCCAACACTGGCCTGTGTCCCCTCTCCCCATCCCAAAATGAAGTTAGTGTTTTGGAAGGTTTTGCTGATGCTGGATATCTCTCTAACCCACACAAAGGTCATTCCTAAATTGGTTAAGTGTTCACCATGGGTAAAGACTGTGATATCTTGGAGGTCTACAGAACATACCCTAGTCTCTGTATATTCGAACCATGCAGAGATTATTACTCCTCATGAAGTGGTTTATGAATGTATATGGAATGGATCCATAATTTTGCATGTTCGGGACCAATTGTGGTTTGAAGTCTACCATTGATGAGCATACAAGCATTTAGGATAATGTTGCTTGTTTTGAAAAAATAATGCATGGCTACACCAAAAGCGACAACACCAAGGGTAATAAGCAACAACAGACTCTCCTCAAGATCAAAGGACAGTGTGGCAGACTTGCTCACTAAGTCATTGCCTAAATTCCACTTTCGAGAAATATGTTAGTGACATCGTTTGCGGAAGTTATCCTAACTCCCATGACCGTAGTCATCAGGGGGAGATGCAGACATCAGAGAGAGATGCCTACATGAATGGTCTCGAAACGTGAATGGTGTGTTGTGCTCTTTTTCCCCTTCGATCAAAGTTATTTTTGTCCCATTAGGTTTCTGTTACTTGACAATGTTTTTAGCCAGACAACGAGAGAAACACCGCGTTTGGACAACACAAGGGGGAATGTTTAAGGAAATCTCTATTTTGTGTTTGGCCCAAATTCTAGGTTACTTGACCTAGTGGTAATAGGGTTACATTAGAAGTATCTAGATTTCTATTCAATGTACGATTTCTTTCCTTGTACAATTTGAATTCTATGCATTGTAATCCTCCATATAAAGAGGTCCCTATTACCAATGAGAATACACAGTAAATTCTTTTCAATTTCAGTTTCTCTAACACAACCCATATTGTCAAAATAACAATTAAAAAATGCAAAATTATTTAAGAAAAAAGAAATGCAAAATAAATTAAACATCCTACAAAGTCAAAGTAAAATACAGAAAGAAAAAAAATGCGAGACATTTATTAGAAGGGCAGACATGAAAAAAATAGAATTGGTTATTTAATGTAATAAATATTGAGTTTAAAGTGGTAGTGGAATCCACATATCAATTTGTTGAGAGGGAAAAATAGTTTGCATTTCTAAAAAATTAATAAGATAACGAGTTTGCTAATTATACCAAATCGAACTGAGATGCAATGCAGCTTCTTCGCGCTATCTCATGATAATAACACAAAAAAGTTTATATTGTTTTTTTTTTTTTTTATATGGTTGCATCCTAATTTTTTTTTGTTCGTTTAGCTGTCGGGGTCGTTCACTTGTTAAGACAGCCAAAACGACGCGTGTCGCCCACAGTTGACCCCGTCTCAAAACCGACGAGAAAAAATATCTCGAACCAACACCTCACTGTCCCCACAACACTCCCATGAATAATCCAAATCCCTCCCTCCTTTATTTTCATTTTGCCCCCAACACCATAAAAAAAAAAAAATCTCTCCCGTTTCTAAATCCCTCCCCAGAAACCATAGAAGAAAAAAAAAAAAAAAACCCCCCTGCTCTCCGCAACAACCTCTTCCCTTTTCTATTTTCTTTTATTTGTCTGAAATCCAAATCCGAAAACCCTAATTTTCTCAATTTCGCGGATTTCCGGTTGTGAATTAGGGTTTGTTTTATGGAAGCGCAGCATGACAAGGACGCGTCGTCCATGGTCGCCAAGACGAAGAGCGCCAATTCGTACCAGAAGCTGAACGGGCCGTCGCTGACGCACTCGGCCTGGTTCGAAATCCGGTTGTTCTACGTCCGGATCGCGCCGTGCGTCATCGACAGCGTGCCGGACCACCTCACGCTCTGCCACCTCCGCCGCGACATCGGCGTGTCTCTCGAGATCAACGGCGCCAGGATTCCGAACCCGGACTCGGCGTCGCTCACGCTCCGCCGCGACCGGCTGGACAAGGAGTCGTCGGAGGTGACGTACGTGGCCACCGACAGCGTGAGGGTCACCGGCGCGGTTGAGTTTGAGGTCTACGAGAACAATGACATGGTGCTGTACGGGTCGTTGGAGAGAATGGAAGGCGTTTGGCTTAATGGGAATGCGGGGATGGAGAATGATTCCAAGACGGGTTGGAGTATGGATTGTTATATGGCTGCGTCTATTAATTCCGGCTCTTCGGCGTTTTTCCGGCCGAAACTCGGGGTTTCGGCGCCGTCTATAGAGGTTTATATCGCCGGGTGCTGCTCCGGTGTGCCGGTGATATTGACAAAGACGATACAGATTAGTCCCAAGCGGAAGTGCCCAAGGCACGCCACGCTGGATGCGATTCCCGAGGAGGAGGAGGTTGGGAAGGAGCATAGTAAGAGCTGTAATGGGTTAATTCGGCAGCGAAAAGTGCAGGTATTGGAAATATTGTTGCTAAAGATTTGTTTGTTTTGCGATTTTGATTTTTTAAGCATGGTTTTGATAATGTTGATGGTCACATTGTGGGAATTTGGCGGTGATAGTGGCGAGTTATGGGTTTATGTTTGAACTTTGAACAATGTGTGATTATGGAGGCATAAATATGGTAATTGTAGTAAGGAATTTGAGTTGTCGAATGCGTTGTTTTTATCTGTAGCTTAAGTTGAACTATGCTCTTGATTAAATTATGGTATTTCGAGGCTCTACAATGCACTGTGCATTGCTGTATTACTTGTTACATATATGATGGGAAGAAATTATAGTTGAATTGGTAATCTGAAAATATATGTGTTAATCAAGGGGTCATGTTATGAAGTGGAATGATAGATTGATAGTGTTACCCTCCCTTTCAACAAGGGATTGTTATCATCTGGAATAGGGATTTAGTTATTTGCGTTTGCGTTTGCATTTTATTTCACAAAATTTGGTCTCTGACTCCTACAAATCCTGCGCCTCTATTTCTGTTGAGAAACTTGCTTTTTTATAAAATGCAACCCCTGTTCCGACAAAATGTGAACCCTCAAATGAAATTTGGCACTTTGTAAGTTCATCTGCAGCCTAGAGTCCTTCACCTCTGTTGGCTTACAGGTGCATATAATAACTTATACTGCATTGGAGCTTGCTAAATTAACTCGTTTACCTTGAATTTTGCAGTGCTCTGATGGAGAAATCTGTTTTTCCTTTATGATTTTCTTGTTTTTAGGCCTAAATTCGCAAGCTTGTATTAATACTTAATCCTTGTTCCTGCATTAAGGATTTGGTCCGTCATTTAGTGATAATTATTTTCTGTTTGTTTTATGCAGATGACAGAATCTGAAATTGATGAGTATGAATCAGATGGGAAAATTGGACATGGTTTCTACTCTGATGAAATGTACACCGGTGAAGATGGTCAACTCACATGGTTCAATGCTGGTGTTAGAGTTGGTGTTGGAATTGGCCTTGGGATGTGCCTTGGAATAGGGATTGGTGTTGGACTGCTTATGCGTTCCTATCAAGCGACCACTAGTAATTTCAGGAGGAGGTTTCTCTAAAGTGAGTCTTTTGAATTGGAAGTCTGTTATGGTTCATAAGTTACAGGAGAAAGGAAAAAAAGCCTGTTGGAAAGTTGAGGGAAATATAATAATGAATGAATTGTTTGAAGATTGTGGAATAGGAAGTGAGAACGGCATAAATCCGTTGAGCACAAGTTTTTGTAGCTGGGTTGGAGGTTTGTACAGTTTTTCTGTTTGATAGTTTCATGTTTACGTAAAGCTTTTCAAAGGATGCCCAAGTTCTTCATTCCACAGTTTTCCCACCTAAGGCTGCCGTGTACTGGACCATGAATCTGTTGTATCATATGAAGCATAGAGATGGTTGTAATGCGGTTTTGCAGCTTCAGTCGTAGCTCAGCGACGCAACATATAATAAGGTTCGGAGATCTTATGGAGCTGTAGGAAAATAGCAAGGCTTGCTTAGCTTCCGGCATAAGCATGTGTATGAGGTTTGAGTTTGCTTTCAAGAAAATGTATCTATTTAAATTTTTTCATATCTTGTAGAAGCTGGTGTCTTTTTGAGTTTCTTTGGGAGTTTATATAATGGTTGGTTTTGTAGATAGTTTCTTCACCTGTGATGTTCTTTTGTAACACTCCTCCGTTCAATAAAAGTAGCTTTGATCAAGCAGCGAGCATGCTGTACGGTGTTCAAAGGTCTGAGTTGTGTATGGGCTTGCGTTCGTGTGAGTATTTGTTCATGAATTATAATACAATCTACTCTGTAGTAATGCACAGATTCTAATCTTGCATGTAATCGGTAGACGGCTTCACATTTCACTTAACCGATGAGATTAAACGTGTGCGTGAGAGGGGTACTCTATACGAGCATTTTCTCTATTCACCATGGCTGTCTTCGACACCAGACTGAATCAGAGACAAATATACTTGTTTTATGGGTTTTAACTTTTAAGATGATAACCATTGCTGAAAATGCACAGCCACCAATGGCATCAAAAACTCTTTCCACCCAACATAAAATTGACATGAAGAGTATAATGACGAAGACCCCCTTTTTTAAATTAATTTGTTAAAAAGAAAAAAAAAATCAATTTCTCAAAGGTCGGCATATCCGTATATCCTTATTACTGTACAGTTCAAAAGGTCCATATGACCTTTTGGGACATTATGTGTGACTAAATTAAAAGAGAAAGGATACAAAGGGAAATAACCATAAAGACAGGGGCACGTGAAACAGTGAGGAGTGAACAGAGCGCGAAATAGGCGAAAGAGCAGAGGCTGGTGGGTCTGGATCTCAGCAGTAGTGAAGAGAATTGAACTCCGAAGCTCTAAGCAAATGGAAGCCTCGCTTTAACTTAAACCCCCCAGAAATGAGCAAAATTACAACCCCACCAGCCTAAACCCTAAACCGCCGGAAACGATGAGCAGCGCCGGCATCGGATCCCCCGCCACAATGCCCCACCGCACCACCCAAACGACGTCGTCGCTCCCCCTCGTCGTCACTCTCAACTGCATCGACGACTTCGCCATGGAGCAAGACTGCTTGTCCGGCGTCGCCGCCGTCGAGCACGTCCCTCTCAGCCGCTTGGCCGACGGCAGGATCGAGTCCGCCTCCGCTGTGCTCCTCCAGTCCCTCGCGTACCTCCCACGCGCCGCCCAGCGTCGGCTTCGTCCTTACCAGCTCATCCTCTGCCTTGGGTCTGCTGACCGCGCCACCGACTCCGCTCTCGCCGCCGACCTCGGGCTCCGGCTCGTCCACGTGGACGCCTCCCGCGCCGAGGAGATCGCCGATACGGTTATGGCGCTGTTTCTAGGGTTGCTGAGGAGGACGCACTTGCTCTCGCGCCAAACGCTTTCGGCTTCGGGTTGGCTTGGTTCGGTTCAGCCTCTTTGCCGGGGGATGAGGCGGTGCCGGGGCTTGGTTCTGGGGATTATTGGTAGATCTGCGGCGGCGAGGTCTCTGGCTACTAGGAGCTTGGCCTTCAAGATCAGTGTGCTGTATTTCGATGTAGAGGTACCAATTCGATCAAATCTACTTCTTTGAGTTTCGAATTAGTTTAGTTCAAGTTGGAGGTGATTGTGGTTGTAAGTATGTTCTGAAGTTTTGAATGCAATGCTAGAGGTTTGTTTTCAATATATTTATCAATATGGTTGCGCTTAGTAAATTCATTTCATATTGATCCAGATAGGAAATGAGGTTTTTCTTCAAGTTTATGTTGATGGTAATTGAAAGATTGGCTTGGTGCATCTTCTGGTTTCGAACCCCTTTTGCGTCTTGTATTGATGTCTCTGTTTAAACGGATTCAATCAGGTGAACGGAAAAGTGAGTAGGTCGTATGGCTTTCCTTCTGCTGCCCGAAAGATGGATACTCTAAATGACTTACTTGCTGCGAGTGACCTCATTTCGCTTCATTGTGCTCTGACAAATGAAACAATTCAGATTCTGAATGCTGAATGTTTACAGCACGTAAAGCCTGGTACATTTATCTTCCATCTTGGTCCTTGTTGAAGGAACATATTTGGTTCTTTCTTCTTCTTTTTTGTTTTTTGTTTTGTTTTCTTTTTAGCATAGAATAATTATGGATCCTCTTTTGCAGGAGCATTTCTTGTAAACACGGGTAGCAGTCAACTGTTGGATGATTGTTTTGTGAAACAGCTTTTGATTGATGGAACTTTAGCTGGGTGTGCTTTGGATGGTGCTGAAGGCCCGCAATGGATGGAAGCATGGGTATGTTAACTAGTTATGGGTTATGGGCTTGTTAACGTAGGTTGTGTCAATTTCTTGGTGACTGCTTGAGTAAGCTTTTCAGTCTCCCTTTATAGGTCTGTTTTGCTCCATTGAAGGAATTGTCTCCTGTTTCTTGTCTTGTAAAAAGTTCAGGACTTTCTAGTTAGCAAAAGAAGAAACAGCAGGAACTTTAAAAGGAGCTGAGAGATGTTTATTCCGTCCTACTTTACCAAATCTTAAATTATGTTCTGTTTTCACACTATGATAATTGTTTGAATCTATGCATTTATAATCCTGTTTGCATGTCTGAACTTATATTTATTTTTACCAATCCTTAAGCTTTTGCATGGCTTTCATTCTAGCCTTGCCCTGTTGCCCAACTTAAAAAGTTTATTATTCTTATCGACAATGTGTCCTCGATGATATTGCCCCGTTGCCTAATTATTGGGTTTGGTGGTGGTGTTGACATGTGACAACTTATGGGCATATGCCCATTCAAACGGGGAGGGGATGGGAAGGGAAGGAATACTTTTTATGGATGTGTGTGTGATTTGTGATGCTATATTTTTTTTTTCCTTACTGTAAAGTGGCTACCCATATCTGAATGATAGAAGTGTGGAGTACCAAGTTATGTATCAGGGTGTTCCTAAGATATATGTTGTCATTGGTTAAATTCAGGTAAAGGAGATGCCCAATGTGTTGATACTTCCGCACAGTGCAGATTATAGTGAAGAAGTATGGCTGGAGATAAGGGAGAAAGCAATATCCGTATTGCAGACATTCTTCTTTGATGGGGTTCTTCCAAAAAATGTTGTATCTGATGAGGATGAGGAGGAAAGTGAAATAGGGGATGAAAATGAACACTCTGATAAACTGGAGCAAGAAAATCCCTTACAGCTAACCCTTGTTCAGCAATTAACTGATGTTAGTCATGCAAGTCCAGAAAGCTCCCTGAATAAAGAAGCCAATCAATCCAAGGAGTCTCCTAGCCGGCAAGGTTCAGGTTTGTCTCAAAATTCAACTACTCGGTCGGATGGAAGACGAAGTAGATCAGGTAAGAAAGCCAAAAAGAGGCACACACATCAGAAATCCCAGAAGAAATCAGATGAACCTTCACTAGCAAAAGAAAGTACCTCACAGCGGGAGGAAGATACGACTATGAGTGGCACAGATCAAGCATTAAGTTCCAGTTCTCGGTTTGCTTCCCCCGAAGACTCAAGAAGTAGGAAAACACCTATAGAATCAATGCAAGAGTCGCCTTCCGACCAGCTTCTAAAATCTAGAAAGAGGCTGAGTGGAAAGCCTGGTGAACTGTTAAAGGACGGCTATGTTGTAGCTCTATATGCAAGAGATAGCCCTGGTCTTCATGTCGCAAGGCAAAGAGTTAAAGGCGGTGGTTGGTTCCTAGATACCATGTCAAATGTAACGAAAAGAGATCCTGCAGCTCAGTTCCTCATTGTAATCAGAAGCAAGGTTAGCATGCAAGAGCTCAGTTCTTTTCTTTTGGATTCAAAATGTAGCGTGTTTTTCAAATTATGGTGGCTAGAGTGATCAGACATGTTCCTTATGATCTGCTGTGGTGATATTGAAGTATTGGTTCCTTGTTGTAGGATACCATTGGTTTGCGATCTTTTGCTGCTGGTGGAAAGTTATTGCAGGTAATATTTTGATTTCTGCATGGTTGAGCTGGACCCCATAAGCATTGTTTTATTGATTTCTCATTCCAGGAAGTTTGTGTGATGTAACGATTTTGCATAAGCTGACCTGGAACTTTAAATGCCGATTCATGTTTGAGATGCAAATCATATGCTATTTTCACATTCCAGATTAATAGAAGAATGGAATTTGTATTCGCAAGTCACAGTTTTGATGTGTGGGAGAGTTGGATGTTGGAAGGTTCTCTGGACGAGTGTAGGCTGGTTAACTGTAGAAATCCACTGGTATGTACCTTTACTTTGTTGCATATGCTTCCATGTTCTTTCACTGCAACACAGATGCACAGTAAGTCCTCCCCGAAGCTTTAGACATGTCAACAAAGATAGATCACTCGTGTATAGGAATTCCAACTTTAAAATATGTTAGGGGGTTAACAAACTGCGGAGCAGAGTTCCACACGTTGCTGAAATTTGCATCTTAACTAGCCCCAAGTGTGCACAAATTGTGATGTCTTAGGGCAACTTTGTAATGAGCAAATTATGATTTGCTGCTTCTACCTGAGAGTTAACATTATACTGTTATCAGTTCTTTAGCTGATATAAAGCTCATGATCTTTGTGACTTTGTTAAAATTTTAGTATTTTCTTCCAACTTTGACCCGCATCTTTTGGATTTATCAACCTGTAGGCCGTTTTGGATGTAAGCATCGAGATACTGGCCACGGTAGGCGAAGATGATGGGGTAACACGCTGGCTTGATTAGACTGGAACATGAGAGTAAGCCTAACATTCTTGTTTCGATTTATGTTTGCCTCCTTGGAGGTTTGTATCAATTTGAATCTGTTTGAATGTTGTAAAGTGTTTCTTTTGTTTATTTTTTATTGCCTCCATTTCCTTTTTATGGTTTTGTCTGTTATTATCATTATATTTATGTTCGAAGTTGAGTTATTCAGCCTCCAAGTGAATGTATGTGTTATCTTGGAGATAGTTATGTAACTTACCAGTAAAGGAAGTTTCATTTGACTGTTGGTTTTATCGGGGACGTAACACCTTCCTGTCAATGGTCGAGTTCACCGCGCGAACTTGCGAAGAGCTTTCCACCTACGTTTTTCTTGGTCAAATATTTGGTTTGAAAAGCTAGAGATCTTGTAATGTTACGGTGGGATTGTAGTTTTCTCTTTTCCTTCTTCACTCCCTGAATTGCAAAATGATGAACATTGAACACGACTAGAAGTTGTCCAAAGTTATTAGGTAGAGCATCAAACACGATCACTCTTAATGACATGGGGATTATGTGGGATTGTTCTTTTAAATTTGCGATGTGAATAAAAAAAGTCAGATTTTATTTTTGTTTTATGTTTTTATCAAATAAGTGCATTCATATGGAAGAAGATACAAGTGACATGAGAATGATAAAGATGAGCCACCAACAATTTATTTGTACAAACTTTAGACCAATGAGCCTGAACATAACTTTCTAAGTCTAAAATAACAGTATTGGAGTTACTAATTCTCGGGCGCTCTATGAGACAAGAAAATTGATGATGTTGACCAAGGAGACTTCTAATTTGACAAAGTATCAACATTTTTGGTAAGGCATAACAATATTTTCACTCGATTAAAGGTGTTTTGTAATGAGTCCACAACTCGATCACGACGTCAAATTTAATCTCAAACATGTTCCCATCCACACTCAGAGTGGCCTTCAAAAAGACGTTTTTAATTTAATGACACGTTTCCTTACTTAGAGTGAAAAAAAAAATTATGAATCGGAGACAATTAAAATGAGAGAATAAATGAATCAGTCTTGATTACAGAGGCTTTGATTTCTAAATCCATCTTCCCTATTCATAATCAAATTCTTGAGTAGGAGGTGGGGTCTACATCAATTTCAATTTATTTATATGTTAGTAAACATATGAATATTTTGACTCCGGAACCATTCCCTTTATTTTCATTCTCATTCCAAATAAGTACACGTGCCTTCATTTTTAAATTAATATGAAACGACATCTTCAGCCATGTTGGAGAAGTAAGCTAATATGCAGCTTTTTCCTTTTCTGGATTGATTAATATGAATGATCGATCAAGTCTCTTAGAGCATCTCCAACAGTAATAGCTATCTTTATAGCTAAAAATAGCTAAAATTAGGATATAACTAGTTAAATATTGAGTTATGTTCCAGCAGAGTACCTAAATCCCAAGTTAAGGTTTTAGTTAAATTCTCTCTCCTCTCTAGCTAAATATAGCTAGGTTTTTTAGCTAAAGTTAAATTTAGGGCATCTCTAATAGAATAGCTAAATTCAATTCTTAGCTATATATAATTAGTTTTTAAGGAAAACTCAACTCCAATAGACTAGCTATAGCTAAGTTTAATTTAACTTTAGCTAAAATGGCTAGATATATTTAGCTAGACAATCAAGAATAGTTATAGCAAAAGTTATATTTCTCTCATCTTTTGTCCACATGTCAATTTACAATTCGATAAAATATAGCATATCACTTACAAATAGCTACTACTGCTAGAGCAATATTGTTAAATCAGTAGCTGTATTTCTTAGTTTTAGCTAAATTTAACTAAAATGTAACTTTTACTGTTGGAGATGTTCGGTTAGCTAGTCTACTAGAGATCAAACTTAGTATAAAATTAGTTAAATTTCAATTTTTTTTTTTAAATAACTATTCTGTTAAGATGCCTTGGGGTATATTGCATATATGAAATGCTTTTAACCAAGTCTCTTTCCTCAGCATTTTCCTCACAAGTCTACGCGCAAGTCATGAGAAAAAAGGTGAGGTGGGTGTGACTTGTGCGTAGAGTTGTGAGGAAAATGGTTTGGAAAGAGACTCGGTTAGAAACCTTTCATATATACACCCTAAGAGACTTGATCGATCATTCATATTAAATCAATCCAAAAAAAAAGAAAAAAGTGCAGATTAGCACTCCCCCAATATGGCTGAAGCTGTCGGTGCAATGGTGATCCATGGGCTCAGGCCGCTCGGAAACTTGATGATTCAGCAAGCAATGTTCTTCAATGGAGTCGGCCATAAAGTTGGGCTGCTACAAACCGAGCTACTCTTGATGCAAGGCTTCCTAAAAGATGCAGATGCACGACAAGAAAATGAAGAAGTGGTACGCTTATGGGTTAGTATTATTAGAGAAGCTGCTTATGATTTGGATGATGCCATTAAATCTTTTGTCTTGAAAGTAGCTTTGAAGAAGGAAGCAAGCGTGAAGGTAGTTCTCAAAATGTTTGCTTGCTTCTTGAGCAAAGGAGTGGATCGTTACAAGATCGGATTGGAAATTGAGAGCATTACGACCAAGCTTTCTAAGCTCAGGTTGACTATGCAAAGCTATGACATAAAGCAAGAGAAGGGGAATGAAGGTGCTACTTCTTCAATGAGGCAGCGAGAACGCAGGCTAACCTATCCTCATGTTATTGATCACCACGTTGTTGGGTTAGGGGACGACAGAGAGATGTTAGCTACAAATTTGGTGGAAGAAAAAGCCCTCAAGTGGTTTTTTTTTTTTTTTTTTTTTTTTTTTTTTTTTTTTTTTTGAGAATGTCAAGTGGTTTCTATTTGGGGCATTGGCGGCTCGGGAAAGACCACTCTTGCAAAACAAATTTACAATCATAAGAAAGTCAAGTCTCATTTTGATTGTTTTGCTTGGGTGTATATATCTCAACAATGTGACGGTACAGCAGTTATGAATTTTTCATTAAACTTAGCGGTGTGTCCGATGAGCAAAGACAAGAAATTGCAAATCTGAGTAATCTTGAAATAGCAGAGAAGCTGTGCAATTTCCAACGACAAAGAAAATGTTTGGTGGTGCTCGATGATATTTGGACTCTTGATGCATGGAACTCTTTTAAAGATGGATTTTCAGTGGATAAGGAAACTGAGAGCCGCATATTATTGACCACTCGCAACAGAGAAGTAGCTTCACTTCAAGGGGAAATAGCTTACTCTACGAATCTCAGGCAAAGTGCAGATGAAAGCTGTCATTTGTTTAGGAAGATAGCATTCTTTGGAATGGATGATACAAGTATATTCTCATAAACTCTTTCATCTTCACTCTTTATGTTTATCCTTCGAGTCTAATATTAGAAACTATCGCATTCCACTTGTCATTGCATTTTCTTCTTCTTTCCATAGTTTGTTCTCAGCTGGAACGTTACTATTTTCCAAGTGTTACCGTCACATGCATTCACTATATTTGAATTAATTGTTGGATGGCGATTAGAAAATCTCAGGACAGACCTATCGATCAAGCCTGTCCTAATGCAATTTTCAAAACTTTCTCACTAGCTACTTGGGCTAATCCTAATTCCTAAAAACTTTAATTTTATTTGTCATGAAACTACAATTCTATATATACTCAAGTTTATGACATGATTGACACTGAACAAGGATGCAAAATTGACTTTACTTTGCTGTCCATTTTACTTTATTTTTCAGATTCAGACTCTCAAATTTATTCAAAGAAGGAAGAACTGGGAAAGAATATGCTTCAACATTGTGCAGGATTGCCATTAGCTATTATCGTGCTCGCAGGACTACAAGCTAGAAAAGACACAATTGATGAGTGGGAAACTGCAAAAGAATGTTAATGTATATATAAGGAGAGGCACAGACCTTGAACGAGAATACAAAGGTCAAAAATATGAAGGTGCTTCATGGGTCTTGGCAGTCAGTTATGACAACTTACCATATCGCTTAAAGCCATGCTTTTTGTACTTGGCAAATTTCCCTGAAGACTATAAGATACGGGTGAAAAGACTAACTCAGTTATGGATGGCAGAAGGTTTTATATCCACGACGTCGACAGAAATGATGGAAGATGTATCATATAGTTGCTTGAGTGAATTGGTGGAAAGGTGTATGGTTCAAGTTGTGGACATTGGTTCATCTGGGAAAATTAAAACTTGTCGTCTTCATGATCTTATGCGAGACTTAAGCTTGTTAAAAGCCGAAGAGGAGAACTTTTTACATGTTGTCAATTTTTATACAGGGACGAGAAACAACACAACACAAGAGTGGCAATATATGAACAAAACAGTCAATCAATTAGTTCCCACTACAAGAGGTGCTCCCCTGAGGTCACTCCTCTTAGACTTCGGCCCAATCTGGAGTAAAAAAGTCATCCGGTCTGTATTCAATGACTTCAAATTACTTAAGAGTCTTGAAGTTGGAAGATATGGGAGGACTTGAAGAGTTACCGAGTACAATTGGGAATCTGGTCCACTTGCGGTTTTTAAGTCTAAAGAATAGTAGAATACAGAACTTGCCATCATCTGTGCCAACTTGGTGTGTTTGCAGACTTTAGATTTACGTACATTGCCATATATGAAAATGTCAAATTGGTTTAAGAAGATGGAACAATTGAGGCATTTATATCTACCCTGGTCTCACAAGGTACGTGGGGAGCTCTCATTGGCTACAGTTTGCAACTTGCAGACATTAGTCAATGTTGAATGTGAAAAATGCGTTTTTAATGCCCTCGTTGAATTATACAATCTTAGGAAGCTATCCATCAAGGATACGGCAGGGTCATCAGAACACTGGAAAAAATTGGAGGAATTCTTGAAATCGAGAAGTAGTCCCACATTCCACCATCTTCGTTCTCTATCTCTGAAACTTGCTCGCTATGGTCATGCTTCATTGGATCTATCGGGGTTTCGTTTTATATACAAGCTGCGACTGGAGGGGCCCTCAATCAAGGAGTTGCCGGAGAACCTCATCAAGATAAATTAAGCTGTTACATACTCAACTGAAGGGAGACCAGATAGAAATACTTGAGAAGCTGACACACTTGAGAGTACCCTTTTGCCATCAATCTTGCTTTGTTTCTTTGTACAGAACTATCAGCATTTAGCTTGGTTTTGTAAATCCACTTTAAACCAATAACATCTTTGTTTCTGGTTTGTGAACCAGCTCCTATGTATTGTTCTTCACAATTACATTGATCTCCTCTTTTATCGCAGTTCTCCACTCATCTTCTTTCACAGCTTCTTCAAAATGCTCAGGTTCGAACAAGCATACATTGTAGCTTTCATACACATCATTCAAGCTTCTCAACCTGATCGGTGTTGAGCTTGGAGTTAATTGTGCATTTGAAGGAGCTGGTGAGTGTTGTTGAGGACTGTGAGGTAGTGACTGTTGTAGTGGATCAAGTTCCTGCTATTCTGAAACCTCTTGTTCATTCTGAACAACATTATCTTGCACATCTTGTTGCAGGATTGAACCTTGATTCTAATCCCAAGATGATTTCTCACTGAAGAGAACATCTTTGCAGATACTCATTTTCTTCCTTTTCAAATTGTAGAGCCTATAGCCATTTGTATGTGAGCTGTATCCCATGAACACAAACTTTTCACTTGATTCATCAAGCTTCCTTCTCAGCTCCTTTGGGATATGTGCATAGCAGATTGAACCAACCACCCTCAAGTGATTAGCACTTGGTTTTCTTCCACTCTAGGCTTCAATTGGTGTCATTTTTTGCACAGCTGCTGTTGGATGCCTGTTCATCAAAGACACTGCGGTGTTGATTGCTTTTGCCCAAAATTTTTGAGGCATCTTCTTGTCATGCTGCATTGATTTTGCTATTTCTGTTTAAGAACAAGAGGAATTGACAAACAGAAAGAGAGAGTAATATTTTAGAGAGAATGGAGATTTTCAAGTGTGTTTATTCATCTCATACAAAGGGTATTTATAGGAATACATTTGAAGTGTGTAAGCTCAAAGAGAAAACCAAAATGATAACTATCTTGATGATGATTTTCTGCCATGCTTGTTGCCCTTTGGCAAAGCATGTTTACATAAGTATTCATACACTCAAGTACCTATGATTATACACTCAAGTACCTATCTAAATACTTTCACTATTTTGTTACATGATATATATACAGTATTTATACATTTATACTACAACACTCCCCCTTGGATATTTCATGTTCAATAGTATTGTGTAGATGGTGCGCATCGAAGTTGCCTCGTTAAAAACCTTGCCAAGTAATAAAACCCTGTGGGAAAAAACAACATTGGTCGAAAGGAAAAAAGAGCACAACGCGCGTTGAGTGTGAAGTATGTTTCTAGATACTCCCCCTGATTTAGACTCCTCTTGAAGATCGTGGGAGTTCGGATATCCTCCTCAATCCGATGCTCCTTACATGTTTCTCGAAAGGGGATTTTGGTAGTGACTTAGTAAATAAGTCAGCTACATTATCTTCTGATCGGATTTGATTTACTTCAATATTTAGAAGTGTTTGTTGTTGCTGATTGTAGAAGAATTTCGGCGATATATGCTTGGTATTGTCGCCTTTGATGAAACCTAATTTCATTTGCTCAATACAAGCTGCATTATCCTCGTAAATGCATGTAGGTTCATTTGTGGTAAATTTCAAACCACAAGTTCCTCGAATGTGTCTATTTATAGACCTTAGCCATATGCACTCACGCACGGCTTCATGTAGTGCAATAATCTCTGCATGATTTGAGCAAGTAGCAATAAGAGTCTGTTTTGTAGATCTCCAAGATATCGCGGTGCTTCCCATGGTAAAGACATAACCTGTTTGGGAGTGACCTTTGTGAGGGTCAGAGAGATACCCTGCATCAGCAAAACCCGTCAGAACATCATTTTGATGGAGGGGAGGAGGAGAACGTCGGTCACTATGGATAGTGTTGCCGACGTTCACATTTCTTTTCTCTCTGTAGGGATAGAACAAGCCCATATCGATCGTACCTTTTAGGTATCGAAGGATTGTCTTTATACCAATCCAATGGCGGCGTGTTGGCGCAGAACTGTGTCGAGCTAACAAGTTTACTACAAATGAGATATCCGGTCTTGTGCATTGAGCTAAATACAATAATACGCCTATCGCACTTAGGTATGTTATTTCAGCTTCTAATAAATCTTCGTCCTCATCCCTTGGACGAAACGGATCTTTCATGGGCTCAAGACTACGGTTGATCATGGGAGTACTCACAGGCTTTGCTTTATCTTCATTAAAGCGCCTTAGTAAATTTTGAGTATATGCTGACTGATGGATCATAATCCCATCATTACGGTGCTCGAGTTCTATTCCGAGACAAAACCGTGTTTTCCCGAGATCTTTCATCTTAAATTCAGATTTCAAATATGTAGTAGTTTCTTTTAACTCATCTAGAGTTCCAATTAGGTTCATGTCATTAACATAAACTGCTACAATTGCAAATCCGGATCTTGTTCTCTTAATGAACACGCAAGGGCATATTTCATTGTTAACATATCCCTTCTCAATCAAGTAGTCACTTAGACGGTTATACCACATCCGTCCGGATTGTTTCAATCCATATAGTGAGCGTCTTAATTTTATTGAAAACGCGCTCCGTGGTTTAGAGCCACTTGATTTGGGTAATTGAAGTCCATCTGGAACCTTCATATATATCTCTGAATCTAGATCCCCATAGAGATATGCTGTAACCACATCCATGAGCTGCATGTCAAGTTTTTCGGAAACTACCAAACTGACAAGGTAGCGGAATGTTATAACGTCCATTACGGGAGAGTATGTCTCCTCGTAGTCGATTCCAGGGCGTTGTGAGAAACCTTGCGCCACAAGGCGGGCTTTGTATCTAACAACCTCATTTTTCTCATTACGCTTTCTAACAAAGACCCATTTATGGCCAACAGGTTTTATATTTGGTGGTGTCAGTGTTATAGACCCAAATACCTGTTTCTTTGTTAGTGAATCCAATTCAGTCTGGATCGCATTTTTCCATTTGGACCAATCTGCTCTTCATTGACATTCTTCAACGGAGCGAGGTTCGATATCATCGTATTCTATAATTCCTTTTGCAATATGATATGCAAACGCATCATCAATAGCCATAGAATTTCTGTCCATAATTACATGTATACTAGTGTAATTCATGGAGATCTCTCTATTCTCTGGAATTGGTTCTACTATTGGAGCGTCCTCCAATAATGTCTCTTGGACATAACCATAATCCGGAATTTTTTCATGAGATGGATTATTTTGTGTCAAGCTCGCTTTCTTTCTTGGGCGAGAATCCATCGAACCTATAGGCCTCCCGCGCTTTCTGGCAGGAGCCATGGGTCTAGCCACTACATCACCCATAGAGGGGATGTCATGTCCTTTAGTTTTAGGAACATCAATCCTTGCAGGTACGTTTGCAGCAGGTATGTGTGATCTTGTCACTTTAGCGATATCAGAAAACGCATCAGGCATTGATTCTGCTTCGTTCTGAAGATCGAGAATCCTCCGCACTTCTATTTCAGACTGTGTGGTTCGGGGATCAAGATGAGACAAAGTGGGGACAGACCACGACAATTCCTGTCTTTTCTGTTGAACATTAATGGTCTTGTCTCCCCCTAATGACAGGAAGACTGTCTCATCAAAGTGACAATCCGCAAGTCTAGCGGTAAATAGATCACCTGTCAAGGGTTCTATGTAGCGGATAATGCTTGGAGTATCATATCCAACATAAAGGCCTAAGCGTCTTTGAAGATCCATTTTGGTGCTCTGTGGCGGCGCAATTGGCACATAGACTGCACACCCAAATATGCGTAAGTGTGAGACATTAGGCTCATACCCAGTCACCATTTGGGACGCAGAAAAGGGTTGGGTGGCAGTGGGTCTCAGACAAATAAGCACAGCTGCATGTAATATTGCATAGCCCCAAGCAGAAATAGGGAGATTGGTGCGCATAACCAATGCCCTGGCAACCATTTGAAGTCTTTTAATGGTAGCTTCTGCGAGTCCATTTTGGGTGTGTACATGAGGGACAGGGTGTTCGACCTCAATCCCAATGGACATGCAATAATCATCAAAGGTTCTTGATGTAAATTCTCCAGCATTGTCAAGACGAATTGACTTAATAGGATGATCAGGGTGGTGAGCCCTTAATTTAATGATTTGTGCTAGGAGTTTAGCAAATGCAGCATTTCTTGTGGATAAGAGCATGACATGTGACCAACGTGTCGATGCATCAACCAACACCATAAAATATCTAAATGGTCCGCAAGTTGGTTGGATAGGTCCACAAATATCACCTTGTATTCTTTGTAAGAATGGTATATTTTCTTTAGTGTCCTTTGCATAAGATGGTCTTAATCCTACCTTTGCTAAAGAGCAAGCTTTGAAAAACAAATGATATGCTTTAGAAGTAACTCTTTGGACCAATGTTTGGTTCGTACTTCTTTTCGTTTTGAAGAATGGATGTCCGTGTGAAGTTTTTAATATACGGAGCATCATGTCACGACCTGGATGTCCCAAACGGTCGTGCCAAAGCTTGTATGTGTCAGGATCCCATAAATTGTCATTCATGACATGGTTGGATTCAATGACTCTAATAATGGTTGCATACAATCCACTAGTGCGACACATAAGTTTCTCTAAAACTCGTGTATTTCCGTAGTTTTTAGAGGTGATGCAAAAGAACTCTTATCCATTCTCACAATGTGTTTCCACATGAAAATCATTGGCTCTTATGTCTTTAAAGCGTAATAGGGTCCTTCCAGCCCTTGGAGCATATAGAGCTTCGACGACATTAACATTTGTGCCATTTGGTAACAAAAATTGAGCTGGTCCTTGACCATGAATCAATTGTGATGGTCTTACCATCGTAGTTACTGAGGATCGACTGGGTGTCATCCATAAAAATAATTGCCTATGTCACAATATAGTATGTGTGGTGCCACTATAAAGAAGGCATTCCAATTCTCCGGAAAACATACTGAAAGGGATAAAGTTCGGAATATTAACACATGTCCATGACATTGAATGCGATACTTTATTAATAGGGAAAATAGCCAATGATTACATCAAAGTTATTCATAAGTCTATTCCAAATATCAAACTTTAGACAAATTGTTATCACTCAATCCGTTTGGTAATTCCAATGAAATATGACCAGGAAAGTAGAGAGATGTTGGTGGAGCGAGGCTCGCTTAAATACCCCGATCTCAATTGCTTTCCTAGACATCATACTTCATTGGGTACACCACATAAGAAGGAGTTTAATACAATTGTTATTTATTGACTAAGGCCCATTTGCCATTCTTGGAAAATAGAAAGAGGATTATTCTAATCAAAGTCTGTGGCATCTTCGTGCTCTTCATCTACAGCTTTGAAGTCCTCAACAGTGAGATTGACATCTTCACTATTTTCATCTTCGGCAAGGTTAGCTTCTTGCTCTCTTGCTTCCCTGTACTCCTTGTAGAGTGCAGCTAATTGGGTACTTGCATGACATTGTTTAAACCAATGCTCGATTGATCCACATCTATGACACATGTCATTGTGGTTCCCTCCCTTCATTTGAGGTGCAGGTTGTGCACGTTGTGGATATCCCCTAGGAGGGTTGCTGCTACTACCACGGAGCATGGTGCGACCTCCACGGCTCATGGTGCTATTTCCACGGCCGGTGTTGCCATATCTCCCTCTTCCACGTGTGGAGTTGCCATCACGTGTGCCCGCTCTAAAGTTGCAGTTTCCTTCTCTATTGGGGCTGTTATATGGACCTGTTCGTCCTTCATGTCCCCTATTATTAGGGTACACATGTCCCCTATTGCTGGGGTACCGCTCCTTGTGCCCTCTCTTGGGTGCATTATAATTTGCCTCACGAACGCTCTTGGTTCCAATGGGTCTTGAATTATAATTCTTTACGAGAATGTTGTCGTGCTTTTCGGCTACCGACAAAATATTTATGAGTTCATTGAACCTCGTAATTCGTCCAGCATTTACTTCAGTGCGATACTGCTTTGATAGCAAAATTGCTGCAACGGGGAAGGTGGAGAGAGTTTTCTCAATTAGCTCTTCTTCTGTGAGGGGTCTTTGACAGAACCTCAACATGGACTTGAGACGAAGAGCTTCTGAATTGTACTCAGCAATAGACTTGAAGTCTGAGAAGCGTACATCGTTTCACTGAACCTTCAAGTCAGGGAGGAGAGAATCTTGGATATTGTTAAAGCGCTCTTGTAGCGCCTCCCATAAATCATTTGCATCTTTGATGGACATGTACTCTAGTCTGAGTGCTTTGTCCATATGACGTCGCATCAAGATGATTGCTTGTGCATGCCTCTTGGGTGTTTGAGGGAACACAAGGGCCGGGTTTGGTGCATGGATGATGGGCAATATCCCCTTTGATGTGAGATGGTTCTCAACGTCGGTTTTCCAGCTTTGGTAATCTGAACCTGTTGAGTCAAGGATTTGAAAATCGAGTCTAGGTTCATTCGACATCCTTGAAGATAAAAAGAAAATATTAGTTTCGGAGTTAAAACTTCCACGAAAAATAATAAGATTTCCGAGCTATGCTACCAAGAAATCAATTTTTCAAGAATCATTGTGAACACTCTTAGTTCATTGATTACGAACGCTCTTAGTTCGTTTGGCGTGAATTTCTATAATTCCGCTTTTGATTGTAAGTTCCCGAGAAAAAGGAAAAATGAGAGAAAATAAATAAAAACTCAAAAACGGGAACTTTTAGTAAAGAGTACCTTGGAATAGTGTTGCCGGAAATTTTGACCGAAAAAAATTATCGGAAGGATAGTTGGAAAAAATCGAGAAAAATCGTCTGAAAAGTCGCCAGAAAAGTCGCCGGAAAAGTGTCGAAAAAGTCGCCGGAAAAGTTATCGGAAAGTCGCCGCGAAAATCTGTCGACAGATGTGTCGGCAGCTGCTCGACAGATGGCTCGGTAACTGCTGCGCAGCTCTCGACAGGTCTCGGTGGCTGCTGCGCAGCTCTCGGCAGGTCCTCGGCAGCACTCGGCAGCGGTCTGGTTTGGTTTTTCTGCTTCCGGTGGCCGGTTCAGGCAGTGTCCGGCCGGTTCCGGCTATTCTGAGACCGGTTCCGGGCTCCTGGAATCAAGGGCTTTGATATGAGCTAGGGTTTGGGGATTTTTTGTAGGTTTGGAAAAATGACTTCGATCGATGATGAACTCTTCTTTCGTCAATTTTCGATTCTAATTCTAGAGCAACTTCGTGCTAATAACGTGTTTAAGAACAAGAGAAATTGACAAACAGAAAGAGAGAGTAATATTTCAGAGAGAATGGAGATTTTCAAGTGTGTTTATTCATCTCATACAAAGGGGTATTTATAGGAATACATTTGAAGTGTGAAAGCTCAAAGAGAAAACCAAAATGATAACCATCTTGATGATGATTTTCTGCCATGCTGGTTGCCCTTTGGCAAAGCATGTTTACATAAGTCTTCATACACTCAAGTACCTATGATTATACACTCAAGTACCTATCTAAATACTTTCACTATTTTGTTACATGATATAGACATATATAATATTTATACATTTATACTACAACAATTTCCACAATTATTCTGTTTTTCCTTTCAGCTACCCCATTTTGCTGCGGGGTGTAGCTTATTGTGAGTTGTCTTTCCAAACCAATGTCTGCATAAAAATTCCCAAACTCATTTGATGTATATTCAACTCATCTGTCCGTTCTTAATACTTTGATCTTGATATCTGATCATCTCTCAACCATTGCTTGAAACTAATACTAAGAACACATCAGACTTTTGCCTCAGGAAATAAACCCAAGTCATTCTTGAATAATCATCAATGAATGTTAGAAAATATATGTTTCCAGCTTCTGTTATGGTCTTCATTGGTCCACAAACATCATAATGAACTAACTCAAGTGGAACTTTAGCTCTCCATGCTTTCCCTTTTGGAAATGAGATAATGTGCTGCTTTCCAAGTGTACATCCTTCACACACATCAGTAACTTCTTTGATTTTTGGTAATCCCTGCACCATTTCATTTTGATGGTGCAGTTGCTTGAGACTTTGAAAATTCAAATGGCCAAGTCTTTGATGCCAGAGCCAAGGATCATCCTGTAGCTCCATTTTTCTTGCACTCTTTGTTGCATACTTGAGAGTTAAAGGAAAACTTATGTTCCTCTTCAACTGAACTTCTACCATCAGCTTCTTGATGCTCCCTCTCTTAAAGATCTTGCAAGTGTTATCACCAAAGTGTAGGTGATACAGTGCTTAATGAGCCAACCAACAATTAGCAAATTTGAATCAAGATCTGGAACTAACATTACATCTCTGATGAACATTTTACCATTTTTGGTTTCCACCGCAATGCTTCCTTTGCCTTTTGTGTCAACCAACATTCCATTTCCCATCTTCACTTTAGTGATGCTATTGTAGTCAATATCATATAGAAGAATAGCATTCATGGTCATATGATTACTGCAAGCAATATCAACAAGCCACACATTCTCACTCACTTGTGTAGTTGCAGCATGCATGGCTGATAGAGAACATGTTTGTATCACCTTGTTCTTCAATGCAGTTTGCTTGTTGATTGCCTTTGTAGTTACAATCCTTCTTGACATGACCAAACCTGTTACAATTTGTACACTTTGGTTTTCCTTTAAACCAACATTCATCATTGTGCATTTTTGAGCAAATAGAACACTTTGAATAACTTGAACTTCTACTTCCTTCATTGTTTTTCTTCACTAACTGATCTGATTTGCCTTCCCACTTTTTGCCTTTATTTTTCTAGTTCTACTTCATCTTTTGGTTTCCCTTTTCTGAATTAGAACTAGATGGCTCAAATTCTTTTGATTTGAGCTAAGACTCAGTGTTTGAAAAGCTTTTTCAGTTGGTTCATCATGACTCATTAACCTATGATCAAAAGCCTTAAGTGTCCGCATCACATCTTGAACACCAAGAGTTTCCATTTACCTAGTCTCTTCTATAATACAGATTATAGCATCATATTTCCTATTCAAACTCATAAGGATTTTCTGTTACTACTCTATTCTCTGTAATAGATTCATCATAGGCTTTCATTTGGTTTACTATATCAGTTAGTCTAGTACTGTAATCATTTAGTAGCTCAGTTTCCTTCATTCTAGTATACTCCAAAACCTCTTCTCAAGGATTGAGGTTTAACAACTCTAACTTTTCTAAACCTTTGAACTCGAGCAGCAGAACATCTCAAGCTGCTTTGGCTATTTCTTCATTTGAGATTCTTGGAAAAATCTCATCTGAGAATGAGTTTTGCAGTATGCCTAGAGCTTTTGCATCTTTCTTTATGTTTGCATTCAGCTCTATTTTTTAGCATTAGACATCTTTTCAGTTTCTGGACCTGTATAACTTTCATCTACATAACTCCATAGTTCATGTGAGATGAACATGGTTTTCATCTTGATCATCTAAAAGTCAAAGTTCTCTCCACTGAAGATTGGAACTCTGATTTTGATGAGTTGCTTGAACTAGCCATATTAGATCAGTAACATGTGTTTGATTTTTTTTTATCCAACAGTTAGCTAGTCCGACCCAGTTGATATTGATCAACAGAGCTTTGATACCATGTTAGGATTTGAGCTTCAATTTGTTAACGAACAAACAACAATCAACTAACACAAAATAAATGTTTCATTGAAAATAGCAGTTTGAAGCATGAACTGATGAACAAAAACAGCAAACTTGTGTGCGTCTATTTTTTGATCTGGTTCTATTCTTTTACATCAGCTAGCACTTCCCTTATATGTGGTACAAAGTTAACCTACAAAATATCTAGATTTGAGCATATTAAACTAGATTAAACAAGTAAAATATCTAGCTTAAATTGAGCGGAGTAAACAACAAGTGGCATGAAAATATCTTTCACTATAGCTATTCACCGCAGCTAAATATTCTACACTTAACTCACTGTTGCAGTTTCCTAGTTGGAGTAGGAAAGCATTAATTCCAACACCAACAACCATCTCTTCCTTACTTATTCCTTTTTGTTTTATATTTTGCAAAAGATTTTTTTTTTTTGGCATTATTTTGCCAAATATTTATATAGGAAAGAAAAGAATCTTTTGGCATATCAGCATATTTGTTTTGAGTGCATGACAAGGTTAATTTCAGGAATACGTTATCAGTTTTGATAACAAATTTTCTTTGGACTATATTCTTTGCAACAAATTATGATAGCTTGTAAATTTGTAACAAGTATATATGCTTTGTTAGGTTGTGTGATGCGAACGTGGAGATCAAGCAAGTTGGATTAAAATGTGATTGCTTGTGATCAAGTCTATTCTTTAGTGCAGTGTTGGGTAAGAGAATAGAGTTAATTCGTTGACACTTGACGTACAGCAGTTCATATTTATGTAAACGGAAGAGACTTCAACAATCTCTATAATCTAAGAAAGAAAGCTGATTTAGTTGTTTTTCTTCAGGCAAAGACACTTGTCCAACTATGGCTGAGGCTGTAGTTTCGATGGTGATCGAAGGGCTCAAGCCGCTTGGAAACTTCATGATTCAGCAAGCTAAGTTCCTGACCGAAGTCAGCGATCAAGTTGAGCTTGCACAAAGCGAGCTACTCCTGATGCGGAGCTTCCTGAAAGATGCAGATGCACGACAAGAAGATGATGAAGTGGTACGCTTCTGGGTTAATGTGGTTAGAGAAGCTGCTTATGATTTGGAGGATGCCATTGAATCTTTTGTCTTGAAAGTGACTCTCAAGAGGGAAGGAAGTATGAAGATTGTTCTCAAAAGCTTTGCTTGCATCTGGAATGAAGGAGTTCATCGTCACAAGATCGGGTCAGAAATTGAGAGCATTACGACCAAGCTTTCTAAACTGAGGTCTACGATGCAAGGTTATGAAATAAAGCAAAGAAAGGGAAGTGAAGGTGCCAGTTCTTTTGCGAGGCAAAAAGAACACAGGCTAACCTATGCTCATGTCAGTGATGATCATGATGTTGTTGGAATAGGGAAAGAGGTTGAGAAGTTGGCCACACGTTTGGTAGAAAAGGGTGGCTGCCGAATTGTTTCCATTTGGGGTATGGGGGGCTTGGGGAAGACCACTCTTGCCAAGAAGGTTTATAATCACGAGAAAGTCAAGTACCATTTCGATTGCTTGCTTGGGTCAGTGTATCTCAACAATTTGAGGGTATAGCTCTTATGAAAGAAATTTTCATAAAACTTAGCGGTGAGTCCGATGAGCAAAGGAAAAAAATCGCAAATCTGAATTATGATGCAATAGCAAAGGAGCTCTACAATTTCCAACGACAGAAAAAGTGTTTGGTGGTGCTTGATGATATATGGACACTTGATGGGTAGGATTCTTTGAAATGTGGATTTCCAGTGAACGAGGAAACTGATAGCCGAATCATTCTCACAACTCGCAACAAAGAATTAGCTTCACTTGCAAATGAAAATGGTTTGTCCTACGAAACGCATGCACTGAGTTTTGATGATGGCTGGAAGTTGTTTCAGAATATAGCATTCTCCGAAGTGGATGAGACAGTGTCACGAGCCGCACTTAAGAGTTGTGCTATCGTGACACGTTATAAGGAGATGCCGAGAGGGGCGAGCCTTGAGGCAAGGAGATGCCGAGTGGGGTGAGCCTTGGGACAAGGTGAAGCGAGAGGAGCGAGCCTTGGGAGCCCAAAGGCGAACTTGAAGCTAAAGTGAAGATGAGTGGCATTGTCGTAATTAAGTGGAAGTTCTGGTTCGAGGTACTTCGGCTTGGAATTTGGGAAAACTCCGAACACGAGAAATGTCCGGAACGTCGAAAAGAGTTCAATGCACTTGACGGCATGTCATTCGGATTTTCTGGGAATTAGTTATGGAAGATTATTCTCCTCGGCTATTTTGATGTTTCCTCCCACCTTGTGCATGTAAGCAAAATATGCTCTATAGGGGGAGACATGGTGTTGAGCTTCTACCACCCCCGGTGCTGGCCTTCATGGGGCACTAAGTGAGCTTCTCCCGGGCACCCTTGGGGGCCTAGGAGCCGGGCATGTGTCGTCAGAAAGGGGCGGCATATGTTTCCACGAGTCAGGACGTCTCGTGGACGGTATTGGCCGAAAGGCCAATATTGCGGGTCGACGTCGGAGGCGAGGTTCGTAAGAGGGTGATCCTTATGCCATCGACGTTAGACAAACATGTGGGCTTACGGAAGATATGTCGGGACCTCGTGGTGCTCATTGGCCACGGAGCAAGCGACGTGGGCATGTGTTAGGGTTCAACCTTGCCCAAAGTAAGGTGATGCCAGCAAGCACGGGAGGGGCGACTCCGTGCTAGACTGAAGGAAGCTTAAGAGGGGCATCAAGGATGAGTTGCTCACTTGGGCGGCATGCCAACAAGCAAGAGGGCATGCCAGCTTGAGGATTGTCCACGGGTCATAATATACCTTGAAGCCATGACGGTCATCAAGAAGAGAACAAGACAGCCTTGTCAGAGAGGGAAGGCCATAAGGCCTAGGTGACTTGTCAGGTTGGCCCTCAAGGTACGAGTAGATGGGCAGGTGTTACCCAAGAGCCGAATGGGCTATCTAGGTGATGTCCATGAGGCGAAATATGAGGGCATGTGTTGCCCAAGAGCCAAGTGAGTTAAAAAGAGATGCTCACGAGGCGAGACAAGACGGCAGGTGTTGCCCGCGAGGCGAGCGAGTCATACTAGTGGCGTCCATGAGTAGCAGAACAAGAACAAGTATTCCATATAAGCCTTGGGGGGTGTGCAAGTGACGCGCACAAGGTTAAAGTATGCGGGCATGGGTTGCCCTTGAGATGAAAGCCGAGTGAGTCGGATAAGCAATACCCACGAAGTGAAGTATGCGGATATATGTTGTCCATGATCCTAGTGGGTAGATAAGTGATGCCCGAGGGGGAGTATGCAGACATGTGTTGTCTGCGAGCTGAGTGGACGGCATAAGAGATGCCCACGAAGCGACAAAGTGGGCAAGCTGCTAAGAAATGACTCAAGGAAGAAACGTGAATGCCAACTTAGTCTCGGTGCACGATCATGCTACTTGCTATCGACGGGCAAGACGCACGCGAGTCAGTAATAGGCTGGCGTAAGCCGAGACGACACGAAAGCCTATCGGTTGGGCGAGTGTCTTGGAAGACAACCATGACACAAGGAAGCGATCGGCTAGTCACAAGAAGTGAGACTCATGTGTGAGTAGCTTTCGTTGGTAAACCCCAACAAGTAAGGGGATGTTGTCGAAATGGTCAAGTTGACAAGAGAAGCACACAGAAAGGAAAAGAAAAATGGAGTAATGGGGTATAAAGGAAGTAAGGAAGATAGGCTGGCCTCGGTTCAGAGGAACCTTGACGCCGCACGGGCTAAATTCCGCTGCGTATAAAGTCGGCCCGTGACAAACAGGTACTTTTTTTTTTTTTTAATCTACTCTTTTATCTTTACTATTCTCATGTGTTATCTACTGTATTGGTGAATCAGATGCTTGTTTGTATATACAATTAGCAACCTCTCATGTGTTATGTACTATATTGATGAATCACATATGTAGAGAAAATAAAGCATAAAAAAAAAAAAAATATATATATATATATATATATATATATATATCAAAGCATAAAAAAACGTATGTAGAGAAAATAAAGTGGAAGAAAATTTACATCGTGGGGTTTTTATTTATTTTCATTAAAATGAATCATAATTGTCCTTTGACAATTTTATTTTTAAAGTTTTTTTTTATCTTTAAAGGTTATTTTCATAAAAAAAAATAAAAAAAAATTCAATTGTGCCTATTCTCTTCAAAATAGTATAGATTTGAGGCTAATAGGGACTATAGCATTTCATTTGCAATCCACTTCTTATCTTTTCAAAACTCATACCCTAGGTTTGTTAAAAGTGTTACTTTGACGACCAGGCCCCAAAAGAGTTTAGAAGTCAAGTACCTGTACTTACCTAAAATTTTATTAAAATAAAGAAACAAGAAAGGTAATAAAATTTGTCATAAATAAGATTATAATTAAGGGGGGTGTATTCAATTCAGATTTTAAAAGATTCTGGCCGACTTTTAATAATCCATGGATTCTGCTAATTCCATGGATTGTTTTAATTCCACATGCAGTTTGACAGATTTTATTAGATTGATTTATTAGTATTTCTTTAGATTCTGTAAGTCCATAGATTGTTGCAATAGAATCAAAAGACATGTCCAACTTCATATTATCTTATATGAAATATTTATAGAAAATGCAAAAGTAAACAATACAGAAAATGTAAAGCCAATTATAGAAGTACATTAGAATGATGCATACTCCTCCATTCCGAGCTCGTTATCATCATAAACCTCTTCATTCTCATCATTTATGTGTTCCTCATTGTCATTGTCTTGATCCTCATTGTTATCCTCTTGATTTCTATCATCATCGTTCCGCGGCCTATCATTCCACATAGCATCAGCAATGCTAATTCTCCAAGTATTAGCTTCCGCTCTTTGTTGTTGTTGGCTTTGAGAAAGTAGTTGAAGATTTTCATCTTCCATGTCTAGATATGATAAAGATTGATCATCTTCTGGTTCAACGGGAAATTCATCGGAGCGACATTCTTTGCGAAGAAAGTTATGTAGTCCAGCACAAGCTAACACTAACTCCGCTTGTGTCTCAAATGGGAAGGGAGGTGCGATTTTGAAAATTGTGAATCGTGATTTAAAGATACCAAATATCCTTTCAATCACATTCTTCAATGATGCATGGCGAAGATTAAACAACTCACTTGCATTTCTGGGGTGGCGACCTTGACCACCAAAATCTTTCAGATGATATCGGACACCTCGTAGTGGAGCTAAAAATTGGCGTCGATTAGCAAATCCACAATCCACGAGAAAATATTTTCCTAAAAATACAATATATTGTAATTAGCATGTCATACACATAAATGAAGCCAATAGAAAACCGACACTATAAAAAGAATAATTGTCAAGTCTTAGCAAAAATGAATTCATATATACTGAAAGTTCATAAAAATTGAAAATAGTTAATTACCTTGAGGCACTTCAATTCCATTTCTTCTTGATAAGGCATCATTTAGCAATTTTGAATCATGTGCTGAACCTTCCCACCCACTAAGCATGTATATGAATTCCAAATCGAAATTGCAAGCAGCCAAAACATTTTGAGATTGAATACCATGACGGTTACGATAGCTGCTTACTTCTCGACCTTTTACCATGGCTGGAATATGGGTTCCATCAATAGCACCAATGCAATCCTAAAATAAAGCCAATATTCATTAAGAGAAAATTACAAAATTTCCTAGGTCATATAATGAAAAAATTATAAAAAGAAAATTAGTTTTAAACATACTATAAATCATTATTAAAAAAAAACATACCTTAAAATAAGGGTAAAACCTTGTACTTTCCCTAATTTTAGAGGGCACACCTCCAGGTTTGACCATCATTTGTGGTGCTATAGTGTTCAAGGCCTTTAAAACTTTATTGAAGTTTTGACTAGTAGCGAAATGTGAGCGACCAAACCTTTGACGAACATTACAATATCGATCATTATGCCCCACAATCATTAAGAATGTAGCTACCATTTCTTCGACACAGATATATCTTGTATCTTCTAAAGCAGTTCTCTCTCCAATAATAGTGCACAACTTTAGAAAGACATCCGGATACATTCTATGCAACTGTCGAAAACTTTGTGGGTCTTCCTCCAACACTTTATGTATATAATGATATCCTATCCTGGTAACTGGTCGTCATTTGAGCGAACGCCCAATACGTCGAGGCCTAATCATAATCTCTCTCAACACAACGATTATTGCTTCAATTGCCATCAATAAATACTCAACTTTTTCATAATGTTCTTCTTCAATTTCTTCAATTTTGTCATCTATTATTTCTTTTTCCATTACTCTAGGATGAAGTAATTTGCTGCATCAGTTAAAATAAGTGTATGTATAAGTAACAACAGAATCAATTCAAAGCATGCATGCAACTAGAGGGAAAAAAATGCATAACACAACTAGTGATTGCATATGTTTAGTTTCTGACAAGCAAAATCAATAGATCACTAGCCAACAATAATCCAACCATATTAGGGAAAAGAATCAGATGAGAACAAATAATACTTTATCAAGTAGAAATAACAGTAAGAAAAAGTACCACTTCATAACAAAATAACAAAAGTCATACAATAGTTAAACCAAAAGTACTTAAAATAACTCAAAAGACCAAATGTAATTAATCCAGATTCCTAACAAAATATAAAATACTCAAAATAACTCAAAAGACCAAATACATGACTCAAATAATTATAGTTCTCGCATCTTGTGGAATATCCAATTTGCTCGTTCTTCAGGAGACATCTTTAGGAAACCATCTTTTTTTGTTTGGGTGTCAAGCAACTCAAGCGCCTTGAAACGAATAGCTTCTTCCAAGTTTGGGATCTCCTTGATAGCATCCCAAGTTGTATATTCTCTTTCCCTTTCTCTTTTCTCCAATACTCTTTCTCTCTTCTCCAATAGGCTATAGACTCCTTCAAAAGTAGTCAAAATTTTATTAAGTTGTTCCATAATGCCACTTTGAGGGGTGTTTCCTTCATACTCGGTTCTATTTCTTTTGGTTTGGGTTCTTCCTTGCTTGGGAACCTCTAAAATTTCAGGTGACCCTAGAGGTGATGTGGAGAGAAATGATCGATCATTCTGATTTGGTCTTACGAACACATCACTATCTACATCATAATCGAAGTCTTCTATGCGTACATCTCTATCTTCTTCAACACCTAATGTTCTTGCATCGGTAGCACCACCCAACCCCATTGAGTTTTTTCCAATAGCAACACCATTCCCAATAGCAATCTCCAAGTCCTCATAATCTTGAAATATCCCATAGCGTAAATTGGTATCGTTTGGGTGAGCCTAGCAAAAAACATAAATTTTATAGCTATTGTTGCACTAAATTCTCAAAATATGTTTATTTTATATAAAAAAATGGAATGTAATTTTTAGGAAGCTCACCTTTAGGTAATCTTCCCATATTTCATCTGAAGCAGTGAACCTCTTTGTAGTTGAGTCAAACCCAAAACCAGAGCTGAACCGCATTAGGGTTGAATAAGAAACCCATCGATTTTTAAACCACTTCAACCGGCTTTGGTAATTGTTGTAGGTCTTATGACACCCAAGTTTTGAATTAAGAACGGGAAGTATTCTTTCTTCCACTGTTTGCTTGGAAAAGATACCACTATTGTCACGCCATCCCCGAGTGGCAGCATCAACCATGAGCTCTAACAATAAATTACTCTCTTCCTTGCTCCACTGCTCATAACCCCCCCTTTTTTTGGCATCTTGTTGTGAATCACCCATGATACTATTACTAGATTATACACAATAAAGTTTCTATTAGTATGTTATATAAATCTAAACTCAATTATAGTTTCAGTTACTAGCCACAGTAAAGACATTCCAATAAAAAATGGTCCACTGCATGGCTAACTTTTATATAGGATATATATATATATATATATATATAAAATTTCCTAAAGAAGGGATAAACATAAGCGGCAAAAAATAACTTTCCCCAGAAAATCCCATATGACTCTATTTAGCCCTGAAATTCGATAGGGTTCTTGAAAATAGCTAAACTAAAAGCTAGACTCTAGTGTCTAGATATGCTTTTCCTATGCTAGGAAACAATGGGAGTTATCAGCAAAAATACAAACAGCAGTACTTACTAAAATACAAAGAAAAAGTCACTTTTACCTGAGGAGAAGGAGTCTCAACAATCTTATGAGATGCCAACTTTGCAGTTGCAGGAGAAGCCCAGCGAGACACAGTACTCCCTAGTGTGAAACATTAAAATATATTAATTCAAGAATTTAAAACATATACTTATGCACAAAAAATATATCAAAGCCTCAATGACTTTAACCTCAGTTTCTCCCTGTCTTTTTATTCTTTTTTAACATCGAAAAAGTTCAAAGGGGCTGGATATTTGGAGCAATGACCAATGCTACCATATTTTACTGAGAATACTAGCTGCTAACATCTAGGGCTTTAACATTTAAGTTTCCAGCAAAAGATAGTCTCGATCTCTTTCACATCAAGATTTCATTTTTCGTGTACAAAGGAACACTTCCATTGGCAGATGTACTATCTAAGTTAGTAACTACTAGATTAATTCTACTGGGGCAAGAAGTTGGCTTCTAAATGCTCATCTATATATATATATATATATATATATATATATATATTGCGGAAGAACGAGTGATACAATCACACCTATATATATAGAGGTAAGCACCTGCATATATTGCAAAAATGACTCATCAATAACTATTCTTCTGAATATGTGATGTTAGATCATAACTTATTTGCACAAAAATAAAAATAGATCTATAAGGAAAACTAAGGAAACCAATTCAAAGCCTCCTTTTCATATATAGAATTTTTCATAAGCCACTGTTTCATCTTGTTTGGTAAACAATACATGCATACTCAACCATCGATCAAAATAGACAGCAATCAATATCTAGGGTTCAAATAATTCCAACAATGTATCAAGAAGATCCAAAAATATTAATATGAAGTCAAAATGGAAAAGCCAAGAAAAGTACCTTGATTGGTTGGAGAAGAGAATTGAAAGAGGTCTACACAGGTCGTCTATTGAGGTCTCTTCATTTTCTGAGAGAGAGAATGTCAAAATCTTGATGGAGGCAAGCAGATTTCTCAATGGATTTGTATTTATACCTAGGCCCTAAAAATCCTCCACAATCCAACATTCAATGAAATCCTTGAGAATCTTTAGAGTTTTGAATATCTCCATATTTCAATGGATATTTTAAAATCTTGATTGAATACATTAGGATTTTAAATGATTTTTTAAAATCCTGATTGAATACCCACAAACTTTTAAAGTCCAAAAAAATCCTACAAACTCTCAATTGAATACACCCCCCTAAATCATAAAACGAACCTAAAGTACTGATTACAACAAAAATGGTTTTCTTTTTACGACGAGATAACAAATTAAGAAAACCTTACTCTTCTCAGACCTAACCTAAACTCTTATGAGTAGAACTCTAAAAAGGACATGCATACACAAATAGATGAGGAATGAGCAAAAACACACGCAATGATAGCCTCAAATAATAAATTAAACAAACAATCTCATTACCGAAAATCTTAAAAACTTTGCAGATACACCCTTTCACATAATCTATGACATTATATCACCAAAATATAACTAATTCAAAGACCAATAAACATCAACTTGAAACACGATGAATACAATGATCTTATAATTTACCAAAAAGCAACAAGTCATCACCATAAGCTCAAACATCAAATTAGGATGCCATTACAACCTATAAAATTAAATATTATATGGGAATGTTATTGCAAACCCACTTATGTAATAAAATTGGGCTGCAAAGCACGCCCATTAGTTATATCTGAGTTGTTATTGCATACTCATTAATATATTAGGCTACTCCCCACACTCATTAGCTATGTCTTGGTCATCAAAGCCCGGGCTACCTAAGCTCAATGATTGTGTCACTAATATGGTCACATTATATGTAATGTGCACATTGCTAGCACCACTCTCTTGCTGGCTAGAGGATTATAAATAGTATATAGTTTTAGTGCTCAGACACAGAATTGAGTCTGTAAAAAGCACCTATAAGTACCGTCGCAAACACACAAAAATTAGGATTAAAACAGTAGACCACTAAACAACGACAACACAATAACATTATACACAATTGTACAAAGAGCACTGAGTTTTTTTCTTTATATAATTAAAGCTCACCTAATAGAAAAAAATGATCCAAAATAAAAATCTATAATCACTCTAACACAACAAAAGGTAGAAAAGAAATGTATCAGAAATCAAATTATCAAAGCTCACAACTAGCCTTTGAGATTTAGTTTGAAGGACTTCTAACAGAACAAATTAAAGCTTTACCACACTCCAAAAAATCCCAAAGTAAAACCAACAATGAAAAATGATAAAACAGAATCATAATTTTCAGGTACAAAGTCACTCACCAGTCCAAAGCAGAACCAAAAGGAATCGATACCAAAACTAGCTCAAGTAGTTCTATGCCCTTGACAAACTGCCAGTTGAAAATCACTTAACCGGAACCAACTAATAACAAACAACTCCCACATAAAATATGCCCAAATGAAAAACGACAACACCAACTAAAGTAGAAACAAACCTCTCTTAAGATCAAGGCTCCAACGGCAAAACTCCATCACCATAAGATCAAATTCTCACTTCTTCCTCTCAATTGCAGTATCCAAGGTTCCAGGACAAAAATCTTCCAACACATAGCTCACCGAAAGGTGTAACCCGATCATCTCTCTTTTTCTTTCTCCCCTCCCTTGCCGTCTTTTCTTTCTTCTTTTCCCTTACCTCCTCTCATCTTTTCTTCCCCGTCTCCCTCTTCCGCTTCTCTTTCTTAATTTCTTTCCCGTCTTCTCTCTATCCCTTCTGTTTCTTTCCGTCTATTCCCTCTTCTCTCTCTACCACCAAAGACAGTGACAAGGAAAAGAAAAAATTCGGTAGACCGATCAAAACTAGCCTCATTCCAACAGAAAAAACATTGTTCGCTAAGACACGCAATCGTGGTACTCACAATGTCGTTGTAATGAGATTTATTAAAATTTATAGCAATGAACAAGACAAAAGATGAATATAAAGGCTTCGAAGAACAAAGAACTCTAGAAGTCCAAGCGTTCCGCCCGGATCCCATACATAAGCCTCATACGAGAACTCGATAAAGTTGCCCAATTAACTGGCCCAAGATCAACCTTAAGAACCTAGAAACCCAATCACTCCAAATACTAAGAGCACCCAGACACTTTCAAGGACTACAAGACCTGCACCACTACCAACAGACGCAACCAACCATGATTGCGATGAGAGAAGGACTGCACTACAACAGACCACCGCATCTACCATCATCAATGGCGATCCAATCTCATTCAGACTTGACCCGTCGTAAGCCAAGGCAAACCATATCCATAAAAGATATTGGATCTGACCCATAATACTGAGCCATACCAATCCCATGATCTAATCACAAAAACTGGAACATGATTTCACCAATATTCGATTTTAGAGTCGTCCAAACATCTTATTTCTTTCATGTTACAGTGGAAGAAATAAGATGTTTGGACGATTGAGCCAAAATTACAATTATAATCCAACTTCTAAGACTTCCTCCTTGGATCTTAAATTTTTTTATATTTTGTCAAGAAACTACAGTGCTATCTTATTTTGATGCTCTAATTAAAATTAAACATAGATACGAAATTCATCTGAACTTGGTGCTTGTTCGTTTTACTTTATTTTTCAGACTCTAAAATCAAATCAGAGAAAGAAGAATTGGGGACGAAGATGCTTCGCCATTGTGCAGGTTTGCCACTGGCGATTGTTGTACTTGCAGGTCTACTATCTAGAAAAGTCACAGTGGATGAGTGGGAAAATGTGCATGATAATGTTGATGTGTATATAAGAAGAGGCACAGATCTTGATCGAGAATACAAAGGCAAAAAGTATGGAGGTGCATTGTGGGTATTGGCATTGAGTTATGAAAACCTACCATATCGCTTAAAGTTATGTTTTTTATATTTATGCCATTTTCCTGAAGATTATGAGATACCGGTGAAACAATTGACTCATTTATGGATGGCAGAAGGTTTTATATCTTCGACATCATCAGAAATGTTGGAAGATGTATCATATAGCTGCTTAAGTGAGTTGGTGGGAAGGTGTATGATTCAGGTAGGACAGATGGGTTTAACTGGAAAGATTAAAACATGTCGCCTCCATGATCTAATGCGAGATTTGTGCATGTTAAAGGCCAAAGAGGAGAACTTTTTCAATAGTGTCAATTTTTCTACAGGGGCGAGAACCAACGCAACACAAGTCGGTAGAATTCGAAGATTGGCAATCTATCTGGACGAAAAAGTTGATCAATTAGTTCCCACTATAAGAGATGGTCACCTTAGGTCACTCTTATACTGCAGCCCAGAATACTACCATATCAGGAATGAAAAATTAATCCTGCCTGTATTCAATGACTTGAAGTTGCTTAGAGTTCTGAAGTTTGAAAGTTTAAGAGGACTCATTAAGTTACCGAGCAAAATTGGAAATCTGGTCCACTTGCGGTTTTCAAGTCTAAAGCATAGTAGCGTGCAGCACTTGCCATCATCTGTAGAAAATTTGGTGTGTTTGCAGACTCTAGATTTACGTTGTTATACTCGGAAAGATATGAAAATCCAGGTGGTGTTTAAGAAGATGGAACAATCGAGGCATTTATATCTACTCCTTTACAAGGCACGTGGAGAGCTCTCATTGGCTACAGCTTGCAACCTGCAGACGTTAGTCAATGTTAAATGTGAAAATTTTGATTTTAATGCCCTTGTTGAATTATACAATCTTCGGAAACTATCCATCGAGAATGGGGCAAAGGGGTCAGAACACTGGAGGAACTCTTGAAATCGAGAAGTAGTCTCACATTCCACCATCTTCGTTCTCTGTCTCTGCAACTGTATGGTCATGATTCATTGGATGATCTATCAGGGTTTCGTTTTATATACAAGCTGCGACTGGTGGGGTCCTCAATCAAGGAGTTACCAGAGAACCTCCTCTCCTTTCCAAACCTCATCAAGATAAAGCTGTCTTCTACTCAACTGAAGGGGGACCAGATAAAAATACTTGAGAAGCTGCCAAACTTGAGAGTGCTTTACCTCCATAGGGCTTTCGCCAGCCTTCCTTCAAACACTCTGGTTTGCACCAATGGAGGATTTCCCAATCTTGAATTTCTTTCCCTTGGATACTTGGAAGAATTGAAAGAGTGGAGGGTGGAGGAAGGAGCCATGTCTTGTCTCCGCAGATTGTACATTGAATACTGCCAGCAATTGAGGGCAGTTCCAGATGGGCTTCAATACGTTGCTACCCTCAAGGAGTTAACAGTCAATCAGATGACAAGAGAATTCTGTAGGAGGCTTGGGAAAGACGGGGAGGATTTCCACAAAATCAAACAAGTGCCGTCTCCTATTATAGCAAGAACTATTTGTTGAGGCTGGTGGAGAAGACGCGTAGAGAGAATGGTAGGTGTACTGAGAAAATGTGGTATGTACGTACAATTTGGTTTGGTTGGGCCTTAATTAGTTTCTTTCCTATTGATCTGTTAGCTGTCACAAAGATATATGCCGTCTCTTTTGTTCTTCTCAATCCTAATTTGATGGCATGGTATGGTTGGTTGTTGCAGGGGAAGCTACGCAAGCTGCGGAAATTGGCCACGAAACTAGGAGCTGTATTTTCCACAAGTTATCTATGCTTATTTTTTTTTTCTAAATAAAAGCTATCTATGATTATTATCGTTAGTTTTCATTGCTATTTTAGTTGGGTACATTTCATTTAGTGTGTTGCAATAACTACTTGTAATGACACCATTCGGGTGCTTTGGGACAGATGTTGTTGGGCTGCGCTTATAGTGCTTTGGGCTTTCTTTGTACAACCTTATACCTCTATAGGTGTAATTGTTTCAAAGTAGTTTGCATGTTGTACTCCTTTTTCTTGGTTTGGGATTTTGTCCTACTGGGAGGGAGGCCACCAATTGCGTACGTAGCCTCTCAATCTTTTACACATCTGTTCTTTGAATGATATTCTTTCCATTTTTGTTCAGTTTTCTTTTTCCATGGACAATTTGTGCTTTTTGTATTAGGTGTTTTAAGAAAGTGGTCAAGCACCGTGCTGCAATACACAGTTTGAGCATTTCACTTGCACCAAAGGGGTTTATTTTGGGTCTAAGAACTCTCTCTCTCTCTCTCTCTCTCTCTCTCTCTCTCTCTCTCTCTCTCTCTCTCTCTCTCTCTCTCTCTCTCTCTCTCTCTCTCTCTCTCTCTCTCTCTCTCTCTCTCTCTCTCTCTCTCTCTCTCTCTCAGTGAAAATAAGTTTCTCAACTTAGATTACAAGGATTTTTGTGGAATAGGGGAAATCATGTATTAGGTTTTGACTTGATATTCTATTTGATCAAGATTTTGTACTATGCCTCACCTTCCTCATCTATGATAAACAAGTCCTTAAAAGTTAGGCTAGCTTTCATTCTGTTTCTCATCTAGGCATTTTATATTTAATCGAAAAAAATATAGCAATTTATATAACTCATGTTTGTGTACATGGTGCACCCTAAATTAGTATATTAAAAATGAAATAGGGATCAAAATTCTGAATTTCACATTGATGTGAAAATACCGGATATAAACAACTTTGTTATGCATCATTAAGAGATGATATAGTCATATATAGTAATACAACTAATATATATGAAGCAACCTTTGTATAAGATAAGAATAAGAATCCGATTATCTTCTCAAAGTTGTGTTCTTATCTAAGTAAGACTGACAAAGGAGATAAATGGCTTGGGAATTAGGATTTTGGGTCTTAATATTGATATGTTAAGATTATGAATCCTTTTGTGATTGATAAATGTCTGTATTTTCTTTTATATTGGTCCTTTTAGGAGCTTTAGTTCGATCTGTCCCTTCAAATCCAAAAATCAACAAAACCACTTTTCTTTTTCAAACATTTCTAACGGAAGTCATGTTTGGTAAAGAAAATAAAAAAATGTGTTTTCAAAACGTCATGGCGTAATAACTGCAATATATTATATATGAAAGCAGCTAATGGGGTGCTTTTTTAAATCTCAATTTTTCTACCATATGCCGAAACTTTTTAAATTGGACTAAAACCATAAATAGCACTAGACTTTTAACTAATAGATATTTTCCCAAATTTTCTAACCATCAATTTTAAATTTTAATATCATATTTTCCTACGGTACTTGTTGTCCAATATCCGTCATATTACTTCATGAAAAAACCCTAGGCCGCCGTCAACAGTGTGCAGCCATTGAAGCAGGACTCTTTCTGGCACCTTCTCTCCTCATCAGAATGCATCAAGGCAGTGTAATGTCGGGGTATTATTAACAAAGAAACGTAACGTGCGCTGATTGACATGGTACAAGCTAGGAAATCTACTCTGATCGTCCTCTCAGAAACCCTAGCCAGGAAGAATCTCATTGACTCTCTTACTAGCACACTTGGTTTCAAGGGGGATTCTGTGCTCCTCATGAGAAGTAATCCCAGGGGCTCGCTTTGTTCTGGAGTGAGGATACACACGTGGATATACGTACTCACTCCCCCAACCATATTGATGCGGAGATTAGAAAGACGGGAACAGATCTGTGGAGCTTCACTGAAATTTATGGAGTGGTAGCATGGGGAGGGAGAGATCGCACATGGTCCCTCATTCGAACCCTAGCGGCGCATCACTGTACCTTGCCATGGTTAATGGCAGGAGACTTTAATGAAGTCATGTCCTTGGCAGACAAGTCGGGAGGACCTCTTTGGTCTGCTGCAGCCATGGCCAGATTCCGGCGAACCATGTCAGTTTGTGGTTTCATTGATATGGGGTTAGTCGGGGGCCAATTTACTTGGTCCAACAGATTTACAAAAGAGAGACTAGATAGGGGCTTTCAAACAACCCAATGGAGAAGTAGATTCCCATTGAGCCGTGTACTTACCTTACCTTCATCTGAGTCGGATCACAGTCCTTTACTAATTGAAGTCAGTGCAGCAAGGTTGCCTAACAGTCGATGGGTATGGCGTTTTCGCTTTGAGGAAGCATGGTGTGGCAGGGAAGAGTGTTCCACTATTATCCAGCAGAAGTGGGCAAGGCCAACTACAAGGAATGCCCTAAGACAGATAGGATACAAGATTAAGAATGCCGGACGAAGGCTGATGGATTGGCATAGAACTGATTTTGATAAGTAGAAGGTGGAGATGCGCATTATCTAGAGAAGTTATATGACATTATGAAGCAGCCCTTTTCTCCTGAGCAGTATGAAGAACAGAAGCAATTACATGTTCGGTATAGTCGTTTACTTACTCAAAGATGGAGACCGAAACTCGCCCTTCTGCTTTCATCAACATGCTACCAACAGAAAGTGCAAAAACACCATTAGAGGCCTTATGGATGAGTTAGGGGAATGGCAAAATGCACCCACCGAGATTCAAAGATCGCTCATGCAGTATTATTAGGAGATTTTTGTCCACTGAAAAGATTGATCGTATAGCCCTTGAGGAGATAGTTGATGCTACTGCCTGCAAAGTAACAAATGCAATGAACACTGAGCTCATGAAGCCTTACTCTAATGAAGAAATCAAGCAGGCCCTGTTCCAAATGCATCCATCCAAAAGTTCCGGTCCGGATGGTATGTCTCCTTTTTTTCTTTAAAAAATATTGGAATATTGTCAGCAACGACGTTTGTACTGCAGTTAGATCTTTGCTGGAACAAGGAGAAATATGGTCTGAGTTGAATTTTACACATCTTTGATTAATTCCCAGAATCAAGGACCCAAATGTTGTAGCTGATTTTCGACCAATTGCACTATGCAATGTAATTTGCAGAATTAGCTCTAAGGTGATGGCTAATAGACTAAATTGATACTCCCAGAGATTATTTCACCTTTACAAAGTGCATATGTTCCCGGGAGGCTCATTTCAAACAATACTTTGGTTGCAACAGAGGCAACTCATTTTATGCATAAGCTAAGGCAACAAGACACATGTTTCTTTTCCCTAAAGTTAGACATTATTAAAGCACATGACAGGCTCAAATGATCCTTCTTATCAGCGATTTTTACGAAGTTGGGTTTTGCTTCGCAATGGATTCAGAATGTCATGACTTGTGTCACTTCTGTGAAGTACTCTATATTGGTGCATGGGAAACCAACTCCACCCCTCTAGAGGTATAAGACAGTGAGGGTTTATCTGCACTAATCTCTAAGGCAGTGAACACTCGTGTCATTCAAGGACTTACTATGTATCCACAGACTCCTACACTTCGATCATCAACTTTTTTTTGCAGATGACAATATTTTATTTGGGACAGCTACTAGTGCGGAGTGCTTCCAATACAAGAGAATCCTAGATACTTATGAGAAGGCATCGGGTCAGAGAGTAAACTTTCAGACAAGCAGTGTTATGTTCAGTAATAATGTTGCCCATGACATCCAATTAGCACTTGCTTCGCTTTTGGGAGTCAAATGTGTGAAAGAACATGACAGATACCTGGGTCTACTTATGAGAATTGGAAAATCCAAGATTGCTATTTTTACCTCCAGCGAGGAGCGACTCATAAAGAAACTAGTGAATTGGAAAGCAAAAATCCTTAGCTCTGCTGGCAAAGAAATTTTAATTAAGGCAGTGGCACAGACTATGCCTCTCTATGCCATGAATTGTTACTTATTGCCTAAAAGACTATGTGATGACATCCATCAACTATGTGCCTCATTCTTTTGGGGTGACACAGATGACAAAAAGAAAATTCATTGGAGAAGCTGGGAAAGACTTTGTCTCATCAAGCAGGAAGGAGGTATGGGCTTTAAATATATATATCTATGCTTATAACTTAGCTATGCTTGCAAAGCAGGGATGAAGATTAATCACAAATCCAGATTCCTTGATTGCTAAGTTTTACATAGCAATAATATATTTTCCACATTATTCCTTTTGGGAGGCCGAGTTGGGGGATTCTCCCTCATTCTCTTGGAGAAGTATTTGTCCAAAGCAGATCAACCCTCAAGGTAGGTGTTCACTGGAGAATTGGGGATGGAAGGCAGGTTCGTATATGGCAAGACCGTTGGGTGCCAAATTGTTCTTAGTACCTCATTCAAAAGCCTCTGGACTGTACTCAATTGTGGGTGTCGGACCCAACTGATTCAGAGACAAGGCAGTGGAAGACCACACTCATTAATACTATTTTTCATCCGGAGGTGGCGGCACAGATTCTCTGTATTCCTTTAAGTCATAGGCTGCTGCAAGATACGGTATGTTGGGGACCAGAGAAACGAGGCTTTTATACGGTCAAGTCTGCATACTGGGTGGCTAGAACAAATGTCCTTGAGAATGTATTAGTTTCTAGAGGTGGATTCGGTTCTATTCGGTTCGGTTTTAGGTTGAAACCGAAAACTGAATCGAATTGGACTTCGGTTCGGTTCTGTTCAGTTTTGCATTTTTTAGAAATTTGAACCGAAAACCGAATTGATCGGTTCAGTTCGGTTTTTTTTTTTGTACTTCTACTTCTACCCCTTTGGTATTGTAACTCACGAAATTCAAAGAAAATAAAATCTTAAACCCTAAACCCCAAACCCTAAACCCTAAAGTCTTAAACCCTAAACCCTAAAGTCTAATCTCATACACTCCAAAGAGAAACCTCTACAAATTCAAAGAAAATAAAAAAATCAACCGTTTGATGCGATTATTACAATAAATTATGCGTGTGGTTAAAAATTTAGCCAATTTCACAATAGTTTCGAATCCGATCAGATTGGTCAACCGTAATTACTTGTATGTTTTCTTGGTTGACCAATGACATGACGAATGCAAAACATGCTTATTTTTTTACATCATGTTTGTAAATATTTCATTGATAGATGTGCATAGACATAAGATAAAAATTTCAATTTTAGTTACCAATACATTGACATATACCAATTTGCCTCCTAAAGTTATATGACATATATATTGTATTTAAATTGTTGAGGTTCATTTTAAAGTAACCATGAAGTGGAAAATGAATTTGGAGAAACCAACCGCTCGATTGAGAGATTGTAATGTTTTATGGTGGTTGTAAAAAATCTAGCCAATTTGGTTCTCGTTTCGAATTCGATCAACTAGGTCAAACTTAGTTACTGTTATAAACCTATATTTATATATAAACACTCCAAAGAGAAACCTTCATAAATTCAAAAAAATGAAAAACCGACCGTTGGATACGATTATTACAATAAATTATGCGTGTGGTAAAAAATTTAGCAAATTTTACAATAGTTTTGAACCCGATTGGATTGGTCAACCATAGTGATTATATGAAATTTCACAAATTTTTCGGTTCGGTTCGGTTCGGTTCCGTTTTCACCTAACCAAAACCGAACTGACCATATTCAGTTCGGTTCGGTTTTTTTCGGTTTGATTTTTTCGGCCTCGGTTCTGTTTTCGCTACGGTTTTTTTTTCGGTTTTCGGTTTAGTTTGGCCACCCCTATTAGTTTCCACATCTTCAGGAGACTCTTTTAAAGTTCTTTGGAAGTGACTAAGGAAAGCACACAAGTTCCGGGCAAAGTGCAAAAATGCCTGTGGAGGGCTTGCAACAACTTGTTGCCTACAAAGGCCAAAATCAGTACCAAAGGTTATTCCCGGAATCTTAATTGTTTGCTATGTCAAATATTGTCAATGTGGTTTCGAAGACACTGCACATGTCTTCTGTCAATGTCCAATTGCAAAGGACATCTTAAGCGCTGCACCTTTTAACTTGGAACGTAGCTTACTGCCATCCATCAACTTCAAAGAATGAATGTTAGACCACGCTATGCACCTCCAACAGGACAAGTTTGAACGACTTCTTATGGTATTGTGGGCGTTGTGGCAAAACAGGAACAATAAACTGTGGAATGACACTAGCCAAACAGCATAGGATATCCTGTTGAGTTCGACGACTTGGCTGAGACAGGTCGAAACGAAGCCCAAGCAAATAAGGCTGAAGCAGACTTGGAGGCCAGCGCCTCAAGGTAATGGGGCATAGGAGGGGTCCTCCGCGATGGAGATGGGCATTTCAAGGCAGCCTTTGCACAGCAGATTTCGAATGCGCATCAGCCAAGCAGGTGGAGCTTTTGGCGTTAAAAACAGGATTACAGCTGGCTCAACACCTACAGGTGGAACAAGTATTGTGGAGACTGATTGTCAGGAAGCAGCCAAGGACATTCTTAATTCAAATCATGCTCTTATGGCAGAAGGGGGTCTCATTGACGACATCAAGATCTGCTTAAGTTGTATGCCTACTGTGTCAATTGTTTATTCCCCTAGAACAGGTAATAGGGTGGCTCATAGACTAGCCAATATTGCCTATGAAGACAGGCCTAATGTGGTCTCGTATGACAGGGCTCCAGAGTGCATTCTGGATCTCCTTGTTACCTGCCCAATTAAGGGCTCTTTGATATAAAAGTCATTTCTTTGATTAATATATATATATATATATATATATTCCGTCATATTTATTCTCAAAAATAAAAATATTCCGTCATATTATTTGACAAATTAGACCATAATTTAGACAGAAAATTAGAATGCATTTTTCTTTAAATTCTATAACAGTGTTGTGGTTTTCTATGACTGTCTTTAGGATCGCCCAACAACTAATCATAAATTACCAGGAAATGTAAGATTTACCGAAATTTCAAAAGAGAGAGTTGATGCCAATTGCTAATTATAGCATCGGAGATTAAGATGTGATATATCAGTTTCTGAAAAAAGTAAGAACCCTACAGCCTCACCATTCTATCTTCAATTTTGTGGACCTCACGTACGTAGTGTCAAACGTCCATGCAAATACATTAGAGGGGCGGCTACTCTATCTACCTATCTCTTATCTCATCATATATCAATAGGCTGATTCATTCGTCTGTCATACTTTGTGCTGGATTCAAAAGCAAAAGATTCGTATGTATCATTTTCGTCCAAGAAATTAACACACACGTACAAAACCAGAACCAGAAGATCCAGAAGATGAAAAAGGGAGAAACTACAGGCAACGTAAAAGCCAGATCGAACTGATGGATAGCTAAGAAAGTAGTCTGTGGAACCAGAATTAATGGGTGACTGAACTTATATATGGTTAATAATGTTACATTTGCCCGTTGTGACCACAAATGAACTAGCTAGCTTCGACTATATATATAGAATCGATTAAGGCTGAGCAATCCCTTTCGCTTGGAATGCTGACAATACACAACCTTACATTTCGCTCTCACTAGCTGTAGCTAACAGATACTGCACCTTTCACTTGTAATTACAATGTTTCTAGAATTTTCTGTGTTATGCCTGTGGTGCTTCTTGGCTTTGATTGAATATAAGAACTGAGTTGTTTGAGAAGTTTTACTTTTGTCTCTGTTTTGCAAGAAATAAAGAAAATTATAAGAAGATGACATGAGAGAGTAAATTCAATGCTCTCTTTCTACCATTAAGGCAAAATCTATACGGAAAGGACTTCACATAATGAAGCGACCAACCGACGTATTTTGGATTTTTGGTACCTAAATTCTTCACATATATAGTGTATATCCAGGTATACCAGGCCCTACGAGACTCAACTATTCATTAATGATTGTATGAAATCATGAAAATATAGAGGGCAAAAAAGTTAAAAAGAATTGTAAATGATGTTGTTTTTGGTCATAAGGAACGAATAAGAATGGAGGAAACACAAGTAAAAAACCTTAATTATTTGATTCGTCTTCTTTACCTGCTAAAAGCCTAAAGCTAAAAGTAGTCAACCAACTAATCATGAGATTAATTTGGTCGGTCCAAACCTTTTAATCAAGTTATATATGCTTTCATCCATATAATTATTTCTTCTACTCATATCCATCCATATATACACACGCACATTCATAATTCTTAGATTTTGTGTTAACATATAGCCACTCAAGCCTTTTCAAAAGTAAGTCAAACCCCATTGGCGCTTGATTGGTACTGTAAATTATGCCAATCCCTAAAGATGCACGTCAATAGCTCTATTCCACTTCAACGATGACATCCATCCATATCATTCTAAAAAAAAAAAAAAAAAAAACGATGGCATCCATATATATTTTTATATAAATGTGATGGGTTGGAGTCTTGGAGACATTCTTCCTTTGTTTATTATTTATTTATTTTATATATAAATTACTATATTTGCTAATATTATATCCTTCTGTATATTCTTGAAAATTTGTTGGATGATGATATTGTCACGCTCAAATAAAGAAATGAAGTATGATATTATCATGCAAGTGTACGTGTGAACCACTGGTCCTTTATGCCGTTTGGCTTTCTTTAAAAGTGAGGCCAATATCATACACAGTCCTTAATCAGGTGATTCAAGTCATTAGTTATAGTCTTATAATTTTTTTTTTCAATAGAAGAGTCTTGTGATTAGGTTTTTGATTATTGTATGCTCATGTTGACTTGAATTTGAAGCAAAATAGTTTCAGAAAAAAAATAAGTCAAAAAGAAAAGACGATTAGATATGAAATTATGACTGGGTTTGTAATAGCATGCGCTTAAATAACTATGAACTAACATTTTCTTTTTTTTTAGAAATAGATAACTTCATTAATTTATCCATGACCAGAAGACACATACATCATATGTTGTTTCATACCAACCGTACTAAATGACACAAATCGCCAAATAAATAACAAGTGACCCTCATTGTAGAATACGCACTCTTATAAAGTGCCTAACCAAATGAGAAAAAAAAAAACTCAAGACTATCTAAGCTCTTACTTTAGCAACTCTACTCACTTATAGACCTCAATTGGTGTACGAGTAGAGGAGCTAATTTACGTAGCATCATACTCTAAATCAAAGGTAGGCACAGAAACAGGAAACCTAGAGTTTCCCCTTGCCCTTAACTTTAGAGCCAACCTCTTGAGCAGTAGTAGTAGAAGGATAGTTAAGACGCAAAGGGGTCAAACCAACCTTCTTTTGAGACCGGGGACCCTTGTTCTTGCTTCCCAGCGGTCTTCTCGACCTCTTCTTCAGTGTCACTAGGGTGACGTCATCCTCAACTTCAGCCAAACCAAGAACTTCCTTATGGAGAGTGAGAAGCTTACCACCCAGAATGGTTTTGAATTTCTTAGGGGAAGGGACAGTTACCTCTTCACGACCTCTTTTCTTGTAAATCAAGGTTTGCTTCTGACCAGTGTGCATGGCAGGAGTAATAGCAAGATTTTGAGAACCCGTGTCAGAAGGTTCCATTGAGACAATCCACTGGCCTTGTCCTGCACCGAACCCCCTTGATCCAAACCTTCCATCTCTGAAGTGATATGCACAGTATCCTGAGAAGCAGTGTCAGAAGTTGATCGCTCTAGCCAACGGATAACTGGCTTCTTCTTTTTCAACACTGAAGAAGAAGGCATAGGTAGATCTCGAGTAGTCTGACTAGAGAAGGAGAAGGCACCACCAGAGGTAAAGGGGCCACCCCCAAACTTCAAAACCCTAGGAGCAGTAACAGCCGCATTTGGCTCCTTAAACTTAGCCCTAGAATGTGTAATCAATCCACACTGAGGGCATCTCCCTTTGAGATGCTCAAACAAGAACTGCAAAATAGGCTCAATGCCAGGGGCCAAAAAAACCCTTCGCTCATGAATAACCGGTTTAGAGATGTCATGAGAGAAGAGAATTTGAACAATACCTTTCCGAAACTCTCTCTTATCATAGTCCAGATAACCACCTAGCAAGTTTCCAATGAGGATGAAATTGTTGGGTTCCTCGTATAGAGGAGGGATGTCAGAAATCCTAACCCACATCCTAACATGCTTCATAGGGACTTCAACGATGGGAAGAACACCATCATACTCCTCCAGACAGATTGGGGCTCTGTCAAAACACCACACACCACCTCTGAGAACCTTGTTCCTATCTCGGACTGAATCAAAGGAGAAGAGAAACCGATTGTCAGTCTTCTTTTGAATCCTAAAATCCTTCTCCACCATCCATGTCCGGAAGAGATGCAATTTTAAGCCATTAGAGTCAATAGGTTTACGGGTAAGAGGTTTCCCCATAAGAAAAGACTGAGAAGATCGACGAACAAGACCTCCTCCAATCTTCCCCAGATTCGGGAGTTACCTCCCTCAGCTAGAGCAAGAGAGACAGTAAAACTAGCAGTGATAGTGTCGATTGAAGTCATTGGGAAAGCAAGGACGTGAAGACGGCAAAAATTGCCGACTAGATAACTAGGGTTTTTTTTTTGGGAGGGGGGGGGGGGGCACTAGGTCTCGAGAGAAAATCTCGCTAAGAAAATTGTTCTTTTTTAATATATTATGAACTAACCCTTAATAAAAGAAATAAAAGAGCTCATCACTTCTTTATGTGGAGTCCTCTTATTTTGTGTTAGCAAATATTAAGAAATTTCATAAACTAAAATATTTTTACCTCTCACAAGGTCAAAGTTCGAAGTGGTGTTAGTTCAGTAGTTAGAGCACCCACTACCTAATGACTAAGTCATGAGTTCGAGTCACCATAGAGGTATGAGTGAAATCCTTTAATCCTCTTTAAAAAAAAAAAAGATCAAAATTCGAAATTTCAAAGATCAATAAAAATTTTGATATATTTTGAGTACTCAAAAACCAACTTCGAATATAATTTAGACATCCTTCAAAGGTCAATAATTTGGGTAGTTTCTAGAAAATCTAGACCCAAAGTGTTGCCGGACAGAAGACGTAAACACCCCTACAAATAACGACCATTCCTAACTTCTCAAGTGCATGCCTATTACAACGACACATGTGACGTCGAGCTTGACACCGCGGCATTCGCCCGTTGAAATCAAACGAAGCCCTGACCAGAGCGGAGGGACATCCACCGCAGATCAAACCCTGGCGGCATTCTAACTCGACGGCCAGGATCCCTCGCCTCCCAAAGACTGTGAAAACCCGCATATATGTACTTGACATTGACTCCCCACCGGGGGCCCAAAATTGACCGCTGGATTAACCAACCACCACAACCACGCGCCGCCCAACTGCGAGTATCGGATCGTAGCTAAATGATTCACCGAGACCCACAACCTGCGACTGACGTCGTCATCTTGCACCAGTGTCACAGTTATCGTTACAGTTACGGATCGAGTAAAAAGGTTTCACTTTTTTTAAGTGGGTGTCGGAGTAATGCGGAGTTCGAGGTTTTCAACTTTTCACCTAGATCGGTGAATAGTAAGGAATTTGGTTCCTTTTTGACTCGTATGTACGGCGAGTCGGCGAGAGGTGGATTGAATCGGAAAAAGATGAGGTGTTTGGGTCTTTTTCTCACGTGGTGTTGGGACCCTTGAGAACTGCGAGCTGCATGCTTACCTCCTTTTTTTAATTTCTTTTACTGGTGAAAAGTGAGTGGCATTATAAATTTGGTAACTTTTTTTTTTTTGGTGAATTGTGAAATGGTAAATTATATATGCTTAGAAATATAATTAAGAAAATAATCATGTATCAATTATCATTAGGTGCTTTCGGCAACAAGATTTAGGGTCTGACGTGATTGATTTTGGAAGACATACCTGTACATATTTGGTAAATAAGGAAATTTTCGGATCATTGGTAGACAATGTCTTTGAAAACATGGTAGAATGACTAGACATTGCTTACATATTACAAAGGGTTTGAATCCATTTCCTTTTCAGGGAGATCAGATGTACGGATTCAAAATTATTTTGAATTATTCCACGAGATGGAAGAATGTACCAATAATGTATGTGTGCATATTATGAAGGAATTTGATGAACCATAGATTCATCTCCTTCATGGCGAAGAAAGACAGAGAAATCTAAAAATTAGCTTGTATGTTTCCCCACCCTAGAAGAATGACCCAACAACCCGTGCACATGGCATGTCTGTATTCTTCTTAAGGAGACGATTGTAGAAATCCAAACACTAGCTAACTTGTTTTAGTTCTCTATTCAAATACATGTTGGAAGACCCAACAAAGCAATTTATATTTGATTTTATATACAAGAGATCTTTGTTCTGATTTTTGTTTTGTCTAAGAGATGAAAGGAACACACAAATTAGCTGGCTTTGTTTCACTAAATACTCTTCCTTTGATTTGTTTGAAAATTTTCACTCGAACACATCGATGGTGCTCTTTAAGAAAATAATGACATGAATAATAATGCAGCCAATTTACTTCACCAGCACCGTACTTTCGAATATGTTGATACTAATTTTATAAAAATAGATTATCATAGATCTAACCCAGTTCCAGGATTGGAAAATGGTGATACCTATACGAGTTCTTAATTTAACATGACATATATTTAAAATGCGTACCATTTTTAATACCTATTTTTTTTCTTTTGATAAAGTACACTTGTAATACTTAGCTTAAAGAAATTTGAAGAACGCTCTAGAAAACGTAAAATTTCGCTGCCCACCAACCGAGCTAAAAATACCATTCAATAGAGCGATTAGGTGGGATATGGAAAATCTAGTGGTCACCAAAGAAATAATTACTTTCAGTTTTTCAACCCCAACTCCAAATCACATGTCATCCCATTCCAGAAAAGAAAAAACGTGGTTTTCTTTCCTCTCTGTTAGGATTTACCAAAGGGTGTGGTGTCTCTGAGGCTTTGAATTTCAGATGAGTCATTCAAAGATTGTGTCTTTCCCAAAATTACCTCTTTGCGAACTTACAAAGAACCCAAGAGTGAGATGGACGCGCCAAAGCTTCGCGTGACATGCAAGTTGATGGTTTTGTTTATACAGCTGCTTCATGCACCTAAAAGGGCCATGAACTGAGCTCCACTGCTTACATGATACATACTCAATTCTTCAACACGTTCCTGTAGTACCCATAAAAGCTCTCTCTCTCTTTCTACTTCTTCTTCCTTCTCTCTCTAGCTTTCCATTAATTTTTCTTTTTCCCTCCATCAATTTTCTTTCTTTTTTCTCTTTCCTATTCTGCATTGCTTGTTTTGATTCGGATTTTCTGGACACTATTGTGTCCAATTCCCCCACCCTCCTTTCTCTCTAATCCCATCCTTTTCACCAAAGCATTATTCGATTTCGTCTTGGCCTCTCTTTCCTCTCTCCATTTTTTTTTTCCAACCCAAGTTGCTATTATCCCCCTGTTTTCCCAATTCTCTCAACTCTATCTCTCTCATTTCTGGTTTTGCCCTGCACTTCTCTGAGAGAAGGATTGGAAATGAAGGTTGGAATCTGGATTTCCGCTTTTGGATTTCTGTATTTCCTTATTTTTTCACAATTTTCAGTCAAGTTTCTCGCTTTTCGGGTTCTGATTCTTCAAGAGCTTTTTCGTGTTGTCTTCCTTTTTGTGTTTTTGCTTTACTGGTTTTGTTTTTAAGGAGCTTAAGGCATGGTTGTTGATGGGTTTTGCTCAAAATCTTAGTTTAATTAGTCTCTAGGAATATTTAATCATGGGTCTCTATCTGGGAAGAGTCAAATTTGCAAATTCTGCTTTTTCTTATAATAGTTCTGGGGTCTTTATAAAAGAATTTGTTCGGATTTAGACTACTAGTGTTCAGAATTGTTCTTGTTCCTTCAGTGATGGCTCAGTGATTGGATTCTGAATCAGATCTCTGTTTTTGTTGATATGTTCTTGCAGAAGGCTATTCTGAGATTGGATTTGCATGATGACAAAGCCAAGCAGAAGGCATTGAAGACGGTCTCTACTCTTTCAGGTACAAAATCTAAGATTCATGAATTTTTATTGATGAACAGAGAAAAAGAAATCTTTAACTAATATAAATTGGATGGAAAGTAGTGGTTGGAAGATTTCACTACTTTCAATTATAATTTTCCTAAAGAAGCAAGAGATGTGGATGGGAAAATGTTAAACAAAGAAGTTATCTTTTTGTTCTTATTCATCTATGGCAAATTGGTTGAACAACAAGACACAGAGAAGAGGAAACAAAGAGAAGGTGAGACATTTCTCTAGAAGGCTTTTTATGTGTATGCATGAATTGAGGTGAAGATGACAGCTAGCTAGTATTTTGTAAAACTGTGCATTTGAAATCTGTGGATTTATGACCTCTCATAAATGAATATGAGTAAAACGGTGTGTGTTGCAAGTATACAATTAATACGATGAGGTCACTTTCGAAACAATTTGTGGTTTGGTTTGCGCAAGTTTCAGACTTTTAGTGCAGTTTGATATGAAGTAAGAATTTTCAGTTGATTGCTTTGATCATACAATTTGTAGGCATTGATTCCATCGCCATGGACATGAAGGAGAAGAAACTAACAGTGATCGGGTCGGTGGATCCAGTGAATGTGGTGAGCAAATTGCGCAAGTATTGGCCAACAGATATAATCTCAGTAGGGCCAGCAGTAGAGCCTAAGAAAGAGGAGCCAAAGAAGGAAGAAGCAAAGAAAGAAGAAGGAAAGAAGGAAGGAGAGGAAGCGAAGAAAGAAGGGGAAGAGGCGAAGAAGGAGGAACCCAAGAAAGAGGAGGAGAAGAAAGAAGGAGGAGGAGAGGAAGCTAAGAAAGAAGAGCCAAAGAAAGAGGAAGAGAAGAAAGAAGAAGAGAAGAAGAAAGAGGTTCCTCCTCCAGACCCTGTCTTAGAGCTTGTCAAGGCTTACAGAGCATACAACCCTCACATGACCACTTACTACTATGTGCAAAGCATGGAAGAGAATCCAAATGCTTGTGTTATTTGCTAAGCAAGCAAGAGCTCAGTATGTTCCTCAGAATGACGGACTCAAATCATCTTCCCAATGCCAACAGGAGGCCAAAACCCCAGACATTAGGAGCTGTTCTACTCTGTATATAGAATGGTAATGCCTCATTGAAATGTTGAATTAAACATTAGTAATGTGTGTAGAGAAAATAAACATGAATTCTAAATTTTGTTTTGATCTCATCATTAGTGTACTTCATAGTCTTGTTAGTGTGTAATGAGGAGCAGATCCAAAAGGGTGGTAGTGTAAGCAACCACCCCACTCGACTATCTATATATAGTATATTAAAATATTGTGTAGTTCTATGTGTTTTGCTATTTTCTTTTAACGATAGATAAAGAAATTTGTTGTCAGGGGAGAATGAGATCGAAAAGCGCAAAGAGATTAAGAGCGAGCAAGGTGTTGATAACTACCACTTGCCCCAAGAAAATTAAGGTGCAGACTTCTTAACTTGCAATCAAAAAGAAAAATTTATGGATCCACCTCTATGTATCTAATGTATGGTACTACAAGTGTCAAACTTTTTTTCAACTACAACAAACCAAATGGTTCAGACCAGAAAAAAAAAACAAATGGTAAAAAAAAAATTGACTGGGTAATTAACGAAGATGAAAGACAAATTTCTCTTTTGTAACTAAGCAAGAGTAACTCACCCTGATTCTGGGTTCAATAGTAACTCACTAGCGGGAGTGGGTCATGTGAGTTTCTCTCATTTCAGGTGCTTCTTTGTCTTTCTCTGGGACTTGTGCTGTAAATGAACTGAATTGGGGCTCATGGTCCTCATGTGGCTTTGTGGCTGTCATTGAGTTGTCTCTATTTTACTACATAGGCTTAAGATTCATGGACCCCATATGGATTATTAACTGGTCATTTTAGTAATCATGATCACGTTCCTTTATCCTCTGTTTTTATTGTTTGATGTAAGGAGGGTAGCAGTACTTCAATTGGAAGGTATAAGTTAGCTTATGGAACTTTCTGTTTGAAGAATCATGGTTTGTTTGATTGCTTACAGATCTTTTTCAAGCTTTTCCAGCCACTTATTTAGGTTAGGTTACTCTCCTCAGAATTCCCTTTTTTTTCCTTGTTCCAATTTTTAATCATTTGAGGTAATATAAGCTTCTCAAGTTCCATTCTGGTTTCTGTGATGGCAGATTATCAGTTATTGCTTCCATTTTATGCAAGGTATTTCAAAAGCTAGCTTCCAATTAAGGTTAATTCAACCTAGCTTTGAATTATTTTATCATATTGCTTCTGTAATGCACATGAAGACCCTAGTATCTAATACATAAACTAACAATAGCAAGCATGTGATTAAGTATAATTTTATTGTTTGTACCTGCAACACATTCACAGTGCATAGCAGTACAAATATTCTCCACACAAATAATAAAACTTCAAAAAATAAAATACAAGAATATACTTGGTGCAACTCTGAACATTCCCCACTGTTTTGAAAGCAACCATTAAGATTCAAGACCATTCAAAAGCAAAAGTATTGGTTGAAATGGATCTGGTCTTTTTAACTCTTCTTAGTAGTACTCTTCTGTCAGCCATTTTCTATGAATTAATTTCAGAAGCTAGGTTGGCTGAAGGCTTCAATTAAAATAACAAGAATAAAGAGGTCTCCATAAGTTCAAAGAAACTGGCTGCTCCCATTCCTACTTTCAACACCCTACTATAAATCTATAATATAGAAAACGCAAAGTTACCAAATACATTGTATGGTAAATTCATATCATAACATAGTCAAAGTTCAATTCTTTTGCATTCTGTGAAGAGTTCAAATCTCAAATGTTTGATTTTTTTTTTTTAATAAATAGAAGATTATGCGATATTAGGTCATCTGTGACAACTGATTTTGGACGTTAAGCGCCCACCCACAATCCCGAAGGAAATGGGGTTATCACAACTGGGGAACTCACCGCATGCCCCTCCATTTAAATTTATCAATAAAATAAAAAGGAAAAGAATACATGAAGATGAAGGGGGACCAAATCAAAACCTTCCCCAACAAAAGTACTTTCTAGAATTCAATGTGATCTGGTTTGAATGCGGGCGAGACCGATCTGATCTGAATAGATTGGTGACGTCAAACCTCGACCAAATCTCATTTTTGGCTAAATGGGGTCGTTGGGTTGCTATTGTTGTTGGTGCTGCGAAGGCAGTGAGGGACTGGCAGCGTTAGCGGCTTGGTGTTGGTGGTGGTTCGACGTTAGGGAGGAGGCAAGAAAACTTTGGGCCTGGCATAGACTTCTCACACTTTGGACGGATCTTGGGCCTGGGGTATGGAGTTCGGCCCAAAATAAAAAAATTTGGGCAGCTATGTTTAAAATCATTAGTTTATTTATCTTTTTAGTTGTAAGTTATTTACCGCTTTCGATAAGTCTTGACCACCTTATGGTTTGGAGATATGGGCTTGGTCTCAGTTTGTGCACCTTATGTGCCTTGTCTGCTCTGGGTAGGCGGTGAATTCTTTGCATTGGCAAATGGTCGCAGCCTCCTAGTGACAGTAACGTGTCTGCTCTTGGTAGGAAACGAGTTCTTTACATTGTCAAATGGTCGCAGTCTCCTAGTGGCAGAGTGAAACTAAGTGTCACCGGGTTTATATCTTGTGACAACATAGTGGGAAAGCTGTGTTACTTGTAATAATGTTTCTTCGTATTAGAGTTATATTTCTGTTATATCACCACTACTGTAAAGCGAATGGAATAGCCAGCTGTGCACTGTTCAGTAGTTGGTGCTTGCTAGAATACATTGTTTTAGTTGCGACTCTTGTTATTATCTTAAGAAGTTATCTTCATGCATATTGTAATTCAGAGTTTAGGCACCATGTTCCCCCTCCCCCTTCCCAAATGTATTATGCGGGTCCCTTAATTAAGGTTTGACAGCAGCCGCAAGGCTTTATTCAAAAAAAAAAAAAGTAATTTCTAAAAATTCTCCCAAAACCAAGAGAACTTAAAGAAAACCCAAACTGAAAAAGAGAAGGAGTAGCCTAATAATGCTCCTCATCTTAATAGTAAAACAAAAATGAGGGTTGCTAAGCTGTGCATTGGCAAAAACATGTAGGAACAACCTTGATAACTGAAAGCAAGTGCAGCCTTGATGTTGGTCCCTCATCTTGTTGTTGCAATAGAAGTATAAGGGGGTTTGTTAATTACTCCCAAACCGCCACCCTTGCCAACTAACCAAAGCAGCGCAGCACATTGAACACCCACGATCCAACTCTCAAGAGAAAGTCTCTCGTACGGCACCCGCACCACGTGGCAGTGGGACGGGCCAATCAGTGCCCAACACGGGGGGTGTTTTGGGTATTGTACTTTAGGGAACAGAGGCAGTTTCAGAAAAGATAGAAAAATTCCTTTGCTCTGATTGGGTGGCCATAAGGCCACGTGGTGGGGAAACCCCCACCTAAGAATTTCTCAACTCTCAATCATGTCGTGGTGCCCAGCATTGGTAACCCACGTATTAATTAAGATTGTCTATAAAAAGGTGTTTTTGTGTAGTCCCACTAGGTAAGAAGACTATAAGAATCACCGACGCCCCGCCTCGATACCTGTCCAAAGAGAAGAAACAGGTCAAAAGGAAGACTGACGGTGCCGGTCTTGAACACTTCGATGCCTAAGTCAATATCAGTGTTGATCTCAAACAAGCCCGACCTTGCTGTTGGGCAGCATTGGCGATAGCCCAGGGCCGCAGATTGAAGGGGGCACCAAATTTAAAATCCCAATTTATTGTGTGTGTGTGTGTGTGTGATATGATGCCATTTTTGCAATGATTGAAGGGGAAAAAAAACTGATCAAGAACCAATGAAATTCTAATTAAATAAAATTAAATAAGGTTCTCTCTTCTAGGCATTTTTCTCTTTTATTACAAACTCTTTCTCTCTTCTATAAAACAAGAAAACACTCTCTCTTTTGTCAAATTTTCCCTCCATATCTCTCTCAATCACTCTTCCCTCACAAGTTCATTGCGTCATTGCCTTATCATATTTTTTTCCCTATTGTTTTTTCTTCTGATTTTTTTTATTCTCTCTTTGCTACAATCTCCAAAAATTAGGGTTTTTGATATAATAATAATAAGAGGTATGTCTTCTACTTTTCTATGCTAATACAGAATGAGAAAGAAATTATGTTTTTTTCTTTTTGGATGAGTTTGGTTAACCCTCCATACTAATGCACGTTTTGTTTATAATTTTGCTGAGTTTTGCAGTAGAGGTCTTTTTGGTTGCTAAAATTTTGCAGTAGAGTTTGATACTTCCATTAAAATACAATTTTTTTTATATATAGTTGTGTTAATCCTTAATAAATTTTGAAACATGAATTTATATAAATCTTATTGCACTCGATCTCTCACAAGCCTTGTTAACCGAAGACTATTTACAAGACTTATATTAATATGCAAGTTAGGGGACCTGAGATAATTCTCGCCCGAGGTCTTGAAAGACCTAGGACCGACTCTGATCTCAAACATTGTTACAAGATTTCCATATAGCCATAAAAGCAAAGAGGCCACTGGCAAGCCACATATTCTTAAGTTGAGGTGAAATAGCATTACTTGTAAAAGAACTCCAGAGATCATTAAGGGATCCATGTGATGGCAAAGATAACCATAACAACAAGCAAGCCATTGCCGCACATGTTGTGCAAAAGAACAATTAACAAATAAGTGAGGCAGATCTGTGAAGATCCGAATTTTCATATAATTAAATTATGTAATTCAATAATTGTTCTATTATTTGAATTATGATATTGGGGATAAATTCTTATGTCGTGGTTTGAGAAATTTGGTTTCGAATTATTTTCGAAACTAACGTTATTTAGGGGGTCGTGAAAATTGACTTTTTGTACGTACAAAATTTGGGAAAACTTCCTTCATAAAAGTTGTAGATCTCATCAATACGAGTTCGTGCATATATGAAATGTAATATTTAGAGTTCATATGAATTTATTACGAATATTTGAAAATTGAGATTTTTCTATAAATATAGAAATTTCTGGAATTTTTCAGAAAACCCAAAAATTTCCAAATTTTCATTTTCTTCCCCAACCATTCTCTCTCTCTCTCTCTCTCTCTCTCTCTCTCTCTCTCTCTCTCTCTCTCTCTCTCTCTCGTGCGCAGCCTCCCCCCCTTCCGACCCAGTCCTGACCCGCACGGACGGAACGCTGCGTTCCTGGCCTCCTTCGCTATTGGACCCGAGCCAGACCGGCGCGCCTCGCCAAGCCCAGCCGCCCCATGGCCTCATCTCGTCTCGCCATTACTTCCAAGCCGAGATCGGAGGCCGACCCGAGTGCAAAACCTATCCGGCCGGAAATTCAATTTTCTAGCGTTCCGTCGACCAATAGTTGGTATTTTCGTGGTCACCTCTTCCTCTGATCATCCCCATATAAGCCTTGCATCACGATTTTGAGTGTGGAGCGAAAGATCAAGGATTGAAGTTTGACGGCTCTGGTTGGATTTGGAAACGTGATAAGAGGGTCGAGATTAATCAAACTTCAAAGCTTAATCTAAGATGATCTAGACCAAATCTCGCTTAGCTCTAAGTATGAAAATTACTCACCTTGTGATTTTGAGTAAGTTTGTAGTTGACGACTTTTGCATCCAAGGTGGTTGACTGACGTTTACCGTCGCTTGTGGTGGCGCGTCGAACCATATTTTGAGTTTTTATTATCTGGGAGATGATATGTGCATCCATATGAGTGTTTTGATATATTATAAGGTTATTTTAGAAAATGTTGATAAATGGATGATTTAAGTTTTGACGACACTATTTAACGTTTTTACGTTTTATCTTCGGTTAGCGATTTTTGAGAATCTGACCATCGGTTTTGCTTCAATTTTTGATATGTTGATCATATGATTGTCCCGATGGCTTTGAGTGGTCACAGGTGAAGATCCGACCGTTGGATCTTCGTATAATTGAAATTTTTTTGATTCAGAAGGCGATCCTTGAGGATCCAACCGTCGGATTTTTGTATAATTTTTTGGAGATTTTTATAAAGGTAATCCGGGAAGATCAGACCGTTGGATATTCGAATAATTTTGAAAGAGTGTTTCCAAGGGCGATCCGTAAGGATCCGACCGTTGGATCATCGTTTAAATTCGATCCGACCGTTGGATCATCGTTTAAGTTTATTTCGTGTTCGTTTGCTAAGTAAAGACCGTACTTGATTAGGTACTTGACGATTTAGTTGACGAGTGATTGGATTCTTATGATTTTGGTTTATAGAATACACCGCTGGATTGGAGGTGAGTAAATCTCACATGGTTCATATTACAAACCAAATGTCGTTAATTATCTTATTTATATTGTGATTAAAGTGAAAAAGGTTTTATGGAAATAAATATTTGTTTTGAAAAGTATTGTGTATCATATATCGTATAACATTTTGGGTCCAATGCGACTCCTTTAATGTTTTGGTATTCATATCGTGGATCCAGAGACTTACGAGTTGAGGATCGTGGATCAACAAATGTGATTGTGGGTGGAAAAATCGGAACTTCACGCCTTTGGCCGGGTTAGTAGATACGATCAGTTAGAGCTCTAGTCTGTCTGCCATAGTATGACATGAAAGCAACGAGTTGGATTACTCGTGATCATGAATGCACTTTTGAAATTGAGGTTGAATGTTTTGTTTTGAGTTGAGATTGTTTTGAGTAAAAAGTTGTTGATTTACTGTTTTATTTATATTTACTCATACGAGCTTTGCAAAAAGCTTACCGGGCTTTGTGTTTACAATCCCGGTACACTATTCAAAAGATGTAGCGGATAATCTTGCAGGTCAGGATAACCAGAGCGGTGATCGAGCTGTTTAGAGTAGCAGAATTTGTTTTATTCGTTTTTCTTTTGTGAGGTTTGTTATGCTCATTTAGAGCTTTACAATTTTACCTTGTGAGTGAATTATAATAATTAACTTGAGGATCTCTGGATTTGGAATTCAAGAGACATGTGGTGTGTCCTTATGGAATAAAAATTCAGAACATTTATTTGGTTTAGTTGTTTTATTCATGTTTAGGATTTGAATTTGTTATTCGAAATTCTGGACATGACAAGATCCTTCAGATGACCATCAAAGCAAAGCTGACAAAGTGAGACCATTGGAATACCATGTTGTGGAAGTTGATCATCAGTAGGAAGCTTAAGATGAAATAAGCGCCAAGCTAGCATGGAGTGTGGAGGAATAAAACCACGCTAAATACTAAAGTCCAATCCTACATCCTGAAATGGGGGCGAACCAAATCATAACCATCCGAAAAACAAAATAACCTAGAGGAACAATTTTTCCAATTAAGAAGATCACTCTCTGGAGCATTTGGTAGGGGGATCTCAAGAATTTGCCTAGCAAAATCTGGAAATAAAATGGAGAAGTGAAAAGGCAAAGTCCATTGTTGGTCCAATATAAAATCAGCAACACGAGCTTTTAAATAATGAGAGAACGAAACCGCATTTAGCTGATGAACAATAGAAGAATTCAACTATTTTCTGACCAAAATAGAACATATTTTCCATCTCCAATAAGCCATCTAGACTGCTCAAATATTATTGGATGCACTAATTTGAGCCCATGCCATACAAATGAAATAAAATACCGGTACTTCATGTGTCGAAAGATAGTAAAGCGCTGATAAGTTGATAGAAGCATTTTATGCGACGTTTATATGGTCAATCCCTATAATCTTTGTTAGTGTATTCTATTTCTCTTTATTTATTTACTTTTATGTTTATTAGGTTTTTAGGAGCAAATATACAAAAAGGAGACAAATGTGGTGGAAAGATGTGCAAATAAGAAAAAGCTTGAAGTCCTGGCCCAAACAAGTGACCTTGATGTATCGAGGAGATTGAACCATGGAGATGATGCAGCAATAAAGGAGAAAATATTCAAAAAAATATTAATGATGATATGGCACATTCTCCTTGGACAAAGTGATGTGGAGAATCCAAAATCAAATAGAGAATCAAGAAGTTGGCTTTCTTTGCAATTCAAGAAATCTTAATCCAAAAAGGAATGAAAAAGGACTCAAAAAGGAATATAAAAGGGTTGTACAACATTTGAAAAAACTTTATCCCTCTCTCTCGTGACTTTTTATTTTGGGTCATTGACCCAAAACACCAAAATGAGCCAAAACTATCTCACTTATCCCAACAACAGATGTTTATTCCCATTTACCCAATTTAAACAAAAATGACAATTTTTCCCTTCGCATAATTAAGAAACTACATCGATATGCCACTCTTTCCTCTCTCTCTCTCCTCCCTCTCCACGCTGCCAGCAAACCCCTCTATCTCTCTCCTCTTTCTCTCTCTCCCATCGATCTCCATCTCCAGTTTCTCTCTCTCTCAAATCGCCTCACCGGAGATAGAGTCCAAGCCTGAAGACAACGAAGAAGCTCCGGTTGAAGCTCCAGCCACTCCAACGTTCTCATCGTCGTCCAATTGATCGGCGATCCAGAGGGCCTCCGCAGCCTTGCCATCATTGCTGCATCATCTCCGTCTCTCTCCCCAACACCGGTGATATCAGCCCTATGATTCTCTCGTACACAATCGAGTTCCAATACAAGCAGGCACGATCACCTATCTCTCTCTTACACCAGCACCGGCGAGAAATCACGATAAGCTTTTGACGTGGGTGTCCAAATCAGTTTTTTTTTTTTGATAGAATGGGGGCAAAAGGAATTAAAAATGAAAAAAAAAAAGTTTTATTGGGAGGCAATACATGTCTATTTGGGGGCAATAGACGTTTTGAATTGATGTAATCTCCTCGATTTTTTTCTTTAATCAAAGTTTTATTTGTCTGATTTTAGGAGGATTAGTTGCCATTTCAGCGATCGAAAGTTCTATTAGGGGGCAATAAACGTTTTGAATTGATGTAATCTCTTCTATTTTTTTCTTTAATTAAAGTTTTATTTGTCTAATTTAAAGAAGATTAGTTCCCATTCCGGCGACCGAAACTTCTATTGGGGGCCAATAGACGTCTACTGGGGCAATAAATTTACGTCTATTTGGGGGTAATAGAAGTCTATTTGAGGGCAATAAACATTTCCGGAACATATGAGATCTCCGACGACCTCTTTGAGGATCTCCGGGGTTTTTAGAGTAGTCCGGTGGGCGGCGGACGGTGACCGGAATCCGGTGATCTTTGACCGGAATCGGCGATCAGTGACCGGAAGCCGGCAAAGTCTCTTATGGTTTCTTTCTCTTCCATTCTCTCTCTTTCTCTCTATGTAACAAAGGGCGAGGGTGAAATAGTCTCAAAAATAAACAAAAAACAAAACAAAAAAAAACTTTTTGTTGTATTAGGGAATGTTTTGGATAAGGGGAAATTAAAAAAACTTAATGGGGTAAGTGAAAAAAAAAATCCCTAAAATTGGGGTAAATGGACAAAAACTCTTTTATTTTTCTTATATAGCTGGAGGCACCGCTATGTGGAGAGTCGCCGCTGCAGCACCGATCGTAAAGGTTATGCTTTTTTTCCTCTAGAGCGCGTGGGGTTTTGAATGCATTGTCTCATACTTGTGTTTTTCCATGCATCGTACCACCCCCTGTTAATATTGAAATGTAGGCGGCCTTATGCATTTAGGTAAAATCGTGTCATCAACCTTTTGAGCCTAAGTTGGAGATGAGAAGCAGATTGAAAGTGAATCAAGCATATTGAGACTGTGTGTCAGTGCACCGGGAAGAATCTCAAGAAAGAGGCCAAATTTTGGCCCTGCAAGCGATAAGGTAACTAAACGCAACACCAGTGCATGTACGTTGAGGAATGCTAACTACTAGTTATACGTCGAGCAATTATTCATCAAATACACCGATAACAACGTAGATTATCCCATTATGCAATATAATCACTATACACTGGTTTTTCATCCAACTTCTTTTCATACTTCAAGTTCAAAAGTAATCCTGATTAAGTTATTTATCGTTAAAGCAAATAATTACCAGCATCTACGCTTTCATTTAACACCATGCTCAGCTCCCTCCAAAAAACATAATTCCTATACTTTTAGCTCAATCATTTAGAAGGTAAGTATCAAACCTTAAAGTTATAAAGTATGAACCTAAATATCAACATCTCCATTTTTCAATATCAGGCTAGGTTCAAAACAGAGCATGCAGTCACACATTTGCACGCAAGCTTTGCAAAAATCTAATAAAAGCTACAGTGACATAATGCCAAATCTTTGTGAAAAATTGTCAACCATAACTTATCCTTATCGTTTAAAAAGTTGTGTAGACAATCATACTTGTATGCAAATGTTTGTGAAGTAAAGCAAATTTTCCAGTGAAAATCATCCTTCCACTAGGACTGTCATTTTAGAACATACGTACAAACAATAATGAGTAGTACAATAATATGAGTCCGTTCCAGTTTGGATGAAAAGGGCCCAGTTGCAAGACCTATGAGTCACTCAGTATTGCATATTTCCATGTATAATCTACATCAAATTAATTTTTTCCCCTCGACCTTTACTACCTCTTGTGCTCAGATCGATCAGAGCAAAACGTGGCTAGGGTCATCTTTATAAGGTTTTTCGCTGCCATCAGCGCACAAGTTGTTCGTTGTTCTCTAAAGATCGATCCCCTATCTGATCTTTCCGATCAATTGTTCAACATCGCAGGTTATTTTTAGCTTCAACAAGATCGTTAACAATGTTGGTAGTCACTATCTTTTCCCCGGCTTTTGAGTTTGTTTGCGTGTAAAATTAGCTGGGGCAGACTAGGCAAACCTCATTTGATTTTTCATATTACTCTATATACGTATACATAAAAATGAGTTGACATCCTTCTTTTCATCACTTGGCTGGCTGATTAATTAGTTGCCCCCTGTCTATTTGATAAATATGAATGGGGGACGAGTAACATCTCCTTCTCCTTTTTCTGGCGAAGATCATCCATATATATCCTTCTAATATTGCTTGTAGTTTCACGTATCTGGAGCCTGTTCTATCTGTTTTGTCTTGGTGTTCTTTTGACTTTAAATAGTACATAATGCTTGACAGGTAATTAGGAGAATTATACGTCCTATTCAACTGAACTTTAACTCATACAGCATAACGAGCAACATAACACCTGGATCGATTGAAATCGAACAATTAATGACAAAAAACAAGATCGAGCTAACACCATCACACTGAAAACAATTACACGAAGCTTTAATTATATGGGCGGCGAGAAATTAAGCCACTAGACAGATGACCATTTCCATCAGATTCGACATCTGTTGCATGGGATTGACATATATATAAAGACGTGACTGCTCTGTTTAATAATGGATTTTAAACCCATCAATCATAGCTAGCTATATTTCTGAGAGACAGCCATATAGAAAGGAAGCCACTTTCGACAAATGGGAACCAACTTGATTACTTGACCACGAAGAAAGATGTCCATGGTGGGTCAGTTATGTCTTTCATCACCATTCACCTCCATGAATTCGGAAAATGACTTGAGACTTACTTCCCCATTTCGTTGCACTATGCCAACTTCACAATTTGATTTACCTTCGACCAAAGTTTACTGACAAACGAGTAATCCTTAATTATAACAATGATACATGCATACCTACGCAATCATTCATGTACGTATACATAGAGCCATAGCAAAGTAGTTTAACTGAAAGAAGATAAACAAATTAATAGCGCTATAGTAGTCACATCCGCATTATTGATCTATATATACCGATTAAAGATTAAGAAATTTTTTTGTTTGTATGTAATAATCCTAATAAGCTTCGCCCTCTCTCCCAATATGGTATTGTGTGATATCATGGGTTTTAACATTGTGCTATGAGAGTCATTGTGACTTGGAAACTTAGCTTACCGATCATGACTCGGAAACCTCTCAGTATGAGTCACAATTGTGAGGATCGAATTAAACATGAGGCAATACGCATGCCTGATAATAATAATCATATCATGTTCAATGATAAAAAATAAAAACCATAGGCGCGCAATGATTGCTCGATCTTATTATAATATGATGTATGAATTAAGAATATGGAAAGCTTTAATTTTGTGTCATGATTTGGGTTGTTAGAATGTCATGCTTAATGTGCCTTATCTGTTAGTAACTGAAAGTCTGAAACCATGCCAGCACATATAACATATATGTGGTTAGCTGTGATGTCACGTTCCTTGGCTTTTACATCCATCACTAATTCGATCAACTAATCTTCACTCTAATTAGCTAAGAAGACTCATTAGAAATATGAATGTATGTGTGAGTGTACGTATATATGTAGCGCATGCGTTTGATAATACATTTTAAAAACTCAATAAGTGTAGTTGGTGGATGTGCATGTAGTGCGAAAGTCGACGACGGCAGCCAAGTAATCTAGGGGAGTGAGTATATCGTATTTACTTATCATATTTCTTTTGAAGGTGAATTAATTTTAGTAAGTGAAAATAATTGTCTTTGTGAGATACATAAGCAACATGAAAATTAGAGAATCGTCTCCACTTATAATCTTAAATGTGTATTATAATTTTAATCGTGTGAGCAAAAGAGTGACTGGAGAATGTGTTTTGGATCAAATAAGAAGAACTGCAAAGATATTCAAATCAATAAATAACCACACTTGTCATTAACTAGTAAATTAAGAACATACAACAAACCGATTATCATGGCATAGCATGAATTACACAAGTCAAGATTGCACTGATCAACGATGTTCATATCATTCTGGCTAGGGTTAGTTGCCCAAGCTACACATGGACAACCTACATATATGAAACACATCTGATATCCCATATGAAAAAACCTTTGAGCAAGCAGACCGCAACGATCAGCACCCAAAGTAATTAACGGCAAAAAAAAATTATCATGGCCGAGTACGTATAAAGTTTAAATCAAGCATTACTCATCAACCTCGAATTATTTTCTAGAGTAGATAGCTAGGTTGAGTGGATGAGTTATACTTTTTTAACTTGCTCGAAGCAGAGGCGAGTGAGGCATTGGTGAATGAGGAGACATCATACGAGGGGACATGGCCTCTTCATATCTTCTTGTTGCTGGAAAGCTAAGCCTCAGACCGTCTTGCCAACGGTTCTTCCTAGGACTGTTCACAAACATCTGGTGATCTGCATTATTACTCTTCTTGTTTCCTTCTACTCCCACGAATGCTCTAATCCTCTTCAATGCAACTTCAACTGTATGCTCATCCATGTTGGCGAAGCAAACCCTAAACCAACCTGGCTCCACGCAACGGAAGGAAGACCCCGGCGAAACGTTGAGCTTCACTTCGTTAATAATCATACGCCACAGCACCATTTCCGCCTCGAAAGTTTGGTCTTTGAGCAGCTTCCTCAAGTCCATCCAGCAAAAGAGCCCGGCATTGCCTTTCAAGCAGTTGATGCCTACCTCTTCGAGCCCCGTAGTGAAAATCCTGTGCCTCCTCGCCAGCCTCTTAGAGCTGGTCTCAAGGAAGTTGGAGACAAATTCATCGTCCAGAAGCATGGCGGAGAGCATGTGTTGAGTTTGGGAGGAGACCAGGCCGAAACTCGACATCTTGCGAGCGCAGTTCACGACGGCGTCGTTGTAGGAGTAAACGATCCCGATCCTTAAGCCGGGGACACCCATGTCCTTGGACAAGCTATAGACAATGTGGATCAAATCACGGTTGCAATTCTTCACGTCTTGCATGACATCTGTAACGCAAGTGAATTTTGGGGAACTGAACACTGTGCCTGCGTATATTTCATCGCAGACCAAGTGGATGTTCTTGTCATTGATGAATTTGACCAAGCTACTGAGTGTGTCTCTGTCAACGGTTGTCCCCAATGGGTTTGAAGGGTTTGTTATGATCAAGCCCTTTATGTTGATGTTGTTGTTTCGGGCCTTTTCATAGGCTGCTTCAAGTGCTGCTCTGGTCACTTGGAAATTGTTTGAGCTATCACAATCGACTGGAACAATTTTCACCCCCGTTCGCCACCCTAAGTCTCGGTAGAACCTGCCATAATTCAACAAAATCTGTAAGACGTCTATCCAAGTGCCATGCGTTGAATGATTGTGCTATTGAAAAATCCAATGAAGCACAATAGCATTTTAACATATTATTTATGCAAATTGTAGGGAGCCTAATTGAACTCAATTCTTTGCGTGATCAATTGATCTAGCCAGGTGCACATCCCAGTCTATTATGGTCCATGGGTTTGGTGAGAACAATGAGAATATTATGAATATATGGAAATTGAAGATGAGTGGAAAACTTTACATTCTGGGTAAAACTTAAAGACTTAGGACAGAGAATAAGAAAGAAAAAAAGACTTTAGGAATTGTCCGAACATCCAGCTATTGAATGCGTGAATGGTCAAGTGTCAACTGTAGAGTCAAGGTAATAATAGTAAGCTTGTTAGGTATCTCATGATTATAGTCTATATCATTACTATGTGCTACCATAACTTAGTGAGAATAATCCTTGTTTAGCGATTCTAGCCAAATACTATATGTAGCAAATTCTTCCGACCTAAACATTGTTGAAAATATTTCCTGTTGACCCCTAATCAATTAATATGAAAAGGCCAATACTTTATCTAAGAGTTTCAATTTTGAAAATCATGTGGATCAAAATGAACCAGCATCGACATAAGTAATTACCAACTAATACACGATAAACATGAATTGAATGACAATATAGTATAGGATTAATTCGTACGCTGGATAGTAAGGAGAGGGAACTAGGAAAGCATCTCCGGGGTCAGCCAAGCAAAACATGACCATCTCATTAGCTCCAGTGGCTCCGCCGGCCATGACTACGCGATCAGGATCAAATTTGACTCTGCCTCCTCTCGCCTTTGACATGAAGTTAGCAATAGCCTGAAAATTTAATTGCTCATTAGTTTGATCACATTGTTCCATTATTATCCTATGCTCAGTGCCATTGCATATCCTAATTAATTAATTACCTTTCTGAAGTCTGGAAAGCCATGATAATCTTGAAAGTTGGCTACATTTTTGAACTCCGCCACTCCTTCCGGAGTGCAAATGGAGGCCTTGGGATTTTTCGTAATCCACTCTTCAATCACGTCGAAAGAAAGCTGAAAATTAATGAAGAACATGTTTAGATATGCTCCATTGATAAGCTAGCTCCAAGTTAACCACAAAACTATACGTACAGATTCTTGAAATTTTGCAATGCGAAAACTATACCTGATTTTCTGCAAGACCCATCTGAATAACACCCTCGGGGTTCTGAGTCGGGTGAAATGGGTTTCTGTCGTACGCCTTCCATCCATCGAAGTAAGCCAAGTTCTCGCCATGTCCTTCATTGGTTGCAATCTTTGACAAGAGTGAGTTCGAGGCCATTTTCTTTGTTGCTCTAAACGTCGTGGTAAGTGTATAATCAATCTCTTAATTAACAGGGAATGCTCGGAAACAGAGAGAGAGAGAGAGAGAGAGAGAGAGAGAGAGAGAGAGAGAGAGAGAGAGAGAGAGAGAGAGAGAGAGAGAGAGAGAGAGAGAGAGAGAGAGAGAGAGAGAGAGCTGGAAGAGAGTGAGTTGTCAATGGAGGAATGAATGGAGTGTGAGGGGAAAGGGTCAGGTATGTGTGGGAATTTATAGGCAGTGGAAGACAGTTCGCAAAGCTCCAAAAATTTAGTGCGAAAATTCCATTTCAAATTTTAATTTTTCATATTACTTTTTTTTTTTCTTTCGGGTCAGAAGTCCATATCCGGCTCTCCAAGATTCAAATGTGGAAAAACCGCTCCCACCGAGAATGGAAAAAAAACAGAATAAAATTGTGCTTGGGAAACTGGTCAACGAGTCGTAAGGGCTTGCGTGTTGAGCTTGATCATAGCAAGTCACGTATAGAAGTGTACTTGTTCGTAGTTCTTTTTTGAAATTCTCCTATGATGTTGAACTGTTGATCGAGGTTATGTGGCCGGTTGCAAAGTCATTACTCACAAGTGAGAATAGCAATGGGTTAGCCTAACGTCACGTATAAGTTGCAACATAAGATATGCGATATCTACTAGGAACATAAACTGAAATTGTATTAAGTTCTAGGATGACATTCCCCACTCTTTCCTCCATCGTATGCTAGTTTGAATTGACAACAGTGTTATTGGATTTTTGTGATGAAGTTTGAGACAATCTCTGAGTTCATTCTGATTTGCAGTTCAATTCAAAAGAATTATTTATTATTGTATAAAAAGAGAAACTTTTGGGTGATCATGAAAGTACTACATAATTATTTGTTATTTTATACAATGAGAAACTTTTGGGTGATCACGAAAGTATCACGTAATTCTTTAGTGGTTTTCAAATACAATGTTCAGGTTATGTCAAAGTTTCTTGATATGGAATTCAGACTATTAAGTTGCCTATCCTAATAAAGGAAAATTTGAAATAAGAACTCTACTATAAGAATTCTTGCCGGTACTTGTTTACCCTAGAACACATGATGACAATATTTGAGTGAAATAATGTACTGTTGTTACATATCAGATATATAGAATAGATTTTCAGTAAGCCGTGGATGATTTTATGGATGAAATTTCTTAGAAGCATAAAAACAAAGAAAGTTAGATTTTAATGTTGACTAGAATATACTACTTTTTGGGCGGTTCTTTGGACTTGTGCACCTACATGGTTAAATGTCACAACACTCGCACACAAGGACGACTGAGTAATTAAGGGCACTTCTATTTTCCTTAGGTTCCTTTCGAGTACCCAAGTCCCACAAAACCCTGCCCATTTTGGCTTCCACGTTGAATGCGTTTATACATTTCGCATCACACCCTTTGCTCTGTTTTCTCAGAATGGCCAACTAATCATTCCCATCATACATTCCCAACTAGTTGGGCAATCAACTTCTTATAGGTTCCACATGATCGATTTCACAAAATATTGTGGGCATCCAAAAACGTTTTTGTTTCATTAGGGTTTACGCGGTGGTGCTGAAAGGCCACGAAAACGTGGTCTGTGGCTCTCTCTGGTCTGTGGGGGTTATAATTAGGGTAAGTACTTGTCGCTTTTGTATACTCTATTGGGGTTAGTACAGATTTCAAATTTTGGATGGGAACAATAAGCATGTAGAGTACAAAATTAGTATTGAGGAACTGTTACCTACTAATTAAAAGGGAAGAGTTTGTTTTTATTTCAATTTTGTATCACCTTCTATAAGGTGGTGATTTGTCCTTTTTGACTTTTAAGAGAAATCATTTCACTCCTTTTACTCGACTTATAAGCCCCATTTTCACATTTTGATCATGGGTATATTTATTACGTACGTACTTTATTACTATTTAGCATGAGATTGACTATTTTTAGACTCACACCGTTTACCTTACTGTGATTAGTGAGTATTCACTATTTACCATGTTTTATAACAAGTATGGCTAGAAGACTCTCTCCCCCCATGGACCTTCTGGTATCTCACGCCGTCCATGAATAAAACCCAAAAAAAAAAAAAAATTAATAGACCTTCTGTTGGGAATTAAGAAGCAAATAGTGCTACATGGCCACCGGCCACGGATAACTAATACTATTAGAGAATGATTATAATTATACAATAAAATCAAAACTAGACTGTTTAATTAAACAACTCCCGATCGAGATATAGTCATCGTTCACTATTAGTTTTGGAGTGTCCAACTTTGCAAGGTTTCTGTTGCTTAAACTGCTAATTAAAGAGTTGAAAATCTAAAATATTAGGAAGAGAAACACAAAGATCTCAGTTGATATTCTCTGCAGCACATGCTTTTTAATTTGATGGGTTGGTGAGAAGCTTTTACGATACTACTACTTCTATGTTCATCCATCTCTGCAAATTCTGCACATCCTTTCATGGATACACACACACACATACTGCTACATTTGACTAGATTTGGTTTTTAAGAGCATATCATACATTTGATTCACCACATCCATAGTATGGTATAGCAGATCTGATATTCAGAATCAAAATTAGTAAATTACTGTTAGAAAACAACTCCATGTAATTACCGGTGGGCTTGACCACTGCTTGAAGTGTGCTTTGAGAATCATCAAATGAAAGACATAGTTAGACGCCAAGTATTTAAACTACTGGCTAGATTTTCACAGTAAGTAGTTAAAATTCACACATTGATGTGATCATCACGAATTAATGTCACCAAACATATGCAGCTAAGATTTCTCAAAAAAAAAAAAAATATATATATATATATATATGTATGTGTGTGTGTATTTAGCTAAGACCGGTGCAAATCTTTCTTGAAACCCTAAAGTTATGATTCAAGTTCAACTATTGTTGCATGCATCTAGTTTTCTCATATGAATAAAGTAAAAAGGAAAGAAAAAAAAAATTATACACCAACCTGAACCGACAAAAATTTTCAACCTAAACACCCAATCACTAACAGTACCTAGTGCATGCTCACATAGTTTGGCGATCACATATGTTGTAATTTCTTTCATGTAAACATCAAATTACTTGGTTTGCTATTGCTTTGATAATAAAAGACCATACGTGTGAACTCATATGATTCGAAACCAACTAATTTGGTTATTACAAGTCCATCATCGTCATCATGATCTCCCAGATTTTCTTCTCAATTTAGACTTTCGTTCCAAGATTTGTCAAAATTAAAGTCTTGGGTAGATAGGCATGCATGTCATGCGTTCCTACATGAACTAGGTATATATAGTTTAGCTAGCTCAAATGAGGCGTGAAGATCTATGTTTTTGCTTTTATGGTTTTACTTGGGGAACAGGTTTTAGGTATTTAATTTCAATTTATATATATAATAATATGGTCAAAGGGAAAATGTTCAACCCGGGCGTGGCTTTGACTTCCTGGTCAGCCGCCACGTGGGTCTCAATCTCTGGCTTTATCAGGATATTCTCTATCTAATTTTCTTCAACAGTAGCCCTGATCGAAAGATATGGAGAACCCTGACCTTACGCTTTTGTTCGTCTTTTCTTAACGAGTCATTTTTTCTTTATAGTTTTACGTCGCTGAAATGATCCAACACTCTATATCGAAATTAAAAACTCTAAATCTTTGTACGTGTATTATTTTAATATCTAATGATATTTAATTGGAATCATATAAATTTGATTCAAATAAAATATGTATATGTATAATAAGAGACAAGTTATGGTACTGTGATGTTTATTATACACTCATTTTACATCCATTTAAACAAAAATTACAATTATTTTTGAATCAAAATTACAAAATTGAGAATAAAATTATCATATTCATTTACACCATTTATATATAATTAAACAAAAATTACAATATTGACAGCAAATTTATTCAAAATCTTGTAACAAGGTCGTAGACGGTGTAATTACCATTATTAAAACTAATATTACAGTACTATTTTGACAACAACTTTGTTGTCACATTTATAAATGAGTATATGAGATATGGGTATGTATTATCGAATTTTCTGTTAAATAATATATCGTGATGGAAAGACAAATATATAGTATCAAGCTAAGTAAATAGGATCTTTTGAAGTTATGTTCCAACCATAAGCATAAGGAAACGATACATTTAAAGATTTGGAGTTATATTGATGAGTAACGTACAAGTACAATTGTATTAGGGGCGTGAAACTCTACATATAGAAAAGATAAGACTAGTAAACAGAAACCTATCTACTTGTACGTCTAGAAGAAGAGAAGATAATTACAATGGTGAGTATTAGATAAGAGAAGATAAATCATACAGCTTGATTAATTATTGATTGGTTTTTCAACATCATCTCAGCACTGGAATATAAAGCGTATGGTTTAGAGAGCAAAATATATAGAGAGCAAACCCAGAAGCACGCATCGATCAAATCAACCTGGAACTTTCTGACCAAAAAAATCAACCTGAAAGCAGTTAAAATAGGAAAAATGAGACCTGTGGGCGGCCTGGAGCTGGAATAATAATTTTGGAAACCCTTGGGCGATGCCTTGTTTTGTTTATTGGAAACATGCATATGAAACCACCCTGCCATTATGTTCTTCAACATAATGGACCACAATTATCACCTACACTAATTAATCATACATTTAGTAATTCATATATTGTTCATGTGAGTCTTGTAGTTGAAAGTTTTAAAAGTTACTGGACTCTACCATTAATACATTATTTTAGCAATTAGAGTTGCATCATGCATGACACAAACACAATCATGTATAAGGAGTCTCGTTCCGCTGGTCAGCAGTTGATCAGGGATTGTGTGGTCACTCACCGTCCGATTTCAATCGGACGGTTGACATCTAAGTGATGAGATATGTAATGAGAGCTGTCAACTGTCCGATTGAAATCAGACGGTGAGTGACCACACAATCCCTGGTCAGCTGCTGATCAGAGGAACATTTTTGCATATGAGTAGTGAATACATGCAATAAAACTAAGATAGTGAAATTGGAATCATTCTTCCACTTGTATATATATATATATATATATATATATATATATATATATATATTATTTTTTTCAAACTACACACCCTCTTTCTTTTTGCACAATTACACCAGTGTTTAATAGTCAGGCCATGTTCTTAACATGTAGGTAGTGTGGTTTGCAAAAACTAATTAAGGATAGCTCGATTATGATCTTTGGGAGGAAAGAAATGAAACAGAGGGAAAATCAGAGCGCAAAGCATGTATATTCTTACTTCTCATTAATTCTAGGATCACATTCGAATTTCATGATAGATATGTTACCACATTTTCATACAGATTGAAAAATGAACTACATAACCATATCGATCATGCAATATACATTCACAATGTGACTGACAAGGAACGCTGTGACCATTCGATTTTCATACTTTATCCATTCTATCATGATGAAGAATTCTGAATGTCCAGCCTAAAACTAATTAATAATAGGTAGAGAGGTCTAAACTCTTGTAAACTCTTAAACAAAGTCACATTTCTCCGATGTTGTTGGACAGCACTATACAGTTTGACAATATTACGCAATCGTTGCGAATTGATTTCATTAAAATTATGTGTCATATATTCCGTACAGATGGGTCCACACAGTATTGGTGTGCAGATATCAATATATTCATAGGGAGACCGGTACTAGACCAAAAAACGATGTGCTACCTGCTTGCCTGCTGCGGATATATCAATGCAGGTCGTCGGGTGACTATCACTATCAGCTACCGGCTTCCTTTCTTCTTCTTCTTCTCCATGCTTGTAGCTTTTTTCTTTCTTAGATATCTACTGAACGTGTAGAATTTGTGATCTTGACTCCTGAACCGAGCTCGCGTCAAGCATTTTGAACTTTGAAGCTAAGCTAGCTAACTCCAGCTGCATATGCACCTGCACCAGAGAAATTAAGTAGCACAGATTCAATCTACTACTGACGTCAAAGCATGCATAGCTTTTACACCTAAGCAATTAACTCATATATCACAAATTTTCAACAAACAGTACAATCGAGTCGTGCGAAAACAAAAACCAAACTGGTCGTCTTTAACGTGCTATGCAGGCTGGGACTGATCTTCATTAAATCTTCTCAGAGTATGTGCTTGAGAAACTCGTAAACAGTTCATACCAGTAGTGTTGAAAAGAGAAGCAATCGCAGTTATTGATCTTTAATAATCTGTACTACCGGGTTTTCAAAAAAAAGTAATCTGTACTACTGGTACTTGTAATATAATCGATTATATGCCAAAAATTGCATTAGGACAGGCAAATCACTTCTAACTCTTTCCCTTTTATGATTTTTTTCCTTTTTTGCCTTTTGAGAATCCCATGCAATCAACATAATCTCACACCGAACAGTGGGTGGGATCGGACTTTACGGTTTCCCATTAAGCTGAGGACTTTTGGGATGTGCACATCAAATGATCAATTGACCACGAATCTGCTGAGAATATATAGATCTCATATGAAAAAAATGGAACATTGCCTATGAGTTTGTAAGAGTTTGGGCCACTCCATCCATTGTCAATTAGTTTTGGATGTGAATCTCATATTACTTTATAGCGGATTTTCTCACGTGTATACGCCTCACGTCCACACCCAGACTTCACGTCATCCAAAGTTATCCATGTGTATGGCTTGAAATTCACCACACATGCTGGGGCATATTGAGAATATATAGATTCTATATTGGAAAAATGAGATATTGCCTATGAGTTTATAAGGGTTTGGACCACTCCATCTATTGTCAATTAGTTTTAGATGTGAATCATAGATTACTTTATCAGAATCAACCTGCAATGTGTATTTAGGCAACTATTGTTTTACACGTGATCAATGTTAATACGAAGTTGATTATTTGGTCATATCCGAAAACTTTGGAATTGAATCCTAATCCTTAAGCAACGAATGAAATAACAACAAAACGTACATCCGATACACAACTAAATATTGTCAACGGAAATTTTGAAAACGGAAATTTTCATTATGTTTCATGACAGAGATAATAGGAGAGGTGTGGCCGGCAGCGCATGGAGGGTCAGATGACCTCTAAGGCTTGAACTGGTTCCAGGAAGTTGCAGAGGCCGTTGATTTCCAACTTCAAAGGTTGAAGGCATTGACTATAGTGATCTAAAATCATGAAAAAAGGGTAAATCCATCGATAAGGACTGTTTGATTTCAAATCTTTGTTGTCGTTGAACTCACATGAAATCGTCATTGTATAAAATTGGTAATTGTGTATACATAAGAGAAAAGCCTTTTAGGATTTGATTGTAGAGGGGTACTGATCTGAAAACTTATCAGTCAAATAGACACCAATTCTTACGGTGGCAAATTAAGACCTGCTTGCTATCATGGTCTGCCAAAGAAAATTTGTCATCTGAGTTTCACTTCTATTTTTTTTTTGGAAGTGAAGGGTGTCACTTGGACCCGCCAAGTCTGGTTGTCTTCCACTAACTACACCATTGACATAGTTTCTAATTTTGTGTTTTTCTGATTCGAAAAAAAAGTGAGATCCCTACATTTCTTGACATCTGTGATTTGTAGAGGTGAGAAACAATTCCATAGATTTCTTGAAGCATGCCAATTAAAGTTAGATAAGCACTTCCAAGTGAAATGAGCTCTTATCAATACATGATAGAAAACAAAACGTGTCTTTCATAAAAATGACACGTTATCTTTTATTTTACATTACACGTATCAATTAGTTGGCTTTAAAAATAATGATTTTTTATTTTGGGCGAATGTATAATATCGGATATAAGTGTAAGCGACAACTCATTTAAACTCAAATGTGAAGGCAAGAAAATAAAACGCACTCTTATTCCTAAAAACCTAGATGTGCCTTAACCAATCACATGGGGATAGACAAACCAAATGCCCACAAATGATTAGAAGAAGTGAAAATATGTATTGTCTTCACTTATTCTCATCTAGGTACCAAGACAAATGGCTCGATATTGTGACATATGTGACTTCATTAAAGCTAAAACTCAGTGAGACAAAATTCTGAATGAAGAGTATCGTTTCAACATTGATGTTGGACTTGCCATTATCTATCAGTTGTTAAAAAGAAACAGAAATAATTATAAGCTACACTAGCTAGTCGGCATCTAATGAAGTTGTCTCCAAACATACCTCACAATATTAGAATAATACGATAAGTTGGAAGAACAAATATGAAGTACTAGTTGGTTTATGAAACCGACTAGCTAGGTTCTCTTCAATCACCAAAAAGCTCGTGTCAAGCATGACATTTGTCGGGTCAAAAATCCAGAACGAACGTGCCTTTTTGGACCAAACTCACTTGCCCAAAAGATTATATTGTGCCCGTTTACTAATCCTGTTGGACCTAGCATTATTTCCCAACCATCTAATTTAAGCAATATAACAACTCTAAATTGTAGTCTTTGAAGTTGAATTTGAATATATCTGATTCCATAATCCATTCCTCTCCTAGAGGAAATTTAAAAGACTCGAGGAATGTAAGAAACACAACCATGACAATTAGGCCTGCCTAAAGAAACTTCAAAACTGGTGCGCAAAGCATATGATAAATTAGTAAACCAAAGCATATGACTCACATGTGGGTAATTGCATCATTACTTACATCATTAGCCAGCATGCAGACATCAAGTGCTGCGCTGTAATCTTCAATCATAATTCACCAATTCGATCATAAGACATAATGAAAAGTATTCACCAATCATCATTCTTACATGAAGCTAGAAGTTTCAACATCTGCAGGAAGACGGCGGGGTTACAACAGAAGAAATGTGATTCCATCAGCTACTTATGACTTGATGTACAAAGCTCCCTTTTCTGAGTTGTTCTGATCAAAATTTATCACATTCACTTCACCAACTAGAAGGATGCAAGACAAATTCCATTTTCAACAGAAGAATTCCATTTGCAATAGTTCCAGAAATTTGTTTTACCTTAACTTCAACACTAAGCAATAATACCAGATCCAAAGAAAGATTCATGATAAATGGCTTTCTGAAACCTGAATAGGTTCAGTTTAGGCTGAATACTAGGATAGCAAGGCGAGCCTAATAAGAAACATGATTTTCTTCAAGAAGACGGGGGAATTAAGAAAAAAAAGTCAGAACTAGCAAAACTCAAAGTTCAAAAGCAGGAAGTACAAAAAATGCCATCAGCTTCTTCCATTTGATAGTCTCTTAGCATACATTGGTCGGGGCATAACAAGTGAACTTTTTTTTTTTTTCTCTTCTTGGCTTTAATAAATCATAGAAACTAGAGCATTACAATCTTGCAGATATATAATATGCACACCTCTAAACACTTTGATTATTGACCAGATCTTCCGAAGAAGTGTTCCATTTGCAAGCACCCTTGGGACTGCAGTCTATTTGTCTTAGCTCCATATTTGCATCTCTTTGGTCCCCGTGAATTTGACTTACTATCCTGCAATAATGAAAAAAAATCCTTACATGCTTAGCACCTGAAACAAGCACCTGAAACATTGGTAAAAGATATACCACTATAACATTAAAATTTCATTACAAGCAAATGTTCCAAGTAAATATGAGCAAAAACAACCAAATGACTTATTAGAATAGAACTGTGATTAGAACTACAAAAATAAACTTTTATATGCAGTTAGCTACTACGAGTCTGATAAAGCATTTTGGACCAGAATAAAACAAATAACACTAGATGACCTCACCAATCTTGATTGATTATGAGATCTCAGAACTTTGATTCTTCCACCTCTTCCGTCAGTTCCTACAGCAATCAAATCACTTTTATCTGCCGTTGAGTCTTGCCTTGTTACAGATCCATTGTTTACACTCTGCTTGCACCATTTTCCCAACCTGTTTGCTCCATCAAGACCAAGCAAGCCACCAGAAGAGCCTGCACCCCCTGCATTTTAAGAGAGGAACTCAAAATCAAAGTTAAAATTTTATCTGGTAATGTTATTCAGGTTAATGTAACTCATCTGTAGACTGTACGTGAAGGAATCAAACTCAATTGACAATATGCATCAGTGACATACCTTGTCTGGGAAGTGCTTGTGTGATGGGAGATTCCTTTATAATGTTAAGCACCGGGTAAACTTCTTCTACATCATCAAGAATCACAACATCAGCAGCAGGAGACTTGGAAATATGAGTCATTTTACCAGTTATTGAGCCCAAAGGCTCGTCCAGATTTCTTAGTCTACAGACTGAAGTTTCATTGATTGAATCAGAAGCAGCCCCTGGTCTCAACATACTAGACTTCTGGCTAGTTCTATGCTCACAGAGTGGGTTTTTCACACAGGCATTTGAAAGTTCATGTCTAGTTGTGGAAAATTTTGAAGCATCATCATCAATTAGAGAGTAGGGATCTCTTTCTTCATCATCAGCACTGGTACTTGTACCATCTTTAGTAGAGTTTGCATCCATAGGGCTGATGAAATTGAAGTGTACTGTCTGGCACAGTGGATCATTTGACAAGCTTCCTATCCTATCAAATTTATGCATTGGAGCAAACTGTTTGCTTTGATCTTCTGATGAATTGTTGACGGACACAGAATCAGATTTACAACTAACATTAGTCTGAATAACTCTTTCCCCTCGAGTTTCCCTTGAAGCTTTTAAAGCCCTCAAAACTTCATTGTCCCTGACTTCAACCACACTCTCCAATTCTTGTACCCTTGTCTGATAAAGGGCACAAAATCACTAATCAGGATTCACTCATCAATATGAGAGTTACTTTAGAAGATCTCATCACAAAACTCACCTTTAATGTATTCATCTTTTCTTTAGCCTTCTCTAGTTCTTCACTAGAACGAGCCTTTTCATGTGCAAGATCTCTGTGCTTTTTCATCAATTCATTGTATCTAGCCGTCATTTTTTTGGCATGGACCTGGTAAACCCTATTAGAAGTATGCGTACACAGAAACCAACATCAAACTTGAGGAAAAAAATAAAGGTATACAAGAGTGAAATGAATAGGCAATAACTGCTTAAGTTATATTTGAGATAAGATAACTCAAACACAAGTTAAACAGGTTGCTTCATCCACACACACACAAAAATGATATATCTATATAAAGTTTGAAGGTCATATGGCTAACCTTTCACGCGACAACAAGGACTTTTTTAGGCTATATATCGATTCATTGTTGTTCACCCCATTACCAAGAGCTGCATAGTTTAAGACATCCTCTTCTTTTAGATCAAAGTCAGATACCCTGCAGTTAAATCCATGTAGCTATGTTAGGGGTAGAAAAGAAACAGATAATTGAGAGATTAATCTGATTGCAATAGCTGTTGGGGCTTGGGTAATAGCCTTCAGGTAAATGTTACATTCAAATTCTTCAGTATACACAACCGAAATAACTAATAACGCAAAAGCACTCACAATTTGAAAGCTGCAAGCTCCTTGGCTAATTTCATATTCTTTTCTTGCAACCTCAAGCACTCCATAGTTACTTTATCAAGCTCCTACGAAAAGATGACAAAAACTTCATAAGATTTTCCTTCTTCATAACTTGATCTACAGTATTTCAAAATACAAGTAAAGAACTACAATTGACAATTTACCCCAGATTTCATATGAAGCATCCGTTCCATGGATGCTTGTTGTTTCAAGGCTTCATTCTTTGATGCAACTGCATCATTCTTTAATGCTACTTCTTTCTTTGCCTGCTCCTTGCATAAACAAAGCTGAAAAAGAAAATTGCTGTCTAAGTAAGAACCCCATGAAGGAAAAGCAAGATGCTTCAATCTTAAAGAACAAATCACCGAGGATCCAGAGTTTGAATATTCTATCATAGCCACCATTCAGTGGCAAGGAAACCAGTTATATGACCTTCTACTTGATTTTAACAGTTAAGTCTCAGCTCATATTAGAGGTTCCTATTTCCTATACAGAAAACATTCAAGAAACCAAAATTTCAACCCTTTTCTGTCTTCCAACTTTTCCCAACTATCCTATCAAATCACACACTAACACCAAACTGCAAATCATCCAAGACTCCATCTCAAATTATAACTATTACTCAAGTACAAGGAAAACCCCAAATGTGTGATCTATCATAACAGCAGCGATGACACAAAATTGAAATCCAAATTTCTTAAAATGAGAATCCAATACCTCGTCGGTGAGCTCCTTGAGACTCTGCCCCTGCCGGTCCAATGCCGAAGTAAGCACAATCGTCTTGGACTCCAACCTCTGCACCTCTTGACGCAATGCCTCGGCGTCCTCCTCACACTCAACAACCGGTCTCTGAGTGCTACTCGGATCCACCGACTGGAAATAAAGCCGGCCGGCATCGCTCGCCTTGCAGCTCTGCTTGCACACCGGGCAACTACACTTGTTGTTCGACGAGTACTCGAACCACTGCTGCAAACTAGGGTTTTATAGACAACAACAACAAAAAAAAAAAAAAAAAATTCCGGAATTCAGTACTGAAAATTAACGATTCGATGACGAAGGGAGGAGATTGGAGATGTTACCAGAGCTCGTGGAAGACGTGGCCGCAGATCGAGATGGATTGGAGATCCTCGGAGACGGGGTTAAGGTCTTCGTAGCAGATGGAGCAGATGGTTTTGGCGAAGGCGGTGTTGGAATTGGTCATATCGCTGTGGGGAGTCTACGGCTCGCTCTGTGGTTCCGCCATTAGGTCTGTTCCTGGGTTTTCGGGATTTTTTGTCGGGAAAATAGAGCGGAATTTGAAATGTAAAGCGGACTGAGCGGGAAGGCGATGGAAGAGGGAAAAACATTTTGAGAGAAATTGACATTTGAGAGCGGTAAAATATTTTCGTCCGTCTCCGAAGCACGTGCAAACCACGTGAATTTCTGGGGTGGGGGAATCACAAGTTCGGTTTAGAAAGGGTGTGTGTGTTTGGTGGGGTGGTAAGATTTTGGTCTCATATATAAGAGATTAGGAGTTCAAGCCTCATTAAGGGTGGGAATGGGGTGAAAAAAAAAAAAAAAAAAAGACAAGTTCGGTTTAGAAATGTGATGAATGAAAACTCTCGAGACAAATTTTTAGCAAAAATCTGCCTATACACTGTCGGTGTAAGTGACCTAGTACCTATTCGGTGATTTGAGTTCTTGACTTTTTTTTTTTTTAATAACTAAAAAGTGGACTTGAGTTCAGTTACTGAAAATTGAGGATAAGTTATGCATTTAAAGTTGTTATAATCTCACTATTTAGATTTAGTATATATATAACTGAAATGCATTATTTCTGACGGTCTCTAAAAAACTGTCTTGACATATAAAACACTACACCCAATATAGAGGTGGTCTATAATTGAAGGTCCAGATTGATGACCTGTTAGTCTGTTACCTGGATCGCAACTAATTAGTAACTACCTGGATATTAGTCTGTTACATATTTTTTTTATAATAATTATTAAGTTATTATCCAATCTATTTTTGGCTTAACCTTTTACGTTGCTACATATATGTAAAATTTAAGAGGTTATGTGCAAGACACAAAAAACATTGCTGCATGAATGCACATGGAACGCTAATACCGTAAAGCCGTTCTCAATGACTTCCTCCACAGAGCAGTGTAAGGAACAAACTAGTGATTTCAAAATAATACTATTCGGACTGCAATCAAGAAACACAACTTAGTGCAACAAATTCATCACTGGTACCATTTACAAATGGGCAAAAACCATCAAATCATCGAATGAAACTTGTAATAGAGATCTAAAAACTAGTCTTCCAGGTCCTCCTATTTGTACCTTCAAAATATACACTCAACAAAATGGAAAAGAGAAACAATATGCAGTTCAATGATCTGTCCAAAGATGAGCTCTTTAACCAGACCAATAATCCAATTTAAACCGGTTCCCCTGCTTGATGTCTGTGCCTCCAAATAACTTCAACTCGGTGCGTCAGTTTCCTCATCTCTGGAGCACCTTGATGCCACACAAAATTGGGAGGTCATATGTAGTCAACATACAGCTCCTGAATCAACCTGAGCTTGCCCACAAGGAACTAAGTCTGGAAGCAAGTTTTGCACTCTTGTAGTCATCTCTAAGCTCAATAAACCTGATTTAGTATCCAAATCAAAATTGTATCAGAACAAATGGATTATTTTCTGATGAAAAAAAAAATGCAAAAATGATGAGACATCATTAAGAAATAAAGCTTCATGCTTATCAGCATGTTTTGAAAAAAGAGAAATTTGGAAAATTCTTCATCAACTGCAAATTATTCATCGTCTTTAATGGGAAGATAAACTGAGCTTCAATATGTGTGTGGTCTACGCTTTTTTTTAAGAGTGAAGTGTTACCTCTGTGCATCTTTCCGTATACTGGGGGTACCCTCAAACAGAGTTGAGAGACTTTCAGGAGCAACAATAAAGACATTGGCCATTCTGCAGATGAAAGCTCATCATACATTCATGTTCAAAAACCAAAATGGGTGGAACTGAAATACAGCAGTTTCAAGGAAACTCACATGCCAAGCAATTCAAATTTTTCATCAACAGAAGGAGCATTAAAACTGCGCACAAATTCTCCATATTCAGTTATGTCACGCTTCAGCCGTAATCCTCCACTGAGAAAGGGAAACAAATTGAACTCATCAATTAATGTGAACATTCAACTGAAATAGTTTAGCAGGTCAAGAATCATGAGAAAGTCCATTTACCTGGGATTGAAAGTGAACTTCTGCCAATGTGTTAGTAGCCCTTTATGCAAGCGATTTCCCTGGCAAACATTCAACATAATTTAAGTTCAAATGTGATGGTGTCATCATAACCATCTTTATTCAAAATGCCTAACCCCTATTCAGCCCAAAGATATCAAGTTAAAATCAGATGAACTAAAATACAGGTGTGACGAAAATGAAAAATATCATCTATGACTTATATCTTAATTGATCCAACAGTTGCCGCAGATAGTGTTAAAGGCCTTGTATCATGCAAGCATTATGCACTTTTGTCCGCTAGAAGTGTTGATACAAATTTATCATTGTATCAAGCCAGTTGAAAGCATTCATCATTGTATTCATGCCCTTACAATTATATGCAAACAAGCAATTGCACAGTGAGTTGTGCACTTGCCCGCTATTCTACAATAACCAAGTCTAGTTCTAACTCAGAGACCACAACACATAAAAACCATCAGGAGAGACAGCAAGTACTTACTAATTCAGTCAAAAATGCTTGCTTGTTAAGACCCTCAAGTGCTGAGAATGCAGATTCTAGTATACGGGAAAGATAAGCTACAACTCTAGCCAAGAGAAAAGAAACACATTATCAACGGCGATCATTTTATTGATCAGGGTAACATATAAGCACATTAGAAAAGAAAGAACAAGGATAAGAAAAATATATATATATATACACTCGCTCGTTAAAATGATGTGGTCACGAACTAGAATTATGATCCTGAATTGTAAACCTATTCAGTTCAGTTGGTATCGACCAAGAAATTCTTGTTTGAATAGTCCAAAAATGGAAGCAATTACTAATCCAGTATACAGGATATTCTCGCAAGGGAAAGGAGAATGAGAGAAGCCCCTATATAGTTGGTTGACATTAATTATTGTAGAACTGGTTGAGAAATTAGCATACATGCTACTGGATATCCCATAAAGACGATTCAATAGTTTGACCCCACCCCACCAACCCCAAAAAAAAAAAAAACATCAGACAGACAGCTAAATGCAGGTGTCAAATTGTGGGCTACAGAGCTTACTGTTAACTTCCTAAATATCTGGTTTTCGTTCATGCCAAGCTCCATCTCCATTTAAAAAGTATAAAAAAATAAAATAGAAAAGATAAAAAAAGATAAAACGACTCATTTTGCAGAAGCCCTAAAAATGCAGGCTTTAATTATTCATTGATTGTAACCTCGTGCAGGCATTTGTCGGCCGATGATCAGGAGCAAATCCATCTTCTGGTGATCTGTAATCTGTTGCCTTCTGTTCAGAAGAAAGTAACCGCTCGACCTGAATAGCAGGGGTTTCCAATGAAAAACATTAGAACATTGGGCAAATGACAGAGTGAGAAGATGCACATACAGGACCCACATACATATAACCCAGCAGCCACCAAGAAGCCAAGTCATGACTATACTTAATTGGTACTAAAAGGTGGAATCATTAACCAACCTACAAGCTATATAGTAGGTCAAAAATTTAGTAACTGACCTCAGCCATCACAGTTTCAATACATTGTTGAAGCCCTTTATATGCAGCACCCTCCGCACTTGACATAGCTGTCGCCATTTCTTCACATGAAGCAGCATGCGCTCCATCAACAGGGAGTAGAAGCCGAGAGATAGAATTTGAAAAATACTGGAGAGTAAAATCCCAATCAATTTAAGCGCTCAAAACATATCAGGTCATTCCATCAAGAACAACATATACACATTTAGACAATGGCAAATGGCCAACATACTTGCTGAACTATAGCCACACTGCTACCACAACGTTGTACAGCAACCATGAAAGATCTGAAACTGCTTTCACCAGCAGCAGCAGCAGCTTCTGCCTACACATCAGCCATTCATATTCCTTAGTCTACTGTATTGGAAAAACTGTGCATTTTGTTGAATCAAGTATTCTATAGTTCACAATTTAGAATGCATCAAAAAGTATATGATCAGGTACGTACAGCAGAAGCAGCTGCAGCAGCCACCCTTCTACTCATACTAGTACCCAATACAAATCTTTCCCTTAAAGATGCAGCTTCAGTCAAGCTGTCTCTTGCTCGTTCAAGACCTTCTGTTATATATTTACTGACCTATAAAGGAAAGAAAAAGAATATCATGAATTTCATTTAAATAAAAAATCCTGAATCTGTATGTTATTTTAATGAGCAACCAACTTACTTGACCTAGGAGGGAAGTGAACACCGATCTTACATTTGCTGCAAGGGTTGCAGGCTGAAGGGGAAAAAGAATTATATTATATAAATCTATAAAGAATAAAATGAAAAAACTAGTAATATATCTGCAACATAAAATTCTAGAATAATTGAAACCCTAAATGTATACCTAAAAGAGCAGAGTAATATATTGTTTAACCACCGTTCATATTATACTGCCCATCTCCCAATCAGTTTTATGAGGCATGTCGAAATTTCATACTTAACAATCTGCTATAACATGTATGCACCCATGCAGGCGAATTTCCCACTCATCCACAGGGGAATGATACCTGTGTCCTTGAAGTCATTTTCTATGAAGATAGGTATTTAAGATACCTCATAAGAATCTCCAATTTCATGTTAAACAAAGTAACTTGATGAATGCATGTTAATGAGATATAATAAATAATTGAAGTGTAAACACCAACCCACATAGAGGAGGACAGAGAAAATACTAGACAACAATGGCAAACATTCAAAAGAAAACTTGGGAAAAAAAAAATTATGATACTAAGCAAATAATTTCCTCAATCCCAAGTGAATCAGATTATCAAATACATATTTAAAACTCTTGAGTAGAAAATGTATATAGTGCAAGAACAGATATTACCTGGGATGAAAACAGAGTGCATCTGGTAATTGCTTCTTCATTCCAACGAACAAACTCTGTCACAACAGTGACAGATATTTGCTGGTTGGAAGATGCTACTGCTGCCCCTTTTGAGCGCCCGATTGTTCCACTTGATTCAGTTGTCTGCTGGCTTTCAGCACGTAGTTCTGCCATCTGCGCAGCATATACATGTTAATCATTGTTACCAACACAGAATGATAGCTGGAGCTTGATTGAATAATAATGCATTTGATGCAAACCTTAGCTTGATATAGTTGTTTAAGAGAGGCCTGCTCATGTTCAGGATATCCATCCTTGTGAGCAGAAAACAAAGACTCTGTGAGGCCTGAAACATCAGATAAAGTTTCTATGAAGATCCCATAGTTGATAAGTAGAAAAAAGCAGTTTCATTCAACCAAAGCAAATATGAAGAGTAACCAAAAATGCTAATATTCCTATTTAGTAAGAACTGGCTAGTTAAAATTTGTCAGCTGTGAGACTAGAATTTGTTACATAACGTGATTTGTGATCTTTTTATTAAAATTAAACATAGAAATTTTTTGGAAGAAAAAAGGCAAAAGGCAGGTACATTTGAGGTACAGGAACCCCAATACAGAACCATCAAATTAGAACCCCGCTGCCCCTAACCACAGCAAAAGTAGACATGTAAATTCTTAAAAAACCCTGGCATCTTGAGGTAATGCCTAATTCCCAAACACTTGCTCTTTTTCCCTTTTTGTTTTTGCTTTGTTTTGTCTTTTTTATTTTTTCAGCTGGTAAAAAACATTGTCGACATCATGACCCTTCATTCACCATCACCATAATATCCACACTAGTATTCCCGTGAGAAGCAATCCACTTAAAGAGAGACCTCAAAGGTTAATTCATTACCCTCGACATCCAAGTCACCACATCCCACGGCCCGCAGGTCCTTAGCAAGATCTTGCGTCTTCTCATATGCCACCGCTAGCATTCTAAGATACTGCAGTCACAGGTAAAAAAATAAGTAAAATGAAGAACTACGAACATTTTGTAAGCAAGGAAGGAACTGCCCAGGTAGTTTTACTTACTAATAGAAGGCCCCCTTCTTCCATAGGAGGTAGGTTCACGAGAGATGGCTTTACCAATAATTTGTCCAATAAAGCTGTAATTCTCTGCTCTAAAACTCGCTGCACCAAAAAACAGAATATTAAAAACATGGAGCTGAAAATGGAGAAGAAATATAAAATAGAAGGGGTCCTGCATGGTACCTGAACTAAAATTGACATAACTTCATTAGGAGAAGGGAATACAGCCATAATTGTTGCTGCTTCCTTTCGTACAGTATCTGCAAAAGAAACAAAAATATAACAAATATATTGAAGAATTCCACCTCTCGATTTCAATCAATGACATTCTTTAACCTGTGATTTCTTTGTACAAGGAAGAAAGTCCACGAGAAACATTGCTAGGACTAGCCTGGGAACCCTCGTCACCAAGAACCAATCTGGTATCTGCATTCATGACTTCCACGTCAATAAACATTGGACGTGTTGCCACATAATGTTGCATGGCACTAGTTCCCCTGTTAAACTGCATCGCAATATAAATTAACAATATAAGGAGAATGGATTCATGAAGTGAATAAAATCCTTAGACCTATCTCATTCACTGTGACATTTGGTTTTATGTGTGGGTGTGGGTGTGTGTGTGTGTGTGTGTGTGTTTGTGTGTGTGTGTGTGTGTGTGAGAGAGAGAGAGAGAGAGAGGCCAAATGTTTAGGATTTTTTTTTCTACAATATATGTTTAGGAGTTCAATGCTAAATACGATGGTACATGTTTAGCACATTCTATATACTAGGCATATTTAGGTGTTTAGGCCATGGAGTTTAGGTCTACCTGAGATAAAATTTTAGCACATTCTGCCATGGTAGACAAATCTCTTCTCTGTGATGCGGCATCAAATCGAGCTAGCAGTCTGTTCTCCAATTCTATTACGGTAAAAAATGAAACAAAGAAAAATAAAAATAAAGAACTTGATTAAAATATATTCCATAAAGTTTGTAAGAGACTGAATGAAGAGCTTCCCCTACCAAGACTTTTAACTGTAATCCCAGAAATTTTTGATGAAATCATTAAAGAGGTGAGCCATCCATAGCTAATTTTTTTTTTTTTTTTTTGAATAAAATACTGGGAAGGGTTGTTGGATAAGGAAACCATAAAAAAATAATAATAAATACATAAAAAAGAATGAAAGAAATAGGATAGAGACCAGAAAATAACTGCTGTGGTGACACAGAGAATTCAAAGATTGCATGTAGACCATGGTACAAAATTACTCAATGAAATGAGCCATAGCATGTTTAAGACTATAGTCTATGTAATCATACCGTTACAGTACTCCTGAAGATTAGCAACTGCAACTTCTAATCCTCTGCTAGCGGCTGCATTGCCCATGACCGATGGTACAGTTCTTCCAATATCTTCCTCAGCAAATGCCCCTATCATCAACAGAGGCAAGCAAGGTAATTATCACATATTGGCATATTTCCCTGAACGTTGTTTGGCAGTATGAGCCTTATCTACGATTTTATAGGCTGCTAGACACTCATGGGGGAATGTTATATTTACATATACTCATAAGGTAAAAAGGCAGCACAACTTGATGGCCACTTACAAGAATTCATATTATATGATTGCCTAGGAAATAACAAGTAACAGTTCAAACTTCACTGATTCAGTTCATGACCCTACTAGCATGAGTTAGATACAAATTCATTATGGTTTCATCTACCTAAACATATATCATGGCCACAACTAAAAACAAATGACAGCTACTCAATGCCATTACTCCCCTTTCCAGAGAAAAGAGGAACAGGATGGGGGAAGAGAGAGTGAAAGAAAGATGATCTTAATATTTTGCCATAATAAAATAACAACAGCTGTTTGATCAAATAATGTCATCTTACGCAGTTTTTGTGCAATTTTAGCAGCCTCTGCAACACGACTGTCATCGGAAAATAGAGGTGAAAGTTCCATTAGATCGCCTGGGCTGCTATTAAACTCCATCAAGTACTGCAAGAATAAGTGGCAACATTGTGTTAACTGTTAACTTACTACCAAAAAAGGGTAGAACAGACTAAATGTTCCGTGACTACCTTTATGAGCTCTATTGATTGACTAGCAGTTTCCCGCTGAGCATCTGCACTCTGACGAGGAAAATCCAAATAATTACAAACATAAATTACTAAACTGTAATGAAATAATGGTACTAGAGTGATCTCAATTACAACTTTGGAAGCAAACAGTCCATTAGCAATCAAGCATAGGACAAACTTCACCTGCAGATGATCTCCTATTTTTGCAGCAGTCTGTCCAACACTTGATATACGTGAATCCAACCTGGCAAAGCTACCAAACAAGCCGTCTACTCCTTTTTCAAGCTGACAAATAATATGTAATCTAATACAGTCAAATTTGTAATTCAATATCCAAGTCAGATGCATCTAATGCTTGAAACTGAAACCACTGAATAGATATCCTCACTTAACTTGTAGATAGCTTAAATGTTTTTGCACTAGGATTGTTGGAATACCACATTAAAAAGCTTGTTATGGTGGTATACAATCAGTTTTATCAGACTAGAACGAGAAGCATTTTATCTTAGTTTCATGAATTCCTCACATATCATACTTATTGAATAAAGATAGGTGAAGGGCCAGGTGCAATAATTTTTCCTTATCACTAAAGATGGGAAACATTATTCACAAAGCTACAATGTTATTGCTGGAAAGTGCATGAAGTCCAACCCCAACATGCATGCAGTGATAAAATATTGTATGAGCTCTGACAATAACAGCCTAGTTAGAAAGAAGTGGTGGAAACTGTTGCAACTTTAGATCTTTGGTAAGGACCACTGCCTTTTCTTGGAATGCAGTGTGAAGAACATTTTTGAGATATATTAACATAAAATGTAAGGCCTCTGCTAACTAACCTCAGTAAGTGTCTTGCGGTGCTTAGAATCTTGTACAGAAACATCCTTCTTAAGATTTAATAGCTTTCCATCAATCTTCAACAGGAAAATGGCAAATCAGCAACTTCAAAAAAAGATGGTAATGAACTTGTGTAAGTCCCATACCTACACTGTTCCTGACATACCTGTGTCTGGAGATCAACCAACTCTTTACAAGAATCCTTGAACAGAGATAAGATCTTATCTACTTCTGGAAATAAAGGGTCAGACAGTCCCTGCGCAAATCTTGCTGCATCTGATGGGGCTCGCATATGTCCATTTGGCAAAGAATCAGTCCCGCTGATGTTGCTATGACCCTCAGATGAATCTGTTTCATCTTCTTGAAAGGATGGGAGGAGATCATTCACCAGGTTTCCAAACAATGCGTCAAATGAAAATTCACCCTACAAGTTTTGAAGAACTTTAGTCCTCAGTTTCCCTAATTTCCAAAAGCTATAGAACAAAAAATACAGAACATCTCATATTTTCATTCTTCTTTCTGCTCACCTTAAAGTCATCTATGTCCAAGATGAGTGGAAGTGAGCTAACTGATGAATTTTTTGCACGTCTGTCGCTCTTGATTCCATCTCGACTCTCTTTCATCTAGTTCAAGAAAAACTAAACACTGTAACAGAATGAATAAATTCGCCATTGAAACTCACAACATACAGCCAAGATCCAGCAAAAATTCCATCCATTACAGGCAGACTAACCACAATATTCAGTCAAGAGCCACAGTTCAATAGCTCAAACATAACAAAGTAACTCAACGCTACAATATACCCAACTCTTAAGCTAAGCTCAACTCAAAGTGCATATTTCGCCAGTCACATAATATAAGAATCCCTACTTTTACACATTATATAGCATCTAGGCTAAAAGCTAATCACTTTAACCGTCAATGGAGCACAAAGACCAAAATTTAGGTGCCACCATTGTAACGAAATGAATTTGCAAAATCCGAAACATCAAAACCCTAAGAACACATTAATTCACTTAGCATAGACTTTTCTAATGACTCCATTCCAGTTTTCCATTGGTTTCCTTCACAAATTAAAAAAAAAAATAATTCACAAAACTCACCATCCGATTCAATTCAGAGCTCAATTGTCACAGTAAACTCTCGTTCAAACCTCAAAAACTAAACAAATTACTGAAAATTTTCTACATTTCGCTCCAAGCTAAAGCTCAAATCGACAACTACAGCTCCTAATTTTGCAGTTTCTAAAAAACAAAAACAAAAATACAGAAATTTTAAATCCAAAGAAAAATCGAAACAAATCAGGAAACGAAAAGTGCACCTCTAATGGAATTGAGAGAGTAGCAGAGACTCCGAGTTCGCCTCTTTCTTCTTCGCTTGGTTTTTGGTTGGGTTAGATCGAGAGCCAGAGAGAGAAATAGTTCTTGGAACGAAGACTACGATGAATATTAAAGAACTAAAGTGACGATTTTACCCCAGTAGTGTGGGAACAAATGTGGAATTATTGAGGGTGAAATTGAGAATTCGAATACTTCAGGACGAACAGAGCTGGAACGATGTAACTTTGATTTTTATTTTTATTATTTTTTCAATTTTTTTGTCTTTTGGTTTCTTGTTTTTAACTGATTCGGTTACCTGCCCGTCTTTTATTATAGCTTGCACAGTTGAGAAAAGTTGCTAGTGTTTGTTCTTCCTTGAAAGCAAAGAATTTGCCTTGATCAAGCAAAGTTGTCAGTTTGTATCTAATCGTTGTCAATTTGATTTTACTTCATAACATGATAGAAATTTTGTTTCAATTTATGGATTAAGACGCAAGTTAGAATAATGCTCGATGATACTTTGATATATGGTAGTGTTTTCGATTAAGTTAATGGACTAAGCCCAATTTGGGCTAACTTAGTGAGCAACTTATTGCAAGCTACTACTTGTAGATGAGGTGCCCAATGTTTTATGCTATAGAACATGATGCTAGGTGGTGTTTCTATTTTGGTTCTCATATGGGATTGTGACGGTTTAACTAATGTCATCTCGCTATATTCTCATTAAAGGGAGCCATTCTAATGAGGATAATTATAATGAGGACTAGTTAAGGACTTTCGTGTTAGATCCATTTTTCGATCACATTTCTGCAAATCAACTGTTAGATATTTAGATGTTTATATGTAAATCATTTACGCAATTTTTCAACCAAATTGAAAATTGTTAAGGCATTCATAAATCATAATTGTGATTTATCAATTATGAACATGAATGGTTCATGCTTGACAGATTTGGTTCGTCTATTCATTTGATATAGTTTGGTACCTTAAATATTATCAATTTGCAAGAAAATTTTCAGAAGTGATCTACTCATGCATACATAAACATCTAACGGTTGATTTGTAATGTAATCGAAATGTTGGTCTCTTAATCAGTTGATTAGAAAGTCTTCAACTAGTCCTCGTTATAGTGGGAAAATTGCTGTTGTGGTTGGTTTTGAGTCTCCATATTCAAGCATATCGCACTGCTATCTCACATGGTCTTTGAGAATCAATGGCAATGCTGTTCCTCACAAAAAATAACAAATTTAATGTGTTTGGTTTACAAACAAACTTATAAAAATAGAAGCTTGTAAAATTACACCAAAACAATAATTTTGATAGTAAATGATTGAACAAGTGTTCATTGACCAAGTTTGATAGACCTGTTTGGTGCTTTGGTGATTTAGGTTGCAAGGACCTAGAACTTTGGTGCTCCCAATCAGTAGATTGCATACTTGAAACTAGAAAATATTTATAGTAGACTAGTAGTTGAGTTTGTTTTTTATGGGACATTTTCATTCAAAATTTTTCAGTACCATGTTATATGTTTCTTTTCTTTTTTCAGAAACTCAGGTGCTTTGGACGTGCTACGGAGACATGTGTACTACGTTTTTTTAAATTCACCATTTGATCTTTCTCCAATCGTAAATTCTATTTTCCTCTTCTATCGTTTTCTTGCTCATTTCGCTCTACTTTTAAATTTCATTCCATTTTTTCTCGAAAAATTCTCAAGAATACATAAATACAAACAATTGTGGCTTAAGTGAAACTTGTGTCTATTTTTTTTTTCTAAGGGCAACGAAAGAGTATTCCATTGATATAAAATCATATGACCGTACAAGGTTAAGCTAGAGTGATCTAAAGAGGACCTCTCAGTATACAGCACAATCGTTAATCATTCAACGACTAAAAAAAAAAAAAAAAAACATAAATATAAAAAGCTACTCCTACACTACCATAAATCAAAACAAAGATTTTTTAGATCTAACAACGAGACTATGACTACTATTTACATTTTGAGATGACACTCTCATGAACAAATGTATGTACTATCCTGGGTACCGGATGCTTATGAGAATGTTTAGAGACTAGAAAATATGTGGTATGGAGCTGAATCAGGTTACCCACATCTAGTTGAAGGGGCCTTAAAGGGGCAGAAGATAGCGATCAATATAGAAACAAATGTTGTTACGGAATTCACATTTAAAGGTTTGGTACATACTACACTAAACAGTCGATACATTTATAAAATGCTTATAGTTTTTTGTATTGTCAACGAAGGAATTAGGACGACTAGTATCTTGGAAAAATAGAGAGTTAATGTGTAACGTCCCGTATCTCAATTTACAGGGTTACCGATCATTTGGATGGTAAACGACAATATTTTTCACTTTTATTGTCATTTCGCGGTTTCGATACTTTTAGTGGACCCAAAAAGTTAACTTTTTGTTCGGGTCAATTTTTGAGGAAATTTTCTTAAGGAAGTAGTACAGGACGTTAAACCGAGTCAGTGAAAATATGGTACGTTTAAATTGGAGTTCGTATGCAAAAGTTATGATAAAAAAACTAAAGTTACTGCTCATGGTAATTTTATATAAAAAGGAAAATTTACTGTAATAGATTTCCATTTCCGGAAAGTGGAAACCTACCATCGGGTAACTATCTCTCTCTCTCTCTCTCTCTCTCCTTTCCGCCTCCCTCTCTTCGGCCCTCCCTGGTTTTTTCGTTGAATCTCGGCTGTCTGGCCACCTGAAGGCGTGCCACCAGTCGTGTTCGATGCGTTTCCTCCTCCTCGACACACAGTTGTTACGACGGAACCTAAATTTATAGATTTACGGGTCTTTCGGACGGTAAACGAAAGTTATTTTAAATTTTCGGCTTCGTTTCGAACTTTTAGGGGGCCCTAAAAATTGACATTTTGTTCGGGCCAGAATTTGAGAAAACATTCTTCACAAAAGTTGTAGAGTATATTAAATAGAGCGCGTGCATATTTGGTTCGTAAAAATCGGAATTAGTATGCGAAAGTTATAAGCGAAATACATAAGTTACTGTAGATGGTGGATGGTATATATTTGAATTTTTACTGTAGGAGCTCAGTAACTCCCATTTTTCGCTCTCTCCTCCCCCGTGCTCCTCTCTCTTCTGCAACTCTCTCTCTTTCTTCGACCACAACTATTCACCGCAACCGACAGCAAACCCGACCACCTGGAAGTGAACCGCGACCACCGTTGGCTTCCTCTCCTCATCCTGAACAGGCCTGCGGTGGTAGCTTGCCGAGTCTTGGCCGGAAAACGAAGAACCAAGCCATGGAAGTTCACTGTAGCAAAATGGGTCAACACTGAGTTATCCAGATTTTGGCCACCAAAACAGGCAAAAATTGGCCGATCAAAAGCGGCTTGAGACGTAGATCATCCTCCCCAAAGCTTTTGCCCAGAATCGAAGCGTGGAGAAAGAAAGCATAATTGGGAAATGTCACTGTACTCCGGATTGCTTAATTGTTCGGCAACTTAGAGGTATTTTCTGACTTTGCCACAATTTAGAAATTTGTTGGAAATGTTGAGACAGTGTTGTACATGAAATTTGGCGGCCAACGGAGCTGGTGCCGGTGGCGTGTGAATCTCACGCGCCACAACTGTGGCTGGCGCATGGCGGCGCTTCCGGCTGCTATATGACTTCGATTTTAAGCCCATTAAATCCTACAAATATTGTAGAGCTTATATATAAAGTTTGGTGAAGATTGGTGAAGTGTTGAATTTATTATGAATTTCTGAGAAATTAGGAGTTTCGATCATCGATTTACAAGAATCTGATCGTCGGATTTCTTTGGAATTTGTCTTAAAATTTGTAAATCGACGAATAGAATTTGACAATTTATTGGTGAAGTTTGGATTAAATCTGAGGAGAATTGAAGGAGTATAGATTAAAGGAGACGATTAGAAATTCATTTTAATTATCGTAAAGTTAATTTCCATTCTGTAATTATTTTGTTTACGCACGATTATTTTTGTACAGGACATGAGGAACCTCCGTTCGAGGAAACTTCGAATAAAAGGAAAGCGTAGCCGTATACTGTGAGTGGACTTTTGTTTTAAATAATTATGCATGCATTTATTTTGAAATTATTTATTTATTTAATTATCGTTTTATTTAGCGAGCATAATATTTTTTTTGGATTATAATTTTGGTATTGGTTTTTCCATATGAATTTCGGATATGAATTTATTATGCTCGAATTCGGATTTATGATTTGTTTTTGAGAATATGAATTGATTTCGGAGATTAATTATAATTTATCTCGATTATGATTTGAGAAATGGATTTGCGATACTATTTCTTAGATATTGAGTTTTCGATATTTATCTCCGATATATTATTATTGTTTAAAAATGTGATTATGTGATTTTCTACGAATTATTTTCCGATGTGATTTCCGTAGTTCAATATTATATTTTATCCGTTGATTTTTAGAATCTTGAATATTATCGGAGATGAGATTTTCGAGGAAATTATTTATACTTATTATTCTCGCCGACTTGTTTATGAATTTGAGAATATTTGGGCGTGCGAGGCTACATCATTGGAATATATTTTATTTTCTTGGAAGAATTTGGGGAAGCTTTATAGATTTATTGGTTTTCGGATTTCTTATGCCATATTTTAGGTGATTTTTATCATGCTAGCATTGAGTCCGCTTTTGTGGTGAGGTGATTGGATCACCGAAGCCTGTCCACCCTTGTGAGCCACAATAGCTATCTGGTGAGGGTAGCCTAGTTGGGGACGCTGGTTACTAGTCTTTGTGACAGTAATTTTAAAGTCCAGTATCCTAATCGCTACACTTAGTGGCGTGTGAGTATATAACGGGAGTATGGGAGTACTTTAACCTGGAGGGCTATCACCGAGCCCGAGAGGCTCACCTATATGGCAAATTATCTTCCCCATATTATATTTTGATATTTTTGGCTAGCAGGGCTAGTCTGATTATTTATTAGTTAGCAAGGCTAACACGTTTTGTTGGAGTTTAGAACTTTATTAAATAAATTACAAAAGTGTTGTACAAATTATCTCGAACGATTATTTTACAAAAATTGCATGCATCAGACTTTAAATAAAAGAAATACTTAAGGGAAAAGTATAATTTCTTTTTACTTCAAATATTTATGAGACATTTATTTTTTTGTACACTCACTCTATCGTACTTTTAAATTATTTTTCCCCTGGGCCATTTGAATCAAATGCCCAGTTTGTAGGCGAGATTAGTCGAGGTCGGACGTACATGGAGTTGGGGCATCTAGCACTACTTCCGCATTGTAGGATCTATCGATCATTTATCCTCTTTTCGTTTGTTTTAGAATTGCTCTGATAACCTATGAATTTTTGCTTAATGTGAAAATGAAGTTGTTGGTATTTGGGGAGTAGGATGGCTCCAGGAGTATAAGGATGGTTGCTTAGAAGTGTCGTTATAATTCTTTTCAGGTTAGGGTTGTCCATTTTTGGGGAAATTCTGTTGAACTTTCACAAAAAATGGACCCTGCAGGACCACCTGGAATTTCAGAATGAAATTCTGGGTCGGGTCCTGTCAGTTGGTATCAGAGCATTATGTTGTCAGATTCTGTAGACTTTGTGTTACCTTATATGCTTGACGTGACTCAGTACCTCTCGAGTGATGGCCCGACTGCAGCGATTCCCCATCATATACTCTTCGGTGCTGATGTACTCATTAAGTGTGTAAGATACATGTCAAGTTAGTTTTTCTTCAAGTGTTATGCCTCATGTACACCGACCTTATAGGGATTTCATTGCGTATCGGATTGTTTATATGTCTTGCACCCCTTTCCTTAGTGATGGTAGAGTAAGACTACTCTACATGTTCTAATTGTGCAGTGAAATGTGATTCGAGGAAATGTTGTGATTATCTGTTCCTCGATGCCAACGAGTTGTTGGGACATGATTTAAGGTGCGAGACCAAAGTTTGAAATTATCCTTTATTGTTAGAGGTGAGCGACCATAGTTTTGGCCATCTCTGGATAGTATAGTTATTAGGATTGTTAGTAGAAATGGAATTGGTAATAATGGTGGTTCTGACTTTGAACCAAGTTCGGGAAATGTGTCTTATGATGTGATTGGTTGTTAAGTAACATTTGAAAGATTACTAGAAATTGTTGGAGATTCTTTGAGAATCTTAATTGTTGGAAATTGTTTGCTGAGAAATCCAGATTGAAATATCTTGAATTGAACACATTATGTTGGAGTCATGTACGATAAGAAAATTGAACAAATATCATGAATTGTTATTATTTGATATTGTGTTTTCAAGTGACTCTGTGATATAGGTAAGTGAGAAGTGGAAGTAATGACAGTAAATGGGAGTTGTAAGTAGAATGAAATTTTCAGAATTTATTATTTTGAAATTTGCAAGATGCCTTTAGTCAAGGCCAAAATCTATTTGGAGGATGTTTTGGTCCATAAGCAGGCCATTCCATTCACTCGCTAAGTGGAGTAGGACGTACTTCTATATATACCCCCATTGTGGGATTAATAGAATCATCGAATTAACTCTGAATTAAAATATTCTTTTCTACTTGGTATCAGAGCAGGTTCAATCTTTTGAACTTGCACTGCATCCTTTTGAATTCTGAATCCTGAATCCCGAAAAAACCACAAACCGCTGCGTACCACCACCATTGAAATCAAACCATCCCTAATTTCCAAACCACCATCACCCTACCTCTTTTCAAAAGAAAAAAAATCAGATCCATCTTGAAACCCTAGAAAACCCAATCCTGAAAAAATCCTGAATTCCTCAATGGCCGGACCTGTTGTGAAGACCCAGATTTTCATACAATAAATTTATGTAATTCAATAATTGTTATATTAATTGAGAATTGTGATATTTGGGATTATTTGGATTGTCGTGGGTTGAGAAAATTGGTTCTGAATGATTTTATTTTCAAAAACGAACGTTATTTAGGGGGTCGTGAAAATCGACTTTTTATACGTTCAAAATTTGGGAAAACTTCCTTCATGAAAGTTGTAGAGCTCGTCGATACGAGTCCGTGCATATGTGGAACGTATTATTCGGAGTTCGTATGAATAAGTTATGAATATTTGAAAATCGAAATTTTTCTATAAATAGTGGAAAAATCTGAGTTTGTTTTGAAGGACGAAAAAAATCTCATTTTTGCACATCAGTCCCCCGTCTCTCTCTCGGTCTGGTCACTGTGCATTCAGACCCGGTGACCCGACCCGACTGGAAGTCGGGCCTCCCGACCGCGCCGCCGCCGGACCCGGCCCTCTCCCGCTTCGCCGCCTCACGCCTGGTCGACCCCCGCCATCGCCACACCCCGCCGCTGCCCCTAGACCTGGATCGAAGCTTCCATCCGAAGTGCAAACCCGACCTGGCCGGAAAACCCTTTTTCCGGCGGTGCACGGGCCGATCGTCCCCATTTTCGTGACGTGCTCTTCCTTCTGATCATCCCCATATATAGCTTGCATCACGATTTTGAGTGTAGAGTGGTAGATCAAGAGTTGAAGATTTCGACGTCCCTGATTCGATCTGGAGACTGATCAGAGGGCCGAGATTAATCTAACTTCAAAGCCCGATCTAGGACGATCCAGACCTCATCTCCGAAAAAGTCAGGTATTAAAGTTGTTCAAAATTTCATTTTGAAGAAGTTTGTAGTTGACGACTTTTGCATCGGAGGTGGTTGACCGGCGTTGACCGCCGCGTTGACCACCGTCTGACCGCCGCGTGTGGCGGCGCGTCGGACCGAATTTTGAGTTTTTATTATCTGGACGATGATCTATGCATCCATACGAGCGTTTTGAGATATAACTTGGTCATGTTAGAAAAAGTTGATAAATAGTCAATTTCTGTTTTAACGTTACTATTTACGGTTTTACAATTTACCTTCGGTTTGAGATTTACGAAGATCAGACCATCGGCTTTACTTCAAATTTTAATATGATCTTCATATGACTGTCCCGATGACTTTGTGTGGTCACGGGCGAAGATCCGACTTTTGGATCTTCGTATAATTATAAAATAGTGATTCGGGAGGCGATTAACGAAGATCCGTCCATCGGATTTTCGTATAATTTTGATAGGATGTTTCCATGGGCAATCCGTGAGGATATAACCGTTGGATTATCTTTATTTTAGAATCCGACCGTTGGATTATCTTTATTTTAGAAATCCGACCGTTGAATCATCAATTAGGTTTATTTCATGCTTCGTTGCTAAGTAAAGACCGTACTTGATTAGGAACTTGACGGCTTGAGTTGACGAGCATTGGATTTTTGTGAGTTATATATATATAGAAGACGCAGCAGGAGTTCGAGGTGAGTAAAACTCACGTGGTTCATATTACGAACCGAGCATTTTAATTTATTTATTTTTGGTAATTGTGTGAAAAATATTTGCGGATTAAATATTTGTTTTAAAATTTCATGGACTTGAATTACCACGGTCCATAGGTAAGTAAAATGAATTTTAACTATACAAATGAATTTCATAATTTTCTTGTGTGAGCTATAGATGGTATTAGTGGTCATTCCTGAGTGGATGATTATATATATATATATATTTACGTGGAAAATATATATTGATGAGTGGATTGTTTGATTGATGATATGATTGAGTTGATTATATTACAATTGTGTAATTCCATAATAATATGATGTATCTTGGTTGTGTTGATTTCAGTATGTGATATTATATATTGGGTTCATTTATGGGTTTAGGGTCAATGTAATGACCGGTGTGGGTAATCGGACGCTCTAATCCTAGTGTGGATGATGGGATACGATTGGTTGAGTATGTGGAATTATTGGACGTTCTAAATATGTATATAGGTATACATATTGATGAAATACAATAATTGATAAATATGTCGGATGTCATAACGTAGGCCAGGTGACGGGCTACGATTCAGTTAGAGCTCTAGTCTGTCAAGTACCGTATTTTTATAAATACGATGAAGAGAGTCGTGGGGAAAGTAGTGATTGGAGTTGACTTGATATATTGAATTGGTGTTGATTGAGATTGTTATTATTTGTATATGTGGAAATAATTGAGTGTTGCTGTGTGTGGGAATAAATGAGTTTAAATTAAGTAACAGTTCCTTCTTTTACTCATACAAGCTTTCATAAGCTTACCGGGTTTTGTGTTGTTGCAATCCCGGTACACTATTCAATGGTGTAGCGGATATTCCTGCAGGTCAGGATAACCAGGGAGGTGACCGAGCTGCTTAGGTGTTACAGCAGTTTTGTTTTTTATTTAGTTGTGAGGTGTGTGTGTATGCTCATTTAGAGCTTTACATTACATTTTGGATTTGTGTTGTAATAATTAACCGAGACTAAGTCGGTTTGATTTTATTTCGTGTGGTGAGTGTGTTAAGAAAAGAAAAATTTTCATGTTTCGGATTATGAATTGTTATTCATAAAATTCGGGGCGTGACACCTGTCACGCCCCGAATTTCGAATAATAAATTCAAATCCGAAACATGAATATAACTAAACAAATAACGTTCTGCATTTTTTTCTCAAAACCAACATCTCACAAACCATAATACAAACCTCGTAGCAAACTATCTCTCGAGTTAATTATTACAATACTAACATAAATACAAAGTTATGCTCAAAAGAGTCTACAAAACACACCAAAATAGACCAAGTGCTGGTCTCAACCCTGCTGCCCTATGCAGCTCGCTCACCACCCTGATTATCCTGACCTACAGGATTATCCGCTACACCATTTGAATAGTGTACCGGGATTGCAACAACACAAAACCCGGTAAGCTTTCTGAAAGCTTGTGTGAGTAAATAAGAATGAACGGTTGATTTATTAAACCACAACTCATTTATCTCAAGTAAACATCCAACAATCTCAACAACCACAAGAAACATCAATCCAACACACATGAAACAACATGGAACACATTTCCACAATCACCAAATCACAACTCTCGCCACTTTAGCACCAAATCACAACTATCGTCACTTTGGCCCCACGTTAGAGCTCTAACTGCCTCGTTACCTCTGACACCTTGGCCCAGGGTCAAGTAACGGCACCTCCAGGTTACTCAGTAATCCACGAACTTTGGACTATTTCATGTCCTCAGAACAATATATCTTCGTTATTATTTAACGGTCGAACTTTGGACCTCCCTGTCCTCATAACACATTCACTCTGGTTATCATTAACCAAAGATCCTTGGACCATTCGATCCTCGGAATCCTACTTTTCTCTACCTTCTATTCAACTAACAAAATCAACATGCTTATCACCAACATTTATCAAATATTAACAACATAATAAAATCATATTATCAACATTTATCAACAACATATTATCACAACTCCACACCTCAATGTCACACCATTCAATATATAATCACGTAAATATATATATACGTAACCATCCACACATGAACGATCACTAATACCAACTATAGTTCACACGATGGAAAATCAAGAAATTCATTTTTAATATACTTTAAAACTCATTTCTTAAAACCATTTTCTCACACATAACAATAAATTGGGCAATTAAGGAAATTCGGTTCGTAAATGAACCAAGTGAGATTTACTCACATCTAAACTCCCGCTGCGTCTTCCTACAGCCCAAAATATGATTCACAATCGTCCGCTAACAAATCCGTCAAACACTTAATCAAAACGATAATTAACTTAGCGTATAATTTCAAAAACACACTTATATGAAGATCCAACGGTCGGATCTTCACCCGTGACCACACAAGATCATCGGGACAGTCCTACGATCATTATATCAAAACTAGAATTCTATCGAACGGTCCAAACTTCATAGATCACAAATCGAGCGATCGAAATCAATCGAAATCGTAAAATTCATAATTAATTCATACGATATCCAAAATTCACATGCTATATATATCAAAATGATCGTATCGATATGTAGAATCTAAAAATGAGCATAAACTACTCATGTTACTCCCGGAGGTGGCCGGAAAGGGCCGCCGGAGTTTAGGGCAGAGCCGCCGCCGATCACCGCCAATGGTGTCGGGGCCGAGCTTATCCTTTTCGTTTCATCATTTTGAGCAACTTTCATAACTAACACGAAGTGAGAAAACGAGTGGAAGTGGTCGAAAATACCTAAAAACAGTCCGGTTCGCCGGAAAACCGAAATTTTTCAATAGTTGCTCCGTTCGACGTCAAAAGCTTCACTTCCAGTCTGGGTCTTTTTGCTGGTGTTCTACTCCTTAATACGAGTTCAACAAGATAAAGAACTCAAGTTTTCGTGGTCGGAGCCAGGAGAAATCGCCGCTGGTTCGTTTTAGGGCTCGAATTGATTTTTGAGTTCCACCGCCGTGTAGCCGCCACGAGAGGGGAAACCGTGACCACCAGTCGACTCACAAGAAGGAGTAGAGTCGATCTGGGCTTCGTTTCACCTCAAACGGTGGCTGAAGCTGTGAGAAAATGCCGGCAAAAGAATTGCTCTGTTTTCGGCCGACGGAGGAAGAGAGAGAGAGAAGATGAACATTAACCTGTGGTTTCCTTTTTTGGATAATTATGCTATTTTCGGATATTTCCGGAAATAGTAGCCTATATATACCCGAAATGGAAATTTTTCCAAATGCGATAACTTTCTCATACGAACTCCGATTCTTGCGTTCCATATATGCACGAACTCGTATCAACGAGCTCTACGACTTTCATGAAGAAAGTTTCCTCAAATTCCTTACGTATAAATAAGTCAATTTTAATAACCCTAAATAACGTTAAATTTCGATACTAAAATCATTTGAAACCAAATTTCTCACGCAACAATATTCCAATCACACCCACAACTTATAATTCATATAATTTGAGAAATATTGAATTACCAAATATTTAGCTGAAATTTCGGATCTTCACAGGACCTGTGATTGAAGGCGAACAATCAAATCCCGAGAAGGCAATTGTACCATCCTCACAAGTCCCATCTCTTTTTGTCGTTTTTGCCATCCTGTTACTTCTAAAATGTACTCTGTTTTGTTTTATCGAGTAATCCCGCTTGAGCTTGAGTGAAAAAGCTCTTAACTGTCCTAAGGAAGAGAAATTCCTGGTCGCATAAGTAGCAACCTGCACAAGTGGTGTAACGACTTCACCGCTGTCTCCTACTTATGAGGACATAGAAGAGACTATTCAGAAGGCTCTGAACTTGCTTCCTTGTATCAATGGAAAATACCTCTTTGTAGAGTTCTTCTGGGAAAAAACTTGCCGCTCTTTGATCGGAGTTGTTGCAACCACGAGAACCGTATGATATCAAATCTGAAGCGGCAATGTGGTCAACTGCTTACACAGACCTAGCTATATATAAGATGGAAAGGATGGTTAGTTTGCAATCTCTCTTTTTTTTCTGTTGGTTGTCTTTGTGCATGTTATATATTCTAGCGTTAATATATGTTGCAGGTGACAGATACAGTCACCTTCTGCAACCACACAGTGGTTTGCTCTGAGCATTCTTCTGTTCAGTAGCGAAAGTATTAATTGGTATTTCAGTATGGTTGAGACTTGAGAGAAGCAGAAACCCAGGTTCAAAAACATGCTTATTCCATCATTTCCAGATAAACCGGCACGTGAAAACAAAAGGATTGCACCAACTCAAACCCTTAAGTGCTTTAATTGAGCAATGTAGCTGTGCATTTAACCATCCACACCAATTCATATGAAAGGTGTTTTGGACTGCATTAGGCCAATGGACTGAGATCTAGGAGAGTTTGGGGATACCTGATTTCTCGTTAGTCAACTTTTGCTTGGCCCTTTGAGCATTAGTCAACATTTCCATGAGATATAATCTACAGTAAGGCTTCCAGTTTTGGGGGGAAACCTGATTTCTCTCCTCTTCTTTTTTCAAAACATCGTGAAGGTGGAAAGACAATGACGTTGAATCAACGTAAAGTGATGTTTTCTCTTGCTGGCATCTCTTCATTTTTGCTGCTTGTATCTAGTAATTTGAAAGGTCTAGTTAAAGAGCTCAACTTCGGACAGATTACTGAAATACAGAACTGCTTTTCGTTTCCATTTTGTCAAGTGTATATTTTGAAGCGACAAATACTAGGACCTGACCGGTTTGTACGTAGTATTTTTTATAGCTTTATTTATTTACTAGGAATGCAAACTTTGATCTGATGATTTGAGGATATGATACGCTGCAAGTGTTTCCCCTGGCCTATTGTAAATAATGCCAAGGATGACTTTGTTGAACCAAGCTCTGTTTCTTTATTGCAGTTGAAATCATATGGAGGAACTGTTCTTTTTCTTACTGTTGATTATTTACTGGTGTTCAATTTATATAGCATCTACACTATTCCTAAAGAAAATCCGTTACCATTGTAGTTTCAAGTTGAGTGCAATTGACAGATGAATCAACATCAACATCAACTTCTTTCAGAACTTGATCAACTAGTAGTGGTTTTGATTCTATTTTGTAAGGGTGAAAATGGTTCAACTCAGAAAAGGTAATACTGTTGAGTAGGAATTGGGTTTCACTCACAACTTATGCTACTTATAATGGACTCTGCTAATACCAGAGGCCACAATTGCTTCTAATAATAAGAGGTACAAAAACGAAGGTCCAGAATTTAAGTGGCTGAGAAAAATCGCATGTAGGAATGAAGAAAAAGGTAAAGCAAGTGATGGGAGATGCATGGCAATACCCCTTTGTGGTGGGCTTCCTCCTATAAATTTTGCTGGCTATAGGCACCTCCCTCCCTTATAAAGTGCTGTCTTTCTATCTCTTTCTCTTAGATTAAGGTTCTAAATAGAAATAGTGATTGATGTAGAAAGTTCAGTGGGGGGTAGCTGCTGCTAATGCCATCTTCATCTTTTGTTGCAAAGCTGTCTGTCTATCTATCTATCTATCACATACATGTCATTATTTCTGCCAAACCCATTACAAATTAACCCTCTTCTCCTCTCGTAGGAGGGACCTAGTGAAAGCAACCAATGATCAAAGAACAGGTGCAAAGATATTGAAAATGCCACATTCAGATCACCAGATATTGTGGCCCTGGGGTTTGCTCTTATTTTTCTTCAGCCTTGCATTTACCAACACCTAGGAGAATCAAACATTTTTATAGAGCTGACGAGAAACATTTCAAATAAGTCTTTTGTTTTCATTGCGCTATAGAGCGACTTCAATTCATACCGATCGAGATTAGCCTCATTTGTTTACAATGATTCAAAGACACCCTAAATAATTTAACATGTTCTTTGATATTCATAGACACCTATGTAAATCTATTCAATTCCGGACGCTAGTAGTCTTAGTAGGAATGATTCATGTTCACCGTATTTTCATTTCACCATTTCTTCTCGACTTTTCTACTTGATTCAAATATAATGAACGCACCCTAAATCCGCGTAGTACAAGCTTAGCAACTGAGAACCCCTACATCCCTTTCAATATAAATTATATAATCCAACCCCTAAATGGATAGAAACAAATACAGCACAGCGGATCGACATGATTGACCATTGACAAAGCCAAAATGGAGAATGAACGGGAAAATGTTATAGTCAGCCATATATACATATACAAGAAGTCAATCTAACTAGGATGGTAGCCCTAGTGGCTAAAATAAAATTAGATTATATCTCTGGTAGCCAAACCCAATTCTAATTCAAAGTGCTTAACAGCTCTCAATCAAGATTATCAAGTTTTAGAAGCAAATAAGAAGATTGACGGCAGGTTTTGTGTCATCATGTGGTGGTGGTGGTGGTCCAAGTCTAAAAGTGCTTCCCCATCCTTGAATATGAACCATCATCATCAGAAATCTCCCTTTGCTTCCATTTTTCTCAGCCGAAAAGTTGGTGCTGTTGACACCATTTAATCTTTTTAGTTTGATACCCATCTCTTCAAAAAAGAAAGGGAGAAAGGAGGAGGAACCTGGTTTGGAATGAACGAGACTTTCATTCAAATTCAATCAATATCTAGATCGATCTCAATCAAAGTCATCAATATTTTAAATTGTCAAAGTAGGAAATTAAGAGGATTTGTCTTCATATTGCTAGAAAAGAATTGAGGACTATATATGACGAGATATACTAACAATAGTTGACTTATATGTACGGTAGGTCTTCTTTAAATTAATAGTTAAAGTTACATATATATTCCGTATATGAACCTCATAGCTTTAATTTTATATTTTTCAGAGATTGGATAAAGAGGTTTAGCAAAGTTTAACATTTTTGCATAACTACTAATAAATCTCACATTAATCAAAAGTTTAGAGTAGTATATGTATAAGCGATCACATCTTGAATTTATTTTGATCCTTTTTTTACGAGGGACTAAGAACTTTTGGTTTCTTTTAACTCTTCGCTAAATATGTTTTAATCTAACTTTTCAGAGCTGCAGATCTAAATGTCAAGTGTTCTAGCTCAAGCTGGAAAAAAAAAAGGTTATTTCACTTGGCAGAATCCAAGTCCTAATTTCACCCAAAAGATTTCTCTATAACTCCTATCCTGTAAGATAATAACTCATTTTATCTCACTTCAACTTCTACTGGCCACCTGGTACAAAGTCATACGTGTATAAAAGAATCAAGAAGCATGATTACATGTTCAACTTCCTATGATCTGTTGTTTTTCCAAGATTAGTCAAAGATCATATTCAGCTCTTCCAAAATTGTATGGCCAAAAGGAACTTTTCCTGCATCGCCAAAAAAAAAAAAAAAAAAAGAAGGTACTTTTCCTAAACTGTGATTATTATTTATTAACCTACACATGTAAATAAGGTGTGCATTGGAGCCTTTATAGATTTGTCCCCATGGCATGTGGGTGTCTACACAGAACCACAAAATGAGATAATGTATTTTATACCACTTCTGGGTCTTCCCCATAACTTACTTGAATTGATGGGAGGCAGGCAATAGCAAATGTCAAAGTCAAACCATTATCAAATAAAAGCCAGTTCGGCTGTAATATTTTAGTGATGTAAGCCTGACCAAATTGCTCACACACTGGCACTGATAGTCCCTCAAAGCTTGGGGTCTTTTTGTTTGTAAAATAACCTTATATCTCAGGTGGACTTCTGGGTTGGGGTACTCTTAGGCTGGTTTTCCATAAACCAAAAGAGAAATTACATGTATAATTTTGTAAAAAAGAAAAAACAAGAAGACTATTTTTACATTTTGGTATTGTCATTGCTTAGTTGCATAAGGAACAATGATTGTCGGTTAATCCGATAGAGTTGGAAAAGAAGACGATAAGAAAAGTCATGTGGTGGAGAATCATTTTGACGACATTTATTTAATTTTGATGAAGCAAAATATTCTCTTTAGATAATTTCAAAAGAATGAGTCAATTGTTCATTATTTTTTACCTTTTTTTAGTGAGAAATAATTTCCGTCATATTATCCCATTTTGGACTTATTACCCTTCTGATTAATTATGTTAACTCCAACGGACACAAGGTTTATTTTTTATTTGTTTCCTTTTCCTTGGTCTCAAAAAAGAGTTGGCCTACTTGTAAGTAAACACTATGTGGACTTCAAAGGACACATTTGACAACATTAATTAGAGGTAAGATTGACTTATTCCTCAACTATATATAGAGTACATAAAAATAAATATGCGAAAGAATAATACCTAGTAAATCACTTTTTGGGATACCACATGTATCTCATTTTATACTAGGTGACATAATATAACCATGAAGAAAATGAGATATTTTCACATCCATTCTAGTGTTTAATTCGGTTTCTCCATTTCTTTTCCAAATCCAAAAACAGATTCTTCAATATGTGATGTTTAAGTTGTTCATCTCCCATTAATCATATCGAAGATTTTTGAGATAAAATATGTATTAAATTTAAATGGCATTTATAACCTCAAGTAGGCGTCCTAGATTGTTAAGGTAAAGTCTATATCAAAAGAATAATGGATAAAACTAAATTTAAGCTTGCCTTAAAAACGAACACCGCCGATAAGACTTCATACATACTCCTAAAATAGTTTGTCACATGTCTCTCATTTTCTTTTTCTTTTTCCTATTTATATATTTTATTTTATATAATCTCTTCTTAGTCTCATACTCCAAGGTTGTGTTTGTTTCATAGGACTGTGATGCCCAACCTTAATTTCTATAGGAGTCCCGGACTACTATAACTTGACTTAAGTTAGATTAGTACCTGACTCATGTTTGGTGCTGAGTGGGACTAAGGGGCAGACCAGAATATATGGTGTCCTCGAACGATGGCCTCCAACTCCAGGTCGCCGCCGTGCTCTCTCTCTCTCTCTCTCTCTCTCTCTCTCTCTCTCTCTCTCTCTCTCTCTCTCTCTCTCTCTCTCTCTCTCTCTCCCTCCCTCTCTCCTCGCTCATGAAGTTAATTAAGCATCTTCGACTCCATCGAAACTCTTCCCCAGGATCGCAATCATCTCATAAATGGTCTGAATCTGAGCTTCGTCTTCCTCGGTGTTCCCAACCCATATTCTGAGGCCCATCGATTGATCTCCAGAATATTACTGGTCTCGCTGAGGTTTTGAATCCGATGCTTGAAAGTGTTGCGGCAATAGAGGGAGGAAGAAGAAGAGGCCTCTGGTTTAAGGATTAGGGTTTGGTGAGGAAAGTGAGATCTGCCCAGAGCCACTCTGAAATGAAAATGGGGAGAGAGAGAAAGCAGATGATTATAGAACCCAGATGATGAGAGAATGATGAACAGCGCATAGTAAAAGGAGGCTTCCGCAATCCCATGGTTTTTGGTGGGTTCGTGGTAGAAGGTGTTGGGGGTGTTTTTGGGACTGTGGAGTCTCATTAAAAATAGTCATCCTTACTGCCAAACATTGGATAACTGGGATTATACTAGATAAGGATGTCAAATCCCATCCAATCCTATGTAGCAAACACCACCCAAGTGACATTATTTCTTCCCCTAAAATAGTTTGTTACATGCCCCTCATTTTCCTAATTTTCAATTTTTTTCAATTTTATTTTATATGAATTTCTTCTTGGTCTCATTTACCCCATCATTTTCTTTAACTACAATTTGAGCCATTTGACCCCACACGCTTGCAAATTCAATGCCTCGTGCCACCCACGTCTACTCATCGTCAACCTCACATGTCCTCACTTCCCTCTCACCACGTCACTCGATCACTTACCGAAAAAATCAACGGTTCAGATTAACTCACAAAGGCCATATTTAAGCCGGGACCACAAAATCCGCTGCCGTCACACCACGTCACCCTCACCCCGTGCGCCGTCGATTCTCGGGAACCCGCTCTCTGATCCGTTCTTTCCTTTCCGCGTTTACTTTTGTCCTTCCAGCCGTTAGATCACCGCTCTGACTTTTTGTTCCCGAACTTTGGCATCACTATTGCCCAATTGGGCCTTGTCAACGGTACGTGTACCATACGCGCTGACGCAAAACGAACAGCCTACTTGACGCGGCTGCCCGACACGTGGGGGGCTGTGGAATCGGAGGCGAAAAGCACGTGCCGGTCACGAGGGATTCTGGCGCCGCGTGCTGGTGGTGGCTTTTGCTTTTTTATGAATAAAGTGGGGGGCGGTGGAGACAGGGACTAGAAGAAGGGAGACGTAGGGAATCGAAACCAAAAAGAGGGAACAGATGCCTTTCTCCTTTATCAATGGGAATTTAAACTTGCGCAATGCACAAAAAAGAGGAATTGAGTTTTAATAGAGTGATTATGAAAGCCTAATTGTGTGTTTTGCTTAATTGGGGTTCGTTTGTGGGTTTAAAACTGGGTTTTTCTCTAAGTAGAAACAGACAAAGAACCGCCATTAGTTAAGGGAAAAACATAATCTATAGATTATTAGCTTCCATTATCAAATTTCCATATTTAGAGCTGTATACCCCTTGATTGAATGCAAGTGATCAAGTAGAGTGATTTTTTTCTTTCTTTCTAATTTTTAGCATAATTTAAAGGGAAGAAAATATGAGTAAGATATTCAATTTTGTGAATCACAAGTTAAAGCAATATAATATCAATGAATTATTTAGTCACGAAATTGTATCATAAAAATAGACAATCGTTTAGTAAGAACATCTTCAATAACTTTCTTATATCTCTTTTTTTCTCTATTTTAAGAAAAAATAGGCTTTTTTTTTTGCTCAAACAGCGTTCCTTTACCAATCTAAATTTTAGAGAAAGTGAAGAGAGAGAAAATAAAAATTTCTATATTTACAGAATTACAGTAAACTCTCAAAATTTTAGGGGATAATCATTTAGGAAGTTTTTACTATTTTCTCTCCTCTACGTTCAAATTATATTTATTACATAATTAATTACATGATTACATTCATGAGATTTAAAAAAATATTACTATATTTAATCATGCATAGTAAATTACAGAGAATATAATGAGAAGATGTTGGAATTGCGGAAAAAAAATTGTAGAGATTTTAACTTTTAAATCCACATAATAGAGATTTTATAAGGAAGTTGTTGGAGATGCTCTAACATTTTGATTCTCATGACAAGTGATTATATTTGTTTTATATAATAATATAACCAAACGATTTTTAATTTACATTATATGTTATCTTTATAAAATGAAAGCGTATTGAAATTGTTGATTATGCAATTATTGTATAATGTGAATAGAGAAGAGTAATGAAAAATTGAAAGAAGAACTCGAGCGAGAGAGTAGGTACTGATATATTTTCGACAATTATCTCGGGCCTTTAGAGACACTCCACGACTTGATCCCATATTAGGATTGAGCAGTTTTGAATCAAAGTATAAAACTCATGAATCTTCATTGATTTATAAACTTTGCTCCAATTAATCCAACTTGCAATTGGAATTCAATCTAATTTCCCTTGACTTGATGGTATTGGATGATCCATATTTTAGAATCTTCAACCCAACAATATTGTGAATTTGTGATCTAACTCAAATTCAAACACAAATTGTAATGGAGTCAAGTATAACAACAAATATTGAAGAGTAAGAGAAAGTGCATTGGTTGTAAAGTCATGCATCAAATCATAACTCTGCCCAGGTTAACATACCAATTTTCTCAAAAAAAAAAGGAAGAAAAAAGAAGAAGAAAACGGAGATATTTGACTTGGAATTCTACTTGAATTGAATTGATTCAAGTATGTCATATGGTGATCCCTTGGTAGCTAGCTGGTTTGGTCCACTCAGTATAACAACAAATATTGAAGAGTAAGAGAGAGTGCATTAGTTGTAAAGTCATGCATCAAATCATAACTCTGCCCAGGTTAATACCCACCAATTTTCTCAAAAAAAAAAAAAAAAAAGATTAAGAAAAAGAAGAAGAAGAAGAAAACATAGATATTTGACTTGGAATTTTACTTGAATCGATTCAACTTGGAGTTGCACTTGAATTGATTCAAGTATGTCATATGTGATCCCTTGGAAGCTACTAGCTAGCTGGTTTGGTCCACTCAGTTTAAGAAGTCCAAAGTTTGACTAAAATAGATAAGTATTCAAAGGTTTCTTTTATTTTTTATTTTCTATAATTTATAGTCAATTAAGAAAATAAAATCTGTTAATGATTGCTCATCGATAAATAAATTGATAGTCGTTTATTACAACAAATAACAATCGCCCAAAGCAAAAAATATTACGGTACCCATAATATTGAAACGCTGTTCGAAATTCCTCATTATCTATTAAGAAACAATAATAAAATGAATCAAAACTCATTAATTTAATTATTAGATAAATTCATTAAATCATCTCCCAAAAAGGATGGAGTTAATTCAATTAAAAAAAAAACACCAAAAAGGTCATCAAATCGGCCACAAATTCATCCCTTAAAAGTTTCTAATTGTCATTTGCCAAACCTAGGAAGAACGAGAATTAGGCACTAAAACTTTGTTACCTACCCACTAAAAAACTCTCCAGCAAAAAAGCATATTTTGACAGCAACCCCCCTAATTTACTGGCTTCCACTTTTTCTCCAATTTCTTTTTCAAAAAAAAAAAAACAAAAATCCCCTATTATCTCTACTTCTCTTTTTGTCGGTATAACTCACGAGCACCATTGCCTATAACACCGTGTGGAAAAATCACTTTTCATTTAATTAATCAAAGCCCCTCCTTTGACATTTCCTAGAGTCAACCCCAAAACCAGAAACCACTCCAGTAAAGCATAGAGATGCCAAGCCCCTCTCTCTAGTCCCAAATCCCCCCACTCTTTCTCTCTCTATAAGTATACATTGTCTTTATATAAATTCCCCCCCCCCCCCCCCCCCTCTCATTACACCCTTATCACTCACCTCTCTCTCTCTCTCTCTCTCTCGATCTTTAACAAGTGAAAAAGTCAGCGCCTTCTTTTGTCTCTCTTTCTTTCTTTGTGTACAGTGATAGGCAAAAGAAGGAGCAGAGAGAGCAGAGACACAAGGTACAGATTCACAAGCCTTGTCTCTTCTTTATCAAATGGAAGACGATTGGGATCTCACCGCCGTGGTCAGAGGCTGCTCCACCGCCCCAACCACCACCACCAACAAGCCAAGCAACCGTTTCATAACAGACCACTTCCACACAAGCCCTCTCCTGTCTTCATTTGGTCAACAGGGTTTTGTCTCCAACAACACTACTCAAACCTTCTCTGTTCTTCCTCTTCCTCCAGATCCCATTAAACCCACAAGTGCAATTGAGGAACTGCATGATCTTTACAAGCCATTCTTCTCCAAATCTCACCAAACCCCATCTCTTCTTTCTCCACCCCCACAAATCACACCACAGCCCAGTTTCTCTTCCCCTCAACAACTCCACAGACACCAACAACATCAGCCTAAGCTTTCTGCTACTAATCCCCAGCGCTCCAAAAAGAGGTACAAGATTGCGACTTTTCTTTGCTTTGCTTCATGAAGTTGGTTTATTTATGGTTTCTGAATCTTTTCCATTTCTTTTGCAGAAAGAACCAGCTTAAGAAGGTGTGCCAAGTACCAGCGGAGTCTTTGTCTTCTGATGTGTGGGCATGGCGTAAATACGGACAGAAACCCATCAAGGGCTCACCATATCCGAGGTGGGTTTTCATATTCATTTATTAATTTTAAATCTTTCATGAAAAAAAAGTTGAAAAATGTTCGGAGAATTTTGTAGTGGGTTTTTGGCTTTAATGGTTGTATGGCTTTTGAATCCCACAGGGGCTACTACAGATGCAGCAGCTCAAAGGGTTGTATGGCCCGGAAGCAAGTGGAGCGGAACAGATCCGACCCGGGAATGTTCATAGTCACCTACACGGCGGAGCACAACCATCCTGCACCGACTCACCGCAACTCTCTTGCTGGGTCCACGCGTCACAAGCCTGTCTCTTCTCCCCAGTCCGGTTCCGTCACGGGCGGCGACTCTACCAAACCCAAGGGCTGCTCTCCTTCGCCGGCCACGTCGGCGGAGGAGGAGCTTGGTCGGAGCACAACAAGGATGGAAGCGAAGGAAGAAAAGCAGAGTCCTATGGCGGATGAAGACGAAACAGAGTACTTTGGGGTGTGTGATACGATTGTGAGCGATGATTTCTTTGTGGGTTTGGAAGGTCTCGCCGGAGATTACTTTTCCGATCACTCTACGGCCAGCTTCGGCGGCCCATGGAGTTCTGGCAATGCCGCCACTGCCGCCAGTAGTATCTGATGCTCATAGAAAAGTCAGCTCTTTGGACAAAAACAATTGTTAATTTTTTTTTTTTTGGGTTTCTTTTTTGGGTTAGAGAGAGAGAGAGGGTGTAACTATGGGTGGAATCTTTCGATTTAACAGTGGTTAATTATGAGGGTTATTAGTAGGGTAAAAAGGGGCTTCTAGTTTTAGACGAAACATGTTTTTTCTTTAATTATTGGTTTATTTTCGGTTTGAGACTTTTGGAGTAAAGTTAATGGTAGTGATTAACTACTACAAAGAAGAATAGTGGAACTTTGCTCATCGCTCTTGCTGTTCATTTGTTCTCACGTGTATCTATTTTGTGATTAGCAAATTTTGTAATTGGTTGGTTAATATGATCCCAGTCCTTTTCTTTGACAAATATACTTAGATTTGAGCTATATTTAAATGAACTATCAACATCATCTTACTGTCCGTAGCTAGTTGGTGTCATTAGAGGGCAAGGACTTAGAGTCCTTTGTGATTAATACACATAAACCAACTTAGGAGTTAAGGGTAAGGTATGATTGTTACTGGCAATAGTGCCCGCACTTTGTTGTGAGGTTTGTTGTTGCTAATAATTTACAATAATGGCAGCACGATAAAATGAGTGAAAATTTCATCTGTCTAAAATTGTTTGGTCTACGTTATTGTAGTTAGAATCAAACCATTCTATGACAACATCAAGTATTGCCCATCATTAATTGTAGCAGCTGCCCATCATTATGCACATAGAAAACCAAGGCATGCGTCGTGAACTAAATTGATAATATCATATGTAATTGCAGCATATAACTTGGCGATTTTACCTGCAATCTGATGGAGGAACATTATAAGGAATATTGGATGAAATGGTATCAAATTAGACATACTTAAAATATGAAAGGAGGGCAAAACAATCAATTTACTGTCCTATGAACAATACCAAGTGAACCGCCTACAGAAAAAGGAGGAAAAAACGGTCATTTTACTGTCCTATGAATAGTATCATGGTGAACAATGAACTCCTCTTCGGTATATAGTAAATTACTCAAGTTGCATTAAAACTGCAACAGTAAAATTTTGGATTCAACCATGTTGCAGCTTCTCATTTGAAACGGCTTCTTTAATCAATTGCCTTTCCAATGAATGCATGGTAAAATAGTTAATGAGATAAATGTGCCGATTCTGTATTGTAATCAGTGTTGCAACCCTGCTTTTCAATGATCACTTACCCATGTTGCACAAAATGATATGATGATATGCCGAAGGGAATCTTGCTCCTTTACCGTGTTGCTAGGTAAAATCGGTGATGAAAAAGTATCATGTTAGTTAGGAATATGATGACATGAGGGTTTCTAGAACTCAAACTTCTATCAACTTACAACAAAAGCACTGTGGAGCAAAAACGCCTCACATAAAAGCACTCTCAAAACAGTCACTGATTATGACACAAGATTTAAGAACATACAGATTTCACAAAACTACAAGATTTTATAAAAAGCTACCAGCAATGGAACATCGAAAAGAAGATTCAAACAAGGAAATAAACAGCTCTGCATTTTGCTGTTCTGGTTCGTTGTAAAAAAGACAAATTTCCTGCCGCAGTTTAGCATACGTGACGAATACCTAATCTCCAAACTGGAAGGATGGAAGCAATCAACTAAGGACATGAAAATTGTTAGCATAGACTCGGATAGAGCACACTCATGTGAAGTCAGGGTTCTCCAATCACATACTCCAAACAAGCTAACATAATGGAAACTAGAACATAACCACAAGGCTTGAAGATTAGAATCATCTATGCTTTTTTCTAACCATGAACAACTTAAATAATGTTAGCATTGCCTTCTGTCAGCACTGCAGAGTTGCCTTCTGTTGGCACTGCAGCTTTGCCTTCTGTCGGCCCTGTGGCATTGCCTTCTGTTGCCGCAGCGGCGTTGCCTTCTGTCGCTTTGAAATCAGTGGTTTCCCTTCTGTCGCTTTGAAACCATGAACAACTTAAATAATGTTAGCGTTGCCTTCTGTCACTTTGAAACCAGCGGGTTTCCCTTCTGTCGCTTTGAAACAAGCGGCATTGCCCTCTGTCGCTTTGAAAGCAGCGGCTTTCCCTTCTGTTGCTTTGAAACCAGCGCTTTGCCTCTGTCGCTTTGAAACCAGTCTTGACACCGGTGGCTTTTCCCGCTGTTGCTTTGAAACCAGCCGCTTTGGCCTCTGTCTTTGAAACCGGATATCCTTGAACAAACTTTCTCAACCTCCGTATTTCACCAACACAAGAAAGCCATTCTGTCAGAAGTTCCGTCGTTATATAATCAGGATTACAGGCCTGTTCAACCATTTGATCCATAAATTGAAATGCCTTCTCTAATAAATTGTTCTCTCTAAGGCCTTTGAACAGGGCATTGAACGTTTGGGTATTAGGTCTTACCCCCTTATCCTTCATATCATCCATCAAATAAAGAGCTTGTTCCACATCATTCTTCTTGCAGAGAGAATTTATTAAATCATTGTATATTACAGTATTCGGAGGTATCTTTGACTCTGAACCCATTTCTCTGAAGATTCTCATGGCTTTGTCAATATCGCCATCCAAGCAATGTGCATGAATCAATGTACCAAAAGTGACAACAGTTGGAAGGATACCCTCATCCATCATCCTGTCAAGTACTTTATGTGCACTTTTGAAGTCCCCAGCTTTGCTTAAGTAGGCAAGCAAGGTGTTGTATGTCACGCTATCAGGCTTGACTCCAGACGCTTCCATTTCCTCAATCATCTCATGAATCCTATCAGGCTTATTTTTACTGGAGAACCCATTAATCATTACATTGTAGGAAACATTATCCATGGAGAACCCAGCCTCCTTCAACTTTGAGACAACAAAGCTGGCATCCTCCATCCTTCCGGCTAGGCTTAAACCAGAGATCAAGCAGTGATAAACTTTTGCATCTGTGGGACATTCAGCGGTCAACATCTGATCAAACAACTCCATTGCCTTGCTAATATTGTTCACATTACAAAAGGAAGTGATTAAGATAGTGTAAGTAACGGCATTGCCTTTCAGACCATCCCTCTGCATCTCCTTGAAGAACTCAAGTGCAGTGTTGAGTCTCCCATGCCTGCACAAACCATCAAGCAAAGTATTGAGGGTGACCACATTTAATGATATCCCTTCCTCCTTCATTTTGTCAAAGAGCTCACGACCCCTCTCAATGTCCCCAACTTTGTTGAAACCATCAATCAAACAATTGTACGTAACAGTATTAGGAGCACAGCCATCTTCCGATCTCATCTTTTCCATCAAACGCAATCCTTCTTCTCGCCTTCCCACTTTACAAAGTCCATCAATCAAAGTGTTATAGATAATCACATCCGGTTTAGCCGAAACCCCCTTTACTGCTCCACTCATCTTTTCAAACACCTCCAGGGCAGCATCTATTCTCCCAGACTTACATAAACGATTAATAAGAATACCAAAAGTAATAAGATTCGGCTTAATGCCCACCTCTTCCATCTTGACCATAAGCTCACTCATCCTCTTAAAATCATTACCTCTTCCCAAAGCTGTCAAAAGCGCATTGCAAGAAGCAGCTTCCAGCACACCACCCATCTTCATGACACCATCTAAAACCTCCCAAGCGCGACTAACCTTCCCATTCCTACACAAAACAGTCACCAATTTCGTTAGTATCGGGCTATTAGGAAACACACCATGCTCACCAAATTTCGACACCAAGTCCACAATTTCCTCCTCACTAACTCTCTTCCCTTTCTGCTCTTTCATCAACAATGAACCAATCACAATATCCCCGGTAAAGTCGTCAACCCGAACTTTGCTTCTGGGTCAAGCATTTCGTCGAGCACCTTCAGCGCATCATCAACTCGCCCCATATTCAGCAACAACCTAATCACCACATTGCGAACATGAGTGTTCTTCAACCACGAATCGAGTTCATTAAACACCATGACAGCCTCGTCCTCCATGCCAGCCGTCCCCAGGGACCGAACAAGCAGAGCTGCGGAGTTGAAATCAAGCGCCACATTCCGCTGCTTCGCCATCTCGTAAAGCCCGAGGAGCTTCTTTTCCGATGTGGGTTGTTGCGATGTGAGCTCCAGAACGGCCTGGAATGCGGAGGAGAGCAAACCATTGGGGCCTGGAGGGGTTGTTGGTCCCATATTTTCGGAGATGTAATCGAAGAATTTGATGGCTTTGGACGGAGCGCCGAGGCGGCGAGTGATGTGGAAAAGAGAGTGAGGTGAAGGAGAGGTTGAGTTGGAGAAGAGGAGGGTGTGGAGGTGGTCAAAGTTCCAGTCTTTCTCATTGGTTTGGAGGAGTTGGAGGACTTGGGTTATGAAGGAATCGTCGTCTTGTGGTGGTTGGTTAAAATTGGGGCTGAGATTGGAATTGGGATCAGTGCAGAGGTGGTGGGTGAGGATGAAGACTGGGATTTTGGATTTTGGGGTTTGGGGTTTAAGAAGGTGGAGGAGGGGTTTGGAGTGCCGTGAAGCTGAGAGTGATAGATTGTGGTTCATTTTGATTTGAGAGGGTTTGGTGGCTTTGGTTCTTTGCTTTATTTAGTGGCTCTCTGATTTCCATTAAAGGATGGCATCTTCCAAATGTGTCTCTCTTATTTTAGAAACTCAAATGTTTCTAGTTTGATACGTTTGTGTTGAATTGCGTTGTCTGTGGTACACAACTGCATGAAAAAGCTCATTTTTTTTTATGCGTGTTAACAGAACACTTGCAATCTCGTGAGAACCAGGTCAAATATATTTCGAATACCGAAATAAAAAATAGCTTCATCGGAACCAATCTCTTACCTGATGCAGGTAATTTGTGAGTGATTGTAAGTTTATCTCGAGATTTTGTAGTCCAAAAAGAAACTTGGCAAAACCAGCCGTAAATGAATTGTGAAAATTTTCCTAGCCGAAGAAATGATTTTTGTGTCATATTTGAAGTGGAAAGAGCTAGGATGGTTAGTTTCAGCATGGTTCTTGTCCCTGATTTGGAATTGAGTTGGAGTAGATTGAGCTTTGGATTCGCTGAACATGTTCAATTGTTTAGACAGCATGTACACTCCTCTTGGCAATGCAGCATTTCTTGTCCAAAGGATTAGGGAATCTGAAAAAGCAAATCCTGCACTCCGTACTCACACAGAGCTAGAAGAACAAATATTACAGAAGGGCGACTTGTATGGGCAGATCAGGAATGATTCTATTAGTGGCTTCAAATCTTAATAGCTGAAGTTGCTTTCGAATTGTAAAAAACGACTTTAAACAAGAACAACCTTTCTTTTACAACTCAAAATGGAACCAAACTTCATTCATTGGATACCTAAACTGTTACAGAGAAATGTCAAAGGGAAAGGAAGGTGGCATTCTACTCCTTCGAACTATTCTAAGATAACCCTGTTTATTGTGAAGACAAGGCAGGAGTCATTGGCATTTCACATTTTTGCATTGCAATCCTTTACTTCAAAATGCAACTTTTGACCAAATGGTTTTTACCCACATGAGCCTTGCCTAAAGATAAACTAGGCTGGATCATTGCCAGTTACTTTGATTTGTTTGAATTTATCTTCTCAGCTGCTTCAGCTGCCGCAGATGCAGCCTTGTCCAAACCCATTTTTTGTAACTCGCTTAAAAAGCCATCAACATCAGCAGGGTTAATCTTGTATGGGCTGTGGGCAGCGCCTGGGAACGTCCTACTATTCACTTCTTCCTTGTAGTCTACAAGAGCTTTGTTGATGACAGCTCCAACCTGTGCAAACTGCTTACAGAATTTAGGGGTAACCTGCAAAAGAGAGATACTTCTTTGTTTAAACAAAATTCATGAGAAGAAATAGATAACTAAGGAGATTTGACTGTTGAATTAACCTTGGCATGATGTGGGTGCTGCATCATTCCAAGAAGATCATGGTAAACTAGCACCTGCATGATAAAAGGACATAAATTATGTAAAAATGTATTGCTAGGAAGATACGAAAAAGAGAGAACTGCGTCAATGAAGAACTAGCATGCCAAAACCCTGAAAAAGAACAAAGCAGGGGAAAAAAAAAAGAATTCTAGACGAAACCCACAGGTTATCGAGGAGAAAAACTAAGTTGGAGCTTGATGCCTACAGCCATTTGAATAAATTGTGACAAGTTTTTGGTTTGAGGCTTGTTACAAGCTTGAGGCTGAGCTCAGATTAGTAGTTTTGAGCCTACCTACCTGTCTACCTGAATCCCTACTGTTTACAGCCAGTTGCATCAGAATCAATACATGCCGACTAATGCATCAGAATCAATATGCGCTGACTGTGCAGTCTTAAAGAAGAATATAGTTCCTTAAGCCTATAAATGCCAAAAAGTTCTTTACCAAGCAAAAGTTGAAGTTGCAGTACGACATAGACATCAAACAAATTACAAACTTTATCAAAGATGTTAAGACCAAAAGGGATTACTCAAAAGAATATGACGTACATGCACCAACCAAGATCAACATGGCTACATAATGAACTGACCTGTCCACTACAAAAAGGCCCTGCTCCAATGCCAATTGTAGGAATCTGAAGAGCAGATGTTGCTGCAGCTGCCACTAGTGGCGGTACACATTCCAAAACAACAGAAAAGCATCCAGCTTCTTGCAAAGCCAATGCTGTCTCCACAACCTGCACCGAAAATCCAATACAATCACAACAATGCAAAACACAAATAGACAAACAACTAACCAATATTCAAATTCCACCAGACCTTTACAGCACTAGCAACATTCCTTCCTTGAGGCCTAAACCCCCCGAGGACGCTAATCGCCTGCGGAGTAAGTCCCACATGCCCCATCACAGCAATTCCAGCCTCAACAATAGATTTTGCCGCAGTAATCCTCGAAGGTGCCCCTCCTTCCAATTTTATTGCATCCATTGCCCCTTCCTTCAAAATCCTCACCGCTGTATCGATAGCCTGCTCATAATCGAAACTGCAACATCACAACCCATTGCTCACTTATACAAACCCAAAACCCAAACCCAAACCAAACCAAAATCAACAACCACATTCCCATTACACCAATCCACACTCCTCTCTTACGTTGCTATAAAAGTTCATAGCTTTGAAATAAAAGGAAACTCTCTAGCCCAAATTATAAACCTTTCAGGCTTTCACTACCAATAACAAGAATCAAAAACAGATTCTTTAAGAATCAGAGACAGATTCTTTAAGAATCAAACAAAGAAAACCCAAATCCAATTATACCTGAATGGAGCTAGACTCGTAGAACCCAAAAGGCAAGTCCCCAACCAAAAGGGGGCGCTTGGCCCCACGCGCCACCGCTCGGCAGTGGACGAGCATCTCGTCAAGGGTTATGGGGAGGGTGGTGTCATAACCGTGCACGACCATCGCAGCCGAGTCGCCGACCAAGGCAATGTCAATTCCGGCCGAGTCGAGGTGGACCGCGGAAGGGTAGTCGTAGGCGGTGACCATGGTGATGGGTTCGCCCTTGTTGTGCTTCTGCTTGATTTGGGTGACGGTGACTCGGTGGTCCGGGCTCTGGGACTTTGGGCCGCCGTAGACGGTGTTCTCGGGGATGTTGCTCATGGAGCGGATGATTCCGGCCCGGGAAAATAGCGCGGCGCGTGAAACGGCAGCCATAAATGCCATGATAGATAGAGAGAGAGAGATTCAAGTTTGTTTGTGGGTTTGTTTATAATGATAATAAAGAAGGAGGCGGCGGGGGAGTTATGGCTGCGCCACCTAACAGGAAGGAAACACAAGTGGAATGAATGAGAGTGAGCCTGATCACTGATCACTGATCACAGAATGTGGCTCTTGATGTCATCTGCGCGCCACGTACTGCCGCTGCGGTCTTTTGACTCTCGTTTCTAAAACGGCAAATGCTAGCCTCCATATGCACATACAATTGTGACTCGTTGTAATGGACCACGGCGAAATTATAACATGGTCTCCGGACACCTGTAAGAATTGATGTTATAATCTCCCATCTCCAGAAATTATTCTGTGATCCTAAGAGAGTAGGTATTATTATTATTTATTTATTTATTATTATTTTTAAAGGGAGTCGTGTTTGGGACCTCGGTTAAATACAGAAAAATTACGTATTTCGGTATTATTATTCACTTTCTTTAGTTTTTTCGCATTGGTTGATATTGTTTGTCTGCCAAACTAAATGATTAGGTTGTCGGTTGATATTGTTTGTGTGACAAACTATATGATTTGGCTGTCTGACTGAAAACGTATTTCTTCATAAAGATAATGATATTCTTATATCCTACACCTTATTCTGACAAATTAAGGTCATGTTTGGTTCACGGATTTGATGAATCAGGAAAGAAAAATCATTCAATTCCTTTGTTTGATAGGCACAAACTTGGAAACTATTTTCCTGACATAGGGTAAAACAGAGTGGAAAATTTCATTTCAGAACCCATGGGATTGATTTTTCCTTCTTCTTTTCCAGCATTTGTTATAAAAATTTACCCATGATGATAAATTTTAAATACAACAGTATTATTGAAATAAGATATATTTTTTTTCTTTCATTTCCTGAACCAACCAAACACTGGAAGGAAAATCAAATAGTGTTTCTTAAATGTTTTCCCTGTTTTAGACACTGCCCAAATCAAACCACATGTTGACCGGTTAGACCAATTGCTTTAGCACTGTGATTGAACCATTATGATCTCTACTCACAAAACCTGCAAACACTTCACCAGAAGACTTCTGAGAACCGCATCAAAATTACGTTTATGAAAGTTTATGTAAGAAGGTTTCCAACTTACTAAACGTTATGTTTTAGCTATTTTCTTAGAGCCTTATTATTGAAAAGTCCTGAATAAATGTATTGCTTAATATGAATCAGCTCGAGAAATTGCAGGTTGGTTACTTGGTTTCATTGCAAACCTAATTTGTTCCTTTTCATCCCACAATTTCCAACAAAGAATAAGAATCCCCTTTCTTGAAATGGCTTCAGCATTCAAATTCTAATTACCACTTCAAGTTTTTTTTAAAAAAATTACCATTTCAAATAAGTTGAACTTTTCTTCTACTACTCAAAACGATACCTCATACCTCATTGCAACAAAGAAATCTCAAAGGGATAGGAAGGTGAGATTCTTCTCCTTGAAACTCTTTTGAGATATTAATATGAAAATATTGCTAAACACTTGCTTCAAAATGCAACTTTCAATCTTAATGGCTTACTGTAAAGTGTATAGTATGTTAAACTAGTTAATCTGATTTGCTTGTATTATTCTTGTCAGCTACTTCAGCCGCCGCAGATGCTGCCTTGTCCAAACCCATCCTTTGTAACTCACTAACAAAGCCATCAACATCAGCAGCATTGATTTTATATGGGCTATGGGAAGCGCCTGGAAACGCACCACTGGTGACTTCTTCCTTGTAGTCTACTAGAGCCTTGTTGATGACGTCTCCAACATGTGCATATTAATTGCTTACAGAATTTTGGGGTAACCTACAAGAGCAGCCGTGATAGTTTTTTTTAAACAAAATTCACGAAAGTGGGCAGATATACATTATTAAGGTAATGCAACTGTGAAACTGACCTTTGCATAATGTGGGTGCTGCATCATTCCAAGAAGATCATGGCAAACTAGCACCTGCGTGACGTAGGGAAAGGAGGTTATGTATTGCAAGGAAAAATAGAAGATAAAGAGAACTATGTCAACAAGGAAATGGCATGCCTAAACCTAATGAAGAACAGTAAAGAAGCAAGAATTCTAGGCAAAACAATCTTATCAGTAAAAATTCAGTGAAGTTGCTAAAAATTTCGAATAAATTATCGGAGCTTAAAGCCTATATATAGCCTAGCCACCATTGGAATAATAATGTTACAAGCTTTGGTTCTAGGCTGGTTCAAGCTGAGACTGATCTCATAGTAATTTTCAGCCAACCTACATGGCTACCTGAATTCCTACTGTTTGCAACCTGTTGCATATGTATGCATGCAATGCAGTAATCTGGAACAATTCAAAGTTGTTGTTGAACTCCCCACCTACAAATGCCTAACACTTCTATACCAAAGATGGTAATATTTGTTTAAGACCAAAAGAAATTATACATGCGAACATCTAAAACATATGCATCAAACAAGATGAACATTATGCTTCATCATCAACTAACCTGCCCACAGCAAAAAGACCCTGCTCCAATGCCAATTGTAGGAATCTGAAGAGCAGATGTTGCAGCAGCTGCCACTAGTGGTGGCACGCATTCCAATACAATTGCAAAGCACCCGGCTTCTTGCAAAGCCAGCGCTGTCTCCACAATCTGCAACGAAATCATTGTTACAATAATCAAACGTGAATAGAGAAACTGACCAACACTCGAACACTGACCTTTACAGCACTAACCACATTCCTTCCTTGTGGCCTAAAACCCCCGAGAACGCTAATAGCCTGAGGAGTAAGTCCTACATGCCCCATCACAGCAATTCCTGCTTCCATAATCGCTTTCGCCGCAGTAATTCTTGAAGGTGCCCCCGCTTCCAACTTTACTGCATCCATTGCACCTTCCTTTAAAATCCTCATCGCTGAATCGATAGCCTGCTCATATTCGAGACTGCAGCATCACCAACCCATTGCTCACTCATACAAACCCAAACCTAATCAACATACACATTCTCAATACAACAATTCTACACTTGTTGGTTTCAATGAAATTTTGCAGCTCTAATGTAAGAAAGTTCATAGCTTTAATTGCAAATAACAAAAATCAACATTTCAAATACAGCATAGATTGGAAAAATGAATAAAAAGCTCTTTCAATATGGATTATCACCACTCCAACTAACAAAAAGCAACATTTATTTCTCAATATTCAAACAGATTCCTCTCGAAACAAAAGAAAGAGAAAAAAAAAAAACACAAAATAACATCCAAATCCAATTTACCAATGCTGGTGTACCTGAATGGAACTAGACTCGTAGAATCCGAACGGCAAGTCCGCAACCAAAAGTGGGTGCTTGGCCCCACGCGCCACGGCTCGGCACTTCGGCAGTGGACGAGCATTTCCTCCAGCGTTATAGGGAGAGTGGTATCATATCCGTGAACAACCATCGCGGCCGAGTCGCCGATCACGGCGATGTCTATCCCGGCCGAGTCCAAGTGCACCGCCGAGGGGTAGTCGTAGGCGGTGACGGGCTCGCTCTTCCTGTGCTTCTGCTTTATTTGATTGACGGTCACTCTCCGGTCTGGGCTTTGCGACTTTGGCCGCCGTAGACTGTGCTGTCAGGCACGTTGCTCATGCAGCGGACGACGAGCCCGGGCGGGGAGACGAAAGCGGCGGCCGTGAATGCCATTAGAGGTTTGAGGGTTTAGAACTTTAGATGGAAACGGCGGAAGGCGTTTAGGCTGCTCCACCTAAAACTAGGAAAACTCAAATTGAGTGAGAGTGTATCATTCATAGTTTTGATCGACTGGTTCTCACAAAGTTTAGGTTTTTTTTTTTTTAATTTTTTTAAGAGGATCAAATGATTGCATTCTTACTCTCATGATGGCTCGAACCCATGACTTCAATCTTAGGTAGTGAGCGCTCTCACAAAGTTCGTTTCTACATGTGACAGATGTTAGTTATCTGCGCGCCACATCATGCCCAGTTTTTCAAATGTATGTAAATTTTACTTCTCACAGGTGACATATGTTAGTTATCTGCGCGCTACATCATGTCCAGGTTTTCAGATGTATGTAATTTTACTTCTCACATTAGTGCTTTACCCATTATAACTAAATTATTATTATTATTATTATTTTTCAGAAGAACACATTATAACTAGTTAAATTTTACAGATTTAAGAATCATAACTAATTAAGTTTCTGATGTTTTGTTACTTATGGCCTGTGTTTAGACCCTTGCAACTATCTAATAGTCATAATCAATGATCATCACTATAAGATCAGACATTCACCAAATTGTATAGATTGAATTGTATTTTTTCATTTAAATCTCCAACGGTTATATATGAAATCTGATATCTAACATTTACAAAAAAAATCAACGACTTATATTAACTTTTGATTTATTAATTTTATAACAAATTACCTCAAAATTCAAATTATTATCCAAAATAATAGAAACAAAAACTCACAAAATTAAAAGAAAAGGAAATTAAAGCCAGAGGTACATTTTAAGACCTTATTCAATTCCCCTCGAATATTCCCTTATTCCCGCTGTTAATATTGTTCATAAACGTGTCATCGTTTATTCACGTAATATTCCATTGGACTCCTAATCCCGATAGACCTGGACTTGCTTTCTCCCCCTATAAATACCGCCCTCTCTTCTTCCTCCATTTGCACTAACAACATTGCTAGAGACTCTCTAGCAGTTCATAAAACCAAGAGTTTGTTTCTACTTCTTGTTCTTGATAAAATGGCCGGAGTTGTGGTAGTTTTCGACTTCGACAATACTATCATCGACAGCGACAGTGACAATTTGGTGGTCGACGGGTTGGGTGCCACCGACTTGTTCAATGAGCTCCTCCCCACTATGCCATGGAACTCTCTTATGGATAGGATGATGAAGGAGCTTCATTCACAAGGAAAAACACACGAGGACATTGTGGAGGTGCTTAAAACGACTCCAATTCATCACAGAATTGTGGCAGCCATTAAAGCAGCTCATGCTTTAGGGTGTGATTTGAGGATTGTGAGTGATGCGAACGTGTTTTTTATTGAGACGATTTTGATGCATCTTGGTCTGGAGGAATATTTCTCAGAAATCAACACCAACCCAGGTTTTGTTGATGAACAAGGACGGGTTAGGATTTCACCTTTCTGCGATTTCACCAGTTTCCCACATGGGTGTAGCCTCTGCCCTCCTAACATGTGCAAGAGTGTGATAATTGAGAGAATCCAAGCTTCAACTGAAGGAAGGAAAAGGATGATCTATTTGGGTGATGGAGTTGGTGATTATTGCCCAAGCTTGAAGCTGAGGGAAGGAGATTTTGTGATGCCAAGGAAGAATTTCCCGCTTTTCGATAAGATTTGCCAGAACCCTCTGGCTCTTAAGGCTGAGATTCATGAGTGGACTGATGGGGAAGAGTTTGAGCACATTTTGCTGAACTTGATCAACACAATCGCCGTCGAAGAGAGTGCTGCAGCTCAGTTCATTACCACTGACTGCAAGTTACAGACCATCTCTGTTTCTGGTCATGAGGCCTTCCTTAAAGCTCTCCCAGTTTAGTAGTGGTGGATTTATTTTGTATTGTGTAATTTTGCTGGTAAAATGTTGTAGTAAGCTAGATGTTGCAAATTCTGAGAATCCCTTGTTTTCTCAAGAAAATTGGATCATTAAAAAGAAAAAAACTAAAGCAACTTAATTAGAGTTTAGGTTTATGTCCAGGTTATATGTCCCCTCCGGGACGTTTTGCTTCTTCTATCAATAATATTTTGTAGGCTAGGGGATCTTTTCCCCTACCTCCCTTCAAAAAAAAATTAGAGCATAGATTACAGTTTTCTGCATTCCTACTTATCTGAATAAACGCCAATCAGGCCAATATTCAATTATTAATATTAACAAAACCAAACTCACGGATCCAAATGCACCTATATATCTGATTGTAATTTTGTAAGTTTGTAACTGATTCAATTTCTTTTCGCATATATATTTTTTTATTTCTATAAAACAAAAAAGAAAACAACCTCCTAATGTGATAAGATTGGTTGAACGACCTAACACAGATGGAACCCCTATTCCTAGCCTCTAGTGTTTGAAACTTTGAATCTCAACTCTCACTAATTTGTAGCCAATAGGTTTAAGGTACATTTAGGTTGTGCGCCTGCGACAGAAGATTAATTTGACTTGACTCAGATATCCTCGTAAATTTTAATCCACCTACTGATTAAGTGAATGTATCACTAACTCGTTAAAGTAACCCCTTAACATATTAACTTAGTAACTGTGTTACTAACTAAAAACATATTTTCATGTTGCCTTTCCTTTTTTATTAATTTTTGTTGCACGATTATAAAATGAGCCGTCCTCAATTGTAACATGATAAGCCACGTGTTTACGTAACAGAAAAAACCTGCAACTCGCTCCTCAAAATGTTGGCAACTCACGCGCAACCCGCTTTGATAAACTCGCTCCTCCTCCGCATTCCCTCTCTCTCTCTCTGCACACTCCCACTCAATCACGTAACCAATCTTCGCTACATCAACCATCCACGCACCTCGGCGCGTAGATTCACGTCCATGTCCGTACACACCGCCACCTCCGGCGACTCGCCGAAAGACCACGTCGCCGGGGACTGGTTTTCCGTACCGGAGCTCCGACTTCGCGACCACCGCTTCTTCGTGCCTCTAGACTACTCCGCCGATCCTAAGGCTTCGTCTAAGATTTCAATCTTAGCTCGCGAAGTTGTTTCAGGTAAATTTAACTTCAATCGGATCATCAGTGAAAATTAATCAGTGTAATTGTACTGTTTGGTTGGTATTGTAAGTGAACTGTGCAGTGCATTGAGCTCAATCGATGATATTAGCGTTTGAATTTCCATTGTTCTCTGCATCTGTTTGGTTTAGAAATGTAGGAAAGGTAAAGAATCAGACTTTGAAATAGAAGAGTAATTGTAATCTTTGTACTGAAAATATGGAATTAACTTTTCTCAGTAACTAAAGTTAGTAAATTTTGGAGGAAAAAGTACAACTGTGAAGTAAATTTCTGCTGATGTATGTGTAGTGTATCTTATAGTTATGACTAGTGAGCTATTTCTCTCTCAAGTCTCGACGAGGAGGAAGTAGTAATGTAATGGGGCAAGCAAACTGTTTACCTATATTGTGTTGCTCAATGCTCATATTCTTTGCAGACAAGACCTTTGGATTGCCTTGTATATCATATCGATGGCTCTATAACTCCCCTAATGAACTGCAATTTGTGTTGTAGTTGGCAAAGAAGAGCAAACACTACCGTACCTATTATTTCTACAAGGTGGACCTGGATTTGAAAGCCCGCGACCAACTGAAGCCAGTGGTTGGGTGCGTAAAGCCTGTGAAGAATATCGTGTCATATTGCTGGATCAGGTATGGTTGTTTAGGCATAACTTAAACTAACTGGCTTTCTTGAGGCAATGCCTTGATAGGCTTTTATCTTATTGCAGCGAGGAACAGGTTTATCTACTCCTTTGACACCTTCATCAATGTTGCAACTGAAGTCTGATGTGAAGTTGGCTGATTACTTACAACATTTTCGAGCCAATAATATAGTAAATGATGCCGAGTTTATTCGAGTACGTTTAGTTCCTGATGCAGGACGTTGGACAATTTTGGGTCAGGTATAATTACTATTTCCTTTTGGTAATTTATGTGTGCTTCTAATCTGTCAACCACTGTGTGATGGTCTTTCCCCTTTGCAGTTACTTGTTAATTGTTATATGCACAAATACGTACTTTATCTATATATCATTGGAGAACATTCTTCAGATAGAATAATTCCTTCATGCTTTCAATATTATTCTCCTTGTACATATTCAAAGCTGTTGCTCTCATGTTATGCTTTTTTGCTTCAAGAGAGTGCTTATGTGTTAAGTCATTCCTTATAGTTTACTAGTGGTGGGCTGTAGCCTTCGGGACTTGGCTAGGATTACAGTTAGTTCCTTTTCCTTTTGCAGAGTTATGGTGGTTTTTGTGGGGTAACCTATTTGAGTTTTGCACCGCAAGGACTAAAACAAGTCCTTTTAACTGGAGGTATCCCTCCAATAGGAAATGGATGCACTGCAGATATTGTGTACAGAGCATGCTTTGAACAGATTATACGTCAGAATGAGAAGTACTACAAAAGGTATCCTCAAGATACTGAGATTGTTCGTGAAGTTGTTAGCTTTTTGTCAGAATCTGAGGGAGGCGGGGTGAGGATCCAGAACACATGATCTTGGTGCTGTTCATAATGCTGAGAGTTAACAAATAAAACTAATAGTTTAAATCAACAACCACCCACCTTTCTATTTTTGTAGGTGCCTCTTCCATCTGGGGGCATCCTAACCCCAAAGGGATTGCAAACACTTGGTCTTTCTGGCTTAGGATCCAGTACTGGTTTTGAGCGCTTACACTACATGTAAGGCTTTTTGGTCAACAACCTAGATTTTTATATGCTATAGTGATTTCATTGTTTAATTCAGTTATTTCTTGACTTCAACCCAGGTTTGAGAGGGTCTGGGATCCTGTGCTAGTTCCAGGATCACCGAAGCAAATCAGTTATTACTTCTTGGATGCTGTAAGAAATCTCTGCTTTTCATTCATTTTGAATCCAAGATTTCAAATATGTGGCATCAAACTCAAACCATTTCACCTATGCAGTTTGAGAAATGGTCATCTTTTGATACAAATCCACTTTATGCTTTAATGCATGAGTCCATATACTGTCAGGTAATTGCTTTATTGTCTTTCAATTACAGTACTAAATGTTCTTAATATGCCTTAAACCTTTATTATCTTCCTTGGCCTTTAAAAGAAAAAAGAAAAAAAGAAAAAAAAAACTAAATTTGTGTAGTTCTTCATATTTTGAAGGGTGCTCCATCACAGTGGTCTGCTCACAGAGTAAGGGCTGAAGATGAGGGAAAATTTGATGCTGTCCAGGCGGCAAAAGAAGGCCGTCTTGTATATTTCACAGGGGAGGTAGTCATAGGCTTGAATATTCTCTTTTCAAAATGACAGCAAGCGATAGTTTACATCCAGTTATATGAGTTTATCAAATGGATCTCTGCTGATCATAAATATCATTATGATTCTAATTGTTCATGAAAGTAAATATACTTGCATGAGGGCATAAATAGATACTTGGACCAATCTATGTGGTTGATGATGAGTATTGTGTAACACGGTTGACCTATAGCTGTCTGGCAAATAGTACAAGTGTCTCATTGCAGATGATCTAGAGCCTAGCTTCCTGCATGTTGTTGCTTCTTGCTTTTGAATATGACCTTCTAAATACAATTTGCACTTTTGGTACTGCAGATGATCTTCCCATGGATGTTTGATGAGATTCATGCTCTAAGACAATTCAAAGGTGCTGCTAATGTGTTGGCTGAGAAAGAGGATTGGCCTCCATTATACGACATCACTGCACTAAATAATAACAAGGTGTGCTACCTTTATACAAAGCTAATCTTCTTGAATGACAACTGGCAATAACAGTTGCAGATGGAGATCTAAACTCTCTTGATTTCCATTTTTACCGGTGAATAATCAACAATTTCTTCCGTTAGTGAGTAAATTCTCTTTGTCAACATTGTCAGGTGCCTGTTGCAGCTGCTGTTTATTATGAAGATATGTATGTTAACTTCAAGCTGGTGATGGAGACAGCTTCACAGATAGCAGGGATTCGGTTGTGGATAACTAACGAATATATGCATTCTGGTCTACGAGATTCAGGGACCCAAGTTTTTGATCATTTGATGGGAATGCTAGATGGAAAGAGGCCTTTGTTCTGATTTCCATTGCAGTTAGTGCATTAGTTCGTTGTTCTGGATTTGATTTTACGTTCATTTTCTTTATACTCTAGTTTGGAGGGCTTGTGACTGGGCAGTCGTTCGTACAGTTCGAGTTGAGGCTTGTATATTGCGTTGAAAACTTTTTTATCAACTAGTCATTCATTTAAGTAAATTCAGTGTTGTATCAAATAAAGCTGCCCTTAATTATAGGTGCAAAGTATGAGGTTTTTTGAAACCTACGGTCGCCCTATCTTGAAATATAACATTCACATTTCACAAAAGTGATCCCTGTTACAAGTAAAATGGATTATTGATCATTCCACAAATGTGTTGGATCGGATGAAGAATGCTTATGACTTGTCCTGTGTTGATGCCATGTAGTTTGCATCAGTACTTGAGATTCAGCAAAAGAATTTTCTTTGGCAGCGTGCATATATCATCTGTGCAGAAAAGGGAACGTGGAGAGGAATTTAGAGGTTCTATACTTCTATTTCTGCCATTTTTATTTGCACAACTCTTTTGAAACTGCAAGAAACACGTTCAACTTAACCTCAAATATAAGAAGAAACAGAAATGAACATAAGAAACAGATTTCTTCAAACGATTAAGTGCAAACTTTTATATATACAACCTTCTTTGAATCCCACAGAAAGCCGGATTACAACTCATCCCTTAGAACTTACAAATGGAATTTCAATTATCCTAACATAACTTCTAAACTAGGACTAGATCAGCACCTAACAACATTTTCCACAAAGGGATGAGATAGAAGCTCTTCAGCTGTCCACCTTTCCGGAGTTTCCTTGGCTAGGCAAAACCTGGAAACTCCCTAGCAAGACTCGAGATCGTATCAGGAATTTTAGGCTCCATTCCATCAACAACGTAGAGAGTATCACTCTCATGATCGTAGAAATGATTCCCGGGGCGCTCTCCAGTAAGCATTTCAAGAACAATACACCCCACAGCCCAAATATCACTGGCTTGTTCTTGCTCATTGTACAAGACTATCTCCGAAGACGAGTGCATGGGAGTGCCTCGCCATCTTTCTTGAACCTCCTCCTCCTTGGCCAACCCCAAGTCACCCACTTTGGCTACAAAGGTATAGGCACTATCATCTTCATTTTCCACAAGCAATATATTATCTGGTTTCAAATCACAGTGAACATACCCACTCTTGTGTATGTGTCGAACCCCTTCAAGAATGTCACTGGTGTACTGCCTCACATTGGATTCTGGCAACCCATGACCGATAATCTTTATCAACCTCGCAAGGCTTCCCCATGCAACTTCCAAGGCCAAGTTATAGGCCCTCTTCCCCATTGTCACTCCATGTCACCTCTTACCATAGTGCTCAATGATGAAGGGGCAAGAACCACCCTTGTTATTCAACTCCCTAAACACCTCGAGCTCGTATCGAATGGAATCTGAATCCTTGATCTTTGCGGATTTCATGGCCATGGCCACGGGCATGTGGTCGATCGTGATATAGGGTATCTTGGAAAATGCAACGAACACGGAGCCGAAGCCTCCTTCTCCGATCTTGTTTCCTCTTATCCACTTGTAACCTGAACCAAAACTCACTTCCGCCTTCCTCTTCATACCACTGCTCTCTATTCTCTCTCTGCTTTTCTTGCAACGAAGATTACTACTCCTTTTTCTCTATCTCTGCTCTGTTTGCAGCAAAGGGCGAATAAGGGTTGTAAGACTACGATTCTATATAATAGCAAATAGCTAGGAATAGGAAAGTCGGTAGTGTTTGGAAGTCCTTATTCCTATAGGAAATGGATATAGGAGAAATGAGGAAGCTTTGTTATCAAGTAAGTTCTAGCTGGAAAACGGCTGTTAGATGTGCGTGGATGCCAAGCTACTAGTCCCCAATCAGAAAGGCAAAAGTAAAAATTGACAAATAAATGAATGAAAACGTGTCTCATTCTGTTTCTAAGACGTGTTGATCTTAGGCTCCTAGCATAGTCTGATACTCTAACCCTACTAATCCCATCAGTGCACCCTAGTTACTGCTGATGACTGATGACTGATGACCGATGACCAATCAAATAAAATTACAAAATTTTCATTGTTTAAATTTGTAAAACTATGTTTCAAAGATGTGTGGATAAAATAATATGTTTCAAAGTCTATAATTTTGCAACAGTTTTACAAATTTAACAAATAAAGATGTGTGAATAAAATTTCTCAAAATAAGATGAGATGGGAATGGAAAAATATATCAAAAACAAAATAATATTCGAAATGGTGCGCCAAGATCAGACCATAGATCTCTCTAATTGTGCCTAATGTATCAATGCTTATACAATTAAGTTCTATATGAAGTGATTTTTTTTTTTTTGAAATAGAAGTTGATATGCATTAGATCAACAGCCAAAATGCTATAGTCTACAAAGCTTACATAAGAAAGCCAAAATAACAAACTACCCTATCCAAGCTATATCAAACTAATTCAATCTCTGATACGCTTACTAATTAGCAAGCCTAAACAAAAGTAATCAAATTTCGCCCTCTAACGAAAAAATATTCAACTAATCCTTATTTGCCAGGCACGCAATTGTGATACAAACAACTAGAAACGTCATAGAAGACTTATAGAAGCTTCATCACCCTCACAAAGGCTTGAAGGAATTTTGAAAGGAAACTAGTAAAGAATCAGCTCCTTCCCTTTCGGATTGGAGCTAGAAGTTGCATCTGCCTTATTCAGCTTTGGCAACAACTCTTTCTTTGCTGCCCTAGGTTCATCAACCTTCAACGCATTTTTCTTTTCCCCATATGGTAGCTTGTTTTTGCTACCTGCAGGTCTGCCTCTCTTCCTCTTCACTTGAATAGGCTGCACCTCAGACTCTACCAATGGTACCAATCCCAAATTCTCTGGTTCCAAATTCAAATTCCTTTTACCCACAGCAAGACTCAATTTTAGCTTTTTTTTTTATAGAAATAGTAATAGTTTCCTCCTCCCTACTTCTTCTTTTACCTGTTAAAGCCTCAGGAAAAATCATCATCTTAGGCAGTTCCCTAATCTGAGCTTGACGACGAGGACGTTGCAGTAACACTGCCGGATTGTGAAGTAGTTTTTTCGGCAATTGATTAGGGACCACAGTACGAAAGATGAGATTCTGGCCTGGTACTGAAACCCTAGCCTAGCACCTGCATTCAATCTGCTTGTCGACGCCAGCCCAGATGATGAAGCAGAGACAATTTGCAACATTTGTATAGGTGGAGTCTGCCCTGTTTGCACACCCAACATAATTCGTTCCACCTCCCCGTCATCCTCCTCCATGATTGGACCCGAGCATGGGAGACCAACATGAGTAACAAAACCACAAGTAGGACATCTTCCAAAAAGCTTATCATACCTGAACTTACACAGACACTCCACTTCATCCTCAATCCAATACCATCGTTTGAAGGATAAAGGCCGGTTGAAAGAGATCTCCACCCGAATTCGAAGATTTCCAACCTTCTTTGCTTGCTTATCAATCTCTTTGAAATCTCCAAGAGTGTACCCAATCATTGTCATCACTCTTTCATAATGAAGGCTGGAGGGATTCCTTGTAGTGTAATCCAATACGAGGCCACTGTAAAAGGTACAGATTCAATGGCAGCGACGCCATCGTAGTAAGCTAGGGCAACTGGTGCATGATTGTACCCCCACGGGGCTCCCTTCCAAATCCGATCTCGATCAACCGCATCAGATAAGGTAAACAACACCCTCTGATCTTCGGCTTCTTCAACACGCAGAGACCCATTCACTATCCAAGCATTGCGAAACATCCCCAAGAAAGAACGAACCTTGTATTCCCGAGCTGTGAGAAGTTTTCCCACCAAAAACATGTCTGCCTGACGCAGACCTTTTCCTTGTGTAGGTCGTAGATCAACTTGCTTTCTTCCCTCAGCAATGGCAAGAGAAGAAGCAAGACGAGCAGCCATGGCATCAACAGAAGACATTATGAAGAATGCACAGAAAAACCACAAACCCTAACCCTAGGTTATAGAGAGAGGAGGCGACTCTGCTATAAGGTGAAAGCTTTAAATATTAGATAAGTATCACTTGTTCCATATGATGTGATGCACCACCATATTGCCCTAATAATTCTCGTCAATCTAAGAAAAATGGCAATGACATGCATAATAATCACGGGATTTTACATTATGTACCGGTTTTATATATATATATATATATATATTTTATAAATTCTGGACAACAATTATTTTCCTCCCTCGTCCCTGATGTCAGTGAGATTTGAACTCATGACCTCCACAATGTTAGTTACGACTCACCGACAATTATGTACCACTTAAAAGGGTAAAATTTATGATAAAAAAGAAGAGATGAGCACGACAACTCACAAACATCACAATATAGTGATACTAGACCTACTAAGTACGATTTGTCACAAGATGATCAGCCAAAAGCTCTATAACTACGGAAAAAAAATGGATAATTGAGTTGGACATCTAAAATCGACAAGAAAGACTATTGAGATTTTGCATGGTTTGACACGCTGGGAGCTAACATAGGGACACTTGTGGAATGCAATGACATGCCATAACATGTTAAACTTTGTTGACACTATTTTTTATTGAATCTTGTATCATAAGCTCATCAGCATAAGTAGATTTAAGAGCTTTTTCATTATATGGATCACCGAAACCTCGAACAATTTTTTAAATATGAATCTTAATTTATTTTAACTTTCAAAAAAGTAAAAATTTGTAAGTTTGAGAGGTGCTTAAAAATCATTATTTAATGTTTCAAAAATTTTAGTGAGAATAAATAAATGTAATCTTTTGGAAAAAAAATGGTGTGCAAATCTTCTGGAAAGGTTTATTGGAAAAATCGTCGGAAAAGTCGATTTGCAATTTTCTTCCAAGAGGATTTATATTGGGACATCCAAATTTGCTCATTTGACCTCTATATCTTTTGAATTAATGAATTACATATATATCCTCTTATAAAATGATAATTATAGACAATGAATTATAATCAACTAGTATACAAACCTCTTCCCCTAGTTTAAACACAAATTAAAGACTAACAAATAGTGTAGACTTCGTTCAAGATTTGGTTGGAGGATGAGCTTTGAGTGGGAGACGATGATTTTCAGTTTTTATTTTATTTTTTCTGCCTTCCTGAGCTACGTGTTTCTTTCTTTGTTTTTTTTTTTTTTCCGGTGTTTATTTATTTATATCAATTTCTGTAACCTTTTATTTTTATTTTTGAATAACCTTTCATTTTTATTAGGGTTAGAAATATGGGAATCATGTCTAACCGTTTGATTTATGATTGCTTTATCAATTTTTGTGTTATGACCGTTTGATTCATGATTTAAAGTGGCATTTTTTAGGTTTACATGCAAAAAAGAAAAGAAAAAAAAAGGAATGGAGGTGTAGTTACTGAATTAGAGGTATAATGAGTATTTTATTTTTTTTGTATGTGAATAATATAACTAAGGTTATTTGAGGAATTCAAAAAGAGGTTTAGTGAGCAAATATTTGTATTTAAAAGTACAAATGAGGTGTAAAGAGTATAAGAGGTCAAATGAGCAAATTTAGAGGTTTCAATAGAAACTCTCTTCTTCCAATCTCCGTGTCTTCTTCTCATACCTTCAAATCATTTTAATTTTTGTTTACCGTAATAATAAATAAACAAATTTGTTTGTAATATTGTAAATTACTAATTGGAGCCTCAATAACAAGTTAAAAAAATTAGAGCCTTAGGATGACAACAATAGCTAGGATGATCTCATGTAAATGATGTACCATGAAGCATCAATAAATTTGGTGCACTGTAAAATTTTCGGTGATTAACAGCAAAAATTGATTTTTGGTTTGTATTTTGTTTCGGTTTTGTTTGTTTGTGAGTTTGATCTTGAAGATGAGGCTAATATACAAGACATGCTACTGCACTCTCTTGTATGCTATACTCCACATTTTTCATTATTAATTAAATTTGCTTTGAAAACTATGGAAAATGTAAGTATATTACATTCCAAAATACCATATATTTTACCATTAATGTTATATTAATTGCATTGACAAGAATGGTATTGAAAACAGGTGATTTGGCTCACATTAATGCCCATATTTCTTCTGTCTTCTCCTATTTGTGTCCCCAGAGTTCTATTTGGATAAGTTGGACAGGGGCGTTCCGAGAGATTTCGTGTTGTAATTGGTTCCTGTTGCATCAAAAAAAAAAAAAAATACCAATTGTTTTCATTAGTTAGGATCAGTTGTGCTAAAATGAAGTGATCGACTTACAAATCTAAGACGTTTTCCCTCATGGGTGGGTCTCTTTAGGTTGGTAAACAGTATCTAATCAAACTAAAGTTTGTAACCAGTAATTTGGAGCATGTGTCCTAATTAAAGTAAATTCCCAACATATAAAATTACATAAACACCTGTCCCTATATATAATATATATATATATATATATATATATATATATAGATAGAAGAGAGAGAGAGAGAGAGAGAGAGATTAACTGTAGTTTTGGGGGTTGGAAGGTGGCTAATAATCTTGAAGACTTGAATATGAGGCTGATGTTTGTTTCTATGTAGTATGTATATATGATTTTAGCAATACTCGATCCCTATTTTGTTTTCTTATAGTGCCCTAGGGTAAAGGCCAACGCCAACCACATCTCAACTACTTCTGTTCAACTGCCCTTCAGTTCAGAAAAGGAGAATAGAAGGCGTGCCTTACCGTACATATCGTTATCATCTATGCATGCAAATGCACGCTCTCTCTCTCTCTCTCTCTCTCACACACACACACACACTGAAGGTGGGTAAGTCCAACTTCTTCTCACCTTCCACCACCTTAATCTACTTGTCAATTGAAAGCTTTATATATAATCCATTATCCAACATTCTCAGTTCTCGATATGCTCTTCTCTCATCGTTCTCACTACATTTAAGCATACCTTCCAATTATGGACGGAGGTCAAGAACATATGAATCCACCTCCAACCTCATCATCAACATCGCCGCTATCATTACCGTTAATCTTGCCGCCGCAAAACCCTTCCTACCAGCTCTTCACACCCTCAGGATTGAACCCTCCTCCTCTTCCTGTTCTACAGCCTCATGATCATCACTCCCTTAACCCTCTAGACATTGACTGGATCAGCCTTCTCTCTGGTCAAGCAGGTCAACATGGACTAGTCAGTCATGATCAGATTAATGACTACAGGGCTGTGACGGGTATGGTGGATCTCAGTACTGCCTCTGGCTCCGCTGGTGAGAATACTATTGAAGGTGATGATGATCGGGAACAAAAGGCCTGTAAGAAGAGGAAAGGTGGTGGTTATAAGATGAGGAAAGCGACTCGGCCTAGGTTTGCATTTCAGACTCGGAGCGCTGATGATATTCTTGATGATGGCTACCGTTGGAGAAAATATGGACAGAAAGCAGTCAAGAACAGCTTATATCCCAGGTAATTAATTCTTTAAGTTTATTTATCAAATATTTATGGCTATAGTTTTCTCTTGAAAAGAAATAAAAGATAAACAAAAGTACATGAAAATAAAATCTAGACTCTAGACTTTGAATAGTTGGATTAGGTAACTAAGCTAGCTAAATTTTTGTAAGTAAAACTGTTAGAGACAGGAAAGATATTTCATACTGATATATATTGTTGCTCAACTCTTTTACATTCTGAAAGAAATGGAATCAAGTTAGATACTTTACTTATTGTTCACAAAACAAAAAAGTTAGAAACATTACTTTAATGAAATATGATCGTTTTCTTCTGGCAAAACATAATTGATCTTCTACTTGTTCAAACAAGCAAGTTGAATACATAATATGTATGTATAGGGAATCCGAATCCGAAATGGTTAAATATTTACAAGACGAAACAACCATTGAATTAGTCCTAGTAAATCTTATGAAATAGTATATCCAAAAACTCACATCAACTCATAGGGTATATACTGTGACAATTTGAAGCCAAATGTTCAAAACTTTAGTAGTTTGTGTGATCGATCTGTCTTTTTTCATTGCGTTGTGCATAAAACATATATCATATATAGTCGATCTGATTCTTTCTTTGACATCAAACACGGTCATATGTAGGAGTTACTATCGCTGCACGCATCACACATGTAATGTGAAAAAGCAAATTCAGAGGCTATCAAAAGACACAAGCATCGTGGTGACAACATATGAAGGAACTCACAATCATCCCTGTGAGAAACTGATGGAAACCCTAACTCCTCTCTTGAGGCAAATGCAATTCCTCTCTAGGTTCTAGTTAAATGTGTATATAGCTCGCTAAGGTTTGCCTATATGAACATAATACGTACTGTGATTATGACTTTCTCTTTAACTGTTATAGCACGTTGTAACCGCTCACCAACCAAGATCAAATTTCCAACCTCCTTTCATCTCATTTGTGGCACCAACAAAAGTATACGGCTCTTTACTTTTAAGATATTCAAATGTATGATAGTTCTCAAACTCTCTAATTAAATCACGTCTCTTTTATTTGATGTTGCACGAAAACGGAAAAGAAGATCCCTATGAATTTGTAATTTATAGTGTTCTCTAACCCAAATAAAAAAAGCAGGTTTAGCTACACATGCATGTTAAAATAATAATTATTATACCAAATTACGAGCGTTCGTAACGATGGCATAAGCATTCTTCTCATCTTCTCTATATATATTATAAAAAAAAAAATTGTTTTTGCTCCCACAATAAAAATCTTTATTGGTAGGCAAGCAGGTTAACACTTCTGCAGCCACCATCGGAGAACACGGTGTGGCTCATGCGGCCACTAATAATATGCTGACGAGCATAAGAGAGCAACATCGGTTCAGAAGGGGCCATCAGCAGATGGCTGCGGGTTCTTCAAGTGAGGAAACCTTGGGACAAATAGGATCTGTCCACTACCATAATCTGCCTGCGGTCAACTACTGGATTGGAAGTTAGACTCTTACATCGCAGACCTTGGTGGTGGTTCAACGAGGCCTTAGTTGGGGAGCAGCCTCTCCCTCTCCCTAACCTAAACTTTTCTTTGCCACAACAATAGTAGTAGTAGTAGTAGTAGTAGTAATAGTAATAATAATGATATCCAAGAAGAGGATAGACTTTGCCCTATAACACTCAAATGATTTTCCGTATTAAACTTCATATGGAAATTGCTAAGATTGGTTGGTAAATAAAACAAAGGATCACAAAATACCACCTTCGATTCACAAACGTGAAAGACTATCTGTCAAATAATTTTGTATTGAATACCAAACGTTAACCATTATGTTAATCACACAACAGGTGTGTCAACTTTGGATTCGTGCATTCTTTTTATGACAGATTTTTTTTTTCTTTTTTAGTAAATTAGCTAGCCATCAGTAGACATTTGAATCTTACATTTCCTTAAAATTAAACAAAACCATAATGCCAATCGCCAACGGTGTTTGCAATGTATTCCTATGTTTACGAGATTATTATGTCAAAATGTCAATTAAATAATAAAATCGTAATAATAAAAAAGAGGAAATTGGTTGGTGGAGCGTACGTACATGGAAAGGCTTCATTTGACCTAAAATACAGCCATATCACTCATCATCACTCTCGACCCTTGAGATATGGAAAGAGATCCCATCTCAACCCTGACTCATATAGACAATTGAAAAACGTCAAAATGATTCCTTAAAAGCCATATATATATACACAATCCAGGCCAAAATTTAACAACTAACTAATTCTCATCGCTAGAGAGCTCTCTATCTCTTTGTTAATTGGTTTGTGCTTTGAAAATGTTGAAGTCGACGGAGGAGGTAAAGAATAGGTGTGTGAATTTTGGATTCGTATATTCTTTTTATGACGTTAATTCATATAGAATTTTTTTTATTTAGTAAATTACCTCGCCATCAATAGCCATTCGAATCTTACATTTCCTTAAATTTTTTTTTTAGTAGAATAGCAAGAGCTTTATTGATTACGATAAATGGTTACAATCAAAAGCTAAAACCTCCGGAATGCTTTCTGGAGCCTGGTCTATCCATACTTGAGTAGTATTGGATTCATAAGCAAGAGCTGCTAAACTATGTGCCACAATATTGGCAGATCGAGGAGCAAAAGAGAAGACTAGGTTGTGTACAAACTGACCGCTCTGATGAAATTCATCCAGTAACAGATTGGCATGTTCATGAAGATCAGAATTTGCTGTTCCAATCTCTTGGATTGCCAGCTGACAATCACTTTCCAAGCATGCTCCCTGGAGGCCTCTCTGCCTTAGAGAATCTATGCCTTCTTGGATTGCTAGCAGTTCAACATGCTTTGGAGAAGAAATGTGCATTACACATTTAGCAAAACTAGCAACAAAAGAGCCATCTGCTCTCCTGATTACTCCCCCAATGCCTCCAAAGTCTTGAGAAGGCAAGAAAGCTCCATCAACATTAATTTTGAGTTGTTGACTTGATGGTGGAGTCCAATATTTACTCGATTTGGTTGCTTGGCCTTGTGGTAAGAGAAGGTCGCAACAACAATCTCTGGTGCAGTTTTACACTTAGCATTCCACAATGTGCTGTTCCGATTGTTCCATAATGCCCATAATATCATAAGTAATTGCTCCCAGTTTTTTCTGTGAAGATGGTGACTTTGAAGCAAAAGCCACTCTTTAAAACTGCATGGCGAGCAACTCTCTACTAGAATATTAACTTCATGAATAGCTACCTGCGCCACAGGACATTGACACAGCACATGACTAACTGTTTCCAAAGCTTCACTATATAGAATACAATTATAAGGACTAGTATAACCCTTATGACTCTAGCCAGGAACGGTTGTGTTCCAAATTTTCTTCCATAGACCTTCGTATGGATTCCCAGAAGAGGTAGAAGTTAGGAACTCACCCATAACATGCTGTCGAGCAATCTAATATGCCGACTTGACAGTGTACTGCTCCTTCTTCTCTAGCCTCCAACGATATCTATCATTCCCTACAGTTCTACTCAAAGGCATACTGAGAATTCTTGTGGCAACCTCAGGTTGAAAGGTAGTATGAATGAGAGCTTGATTCCAGCTCCTTGTTTCTGCATTTATTAAGTCAGCAACCTTACTGATGGTAGAATGAGGTGATTTATGAATAAGATAACGATGGCAGTCAGGAATCCAACTGTCTTTTCCACACGTCGATATGCTCTCTAGTGCCCACTTTCCATTGAATCCCAGCAGCCAAAATAGGACGGCTTTCCAATATGCTCCTCCATGAGAAGGACGGGGCATCTCCAAGTTCTACCTCCCAAAATGAGTGATTGGGATAGTACCTAGCCTTATACAATCTGGCGATTAGTGACTGAGGATTGGAGATTAATCTCCAGGCTTGTTTAGCTAACATAGCTAAATTGTATGCATACACATTTTTGAAGCCAAGGCCACCCTCTTGTTTTGTCATGCACAACTTGCTCCAACTTCTCCAATGAATTTTTCTTGTTTGCTCAGTGTCACCCCAAAAGAATTGGGCACACAACTGATGAATATCATCACACAATGTTTTTGGGAGTATATAGCAATTCATAGCATAAGAGGGCATCGTCTGTGCTACTGCTTTAGTTAAAACTTCCTTACCAGCAGAACTAAGAAGTTTTGATTTCCATCCCAAGAGCTTCTTTGTCAATCACTTGATGTATGAAAAAATTTCTGTCTTGGACCCTCAAAGGTAATCCCAAATAACGATCATGCTCATCCACTTTTTGAACTTCCAACAAGCCAGCTAACTTAACTTGCATGTCAGGATGAACATTTTGGCTGAAAACAACACTACTCTTTTGATAGTTTACCTTTTGTCCTGATGCTAATTCATAGATGTTGAGAATATGTCTCAAAACAAGACACTCAGATTCAGTTGTAGCTCTAAAGATCAAGCTATCATCAGCAAAAAATAAATGGTGTAATGTAGGAGCTCCTAGACACATAGTGAGACCTTTGAGATGAGATTGTTCTACGGCCTTTGAGATGAGAGCAGATAAGCCTTCTGCACACAAAATAAATAGGTAAGGTGAAAGGGGCTCACCTTGCCGAATGCCTCTGGTTGGAACAATTGCGTCAGAAGGCTGCCCATTTATTAGAATCGAATATTGAACAGAAGCTACACACTTCATGATGATATTTATCCACTGCTCCTGAAAACCTAGTTTAGTTAACATTGCTCTAAGGAAATTCCATTCAAGTCTATCATAAGCCTTGCTTATGTCGAGCTTGAGTGATAAGAAGCCTTCTTCTTGTCTTCACAATTTGTGCATGAAGTGAGCCACTTCAGTTGCAACTAGTATATTATCAGATATCAACCTGCCAGGGACATAGGCACTTTGTAGAGGGGAGACTATCGAAGACAAGTTTTTTTCCAGCTTGTTGGCTAAAACTTTGGAACTGATTCTGTAGAGCACATTGCATAAAGCAATCGGACGAAATTGATGTGCTTCTGTGGCTTCTGGAACTTTTGGGATGAGACATAGATGGGTAAAGTTGGCAGAGTACTCCAATTCCCCAGTCTCTAAGAAAGTTTTCACTCCCAAACAGACGTCATGAGAGAGGATATTCCAATATTTCTGAAAGAAAAACGAGGACATACCATCCAGACCAGGACCTTTGGATGGATGCATTTGGAAGTGAGCATCCTTTATTTCTTTCTCAACATAGGGTTCAGTGAGCTCCCTATTCATATATGCAGTAACTTTTGCATTAAGAGCATCAAGCACTTGAAAGATAGCATCTAGATTTGTTCCAGAAGAGGTGTAGATACCTGTGAAGTACCTCTGCAGAATGCCTTGCACCGTTTCAGGTTCAGTTTACCACATACCTACCTCATCTTTTAGACCTTTGATTCTACTTTTGCTTTGCCGATTTGAAGCCTTACGATGGAAGAAGGCTGTATTTTTATCTCCATCCTTAATCCAAAATGTCTTGGATCTCTGTCGCCAATAGGTTTCTTCCTGTGCAAGTAAAGCACTATACCGAACATGCAGCTGCCTTTGTTCATTGTATTGTTGGGGAGTGTATGGATGTGACATGATGTCCCTCACCTTCTCTGGAGCACTCTCATCTCTATTTTGTTCTGTGAAACAGTTTTCTTAAGCCACTCAAATAAGTTTGTACCTATGTTAGGAAGCTTAGTTTCCAATTGCGTCATGGCATTCCCTGTGAGAGGTTGTGCCCAACATTGTCGAATAATGTCATTGATGGGCAGTCCCTCCTTAATGGAGGAGGAAATCCCATGTGGTGATTTACCACATGAGGAAAGCATGGGTTGAAATATTCAAAGAAGGTAGATAGCAAGCCATCTTGAAAGGTAAGTATCAAGCCATCTTTGAAGTTAGGCATGCCAAACTTGGAAGAAAACTTGACTTTGCTCCCAATTGCATGCCATATCCATGAACCCAATTGCTTATAAATAGGCATGAAAGGTTGTAGTAAAAAACAACCAAGGCAAGAGTCATTACAAACTAATAGAGTTTGAGATAGTAGTGAGATCCTCACTTGAGAGATTAGTGAGAAGAAAATTCCTCTTGAGAGATAGAGTGTGTGTTACCACTTTGGTGAAGTTTAGTCACCAAAGTGAGATTGTCTTGTAATCCCATTATTTATATAGTTGAAGAGGGTATTACTACTGCCCCGAGGACGTAGGCACATTTGCTGAACCTCGTTAAATATTGTGTCTTCTTTTGTTTATTTGTTGCTATTCCGCAAATCACACGAGAGGTGGAAAAAGTTAGATCCTGAGATAACCAATTATCCATTGGCCTTGTATTAAGGCAGCCCTTCTTTCCTAACAAGTGGTATCAGAGCCCGACGCTCATTGTTCGTGGCATCTCGTGGTGATCAAGATGGCGAAGTCATCGTCATTGGCAGCAACAATGGTAAAGTTGACATCATCGAATTACTCCATTTGGAAGCCCAGAATGGAAGACATCATTTACTGCAAGGATATATACGAGCCTCTTCAAAATGGTGGAAAGCAGCCAACAAGCAAGACTAACAAAGACTTGAGCATCCTGAACATAAAAACTGTTGCAGGAATTCGCCAATGGGTTGATGAAAGTGTTTTTCATCATATGGCACAGGAAACCAATGCCTGCTCAATGTGGACAAAGTTGGAGTCCATGTACGAGAGAAAGACCGCATAAAACAAAGCCTCGTTCATTCGGCGGTTGGTGAACACAAAGTACAGGGATGGTCAAAGTGTTTCGGAACACTTGAGTGACTTCCGAGGCATGGTGAATCAATTGACGAATATGAAGATGGTGTTTGATGATGAGTTGCAAGCACTATTGTTACTAAGCTCGTTGCCAGGTAGCTGGGACACGTTGGTGGTGTCATTATGCAACTCAGCTCCTCAAGGCGTTCTCACACTGAGCACTATAAAAGACAGCATGTTCAACAAAGAAGAAAAGAGGAAGGAGCAAGGAATATCGATCTAGTCAGAAGCCCTCGTCACCAACAACCGTGGAAGCAGTAGAAAATTCCACAACCGAGGCAAAGGGAAGATCGGTCAAAAGGCAAGTTCAGCCCAAAGAAGGACATCGAATGTTTTCACTGTGGTGGAAAAGGCCACATAAAGAGTGATTGCAGGAGGCTCAAGAGAGAGCAGACTAAGAAAGGTGGTGCCAGAGACACAGCTTTTACTACCTCATGCGAAGAAGAGGTACTCATCATTTATGGAGAGGGTCATGTTAATTTGACATCTCAAGATATATGTTGGTTCATCGATTCTGGTGCATCATTTCATGTAACCTCACGAAGGGAGTTCTTTACATCCTACAATACTGGAAATTTCGGTAATGTCAGGATGAGAAATGATAAGCGGTCCAAGATCGTGGGAATGGGAGATATTTCCCTTGAAACTAACACAGGCCGCTGCTTGGTTCTCAAGGATGTGAGACACGTTCCAGACATGCGTCTCAACCTGATCTCCATAGGATTACTTGATGATGAAGGCTGCACAAGTGTCTTTGGTGGTGGAAAGTGGAGGCTCAGTAATGATCCAGAAATTCTAGCCCGAGAGAGAAAAGAGAACACTCTCTACATGACTTATGCAAAAATCTGTAGTGGGTATGCAGTTACACTCGGAGAAGATTCGTTGGTCGAGCTATGGCACAAGCGGCTCGGTCACATCAGTGAGAAGGGACTTACTGTTCTAGCCAAAAGAGAGGTATTAACTAGTGTCAATGTTAAAGATATGCCTCTAAAACCATGTATGCATTGCTTGGCTGGAAAGCAACATAGAGCTTTATTCCATCGTTCTCCTACACTAAGGAAATCCAATGTTTTGGATGTTGTACATTCTGACATGTGTGGTCCCATGACCACCAGTACTCTAGGAGGTGCAAGATACTTCGTCACCTTCATTGATGATCATTTCAGGAAGGTATGGGTTTATGCACTGAAAACTAAAGATCAAGTGCTCGAAGTATTTAAGCAATTTCATGCTAAAGTTGAACGAGAAACAGGCAGGACATTGAAATGCATTAGCACCCGACAACGGGGGAGAGTACATGAGGCATTTAGATACTATCACAAAAGTAACAGAATCATGCATGAACGATCTGTTCCAAAGACTCCTCAGCATAACGGAGTGGCCGAAAGGATGAACATAACTATTGTTGAAAGAATCAGAACAATGTTATCTCACGCTAAGCTGCCTAAGAGCTTTTGGGGTGAAGCTCTAATGACTACAGTTGATGTGATCATCTTTCTTCCTCAACTCCATTAAATGATGACATGCCAAACAGGTTTTGGACCTAAAAGGACTTCTCATACAATCATTTGAAGATATTTGGCTGCAAAGCATTTGTTCATATTCCCAAAGATGAAAGATCAAAAATCGATAGCAAGTCGAAAGAATGCATATTTCTAGGATATGGAAATGAAGAATATGGGTACAGGCTGTGGGATCCTGTCAATAAGAAGATTGTCAGAAGTAGAGATGTTGTCTTCTTCGAAGACTTGAACATCGAAGATACTCATAAGATTGAGAAGTTTAAACAACCCAGAGAATATCCTCCAACAAACCAGGATGGATGGAGAGATACCGAAGATGTCGATGATGCAGCAAATGACCCGATGATTAATGATCTAGTTGATGATGCAACTAATGATGAGGAAGAGACACTGACCACTCGAAGATCAATCAGGGAGCGCATACCCTCAAACAAATACCTTCTACATGAGTTTGTTACTCTCACAGATGGAGGTGAGCCAGAGTCTTATGAAGAAGTTCTAACAGATGACCACAAGAGGGAGTGGTTGGAAGCCATGCAAGAAGAAATTAAGTCCTTGCATGAGAACCAGACTTATGAGCTGGTGAAGTTACCAAAAGGTAAGAGAGCACTCAGAAACAAATAAGTGTATAGATTGAAGACTGAGGAGAATAGCTCACGACACAGATTCAAGGTAAGACTGGTTTTAAAGGTTTCAATCAGAAAAAAGGAATTGACTTTGAAGAAATTTTCTCGCCCGTGATGAAAATGACATCTATCCAGGTAGTACTTGGTTTGGCTACAAGTTTAAATCTGAAGATTGAACAACTTGACGTGAAGACGGCTTTCCTTCACGGTGACCTTGAAGAGGAAATCTACATGGAGCCAGAAGGATTCAAAGTCAAAAGCAAGGAAGATCTAGTCTGCAAACTGAAAAAGAGTTTGCATGGACTAAAGCAGGCGCCGCGACAATGGTACAAGAAGTTCGATTCCTTCATGATTGAGCAAGGATATCAGAGGACAACTTCAGATCATTGCGTATTTGTGAAGAATTTCTCAGGAGGTGACTTCATCATACTACTCTTGTATGTTGATGACATGTTGATCGTAGGACAAGATGGTGACAAGATTAGCAAACTGAAGAAAGACCTCAGTAAGTCTTTTGCTATGAAGGACTTGAGACCAGCAAAGAAGATTCTTGGTATGAATATTACCCGTGATGGAAAAAATGGGAGTTGTGGTTATCACAAGAAAATATATCGAGAAGGTATTGGAGCGGTTCCATTTGGAGAAAGCAAAGCCAGTTGCTACTCCACTTGCTAGTCACTTTAAGCTCAGCTCGAAGCAGAGTCCTACAAGTGAGAAAGAGGAGGAAGAAATGGTGAAGGTGCCATATGCCTCAGCGGTAGGAAGCCTGATATATGCAATGGTGTGTACATGACCAGACATAACACACGTGGTTAGTGTTGTTAGCAGATTTCTGTCTAATCCAGGCAAAGAGCATTGGAATGTTGTGAAGTGGATTTTTAAATATCTCAAAGGTACTTCCAAAATGGGTTTATGCTTTGGAAGTGTAAGCCTGAACTAATATGCTATATAAATGCAGATAGGGCCGGAGATGTTGACTCAAGAAAGTCTACATCAGGATACCTGATTACATTTTCCGGGGGAGCTGTCTCATGGAAATCAAAGCTACAAAAATGTGTTGCTTTGTAAACTACAGAAGCAGAGTTCATAGCAGCTACAGAAGCCTGCAAAGAAATTTTGTGGATGAAGAAATTCCTACAGGAATTGAGCCATAAACAACAAAAATATGTTCTGTATTGTGATAGTTAAAGCGCAATTCAACTGAGTAGGAATTCGATTCTTCACTAGAAATCAAAGCACATTGATGTGAGGTATCACTGGAAACATGATGTGCTGGAAGCCAAGCAACTACAGCTTGAGAAGATTCACACATATGAGAATAGTTCAGATATGATGACAAAGTCCTTACCAAAGGACAAGTTTGAATTTTGCAGAAGCACGTCAGGATTGGCGCATCCCTCCATTTAAGTCGGGAGGGGGAGATTGATGGGCAGTCCCTCCTTAATAGAGGAGGAAATCCATGTGGTGATTTACCACATGAGGAAAGCATGGGTTTGAATATTCAAAGAATGTAGATAGCAAGCCATCTTAGAAGGTACGTATCAAGTCATCTTTGAAGTTAGGCATGCCAAACTTGGAAGAAAACTTGACTTTGCTCCCAATTGCATGCCATATCCATGAATCCAATTGCCTATAAATAGGCATAGAAGGTTGTAGCAAAAACAATCAAGCCAAGAGTCAGTCCAAACTAATAGAGTTTGAGATAGTAGTGAGATCCTCACTTGAGAGATTAGTGAGAAGAAAATTCCTCTTGAGAGATAGAGTGTGTGTTACCACTTTGGTGAAGTTTAGTCACCAAAGTGAGATTGCCTTGTAATCCCATTATTTATATAGTGGAAGAGAGTATTACTACTGCCCGAGGACGTAGGCACATTTGCTGAACCTCGTTAAATATTGTGTCTTCTTTTGTTTATTTGTTGTTATTCCGCAAATCACACTAAAGGTGAGAAAAGTTAGATCCTGGGATAACCAATTATCCATTGGCCTTGTATTAAGGCAGCCCTTCTTTTCCAACAGTCATGACACTTTGGATATTGGTGCCAAAACTCCTCAACACGAAACCGCAACGGAGCTTTCCAAGATGGCGACCGTTCTGAACAAACTTCTATTAATAATGGGCAATGATCTGATTCAAATGGAGGGAGAATATAAACCGTAGAGAAAGGGAAGCATTCTCTCCATTGCATGGAGTGGAAGGCTCTATCAAGCCTTTCTTTTGTATGCCTATTAGACCAAGTATATTTGCTGCCAGTGAACCCCATACCATGCAAACCACAGCTACTCATTGTTCTGCAAAAAGCCTCTATCGGTCTAGAAGCCCTAGGTGGCCCTCTTGATTTTTCCAGGTTACTCCAAATCACATTAAAATCTCCCGCCATGAGCCAAGGCAAGTCACACGGCTCTGCAGCTAGGGATCGAATCAGGTTCCAGGTTTGATGTCTTTGAGATCTAGACGCAAATCTAGAAATACCTGTAAATCTCCAAACATCATTTCTTCCTCGTTTTCCTACTTCCACATCGATGTGATGCGGTGAATAGGTTCGAAGAGTGACTGGAGTGTCTGCTTTCCATAGTAAGGCAATACCTTGTGAACCTGTTGTTTCCTCGTAACAGATAGTTCCGTCAAAACCTAATCGGTTTTGTAGAGATCTGATCGTCTCAGGTTTGGCTAGGGTTTTGGCCAGAAAGAGGAGGCTAGGTTTCTTTGCTTGCACTATATTAACTAAGGCTCTTTGTGTTTCATGATTGACGATTCCTCTACAATTCATGCAAGGATCTTGCATTGAAGCATGCTGAAGATGATGGCAGCGCACGGTGGCGCAGTGGCGGCGATAACACTCTTAGGTTATATGTTACATTTCTTTAAAATCAAACAAAACCATACAGATATAATGCCAATCGCCAACAGTGTTGGCATTGTATTCCTATGTTTACAAGATAAGTTAAGAACAATAATGTCAAAATGTCAATTAAATAATAAAAACGTAATAATAAAAAAGAGGAAATTGGTTGGTGTAGCGTACGTACATGAAAAGGCTTCATTTGACCTAAAACACAGCCATATTCACTCATCACTCTCCACCCTTAAGATATGGAAAGAGATCCCATCTCAATCATGACTCAAATAGACAATTGAAAAACGTCAAAATGATTCCTCAAAAGCCATATATATACACAATCCCGGCCAAAAGTTAACAACTAGCTAATTCTCATCGCTAGAGAGCTCTCTATCTCTTGGTTATTTGGTTTGTCTTTGAAAATGTTGAAGTCGACGGAGGATGTGGAGAAGGAGGTTAATAAGGAGGAGGCCAAGACGGAGAGGTCTCAGATGAAAATGGTTGAGTCGATGGATCAGGAGGCGGCGGAGGAAGTTAAGGAGGAGGCGGATGAGGGTAAGAGGGACAGGTCTTTGATGGGAATGTTTAAGTCGAAGGAGGAGGCGAAGAAGGAGGTTGAGGAGGAGGCGAAGGAGGCTAAGACGGAGGAGTCGTTGATGGACAAGGCGAAGAACTATGTGGCAGAGAAGATAGCAAATGTGCCAACGCCAGAGGCAAGTCTGATCGATGTTGATTTCAAGAAGGTGAGCTTTGATTCTGCAGATTACCTTGCCAAGGTTAACATAAAAAATCCCTATTCACATTCCATCCCCATCTGTGAGATCGATTACACCCTCAAAAGCATTGGCAGGTAATTCATTAATTCATTCAACTCCCTAATGTAATTATTTCCCACATCGATCTGGTTTGGTTTTGAATATATATGTAGCATGTGCTGCCATGCTATCATGGTTAGATCTAAAAGGGTTGTACATATCTGGCCTTTGATTAGCATATAGTTAGCGATATTAAAGAGAAAATGTAAACTTAAAATTTCGGGAATAAGGAGAAATGTTCATCTCCCGCTAGAGCTATATGCCCTACGATCCAGTCTTTGTTATTTTGCATAATCCCCATGTCATTTTTCTAGTATAGACATTTTTTTGAAATGGGCATAGCTTGCGTGTCAAACCGAAGTCTAGGCCTTCATGTTTAGGATGCGGATGAGTGTGTCTGGGATTCTCTATAATACTTATCCATGTATTTATCTAGATTGTTTTATAATGTAATTATTTCATTCTAAAAAAAAAGACCAAAAAATAGTCTAGGGTTTGATTTTTAAGTCAAGGCTTTCAAGAGAAAAACATAGGTCATGTGATTTGGTGATCAAATGTGTTGTGTTATATAACACGGCAACTTGTCCAAGAGTTGTTTAGACTTCACGGTCTCCGCTCTAATTGTATAGATGCCCCCACTTTATCGATTTGTAATCGGCTTCATTTGTTTGCTGATTAGTTGGTAATGTTTCTTTATATTAATAATATGTGTTCATTATAAATTTGAACCATGTTATCAGAATTAGTTACAGTGATATCTTTTGGTATCTTCATATATATGTTCATTTTCACATTAGACTTTTAAAGTCTTAAACTGTATATAAAGCACCTCAAATTGGCATGAAATTTCATTCTGTACATTCAAAATCAAATCCCTCAAGCCACGTACAAACATAATGAAGAGATTTTTATCATTTTTTCTTATCTTGGAGGAGAATTAGGGATGCGAACTTGGAACTTCATTCAACGTTGACGATGACGCCAATAGTTAGTCGATACTGAAAAATGATTTCTAGAATCTAGAATTTCCATCCTAAAATTCGTTAATGTTGTATCTGATCAATTTCTGTGCAGTGTGATCGCTTCCGGGAGAATTCCAGACCCTGGATCGATAAAGGCAAGCGGTGATACTCTGGTGGATGTACCAGTGAAGGTGCCACACAGTATAATACTGACTTTGGTTAAAGACATCGCTACAGATTGGGACATTGACTATGAGTTGGAACTGGGTCTCATCATTGACCTTCCTGTAATTGGGAACATTACCATACCACTGTCCAGGAAAGGTGAGATCAAGCTTCCCAGCTTAAAGGAGTTAGTATTTGGAGCAAAGGAGGAGGAGAAGGATTCAAAAGAAAAAGACAAGGATTCAGATAAATAGACTGGTGAGGACTGAGTAAAGGAAGTGCTAGAGTCGAACTCTTCGATCTTATGAATGAATCAGTGATCGAGTAACGTTTTTTTTTTTTATTGAAAATAAACTTTATTGACTAAATGATCGAGTAACTTAGAGTGCGTTTGGATGAGAAAATTATGAAATCCGTATGAATTTATAAATGATGGAATCTTTAACTCCATCAATCTAAAATTCCATTAATTGCAATTTCTATTGTTTGGTTGTATCCATTTAGGATTTGAAATGTGTAATAAATTAAGAAAGTTTAAAACAAATAAAATAGAAAAAAACCTTATTTTGGAAATGAAAATTGAATACGGCAAAAGAATTCGTAAATGACACCTATTTTGGTGGAAATTGAAGTTGGGAATTTAAACAATAAATTCCTTCATTTTTTCCACATATAAATTTAAAATTTCCAATTTGATAATGCCAAACGAGAGAATTGGCTATTAAATTTTGAAAAGTTGAGGCTATTGCCACCCTATCATCTTCTCAGTTCACCCTACATCTTAAATATTTTTTAAATATTCTCATGTTGCCCTTGTGTGAAGTATCTAAAAAGCAATCAAAAACAAAAATTGAACAAATCGAAAGATAAAGATTAATGTTATCCAATGAAAAATTAAGTAGTATTTATATTTAATTAATTGATTATGCATTTAATTTTCCTTCCAGATTTAGATTTCACAAAATTAGTATACTTATTAGTCATTTTGCACTTGGGTAATATAGTCTTTCAATAATTCAAATATTTGTAGGGTGAACTAAGAAAATGGTAGGGTGGCAATAGCCCTTAACTAATCTCTATTAGCCATGTAATCACTCCATAATTTGATTTATCAATTTCTCTAATTTACTTATAAATTTGGTGCTAATCAGTCTAAACATGTGCTAACATCTTAGTCCATCTTAGTATAGGGTCAAAGAACTCTTAATTGGATTTTTCCTTTGCCTCCGACGCTCGGAAAGTGTCCAAATATGTGTCAATGACTCAATGTTATAACATTTCTGGTTGAAAATTGGTGTGCTTTGAAAATCAAAATTAATTTTGGGCAATTTTCATTGCCCAATGTGGGCACTAGATAGTTTCATTAAGGAGCCCAAGATCCAGAATTAACAGTGTCTTTGCATTTTCAATTTCTTTATTTTCCTCATCTTAAAAAAAATTAAGAAAAGAAATGGGAAACAAGTCTCCCTACAACCAGGTTGTTTCTCCCAATATATTTAATTCTTTTCCATTTTTTCTTTTAATGAAATAGAGTTTACTTGTGGGTGGTGCTCGTTGGAAAACCTGTTATCAGTTTTTTTTTTTTAGACTATAAAATCTTTTTTAAACGTGGTGATAGAAACTCATAAAATTTGAACATTGTGTAATGGTGGTAAGGGTTTTCTTATAGAAAACTTTTGTGCTTCAAAATCGACTTTGTTTTTTATCTTTTATGCTCAATGTGGGAGATGATTTAGAGCACCGACGTGCACTTGCACCAACACGAATGAATGGTTAGAGTACATCAAATACACTTTTTGGTTGTTAAGAAAAACATTGATTATAAATAACAAGGGTTGAGATCTAGTGTTAGGTCACTTGCACCGTCGATGCATGGAAGAATTTCCATGCCCAATATGGTGTTAGAGTTGATTTAGGAACTCAAGTAGATATATCAATAGTCAGGAATAAATGAAATTGTCATTGAGTTTTCACTTTCTCTATTTTTCTGAATATACAAAATTAAGAAAATAAAAAGGAAAATAAGAAGTGAACGATTCCAAACATCCTAGTTATGGGAAGAAGTTGTTCGAGTATTTTTCTCTTTCAAAGAAATAAAAAAAGTACTAATTTTGTTTTATATCAAAATAAATTTATTCCATTAAACCGCAATTACAACATGACCGTAATCACAGCACCCAACAAGGGTCAAGGGATTACAACCATAAGGACGACCAACAATAAGACTCAAACTAATTATCCTCACTCAAAAGAGCGAAGACTGACATGTCAAAGGATTTAACGACACGGCCAAAACGAGGTAACTGACTGAGCCATATTGACCAAAAATAGTAATAACTGAGATATGCCACAATAGTGAATTATTGGGTGCGCCATCTCAAAATCTCCCAATTACATCAATACAAGCTACTACAAAGATGTATGGTTTTAAACCAGCAATGAATTGAGTCATGTTAACAACATACCAACTACCTACATTCAGACACCTGTTGAACTTTAAGACAACAACGTTGACTCGAAAGAGCATGGACTTATTTGAAATCTGTGCACATATCCAAAAACTAAGCATAACTGGAAAAAGACCAACAATCAGAAACAAAAAACAATGCAGCAAAATTAGAGAAAAGAGCCCAAGCATAGGGCTTTGCAGCAGTAGACCACAACCTAACACTTCTTGCAATTGGAAGAATAGTGCGCCTCACAACTGCGGCCGCATTGGCGCTGATTCACCAACTTCACGAGACCAAACCTTGATCGACCCAGTCACCACTTTGAGTAGTCGCCTTTACCTCCCCAACAACACTTTCCTAGAAGGTTTGACAAGCCGCCCACCACCCTGTGACCACAATCCGATCAGAACACTGCCTCCCACCACTACTCTGTATCTGTAACTACCATCACATCACGTTCAACAAGAAATTCGTGCAACCATATAATGACACCAATGGTAATAGCACCTCTCCGCCGCCGATCAATCCACCAATCATCCTCAGTCGCCTATCTTGCATGCCTCCACCCAATTTGTTGATGAAAGCCAAAAAATACTCAATACGAATGCACCATCAACCTGAAACCTATGGCCCAAGCATAACTTTACCGACGTAAATTGCTTATAGAGTAAGCTCGTCCGACGACGACCCCATTACTATCTTTTGTTGGTAGAAAAATGTAAGATTAATTTTATTTTAAATATAAGATCTTTTTTTGGCACCGGGTCAAAGTGGTTAGAGAAAATTTTCAGCTAATATCACTTGTCTCACAAATTGGAGTTTCAATACTGACTTGCTTTCGATATTCAACATTTAACATCTAGCATGGTGATTAGAGTCTATTCAGAAGTCAATACGTAAATACAACGTATAGTAAAAAAATATCAATATTTTCACATTCTGAATTCCCCTATGTCTCCTAATAATAAAAATAAGAGAGAATTCTGTTAGCCGGAAAACTTATTCAGCAACGTAACTGTCCAGTGCTCTATTTTCGGAGTAGTTGGTTTCCTTAGGTCAATAAGATCTTTCTTTGCCAAAAGCATTAAGAGCAACTCTAACAGCTTCCCTATATTTTGATTTTTCTCTATTTTAAGGAAAAATAAGTCTCTTTTGCTCTAACAGATGGGATAAATTCCCCATTATAGAGATAGTGAGGAAAGAGAAAACAAAATTCTCTAAATTTACAGCAATCTCTAAAATTTTAAGGAACAATTATAAAGACTTTAAAGATTGCTAGAAAATAGAGAATTTATTAGAGTTAGAAAAGAAAAAGAGGTTAAAACTTTGACATTTAATTTTTTACAATATAGAAATTATAAAAAAACTGTTATACTCTAATATCCTCGACACCCCACCCCAAAAGGACAGTGGATAGTGGTGGATAGCGGATACCCATCAGATGGGGAGCCTGTGTCGACATGAGGGCAAGGACCCAGTCTGGGGTCTCCCTTAGATGCTAGAGTGCTAGACCATGACTCATGTAACGTGAACGATAGGAAGGAAAAAGGCATTTCCAAATCTTAGCCCCGACTTCTAACACCTCTCTATCTTCTTTAATTTTTAGTCGGCCGGATTTACAGATCTCTAAACACGGAGCCACCACGAGCGGACACGTACACTGTCACGCGTTTTCGCTGCAACCTCATCGACACGTGTCAGAAACCCACATCTTCACTAATGCCCTCTCCACCAGTCCACCTGTGTGTATATATTCCCCGATCACAACTCAAATCCCCAAACCACTCCATCTCTCCTGCTTAAATCTATCGTCTCTTCCATCTCTCTCTTTTGTAACTTGAGTACTTGTGAAAATGGCTCAGTTCTTTGACAAGGCCAAGAACTTCGCGACAGACAAACTGGCCAACATAGAAAAGCCAGAGGCAGATCTCACAGATGTTGACTTCAGGAAGGCGAGCTTCGATTCCGTGGAGTACATCGGTAAGGTCCATGTCAAAAACCCCTATGATCACTCCATCCCCATCTGCGAGATCTCCTACACCCTCAAATGTGTTGGCAGGTACTAATTTTGTCACTTTTTTCTTTCCTAACGTTCGTTTTCACAATCGGGTTTGATTGCTTGGCGTAGAAGAAAACCTGGTTTGATTGGATATGATTGTTTTTGATTCAGGGAGATTATATCTGGGACAGTTCCGGACCCCGGATCAATTAAGGCAAGTGATGTTACCCTTCTGGAGGTACCAGTGAAGGTGCCACATAGTGTGTTGATGACATTGGTGAAGGATGTTGGGGCAGATTGGGACATTGATTATGAGTTGATATTGGGTCTCACCATTGACCTTCCTGTGATCGGGAACTTCACCATACCTTTGTCGAAGAAGGGAGAGATCAAGCTTCCCAGCCTCACCAGCCTCTTTGGTTGAGCTCACAAGTTTCGAGCTTTTTCTATCTTTGTATGTTGTGCTTCATATCAAGATTATGTTTTAGTCGAAAAATTATGCTTGGCTGTAATACTCCTACTGGTTCTGACTCCTGACTCTGTTCAGCTGATCACAGCTAAACACTTTGTGGGTAAATATATTGAAGTAATAAATACAAAGATGGAATCTTGAAAATAAATTTACTTATAGAGGATGAAGAATATGGTTTACGAATTTTTGTGTCTATCACCTTGACCAACTTGTGGGGTGCATCGTCCCATTCGTGATTAGTATCTGCACCCTTGTTTGTTACCATTACAATAATCACCTTGTTGTATCTAACAGTACTACAATGAAGAACATTATAATGAGGCAAATGTTAGATTATGAATTTCAAGAATTGTGGAAGTATGATAACTTTTGTTGTTGCAAGTCTTAAAGTAGGAAACTTGGGTTCATTAGTCGCGAGAAGAAAGTATGAAACTTCTCTTGCAGGGAGTCTTTTTTATTCTTCAAAAGGTTTAGTAGTCAGGGCAGAGCAAAACAACGGACATGTACCAAAACAGGAACCAATAGGATATTAGACGGGAAGCAATGAGGAATATAATTGCCCTATTAAACAGGGAAACTTCCACAAATTGCTTCCATTGGAATATTTAAATCAGGGACTGTAAAAAGGAGAGTTGCAAGGAAAGCATCATTTCTAACCCAATTGGTGCTTCCAACCATATATATCCCCTAAACTCTCTGTCCATGGGAGCATAACAACGATAATCAAAATCAATCTCAATAAATGTCTCTGTTTTTGTCTTCAATAGCGAACATTTTCAGCTCTCTGTATTTGGAAGTGTCAGAGTTGTTGGGCAATGCCAAGAACTATATTGTGAACAAGGCCAGGGGTTATGTTTTGGCGAGGTTGACTGAGATGCAGAGGAGGTCTGCGTTTATTGTAGGCCTTCAACTTGAGGATATAAGCTTCGACTCCATCGATCTCCTTTTCAAAATATCTGTGTACAACTCATTTCAGTTTTCTCTGCCTGTCAGTCAAGCCTCTTTCAAAATGAAAATCAGCGGCAGGTTTGATCAATGTCTTGTTTTTGAAAAGAATGTTATCAGTTGCGATACGTAGACCAAATGATATTCTTGCATACATCATGTGACCAGATTGTTCGACCTTTTTTTTTTCTCTCGATCATGCGCTTGTAAGACATAAATGTTGTATACATGTAAGAATTCAGAATTGCTTCGGATTTTTCATCCTCATCTACTTTTTTTTGTTTACTCTATTTTAAGACGAACCTAGAACATTTCATACTCTGAAGTATGGTAAAAGCTTTGAGAATTCCATATTTTCGGAGACTCCTATAGAGCAACTGCAAATGTCCTCTCCCTCCGATTTTTAATATAAATTTCTAGACTGTCTTTTTTTTTCCTATTATCTTTTATTTGTTCTCTTTTGCAAATAGTTGGTAATGCATATGTAATAGGTTGTCAAAGTGCGAATTTGTACAATGAATTACGATTGATTTTGGCCAAAATCTTTGGTCCAGACATCAAATTCCCAAACCTTACTTAAAATAACAATTTAGCTTTAAGAGCAATGGTTAGCTTCACAGTATAATAAAGTAAAATTCTATTTTAACTTGGACTGTTTCTCCGTTATGTGCAGTGAACCTTTATTAGGGAAGTTGAAGGAGCCTGTGTATATAAAGGCAGGAACAGAGTCTATATTGCTTATGTCAGCGAAGGTGCCATTTAGTATGCCTATAAATTTGGCAAATGACATTTTTGTAGATGCAGACATTGACTACCGCATCGATTTCCAACTCACAATTCACCTTCCTATCATCGGCAACATCTCTTTACCACTTCCTTGCCAACAAGGCGAGACCAAGATCTCCGATTTGTTTAGCAATTTGATGGATCAAATCATGATGAGTTGGTGATGCCTTGGAGCAGAAACAATAAAATACGGATCCATAAAATACTTCAATAAGATGCGAATGAACCTAGGTGCTTAATCAGATGAACTCATGAAGCTGTAGTTTGATGCGAATATTTTGACGTATATTGATGGTTCGCGGACATAGCTCCTGGACTCTGGGATGTCCAATTCATCTTTATGTGAAAATTAAACACTTGGTGATGTTTTTCTAATGAGTATATAATGAAATTCTGATCAATCACCAATAGTTTTAAGAGTGGGGATTCGAACTCAAAAATATTACTTTCCACCTACAATTGAATTAGATGTGCATATCTAGTTCTCTTTTGGATTCACCATTGATAAGTCGTTTTCCTTTTTCTTTTTGGTAAAAAGAAATGCAAGTTGTGGTCACAAAATTGAAATATACAAACTTGAAGGTGATGGAGTTTGTAGGATTGATTGGATGAGTAATCCCAATCGATTGTCAAATGTGCAAGGACTACAATATTTTCGTTCTTCTGACTCCTTTAGGATTGTTCCCAATCTAGGGGAAGCATCTGTACAGCATAGACGAAATACGGCTGGCTTCTTGTGCAGTGTACGTATTTTATCAAGTATTGGCCCTTATAAATTATGAGGGGATGTAGCTCAGATGGTAGAGCGCTCGCTTAGCATGCGAGAGGTACGGGGATCGATACCCCGCATCTCCAGTCTCTTTGTTTTTTGTCCCTTCGTTTTGGACAATGTCAAAGTCTTTGCTTCTCTGTTTTAACTTCTAATCATTAGCTTCATAGTTCTCTCCACCTGTTCCTCATTCTGCCTTGAAAAATGATAAACGTCATAATCTGCACCAGTTAATTTCCTTGTGGTGGTTGTTAAGCTATTAAGAAAAATTTTCCAATGACTTCATGACAATCTTTGTAATAGATTTCGAATGCATAGTTGAATAAACTAAGCCAGATGAGTTAATACCCTGTAAGACTTCCGATGGCTACTGTCAAAGTCAATACCCAGCAAACAAATCCATCATTCTTGTTATTCAACGAAGTACCAAACCCGGAGCAAGACACACATACTTGTATGTTTTCATAACAGAACTTTCAAAGTCATGTGCACGTTGTTCACTGTTCACTAAATTCTTTTCAATCCCTTCTACTTCTGGCCCCAAAAATTTAGAGCAACAGAGAATATAGCACCCTCCTCCTCCATCTCCAGCCTCTCAAGAACTCAAACATGGCGGAGAAGAAAGATCATCATCTACGTTTAAATCAACTGAATGGCTCCAGGAGAGACCTAGAAGCAGAAGAAGAAGAATTGCAGATCCTTTCTCCAAAGGCTATTACTAGAGGGAGAAGAAGGATCAAGTGCTGTGGGATTGCAGTTGCAGTTGTTCTGCTCCAAGTTGTTGTTCTAGGTGTGCTTTGCCTCACTCTCTTTCGCTTTAAGGATCCGAACATCAAGTTGGATTCAGCCACTGTGGAGAATCTGAACGTGGGATTGACGTCTACACCCTCCACCATCAACATGACTGTGAGTCAAGTAATTCTGGTGAAGAATCAGAACTGGGGAGGGTTGAAGTATGATGAGAGTGCTGTGGTTTTTTCCTATGGGGATGTTACAGTTGGTCAAGGCACAATTTCTAAAGGTTCTATTAAGATGAGGAAGAGCAAGAAGGTGGCAGCTGTGGTGGAGGTAAAGATTCAAGGGATAGGCAGTGAGACTAACTCAGGGGTTTTGGCTTTGAAGAGCTATACAAAGATTAGTGGGAAGATCAATATGGTGGGTGTGGTGAAGAAAAGAAGAAGTGGGGAGATGGATTGCAGCTTGAGTATTAGTTTGGCCACCCAGAGAATTCAGGACTTCAATTGCCACTGAATGATTTTCTGAGTTCAAATTGAAGCCTCACCAACTTTTTGCTTTCTTCTTTTTGGTCTGAATTTTTTCTACCCTTTAATTTAGTGCTGATTGTATGCCTTATATTTTTTGTAAATATGTTTTTGATTGTCTTATAGTTACTTAGTGATCTTAAAAATAGATGAATGAAATTTAGTATTGTAGTTTTTGTTTCTGTTTTCAACTTTTGATTAGCTTCTTCATCCTATACCTTTTCCTTTTTGCTTAATTTTCCCATGTAGAGGATTATCTCTGCAATTTTTTTTTTTCAACTTTCTGTTCTCTTCCAATAAAGTCAAGGAGGGATTCCTGGGTTTAGTCAAGGATGAAGATTTCAAAGAACATATAGTAGGTCAAGTAGAAGCTTCTTTGCAAACAACGGGATAACTAGGATAATATAAACTGATGCTTGCTCGTTTACATTTCTAGTTTCCCCAACTGGGTCAAGCCACTCAAACATTTCAAGTTGGATCTGAAATCTGTATAACTTAACCAACAAAATCTTGCATAAACAATATTTCTGCAAGCTAATATTAGTTATTAATGTTCATTTCTGTTTGTTATTCTTGGAAAGTCAATGGAAAGTTGGTAACCTACATGGTACATATTAAGTTGAGCAAAAAAAGTATAAATTTCCAAGCAGAACTAGCAGTTTAGCACCACTCAACAAACTTGATATATCCATTTGTCTCAGACTTACCAGTCTCTCCCTTTACAGAGTTTTGGTGAAAAACTGAAAACTGAAAACTAATTGCATAGGTTACAGCTCTAAAAAGGCCTAAAATAGTGATAATGAGGCAGATTTGGTTTGATATGGTATAAGACTTGGCAAATGATGACAAGAACATAGGTAGGGCTCGATAAGATTGCTATGTACTTGCATATTGTTTAGCACACACGCATTCTTTTTTCTAAAATCATTTCTTACGTATTGTTTAGCACACAAGCATTCTTTATTTTTAAATCATTGTCAGTGAGATATTACACTTTTGTCAAGACACATGTTAAGATTGTGTTAAAAAACTAAAAAGGGATACACACACTGGTTCCGACAAAAATTTGTCGCAAAAGCCTCCAACATCACACGTGTAGTGCTCTCAAATTTGAAATTTGACAAGTTTTTACCAGTAATGTATTCATCGCCAAAATTGTGTCCATTTTAATTTAAATTGTGCGGAATATTTCATATTCTTATAGATGAATCATTCTTTGACAAATGTGCATAAAATGAAAATAATTTCTTAAATTTTTCCTCGATGCAATTTCCGACATAAACATCATAAAAGCATAATTCTAAAGAGTTAAATCCATCTTCCATTTCTACCTTTTATCACCATAAAGTGATGATAAGCGATGGAAATACATTAACCATTTTAAAGATCATAAGCATACACAGTGGCAGTGGCAGGTTTAGCAATTTTTATAAATTAGAAAAGACTAAAACTACAAAACTTACTCAAACAAGTTAAAGAAAAATTTAAATAAACTTTTTCTTTTCTAATATTTTTTCATCATAAGTTAATCAAGTAATATAGGATTACAACATTTATGGGTCATTAAAGGTATCACTTATTAACCTTTTTTTTTCTTTTTCATGGGTCATAATTGAATGTTCACCTTTTTAATGGAATATTTAGTATAGAAAATTAACATTGAGTGCAGCAAATTGCGTAAACTGCTTCTCCTTCCTCGTATTAGCCCTTTTTTTTTCTTGGAAGTTTTTCCAACTACCTTCTGGAACATAATCATATACCTACAGCCTCAAATATCGAGATTTGGCAACTGCCCCAAAGCTTGAGCCCCTGATCATACACACACTTAACATAGAAGATCGTAACTTGTATCTTGGGTAGACTTCATAACTAAATAAATACTGTTCATCCCAAACAAACAAAAAGTATTTAAAAAAATAAAAATCAATCAACACTCTATTTACCTAAACACGCGATCGTGATACGCGATAGCGAACAAGCAACTTAGAATTAATATATCCAACGTTTCTCTTAAATTGTTAAAATATGATCCATGTGTACACGGTGGAAGTACCATAGTAGGTTTGGCAACTTCTTTTGAGTTTAAGTCTTCCACTTTCCAATATCATGATGTCTTTACTTTCTGGGGAGTTCATATCAAGATCAGTTTTATTTAGAGTTATTATTGATTGGTATGCATACTTGACCACTTAATTTTAATCACGTGTGGTGCACTAGAACTCGTTTATTACTTATCTATAATTCATTATGATGCCTTGAAATTGTAGTTATGCTGGTAGATGCCACAAAATATTTAACTAAATCTTTGTCAAAATCAGAGTGCCGGGAAAAGAAAGGCTTCTTCCACATTTCTTATTACTATGGTAGATATAAGTAGCTAAGAAGTTGGTGGTGAAACACTAGGGAATAAACATTAAGATAGTTATAGTCTTGTATTTTATTTGAGATGATAATAGTCATTGGCAAGATATAATGATCATATGGAATTTTGTGTTCTCTCGTTAGGGCCGTACCAATACAACATCACTATCATACTTGAGAATTTGACAACGATTAAAATATGACATCTTCTCCCAATAAAATCAATCCGTCTCGCAATTTATATCTAAAATTATTTTTTTCTAATGATGGATGATTCAGCATAGATATCAAGACTTATAAACTTTTTAATATTTAGCAATTAGAGTCTTAAGTTTAAATCTCTCCACCTTAAACTGGTTGCAGTTTTTATGTGCCATATAATTTTAGAGTGATATATCATAATACCAAATACCAAATGGTTTCCATGGATTTTGGACCTGTAAATGAAGAACTAAATCCATCTTTGGAATCTTGACAAAAAAACACATAATAATATCAGGTCACACAATCAAATAGTATCTGTTGATGTATCACACTTCTATGTGAACATCAATCATGTTTAATATAGTGTAAAAGGTCAACTTTCAGCAGCTTGAAAAAATCATGGGTAGGCAAAACCCACACAATTTCTTATTGTCAACATTAGTAGAAACTCAGACTAAACCCCATCATCACACACACTCCACACACAACTCAACCTTATAAGACACCAGACACCCTAGCCTCTTCTCCCCCATCAACAACCTCTAGCCACCATGGTGGAGAAGGAGCAGGCAAGACCGTTAGCCCCGGCCAGCTACCGCCCGAGCAGCGACGACAATGAAGCTGCCCTCCACTTAAAAAAAGCTCGACAAAAGAAGTTCATAAACTGCTGCGGCTGCATAACAGCCATAGTGCTAATCCAAGCCGTAGTGATCATAATCCTAGCTTTCACCGTGTTCCGAGTCAAGGAGCCGAAGATCAACATGAACAAAGTCACAGTCACAAAGCTTGAGCTGGTCAATGGCACCACCCCCAAGCCGGGCACCAACATCTCGTTAACGGCTGATGTTTCGGTGAAGAATCCAAACGTGGCTTCGTTCAAGTACAGCAACACTACCACCACGCTGTATTATCACGGCACGGTGGTGGGGGAGGCTAGAGGTCCGCCTGGACGATCTAAGGCCCGACGGACCACGAGGATGAACATCACTGTGGATATTATCACCGACATGCTGATTACCAACCCGAACCTGAAGGCGGACGTGGATTCGGGTCTGTTGACGATGAGCAGCTATTCTAGGATTCCAGGAAGGGTGAACATGTTGAATATAGTGAAGAAGCATGTCATTGTGAAGATGAACTGTACTATGACGGTTAATATTTCGAGCCAGGCGATTCAACAACAAAAGTGCAAGAGGAAGGTTAATCTATAGGTGGGTTCCTTTGTACTTTGTTTATTGCAATTGATCGAATGCATCATGGCATATGTAGCAATGATCTATGATTATACGTAAGATCGTCGTTAGTCGAGTTTATTTCTATCATAAAAATGATCGATTTTACTTCCCTTGTATTCGATCTGTATTTATCAAACCAATCTCAATGAACGTAGCTCTTCTAGTTTCACTTTGATTTTTTTTTTTTAATAAGGGAAAAAAAAAACAAACAAATTAGACGGAAGAATCTTTAGGGCACCCATTCAAGTTATCAAATAAGATTACAGTAGACACAAAATGAGGCATTTTGAACAGCTTGAGGGAATCTTGTGTCCCAAGTTTGTTAACCGATCCGCCGTAAAATTAGTTTCTCTAAAGATGTGTTTGAAATTAATGTCTTAAAAGGATAAGCAAAAAAACTCGATATCTACTTACATTACACTCTTAATTAAACGAAGTATTAAAAAAAAAAAAAAAGGTATTTGCTTGCTCTTCGTTCAGGCTCGTTAAATGCGAGCAATTAATTGCATGCCCTTACTCCTCTTTTATCATGAAGGATGAATTTGCCCTATGTGGGTAAGTGGCATCAAGTAGTTTACTGCAATTGAAAATTTCAAATTATGTAAATTACTACTACAACTGAGAAACATTATTTGTCCATATATCGATCAAGTTAAAGGTTGCTGAACTATGTTTTTATTATAATATTTAACATAAACACCATCTCATTTATGATTATGTATCCTTTTTGTTGTGATTTAGCTTCAATATCGAATCACTTCGAATCTAATAACTTGCCCGTATTATGGATGGCCAGTTCAGGCAAGTCAATGCTTGCTCTTTATAAAATGAAATGATGATCTAAGTGTGATGACTTGTTAAGTAAGCCATATATACAAATATTATTGCCAACGTGCTTCATTGGATTTGGCGCTGCCAAATCCTACCTTATTAGATCAAAGAAGATTCATTGACCAAATTAACAATATCAAAAAGAACTATTCAAAGAAACAAAAATACTAGTACTGTTATGCATCTTATTTAGGAAAATTTTTTTGATAGGGGCTGTCACGTGGTGGGGCAGTGCGGCCCTCCAATAAAAAACACAACATTTTTCTTCTTGTTTTGAAACTGTCTTTGATTTTTGAAGTAAAATACCCAAAACATCCTATCACTCCTATGTACAAATTAACATGTTGAAGGTGAAGTTTGACAACTACGTTTATACCCAATGCCTTTCGATTGCTTTTATGAGGGTATCATTGTATTGTCCGTTGAGTTAGTTTCAACTTTCAACCAAAAAGGTTTCGACTATAAATGCATAAACTTCGTGTATATATATGTAATACGTTTGATCTCAAGAATTGGATCCATTGTCTTATGTTTATGCAACTCGCTTGATCTGAAATCTTAAGATACTCAACGATATTGCAGAAGAAAAGTGTACGTATGGTTATGATGGATTGATGGTTGCTTACTCCAATAATTGTCTTTAACTTAAGCTACTAACTTGGTTAAAATTCGGTCACTATTTATTATGAATCATAACTTCTCTTTATCTGTAATTACAATTTCAATATTTTTCTTATATAAATATTTTCCATAGGCATTTGGGCTACTTAGGAAATTTATGTAGGGGAAGATCATGATAATTGATACTTTCAATCAATGTAGCTCGTAACTGACCACACGAGCTTAATAGTTTGTAGCTCTGGAAGAAGACATCCGCCCTCGCAACCTAAACTAAGGCAAGCGAAAACTCACCAATACCATTTTGAATATCCCGCCTGAACCTATTAACCGCAAATTAAGTCTGACGCAAGCAGAATGTGATGGCCCTACTCAGCTTCGCATCTTTAATCCAACGCACTAATTTTGCGAATTCAATTATGAAAGCACTTTATAGTTACCCCTCAACAGAAATCCTTGATGAACCTGCCGAATCACATTTGGAAAACTAGTCTTTACAAGCTTAGACCTTCATGTTCATGAAGTTGAGTTCTCTCCATTACAAAATTCTCCAAACCCTAATAGGTCAAAGACTAGCATAAACCCTGGTAAGATGCCAAGAAGTCAAGAACCCCAAACACAAACCCTTGAACCCCAAAAACTCCACAGACAAACACACCCCCAAAAAAACTGCCCAAAAAGGAGAAGAAAAAACTAGTTGTCAACACCACTCACCGCTCACACTTTCCCACCAAATTTAATGCAATCCCCTCTGTGAGTATTAAATGCAGCAGCTGGAAGCACCCAACAACTTTCTCAATCTCACCCCCAAAGAAATCCCAATGGCTAAAACCCCTTCATCCCTCCACCACCACCACCACCACCACCACCTCCTCCTCCTCCTCCTCCTCCTCCAATGTCCCCCCCTCCCTCCTCCCCCTCCTCAAATTACCTCACTACCCTCGGCCTCGGCTACGCCATAGCCATCGCCCTTGGCTTTCTCGTCCTTCTCTCCACCCTCCTCCTCGCCTCCTACCTCTGCTGCCGTGTCTCCCGCCACCACCGCTCCCAGACCCAAACCCAAACCCAAACCCAAACCCAAAACCCCAACTCCTCCGAGGGCGTCATCCTCCCCAGAATCATCTTCGTCGCCGAGGACGACATCGAGAACCCAGAAAACGACGATGAGAACTCCGTCGTCGGCCTCCACCAGAACGTCATCAACTCCTACCCCAAGTTCCCCTTCTCCAAGGAAATCGGCGGCGGCGATGCCTCCACGTGCTCCATCTGCCTCTGCGACTACCGCGAATTCGAGATGCTGAGGATGATGCCCGAGTGCCGCCACCACTTCCACCTATTATGTCTCGACGCGTGGCTCAAGCTGAACGGCTCCTGCCCCGTCTGCCGTAACTCGCCGCTGCCGACTCCGCTGTCAACGCCGCTGCAGGAGGTGGTGCCACTGAGCCAGCACGCCGCCGATCGGAGATGGAGGAGGTGATTGATTGATTGGTTTTGGTTTCTGGGTTTTTCTGGGTTTTTGATTTTTAGTTCTGGGTCTTTGTTCTAATTTTCTTAGCTTTGTTGGAGTGGATTGTAAATTTTAGGGGTCAGGGTTGAAGAGTTTCTCAAGGAGAGTTTGTTTGTTGTATAATAGTTTTACCTTCATTTTGTGATGGTAAAGCTTTTGGGTTTCTTACACTCCAAGCTTTAACCATCCTTAAGTGTACCAATTCTAATTATTTTTTCATTTTAGGACTTTGATTTCACTCAAAGGATTCATCTTTAGTTGAAATGAACAAGCTTTAGCTTTGTGTTGGTCTTTCTTGCTTGTTCCTTCTGAAAATGCTTAATTCCGGTCTGCAAGTTGATATAACAGTGATCTGCAACTGGGTTTTGGGATCAGTCCCCTGAATTTTGAGCAAGGGTTTCTGTTCTTGTTTTGGCCTTTGCTTGTGCTTCACTTCTGCTTCTGATAAGATATAATTTAATTAGTCTTCAACATCAACTAGCTGCCAAACTTCATATATTTCCAAGCTCGTCCTGCTTCCATTTCTGTAAAGGGAAGACTTTCGAAAGACAAAGTCAATCAAAGCACTGAGAGTAGCAGTGAAGTGAAGCACGTGCTTTTCCAGTGTTGCCGTTAATCCTCTATAAATGTCTCTGATTCACACTACAACATAAGAATGAATGACCAGAAGTCTAATCATAGACCATGGAATAGAACTGTTGCAACTGTATTTTCCATTGACTAATTCATCTTCTGTTATTTTTTTTTTCTTTCTTAATTGTGAAGAAAGTTGAGTAGAGAAGTGATTATGAAGGAAGCTCTAGTTGCTTGGATTTGAATTTGCCTCCCACTTTTGCTCCAGTGGTGGCATAGGAAAAAGGGTTTTTAAGCTATCAGAAGCATTATAAATTCAGTACTCTGATCCCCAGATAAATCGATCACTGTTATTAACTTTTGGTTGAGTGCTCAGGAAATCCGCCCAATTATCTCTTCGATAAGATAAAACAAATGGAGCCTTTGGACTCTGATCACAAAGGTACCAATCTCCACGCCTCTGACGTTTTTAAATAGATCAATGCCAGGCAACAGCTTCAAGCTTCAGTTAAACACTTAAACTATTAAAATAAGCTGTTACCCTTTTGATTTCTGTATCTGATTTCAGATTTGAGTCGTCGAAAATCAATGTTCTTTTTTAAGATAGCTTTTCAGCTTTTCATGTCATTGAGATAGATATGAGGAAACCAAGTGTTGTTATGAAGTTGGGGACATGGAGAGGAGTTCAAAGGTCAATTTTTATATTGGGTAGTTTTGCTCTTCTCATCTCAATTGTTACCTTATCATCCAAATTCTACTCTCTCAAATCATTTCATGTTACCGATACCTTCTGCAATTATGTAAATACTGATAGTCAAAGCAGGATTGACAGTCATGTAAAAGTCACTCTCGAAACTGTGATTCAGAAACTCCAACAGGAACTTAACACCTTCAGAGATTCAACAACAGATTCGTCGTCATCTGCGCATTTGTTAAAGCACAGTACGTTTCTTGCTGATATTTTGGGGCTGATCGAGTCGGTGCACGAATCTCTGGTGCAGAATGATGAGACGCCTCAGGAGTTAAGCAATGATGTCAAAGACATCCATCCTCTGCTAAAACCGAAGCAGCACTCTGATGAGCCTGCGGAATATTTTCTAATAGAAGAGATTCGGAAGTATGTCAAGATCAAGCCGAACAGATTGGGAAAGCAGAATTTCATGGGAGCTAATGGGACTTTCACTAGCATTGGCCATGCTTGCTTTGCTATGAAGACAGAACTTGAAGAATACATGAACTATGACATTGGCGATATCTGCAATGACGATTGGAAGCTAGCTCAGAAGCTCATGGTTCATGGATGTGATCCACTTCCGAGGAGGAGGTGCTTCGCTCTAGCCCCGAAGATATATAGCAAGCCATTCCCAATCCATGAGTCCATGTGGAAGCTCCCAGACAATAGAAATGTCCGGTGGAGTCAGTATCGGTGCAAGAACTTTACTTGCCTCGCAAGTAATTCCGCTCCCAAGGGATTCTTCAAATGTGCAGATTGCTTCAATCTGTCACACCACGAAATGCCTAGATGGATGCAACATGTAAGTCTAGACTCAAAATTGAATCTGACTGCAGATTTTCTTATCCCCGAAGTGCTTCAAATCAAGCCGGGAGAGATCAGAATCGGACTGGATTTTAGCGTAGGGACTGGGACTTTTGCAGCTAGGATGAGGGAGTTCAATGTCACCATTGTCTCGGCAACCATCAATCTCGGGGCGCCTTTTAATGAAATGATAGCTCTTCGTGGACTCGTCCCTCTGTACTTGACAATCAATCAACGGCTACCATTCTTCGACAACACTCTGGATTTGATTCACACCACAAGATTTCTGGATGGCTGGATTGATCTTGTGCTGCTAGACTTTGTCTTGTATGATTGGGATAGAGTTTTGAGGCCTGGGGGTTTGCTGTGGATTGATAGCTTCTTCTGTGTGAAGGAAGATTTGAATGCTTATTTGGAGTCCCTTAAGATGCTGAGGTACAAGAAGCACAAATGGGTTGTTGTTCCAAAGATTGATAAAGATGATGATAGAGAGGTTTTCTTTTCTGCTGTTCTAGAAAAGCCGGCTAGACCATTCCGGTAAACACATATTGGTCAGCTTATGCCACCATGTTTTCTACAATAGCTTATAGTTTCGAATATTATGTCATTTCAGTCAGAATTTACAAGGGAAAAATTCATCAGAATTCAATCTTTTCCCCCTCCTTGTGAATGCAATAAGGATTATATAGGGACAGAGAACCCCCATTCCCACCAGAAAGTAGAGGAGTTGTTTGTTAGTCTCAGGGTGTCCCCCTGCACATTTGGTCCACTAATAATTTTAAGGTGAAGAAAAAGACACTGAAATTGGGGTATATTGTGTAGTGGTATATAATCATGAAGCTGTAAATGTTTTGCTGTGAATTTGAATCCACACTGAAGAAATATGAATTTGAAATATACTGTTTGTGTTTTACAGCAAAGAACTGGACTATATTTCACAGGGGTGAGGAACTAAATTTCACTTTTCTAGCTTCAGCAAAAAGGTCAAGCGTTAGTATGTACTTTGTAGGAGATCCATGGACCTCACCTACTTATATATGCCACTATGCCGGTTTAGAGTGGACCTCCATTGTTTTTGCACTCTGAAACACCATCTCATCCAAACAAACATTAAAAAAAAAAAAAAATACTATCTTCAGCTTGCAAAACTCGGGGTTGGCCGAATGGCCTCCACCGAAACTAATGTGATTAGACCAAATAATATTGTATGGTTTGAGTTAAATTCTTAGCGTAAATTATTCTTAAAAGTAAACTTGAAACATTGAGGCTCCGACCAATAAGCGATCAGCCGGAAAGAAAGAGTTGAATCATGCCTGATCAAAATAACTGCATCTTTTTCTAAACAAATTTAAAGCTGCATTATAAAGGTCGGTATCAATCAGAAAAGTAAATTGATGGGGTGGTTATCATTCTACGGTAGGTTTTGACGTACTGACAGTGACTCTAATAGTCACAGTCGTTGCACGTTTCTCTCAGCCCTATCAAAATCTGACGTATTCTGGCAGGCCCACTATAAAGATTCTTTTGGTTTTGGTCTGGGCTACACCATCAAGATTCTAAAGGTTCATAAACAAACTGTAAAAACAAAAACAAAAAGTTTTAATCTTGTAAAGTTTACATAATTGCCAAAACCCCATCTCGTTCATCATGTTTTGAAAGAAAAATAGGTAAATATTACTTTGAAGATCTAGGTATATACCTTCAAATTCTTTTCAGTTCTTTTTGTATAAAAAATGGTGACTGAGTGAGCTATCACTCAGAAACCTATGACATCCCTCTAAGGGATGCTTTTCACAAGTTAGAGTTTGAACCAGAGATCTCCTATTATGTTGTAGCGTCCGTCTTCCTTGCAGCCTAGCATGCTTCCACTAGACCAATTTCATTGGGTAAATTCTTTTTAGTTCTTCACAATATCATATACATGAAACTATTATAACTAAAATTTATGTATCGCGACTTATAGCTTTAGTGATAATATATCGAAATCATGATAGAAAGTAATTTTCCTTACAATCAAATTCTTGAATGAAGAAATTTAATCATCTATTTCAATGCTAATTTATATTTAATCCTAAAATTTCTTATGAAGAAAAATACGACAACAACAAACATACCCTAATTTTGTGTGAGATTGGTTTGTGTTGCGGTGTCTTTTTTTTTATAATGAAAAATTATATATGTTAGAACATGAAGAGAGAGTGTTTGACGATATGAGAGAAATTAGCCTTTTAAATTTAATTTCTTACTTCTGTCTTCGACAACAAATGTTGATTGGTGCTATATTCATTCTTATTTTAATTACATTATAGGATTATTATATTCATTCTTCTTTTTAATTGCAGAACATTCACGACAAGAATTCGAGTCTCAAATTTTATGTCCTAAATATTAGGAGGTGTAGATTTTTTGTCTTGAAATTTGTCCCAAAGATTTCTCCACGGAAAAAAAAAATTATAAAATCAAAAAAGTCCTAGCAACAAAAATTTTGCCCTCCATGATAACAAATGTGGGAAGCACAAAGCACCCAGCTGGATCAGCCATCACCTCATCCTCCCCTCCTAACGTGGAGCCCACTAATAACGTGGAGCCCGCCCACAACGTAAAGTCACAGAGACCGTCCAAACCACTCATGACTCCATGTCTCCATGCCTCCCCGCCACGTGGTTCGAACCCTTTAAACCAGGTCGGTCACCGTCCAAACTTCCCAATCTTTTCAAAATTTTCCGACCCACTTCCTCCGGACCCGAACCCCAGCCTCGATCCACCCGAACCTAACGGACGGCCCAGATCTGATCTCGTTCCCCGCACCCTTATATATCCCCCGCTCTTATCCCACTCCTAAAACCCTACTGCTATTATTTTTTCGGTTCAAGAAAGTTCGTGAAGTTCTTTTACCCTTTTTTCAAAGTTTTCGGATCGGATCGGATCGGATCGGAGACCATGGCCGAGCACAGTGAGAGCGCCGATGCTAAGGTGGAGCAGACGATGATGGAGAAGATCAGCGAGAAGATCCACGATCATCACGACTCTTCGTCGTCCTCGTCTTCGGACTCCGACACCGAGAAGCCGGCGCCGGCGACGGAGGAGTCCACGGTCAAGGAAAAGGTGTTCCGTCTCTTCGGAAGGGAGCGTCCTGTTCATCATGTCTTTGGCGGTGGAAAGCGTAAGTTCTTTTACTTCTACTATCTCTTTCTGTTGCAGCTGGTTTTTTTACTGTTAGACTTGTTTACCGGAAGTGCTTGGTTATAGTTTCAGTAAGTTAGGGTTTTTGGAGAGTGTAATTTTTTTGGTGGTTTTTGAAGGTTGATCTGTGATTAGGTTGGTGCGATCTATTTTTTTTTTTTTTTTTTTTTTTAAAGCTTGGTTTGAGTACGCTGAATAGTATGAAATAGTTTGAATCGGTTAGTGTTCGTGTATTGGTAGATAAATTATGAAAACAAACAGTTCCGATCGGCTAGATCCGGTAATCGATCAGTTACTTGTTTGCTGAAAGTTTGGATCCAATAATTTTCGGCAACTATTAACTTCAATGATCTTCGGCAACTATTAGCTACAGGAATAAAATAACTGATTAAATTTGATAGTTCAGGAATTAATTTGTCTTTGAATTATTGAATATTGCAGCTGCTGATGTGTTCTTGTGGAGGAACAAGAAAATTTCGGCTGGGGTTCTTGGAGGAGCTACTGCCGTTTATGTCCTTTTTGAGTTGCTTCAATACCACCTGCTTACACTTATCTGCCACATTCTGGTTGGTACCCTAGCAATCTTGTTTCTGTGGTCCAATGCCCATACTATTATCCACAAGTAAGATTCTGATACTGGTTTTTTTTTTTTTAGTTTCATTTTGTACTTCAGTGTGATTCTGTTATGTTTCTTATATGGATACTTCACTTTTGTAGGACGCCACCACGTATCCCAGAGGTTTGTCTTCCAGAGGAGCCATTCCTGCAGGTTGCTTCTGAGCTGAGACATCAAATCAACTGGACTTTTGCACAACTTCATAACATTGCATCTGGAAGAGAGTTGAAGAAATTCCTCATTGTATGTGTATATTGATCTCTGCAACTCTCTAGTGCTGCTTTATATGCTTACATTATGCATTCCTTGTCTCATGATTTGTTAGTGACTTAGCGTTTATAGTTGATTTCTAATGTGGGAAATTCTATAACTTATACTTGGAAGGTCCTAATGTGGAAGATTATATTATAATGATTCCCAATGTGGAAGATTATTTTTGAGCTATCTTTATTGTCATCATTATCTGTTTGTAGTAATAATGTGTTATGAATTTCAGGTTATTGCTGGCTTGTGGGTTCTTTCCATTGTTGGGAGTTGGTGCAATTTCTTGACCTTGTTTTACATAAGTAAGTATTCTGACATACTCTGTGTGCATGCTATATGTCTATATATAATGCCTTATATTGTTGTAAAGAGTTCTGATAATTTTTGTTTTGGTAAACAGCTTTTGTTCTGCTGCACACCGTGCCTGTTCTGTATGAGAAGTATGAACACAAGGTTGACCCACTTGCAGAGAAGGCAACAATTGAGATGAAAAAGCAGTACGGAGCGTTTGATGCCAAGGTTTTGACTAAGGTTCGCGAAACTGTGCTGAAAAACAAGAGATCTTAGAAAGTGTGGCGTTCTGTTGTGCCCTAAAAGCTCTAGGTTTAGTGATTGGGCTTCCCATTATGTTCAAGTGTTTGGCTTTGTTGGTTGACTATATATGTGGTTTTAGTTTTTGAGAATTAGGCTTTATGTTTATACACTATCGTGGGAAGCTTTTTCAAACATCTCCTTAGCTAGTACGTTTATTCTGACAACTTTATGTTATTCAACCACCCCTTGTACATGAGTTGTCTTAATACCCCCACTATGGTGTGTGTTATTTCATGCTTGTTCTACTTCGATTGTGAGCATGATGTTTTGGTGCTTCATTTATGAAATTTCTTCGTTTAGTCACTCCTAGACTGAAATCTTATAGTACATGTGCTATGTTGCTCTTGTTTAAATTCTTTTCCCCTTACGTGATCAATTCCCGAGGTCTGGCATGCTATGCAAGTTTGTTATATGCATATTTTGCCCAGTGTCCGAAGTAGGCCATGTTCACTCTTGACTATTAACTACAGTGTGGCTGCAAGCCAACCACTGGCTTAGAAGAAGTGTGGTGGGGGAGCCTTGTATTTCTCCTTTGTAAATTCGAGTTAATAATGACTAAAGAGAACTAGGAGGATGATGGAAGTGGTGCGAATATCAAGTTGCATAGACTTTAGCATGATAGCCTACAATGACAAATGTTCGTTTGCTCCAGGAGGGAAGTGTCCGAATGAAATTCCCTTAACAGCGATAGTGTAACCACCGAATCATCTCTTTATCAAGCACAATGCAAATCTGACATTCAACTGGCAATTTCCAAATCAAAATGGCCAATAAATACAGTTTTTGAGCAAACTTCTGTATATATTGCATAGTTTTTACAGTTCCTTGTATGGTTGTTGCACATTGATTGACATCAGTTCTCCATTTTCCAGTTTAATTGTCAACTTAATTAGACAATTACAACTTGGCGAAAGGATTGCGCAGTTATGTGACTGCACGAAATCAATGTGTAAAAGAATTGATTGAACAAGATTGCACAGCTACAAAATCAAACGATGATCTATACCTTTGATTAATTACACAGTGCAACAAACTTTTAGTATCTTGGAAGCTGTCTTGGGGCATAAGGATTGTTCTCTGACGATGTGAGAGGAACAGTGGAAAATTCAGAATCAGAATGTTCTGGTTGCCGAAAATTATTCCGGGAAGGTGGAAGATTTGAGTTCTGGATTGGAGATAAATTTGTTCTCGAGAAGTCAGCAGCAGAACCAGTGGTGGATGGCTTATGGTCAGCTTCCAATGGATTTCTTTTATATGTATCTTCCTGAGACAGGCCCGAATCATCTGCAGACTCCCTTCTCTCTCTTTCTTCAGTTTCTTTGAGAAGAAAATCAACCCACAAATCTGCGAAGGACTGAACTTGGAAGAGAACAAGTTAATGGAACAGATTCAAGGGGAAGATGCTAATAACTAGAGGATAATAAGTCAACAATTGAAAGGAAAAGGAATATACATGGTTCTCAGATGCCGCATTTGCAGATCCTCCAGCTGAACTGCCTCCCAAAATGCCGCCAACAAGGCGGCCAGGCAGGCCTAAAACACCACGAACAACACCTTTGCCGCCTTGAGCAACGCCAATTCTCTGCTTGTCTTCATCAGTGAATCCCAGCATACGAGTCATAAGATCCAAAACCTGGCCACATAAGCACAATAATCTACATGAGCCCTGTCATACTAAAACTTAAGAGGCAGGGGAAGGGAGCTGGGGGAGGGGGAACATTTGTCGATCAGAATTACTAAACCAAACTTAACAAAAAGGGATGAACATTGTTTTTGTAGCTCCCGATACACACCTCTTTACTGTGGTTTCTCTGAAAGTATGTTACCAGTAACTTGATCACAATGCGCCTGTAAATAATACCAATCATCATTAAGCTTAGAATGTCCTCTTGATAAAAACAGCTTTACAATGAATCAAGTATTGTAAATAAAACAACAATCCTGTCCTACGATACAAAAAAGGGCCAAATAAAAGAATAAAAACCCCATGCTCAAAGAACACAAGCCATAACTGTAATTTGAGGGCAGACAAACCTGTCAACAAGAAAGTCTGAATCTATTGACATCCTATTAAGCCTGGTCATACTCTGCTCAACAGCTCGCCGTAGTTTTGCATTATCTTCCTCAAGTTTATTCACTCTGCTTTTCCAATCCAGTACTATCTTTTCAGCTTGTGAAAGCTTGGACACAATTTCTTCCTTTTCGGCCTTTGATACCTCAGCCTGATGATCTGCATCCTAGTACCAGCACATAACTTGTAATTCTATGTTTATGGAATTCAAGCAGTCAATTGACAAAACAGATTAACATGGATTGAATTTTAATGAAATTATGTTCGATACTTGCTGCAACTCTTTGCGAATTACAAAATCAAACAAAGAAGGTTTGCACAATCATAATTAAGTGGTCAGAAACCAGTGTAAAAGATTGTAAGTGTCATGAATAAGGCAAGAAGCAATTCCATGGTAAAACAAAATCGTATTTGACATAAAAGGGAACATGAGAATCATACTTTCAATAGACGAGAAAGCCTAGCTGATTCCTCTCTTGCCCTAGCCAAATCCCCTTCCAAATGTTCCTATTCAAAGAAACAAACTCACATATTACATTGTGAGTCTGATTCATACTCCTAAACAAGCAGGCAGACAAAATTTACATGTAGTTACCTTCGATTCAATTTCTGCATAGTATTGACCAAGAGCAGTTTGAAGATTCAACAGTTCAACATTTTTGGCATCTATTGTGCTCACACAACTTGCAAGTCTTTTATTCAGATCATCAATAAGTTCCTTTGATTTCTGAAGTTCATTGTTGTTGATCATCTTGACATCCTCCTGACTTGCAATTGCCTTCTTCAGAGCTTTCTCCAAATGTAATATTTGAGCTCTTAGATGTTCATTAGCTTGTCGAAGTTCTTCAATGATTTTGCTGTCTTCATCCATTTTCTCTGATTCTTCAGATTCCTAGATAACATAGCCAAAAAGATATTTCATGATAAATCTTTACCGAATGTTTGAAACATGCAAGACATGGTAACTTCAGATATTCCAATTCCAGCTGAAAATAACCCTCGTAAACAAAGAAAACAAGGAAAAGAAAAGAAGCTCCGAATACGGAGTAAGAGATTTATTTGTAGACAGTAAATAAAAACACACTCGTACACAGAGATATGAGGGAAAAGGCAAGAAGATCAAAAGTTGAACATTATAATAAAGCTTTGGTAAAATAATATGGACCATGGAGTGTCAAGACCGTATTATTGCTCTCTGACAATGGTTCACTTTTTACAGCCCTTTGGCCCTCTAAACACAAAGTGGTCAATGCAATTATCTTTATTAACCTGGTCCTCTTGCATTAAAAACTCATTTAGGCGAAGAAAGTAAATAAAATAAAAATACATTGTCCTATGATAAATATGTGTTTCATGGTCTTTTCGAAACACAATCTTCAATCATAGTATCAATATAAGAGCCAATAAAGTACAAAGATGGATGAAAATTGATTTAGTAGTCAAAGTTTCATGTATTATGTCATGTACCCAATGCAAAATAATGAATATTTGAAACAAATGTACCTTTTCTAATAAATGCTGTTTGAGGCGTTTCAATTCTTGCAACGCTTTGTCCCTTTCCTGGCGTGCTACCTTCAAATCACTATCAAATTTTTGCAAAGATAGCTCCATTTCTTCCTTCCCAGGAAAACTTTCTGATGCATCCAGGGGTTTTTTATCAGTTGAGGTCCTGCTCGTTCTCAAAGCTGCCTCAAGTTCATTCTTCTCCATCTATACAATGACATAAGTTGGAATTATATAAGGGAGGACCAAGTAGCAGAACAAATTTTTAACAATAAGAATGACATGTTACAAATAAGTGTGACAGTAGCAACCTTAAGACTATTGTTTTCCTTCTCCAGGGTTGCGATCAATCTTTTAAAGTTCTCTGCATTTACATCCTCCCGCCTATTCAATTCCATTTGCAATCGACTTATCTCAGACATTTTGTCATTCAATTCATTGTGTATTTTGCTCATCTCAATGGAGGTCTGCCAAAAGAAAAAAGAGCACGTACCGAAAAGCATGGGTCAGAGAACCATAAACACAAACTACACGTACATTATACTCACACACACCACACCCACCCACACCTACATACATATGTCCTAAATCATGATATCATAAAGCAAAGGGGCAGCATGAAAATCTGCACTAGTATTGCCATCCAGAGTACATAGCATTCTATCAACTACATGCCAATAATAAACTCACTTTTTCTCTATCCAACTTCATAAATTTGAGCTCTTCCTGGATGGTCCCATTCAATTTCTGCTCCTCTGAGAACAAACGAAGAATAAGGAAATTAGACAAATTTCAAAACTGACGGTTGAAAAGTCACTTCTGAATCTCCAGTTTCCAGCAGTGTACCTTGTAATTTTCGCTGTACATTTTCCAACTGGTTGTGTTCTTTTTCTAATTCCATCCGCAATTGCTTCATCTCAAGTCCTAGTAAATCTGCAAGCTCCTAGAAGGCATTCATACATCTGTCGTCAAGTTCTTTAATCACTTAAAGAAACCACGAATACTACAGGAGACTAAGGTTTTCTCGGGGAGAGAAAAAAAAAAAAAAGGTTGCTTCTTATAGACCATAAAATTTTGTTTGGATGACAATTATAGCAGAATCATAACTAGAAAAATTCTGATCCTAAATCTACTAAACTTACAATGTAGGAAAGTGAAAATATATATACATATATATATAAAGCTTTTAAAAGCTAAAAGATAAAACAGAAAACAATGTGCATTACCCTTTCGTTCCCCTGCATGTCTGAAAGATGCGCAATCCCATTGCTTATCCCATTCCCATCCTGTGTATAGACAACACCATTCTGTTTCTGGTGTCCAGAATAGCTGGTTTTTGCTTGACCTGTCAATCTTTGCTGTCGGTTGGGTGACTGATTACTACTTCCCTGAACAATCCAAGCTTACTTAGCTCAAGCATTGTCTCTTATTGATTTAAAAAAAAAAAACAACAATAAACAAAGAAGCTAAAATGGTACATGCTCACTTAGTTGATGCAGAATCAAGACATGCTAAAAAAAAAAAAAAACAATTAAGCATCAATTAAAGGAAATTTCATTATCTCTACTACTTTAACAAAAAAGATGCAAGAGCAAGGGATTCTATTATGACATTGCCAGATAGCTAAAATGCTAGTCCAAACCAGCAAAACTAGTACGGAATTTCTTAGTGACATACTTTCCTGACTACAAACCCATTAATTGATAATAGATATGTCATCAAGAATTTTGACGACTTGAAGCAGAATTTTAATAGGGGCAAGCTTGCAGCACATACTGAGTGGAATTGATGTTAACTGATGCAACTTAACTTCATATATAAACCACTACCTTGTGCAAGTTGGTCCCATTTGCTGCCGCTTTGTAGTTTTCAATTCTAGAGGCATTTAGAGATGCAGTAGTTGTGTCCAGATTTTGTTTCAATGAGCCATTTTCTTTATTCAATCTAGAAATTTGATCCTGTCAAATGCCAAAAGCCATGTATGGCAATTTAGTATCAAAAATGGCACGGGCGTAGGATTTACAAATCCAATTAGTTAAGTGAACAAGTTAAACAAAGAAATGAATTGAACACTAAAAGTTGATAGAAGAGCAAACAGGTACCTCCTTTTCCTTTAACAAAGCTGCATAGTTTTTTGATAATGCTTTAATTTCTGCCTCAGATTCCTGAAGTCTTTTAATCTCAGCTCGGTATTGTTCAATCTAAAAGGGCATACATATTACTCATAAAATATTCCATCAAATAAGATAAACAAAACAACAGCAGCAGCAAGAAGACACAAACCACAACAGAGAGCAAAGGACAACGGCAATGACCAGCAGCCCATCCAGACAATAGTCAAATGCATACACACGTCGGATTTTCCACAGGTACAGACGTCAAATTAACACGGACATACAGGCAACAGACTGCTGCCTCGTATTTAAAAACTATCTATCGTCCCAAGCAGCATCACATACATACTCCTAGATTATATCCATACTGATAGTCATGCTTTTAGATCTTGTAGCTGATACACACATCTCATACCAACTTTCCAACACCGAACTTCCTAGATGTTAAAACTGCTGCTGGTAGTAAGATAAAACACTAACCAGAACTTGCTCCAGCTCAAGGCTTATTAGACTCAACCGATTATTCATCCTAGTGTTATTCTATGTAACTGATAGACTGCTGCTCCTAATTTCGACAAAATTTAAATCTAAAAAGAAGACTCAATTGCAGTACAACTACAAATTAAAGCAAATGAGCACCAGCATTACATACGCACATCCCTCGTGAGTCCAGTAAATGCCAGTTCCTATGTAAATTATATTACTTTTAACCTAAACTTCTAACTAATACGATTCCGATAGCGAAAATAAATCACATTTAGCAAATCTACCTCCAGTTCAAAGTTTCAACTTCTCAGCCACAAGCAAGTTCCAAATGATTCAATGGCTCACTAACATTAATAACCATATTCTCAGCAACATACACAATTCCTAAACTCTAACAAGCATTACCAGCTCTACAATCCAAAACGCATAACCTCACCGACAAAATTCTCACACACAAAAATTCCAAAAAAATCGAAGAGAGCTTAGTAAAAATCAATGCCAAACCTCTGGATTAACACCGGAGCCGACGCCATTCGACACCGGCGAGCGCGACGACGGCGACTTGGAATGCGCGAAGCTGTGGGAGTTTCTCCGTTCAGAAATAGACGAACCTTGGCCGCCTCCTCCATTGGTTGGCGCGTAGATCTCAAACTCCTCCTCGTCGCTGTCGTCGTGCACGTCCTGCGCGATCTTGTTGAGATTCTCTTTGAGGTTGGCAATCGTCCCCCACATCATTCACAAATACGAGCGAGAGAGTGTTTGCGAAGAATTTGGGGTCGGAAAATAGGGGGGAAATCGGAGACGGTGATCGAAGCGGCGTCGGCGGATGGAGAAGGGTGGAGTGGGGGATTGGAATTGAAATTCGGTAGATCTGAGAGGGAAGGAGACGGGGGAGGAAAGAAGAGGGGACGGAGGAGGTGGTGGAATTTAGTAAATTCAATAATAAATAAATAAAACTTGGAATTTAAAATTAAATAAATAAATAATAAAATTGATTCTAGATGACACGTTATGGGACCAATGGCATTATATTGATATATTCACAAGTCACATTGTCACCAATAAATTTGTACCTTTCATCATGGAAAAGTTTTGAACCTTTTCCTTGTAATACAAAGCAAAGGTGAAGAGAATGCAGGGAATTGGGGAAAGGGTAAGAAAGTTTAGAGGACTGGGCGACTGGCTAAGATGAGAAGGTAATTTGAACAGTCAGGTTTTGTGAAGTTTCTATTTAGAGATTGTTTTGATGAAAAATATAAGTAAATTCGAATGATGTAGATATTTGGTTATTATTTCTATATTTGTTCTTGTTTCGTGAGCGTGTATAGAACTTAAGGGTAAATGCAAGATTTATGAGTAGTAAGTTGTCATAACTTGTAAATTATTACGTAGAATTTTGTCTTTGTTATATGAGTGCACGTGTTTTTAAATGTAATTTATCTTTGATCAATGTAAGAAAAATATCATAATTTTTTTTTTGGTCTGAAGAAAAAGATCATAATGTCATAATGACATCTTATATTTGCTCATTTGTTTGTCATCATTATTGTTTTATTTTTTTTGGGGTCTGAGCTCATAAGGTTGCCATGGATAATACTTGTGAGAAATTTCTCACAATATATATGCGCTCATATTGTTAACATGAAATAAACCCTAATGAAAAACTTATGGTATATGTGTTTATAAGGTAGATAATAAGAATAGAATTATATAGACTGCATCCTTTATTCTAGCTATGTTATCTTGGTGAATATTATAGTGAGAACATGCCACAAATTCACAAAACTCATTACTTTGCATGAGATATTGGGAAAAACTAGTTAATACATTGTTGCCAATCATTTTCCCTTACAATTCATTAACGATGGCAAATGAAAAACCAGCAGTAACAAGTAAGGGTCTATTTGAGTCCTGAGATCAAATACATGTCTCAGTTTCATTAGAAACAATGTATAGGGATCAAAAACAGTACTAAGTTAAATCTAATGCTTGGTCTTGCATTTGATGTAATAAGCAGCTTGGTTTTTTGTCCATGTACATTAATCTATTGGTACAATTTATGATTTACATTTCATTTGAACCTTACATATTTTGTATCACTTTGTCCCTTAGTTGCATCATTTTGTGAATATAATACACTTTATACTTTATTATCTAGTTAATTCGTAATAATAATTGGTGATGATCAACCGTAAGGCTGTGGACACTAAATGGATTAAAAAATTCGAATCCATATATATGGAATGTGGGTGGATTAACATGCCAGGTAGAAGGAATGATTTGTTCTTGATCGACTAAAAGAGGTATGCGAGCAGCTTTTGGTGAATTTGGTGTTCATGTTGACACTGCTGATTCAACGGCAGCAAGGCGATTGTTATATTAATTGTCAAATTAGAGAGTAAATGGATAGAAAATAAGATCCAGAAAGGCTTTAACAAAAAAGCGAGTGTTTCCTAGTTAAGCAGACCAAAAAGAGCCTTTATAGTTTATTTTGAAAGGGGTTAATCTACAAATTAAGCTTAACAAGCCTCGATATACCAGTATTGCTGCGATCATATATAGTAGTGATAATAGGATTCAGTTAGTAACAAGCATCACTATTAGCGCTTGGAGCTGTCTAGCCTTAACTTTCCTAATTACTCTTGGGACTGGAATTCTCGGTACGTTTTCTTCCAGTAGGGTAGAGTTTGTAGAGGAAAAAAACAAGTAGCTCATTCTCTAAGACTTTTACTCAATATGTATCCAAGCTGATTATGATATTCTTTTTTATATAGAAGAAACTGAAATTACAAGCAAACTGTATAAGTCTACCTTGGCCTAATCAAAATAAAAGGATGATCAAGTTGAAAGAGTGAGAAAATGTTTCCAATTAACCTTCTTCGATCTGCACGTCATTCCCAAAATTTTGGAACGCATCTACTAACAATTTTTTTTGTCCAAAAATGTTATTCATTGTTTCTATATTTTGTTTTTGCTTGTGTGAGCGAGTGACAAATTTGAAGGCCAAAATTGTAACATAATTAAAACTTTGTTAATTGCTTTTGAGTGCATCTACTTAGATTTTTATAAATAAATTTATCACATCTTCATATAAAGTAATTTAGGCTTCACAACTAAAATCAATTGATAATTAATGAAGTTAACTCAAACCATTATAAACACATTTGCAAGGTTTCCGGCCATTTTCTCATATGTGATTCACATTCTTAACATTTTTTTTCGTGAGAAATTTCACACAATATACACATGCATATTGTTAACGTGAAATTGAACAAACAATGGAAAAAAAACTTTGGTGTTTTAAAGGTTTAGAGTATCTTTAGCAATGTTAGCCATTTTTTAGTCAAAGTAGTTAAAAAGTCATTTTGGCTAGTCACTTTAGAAATATGTCTGCATCAATGCTCTCTATTATAGCTAGTTTTGAATTCATATTATTTTTGAAATGAAGGTTAAATAGTTTAAATATATTTAAAAATTACATAAAATAATTCAAGAGGAATGTTATAAATTATAGAAAGCTTCATCTCGCTCTCTATATTTAGGAGCGAGATAGCTAAAAGTTATAATGGAGAGCCACTTAGGAGTCTGGTGTAGCTGTTAAATATATAAAAAACTAAACATGCTCTCCAAAATAGCTAAGAAGCCAAAATATAGAGTCTGCTAAAGGGAAAATTCTATAATATGTTAACGTATAACATACATACAATTGCCATAAAAGTGGTAAAAAGAGTTCTCAAAACAGTAATATTAGTCCTCAAAATAACATGAGTCTTTAAAGTGGTAAATTTTCTTAGTTACCACATGAGTTCTCAAAATAGTAATATTAGTGTTTAAAGTGGTAACATGAGTACTTAAAGTGGTCAATTTTCTTAGCTTATCATATGAGTCCTCAAAATAGTAATATTAGTCCTCAAAATGGTAACATAAGTCCTTAAAGTGGTAAAAATAGTTGATGTATGAGAAATGTTAACATATCATAGCTTTACCCTTGCTAAAGATGCTCTTAGTAGCGATAATGTGGACATTGCATCCTTTATTTTGATCACATCAGACAAAAAGTGAATGTGATTGTCGTCATAGGAATTTCTCATGAGATATTAGAAGAAACTAATTAGTTCTAAGCTAAAAATTTAGTCTAGTTGTATATTCTATATGCCATATTTTTACATAGTATTGTTGCCGATTATTTTCTCTACATCCTCGGAGCTCTTAGGATTTTCAGAAAAAAGTTTGGGGAAGCAACTTTCTTCTTGGCAGCGGTTGTCTTGTGGCGCCCCAAAGCCAATGAGAGTCAACAACTTCACCGGTGCTTGGAGGCTGCTACCGGACAGGTGGGTGGTGCATTGGTGGTGGAGGATGCGATGCGGCTTGGATTTTATGGCCGACCTATGTTTTGGCTGGTAGAGGTTGTGCTAGCCATTGTCGTGGTGTTTCATGCCGGATCCGGAGGCGGGATTGGTAATCTCCTGTATCAAATCCTGGATGGCGATGGTTATGGTTGGCGGGGGTGTGGCTGTGCATGTTGATTTTGGGAGGTGGTTCATTTGCGGAGGTTTGGGTGGTAGCAGTTTTGTTGCTTCTCAGGTTTGATAAAGAGTGCATTAGTACCGACGCAAATCCGGCAATGAATGATCTTGGTAATATGGTGGCAGTTCGTCTCGACAGATGTGTGGGTTCCGGTGGTATATATTTGTCTTTTAGTCCTGATATTTTAGTTTAGTTTTTTGGGTTAATCTAATAAGTCCTTATTCTTTCGAGCTAGGGTTTTGGAGTCTTGGTATGGTAGTTGTGTCGTGTCATTTCCAGAGATTCAAGTTACCTTCTTGTGGTCAAAGTAATGAAGACAAACTCCTGCACATGGTCCGGTGGTTTTGGGTCATGGTATGTGTGCCAAGAAGAGGAGTTTTAAAAATTTTATGCACATGCACAAGCCATTAAAACGTTAGCATGAAATTGAAGAACAATAAAAACATATACAGTAAAACAAATATTGGTTGTTTGTCTTCCACAGGTCGAAGAATAATAATTCCCTCATTCAGTTTGCTTGATAACATATTTTGAATCTCTAATTTTTGCTGCGGAAAAGTAGATAACATATATATCAAGTTATCAACTGTTTTACAAGATTATTTTAAGTTAAAATTCTATACTAGTGTATGTGTTCTTCAAAAGATTTTGGGACCGGAAAATTCGAAATTGAGGGAAGTCACAGACGTTGATCGGAGAAGTTGGACTGGGAATAGAAAATAAAATTTTGGTAGATCTGTGAGAAACAGAGGATCAAAAAATAAAAAAAGTGGTTTTATGGGTTAGAGCACACGTTCGGTGGATAGAAATCCAGAATGCAGACAACAGAGAATGGATCGATATTAGACTTTGTTGGAAACGTAGATGCAAAGAAACCAAATTCTAACTGGATTGAAAACAGTGTACTTTATTCATTCAGTTCAGGCTTCATATATAGCCTTAAACCCTAACAACTTAAGCTGAAAACATGATCACGTTTCGGCTACATGCAGCCACGTGCAAAACAGAAAAGACCAACTAAGAATTCAAACTAAACACTATGACCTAGAAACCAGGACATTTATTCAACTGAATAACAAACCCTACGAACAAGTCAAATCCTTCAATTCCCTCCCTTAAGCTTAATGCAGTAAGCAATTTAGCTTATATCAGTGAGTTCACACATTCCTAATTCACTCCTGAGCTTTTGAAAAACATCGAACTTCAATGGTTTTGTCATGATATCAGCCAGCTGATCACTACTTCCACAATGAATAAGAGAAATTGTACCTTCTTTACTGAGATCTCTGAGGAAGTTGTACCTTACATGAATGTGTTTGCTTCGACCATGAAACACTGGATTCTTGGACAGCTTGATGGTGGAGCTGTTATCACATTTTATGCTAATGCAACCTTCTTCATGTCCGAGCTCCTTCAAAATCTTCTTTAACCATATGGCCTGACACGCACACATAGTTGCTGCAACAAACTCGGCTTCGGTTGTTGACAAGGTTACAATTGGCTGCTTTTTAGAACTCCATGAAATAGCTCCAGAACTTAACAAGAAAACATAACCACTTGTACTTTTGCTATCCTCCATGTCCCTAGCGTAATCACTGTCAGTGAAAGCCCTGAACCTATCATCATCACCATTCTTGTAATAAATGCCATAGTTCACAGTTCCTTTCAGGTATCTAAGAGCTCTCTTAGCTGCCTGCAAATGTAGCTCAGTGGGTTTCGCCATGTATCTGCTCATGAGGGAGGTGACAAACATTAGATCTGGCCTAGTTGCTGTTAGGTACATCAAGCTGCCTACAAGCTGCTTGTAATAGGTCTCATCAATCACAACTCCATTTTCGTCTCTTCCAATTTTGAAACCTGGCACCATGGGAGTTTTAACTTCATTGCTCTCCATCATCCCGAATCTTTTTAGAACTTCCTGAGCATATTTCCTCTGACATATAAAGATGCCTTCTTCCTTTTGTAAAACTTCGATGCCAAGAAAATAACTCATACTTCCCAAGTCAGTCATATCAAACTCCCTCATCATGGAATTCTTAAATTCAAGCATCAAATCAGCATCATTACCAGTATAGATTAAATCATCAACGTACAAACTTACAATGATGACTTTACCTTCACCTCTTTGCTTTGTGAACAAAGTTTGTTCACTCTCACATCTTTGGAAGCCTTCGTCAACAAAGTGAGACTCTATACGGCTGTACCAAGCTCGAGGAGCTTGCTTCAGACCGTACAAAGCTTTGTGTAGTTGGTATACCATGTGCTCCTTCCCCTTCTTCTCATATCCTCTAGGCTGCTCAACAAACACTTTCTCATTCAGATCTCCGTGCAAAAAAGCAGACTTGACGTCAAGTTGAGAGATCTTCCAGCCCTTCTGAGCAGCTAACGCAATGATGGTCCTCACTGTGTCTAGTCTTGCCACAGGTGCAAACACTTCTGTGTAGTCAATTCCCTCCTTTTGTGAATAACCCTTTGCTACCAGGCGTGCTTTATGCTTGATCACTGCTCCTTGCTCATCATGCTTAGTTTTATAGATCCATTTGACTCCGATTTTCTTGGCCCCTTCTGGTAAATCCGTGAGAGTCCACGTTTTGTTCTTCTCAATTGAATTGATTTCAGAATCCATAGCGAGACGCCACTTTTCTTCTTGCACTGCATCTTCAAAGAAAATGGGGTCTTCTCCTGTGACATCCTGCACCATATGAGATTCATCTTCACTCAAACCTTCACCACTCTCATAATCCTCCATCCATGCAGGTCTTCTTCTCACCCTCCCTTCATCGGTGCTGCTTGCTGCAGGCCCTTCTATTTCTTCATTAGGGTTGCCCACGTTTTCATTTCCTTCTCCTGTTTCTTCACCCTCATTTACTTCATCATCATCACCCCATTTTAAATCAACTAAAATTTGCTGCTCATATGTGTCACCCCATTCCCACATCTTTTCTTCTTCAAAAACAACATCCTTGCTCACTACTATTCTTTTTGTAATAGGATCAAACAACCTGTATCCTTTAGACTCCTCACTCACCCCTAATAGAATGCAAGTAAAGCTTTTATTGTCTAATTTACCTCTTCTTGCATCTGGAATATGTACATGTGCAATGCTCCCCCAAACTCGGAAGTGACCCACAGAAGGCTTGACTCCACTCCATGCCTCTTGAGGTGTGACATCTTGTACTGCTGAAGTAGGGCACCTATTCAGTACGTAGAAAGTCCACATTACAGCTTCAGGCCAAAAGGTTTTTGGAACTTTCTTGGCGGATAACATTGATCGAACCATGTTCATCACAGTTCGATTTTTCCTCTCGGCCACACCATTTTGGTGGGGCGTATAAGCTGTGGTGAGCTGCCTCTTGATCCCTTGCTCTTTACAGAAACTGTTGAACTCATGAGATGTAAATTCTCCTCCTCTATCCGTCCTTAAGCACTTGATAAACATCTCTGCTTCCTTCTCAACCATCTTCTTGAAGTTTTTGAAGTGGTATAGTGCCTCAGACTTTTCACACAAGAGATACATCCATGCCTTGCGACTGAAGTCATCAATAAAACACAAAATATATCTCTTGCCACTGTTGGATGTGGGAGAAATAGGTCCGCATATATCTGCATGGATTAACTCGAGGACTTGACTTGCCCTCCAGGTGCTTTGTTTTGGTATGATGTTCCTATGTTGCTTCCCAATTAGACAATCTGTGCAAGTGGTCTTTGAGTCTTCAAGTTGGGGTAATCCATGAACCATCTTCTTGGAGTACAACGTGTGTAACCTTTTATAGCCCAGATGTCCATACCTCTGGTGCCATAAATGAGTTAAGTCTGAGCTGCTTGTGTGAAGACATTCTTCTGGCTGAACATTTGTGGCTTGAGTTTCAGCTACTAGGATGAACATGCGATTCAAGCTCATTTTGCTTTGAGCAATCAATCCTCGGTGTGGATGATAAATATTACAGGTGCCATGTTGAATCAATATTGATAGGTTTTTCTCTTGAAGTTGTCCAATGCTCAGGAGGTTGTTCCTAAGATCTGGAACAAAATATACTTCTCCAACAATATAAGTAGCACCATTTAAAACAAGTTTCACACTGCCCTTTCCAGCAACATGCATTCTGGAATTATTTCCAAGTTTTACTGAATGTTTGAAGTTTACATTCAGACTCGAAAACATACCTTTGTCTCCACACATGTGATTTGAACACCCGGAATCTAAGAACCATGCATCCTCTCTTCTTGCATTGTGCATCTCCACGTATGCCATTAACATCAGATCATCCTCTTCTTCCAGTTGAGCATAATTTGCCTCCTTGTTCCATTTTGGGCACTCATATTGAAAGTGACCAAGGTTGTGGCATTTGAAACATTCTACTGTTGCCTTATTGAAGGTCTGTCTTCCTCGCCCACGACCTCTTCCTCTGAGAGCTGCTCTTCCTCTGCCTCTCATGTTGACTCGATCTTCCACTTTTAAGACTTGATCATAGTCTTCTCTGTTCACCCTCTGGAACTTCTGCTCGTGAACCACTAACGAGCTTTGCAACTCATCGATGGAGATGGCTTCAATGTCTCTTGACTCCTCGATGGACACCACCACATACGTGAACCTCTCAGTTAGGGTTCGTAAGATCTTCTCCACTATCTTCGAGTCCGGCATGGCTTCTCCATTGCTTCTCATTTTGTTAGAGACAGTCATCACCCTAGCAAAATACTCCGTGATGGACTCACCATTCTTCATCTCAAGCACTTCAAATTCTCTCCTTAGTGATTGGCAAAGGGACTTCTTCACTCGCTCATTCCCTCCGAATTTCCTCTTCATGGAGTCCCAAACAATCTTGGAGGTACGTCGATCCAAGATCTGTTCGAAGGTTGTTCTATCAATGGCTTGATAGAGATAGTGCTTCACCTGATGATCCTTGGTTCTGGCATCTTCTAGCTGTGTACGCTGAGCCTCAGTCAGCTGAACTCCTGCTCTTGGCTCCTCGAAGCCATTCTCCACCAGACTCCATAAGCCCTTTGCTCTAAGCAAATTTTCCATCAGCTCACTCCAGTGATCATAGTGTCCGTCAAAGTGAGGGACCCTGATCAAACTCTTCTCCTCGCTCATCTCTCTCTTAAAGCTGCTGCTTATCACACTTTTCTTCAGGCCCAGTGGGGGCTCTGATACCAGTTTGTTGGAAACGTAGATGCAAAGAAACCAAATTCTAACTGGATTGAAAACAGTGTACTTTATTCATTCAGTTCAGGCTTCATATATAGCCTTAAACCCTAACAACTTAAGCTGAAAACATGATCACGTTTCGGCTACATGCAGCCACGTGCAAAACAGAAAAGACCAACTAAGAATTCAAACTAAACACTATGACCTAGAAACCAGGACATTTATTCAACTGAATAACAAACCCTACGAACAAGTCAAATCCTTCAGACTTAACGAGTAGGCGGAGGAGCTACTGATAATTCTGATGGTTCCCTTCGTCCATTTATATTTCATCGAAAGCGTGTGGGCACTACTACTGATTCTGATGGTGTTTGATGGAGGTCATGGAAGAGATAGTGGATACTAGATTCACAACTTAAAAGGTGTGCTCCTGGTAGGGTGACCTTTGTGGTCATGTCGACACTGGTTTGATAATATCAAAGCAATTGTTTGTGTATAAATGGTCAAATTATCGTGAACACAGATAAGAAAATCCAGAAAATGCTTTAACTACGTACTAAGCAAGGAATTGTTACTCGATCACCTTCCTCCTGGTCATATATAGAGGCTTCTTATGTTCTTCTCACCTGCAAGCAGTAATAGCTGGTCCTGGGTGCTACTGAATGTGATCAGTTAAGCAGACTAAGAAAAGCCCGTTACTCGAATGAGGTGATCTGCAAAACTTTGAACGATTTTGAACTTAAATCCTCGCTGATAGTAGTGATAAAATTCAATAGGTTACAGCATGATAAGCCCCGTTATTTTGTGCTTGGAGTTGTGTGGCCTTTACTATAGTTATTCTAGCATATATCACTGCTTTCGTTAATCTAGCATATATCACTGCTTTGATCAGCAGTTGTGATGCCATCCCAAGCACCATCCGTGTCAGGTGCCACGATTGCTTGATGCTTCTCTTCCTTAACTGTGGCTCGTACTCTATCAAGAAATTTTCTCCTTCTGGAAGAAAATTAGTTTCTCGCATAGATGCATAAAAATGAAAACAGCCACAACTTGGACTCAGTGGGAACGTGGGATGAAAATTACCAGCGCTGAATAAAATCATCATCACATTGCCATGAATAAAATAATCACATCACCTTCATGAGAAACTTCACACAATACAGCAGTAAAAAAACGTTTGTGTTTCATTTTAAAGGATCAGAACTAATAATGCATAGTATAGATTGCATACTAGCTTATTTTGGTTTTGCTCGGAAAACTAGGTCTTTAGAGACAAATATTGTAACTTTTTATGAGATGTACGAAGAAATTAAATAATTCTAAACTACAATGTTAGGTTGGTGTTACCTTCAACATGCAGCCTTCTCTTGCCACTATTTCTCCTTCCCAACCCATTAAATAGCATACCGAACTTTAGTTTTAGCAAACCAAATCCAAATTTGAGAACATGTCATGTTCTCATCGTTTGGCCCTTAGGTCCTAAATCCGGCCTGTCCGTAGGGTCGAAGCCAAATCCGGCCATTGCATTAGAGCGGACCGGCCCGACTTTTTTTAAAATAGAGTAGGGTATGGGCCATGAGAATGAAACCCGGCCCGATCCTTTTGAGTCATTTAGGGCCAAGCCCCGCCTGGCCTTTTAGACCCTCCTGAATAAGCTCTAATAATTTTCTATTTTTTAATTATGTTTCTCTTTTTTCTATAATATACAATTTATCTTTAACTTTGTAATTGATTTCTTAAGCTTTGTTTTATTTAGTTTTTATTTTCTTTGTACATAACAATTAATATTAGGAGATTTAGAGAGATAGTTAATTGAATATAACCATCTTAACTAATATTAATAAATGTTATAAGTTAATTCCTACACACACACATATTAAATATAATAAACTAAAAACAATGTCTTATATTACCTATATAACCATTGAGCCATATTTTGAAGAAAAAAATATAATGTAATTTTTTTTTATTTAACAAAATAAGGCATTTTTCGGCCCTATTTGGCCCTATTTGGAAGGTCAGCCCAACCCGGCCCTTTCGACTATAATAGATTGGGCTTTTAGGGGGGGCAAGGGTTAGCATATTTAAGCCCCGGTCCGACCCTAGCCGGTCCTAAATTTTGTTGAATTTGACTAGACCCGGTCCGGCCCGACCATAAACTCTAAAATTTAGAGTATGACCGACCCTAACCCAACCCATGATGACCCCTAGCCTTAAGTGGTTAGAAATGATATTTTTTTATATTACAACGTTCACTATGGTCCATGGCTTTTTCACAACTGATTAATATAGAAGGAAAAGTCGCTAGATCATTCTAGTACTGTTGTCGTGCCAGCCAATGACTCAAACGATTAAGTGAGTTAGATATGGTCCTATGGACCATAAACAATGACTTGGAATGGAGATCAATAAGTTACCTCCTTATCATGTAGATAATGCTTTATAATATTTTAAGATGAGAGCTTGAGTCGCAGTACTATAATCCTTGGAATTCAAGTAAATTCAGAATTAAATTCATTATGTTTTGTGGGCTAGGCTGTTTTAACAAAAGTGACAATGAAGTAGCTCAACTATTGTATCTAAGTTAGCTGTCTAAAACTCGAAGTTCATATTTTAATTCAAAGTTGACGTTCGCTCTAGATAATATATATATATATATATATATATATACATATATAAATAAAGAAAAGTAGAAAACTTAATTAGAGGCAATGACCTCTAACGTACAGAAACTTGGTTTAAAAGGATGAACTAGTTGACAGAGGGAGATAATGATTCCAAACTTCTTCAGCCTGAACATCATGCCCCAAAGTAGCTAGAGGTCCGCTAGGAAGTTTTCCTCCCAAAGAATATAAGTAGCAAAGGAAACGCTTCGGATCAGATTGGCCAAGTAAATGATACGTCCGAACAAAACCTTCATAAGCCAGGGGACAACTGTTATGCCTATAATATTGTCAATCCAGTGCAATGCTTCACAAAGAGCAGCAGCCTTTACAACGAGGCAGTAGCAAAACCTAATTGTTTAGTACCAGCTACAAGTGGATGAAAATGCTGATCTCGAACTACAAAACCAGCCGCAGAAGAACCATTTGGATCATCAAAATTGAGTTCGGTATGAGGAGAAGCTCCCACTTGAGGATTTTGGTGGAAACTAGAATGTCGCTAATTATGCATTGTAAGATTGTATGCCAAAGCTGTCAACGCAGAACTAAAATTTTACCAAAATCAATATGCCAAGTTTGACTACTATGAACTAGCCGGTCAAGAAAAGATCCACATGTCCAGTGTAAAGGACTTATTTCCACTCTGCCAATTAGTCTTGGCAAAAGGGTACATAAGGGGCCAACAGTTTCTTCGAAAGAGTTGAAAAATGGACAATCAGCAGACAAAATATACAATCGAATGCATAATGCTGCACTCTTAAAGACTAAAGCATTACAAGTTAAAAGGTTAAGTTTTACCATCCATATATGAACCAAGGCAATATAAAAGAAAAGGGGAAGTTTCGAGAATGGAAATAAAATTCCTTCAAAAATTGTGATTTACAAAGTCTTGCCAGACTCACCTGTTAGTAGATGGTGATATGTCTGTTAACAATCCAGTAAAAACTATACAAGCTATTCCTAACAGACCAAAAACAGAAAACCAAGTTGAATGTCTGCTATTTAAGTAATCTCAGTAGGCAACCTTTCACTATTTTTTTCAGCAAAATTTGCCTGAATCAGCAGTCCAATCATTTAGGTTGCAGAAGGTAGGAGGCCCAGATATCATCTGCAGGAGGTGGAGGTTGCACCCAGTGTCCTGGTATCCGGCTGCACCAAACATAGCAGAAGCATAAAGTTATGTGTCATTTGTCAGAGTTAAGCAAGTTATTAGCTATCTTAATTGCTGATGTGCACATCATAACAACAACATGTAAAGCCTCTGGGAAGCCTTTTGCCCTAATATGGTTCTGATGGTGTATGGTGGAACAGGTGATAGATTCAGAACATAAGTGTAAAGACCAGGCACTATTTGTTATTGGATGTGAAAATTGTAGTCATGTCAACACTGGTATGATGGCATCAAAGTAATGTGGTAAAAATGGTAACCTTAAAGTGGACAAATAGGAAAATCAGAATGGCTTCAACAAATAAGAAATGAATTGGTACTCACCTTCCTCCTGGTCTTAAATAGGCATCCCATGTTCTTCTCACCTGCAAGCAATAAGTCGTGATTATAATTCAAGACCAGAACAGACAAGATGCTAGTAAATGTGAATAGTTAAAGACTTAAGAAAGCCTTTATCTTAAGGGGGTAATATACAAACTTGGAAGTATTCCATATAAATTTACCTCAATAAGGGTGCCCATATCAGTATTGCTGCCATGATAATAGTGATAAAATTCCATAGGTAAATTTGCCACAGCATCATAAGCTCCACTATAACCCTCTCCCTGTAGAACTTGTTTTCCAGATTCCTTGTTAGTGACTGCAGTAGAGTCGCCTTCATTAGTGCTTGGAATTGTCGGGCCTTTACTTTCCTTACTCTCGCCTTTAGCACTGCTTTGATTGATAGAGTCAGGTCTGAAATTCTCGGTTGATTTCCTCGATTGCTCAGCAGTTGCAATGGCATCCCTAGCAGCATCCATGTCAGCTGCCAAGATTGCTTGATGCTCCTCCTCCTCAACTGCAGCTTGTACTCTTTCAAGAAATTTATCATCCTCTTCTGGGAGAAAATGGCCTGCATAAAGACAAAAACAACCACAAGTTAGACTTGGCAGGATGATTAGGAGGACTAAAGTCTAAAATATTTGGCTGTAGCTGAACATAGAGACAGAAGAAGAGGTACATAAACACCATATCACTACACTCATCAACAATCTAAACAGCTCGAAAGATGTCGTGCCAAGAGGCATTCTAAGATGGTGATACATGATAACAGGATTTTATTGCTAACATAGACATGACAGCACAAACAAGATAGCAGCCCATAAAAACCCGAAAGAGAACAAACCTTGTTTCTTCATTTTCTCAATCCTGATGGAGAGCAACTCTTGCAGTTTCTCAACAATCAATACCGTCTCAAGCTGAAATATGAACATGATACTCAATTGTCTGCTTGACAATTTTTAACGTTAAAAACGGAACACAGCACAGCAACATCATTACACAGCATATTGGTTAAAACTCTTACCTCGGACTCCAGTCTCTTTCTCTCTTCCTTTGCTTTAAGGCTTGCAATTTTCTTCATGTCTTCCATCTGAAATTGCATATGCCATGCTTACATTACTAAGAAAAAGACACAAACAACAATAGCAGCTGAAGAGAGACACTACACAATACCTTGCGTTTGGCAATATCCTTTGCAATTTCCCTAGCTCTCCATTCATCAGCTTCTCGATCAGCTTCATCAAACCCTTCACGTTCCTTTATTTCACCACACCAAAACCAAAATAAACAAAAAGCAAGATAAGCACTTAAACATCCCAACTTAATGTAAAGAGGGGAGGGACCAAACCAACTCACCTTTGCAATCATCTCCGCAATGCGCTTCCTCTTTCGTTTCCTCCACCGTTTATTCCTCTTGGACTTGCATATCTTATTGGATAATCTTACAGCTGCAGACTTTTCCTCCCAGGGACACATTTCATGCGTGATCGCTCTAAACGGTTCAAGCTCAACTCGTAGTTTCGCCATTAAAGAGTTTGCAGCTTCCACTGATTGCAACACTTGGGCCTCCAAATGGATCTTCCTATCTTTCAGAAACTCAGAAAACCCGCTGACAGAAGCATCATCAGACCCCTTACCATCTCTGATCAACATCAGCATCTCAAGCTCTTTCTGCCTATAAATCCAACCACAATGTTAACCAAGTTTCCAAAGAACTTCAATTAAAATTCAACAGTTCAAAAGCTCACATTGCTTTTGCAAGACCGAGAGTGTCCTGCAAATTCTTCAGCTGATCACGCACATTTGCGGTCTCCCAGAAGGTGCTCGTGACCGGAGGGTTGGGGGGCACCATAGGAGCGTTGGGAGGCATCATTGGAGGGTTAGGCGGCAGCATTCGAGGCCATGGAGGTGGAGGTGCCATAGGTTGGTATGGATTTGGATTCATGGCTACCAAAGTAGACTAACAGAGAAAAACCCTAAGGCCTTGGCGGCAGAGACGGCGGGAATCGGAAGCAGGTGAGGTTTTGGGTAAGAGACCCACGTAGAATTGAGGGGCTGAGTGACGCTGTGAAGATCTCTGAGCAAAGAGAGGTTCGCCGGTACTGTTCGCAATTCGCAGAGCGGCTTCTAATGCTCGGAGGCCAGTGAAATAAACCAAGCCGTTTTGCCGGGAAATAAAGAGCTGGTTTATTGTTATATATGTATTGTAGGAGAGGTGAACAAGAAGTCAGGATGGCCGAGTGGTCTAAGGCGCCAGACTCAAGTTCTGGTCTTCGAGAGAGGGCGTGGGTTCAAATCCCACTTCTGACATTATTTTTGCCTCTTCAATTTCATTTTTATTTTTTTCATTTTTTGCTACAGTTCTGTTCTGTTGGTTTTTTTGTTGTTGCTACAGTTACAGGTCTGTTAGTTGTTTTTTTTTTTTTGCTACAGTTCAGTTCTGACATTATTATTTTTGCTTCTTCAATCTTAATTTGTACTTTTATCTTGCTTGAAAGTTACTTGTAGGAAGCTTCAGTTCAGTTCTGAGTTCTGACATTATTATTTTTGCTTCTTCAATCTTATTTTTTACTTTATCCTACTTGAAAGTTAGTTGTAGGAAGCAGAAAAGAGGAGGTGAAAATGGTCCCAATTTTCTGTTATGTTATCATGAAAATGATCCCAGATGCTCTGTTATGTTATCATGTACAAAACAATTGGTCTGTTCGTGGAGAATATTGGCAGTACCAGGATAGTGGCTTCATATCAGTGATTGGTGTCACTTTTCTCTAGTGTTTCCAATACTAGAAAGTAAAACTATAAAAGGTCTGCAGAGGATGGAAGGGGAAACCAAATATGAACTTCTTCCATCAAAGCCATGCATGCCTAGAGTATGAACAACACCAAATCACCAACTATAGTCTCGATGTAGGAGAGAAGAAAAAAAAAATGAGATGGTTTTCATCAATCCATATCGAGAAGACTGAACCACACATTTAGTTGATATTTGAGAGAAAACAGAACATATCAAGTGCCATGGAAAAGTTTTCCCAAGAGGTCGAAACCAAGAACATGTGGCCACAAGTGACTGGTATGAATTGCAGCCTATTGTATGCCCTTTTAAGGAAAGCAGAATGGTTTGTGTGAATGGTGCAGCCAAACAACTTTTTCTTTATCAATCAGGACATTTGGGATAGCTGCAAAGGCAGACTATGAACTTCAAAATCTCTTCTTGGAGGAGAAGTATGGTGAGCATTTAGCTAGTAAACTAGGCTCTTGTACAGCATGGAGAACTCCTGTATTAATGAGGAAATGCTGAAATAAAACGATCTGATTTGAACTAAATCTCGCTAGTAACAACAAGCTACCCAAAGAATCCACAAAATCAATAGTCAGAGACACATCTCTATAATCTGTATTAAAATGTGATGATGCATATCAATCGAAGTTGATAGCGTTTGAATAGTGACTTAAACATAGAATCAAATATTGTAAAAGTGGGAATGTCAAAAATAATATCAAATTGAAATTAAAAACCAGCTGAAAAAAAAAAAAAAAATTATCTTCATCCTAGATACCCCAACTTATAAAAGCAGAAATGTAATGTTGGGGAGTAATAGCTTGAAGAGCCTCAGCAAATCTTAGCCATGGGTATTAATAGCTTCCCAAGCCAAGTTCTTCGGAACAGGAAGGGTCATGTCCCAAGCCTGCAGGGCAGCTTTCCTGAGAACCCTAATGGTGGTCACATTGGCATCCCAGAAGGACAAGCTTCTGTGAGGCAAATTGTGCTTCTTGCATAGTTCCTTCACGGTTGGAGAAACCGTCCTCAGTTGGCATCGGGGTAATCGGGGGAACAAATGGTGCTCTAGCTGAAACTGCAGACCACCAAAGAACCAATCCATGTACTTGAGCACGAAATATCAATGGTTCCAGCAGTCTGCTTCTCGAACCAATCATTCCCAGTCGGTGGTCCAAGATAAGTATCTCCTGAGAAATGGTTCAAAGTGAACTGAATGTGCTGAAGTGCTGTCACTGCAAAGCTCACAAGCACGAACATCACCCTCTCACTCCAACTGGGCAGACACATGACAAGCAGAGGAAACCAAGTCCAGAAAACAAGGATTCCCATTATGTTCATAGTCCTATTGGGGATGCTTCTCTTGGACAACAGCAACAAGAAGGTCTGAATAAACAAGTTGACCCTCCCAACAATCATGATAGGATAATAAGTAAAATGCTGATGGCTGACTAAAAACCTAGCTACATGATCAAAATCCAACTTCCTCCCATAAAAGACTGAAGTAATCGAATGAAAGAACTTTGTGGACACTGCAAAGACCGGCATGTGTTGAAGATCAGGATCATAATCCAGGCTGTTGCAGGCAATATGATGTGCGTTGTGAGTCCATTTCCACCAAGCAATGCTAATCCCAGTAAGGCAATTCCCAGCCAGAACCTGAATAATTTGGTTCCACTTACGGCTTGACATGACTTGGTAATGACCCGCATCATGACCCATATAAGCACCCATAATCCACAAGATCCCCAACATCACAGCACAAACAAAATGGACCAACACACTATCAGACTTCAACACACCATACACAACAAGGTTAAGCAAAACAACAATAGTTGTAATATTGTAAAGAGCCCCATGCCCTTTGTTTTCGAACAAACCCATCTGCGTAATCTCAGCATGAAGCTTCCTATAGTCCTTGGACGCCTCTGAGATCTCGAAATCCTTGAGATGATACCCATTGAAGTACTTCCCTAGGCGCTTCCACACAGTGCTAGCATGGTATGCCATGAATCCATCAGTAACATCTTGGCCACCCATATCATACAAAATGGTAGCTCCACCTGGGTGATCATGAACCCAATCTGAGACATTGTAAATCTTGCCCTGGATAGAGATCCATAGGTCCCCAGGCTTGTTGTGCAGCTTCAGCTCCTCAACAGTAATATACTTCTTCTCAACCTCCATTTTCTCCTCCATTATGAACAAAACCTAACAACAATGCCAATCCAACAATAAGAACACTACACAAACATTCAAACATGGATCTGAAAAAACAAGCAAATCAAACCAAGATGAACCCATTTTGGATCTTGGTTTGTGACACAAAGCTACACACATAAACCAGCTGCTAGAGCAGAATCATAAAGTTAAGAAAAGCCAAATGAGTATTAAAATACAGACAAAATAAGGGTAAAAGATCGAACCTTTGAGTCAAAAAACCAAGCCTAAACGTCAAACTCTGTTCTCCAACTTTCAAATTCACTAAAGACTCAAACTTTGAAATGGGGTTTGAGAGTTGAGACCCTCTTCCAGATATTCTCACTACCCAAACTTGTTAAAGCTAAGAAATCTCCAAACTCCAAAACTTGGGCTCAAGCTATTTTGAGCTTTTGAGAAAATGTGCTTTTCTGATGGTGGGTGAAGTGTGAGTCGTGACTTATACTTATCACAAAAACAAACGAGACAAAAACAGAGCAGGTTGAGTACTGAGCAGAGGCACCGAGTCCGGATCGTTCTCGAATACAACGCGCTATTGCTATCGTCGTGGTGTCGTCGACAGTTGCATTACTCACCGCAGGGGGCCGGCTTGGTTGATTAGTCAACGGCGGTCAAAAACGGGGCGAGCTGAGCGCGTTGGATTCTCGACCGTTGGGGCTAGCTGAGTCACACCGATATGAGAGGTGAGGATGGAGAAAGAGATATGGAAGATATGCTCTTTGTGGTTTTTGGCTATAGCACGCTACAGCTGTCAAGGTTTATACCCACTTGTGGCAATTCTTACTTCTCACCTTCCCCAAAGGGAGACTTAGCTGCAAAGATATTTTGGGTGGGAATGGGATGCAGCCACAGAAATTTAATCCATTTTTTTCTTTTTAATAATATCTTTTGAAACTAAATTATAAACACTCAAATCTATGTATAGTTGCAACACAAACAGAGTCATTACTTGAGTAATTTACTTAATTTTCGAATAAACGTAACTCGATTAAAAAGTATGTGTAGAGCGAGTTAGCAGAAATTTAGCCTTGTTAGTTTGTCAGGCTCCTTCTTTCTTCTGAGTTGGTTCCAATGTGTTGGGTCTTTTCTTGGGGTTGGGTTCTACGGCTGATATACGTATTTTAACTTGACTTTATGGACTACCCTAGATGGAGGTCAGGGACCTCTTGAAGTACTCCTGACATAAAGTTTTGCTCAGTGTGATCCCTATCTCAAGCTAGTGATAAATTTCTCAAAAACATTTTGGTTGAAATATAGTCTTAAATGCTTATCAACTTCATTAAAACACTTGTTATATCTCATCGATAATTAAAATGCTTGATATCAAATGCAATGCAGTTTGACTCTATCTCTTTATCTTCATGACGTAAATTTCATGATAGTTAGCTAGAAAAATTAGCCTATTCCCCTACCTTCTAGTTCCACTTGGAATCACTTATAACCTTTTGTTAATGTTGCAGCCAATTTTGATAACTTAAGCGAGCTTTAACTTCTAGTTCCACTTGAAATCGCTTATGACCTTATGTTAATGTTGCGGCCAATTTTGATTACTCAGGTGAGAGGCAATTCTCGGTAATTTAGTCTTCTCTCATAAAAAGAAATTCAAAATAATCATTATTCTAACATGTTACTAATCATCTATCAAAACTCTAAAGTCAAATGTTCATTACTCTCATTAGAGAACAAGGAATTATAGCTCTTAATCAGACAATGTTCAAAAGATAAGTACACATCTGTTCCCAAATAAAACCCTAGATTCAAATCATTCAATCAGTCAAGTTGGTACACCACCTTGGTAGCTTAATCTTCTGGCTAGAGATAGAAACCGCACGCCCGTGTACTATGTGTGGGTCACTAGTAGTGCTTCACTAGTGGAGAGCATCAATGGTGCATAAGTAAAACCAAACAACCGACAATATAAATTGAATGATTCATAAAAAAAGATGTTGGAAACTACCTACTGGGTAGTAGTAATGCACATGGAAATGTCAATTATGTTTGATATGAACTGCTAACTATATTTTATATATAATGGGCCATTTGCGTCACGCCAGTACCACGAATATTGAAAGATATTTATTGAGGCGAATCATAGGTTAGCCAGAATTAGAGGCACGTCGTAATCTCAATTTGGCAGCTAGTCTAAAAATGTAATTGTGTATAAAATAGGCAAATGAGCAAAGCTAGCTAGTTTTGTCAAAGATTCTTAGAAGCATTTGAAAAAAAATTAATAAAATAGCCATGAATATTCATATATGGTGGAACTCAGGACCCAGTTTTACAAGGACTTACAATTTGAAAGGAAGCTGATGAAGAAGTTTCCCTAATTTGGCATATGCATGCCTCAATCATGTTACTAATTTAAGGTGGTTTTGTAGTTGCTTAGCACCAAGTACTATCGTCTTGACTTTGGCTTTCAGCAGCAATCGTGATGGAGTATTTGTCCAATGAAATTCAGAATTGAATATTTGTGTATAAAAAATCAAATATATATATATATATATGGTGTAGTTTTCACATTCTTCGCAACATTGCTTACTTTCTGCATGTGCTCTCATTCCGTCAGACTATACACGTGACACGATGACTATTAGAAAGAATTTCTCACTTTAAAAACGTATAATGACTTTTGAAATTAGTTATCTGTCAATAGTTCGGAGAAAATAAGATTAGTTAAAAGGAACCTAATGACGAAGGTTTCCTAATTTGGATATGATTGCCCCAATTATGTCACCAAGTTTGATCATATATAGAGCTTTGTGGTTGCTTAGCATGAAGTACAATATTCTTAAGGTTGGCTTTGAGCATAAATAGCTCGGAGAAAATAAGATTGGTTAAAAGGCACCTAATGAGGAAGGTTCCCTATATGCTTGCCCCAATCATGTAACCAAGTTTGATCATATATAGAGCTTTGTGGTTGCTTAGCACCAGGTACAATCTTCTTAAGGTTGGCTTTGGGCGTAAAAATCTTCAGTACAATAGTTGCATTACTTGGATGGTCTGTTGTCTAACGAAAATTTAAAACTTTATATTTTTATATCAAAAATGCCTTTGATTTAACATGCTGTAATTATCAAAATATTTCTCGCCACTCACCTCTTGCTTGTGCTTTCATTGGCTCGCGGTACCATACATGTGCAAAGTTACCATTACAAAGACTTTATTGCTTTGAGGACATATTATTATTCTTGAAATTGATTTTCGGCCAGTAAACCGGAGAAAATAAAATTGGTTTAGAGAAACATTACGACGAAAATTCTCTAATTTGGATACGCTTGCCAGTTGCCCCAATCATGCAACTCAGTTTGGTCGTATATAATTGTGGTCTGCTTAGTGCCAAATACTATCTGATCAAAAGCAAAAATCACAAATTACACATGAATAGAAATACAAAAAGGGTTTGAGGAAAAAAAAAAAAAAAAGGATATTCTGCCTGGGATTCCTGTGTGCCCATAGTACAACGCCATTTTCATTATAAACTATTAGCGTCCGTGGTGTTCAAAAAAGTTCAGACAAATATCCGTGGAAAGTTAGAAACAGTACATACAACATGCAACCTGCTCAACCTAGCCAATTCAAGATGCTTGCAATGAAAGCCGCGTCCATCTACGGTTCTATCATGTTGTGCAACATGAGTGTAAAATGCAATTCAATCGAAATATCGAATGGTTGAGTAGGTGTAAAACGTCGAGTCCATCTGCACATTCACAGATCATCGAGACTTGAATACTAGAGTTAAAACTGCATTCAAGATTTATAGACAAATTCATTAAAACTCCAGTACATATTGTTTTATAATTAGGAATAAGCGTAATCGGACATGCTTTTTACATATCTCATTATTTCCGATGAGATTCTATTCACCTCCACTTCTACGATTTGGGGTTGGAATTTGTAGCGTCAATCTATAGAGTTTATCATTCTTCTCATTGCATAAAGTTCGTGGTAACAACGAAATCAAAAAAAATATACATAAAAGACAATTCTTTTCTATAATATATAATCGAGCCTCTGTTTTTCTTTAGACCCATTGTTTCACTTCGACAATATCATACATAAATCGGGTCAATTGCCTGTATGAACAAACAAACTTTGCACAACTAGCTTACGTAGAAAAGATTCTATGCCAATAGATTCGTGACATCTAGACAGACCGGTAAAACAACAATAGCTATTGATATGATTCTCAATCAACAAGGGCGAAATGTAATGCATGTTTATGTAGCAATTGGTCAAAAAACATCTTTTGTGACTCAAGTGGTGACTGCTTTATTAGAACCATTCAACTAATTTATTATTATCAAACATGATTGTACTATATTATAAGTGACAAGAATTTCAAAATATATTACAAAATAGCTTGGGCAAAAACAATAAAGATTGAACAACATTAATTAAAAGTGGAAAAGCACCCATTATGAAACTAGAAATGTAAGGACTAAAAACTAGGGAGGTGGAATGAAATATATTCATTAATAACATTGGCAATGAACAAGAGAAAATATTCATCTCCCCCTAGCCCCTGTTGAGACATTTATCGAGCACCATGTTCATTTCCTTATAAAAGAATTTCAAATTTCAACAGTAGAGGTCGGATGGAGTTGGACTCGAGACTTTCCAAACCTCAATTATCAACCTCAAAAGATTAAAATGTTAAAAAATTAGATTAGCAAGATATATCAAGCTAATACATAGAAGTTAATCATCACATGTCTCAAAGAAATGGTATGTCCTAATATGCCGTATGCGTCAATTTGCAACCATTGGTAATTTTGATGTAAAGGCAATCCGATGGAGAATAAGAAACTTCTCAGGCACGGACTCTTCGCAAAACCACAGGGCTTCATCATCAGTATGAATCAATTTTTCCCTATAAAAGCTCCATGCTTTTGTAAACACTACCATAACTAAGAAGTAACAAGGAAAGAACTACACCTAGCTAATCAATTTCCAGTGCAGAATGGCACCAAAGTTGGGGATTTCACTGGCATTCCTCATTTCAGTAACTCTAGCACTACAAATTGGAGCCAATGCCGCGGGCATTGCGATCTACTGGGGTCAAAATGGGAATGAGGGTACCTTGGAAGAGACTTGTGCCACAGGCAACTATGACTATGTGAACATAGCTTTTCTCCCAACGTTCGGCAATGGCCAGACTCCCATGATCAATCTAGCCGGACATTGTGATCCCTATACTAATGGCTGCACTGGTTTGAGCTCCGACATTAAGTCATGCCAAGCAAAAGGGGTTAAGGTGATTCTTTCAATTGGAGGAGGAGCAGGGAGCTACTATCTCACATCTAAAGAGGATGCAAGGCAGGTTGCAATCTATTTGTGGAACAATTTTTTGGGAGGAACTTCATCTTCTCGCCCTCTTGGTGACGCTGTTTTGGATGGAATTGATTTTGACATCGAGGGAGGAACAAACCTACATTGGGATGACCTCGCTACATTCCTCTCTGCATACAGCAAAAAGGGTAAGAAGGTTTACTTGACCGCAGCGCCCCAGTGCCCTTTCCCTGATGCTTGGGTCGGAGGTGCCCTCAAAACAGGCCTTTTCGACTATATTTGGGTTCAATTCTACAACAACCCACCATGCCAATACTCGGCTGATCTCAGCAACCTCGAAAGTGCATGGAAGCAGTGGGTTTCCGATATTCCGGCTACCAAGATATTTCTAGGTCTACCAGCTGCTCCTGCAGCTGCTGGAAGTGGCTTTATTCCTGTCAATGATCTCACTTCTAAAGTGCTTCCAGCAATTAAAGGTTCGTCTAAGTATGGGGGGGTCATGCTTTGGTCCAAGTACTACGATGATCAGACTAAATACAGTGCTTCCATCAAGAACCACCTCTAGCTAAAAGTCTGAATCACACTCGTACTGTTGTTTGTGATGTTTGTATATTTCTACTTGTATCATTATTATGCATAAATATAAACACATTTTGTACCATTATTATGCATAAATATAAACACATTGTGTGCTTTCTTAAACTAATTTCACTTCTCTTTAACAGCATCATGGAGTTAATCATTTTAATTTAAACTAATAAACCTTCACAAAACTTTCAAAACCCAGGAATATTGACATCTTCCCATGATACCTTACCACATACCAGAATAGATTACTTAATTTAAAAAAAAGGTAACGGTTGCTAGTTCAACACAATATCAGCTGTTGACTGAATCTTCTATAGACAGCAAAGAAAGCAACCACATTGGTCTTTATCATACTGCGATTTCTCGCTACTCAGCATTCACCCTACGTCCAAGGTCTCAGGTTCCAATCTCCCCTTCTAAACACACCCCTTCCTAAACACAGTTTATCAAAGAAACGAATAGTCAACAAATATGTTCTCTTGGGAAATAATTCAACACTGAGAGAGACATCAGCCTAGCCATTCCAAGAAGGCATGACAGTAAATATCTATAACATTGCTGGTTTCTCCTTTGGTCAAAAGAATCGTTCTCCAAAACCATAGACCCATGGAGCATAAAAGCATGATGGCCTGCATTAAGTCTAGTAAACCAAGTCGCCTTTAATTAGTCGTGACATTCTGGAAGGAAATTTGAAGTTGTTGGGTCTTTTTGGAAAGAGACGTTGCTACTGAATAGTAGTTAGACTAGATGTTCCCCACAAAGTACAGATACAGGTAGGCATTCATGTTACCAAACAAAGTAATGAAAGATTCATAAAAGAAAAGTAATGCTCAAGAAGAAACACAACCAAGTGGCTTGTGAATTGCTTTTCATCTCAATAATATCTGGAAATCTTCATTAAAGAAAAGAATAACAGGGAAGAAGAAACAAGATTTACAAAATCAATAGAGAAACATCCTCTATAATACTTGAAAGTGCAAATCAGCCGAAAGTTAATAAACTCCTAGCGAGGCGTAGAAATAGAGAAACATACTCGAATCACATATAGCAAAAGAGAATGAATGCCGAATATAACGTCAAATTTCGATTGCAAAAGCCTCCTGAGAAATAATAATCACTTTGTTCATCCTAGAATTAGATACCTCGACGCACAAGACATTCAGCCATGGGTGTTAAGAGCCTCCCAGACCAAGTTCTTCGGAACAGGGTTGGTCAGGTCCCTAGCCTGGAGGGCAGCAGTCCTAAGAGTCCTAATGGTGGTCACATTGGCATCCCAGAATGACAAACTCCTGTAAGGCAAATTGTGCTTCTTGCACAGCTCTTGAATGATGGGTGAAACCTTCCTCAATTGGCAGCGAGGCAATCTCGGGTACAAGTGATGCTCAAGTTGAAACTGTAACCCGCCAAAGAGCCAATCCATCCAACTCGAACACGAAATGTCGATAGTCCCAGCTGTTTGCTTCTCAAACCAATCATTCCCCTTGGGAGGCCCAACATATGTATCCCCAGCGAAATGGTTCAATGTGAACTGAACGTGCTGCAGAGCCGTGACCGCGAAAGCAATCAGCACAAACATCACCCTCTCTCCCCAATTCGGCAGGCACGAAACCAACAGGGGAAACCAAGTCCAGAACACAAGGATCCCAAAAATGTTCTTCAACCTATGCGGCACTGGCCTACTCGAGAACAGCAACAAAAACGTCTGTATAAACAGATTAATCCTCCCGAAAACCATCACCGGATAGTAAGTAAAATGCTGGTAGCTGATCAAAAACCTAGCCACACCATCAAACTTGAGCACCCTCCCATAAAACACCGAAGCAAGCGAATTGAAAAACCTCGTCGAAACCGCAAACACCGGAATGTGCTGAAGATCAGGATCATAATCGAGACTATTGCAAGCAATATGATGCGCATTATGAGTCCACTTCCACCAAGCGATGCTAATCCCCGTAACACAATTCCCAGCCAGAATCTGCGCCACATTGTTCCAAAACTCGCTCTTCATCACTAGATAATGCCCGGAATCATGACCCATATAAGCCGCCAGAATCCACAACAAACCCAACATAAACCCACACCCCAAATGCACCAAAGTACTCTCAGATCTCACCACCCCATACACAACCACCGACAACATAACCGCAACACAAACCATATTGTAAAGAGCCACATGCCCTTTCTTCTCGAAAAGCCCCATTTTCAAAAACTCGGAATACAACTTCCTGTAATCCCTGGACACATCGGAGACCTTGAAATCCTTGACATAATACCCAGTAAAGAATTTGTCCAGGTACTGCCAAGCAGTCCCCGGATGATAAGCAATAAACGCATCCGTCACATCCTGCCCGGCCAAATTCAGGAGAGGCTCACCTCCACCCGGGTGGTCCTTCACCCAGTCGGTGACATTGTACACCTTCCCCTGGATAGAGATCCACAAATCCTCAGGCTTGTTGTGCAAACTCAGCTCCTCGGCCGTGATGTACTTCCGCTTCTCCACCTCCATTAATGAAAATATCAATGGCTGCACCAAAACCAAAACAAAAACAAAAACAACAACAAACCTCCACAAATCAAACACCGGAGATTGTTATATCCCTTCCTGGTTTGTTTTCTCTCAAAAACAAAGAAAACAAACGCTTTCGGATATAAAGCTCTGGTTTTTGATTTGGGTTTTTTCTTGTGGATCTTATGACCCAACTCAGCTTTGCTGTGTAATCTCTGTGGATTTTGATTTCGGGGTGGCGGTGATATTCTGGTTTTTCTTCTAAAATTGGGGTGTGATGGAAAGTTTTATATGGAGAGTAGGAGAGGTTGAGCTAGGTTGTTTACAGCGCGTCGTCCATTGTATTCGAGTGGCTCAATAGGATTGCGACGCGTGGAGGGAAAACCGGCCTGGCATGTGAGACCCAAGCGGTGGAGATGATCATGAGGCATTTAATATGAAATATTAATGTTCTTTTTTTGTTTTCATCGCACATTTATACCTGAGACTATTTTCTCATAAAGTCCTCCTGTTAATACTAATTAACCCGACATTAGTGGTTTAAAAAAGTCAATGATCATTGTAATTTCTACAACACATACCTCGGATTAATCCATTTTTTACATAAGTACTAGTTATATCTTTGTATAAATAACAAATTACTCGTCTGCCGATAGATATATGCTGCTGCCTTGGGATTGCTGGTGGCTTTTTAATCCGGATTACAATAATACAATCCTCTCACTTTTTTTTTTGATGACATACAATCCTCTCACTTGATTCTGGAATTTGATGCTTTGGCTGTGGGTAATGATTTAGTTAAGAATAAGTCAGATTGGTCTGTAGAAAGTTTGTTGTTAAGATTTCACGTCTTCACTTCAGTTCTCTGTACATATTGTTCTAGTAGATGTAATCAAGTAGCTGCATATATTAGTTAGGAATGTGCTTTTATTTACTACATTCCATATTTGGATTGATGAAGCGCAACAATAGCTATTCTATGTAATTAAAACTGTACGTTTGTTTTCAGTTATCATATTTATTTGTCTCTAACTGTTTTTACCGTCTATTATGTAAACAAAACTCTATTGTACAGAGGTGTCATTACTGTCCATTACATGAATAAGGCTTTATTATAATTTTTGTATATTGTACACATGCCGCATTTTATTAATTATGAATTTATGATTACAACTGCAAAATCCTACGACGGAAAAGATGCCCAAGTCAAAAATCATAACAGTCGTGTTATTGCGGAGATAAGTTTGTTATATGTTAGTCTTGTAAAAGCAAAGACTAAAGAACATAGATATTTTGGAAGGTGCGCATTGAGCGCGGAGCCTCTGAGGTGGGTTTGCGCGTTGCAGGACTTTTTATAAAGGATGTTGTTTGCGTTCGCGTTGGGGAAAGCGAGAGGTCAAGCACTTTAAGCAGCGCTGGACTTTTAGCTGTGCACACTTGAACCACACAATGTATATTCTACCCAGCACTCCAGGACTTCCGGGACCAAAAAAAAACAAAAAGAATTCCAGGACTTCTCTGCCCAACACCTTAACCCCTAAAAGATGCCACAATCAATTTCATAATGTCCTTCTCACCCAGATAAATGAAGAATAAGTCTAAAATTTTTATTCGAGATTAACAGTAATTTACAAGAAAAAGAATCCCGCCACGATAGGGATAGGAAGAAAGAAGGATAAGGACGATCGTTTCCTTCATGATAATGCATGATTTTTTATGAGTTAGGATTTCATAACAAATAATGCATGATTTTTTATGAGTTAGGATTTCATAACAAATAAGCATCAATATTCTGTTAATGGGTGATTCTTACAAGTTTAGTTCTTCAAAATAAGCTTTTGTTAGATTCCGTAGCTGGCGAATCATTTTTCTCATTTTATTTAGTAATCGATAGTTATTCATAGTCATTCTTAAAAAAAAAAATAGTTACTCATAGTATTTCAATATTTTCACTTCTACTATAGGTAACTCTCATGACGCGGGTCTACTCTCATGCGGATCGAACTGTCGATTACTTGCAGAAAATGGCAGGGTTTATGCTAATTTGCTTGGGCCTTTGAGTATATAAGATTAGCATTATTTTGAAAACACATGCAATCCAAACCACCTTGGGCCCTTAGCTCAGAAAGTGGAAACCCGTATTTTCGGGTCTCTTAACATTTAACAACAAGACGAACAATGGCCATCTATGGCAAATCGAAGCCTATATGTGATTATGACCTGTTGGAGAGACATGCATGCCACACGTATCAAACTACCATTCAAACCACAAAGACACAATTTAAACAACTAAACTTCTTCCAGAACAGTTCGCATGAAAATTTACACTAGTTAAAGATTGGAATGTGCATCACCTAGTACAAGCTAGCATGTATGGTTCAAGAATTTAATTTCATGAGGTGCGTAGGTTATAAATTTCTCTTTATAGGAGAAATAAAGAAGTCCACACGCTAACTTATTTTACTTATTCAGTTGTTTTTGTTTTTGTTTATATATCTATTTAATCAAATACAATGTATGTAACCTCTACGCGAGTCCTCAACTTCATCAACACCATTTCCCCTCTGCCTAAGTTTTTTCCAATTACATGTTTTAATAGATATCTTAACCTTTTACGTTTAGAACCTTTTTGTTTATGCTATTGATGATTCTTGGTCAGACTTGCAATCAGACCAACCTTGATACTGACGGCACTTGCCAAGTGAGGTTTTCAGCTTTTGCATTCTTTTACGAGTTTCTGTCCAATACTCCAATATGAGACTTAAATTTTTATATAACGTTCCAATTTTGAAGCATGTAAAGCCTGCAATTGGTGTCTTTCTAGTCTTTGATAATCACCTGGAATGCTACTGGGAACTACCGGTTCTGTTCCAATTGTCTCATGCTCCTGCTGTCTTTTAAACTAGTAGTAGTCTTGTATCTAATCCTATAAATTTACAATATATTATGGGGTCATTTGCAAAAGCCACCCATTAACAATGAAAATGACAATGAATCTGACAAGATTTAAAACTCTCTACTACAGAAGCCAGCCTTTCTTGAAGCAATTTAGCAGCCTTTCTTTTCATAAGTCAAGTAACAAAAGTGACGGGTGCTCATGGCCGTGGTCACTGATTGTAAGCTTTCTATAATATCATATTACAATGAGATGGATTCTAGGATCATAGGAACCAGCATACACCTCATACTATACAAAGTATGCAAGCATTGTACATAGCTGAACTCAGAGCTCGGAATCTGAGTAGTTTTAAATCAGTACATTCAATATCCGCTACGCTAGCGCCTGGCAGTGCCTTGTCAGCTTGGGCAACATTTTTTGCAATGCAAACCAACTTTTTATCACTGAAGTAGTCGATGTCAATTCTAGCTCAAGATATACTCAACTGTGCACAGCATACACCAAAATTTTGAAAGAACTAGGCATCATGAACTCCTCTTTGAAGATGGCAATGATGAAGTTTCAAAAAATGTTGGCTTTGGAGTTGAAGGGCACCCAAGAGATTGCATTATATCGCCTACAGCCAGAATCTGAAACTTTGGAGGCGAATTCAGAGCAATGTTATCAACACGATGCTCATAGATCTTCCCTTTCTTGTCAAGTTTGTACTCTGAGGTTCCATCAAATCGACCACGACTTTCCCAAGGAACTCGTGGCATGCCATGGATAGTCCAGCGAACCATTATAACATTGTCCATCGGCTGCGATACACTAATGACGTCAACCCACAAGGCCTTGAAAAATATCTGGCCATGGAAACGTAGTGCCGAAAATATAGACTTGTAATTCTCAATGCCCATAAAGGTATTGATCGGATCTTTGAATGTGATATCATCCCTATACAGAACACAAAGGACGTATTAGCATATTGTAAACAGAATCCCACGTAATACAAAGAAACTCTGATGGGAACCTTGATAATATATCTGATACGACTCAAATCAACAAAGTATTGAACGCCACGCTGAATAATTTACTCACATAGGCCACCCTACTGATTAGCAAACCATCAATAAGTCCTGGCTCTCTCTCAAGCACATGCACAACAATTTCTAGCAAACGGTCATCACCTAACATCCCACACTCTTGTTTCAATCTACACTCTACATCATGAAAGTCCCTAATATATTGAAAAACCATATTGTAGCCAAGCCTAGAGAATACAGTAATGAAGGTATAGTCAGCCCCGACCAATTTCCTCAGCCATAGGGGTTGATTGCCGTTCATAGCATATCCACATACATGTGTAGCATAAACACAATAACTTCCAAACTAAAGTTCTATCGAGAAAATCTCACTTGCAGTGATACCGAATTTCATAGTCAATGCAACTCCAAGTATCTCCAATCAGACTTGAGCCTCAAATAAACAGGTTATTGAATAACTAGGTAGTTACATTAGAGCAACATTTCGATTCTCAAATTGCAAATGTCTATCCTCCTTATTCTCAGCTCCCAAACTACAAAGGCCTCAATTTAATGGAAATTCACAAATTGCTTAACTGACATACAATTCTTAAATCTCAATTCTACCTAACCAAAAATACCAAGAACATTAACCTCCAACAATTCTCCTTTTCCATTTCTACATTTCTGATCAACCACACAAAGCAGAAATAAACCAAACCACAACTCAAAGGAAACCAATCAAAATCAGACCTGTAAATATCGAGGCTAAGCTCTCTGAAAAACAGCTCGGGAAACTCCTCCCTCAGAGTCCGAATCGCATACCCCATATTCACATAGTACTCCTGCTTCTCTTGATCTTCCTTGCTCGGCTTCGGACCCTGCTTCACCGGAGCCGAGAACTGCCCGTACGACCTTAAATCCCGATCCAATTCCGACGTCCTCACCACACTGTCCTTAACCCCGGCGCAAACCCTAACCGTCGGAAATCGAAAGCCTTTACGGTTAGGGTTAGGGTTAGAGAAGACTCTGGAGATTTCAGGTGACGGAACGAGAAGAGCCATTGGAAATGTTTGGGATTTTTTTTATTTTTTTTTTTCAGCGGAAGTAAAATGCCATTTTTGGGTTTAAGTTTTGAAAATTTGAGGGTTTTTATTGGAGGGGAAGGAAAAGGAAAATCTGTTTGGATAATCTTGGGTTTTAGATAATTGGAATTATCGGTTGGTTAAAATGGGGGAAAATTGTGATTGGTCATTGGAGATCCACGTGTGAGAATTTTGTGCTGGGAGTTAAGTTTGGGAAAAGTCCCAACGTGCTACATGTGGGTGTAGACGCAATCTGAGATTCGCTTTATATCGACCGATCAAAATAAAAATGGGAGGCGTGGCACTACCCCTATTTTTTGACCTTGACAGGTTGACAAAAGCGAAAATAATATTATCGTGTAGCACATTTATTGAAAATTAAAGATAACTTGAGGCGAGTTCAATGGGAACATAAATATCATGTGGAACAAAACGATAAGAATTTGTTTTTTATTTTTATGAATATGAAATGTATAATGAAAGACTTATCAAAACCTTTAGAGTTTAAACTTTAAAGATATTAGCATTAAAACGAGTTATGACATGAATAACTAACTTGTGACATAATAACGTAAGCTATGTTCATATCAAGTTTGTTTTAATATCCTTCAATCTCAGACAATATTATGTTAAAAGAACAAATTAGTGTGGACGTGTAAAAATGTTAACAAAAATTATGTTAAAACACAATTTCATTTCATATTTTCTCCACTATAATGTCATATAAATTGATCAAGAAGATTAGAAACTTTAGTCTATATATAATTTACAAGCGTCTAGAGGAGGTAATATGGTGTAGTTTTCAGCAGAAACCAAGTTTGGATGCCTTCTCGGTAATTTTTTTTTTCTTGACAAACGCCTTCTCAGACCTCATTCTATAAATAGTCGTTTTTAATTTTCAGACTATTTCTGGTCATATTGAATGGGAATAAAAAAAATATCTTGGTAACTATGTGAAAAATAAAAAATAAAGTTTGTTAAGAACACATATTTTATTTACCTTTCACCTTTTCACATGAATTTCATTCCAAAATCTTCGGCTTTCAATGTGATATACACTATAAATGTAAAAGAAATGTTTCCTCATTTAAATGTTTATATATTTATGTCGTATTAAAACTATGATAAGATATTGGAGAAAATTAAGGATTTGCTTATCATAATTCTGATAAAAGTGGTGATGGATATATGTAGTGTAGTGTGATCCCACTCTTTTAAAACAAACTAGCACCAATTTAGATTGTCATACTAGATACTTGTGTTCGAATTTCAAAATAGAGTTTGAATGATCATATGTACGGATTCATTATGAGGATCATATGCTGCATTTTAATATCTGATGTAGTAGAATGAAGATAACTTATAGGCTCAGCCATCGTGCTTAAGCGGCATTGAACCCAACCACTACATCCAACACTAAGAAATTCCTTAGAGCATCTCCAACGGATTGGTCAAAAAACTTGTGTCAAATTCAAATTTGAAGGATGTCGTGTCACGGCCATTTTTGACAATTTTTTAGTTCAATGGATTAGTTATATTTAAATATTATTTTATTATTTTTTGAAATATTTTATAACAAAAAGAGAACTATTTTTCTCTTTCTTCTTTTTCTCTTCAGGTCTTCACTCTTCGCTCTTCTTCTTCTCTGTTTTTCATTTTTCTTTCTTTGCTGGGCAACAAAAGATGAACACCAAAAGTTTCATATATCCATATTTCTCAGTGTTATTCTAGTACTTTGGATTTCATGGAGGCGACGGTTTTGGGGTGATAGCGATGAGGCTTCTTGGCTCCACTGGTCATTGGAGCTGACTTTCGAGCAGTTTTGGTGGCGAGTTGCTTCCTCGTAGCTTTTTCGCAGGTGGATTTGCGAGCGGACCATTAATCCCAGAGAATCAGAGAAAGAGAAGAAATTTTGGGGATAGAATTAGGGCTTTAATAGACTGGGGAAAACATTTGTTCTATGTCTTTTTTGCTATTCTTGGAAAAGCCAAGAAATTAGGAAGAGGGTGCTGTTGAAATCTCTATCTTCTTCTCCTTCTTGATTTTGCTTTGGTATAGTAGATATTGGGTATGAAGAAGAGAATGAACGAGAGAGATGAGGAAAGAGATAAGATAGAAGATAGAAGAAGAGAGGAGAGAAGAGAGAATAAAAAAACAAAAGACAGTTCGCCTTTAGCCTGTCAAATTTGATAGCCTCCCCAATCTGTCTTTTGCCACATCAGACCATGTCAGAAATGACACATGGGTTGGAGAAAACAAATATGTCAAAAGTAGTCGTTCAGTTGTCCAAGTGGAAAAAGACTACTCCATTGGAGATGGTCTTAGTTGCATTACAAATAACCCAACCATCTATAGTAGAGCCTTTCACCCAAAAATTTTATACTTTTGTTTGGCTCCAGTTTTTCTTGAGCTGGTTAACAATCTCTTTTCTTGCGTGGGCGTGCCAGCACCGTTCGGGTGTGGTCATCGGGGGTGTCCATTGACCTAACTTCTTCTGAGCGATTGTGGACGAGGAGAGCACCAACCTCGTCGTGGGGTTCTTTGTGCCTCGTGGCGAGGACTTTTGCTGAGCCTTTTCAAAATCACAATCGATACTCGATGTTGTAGATCGAGCAGAGCGAAAACCACTGGGAAGTGAGGAGAACTTGCTAAAGCGTGACTCTAGCTTGGCTGGTTTGCGAGGGCGTTACCCTTGCTTGGCTGGTTCCGTAACCGTTGTGGTCGTGGTACTACAGTCGGCTCCCAAGGAGACTAGGACCAAAGCACTTTGACAGAGAGTTTGGTGGTACTGAAAGTTGGCTTCTAAGGAGACTAGAACTTGGAGTGTGATCACCGATAAGAGAATGAGAGGAATTGCTCTTAGAGAGGTTGCTCTAGAGAGAACTTAGATCATCTTATAGATGTTTTGATGAGTGAATTTGTGAGATGATACTTGTTGTAGCCTCTATATATAGGCTTCCAAGCAACACTAATTGGCCTTTAAACAAATCATAGTGGGTTAGGTTTGAGCACACAAACACTTAGTGGATTTGTTAGGCAAAATTCACTAACACTTAGTGAATATTGTTAGGTGAGAGCACTAACACTTCTTTATTCCTTTAATTTTTATCTCCACTAAGAATTCATATTTAACCTTCGACTTCTTCATATGAAATGATCCACCATAGATGTAGATTATTGTAGTAATATTTCAGAATTTATTTCCATGTGGTTGGGCCGAAAATGCTACTGGACTCCTTACAGGTCCAGTTTTCCAGTTTTGCTTCTGCAGAAAATTGGACTGATTGTTTGAAGGTTTTCCACTCCGAACAAGCTCTAGCACTCTTCATAAGAAATGATCCTTGGGATGTCTAGAATGAATCTGGAAAGTTTCAACTCATTTGAAGTTCGGATGGTTAGTCTGCCGCCTCTCCTTCCTTGTTTAGCTCGGTTTCTCCTAGCTGAAGTAGGAAAATGTGCTAAAGTTGACTTTTCATTTCCACGCTTCCATAATAGGCTTTATTTAGCCTCTAAATATATATTTCGAACTTGTCAACAATATATAACTTGAGCCACTGACATTGGCTCGATTTCTCCAAGACGTGCCTTGTCAGGCCAAAATGCTCATTTTGGGTCCAAACAACTTCAATATCAGAGAATATTGAATTGTCTTGAAAATGACACGATAGTTTTATGATAGTCAAAAGTGATGGCCACATGGAGTGACAAAAAGTTTTATGGTTAACAAATGTCTTTAATCAATTTTGACAAATAACATGTGAGTTTTAATAGTAGTTCTTAATTTTCGGATTGTTTTGGTCATATTGTATAGGAATATGTTCTTAACCCTTCATGGTAACTATGTGAAAACAAACAAGTTTGTTAAGAACACATATTTTATTCATCTTTCACCCGTTCACATGAATTTCATTCCAAAATCTTAGGTTTCATTGTGATAACACACTATAAATGTAAAAGAAATGTTTCCTCATTTGAATGTTTATAAATATATGTCGTATTAAAACTATGATAAGATATTAGAGAAAATTAAGGATTTACTTATCATAATTTTGATAAAAGTGGTGATGGATATATGTAGTGTATGTCAACAAAAGAAAAGTCCATTAGAGTGTTTTCTTCGATTAATTGCTTAATTAAGGTTAATTAGGCTTAATTAGTCAGTCTAGTATAATCTGCATGCTTAACTTGTAGTGCTCTACAGTTGTGCTACACTTGGCACACTCATACAATCTGGATGTGGATATAAGTAGCTCACCACCTACCGTAATAGTTTAGCACGATTTTCCCAAAGTTTGTTAGTGAAATCTCTCTCATTTCTCTCTCTCTCTTTTCTCTCACGCTTTCTCTAAGCTCAGTTAACATGGTATCACGAGCTCAGGTCACGACCTAGGGTCCGGTTATCAAATGTTTCCGAGCTTCCTCTGCTTAGCTTCGTCTTCACTTCTCCTCTCTCTGTGTTCGATTTGATTCTGCTACAAAGATAAGTGATCTATCTCCTTGTAGATGTTCATCTATAGCTTTCTTGAAGTTTGTTGAAATTGATTTACTCGAAGCTTAAGAGTTTGTGCATATTATACTTGAGTTGATTTGGTTCTAGTTATGAGGGTGAAATCAAAGAAAAATCTGAGAAATTTGTGATGTTATTGAGGTTTCAAAACCCTAGATCTTGAAGATTTATGAAGATGATTGTGTACTGAGGTTTCAAAGCCTTACTGCTATGTATTATTGAAAGTTCTTAAAGAAATTTCTCTGAGATTTGGTATTGAGGTTTCGAAGCCTTGTTGCGAAGTATATCTGATTGTTCTTGAAGTGATTCTCTGAAGACTCTGTTATCTTTGTGACCTTAAAACCTTAGTTCTTGTTGATTTGAGAAAAAGATTGTTATTTGAGAGAGACTGATTACTTATGAGGTTTTAAAACCTGTAAATCTGCAAGCATATACACTCATAGTTATCTCAATTTTTGTGTTTCATATATACACATCATGGCTAGTTCTACACAACAAGCTCAAGCTCGAACCATCACTACTCAGACTACAGTGTACCTTCCAAACACTTTACTCGATGAGTCAAACTATCCTACATGGTTGTTTCAAATGGGGTCCTTTCTTAAGGGTCCGAACTTGTATGGATATGTTGATGGCTCAACTCCATGTCCTGTTCAATATGCATCTGCATCTGATGGAATTACTGGTACCTCATCTACTGAGTATGTTAATTGGAAGATTCAAGATTAGAGTATAGTCAACATGATTGGCCAAACTTTAAGCCCTATGGCTATGTCTTGTGCTGTTGGGAGCAAATCTACTCAAGACATGTGGTCAGGACTCAAACTCAAGTTTGCTGCTCCAAATAGACAGAATATTTTGCACAAGACATAGCCACAGGATAAGATCAAGGCTGCAAGAGATGGGCAGTGACGACATTGAAGGATACATGTATAAGATCAAGGCTGCAAGAGATGCTTTGGAAACAGTGGACTATTCATTGATGATGAGGATGTTGTTGTCAGAGTACTTAGAGGTTTATCATCTGAATATGCAGCAAGTCATCAGAGTTCAATTTGTGAGATGCTCTATTGGTGAACTGAAGACACTACTCAAAGCAGTTGAAATTGATATTGAAGCTGAAAATCAATTTGCATCCATTGTGTCTCTTACTGCAATGGTTGCCAAGGGAAAATTAGAAGCTTCTACTTCAAGCAATACTAATGCTGGCTATTGACTCCACCTGGCTTTCCACCTCTAATTCCTACTCAAGGAGTAACTCAAGCTCTATCATCTTAAGCCCCATATGTTCCAATTCCGGCTATTCTTTATGGCTACAATCCTTTCAATTCTCACACTGCAATATTCTAGTACCGCTATAACAAGATTTTATGCAGGAAGACCAGTTGGTCAGTTTGGAAATCAAAATGCAAAGTTTAACACCAATACTAGAAATTTTAGAAACAATAATCAGTTTGGGAATGATGGAAACAGAAATGGAGCTTTCAACAGTCAATATAATAATGGTGCAATGACAAATTCCTTCTTCAGGCCAAATGGTAGTAATACAGGCAACAATCTTGTTTGTCAACTTTGTGGTAAGAATGGTCATGGCGCAAAGACCTGCAGAACTTTGTCCAACTTTCAGAATGCTCAGGGCACCACCAATCTTGGCAACTGTCAATACTGCAACAAGCCTAATCATACTACAGATGTAATGCCCCAAGCTGCACCTCTCCAGCTTAAGTACGTCACAGTGTCGCGAGTCTCTAAAACATAAACCAAGAGCTTGTTTGTTTAGTTTTGTCTTTCTCTGAGTAATGCCCTAAGGTTTGATATCCGGGGTCAAAATATGAGCTAAGCGCCGAGCGAAGAACCGTACCAAGGTGAGTACAGGGATGTGGTGAAGCACACCGAGAGAAAAAGCACTGGCATTGAAATGAACCATATCGAGCACAGGTCTCACTCTACAAGTTCAGTTCGATGAGCTCCTATAGGACCTGTGAAAGTCTCGTTTTTGACTAAATTAAGAAGCATCCTTACTCACTTAACGGATGATGCTTAATTACGAAGGAAATTCTTTCTTAATCTAGAGAGTTCCCTTTCGTTAAGCTCTTTGACACTAGATTTATATTTTAGAGAACTGCTAAGCATTTTTGTTTAGAAACATTTTTGTAAAACACAGCGGAAGCTACAAATATTTTCGAGGTGAAAAACTTGAGTCGCTTAAAACCTACTTCGTTCGTCTAAAACTTGGATAGATGCTGGCACGAGGTACGAACCCTAATGAAAGGAATTCAACTAAATGTGACACAAGACTATATTTCAACAAGTTCTGAAACAACAAAGATCGTGCAATAGAATTAGAATAGAATCCAAACGAAGATTCACCAAACTTGTTCCGCACACCCAGCTCCTTCCGCTACTGTCCCGTCACCAGTACACAGTACCTGCATCCATACTGTTGTAGGGGTGAGCTTTCGTCCTCGTTGCTCAACATGAACCTTAGCTTGATTAGGTTTGGAAATCAACAGACAAGTATTTGAAGCACTCCAGTATGAAAACATGCTTAAACCAAATATTTAAAAGGAACGATAAACTTTAATGTTTTTCAACTTGAAAATTGATGCATGATGCTTAAATAAATACGGCGCCAAATCCAAGTTTTACTTGATGGCCGGTCTCATAGACCCACTACACGACCTTAGCTCAAATTAATTTATCACCAGGTAAGCATAGCGAGAGCGTCCACTACCTAGCTACACACACGTACCGAGTCCATGATTGCGGATACTCGGGCGACCGGCATAGCTAACTCTCCGGAGGTTTAGGGAATCGAACCCAAGAAAGTCAGTGCCTCTTTCGCTCTCAAGCCATCACATTTCTCACGATTTGGTTAGTATGTATTGTTTTTAACATAACTAAACCATAACACTTAACATGCATCACTTTAACAACAATATATAAGAAAACCACTAATCGAGGAGGGTCCTAAATCCCTACCTGGATTCCGATGCTTGCTCTCACGTACTCCGAGAGTAACAAACCTTCTATTCCTCTGGTAACTAAAGTCCTAGATTCCGACATTTTGACAGTTAATATCTCATTGAACTAATAGTTGAAATTTCGAAGATTACAAATCGTACATCCAACTTCTCCTGGTTTGACCAGGATTGACCAATTGACCAGTTTGACCATTTGAGACACGTTCGGTAATTGTCCCAATTACCGGGTATTTACTTGCAATTGCAATATCGACCAAGTATAGATATATATATTGAGTGTACCCTAATTACTAAAGCCTCCCAATACATTAATTTTTACTTATTAAAATTTTCGACATAAACACAAGCCAGGGAGAAAATTATCTCAAATTCCCCAATTTCGTTAACGAATGATTCCAACCCGTTCAACACTCAACTTAATTTCTAACTCAAATTTCGTCAGATAGCAATCCCGATAGAATTACTATGGGCACCCAATATCATAACTTTACCATTTTTCACACTTTTCACAACCATACACACAACTAATATCTTCCATTGTAATATTTAATCCTTGCCAAATTCACCAACAATATTTACCACCCACCTTAACCAACTCGAGCAAACATGAACGTCCAAACCATAACAACAATATCAAATTACTAACTCACAACAACTTAACAACCTCAGACACAACCAAGGCAAACGGAACCCAATCACAACTCCACAGACCATTTCACAAACAAATAATCTATCCCAAAGTTCCAATACCAGCAACAGATTCCGATTTACAGAACAAGAACCAAACTGCCACTCAAATTCGAATTATACCTTCGGAAGTCAACTGCAACCGAGCCCAATGCACTGCCGGGATTGGGAAGATGATGAGCTGATGATCCCTTGTGCTACAACCCAGAAAGCTTCACAATCTCTCATCTAGACCTATAATCGAGTAAGAAACAAAGCCCAGAAGGCCGGAGGAGTGGCCGGCTGCGAGGAACCAGGACGGAGGCAGAAGCAACCTAGAACCCAAAATGCCAGAACTCGATCGAAATGGAACTAATCTTGCTGGGGTGTAAAGCATAACGAGGAGATGAAGTTTCATACAAGTTACAGCCCAGACGGTGGCTGGAATCTGCAGAAACTCGCCGGAAAAGTTCGAAGTTTCTCACCGTTGGTTCTCCTCACTCGTCCCGTGCATGGATGATCAACGACCATAGGGACGTCGGTACCGTTGAGACGAAGCTGTGGGTGGCCGTGCGGCGTCGTGGGTTAGCCGGACGACGTCCCCCCAGTCGAGTCTCTCTCTCGGGTCGCGGCTGTGTCCGGGTCAGAGAGGAAGCTCTCTCTGTATCTCTCTCTCGAATTTTCGTGGGTTTCCCACTATTCACCAACATATATAAATTGGTCTAAGTAGTGTTGGACGGCTACGATCAAGCGGTGGAATCATGGATGGCTGGGATTGCACCGCAGAGAATTCTCTTTATTTAAATTATTTTCTAAGATCCCGTACTTCGAAATATTGCTATAAATAGCTCGAGTATCCAGAAAATTTCCCGAAAATTTCCACGAACTCGTCGTGATGTGAACTTTATTATCCAACTCTTATATTGAGGATCTCACTTTGAGAAAATTTTGGAAAATATTTTCGAGCATCTTGACAATTGTCGAGATTATGAAATAATTTCTCGTACAATCATTAATAAGTTCAATACATTTTTCGGGACTCACAACAGACAAGTGTTACTATCTGATTGGCTTTCCTGGTTAGCAGCAATCCAACTAGCAACAAGCTCAAATGAATCAGAACACTCCACAATAAGGCACTGCAATGCATGCTGCAACAAATACATCACCCCAGTTCTGGCTTGCTGACACAGGACCTACCAACCACATGACAAACTGCAGACAAGTGTTACTATCTGATTGGCTTTGCTGGTTAGCAGCAATCCAACCAGCAATAAGCTCAAATGAATCAGAACACTCCACTTCAAGGCACTGCAATGCTTACAGCAACAAACACATCACCCTAGTTCTGGCTTGCTGACACAGGAGCTACCAACCATATGACAAATGAAGTTCAGCCATTCAACAATGTTGCTCCGTACAATGCATCTGAGACTGTGCAAGTTGGTAATGGTAAACATCTAGATATGACTTATATAGGTAACATAATGCTGGGAATGTTGAAACTTGACAATGTACTACTCATACCTAAACTTGCTGCTCACTTGTTATCTATATATCATCTATGTAAACAGAATAACTACTCTATGTGGTGATGAATTTATGTGTGTGTCACATGACAAAGTGCTAGGCAGGTGCTACAAGGGACTGGGTAAGCAAGGATTGTATCCAATACCTGTTGATTTGCCACTGTATATACATAAACATCAAGCAGTTTCAACTAGCAATAAGATCTATCCTCCAAAGCAGTCTGCATATCTAGGAAGAATGGTTAAACAATCTTTGTGGCATCAAAAGGTTTGGACACCCTTCCAATGAAATTGTTCAAAGCATGCTGAATAAGTGCAATATTTCATGCACACCAGAGCAAGACTCATCAGTTTATGAAGCTTGTTTACTAGCAAAATTTCATAGATTGCCATTTACTCATTCAACAACTAGGAGTAAGGTCCATTTGAAATTGTGCATTATGATGTATGGGGACCATCACCTATGTTTCTGTAGATGGATTCAGATACTTGTACTCTTCATTGATGATTGTACCAGGTATACCTGGATTTTCCCATTGAAAAGTAAAACTAAAGTGTTCAACTATTTTCAGGCTTTATATGCCTTTGTTAGCACTCAATTCTTTATTCAGATTAAATGTCTCAGAAGTGATGGTGGAGGTGAATATACCGGAAATAAATTCAAGGATTTTTTTTTAATTAAGGGTATTGTACATCAAGTTTCTTGTCCTTACATACCACAACAAAATGAGATCTCAGAAAGCAAAAACAGACATATTAGAGAGACTGCTGTTACCTTACTTCAAGCTGCACATTTGCCTTCTATTTTTTGGTATCATGCATGTGCAATTGCAGTTTATCTAATCAACAGAATGCCAACTCCAGCACTAAAGATGAAGTCTCCTTTTGAACAGTTATACAAGAGTGTTCCATCTCTAGAAATTCTCAAAGTCTTTAGCTGTGCATGCTATTCTTTTATGAGTACTCACAATAGCAACAAACTTCAACCCAAAACAGTAAAGTGCATCTTTATTGGGTTTGCAGCTGTTTATAAGGGTTATATTTGTTACAATCCAATCAGTAAGAAGTGCATTATTTCAAGACGTGTTTTTTGAAGAAAATAATTTTCTATATGTTGTTCAAAAGTTTACAGATTCATTTACTTCAGAAACATCTTCAATCAGTCCTTGCTCAAATCTTACTCAGTCTCCTTAACAACAGCACCAGCCTGCACTTGTCCAAAACATCACCACAACTACTCAGGTATCTTCTACTCTTATGCCTTGTTATGAAACTGCCAATAACTTATCTACTGACAATATAGATGATTCACCAGTTGAGTATGTGCATGCTCCATGAGTCCACTCTGTTTCACCTAACCATTCAGGGTCATCACATGAAGTTCCAGCCTTTAGTAATGATCATAACACTATAATTAATTTTGCAGAAGCTTCTGGTACTGTCACACTTGGCACATAACCAGGAAATGATATTATCTCAATAGTTGTAGATTATGATCAGACTAGACCAACAACGCAAGTTTAAGAAACTAACATCCTGCATCCAGTTCAAGGGCTCACTAACACAACAGTCAATGATCACACCATACTTACAAGAAGCAAAAGAGGTATACTAAAGAAGAAATGCTTTCTTTATGTACTTCAAGACAAGTCAACTGATTTGTCTACTGTTGAACCTCACAATTATAAAATTGCTCTTTAGAGTCCTATCTGGAAGAATGCAATGCAAGAAGAGTATGATGCTCTTATGAAACAACAGACCTGGAGTTTAGTCCTATTACCACCTGATAAGAATTTGGTCTCTTGCAAGTGGATTTTTAAGATAAAAAAGAATGCTGATGGCTTTGTGGCTAGGCATAAAGCTAGGTTAGTTGCCAGAGGTTTCTCATAAGAGTATGGAGTGGACTATCATGAAACTTTCTCACCTGTTGTGAGACACACTACTGTGAGACTTGTACTCAGTTTAGCTGGTTACTCAGGCTGGAAGCTTCACCAGATTGATGTCAAAAATGCTTTTCTGCATGGTATTTTTAATGAAGAAGTCTATATGGTCCAGCCTATTGGCTTGGAAGATGCAGTCTATCCTCACCATGTTTGTAAACTCCATAAATCTCTTTATGGTCTCAAGCAAGCTCCAAGGGCATGGAATGAACGTTTTACTCAATTTCTTCCTTCTCTAGGCTTTGTGTGTTCTTATGCAGATCCATCTCTCTTTGTCAAAGTAACTGGAAGCTCCATGGTATATTTTCTGCTCTATGTTGATGACATTATTATAACAGGTAATAGTGAAGTTCTCATCTCAGAAATTAAGCAGAATCTTCAAGCAGAATTTGATATGAAGGATCTTGGTGACCTACATTACTTTCTGGGATTGGAAATTCAGTATAAGGTTGATGATTTATTTGTGTCTCGGCATAAGAATGCAAAAGAACTTAAACTCCTTGTTAGTCTGGTGTCAAGTTATACAAAGATGGTGGCACTTCCTTAAGTGCATCTGACATACCTCATTTCAGAAGCCTTATTGGTTGCTTGCAATATCTTACATTTACAAGGCCTAATATTGCTTATAGTGTCAATTCAGTATGCCAGTTTCTTCATTCTCCAACAGAATCTCATCTTCATGGTGTGAAAAGAATTCTCAGATATGTCAAAGGCACTGTTGATCATGGCATTCATCTCAGGAGGGGTGATCTTTCAAATCCTCATTTTCATCTTCATGCTTTCTATGATACAGATTGGGCTGGTGACCCCAATGACAAGAAATCAACTACATGATTTTTTATCCTACTTAACCAGTCTCCTATCTCATGGTGTGGCAAGAAACAAACTACTGTTTCAAGATCTTCCACAAAGGCAAAATAAAGAAGCATGGCAGACACATCTTCTGAGCTTCTTTGGCTGCAACATTTGTTCAAAGAACTTCACTTACGATTGAATAGTGTCCCTACACTTCACTATGATAATATTTCTACATTGGCTCTTGCTACTAATCCTGTTTATCATTCAAAGCTAAAACACATTGAGGTTGATGTTCATTTCACTAGAGAACAGGTCAAGGCTGGCACCATTTGACTACAGTTTGTCACATCTCAAGAACAGCTAGCTAATTTGTTCATTAAGGGCCTTTGCTCTCCTCAACATCTCTGTCTCTGCTCCAACTTGATGTTAGCACCCTCCTATCAAGCTGAGGAGGGGTGTTAAGAGAAGAAAAGTCCATTAGAGTGTTTTCTTCGATTAATTGCTTAATTAGGTTAATTAGGCTTAATTAGTCAGTCTAGTATAATCTGCATGCTTAACTTGTAGTGCTCTACAGCTGTGCTACACGCGGCACACTCTCATACAATCTGGAACTGTATTTAAGTAGCTCACCATCTACTGTAACAATTTAGCACGATTTTCTCAAAGTTTGTTAGTGAAATCTCTCTCATTTCTCTCTCTCTTTTCACTCACGCTTTCTCTAAGCTCAGCTAATAGTGTAATGATCACACTCTTTTAAAACAAATTAACTAGCACCGATCTGGGTTTTCGTTAGATATTTGTATTCGAATTTCAAAATAGAGTTTGAATGAAATTGTTGATCATATATTCATATGTATGGTTTCAATACGAGGATGATATGCCTGCATTTTAATATCTAATGTAGTATAATGAAGATAACGCTAGTTAGACAAACTTTAAAACCAAAGAATAGAACTATACTGCCTGTTAGACAGCAATCCAACTATAATTAGGAAAAGTTAGCTCTTGATAATCACATATCACAAATAAGATCTTGACTGCTAAAACTAATCTCCAAATTTATTTGGACATACCCTTGTCCAAACTATAATAGTTTTCATCTTTAGCCATCAGACATTTCCAATTAATATCAATATTTTCAGCAACACACCTCGTTTGATTATGATTGTCATTATGAATCCTAGAAACTGCTCACACCCTATAGGTGTAGAGAAGTGGGTGGTCGGAAGAAGATAAGTATTGTCGGATTTATCCTCTGGCGGCAACATAGTAGGAAAGTTGGGCTTATTGTAATTATGCTTTGTTGTAATCGTGTTACATATTGAGTTATCTTTCTGTTATGTTACCGCTATGTCAAAGAAAATAGAGTAGCCAATGGAGCACTCTTTGCTAATTGGTGCCTGATTGAATACATTTATTTGGTAGAGACTTCTGGTATTATTTCAGGAGGTTCTCTACGTGTTTATTGTAATCAGGGGTCTAGGCTAAATGTCCTCCCCCTTGTATTCGACAGTTTCATTAATCAAGACTTGAGGGCAGCCGCAGCAGCCGTTTATTAAAAAAAAAAAAGTGGGTGGTTACTAGTCTAAAAATGGGTAGTTAATTTCTGAAAAATAATAATATTTTTTAAATTATTTATTTAAATTTTATCTTTTTTTTTATGCATGACAATTAGATAGATATATAAAGTTATTTAAAATTTTGAGGGTATAAAAGTAAACAATTTCAATTTTGGCTAACAAAGCCTTTTCACTTAATAATAACTAGACTCCAAACACACTCTATGGGCGTGGATAATTACGTGGGAAGTTATTCCACAGAATGTGGAGAAAATTTCTGCACATATTTTGTTTTTGATTTTTGATTTTTTTTGTTAAATTTCTTTTGTTTTTTTTTATTTGTGAATTGATCATTTTATCTTTCTCAAATATTTCAGTTCAAATGTTTTTTAATATTTGAGAGATATTTTGGTAAAGTTCTTCTGTTTTGGCTGATAGACTCTTCTATTAATAATAGTATAAATATAGATATAGATGAGAGTTTTGTTTCGCTAGTCAATTAATTTTTTATTTAGTTGTGCTGAAGTGCTTTTGAATCTAAAAGTTCTCTCACCCAGAGAAACCCTAAGATCGGGGCCTCCGTTTCTACAAACTTGTTCTCGTCCGGCGGCGCCCGGACTTCCTGGCTGGCCTCCGATTTGGCTGTCGGACGGGAGATCAATCTCTACTTCGTGTAGGACTCTGTCGAAGGAGTTTTTTCTTGGGTTTTGTCAGAAGGTTTGGCTAGGCTGGTGGTGAGGAGGTGGTCGTGGTGTTACAAACCGGAAATTGATCTTCGTGAAGAGTTTTTTGGCCTAGCGGCACCATGGGTTCGATCGGTAGATGTGCGTGGGGCTGTGAGGACCTGGATCGGGGATGGTTTTTTGTTCCGTTATGACACAGGTTGGCGGCGTGGCTGGAGCGGTTGAATCTCCCAGAGAGATGTCATGGCGGTGGGGATCTCGACTAGACGGGTCGAATTGCTTGGGTCAGCCGGAGCTCGGCCGGAATGTGACATACAACGATGGGGATGGAAGCAGATGGTTGGTTTGGACTGAACCAGATGATGGGCCTGAAGGGATCTCCTGGGTGACTACCCTATTGGGCTTTGAGTTTTTGGGCTGGGGTCCTACCTTAGTCCATTAGCTTCTAAATTTGGGCTAGGGTTTAGGCTCTTGGCCCAAACCTATGTTTTTAACTTTTGTCTAATTACAATAATTTTCTTTGTATTAGGAGTCTAACGAGTATAGTTTAGCTTGGCTATTTGCTATGTTTTCATAGCTTATAGACTCGCTTTTATGTGAACGATAAATTTAAATATAGTTGGTCTATCCTATGTACCATTGTGGCTCCCCATGAAACCTTGTTCTGGCCATTATTATGTGTCAGCAGGTGGGTATATAATGGCTTTCTTGGCATGCGCTATTATCAATGGAATTACCATTATTTCAAAAAAAAAAAAATCTAAATCTAATTTTTTATCAATGCGATGCTCATATTCCTTTCTCCAGCCTCGGACATAACTATCCTTCAAACCACCACGAACTGCTGTAGCCTTACCCATCGTGCTTGAGCGGCATAAAACCCGACCGCTACATCCAACACCAAGCAATTCCTCAGTTGCATTACAGATAACCAAACCAGCGTTATCTGTAAGAGAGCCTTTCACCTATAAATTTTTAGCCTTTCACCTATAAATTTTTATCCTTCAATATCAGAGATTATTGTCTTGAAAATGATAGGACATTTTTATGATAGTTATAAGTGATGGTCACATAGTCACTAAGTCACAAAGAATTTTATGTTTAACAAATGTCTTTAATCAATTTTGAAAAATAACAATAACATAGGTTAAGCCACAATTTTATTTCAGATTTGCTCCACTATAATCTTTTAAATTGATCAAGAACATACTTATCCATCATTCAAGCTTCTAGAGATGACGGATCAATACGTGCTTCATATTATTTAGCTAACATATACTGTATGTTCGACCTAAGAAAAAAAATTCAAATGTATAGCTGGTAGCTTTACATTTGAATTTAGGAGATGAACTTAATTTAGGTGATAGGAAAGAAGGAGCAGCTAAGAGTGACATGTCCATGAGCTGGAGTTCATTTTTATAACATGTAACCCACGAGTCATGATCTTTCTTCTCAATATATCACTAGTCTTCTAGCTAGGAGAAGCCGCCATTACCATTTTCTTTTAAGGGGGGTGTATTGTATTTGGATTTGTGTAGACTTTTTTTAAATGACGGACTTTTTAAAAAGTCCATAGATTCTTTAAAAAGTTGATAGTCTCGCACTGATTTCTGAAAACCATTGATTTTAGCCATATATTTTTTTATTGATTTATGAAATTTATATACTTTTATTATGAATGACTTGTATAGATTTCCCAACACATAAAAAAATAAAAATACAATCAATCAAACTCAAACACAAAACAAGATTATAGCTTGTTAACTCTTCAATCGTCAAAGATTTTCTGGTAGACATTGATTCAAATGAATGATTATTACTCTGTCTAGCTAGTATGTTCTCATTCCTAATCTTTCAACCAACATAAAGATAGAATATAAATCACTTGATATTTATAGTTAATTATTCTCATCAATCTTGTTTTTGCCGGTTAACATATATCATAACAAGATATTGGTCACTGTCTTTATATATATATATATATATATATATATATTTATAAATACTCATTAGTTACGTCCTTATGATGTAAACTCTATCCCTATATAAATGGGTCTAATGAGAATGAAACACACACTTCTACCTCCTCCTGAGTTTTGTTTCTCTATTCTTTCTCTCTCTAATTCTCTAGTTTATAATACGTTATCAGCAAGAATTTGCTTTTTTTAATTTGCTTTTTTCAATTCCATGATGATCTACAAATCTTATGGTGCAACATAGTTGCTTATACCAAGGCAAATGATCTATGAGTTTCTTTTTTTCTTTATAGATGAATATCAATTTTTTTTTATGTGTTCATATAATTGTTGCAAGTTTATATTTCCTATACGACAATGAGAACTACATGTTCCATTGCTCAAGACTCGAGTCTTCTAACCAAGTAGTCTTAGAACCTATGGTTCTATAGACATCACACAAATGTTTTTCTCGTATCTTCCCAAAGGGATCCATTGTTCATATTATGAACACTTCGAAACCTCTGTTTCATATATGAATTTTCTATGATTTTTCATAGAACATATTGTTCTAAAACTTATGGATCCTAATATATCTCGTCTTTTCTCTTTGTAGAAAGATGACGCATCTGACAAACTTGGACTTTGATCCGCTTGAAATTTCTGCCAAGAACTATTTGATGCTGAAATTCATCTTATGGCTAACAACCTTGGAAATGCCATAAAAAAATTGACAATAAGTCATCTGTACAAGATTGCACCAATGTTATAATTTTCTTGCGTCATCATGTTGACAAAGAGTCTAAAATATGAGTACCTTACAGTGAAAGACCGGCTTGAGCTTTTTCAAGCACTGCTCACTAATACCATTGTTCTACCTAGAGCACAATATCATTTAGTGGTGGACATCTAAGGGGAAGTGTTGTAAATATTATATATATGTGGTTGTTCACTGTAAATACTCATTAGTTACGTCCTTATGATATAAACTCTACCCTATATAAATGGGTCTAATGAGAATGAAACATACACTTCTACCTCCTCCTAAATTCTATTTCTTTGTTCTTTCTCTCTCTTATTCTCTTGTTTATATAACAAAGTTCAATTTTTCAAGCTTCATTTGAATCGTAAATATAAACTCAAAGAATAACTAGGAAGACACAATCCAATAATTCCATGGTAACACTATTCTAGGTTTTTGGGGTAGACCACAACATTTGTGTATTAGTGAACATGTTGGATTGTTAGGTATCCAAAAACATTAATATCATAAATGATTAAAGTAAAGACACACAAAAAAAAAATAAAAAAAAATAATGGAAGATCAACCTCTTCCCCCGCAAAAAGAAAGTCTATCATAGACTTTTCCAAATATTTGGTCTAGTGGCTGGAAAATTATTAGAGTTTGGTGTGTATAATTAACACTACAAAGTCCATAATTATCCATGAATTTCTAAATCCTTAAGTATGAATGATATTTTGAATACTTTCATTCATTTTTAAAAGTCCTAATTGAATACACATAGATTTTGGTGGAATTCATAAAGTCTTTTAAAATCCTGATTGAATACCCTGAGACTTTCATGGACTGTTAAAAGTCTATATTGAATACACCTAGACTTTTAAATTCCATAGATTAGTTAAAAAGTTTCAGTAATTCTATATACAATACACCCCCCTAAGTTGAGATTCGTTTCCAGTCGGGGTGCATCCGGTTTCCGAAACTCGTCTTTCGAATCAACTTATTCACATAATCTTCAATAAACGGGGAACGAGTGAAACTTCTGAGAGTTTGAGACCATGACATTGCAATTCTTCTACCATAAGATTGGGATCATAGATCATCTATCTTATATTGATTGTCACGAGAAGGTTTTGTTTGAGAATAAAAGAACTTTTGTTTAATAATAGCAAGAATTACAAATATGAGAATGAGAGGCAGTGGAAAATAGTTTTTCCATTCTAGTCCTTAGTAGAGCCTTCAATTACAGTTTATCATTGTTGTGAAATTTATGAACCGAAAGCGCCCAACCTTAACCACAAACGATGCTCATGCTCACGGGCTACAAAGATGGCTAACTAATCTAGAGTGCCAGATACAATCTCGCAATCAATATCAAGAAGAACCACTTCACTCTCTTCCACATTGTCTCAAAAATAGTCAAATCATGTGTAAGAATAATTCATCATCATGTTGATCACAAGAAAACACTGAAAATATAACACAATATTTGAGAGTAATGCCGTAAAAATTGTACATGTTACTATCAATATAATTCGTTTATGAACCCCAACTTAAAAGAATAGAGACTTATTAAACTTAACTGTTACATAATCCGGAAAAAAAAAAGAAAAGGAAGAAACAAAAACAAAAATCTTTATAAAGAGGGTGGTATGTCATGATCATTAGAGATGTTGGCATGTCATGATCATGATTTATGAGATAATCTGTAATATAAAGCTTACTGCCTTTATGTCCATGTCCTCATATATACAAACCCAAACTTAGTCATCAATCGTTTTTAAGCTCAAGTGATCCTTTCCTCATCAATGTTGCTTATCTTCTCCTTAACAAGTAGAAATCTCGATATCTTTGTCTGAGTGTGAACTAGAACTATCAATTTCCCCACATTGCAAGGCAAAACTTTAATAATTTTAGAAAGATTATATCTTTAACATAAATCATCACATCTCGAACCCATGATTTTAGGCAATAAAAAAAATCACAAGATACTTTGATTGCTATAATAGCATATCTAGCTTCCTCTCTCAATCTCACCATCATGTCTACCCCCAAGATTCTATTCTTCAATAAATAAATGCAATAAATAATTTCAAATTACTTTGCTTAAATAGATCATTACCTAAAAAGAAAACAATTTTTCCAAAAAAAAAAAAAAAATGACAGAGAACAATCCACCGCCCTCCGAGAGCGACAAGTTGCCGTTAATTAATTTTCTGATAAACTATCCAATCATCAACCACCGCAAAAATTCAGTAACCCCCAGCAATAAATTCCTTGTCATTTTCACCCCCAAAAACAAAGAATTATTATTATTCCCGGCGTTGCTTCTACCTCACTCTCTCCCTCTCTCTCCCACTCTCACCAAATCCCAACCCCCAAATCCAACTTTTCTCTGTAATTATATGCTTTAATTCTGTGGACTTTGTTCAATTCGGTAGTGATTGATCGCCGGAATTCGTTTTCGGTCAGAGATGGAGTTAGAGCAATCCCGGCCGCTCAATCCGGCCATGACCTTCGACGAGGTCTCCATGGAGCGGAGCAAGAGCTTCGTCAAGGCCTTACAGGTTCCATTCTCCCACGCTTCCATTCAAGTTTTTATGTTTGTGCGAGGCTGAGAGTCTGCGATTGGATCTGATAAGTTTTTCGTTTTTTGATTGGTTTGATTTGTTTCGTTCTGGTTTACGCATTTCGTAGTTTGATTGAATTCGGTGGATTTTGACTCTGAAATCGTTGAATCTATGCGGTTTCGAGTCGTGCTTGGTTGTTAATGCCTTGTGATGTGTATGTGATGCTATTTGTTTTGGTAAATGATTGGAAATAGAGGCCTTAAATTGGCATTAGGTAGCTGCATTTGATTGCTCGGTGAAACTTTTTGTTGTTGCTACTTTTGTGGCTTAATGGCTCTCATTTTCAATTGGCATGATTGTGCTGCTTGATGAGGAAAGCGTTGAGTTTTATGACGGTTGGATCCTTGTGTTGTGTTTATTTCAGGAACTCAAGAACTTGAGGCCTCAGCTTTACTCTGCTGCGGAATATTGTGAAAAGTCGTATCTTCATAGCGAGCAGAAACAAATGTAAGGATTTTTTTTTTTTGTTTCATTTGATATGATTCTTCTCGTTGCATATGACGATATTTAGTTTCTTGTTCTGAAGGGGTGTTTTGTTGCCAAACTGTTATAAGATGTGTCCCGTGATGAGTGTACAGTAGCAGATCCTACTAGTAATGTACAGTATGTTTTGAGTGCTTACCTGGGTTTAGAGTATCCCTGAATTGCTGCATCTTAGAGTAGATATGGTGGGATTTAATGAAAGGAAAATCACTTAAAAGGTAAATGTGTGCTTGGTTTAAATTTGGTATACAGATGAACTAAAATGCATGACAAAGCATTTGTTCGATTTATGAAAAAAGAAAAAGAAAAAACAGAGTCATCGATGCTGGAAATTAGGATTAGAACATTTTCTTCAATGTGGTTAATTTGGTTTCTCTGCAACATAAGCTTCTGAAATAGTTTGGAAAGTGTTAGTAATTATGCTACACAATAGTGCCTATAGGTAGGAGGTTCACTTGTCATGGGCCCTTCTTATCTTGCTATCGATGTGGAATCTTGTTGATGAGAGATATGTGGCATCTGCAAAAATTGGCAGGAAGACACATGTTCTAACATGTCGTGCATATCTGCCTGTTTTAACCCCGCCTTGCATTTTCTTTCTCGAATTTACAAGGATTGTAATATAAATACCTCTTGCTGAAGTTCATTACAAATATTGGTAACAGGGTACTGGATAACCTGAAAGATTATGCTGTGCGAGCCCTTGTTAATGCTGTTGATCACCTTGGCACTGTGGCCTACAAGTTAACTGACCTTCTTGACCAGCAAACCTTAGATGTTTCAACTATGGACCTGAAAGTTACTTGCCTAAACCAGGTGAGTTTTAGCATTCGGGCATGTTAGAATAGAGAATATCAAATGGATATAACTAAATGAACTATCTTTCTTATACTTAGAAACTTCTTACATGCAAAACATTTATGGATAAAGAAGGTTCGAGGCAGCAGCAGCTGTTGTCATTCATCCCAAGACATCACAAGCACTACATTTTACCCAGTAAGGCTAAATATTATTAACTAATAGCTGCAGTTACCATGTTTACAACTAGATTTTTACATTTATATTATTTTTGCCCTTGTTGCTAGATTCTGTCAATAAGAAGGTACATTTCAGCCCACACGTACATACTGATACTCGGCAACATGCTTATCAAGCAAGACCACATGTTCAACCGTCAAGTATGTTATTTTCCAATTGGGGATATTTTCCTCCTAAGTTTCAGTTTGGTCCTTGTGATTTTGTAGTTTATAATGTCGATTTTACACTTTTATTGTAAATGAGTAATAACTTTGGTTTTGCTACAACGTGTAACATTTAGGTGCCACTGCAGCAAAAACTCTTTCTTGGCATTTAGCTTCAGAAACAAAATCAACCTTGAAGGGGACTTTGCAGGGTCTGGCTAGGTAATCCATAAGATTGAAAGGAAATATAGCAAATGTTCTCAGTGTTAGTAATAATTCCTTTTCTGTTTGTTTGCACTTGCTCATGATGATCTAATCAGACAATATATCTGGATATTTTCCTTTATGCAGCTCTGTAGGCACAAAAGTTTCTGTAAATACATCTGGCACTTTCCAGCTTTTAGGTATGTAGAGTTGGAAAGTATAATCATCTTATCACGTAGTCACGCTTCAGTCAACTATAAAATGAAGTTGTCATCCTCGAGAAATAATAGCTCCTTCTAATGAATGTAGATAATGAGGGGAGTGCCACTACGAAATCCTCGGGTGCTCACCTGCAGCTACCAAGTCGAGTTCCTGGTTCTGAACCATTTGTTGCTGGACATAGGGTAAGTATGCTTTGCCCCCCAGTATGTCGATGAGTAGAGTGAGGAGAGGAAATTTAAAGGTTACTTTTCTCTTGCAGGATGCGGTGGATGGTTACAGGCCACTAGGGGCGGCCAGGTCATTTGACAACCAAAATCGACAGATCGTGCGAGTTCCTGTTCGCAGCAAAAGTCTGCTATCAGCTTTTTTCGTCAAACAGAAAAGCACAAAGCTGAAAACTGGGTCCGTCTCCTGAAAACTTTTTCAATCATGTTAAAGACCCGACTACCTGATCATCCCACGCTATGTGGGTCAAATTGCCTGTAAATCCCTCCTATGTGTTTTGGCTTCAAGCTTTTTTGTTGACCATTCGTTATTCAATAGCTTGGAATCAAAATTCTTTTTCCCACTCTATGGCGCCTTACGCTAGGCTGCTTAATAATGAACAGAATTGTGCGCAGATGTCCCGTAATGAAGTAGTTGTGAGGAATGTCTGGTTTATGGATTATTGCATTAGTTTCTGCTTCCATGTTGATTTGTCTTCTGAATCATTCGGGTAAATGTCAGTGTTAATCTTTTCTTAGCTGATGAGGAACATTTTCGTGACCAGCTCTTTCATCAAAATAATGAGATTCTAGGCTAATTATATTTGCTCTCGGCAGTCTCTGTAATCAAGTATTGCTACAAAATAAGCTTTACGCTGCAACAACTGTTCTCTATAAGTCGAAATACTACAGCTGCACATTGTTCAAGCACAAAATGAACAATTTCATAAAAAAAAAAAAAAAAGGTTAAATACTTGTTACTATCTTGTGGTTTAGGTCTAAAATCAATTTAGTTCCTGGATTTCTAATTTCATCAAAAACACAAATGCATTTTCAATTTTGATCTAATGGGTTCAATTCGTTAATATTTTGTTATGAGTTCAAGTTATAGTTGGATTAGTTGTTGAAAAACTATTTATTTTTAATAGTACGACTCACTCTTAAATTGACTAGAGGTGGGATGCAGACACCATATAATAAAACATAGGTCATATATGAACTACATTAACAAGTTAAATAACTCAATTGTTGGAAAACTAATAAATTTGACCAATTAGATCAAAATTGAAAGTGCAGAGGTGTTTTTGATGAAATTAGAAGTTTAGGGATTGAATTGATTTTGAACCCAAACTATAGGGTAGTAATCTGTATTTAGCCCAAAGAAAAAACACAAAAGAGAACAGTGACACTCTGTTTTTTGTTCTTTTATTTCTTTTTCCTGTTTTTAATAGTAGTTATTGTCTGTGGTTGGAATGTCGAACCAAAAATCTTGATGATGAAAACCTTTTTCTTTTAGCAAATATTCATTCAAAATTTCAAGAACAAAAAAAGATTCAAGACGACTCTAATATGGGATTATAGATTGCAACACTAATGCTAATACGAGTCACATGACACCATAACAGTTATTCCTATTATAGGACTCGTTATGTCTTCTGTCTTACGCCAAAAACAGTTAATCCTATTATAGGACTTGTTATCATGTTATGTTCTGTCTTCTAACCATCGATATAGGAAGAAGCCGGAGCGGCTTAGTAAATTTGCATCATATTGGATGGAATGGGCTCTGTCATACTCGATCATTTTAAAATGAACGTAACTATATTCTGTCGCTGACTCTTAACAATGACTTTCTTCTCATTATCTCAAGTGATGATTAGGGAATGAGTGAAGTTTTGGTTGCCGTATTGTGCTGTACTTCTATGTCTATGAAAATAATTCAGATCTTGTGCTTTCCTCCCCTCCCTTGAATCGATTACAATTTTCTCACTATTGCAGTTAATGGAATTGTCGGTAGAGTCTTCTTGGTAGAGTTTGATCCTTTGTTCTCGTACGAAAATCTAACCAAAATCAAATGTCATTCTCACAAATAATCTCGCCTGCAACATTCTTTGTCGCCTTTGATATTCAATCCATCACATCTTACCTTGAAGAGCAGATTCGATAAATAATGCAATAACGCACAGCAAAAACAATTACCTTCCATCCTATACACATTATCTTATTGCATGAGAAAACTAATTCCATCCACACATATCAAAAATGGGAAACGAGCTTCGAGTTGTGATGCTTCCATGGTCTGCCTTTGGCCATTTGATGCCCTTCTTTCAACTCTCCACAGCCTTGGCCAAAGCCAAAGTTCATATTAAACAAAATGGTGTTTAGATATGTGTATTGGCTTAATTGAATATAATTGTACAAGTGAAAGATATATACACTCATCAGTGCTCTATTCTAGGAAAGCTGTAAATACAAATAACTAGGATCCTACAATCAATCCTAAATTGTGTAGAGAATGATGCATGATCCATCATTCTCTCCAACATATCTGCTGTCACTTGAATGCAGACTAATGACATATTTCTTTCCTTTAATACAACATATCTGCTGTCACTTGAATGCAGACTAATGACATATTTCTTTCCTTTAATACTCCCCCTCAAGTTGGAGTGTGGATGTCAATGACACCCAACTTGCTGAGATGTGCGTGGAAGGCTGGTGCACGCAAAGGCTTTGTGAGCAAGTCTGCAACTTGATCTCCAGTTTGCACATAAGCAGTCTTGACCTCACCTTTGTTGATTCTTTCGCGAACCGTATGACAATCTAACTCAATATGCTTTGTTCGCTCATGATACACTGGATTTGCTGCAATGTGTAGCGCTGCCTGATTGTCACAAAATAATTTTGCTGCTTCAGGATGGTGCACATGTAAGTCTTTCAATAGGTACCTGAACCAACTGAGTTCACAAGCAGTTGCAGCCATCGAACGATACTCTGCTTCTGCTGAGGATCTTGATACTGTGGCTTGCTTTTTACTTTTCCATGACACAAGTGACTTGCCAAGGAAAATGCAGTAACCCGTCACTGACCTTCGTGTTGTAGGACATCTTGCCCAGTCTGCATCGCAATATGCAGTCAAATGGAGAGAACTGTGTGCAGGGAACAATAATCCTTGGCCCGGGACTCCCTTGAGATATTGTAGAAGCCGATGGGCTGTTTTAAGATGATGCAACTTAGGCTCCTGCATAAATTGACTGAGTGTGTTCACCGCATAAGTAATCTCTGGCCTAGTGATTGTAAGATAAATTAACTTCCCAATTAATCTCCGGTATCGAGTAGGATCCTTGAGGGCATCACTCCCTTTTTCGGTTAGCACCAAATCAGGCTCCATAGGTATCTTTGCAGGTTTCACTCCAAGTAACCCAGCCTCCTCCAATATGTCCAATGTATACTTACGTTGACAAACTGAAATTCCAGCTTTGGATCGTGCAACTTCTATACCAAGAAAGTATTTGAGTGGTCCAAGATCTTTAATCTTGAAACAACTGTTGAGAAACTTCTTGAGATCACTAATGGCCTTCTCATTGTTCCCTGTAATAACCATATCATCAACATAAAGTAGTATCACAGTAATGGAATTCTCATGGACTTGTGTAAATAAGGAATAATCGGCACGGGACTGCTGGAAACCAATTTCTTGAATGGCAGAAGAGAACCGTTGGAACCAGCTGCGGGATGCTTGTTTAAGACCATAAAGGGATTTGTGAAGTCGACAAACCACGTTCTCCCCCTGTCGACGATAACCCGGAGGGGGCAACATGTAGACCTCCTCAATAAGCTCACCATGTAGGAAGGCATTTTGCACATCCATTTGGTGTAAAGGCCAATCGCGCACTGCAGCAACAGCCAATAGACACCGAACAGTAATCAATTTCGCAACAGGGGCAAAGGTATCTTTGTAATCAATGCCTTCTCGTTGAGTAAACCCCTTTGCAACTAGCCGAGCCTTGTATCGTTCGATGGTGCCGTCGGCATGGTATTTGATCTTGAAGACCCATTTGCAACCAATGGGATGATGACCAGAAGGTAGAGAGACTATGGACCATGTATAATTTTCTTCAAGTGCCCGAATTTCAGAATTCATTGCCTCAACCCATTGAGGGTCATGACAAGCCTGCTCATAGTTTGCTGGTTCAACCAATTGAGAGACATTATGCACAAAAGAACGATAACCAGTTGATAACCCAGAGTAGGATACGTACCGATGGAGTGGATAGCGAGTGCCGGACGTGGAGGAAGGGAGAGCAGCTGGGTCAAGCAAAACGGAGTGATTGGTTTTGTAATCTTGAAGGTATGGTGGTGGCTGTTTGGAACGATGGGACCGTCGTGGGGCTGGCTGAGGCGGGGGAAGAGGCACAGAAGCTGCCGGCTGAAGCAGGGAGGGCGAAAGCCGGGCTGGAATCTGGGATGGGGTCGGTGATGGAGCTGGAATCTGAGAGTCGTTCGGTGGGCTAACGAACTCGAGGCTGGAATCTGGTAGTGGGTCGGTGAACTCGGGGCCGGAATCTGGGATGGGATCGATGGGTGGACCTGGCGGCAGAGAGCCCGGTGGTGAAGGAATCAGTGAGGGAGGCTCGGAGGGGGTAGCGTCTGGTATCGAAGAGGGAAGGGAGAGATTGGGGTCGGGAGATGAGGCAGAAGGAAGGGACGTGGGCTGAGTAGTAGTTTGAGAAGGAATGGGCTGAGAGGATTGGGCCGGGTCGAGAATAGGAGTGGGTAAAACTGGGTAATCTTCTTGTTCCTCAAGTGGTAATGTAGTTAGAGGCAGCATATGTTCATGGAAAATCACGTCCCGGGAAGTGAACAATTGTTTGCTTTCAAGGTCATAGAGACGGTAGCCCTTTTGGCCATGGGGGTACCCAAGAAAAATACATCGACGTGCACGGGAAGCAAATTTATGAGATGGAGTGAGGTTGGTTGCGTAACACAAGCAACCGAAGACCCGAAGATGTGAATAAGTTGGAGGTGTGCCATGCAAGAGTTCAGATGGAGATTTATTAGAAAGTAGGGGTGTGGGAAGACGGTTTATGAGATAACAAGCGGTTTGAACACTCTCACCCCAAAATTTTAATGGTAAATTTGCTTGAAACCGAAGAGCACGACCAACATTCAAAAGATGGCGATGTTTGCGCTCGACAACCCCATTTTGTTGGGGGGTATAGACGCAAGTATGTTGGAAAATGGTGCCATGCTCATCAAAGAAAGCACGCATGGATGTGAACTCTCCCCCATTGTCGGCACGGAGTATTTTAATGTCACGATGGAATTGTGTTTTTACCCAAGAAAAGAATGATTTCAAGAGTGTTTGAGTGTTGGATTTGAAACTCATAAGATGAACCCAGGTAAAACGTGTGAAATCATCAACAATGGTTAGAAAATAACGAGCCCCAGAATGTGTGTGAGTTTTGTGTGGTCCCCAAATATCACAATGAATCAAATCAAATGGTACAGTTGTTTTTATTGAACTTGAAGGAAAGGATAAACGAGTTTGCTTTGCTAAGGGGCAAATATCACAAACATGCTTAGGATTAAACATAATTTCTGGAATAACTTGAGATAGAAAATGGACAGGTGCAGAAGATGGGTGCCCAAGACGTTGATGCCAAAGATCCGAGGTGCGGGTGATATGGCTGGCTAGGTGTGGATTTTGGGTTGGTGTGAGGTAATAGAGCCCATTAAAATGCTTGCCCAGGCCAATCGTCCTCTTCGTATCCACGTCCTGCACAACAGAAAAATCTGGGTAAAATATCACAATACATTTCAAGGCTCGGGTCAATTTACTCACAGAAATCAAATTCACACGAAACTTTGGCACATGTAGGACCCCATCAAGAGATAAATATTTAGACAATTTAATAGATCCAATGCTTTCAATGGCAGCCTGCCCTCCATTAGGTAATCCAACAAAATCATGGGATGCCTTAATATTATTGTGAGTGGGTGAGAGATGAGATACATGGTCCGTTGCTCCACTATCCACAATCCAATATAAAGTTGAATGAGAGTCATGTTGTATGTCATTGGAATTGGGTGTGAATATACCTGTCGCATTTGCGAATGGTTGATCATTACCATTTTTATTGTGAAGCAAAGCCATGATCTGCTTGTATTCTTCAGCGGTGAAAGTTGGGCTCTCATTGGCTAGTTCTGTCTTTACCTCCACATTGTGGGCAGCCGGCCTCTTGTTTCTAGGCTTCACATTCTTTCCATGCCATTTGTGGCCAACTGGAAACCCTTTCAGATAGTAGCATCGATCCACTAAATGATTCTCCTCTTCACAATATGTGCACTTTAGCGGTTTGCGAAAGAAAGGAGTCTTTGGTGTACCTGATGTGCGTGCAGCTTGCATAGCATGAGAAATCGGTGGGTGTTCACGACGGGTTGCCGCTTCCATCTGCCTCTCATGTTGGAGAATGAGGCCATGAACTTTCTTTGTGTCTGGGAGAGGGTTCATCATCAGGATTGAGCCACGAATGTTAGAGTAAGATTCGTTCAGCCCCATTAAAAACTGCATAACCTTTTCTTTTTCTTCTCGATTGGCCAATGTTTTGGCACCATCACAGTTACACATGATGGGTTCTTGATAGGAGGCTAGTTCATCCCAAAGAGCCTTGAGTTTGGTGTAGTGTACAGAAACCGAGTGAGAGCCTTGGCGGCATTCAGCGATTTCTTGTCGAATCTCATAAATCCTGGAATCATTTCCTTGTGAAAATCTGTCCTCAAGATCACTCCATACTGCTGCTGCCGTATCTGAAAAAATCACACTGCGAGCGATGTCGGGCTGGATTGAATGAAGAATCCAGGTCAACACCATGTCATTGCAACGTTTCCACATGGGAAATTTGGGGTTTGTAGCTGGAAGCGGCTGTATTGTTCCATCAATCAATCCTAGTTTGTTCTTGGCGCTGAGGCTGAGACGCATTGAGCGACTCCACTGTCCATAGTTGTGTCCATCAAGTAGTGTGTTAACCAAGACGAGTCCTGGTGTATCAGAATGGTGTAAGACCAAGGGGTCAGGAATCTCCTCCATGGTTTTGGATGAAGACTCGTTTTTGGTTTCTGTGTTTTCAAGAATTTCGACCATGGTGTTAGTGTGGTGATGTTTTGGTGTTTGATTGTAGCGGAAGGATGTGGGCTAGAGACACCAGAATCGGTGCTTTGATACCATAAACAAAATGGTGTTTAGATATGTGTATTGGCTTAATTGAATATAATTGTACAAGTAAAAGATATATACACTCATCAGTGCTCTATTCTAGGAAAGCTGTAAATACAAATAACTAGGATCCTACAATCAATCCTAAATTGTGTAGAGAATGATGCATGATCCATCATTCTCTCCAACATATCTGCTGTCACTTGAATGCAGACTAATGACATATTTCTTTCCTTTAATACAACATATCTGCTGTCACTTGAATGCAGACTAATGACATATTTCTTTCCTTTAATACATATCTCCTTCATATCAACCCCAAGAAACATTCACAGGCTCCCCCAAAATCTCACTTGATTTACAACCTTTCATACACTTGGTCCCCATTCCATTTCCTCATTTGGATCCTGACTTCTTGCCGGAAGGAGCCGAGGCCAGTATCGACGTACCCTTCGAAAAAAGCCGAAAACTTACAGATCGCATACTATCTTCTTCAAACACCCATCAAGCATTTCATTGCAGATCAAATGCCGGATTGGATAATTGCCGATTTCGCTGCTCATTGGGTGGTCGAAATTGCCAAAGAGTTTGGTGTTCCACTTGCCTACTTCTCAGTTTTCAGTGCAGCAACCAGTGTTTTCTTTGGCCCACCTGAATATCTCACTGGTGCAAACAGAAACTATGCTCTCCCATCACCACAAAGCTTGACATCTCCAAGAGAATGGGTCACTTTTCCTTCTTTGGTGGCATTGAAGGAGCATGAAGCCATTTATGTGCCTCAATCTTTCGCAGCAAATAGTACAGGGATAAGTCTTACGTCAAGGTTTGCCAAGATCATATCAGGAAGTCAAGTTTTGGCGATTCGTACTTGCAGTGAGATAGAAGGAGACTACTTGGAAGTGTACGAGAAAATTACTGGAAAGCCAGTAATTCCCATTGGTGTACTTGCTCGAGATCAACCTGGGAAAAGGGACAAAGGGGAAATAAACTCCGATGGGGCTATGTTTGATTGGCTTGACAAGCAAAAACCCGGGTCAATTGTGTTTGTGGGGTTTGGGAGTGAGTGTAAGCTGAGCAAAGAACAAGTTCATGAGATAGCTCATGGGCTGGAGCTTTCAGAATTGCCATTTATTTGGGGACTCAGAAAACCCAATTCAGCTAACACTAGTGATGAAGTAGATGATTTTCTGCCTTTAGGTTTTGTTGACAGAACATCAGAGAAAGGGCTCGTTTGCTTTGGATGGGTACCCCAAATTGAAATTTTGGGGCACCCATCAATTGGGGGCTCTTTGTTTCATTCTGGATGGGGTTCTGTGATTGAGACTTTGCAATCTGGTCATTGCCTTGTTGTGTTACCCTTCATTTGTGATCAGCCTTTGCAATTTTGGTAGAGAAGGGTCTGGCTGCCGAAGTGAAGTGCAACGAAGACGGGTCGCTTAGTAGAGAGGAAATAGCAAAAACGCTGAGGCTAGCAATGGTGGACGAAGAAGGAGAGCAGCTGAGAAGCAATGCGAGGAAAGCTGCTGTAGTTAGTGGAGATCAGAAGCTGCACCAAGATCACTACATTGGTTCATTTGTTAGTTATCTCAAAAATAACGTTCCAAAGTCTTCTGAAAAAAAAAAAAAAAAAAAAACGTTCCAAAGAGGTGATCGGTCATCCTAGACTCATAGATTCGCCATTGAATTGCGTAGCAGCTTTCCTGTTTACAACTTGGACGAGTCGTTTCCTACTTTCCTGGTCGTCTAGCTTTGTCCATTTGTGAAAGTGTCCTTGTTTCTCTACAAAGGACTAGAATGGAAAAACTATTTCCACTACCTATCATTCTCATATTTGTAATTCTTGCTATTATTAAACAAAAGTTCTATTATTCTTAAACAAAACCTTCTCGTGACAATCAATATAAGATAGTTGATCTATGATCCCGATCTTGAGGTAGAGGAATTGCAACGTCATCGTCTCAAACTCTCAGAAGATTCACTCGTTCCCCGTTTATTGAAGATTATGTGAATAAGTTGATTCGAAAGACGAGTTTCGGAAACCGGATTCACTCCCACCAGAAACGATCTCAACTTAAAAGAAAATGGTAATGGCCGCTTCTCCTAGCTAAAAGACTAGCAATATATACAGAAGAAAGATCATGACTCGTGGGTTACATGTTATAAAAAGAAACTCCAGCTCGTGGACATGCCACTCTTACATGCTCCTTCTTTCCTATCACCTAAATTAAGTTCATCTCCTAGACACCAAACACTCTGGGGAGACCCCGGACAAAAAGCTACCAGATATACATTTGAATTTGTTTTTTTTCTTAGGTTGAACTGTTGAACATACAGTATATGTTAGTTACACAGTATGAAGCGCGTGGATGGGCTCGGGGCAGTGGTTTGCTAGGTGGGGTCCGACGTCGAGGAAATTAGAAGCATGTTGCGGTGACCGAATTCTTTGTTTTATTAGGTTTTTAGGTTTTGGTTTTTGGTTAGTTCTAATAAGTCTCTCCTTAATTGAGCGAGGGTTTGGTTGCCTTGGTTTCATGGTTGTGTCATTGTTATGGTGTTTTTCCCGTGGACGAGTTGGTTCAACTCTGGTTTACTTTTGTTGTCAATTTGCCGACAAGCAATCCTTTACACATGATCTGGTATTTCTTGGACACAGTGTTGAAGAGAACGACGTCTTCTGTGTTGTTGACTACAGAGTATTACTGGGACTTTCAGGATCACATGCTCAAGGTAGCCTTGGAAATGGGTGTTTTGTAGTTACAGTTTGGACCCATTGGCCTGATTGTCACACCCCCAAACTCGAGACCAATATTATACTGAAATATGGTACCCAAATTTGTGATGTGAGCCAAAATAAACAAAACTTCCTTTTTGAATAAATTGAAAGAAAGCAATAGACTATATATAGATGTATCTGAATAGTACTGTTATTAGAAAACGAAATCATTATTTGTACAATACCAAAGTTTAGCAAAATACATTACACTTATTCTCTTGAAATAATAGTAGGAAAATAAAACTTTCTTTTATTTAGTAGGTTCATCCCTTTTTCCCCATGTGTCTACTCGTTATCTGAAAACATGAAGGTGTAGCATCATGAGTAACACAGACCCAGTAAGTACAGCTTACATTCTTATATTAATGTGTTTAATAGGAAATCAAATATGAACAACCAAGTAAAATGTACCGAGAACCATTTATATGTTTGTAGCAAGTCTTAAATATGTACTTGTATACACACAAAAGACACACACATATGTATTCAAATGTATTCATCTGGATGATTGTTTATGAGACTGATAGTAAAACACATAGTCACAATTCTTTATCGAATCAACAAATATAACCTCAACACCATATATGCTCAAATCTCTTTTTACTTAACACTGTAACATATTAGTAATATGTTGCAAACAGATATTTGATCAAAATAATACATGTATACTTCTCTTCTTAGTGAATATTTCAGACTAACTGGTAACAATTCATAAGTCCACATGCTAGGGTCCATAATACCAAAACACGGGTAAGCGGCAGCATACTAAGGACACTACCAATGTATGTATACTCAAGGTCGGCACTTCCTTCCTATGAGTATAATGGTGCACTATCTGTAGGGACTAGAGCTCAGGCTAACTTCTCATATCACAAAACACTTTTACCAGTAATTCACTTAAGCACGGGATATTACTAATCACCCGGCTTCACTTCTCCAAATAATCACTTCAATAGTATAGTAAACTTTAAGTAGTCAATAAAACAACTACATAAATAGCAACAAAGCATATAAACAAGCTTACATAAGTAAATATAATTGAAATAGTATGGACAATTTAATATATACATAGTTACATACATATGTATATATGTAAATAAACTTGGAAGTAAATGTGCAATAAAATGAAAGTACTGTAAATTAGAAGTAGTAAAAGAATATTAGTTAGTAGTCAAGAGTTAGTAGTCCTCTGTTCATAGTATTTGAAATCTTAGTCTGAAGTGTCCATTCGTTAATCAAAATGAAGAACCGTCAACTTTCCATTGTCATAACTTGTTCAATTTGTATCCAAAAATAGTCAATGAGGACACCATGTCATAGGATTTTTCATAAGGAATTTAATGGAATAAGTCATGTAGTCCAAATCAGAGTGATATAGTCCAGAAATGGTAAAATACCAGAACAGTACAGAAACCGATTTTCTTATTATTGACCTTTGATGTCTAAGTCTTTACGTACTGTATATTTCACCATTAATTCTCAAACTTTCCAGAATAAAAGTAGAGATCCTAAGCTTCAAATTGATATAAAGTTTGTAGAAAATGGATAAGAAATGGGGGAGATATAAATTTTTGAAGTTGTGATTGCTGTATGAGATTTTCAGCGAGTTTACTAAATGAAAACTTCGATTAGCCATAACTTCTTCATTTCTTAACCTTTTTTAGTGATTCAAAAGCCTAAACTAAAGGATTTTTCATGAAGAACCTGAAAATATAATTAATTTTGTCAAGATTAACTTTTATTAAACACGAAAATATATGGCTGCAGCAAAACAAATTCTTTTCCATTTTATCTTCGGTTTTGCACTTTGATAAATCTTAAAGGCAAAAGAATATAGGAATGTAATCATGTACTTACTTAAGAAACTCAGAGATTGAGTGAATATTTTGGTTTTGGATCCAAGCTTGGACTTCTTTGAGAAAAACAAAGGGAGCTTCTTAAGAGAAAAAGGATGAAGGATTAGTGAGGTGAGTTTTCTCTACAACTAAGGCTTCCAAATCAGTTTTGTACTTGATCTTAATGCTGGAAGGAAGAAGAATAATTCAGATCCATATTTATATAAGCTAGGAAAATGCATTAAAAATCAAGTCTTACTTGACTTCTAAGCCAAAAGTGAGGTGGAAGTCTACATAGTTAGACTAAAAGCATTTGCAAGGAAATTTCCAAGGAAATTCCCTATAATGCTATGGCTGTTAGAAAGAAAAAATTAGATTAGCTCTTCTAGATGTATTGGCATTTGAATTGTGTATATATATACATATATATATATATATATATATATATACATATATATATATATATATATAGATATACACATAGATACACATCTACTCAAACTAATACGAAGATTGATATGCTTTCTTAAGGTTCAAAATATGTGTTTACAAAAACTAGTACTAAAATGACATGCATCATACAGATAATATAGATGAGAATATTGAGCTCAATAACAAATATTGAGTATACACAAAAAAAATACGAACTAAGGTATTTTAGTAAGTTCACTAGAACTCTAATATAACTTGTAAGTATAGCATGTGCTGTCATCAGTTTCTAAACGGGAAAATGCTTAGAGGATACTTGGATTATTTCTAAGTTTAAGGTATCTTAAAGTACTCTATAGTGATACTAAGTTTCGGGTTATTATACTGATGGTATCTGTAACCGCGGATTTTTTAGAGTATTGGCTTATGACTACCACCCCACCCCCCCCCCCCTCCCCAAATGTATGCATTTTGGTTGATTGAATGAAAGATCTATCTCATTCTCAAAAAAAAAAAAAAAAAAAAAACACGTACTGATCCGTCTTCTCTAGAAGCTTGAATGACGGTGAGTATGTTCTTGATCAATTTAAAATATTATAGTGGAGCAAATCTGAAATAAATATGTGGCTTAACCTATGTTATTGTTATTTGTCAAAATTGATTAAAGACATTTGTTAACCATAAAATTCTTTGTGACCATGTGATCATCACTTTTTTTTTTTTTTTAAAGAGGATCAAAGGATTTCACTCCTACCCCCACAGTGACTCGAACCCATGACTTCGTCATTAGGTAGCGGGTGCTCTAAATACTAAGTTAACACCACTTCGTCATGTGATCATCACTTATAACTATCATAAAACTATCCTATCATTTTCAAGACAATATTCTCTGATATTGAAAGATGTCCGTGTCATTCAAGATGTCCGCCAGAGAATTTGGACGGGACGGAGGTTTGAGTTTTCACCGGTTGTTTCGGTGACGGTGAAGTTCCAGTATGAGAAATGCCATGGGCTTTGTGTGGCTTGTGGTTTCTTCGGTCATGGGGGTGGTTCTTGTGACAGGAGGCTGGCGGAGGAGGAGCTCTCATTGGCAGTGCCGGGCCGAGGTGAATTGAGCCGTTGTCTGGAATTTGCATCCGAATCAGAGGCGTCTGTGGTGGAGGTCTTGGGGCTAGAAGTGCTCTCTAGGGCGCCGATGGAGCTGGGTCTGGTGACGGCGGGGGCTGGAGAAGCTGTGGTGGCTGAGGGTAGACCAACGTCGGGGGTTGCAATCAGTGCAGCTATAGCTCCGGAAAAACCTGCTGGAAACCCTAATTTTGAATTAGGGTTGACTGCAGGTTTGACTAAGATGTAGTCTATTGGGTCGAAAAATGAGGGGTCTGCTGGGCTTTCTGTTGGGCTTGCTGCTAGAAAAAAGCCTAAAATTGGGTTTGGGTGTGAGAAAGAAGGTGTTTAAACATAGTTTGTGTGATAACCTGGATTTTCATCATGTAATTTTAGTAATTGATAATGGACCAGTTATATAAATAATTGTTATTGTACTTTATTCATAGGTTGTATGTAAAGTAGAATGGTTTTCGTAATTATTTAAATTTCACAGTTTAGGGGGTCATGTGAAGTTTGACTTTTTATACGTTGGGATTCTTGGAAAACTTCCTTCACTAAAGTTGTAGAGCGCGTCGATACGAGTTCGTGGAAATGCGGAATGCATCAATCAGAGTTCGTATGAGAAAGTTATGGCTATCAGAAAAATTTTCCATTTTAATATAAATGTGGAAAATTAGAAAATCATTTTTCATTTTTTCCACTTTCCATTTTCGGAAAACAGTTACTATTCCTTTTCTCTCTCGACAGAGACCTTCGGCATTTGAGTTTCTCGACTGACCCGACCTGAACCCGGTATTCCGACTCGGTCGGAACTTCATTTTCCGACGACCTCTAAAGGTGAAACCTGTGCAGATCGACTCGCCTCTGCCTTGCGATTGTCTCTGTGGTAGTCTCTAATAACTATTCACAACGGAGGAGGTGCAGCAAGGCGGCAACTTTTGGAGGACATCGGACCCAATCGATTCTTCGATCTCCGACGTCGGCGGGGCTTCAAGTTTCCTTCTTTGGCTTCGTGGGAGCCTTCTGGATCGATCTATGGCAGTTGTTTGGATCAATTCACGTGAAACTTGGATCAACTCGGATTGAGTAAAAATTCAAACTTGTGAGGTAGTTTTTGACCCTTTATACTTGTTTTTTGACTTCGAGCTAGTTATGAAAATTCACAAGTAAGCTTAGATAAAACTTTTTGATGTTGGGAGTTTTGGAAAATAATGAATTTTGGCTGGTGGCATTTCTGGTATTATATATGTTCTACTCGTTGATAAGAGCGTTTCGATATATAATATGCAAATTTTGGAGTTCGTATGGATTTGTTATGATTTTTACCGCTTCATATCTGTGAATTTATTCAAATCGTGAGGAATTAAGCATTGGATCGACTTGTGGTTTGGACACATAGATCGTGGAAGTGTTCGGCAGACTTTGGGAGGTCTCGGAAGTGGTTTCGTCTCAATTTGGCGTTACCTTGAGATTTTGGTTCGATTTTGGGAGACGAACTTTATTAAATTGTGATTCGTTAACTGAATCAGAGCTATAATTCCTTGGGTACGTGATGAAATATTCTTTGAACGACTATTTTGGTGGTTTGGCTGCATTGTTCTGTATTGGAGACGCAGCGGGAGTTTCGAGGTGAGTAATCTCACAAGGTTCATTTATGAACAGATCCGATTATTTCTAGAGTTGAAATATAACTATGATTTTCTGAACTTTGGATTGTGAGCTATAGTAGGCATTCCTTAGCGGATGACTACATACATATATATATTTACGTGAAATATATATTTTGGTGGATTGTGGATTGATGAAAACAATATGCATGAATTGATGCTTTTTATTGTTTTATGTTATAGCTTTTCTGAAAACAATGACTATGGAAATGTTGATTTCAATTGTTTTGAAAGCGTTGAGATTTGTGTAATGTTTTTGAGTCTTGTGTGATTGCTTTAACATTTTGCTCCAATGGACAAAGAGGCCCGAGGAACGAAGGTCTATGACCTTAGGCGGAAATTCGGGTAATCACGTCTTTGGTCAGACGAGTGGTTACGAAATCAATTAGAGCTCTAGTGTGTCTGCCATTTACGTAATTCATAGGGTAATGGAAACTTGTTATTGAGAACTCATGAGATTACGTGTTTTTCGGGAACAAGGTGTGAGTTGCTTCCTTATTAACTGTTTTTAGGGGGACAAAGTGCAAGTTGTTTTCCTTATTAACGATTTATAGAATTCAAGGTGTGAGTTGTTTTCTATAGTATGGTTATGGTACGATCGATAGAAATCAAGGAGTGCGTTGCTTTCTATGTTACGTATTGATAGAAACCAATGAGTGAGTTGTTTTCTATGTTGCGTGTTTTTAAGGAATTAAGTGTGAGTTATTTTCCTTATTTTCTGGTGTGAGTTGTGTTAACTGTTTTGAGTTACTCATACGGGCTTTCACAAGCTTTCTGGGTTTGTTGTGTGACAACCCAGTGCACTATTCAAACGGTGTAGGGGTTAATCTTGCAGGTCAGGATAATTGTGGCTGAAGTTGGGATAGCACACTTGCAGCTTAACGGTAGGAGGCCAGTTTTGTGACTTTACCTTTATTTGGGCTTCCATTGTAGTAAGCTCTGAGGAGCATTTACGTTTTATTTTGTTGTTGACAATTTAATTCGTATGCTTATGTAATATATAACTCTGTGGGTCGATCAATATTGACATAGTAGGTTTAGGGCATCAATACATATATTGCATAAACGGAAAAAGTTTTCTAGGAATTTGGTATTGATGGCTGAACGTTCACTAATGTATAATTATGAGATTATATATCAATTTTTATTTATGTTAAATATCATGGGCGTGACAGGCATTTATACCTCCAGAATTTCAACTTGGTGAGTGGGTGGAGGTTCGAATATCGATGGGGACAGCTCCAAAGAAGAAGGGTCGTCTGTATGTACGCCGAGCTAAACGTGTATTATCTTTAGAGAGAGTGGAAGGTAATAATGCAGGTGTGGATTTATGCTCCAACTCGAATGAGAAGGAGCTACTTATTGGGTAATTGTTCTGGCTAGGGCTTAGAGCCTGTGTGAGGATGATTAAGTTTCTATGAGTCTTCTATGTCGTTTCTAGTTTCTTCCTTGTACCACAATTGCTTGATTGGCAAGGGATGACTAGTTGAATGATTTCTTTCTGAAGGAGGCGAAGTTTGGTCATTCTTGGATAGGCTCGCTTAATTGTGAGCTTCCCAATGATGTTAATTAGTTTACTTTAGATTGGATAGGTTTTACTAGATTTTCTTGCCGGAATTCTTATGTCAGTTTTTTAAGCTATGGCTTATTGGCTGTTGATTATTGAATAACAATCAACTTCTATTAAAAAAAAAAACTTGAAAAATGATTAGATTTTTTTTTTGTTTGTTTTTTTTTTCCGATGTAATGAGTGATAGCAGAAGAGCAACCGCTCTAACACTCCAATTTATTAAGCCAAAAAAATGTGAATGACAATGGAAGTGGACCTAACCAAAACCTCCAGAATAAACAAGAAAAACAAATAAGTCAACGAAATCAAAACTATGGAAGACCCAAAACATCACTCTCATAGAACAAGAGACATGAAGGAGGCATATCCCACCATATTTGCTCTAACAAAGATGTTCCATGATTAGCTAGAGCATCTGCTACCTTATTCCCTTCTCTAAATATGTGTGAAGATTTGAAGTTCATTTGTTAGATCTTATATAAGCAATTTAACCAACGTACTCGGAGTTGCCAAGACAAAAGAGAAGGAGAGCGAATATAATCCAATATTGTAGATGAATCTACCTCTAGCCATATGTGTTTCCAATAAGCCAAGCAATCTCTATAGTCGTAATGACTGCCATTCTTCTACCATAATAGAACTAGGAATATCCAGGTTAGAAGCAAAAGTACCAATAAACTAACCTTTATAATCACAAAAGACAGCTCAGAATCCTCCAATACCCTCTTCATGTTTCCAAGCGACGTCAGAATTAATCTTGATCCACCCAATAATAGGGGATACCAATTAACCTCAACCACTCTAGGAGTACGTCGCGATTTACAACAAGCACCAAAACTTTTCAAGATACATAGATCTTGAATTGTATTATGCATATGACATGTTGCAAGTCGACTAGCTGCTTGGATATGCCCAGAGATTAGGCGACAAACTCCAAGAACTGAAAATGCCCTGATGATTTGATTTCTAGCATGCATGCCAAATATATGACAAAACAGTAGTGATCGAAGCATATTAACCAAGGTTCTTGAAGCTGGGGACTCCTCTCCATATCCATACCCAAATTAAATACTTCATAAATTGTAGTATGAGCTATGCCAATTCAAAAATAGAGATGAAGTGATTGCATATTGAAGCAGCAAAAGAGCAATGAAGAAAAATATGGTTTAGAGTTTCAATACAGTGACCACAAAAGTCACAACGTGATGCCAAAGCCACTCCTTGTCGTTGTAAAAGCTCATATGAAATTACTCTACCCCGCAAAACCTTCCAAGCGTGTAAAGACATTCAAGAAAAATGAATTTAGACCATAAATGCTTACCCCATGACATCATAGGAGAAGGTTGTCTCATAAAGGAAAAAGCATCTTTAGCAGTAAGCTCTCCAGTAGAAGAGGACTGCCAAACCATTTTGTCCTCCATCATCGGATCCATTACAATGGTAACTTATCTAATCAAATCACACAACATCGGAAAATTAATTTGCAAGAGAGGAGGAAAAGCCCAAGATCCATTATCAATGTAATCTGAGACCAAGGAAGAATTATCGTTCAAAGCACCATGATCACCAACCATTTCAATGAGAGGTCTACCCAGAAGTTGTCCCTCCAAAAAGAAATATTAACTCCAGGACCAATCAACCACCGAGTATTTTCTTGAACTACACCCCAAAACCTACGCACTCCAGGCCATATAGAAGATGGAGCATAAGAACATCATTGTGAAAATCGATTTCTAATAAAGGAACAACCTTCAGATGAGGAGGTAAAAATCTCCCAACAAGGCTTGAGCAGGACCTGTTTAGAATCTCAAGTTGCTTAAGTCCCAAACCCCCTTCTTCAACTGACATGCAACAAGAAACTAGGGGAATTCCTCACTTATCTATAACGTTGCCATTTATTGTCGGTGGTTGGAAATGTCGAACCAAAAAGTTTGGTGATGAAAACCTTTTTCTTTTAGCAAATATTCATTCAAAATTTCAACAAAAAGAAAAGATTCAAGACGACTTTCATATAGGATTATAGATCGACACTAATGTCAATACGAGTCACATGACACCATAACAGTTAATCTTATTGTAGGACTTGTTATGTCTTCTGTCTTCTAACCATCGATATAGGAAGAGGCTGTAGAGGCTAAGTAAATTTGTATTTTGCATCATATTGGATGGAATTCTGTCATTCTCGATCATTTTAAAATGAACGTAACTATATTCTGTCGCTGACTCTTAACAATTATTTTCTTCTCATTATTTCAAGTGATGATTAAGGAATGAGTGAAGCTTTGGTTGCCGTATAGCATTGTACTTCTATGTCTATGAAAATAATTCATATCTTGTGTTTTCCTCCCCTTCCTTGAATCAAATACAATTTTTCTCACTATTGCAGATAATGGAATCTTCGTAGAGTTAATTTTTCTTGGTAGAGTTTGATTCCGTGTTCTCAGTGCGTAAATTTAATCAAAATCAAATGTCATTCTCACAAATAATCTCGCCTGCAGATAAGTTGTGGGACATGTAGTATTCTTTGTCGCCTTTGATATTCAATCCATCACATCCTACTTTGAAGAACAGTTTCGATCAATAATGCAATAACGCACTGCAAAACTTATTGCATTAGAAAACTAATTCCATCCAGACATATCAAAAATGGGAAACGAGCTTCGAGTTGTGATGCTTCCATGGTCTTCCTTTGGCCATTTGTTGCCCAGCCATCAACTCTCCATAGCCTTGGCCAAAGCCAAAGTTCATGTCTCCTTCATATCAACCCCAAGAAACATTCAAAGGCTCCCCAAAATCTCACTTGATTTACAACCTTTCATACACTTGGTCCCTATTCCATTTCCTCGTTTGGATCCTGACTTCTTGCCGGAAGGAGCCGAGGCCAGTATCGACGTACCCTTCGAAAAAAACGAAAACTTACAGATGGCATACGATCTTCTTCAAACACCCATCAAGCATTTCATTGCAGATCAAATGCCGGATTGGATAATTGCCGATTTCGCTGCTCATTGGGTGGTCGAAATTGCCAAAGAGTGTGGTGTTCCACTTGCCTACTTCTCAGGTTTCAGTGCTGCAACCAGTGTTTTCTTTGGCCCACCTGAATATCTAACTGGTGCAAACAGAAACTATGCTCTCCCATCACCACAAAGCTTGACATCTCCACGAGAATGGGTCCCTTTTCCTTCTTTGGTGGCATTGAAGGAGCATGAAGCCATTTATGTGCCTCAAAGGTCTTTCGCACCAAATAGTACAGGGATAAGTTTCATGTCAAGGATTGCCAAGATCATATCAGCAAGTCAAGTTTTGGCGATTCGTACTTGTAATGAGATTGAAGGAGATTACTTGGAAGTGTACAAGAAAATTACTGGAAAGCCAGTGATTCCCATTGGTGTGCTTCCTCCAGATCAACCGAGGAAAAGGGAAAAAGGGGAAATAAACTACGATGGGGCTATGTTTGCTTGGCTTGATAAGCAAAAACCCAGGTCAACTGTGTTTGTGGGGTTTGGGAGTGAGTGTAAGCTGAGCAAAGAACAAGTTCATGAGATAGCTCATGGGCTGGAGCTATCAGAATTGCCATTTATTTGGGGACTCAGAAAACCCATTTCAGCTAACAGTGATGAAGTAGATGATTTTCTGCCTCTAGGTTTTGTTGACAGAACATCAGAGAAAGGGCTTGTTTGCTTTGGATGGCTGCCCCAAATGGAAATTTTGGGGCACCCATCAATTGGGGGCTCTTTGTTTCACTCTGGATGGGGTTCTGTGATTGAGACTCTGCAATTTGGGCATTGCCTTGTTGTGTTACCCTTCATGTATGATCAGCCTTTGAATGCAAGGCTGTTGGTAGAGAAGGGTCTGGCTGCCGAAGTGAAGCGCAACGAAGACGGGTCGCTTAGTAGAGATGAAATAGCAAAAGCCCTGAGGCTGGCAATGGTGGAAGAGGAAGGAGAGCACTTGAGAAGCAATGCGAGGAAAGCTGCTGCAGTTTTTGGAGATCATAAGCTGCACCAAGACCACTACATCGGTGCATTTGTTGATTATCTTAAAAATAATGTTGCAAATTAAGAGGTGATCTATCGATCATCCCAGAATCATGGCATGGATCGCCAGAATCATCCCAGGTGATTTTTGGACCTTTTTCTGTTCTGCGATTTTGGGTTTCGTCGATTCTACCCTGGGCTCTGTCTTTGGAAGAAATTCGTTTTCTGTTGAACTCTAGGGATGGCTTGGATGGTGTGGTAAATAGAAGCGTGAGATTGGAGAGGGGAGGGGTGTTGTAGTTTTCGTTTTGTGTTGTTCGATCTTTGTTTTTTTTTTTTTTTAATTTTTTTTTTTTAGGTTCTAGGTTGTTGTTTATTGTTCTTCAGTAAGTTTTGTACCATATATACTATTATTAAGTGAAGAGACTTTGTTAGACAAAATCTAAAAGCTTGACAGACAGAATTGGCTCTAGAAGATTAATAAACTTTGAGAATTAATTAAATCACAATAATAATTAAGACATTTAAAAATGTATTTTTATTAAAAAATAAATAAAAAGTAACCACAATCCACTTTTCTCTCTCCCATTTTCTTTTCTCTGCAATAAGAAACTCTTTTTTTTTTTTTCTGAAAATAAAAATAACTTGCACATGCAGAGCATGTGTGAAGAAATACTAATTATTAAATAATAAAACTGATAAATAATGAACCGTTTAACTTCTGTTTTGTTGGTGGACATGTGTCGCAATATGAGAGCAACGATAGGATTGGAATAGGGAATTTGGTATAGGCGATTTCCTCTCCGGAAGGCCCAATGCTCCAACTCCTCATATCACACGCAGACTAAATCATACTTGAACATAAATGACTTTCCTTTGATGTTGTGATAATGACCATTCCACGAGCTTTCTTTGACGACAAATTTGATTCTCATAAAACATTAATTCAGATTTGATCATTAATTTGATTCAGTCATGGTCACCTACTCAGTTAATTATGTACTTAGTTTGCTCAACTGTCATTGGATTTGAATCTAACAGTGGATTATAATGAGGTAATGAGATTAATTTCAACTGCATGCCTTATCAATCTCTACTATTGGATTTGATACTGTCATGTTCACCTACTCTTGTTAATCGTGTACTCAGTTGTACTTAACTGTAATTGAATTTAAATCTAACAGTGGATTATAATGATGTAATGAAATTAACTCCTTATTAGTCTCTATATATAGTTGAGCACTACTGAGTAAAAAATTAACTAAGTGAACATGACTTGAATTTGATAATTATAGATCCTTCATTTTAAGTTTGAAAAAGAATAACTATATCTTATATTTTGGTGCTTAACTAAAGAGCATTGAGGTGGTTTAGATATCACATGGTCTGATGCTTAATAGTTACATTTTTTTTTTGTTGGTTTGAAATAGAAGTTGATTGTTATTCAATAATTAATAGTCAATTGACTATAGCATTCAAAACTTATGTAAGAATTCTGGCAAGAAAATCCAGTAAAACATATCCAAGCTAAAGCAAACTAATTAAAATCACTAGGAAGCTCACAATCAAGCAAGCCTATCCAAGCATGAGAAAGCTTCGCCTCCTATAGAAACAAATTATTCAACTAGCCCTCACTTGTCAGTCACGCAATTGTGGTACAAGCAACAAACTAGAAATGTCATAGAAAACTCATAGAAACCTAATCACACACACATGCTTAAGACCTGAATCAAAGCAATTAAACAATAGACAGCTCCTTCCCTTACGAGTTGGAGCTGATATTCGCACCTGCATTTTTACCTTCATCTTTCTCAATGCCCAAAGTACGCTTAGTCCTTCGTCCAAAGGAAGACCTTTTTTCCTTGAAGTTGTCCCCATAGAAACCGAAACCTCCATCAACTCACCAAGCTGAAATTCCAGAGGTATATAAATGAAAACCTAGGCTTAAAGCTCTTCTATCTCACGCCCAAGGTTGGATGCTTTTCTGAACTTGGCCCAGCAGCAAAGCCCTCCTTACTGGCCCCATCAACATTAAAGCCCAGCCCAAAACCATGTAGACCCGACCCAGTCCTGGAACCAGTCTGCGTACACGTCTCGCAGCCGCCGAACCCGATCCCACCGCCAGCGTTCCAGCCACTTCCAGCACCTCAGAAAAGTCCGGCGCTCTAAGACCCGCCGACACCGCCGTCTCCATCAACTCTGTCCCCACAACCATCCTAGGAATCGGCAATTTCGACGTCGCCAACCCCTCTCGGTTCTTTCTCCAACTCACAGCTTGACACTGTCAATGCCAGCTCCTCCGTCTCCAGTTTTTAATCACATATTCCCCTTCTGTGACCAAAAAAACCACAGGCAGAACACAAGCCATGACATTTTTCGTATTATTATTGAAGCTTCACCATCACTGCACCACACAGATCCTTCCGCTGCACCGCCCCCTAATCAACCTGAATGAAGGTCCCCAATGCTTGTCCAAGCAGAGTTAAAGCCTTATCATTGTGCATAGCAATGCGTAACCCCTTCACCTCCAGAAGATGCAGCGAAGCTGCCTCAAGAGTCGAAACTCCGTCATAATCTGCCAGCAGTAACATAGAGTTGTTGTAGAACCATGGACCTCCTAAGAGAATCTGATTCTTCACCTCCCTATCCTTGAATTGGAAGACAAAGATGTCTTCCTCCCCTTGCCGGATCAGAACTCTCTCCCTAAGTCCCCAACATTGAAGATAGCAGTCGAGAATGACGGGGTCACCACCATCTTCTTGGACGCTGGCCACGGAGGTAGAAAAACTAATCATGGATTGCATCATCTCCTCCAACAAGGCTCAAATAGCCTCCTCAGAAAGTGTAGGAGGAGCCACCGTTCTCTCTTCCGCCATCACGTCACATACTCAATCAATTGAACGGCTAGGGCAGAGAAACCCTAGCGGAGCAAAGTCGACTGGCAAGAAAAATATTAATCGATCTTTATTCCTCTCCTCTTGGTATTGTTTCTCCTTGAACGTTTTAACCAACTCTATGGTACAGAACTGCATGCAATTAACTAATATATAGATGAACTTCTTGAACTAACTTCTATTTCGACGTCGAATAATTATGACATGCTTATAATCTTCTCTCTAGTATATATTTCTCGTAGTTCTATATGTTTCACAATATTTAGGTCATTAGCTAGGTGTAATAAGGTATTATTGAATAAGAAGTTTCATAAAGAATGTACATTAATCTGAACTGAAGACAATAACAAAAATCTATATAAGCAGCTAAGGACTGTCGATTGTATCACCATCCCTTTAGTATTTATTATTAAGTGATCTTAGTTGATTACAACACTAGACGGTCATAAAGCCTTGGATCTGCAAAGATGCAGAATGATATATACTTCAAAATGCTTGGAACTTCAAATTGTCAATATATATAAATTATATGATAACAATTGGATCTTCAAAAATGCATGTACAATTAATGTACATACCATTGGCATGCATGCACCAAGCTTGTAAAATCATTAGAATTTCAGTTTATTTATATCTAATAAACTAACTGCATTACGATATATCTTTATTAGTCCAGTGATTACAACAGTTTTCGGCTTACCAGTCATTTATGAACAAAGAACTGAAGATCAAATTAAAAGATAGTGTGACCTTTAACATACATATACTTTCTATTAAATTACCGCCTCCAATATCAGCAATTCAGCATATCAGTAACTACCAAAGATTGCTCTTATTTATTACTATGAACATGCTTCTTCACTCTTTATAATCGATAATAGGGAGGAAGTCACTCAATATTACAGTATAGAGGCAGTCACTCGATCAGGCATCAGACTAGAATATTTTCATTTCACCCCAGTCGCTGCCGCTTTCCTTAACTCCCAAGGCCTTCCAAACAACTTTAGAGGCATCAACGATGTCATTATTACATCCTTTTGTTGAGTCACACTCATCAACAACCTTGGCTTTCACACTCTTTCCATTACCATATATGGTAATGTAGTTTGAACACCTTTTCCCATTGTCGTACCACCTGGTGGACAATGCTACAATTGGGGTGTTATTGGAGTGGTATTTACCGTCACATTTGGACGGTCCACCACCGTCGCCACCTTTCTCGAAGTTGTTGATCTTCAAGGTTGCTTTTGTATGCTCGGACACGGGAGGCTTTTTACCGACTATTTTGCCACTTGGATTGTAGGTTCGAGCTTCAATGCTCAAACAGATTGTCACAAGAATGATGAAGATGAAGAGAAAAGCACCCGAAGAACAGAAGTGGTACTTCATGTTCTTCTAACACTTTCTGGTTTAGTTTTGGTTGGTATGAAGAAGTTGGATCCTAAGTAGGCTATATATAGAGATCATGAATGCTTGAAACAGTAGGGCTTGCGGCAAGCTGGTTTTTATAGCATATAATCCCTGTAGAATGATTAGACTATCCATTAAAAATACCGCTTCGCACTATGCCAATAATGCCTTCAGACGACACATTTCAGACGACAGAATTTTTGTTTTCTGTTGTCTGAATCTTTTAAACTTCTTTAGACGACATATAAATTAATTATGTTGTCTTAATAGCATGACAATCCATACAATTTTAGTTTTGAAAAAGTTAGAATATTAAGGCAACATATATCTGTCGTCTTAAAGAAGAGATAAATTCACATAAAAAGTGGAAAATTAGGACAACATTCATATGTCGTCTGAGTAAAGGGGAGACAAGTGGAAAATTAGCACAACATTCATATGTCGTCCGATTAAACGGGAAACAAACCCTAATTAATCTATAGTATTCCCTCCCTTAGCTAAAAAAGAAAAACTCGCGCCGGGCTTTCCCACTCGTATGTTTTGCTAGGACCTTTCCCTTAGCTGAGAAAAAAAAAAAAAAAAAAACCAACCTAGATCTAAAAACACAATTGCCGTTCTCTCTCGCACGCTCTCACACTCTCATGAACCTCAATCCCTTTCACCCGCCATCTGAAGCTCACACACACTCTCATCCTCCTGCGATTCCGGCAAAGCAAGTTTGGGTATGGAGTTTTGGGTATAGATCGAAGTTTGGGTAAAGTAAGTTTAGGGTAAGCGATTTCAGCAAATTAGCTTCGGGTATACAAGTTTTCTGAAACCCGTCTCGGTAAGTTGTCTTGTTCACCTTGATTAGGTTTGATTAAGACTAGAAAGCCAACACCAAATTTATTTCTTTAATCTTCCAAGCCTTTCAACTTGTTCTGTTGGCTTTTGCCAACACTTTGATTCTTTAAATTTTTTGACAAACGCATGACTGATAGAGCTTTCATGTAATGCAGGAACCATCTCCAAGCACCTCTTTGAGTATACAAGTTCGGGTTATTGCTCGGTCGGTCGCACTCTGCAAGTCTTGAGAACCATCTCCAGCTTATCTTTTTCTCTCTCTCTTGCCTTGTAAGTTCTTCTTTGTTTTAATTTCATCAAGTCTTGATGGGTTCTCTGATATGATAGGTTCTTTGTTTTCTAATTGCATTTGGAGCTGAGTATTGTCTCCATTTGAGTTCTTATGGGTTCGATTATTGTGGATTTTGTTTGAAGTTGCAGTCTTTGGATGGAAATTGGGGGGCTTTAGTTGTTTTGCTTTTTGGTGACATTGGGTTTTTGGATTTGGTTTGTTTGATCTTCCGTTGTGGAAATTGAGAATATGGGTTTGCTTTTTTGCTTCATTGTTCATGCTTTCAGTTATAAGGGTGTTAATTTATTTATTATTGTTTGTTTGTTTGATATGCAATTGGTGGTGGCAAATTTTGAAGGTATCAAACTATATATAGACTTCTTCATCTGAGTTGTTAGTTCGACATACATTAATGAGTGATTTGGACTATTTCATGGAGTGTCAAATATGGTATCGAGGTCTCAGTCCTGACTTCATTTTCTGGAAATATCAATCTTTTTTTTTTTCTAAAATTAGCTCTCGATTTTGAAGATCTGAGGAAGAGTTATTACTGCATTGGTTTTGTTTTTGAGTTATTCTGTCCATTAATCTATGTTAATAGATTATGTTCAATGAGAAATCTACAAAAGACATTAATATCAAAAATGCCTCCTTTTACGGTACTTCTTCTCTTTTAGCCTTTTTTTTTTTCCCTTCAACCCTTTAATTCCATTTGCTTTTGGTTTGCTGTTTGTTGGTGATTTTAGGATGCGAAAAGGTTTCCAGAGCATCTTCAAGCTCTAGAGTGATCCCTATAGGAAAATTCTTTTGGTGGTATCTAAATCCACAAGACTATAATAATTAAGTACAGTTTATTTGCTAATGTATGTTTGAATATATGTCGATGCATTCTAAGATTTCTAAACTGCATCCTTCTTACTATTAAGTCAGTGCTGATACAACTTTATTTCGCATCTTTTACATTCACTCATTGCTCTTTTTTTTTATTTTTTGTTTTTTCTTTTAAATTTTTTCTTCTTATCATGTGTAGATTTCTGATAAACAAGAACTCATCTCCAACACAAGACACAGTTCCACAAGTGATAGAGTAGACAAAAGGCCAAATCCATACATTCCATATCAAAATCAATGAAGCAAATGGCTCCATAGTCAAAGGCATCTATCCAGACGTGGAAACCTTTACACCACAAACAGGAAATAAAACAACAACTTTCACACTAGCCCATCCTCTTCCTGACAAAAAAGAGTCCATGATAAACAAAACAGTTTGCAGGTAAACCTCTACAAAATTTTTCTTCATTCAACTTCATTTTTCTTGACAGCTCAAGTGTGAAAAAAAATAGTAACTATGTTTTCTGTTTTTCACTATAATAGGGAAGCTAACATTGAACCAGCAATGTCATTGCAGCTAACATGATGGGAATGTATTTTGGTGGGTTAATTTATGCAATGAGGAATTTGCTAATTTCAGATCTTATAATTAATTTGCTTTTTTGATGACTACTGTACAGAATGAGGTTTGCTATGCATTCAAATCCAACAAATGCAGGTTTATGATTTGTTGTATCACAAATATAGTAACAACAAAAAACTGAAGTTTATTTCGCTATCAAACAACAGAGATGCCTTTAACAGACAACAGAAAACTGAAGTTTATTTCGCTATCAAACAACAAAGATACCTTTAACAGACAACAGAAAACTGAAGTTCAATTCCCTATCAAACAACAGAAATACTTCTAACAGACAACATAAAACTGAAGTTCAATTCCCTATCAAACAACAGAAATACTTCTAACAGACAACATAAAACTGAAGTTCAATTGATTATCAAACAATAGAAACGCGAAGTTCATTTAATTATCACACAACAGAAGAGTGAGTTTTTGAACTCAATCAAACTACATAACTACATGATTACATATAGTTTTATTTTCTATCTGACAACATAAAAACTTTAATCTGTGGTTGGAATACAAGAAAGAAGACACAAAAATAAAGTCTTACAACTATTTAGACGACATATGAGCATAATTTACCCAATTATAAGTGAGTTACAAACAACAATTAAATGTCGTTAAAAATGTATTTAGACAATAGATTGTCAAACAAGTCTTTATTTTGGTTACTTCAGACAACATATAGATGTTTTCTTATTTCTTTTCAAACGACAGAGATTTTATTAAAACTATAGTTTGTACCTCATTTCAACAATATTAATGTGTCGTTATATATGATTAATAACCACAGAAAGTCTCAAATACTTCAATGTTGGGTTGTTCAGACGACAGAGCCTTGCGAAACTTCTGTAGTCTTAGTGAGAATAGACGACAGAGTATATCTGTCGTCTGATACGTTAATAGACGACAGCTGGATAGACTACAGATAATTTATATATCAGACAACATATATCATCTGTCGTCTGAAGGCATTATTGGCATAGTGTCGCAATATTCCTAATAAGTATGCTGTCAAATTGGTTAGTAAGAGTCTATATACAAATATACCATCTGATTGTCTGCGTACAGCTCATTAGTCATTTTATCACCATATACAAGGAACCATTTTTGTAGTAAATGATGGTTCTGTAGTGGTTATGTAGTGCAGCTGTATAAGTTTGGCTTGGTTGGTTAGTACTAGAAGATTTCTTACTTAAAGAAAAACTAATTAACGTACTAGAGATTTCCATCGATGATAGGTTATTCCAAAGATGCTTAAAATTGGCCTCTAATTAAACCGATATTAGAGTACAAAAAATGAGCCTATTGGGCTTGAAATGCATTATTTTGCATGGAAATTCTGAGTGCTAATACACGTATATTAATTCTTCAATATTCCTTTTCCCTATGATGAAATTTTACTTCAGTACATGGCCAGTGACTAAGGGACTATGATGACAGTTCTGTGGTTCTGCTTCTACTACATCAGTGTGAAAGTTAACATATCCTTTCTGACAATTCTGCTGCACTTATCGATTCTCCACTGAAAAACATCTAAACATGACATCCTTAAAAAATTATACTAAATTTACATTGTTCTTGTTTTGTTTTTCATCCGAAGGTGTCCCCTATTTTATTAATTAGAATATTGTCTTGTTATTGTGCTGCTTCCTGTAATTACAAGAAAAAAATTGGCCATGGGAATGTTGATGGCGATGTTGACCAATAGATGAAACAACAAGTTTCCTCATCTTAAATAAGAAAATAATTAGTCAATTCTACATGACACACATAAAGATATATATGATAGTTTCCTTTTGTTAGCAAAACCTATTTCAACTTGTGGTATAAATACTGACTTTGGTTGGTAAGTATTAATGCTGTAGAGAAAATTCTGATAGATAAATTCTGAGTGCTAATACATATATATATATATATATATATATATATATATATATCAATTCTTCAACATTCCTTTCCCCTATGTTGAAATATTACTTCAGAACATAGTCAGTAACCTAGGTACCATGATAAGAGTTGTGCGGTTCTACTACATCGACATGAAAGTAAATACAAAAGTATATATATTGTGACAATTCCTCTCCACTGATTCTCCACAGAAAAGCATCTAAAGAAGACATCCTTATATGAACATTGTTCTTGTTTTGTTATTCATCTGAAGGTGTCCCCTATTTTATACTGTATTAGAGAATTTTTCTTGTTATTCTGCTGCTTTATGTAATTACAAGGTAAACATTGGCCATGGGAATGTTGATGGCGATGTCATATAACCTATATATAGATGAAACAAACTCAAGTTTCCTCATCTTCAATAAGAAAATAAGTAGTCAATTCCAAATGACACACACAATGTACGTATTGATAATTTTCATTTGTTAGCAAAAACGATTCCACCTTGTGGCGTAGAAATACCGACTTTGGCAGTAGAGATTCTCGTATGCTTCATTTCTATGTATTTATAAGAATCTGTTCCAAATGTGATAAGATTATTAAAGTATTATGTTAAATTGTATTTATGTGAATTATATACAAATATCAAACAAGGACTTCTCTTTTGATTTCCTTTTTCTCATCTCAAACCTAGTAATCTACAGTACAGACAAACTGCAATTCCAACTCTATGAGACAGACTGCAGGCAATTAACTAATGTATAGATGAACTGCTTGAAGTATCGCTCTATATATATCAATGTCAGATTATGACACACTTTTAGTGTCTTCCGTAGAATGAATATAGTATTTCTTGACTTATATACAGTTCTATACTACAATATATAGGTCATTAGGTGTAATGCAATAGTTGGGTATAACGAATAAAATATTTCATAGAGAATGTTCACTCTGATCGAAGTGAAGACAATAACAAAAATCCAAACAAGCAGCTAAGGACTGTCGATTGTATCACCATCCCTTTAGTATTAATTGTTCAGTTCTATATTTGCAGCTGTTTAAGTGATCTTAGTTGAATAGTACACTATATATAAAATCGTTCAGAATCTGAAAACGGCCGTAAAACCTTGGATTCGAAAAGATGCCGAATGAGCAAAACCAAGCTTGATATGATACTTCAAAATTGCTTGTAACTTCAGATTGTCAATAAAATAACAATTTTGCTGCACCTATTAATGGTTGGTGCTTCTTTCCTGATAGGATGCTTGTAAGATCATGGATTCTGGCAGAGTTTATATATTTAATAAAAACTTGTATTACTTTATCTTCATTGATCCAGTTATTACAAAACTTTCTGGCTTGATCAGCCATTCCTAAACAAAGATCTAGAGACCAAACTAAACGATGGTGTGAAACTGTACGTGAACTTTGACTACAAAAGTGTGTGTGTGGCTAGCAGAAGACTTATTGATTCATTTCAATACCTTTTATTGTTTCACTCCCAGTATCAATGTAAGAGCAGCAACTATAGATGCATTTTTATGTTACTCTATGAATTTTCTTCACCCTTATTTGTATCACGATATCGTGGCAGTCTCTCAATCAGCAGGCATCAGACCAGAATATCTGCATTTCACCCCAGTCGCTTTCCTTAACTCCCAAGGCCTTCCAAACAGCTGGAGAGGCATCAACGATGTTGTGAGGGCATGGAGGCTGGTAAACATGATCAGGATCACAACCCATTGTGGAATCACACTCATCAACAACCCTGGCCTTCACACCTTCCATTCCCATGTAAGGTAATGTAGTGTGAACATGCCTCTTCCTATTGTTGAACCATATATCCGGAGAACAATGCCACGACCGGGGTGTTATCTGAGAGGAATTTATTGTCACGTTCAGATGGTCCACCACTATCGCCACCTTTCTCAAAGCTGTTGATCGTCAAGGTTGCTTTTGTACGCTTAGACACCGGAGGCGAGCACTTGTAAGTGGTGTAGTGCTTTCCTTTTTTTGCAGCATCCAGACTGGTTATCAGGGTTACATTGTCCCGGAGGCGGCTTTTTTCCGACTATTTTGCCACTTGGATTGCAGATTTGAGCTTCAATGCTCAAACATATTGTTACAAGAATGATGAAGAGGAAGAGAAAAGCACCTGAAGAACAAATTGGGACTTCATGTTCTTCTAACTCTTGCTGGTTTTGTTTTGGTTGGTTTGAGGAAGTTGGATCCTAATTAAGTAGGCTATATATAGAGATCATGAGGTGATGAAACAGCTAGCTAGCTGGTTTTAATATCAAATTGACTTGATTCATTCTAGAATGATCATTCTGTCCGTGAAAGAGATACCGCTTCGTAATATTGCTGATAAGTAATTGTGCCGTAACCTTCCATGTACATATAATTTGATTATTGTCTGCATACAGCTCGTTATATATATCACCATATACAAAGAACCACTTTGTAATTAATTAATGATGGTTCTGTACTGCAGCAGCATGTGTAAGATTGGCTTGGTAGATTAATACCAGAAGATTCCTTAATACAAGAGAAACTAACTGAAGATTCATTAATGATAGATTACTCCAAAGATCCTCTAGAATCTTAAGAGTGGCCTCTAACCTATATTAGAGATGCAAACTCAGGAGCCTTTTGAAGTTTAACATGCACGATAATTTTTGTTTGGAATTTCTGTTTGCTAATACCAATTCTTGAACATTAATGCATACCTTTCCTTGCCCATATAATGAATTATACTCAGTAGTCAGTAAATTAGAAACCAATGAACATGAGAATTTCTAGATTCTTATTCTACTAGTAGTAAAAGTTAAGACAGCCAATATATCATTTTCTGGAAATTCCGCTACGGCTGATTCTATACTAAAAAACGTCTAACTAAAATGTTATAAATCATACTAAATGTCGAGATAAGCTATAGTACCTACCATTATCTCATACATTCATTTATAACTATTTGAACAAAAAATTACAAGTATTTGAACAAAAATTACAACATTGAGAATAAAAGTTACTATATTCATTTACACTATTTACATATAGTTAAACAAAAATTACAACGTTGACAACGAATTTGTTCAAAAATTTGTAAAAATGTCGTAAGAGATGTAATTATCATTATTAGAACTAAGATTACAACATTAACAACGAATTTGTTCGAAAGCTTGTAACTAAGATTACACAAAATATGACTCACATTACAACTTTAACAACAAATTTGTTCTCACTTTTGTAAATGTGGGTATGAGATACCCACAATTACATTAGAATTTTCCCTAAATGTCCACTGTTCTTCTAGTTTTGTTTTCATCTGAAGGTGTCCCCTCTAGTATTAAAAAAGTGTATTCTTATTGTTCTGCTGGTCATGTAATTACAAGGAAAAGTTTGGCCATGGGGATGTTGATCGAGGGCGATTTCATATCACCTATAGATGAAACAAACTCAAGATTGCTCATCTTCAATTAGAAAATAAGTATACCATTCTTTAGCTATATAAAGGATGTCTTGTTTAGATGTGCACCCTTTCGTTAGCTACCTAGCACCATCTGCGAGCCGTTGCGCCCCTAGCACCATCCATTTTAGCAGCACAAGTTTCTTCTCCCACGTTTGGCACCATCCTAGGGAGAGAGCCGAATCCAACGACACGAGTCATCTCTATTCTCTCGTGGCGTGCGTTGTCGTCCTCAATTCCAACAACGCAAGTCATTCCAGCAGCGTCCTCATTTCAATATCAGTGTGCAGTTGTCGTTCCAAGCAGGATTTAGTCTTCGATTAGCCACAATCATTGTTCTCAGTGGTTCTTAGTCATTCCCAGCGCGAAGTTGGTGTTTGAAGTTCAACCTCGTTGTCTATCACATCAGTGGTGTTCTAGGCTCATCGAACATCACCTTGCAGATTTCGTCATCGATGATGTCCTACTGCCCTACGGGATATAAGTACCATAGGGCTGCTTCTCCTTTTCCTGTCTCTGAGCTTGGGATTTTGGGCTTTGCTCTAGAAATGGATTACGAGGAGATTAATCGTGGGCTCTCTGACATGGTTGCTAGTTGGACCTATATGAAGGATGTCTTGACACCTTCATCCATTACTTTGCAGCTTGGCAATTAGGGGTAGAGGTCTCTCTAATCCTCCATGTCAATCCAATGGACTTTGGTCTTTGTCTGCATAATTATTAATTTCTCTAGTTGTACACCAATTGAGGTCTCTAGGCATCTAGTTTAACTTTTTATGTGAGTTAGGTTGAGAGGGTTTGGTCCTTTGTTTAGACTCGAATAAGTGAGCTCATTCTGTTTATAATTAGGATACTTGTCAGATTGTTTGGCGACTTATGTCATTTATGATTTTGATACAAAACAACAATTGATGTTTCTGGCATAGTAATGAAATGATCTATTCTTATAAAAAAAAACATATTATCTAAACCAGTGTGTATCACCTACACTATATCTTATGTCTTATGCCCCACTGATTCTACATTTGGAAACAAGATATAAAGAAACGAGCGCTCTTTGAAATTTCTGGCAACAATCCCTACCTAGTTCATAGGACATCCTCTAGTATTTAACTTAAGCATCGATTTTACTTTCTTGCTCCTTGCTCATGTTGTTGTTATAAATTCTCAATTGACATTTTACAGCTATTCCATATCATACGTTGAAATCTATTTGCTCAATAGTCAGTAGTTAAGTTCAAACAAGTGAGTTTTAATAAAACTAGGGTTGCCAGTACTAGGGTCTTGGAATTTTGACCAAAAAATGTCCTAGACATTTATTCAGGCATGAAAAGAACCAGCGCCAAGGTAATTTATGAGTTACTATGACATTTATGTCCATATATATGTGGTATGCTCTTTTTAAATGAGCCCCTACAAACTTGGGGTTTCCAATAAGGATTTTTTTTAAGGGGTTTGGAACTCAGTCTGATTGAGAGGCTGGCTCAGCTCCACGCTTGAATATTATTAATAATATAATGATGATTGTACATAGAGGGGAATATAAAACCTTCACCTTCAGTACTAGTACAAGAGTGTATCCTAAATAAAACATGCAACTGATATAACAAAATACAAGCTGCAAGCCCATAAAGGAAGCCAAAAAATCAAGACTAAGAAAATCTGTAATCAGGACGAGCTAAAAAATCATGACAAAAAGAGGATGGCAGAAACAGTGGTAGAAAATCCTACCAAATATAATTGTCTATGGTGGCACCATAGTTAGCTGGTTTATCTGCAACAGAGTTACCCTCTCTAAATATGTGCGAAATATGAATATTCATTTGATACGCAGTATCCAGGCAATTGCCTGAAGCTATACGTAAATGCCAAGGAACAAACAATGGTATCCTGAAATATCTTAATAAAATCAACGAGTCCACCTCTAGCCACAGATTATACCATTGTTTTATCCAAGCTATGGTGTAATACCCGAAATTTTCATTTTAAATTCGAGTATTTGTGTTGAGTGATTGTTATACGATTTAACGATTATTGTTCGATAATAATTCACTTTTACATTTATCGAAGTTTCGAAACAATTATTTTTAACGAAAAGCTCGAAATACTCGGTTTGAGAAATCGACTTTTTCTACGTACGAAATTTGGAAAAACTTCCTTCATGAAAGTTGTAGAGCTCGTCGATACGAGTCCGTACACGTGTGGAACACGAAGATTGAATTTTTTCTGATTTAGTTATCGAATTACGAAGTTTTCTGAAACTTGTATATATAGAAAATTTTTGGGAAACCCTAATTTCCACCGGCCTCCTTCTCTTTCTTTTTCTGGAAACCTCACTGTTCATTCTCTCTCTCAAACTCTCGCATTGTTCTCTCTCTCAACCGAAAAGGAGAGCAAACTTCTCCTTAATTGTTCTCCCTCCACAGACCACCTCTCGACCTCAAACCAAGTCCCAGGCGTTCGTCTCGAGCAGCTCTAGCTCCCAGAGGCAGTTTTACAAGGCGGCGCGGCCTGTAACGGCGGCGGCACGGCCCGAACCGAAAACCACCATTTTCGGTTCGAGCTTGATATCTCGAGCTACACTCCACCATTTCACTTGATTCTTGGCTCATTGAGCTCGCATCAACTTCCTCTACAAGCACCAAGAAGGACCGGAACTGGGTCGAACGTTTTCACGTTCGTCGGAGCTCGACCCGAACGGATCGAAACACCGAAATTTTCGACCAAGATATCTCGAGGTATACACGATCGTTTCTTGTGATTCTTGGCTTGTTGAGTTCGCAAGGAAGTTCTGAACAAGTTTCCAGAAGGGATTGGGGCCTGAGGTTGTAGTTTTCACGTCGGTTTTCAAGCTCGCCGGTTTCTGCATTTTTTCCGGCCGCCGACTGTAAATAGGTAATTTTGATCCCTTCCCGTCATTTTTAGGTCTTGTACTAGTTATGAAAGTTGCTCAGAATGATGAAACGAATGGGACAAGCTCGGCCTCGACACCATTGGCAGTGGTCGGTGGCGGTTCTGTCCCTAACTCCGGCGGCCTTTTCCGGCCACCTCCGGAGGTCTAAAATTTGGTTTCTGTCTATTTATGATTCTATGTTTCGATACGATCATTTCGGCATATTATACTCATTTTTCGAATATCGTATAAATTAGTTATGAATTTTGTGATTTCGATCGATTTCGATCGTTAGATTTTTGATCTGTGAAATTATGACCGTCGGATGAACTTGTAAATTTGTTATGATGATCATATGACTATCCCAGAGGCTTTGTGTAGTCATAGGTGAAGATCCGACCGTTGGATCTTCATATATGTGAAAAACGGTAATTAGGGGAGCGATTCGTGAGAAACCGCTCGACGGATTTTAATGTAAATTAGAATCCGGCTGTTAAATGATAGTTAAATTATGTGTTGAAATTGTTGGCTAAATTCGAATCACATTTGATTAGGTGATTGACGGATTTTATTTGAGTGGGCCATTCGGCGTAATTATAATTATAATTATATTGAAGATGCAGCGGGAGTTTCTAGGTGAGTAAAACTCACGTGATTCATATTACGAACCGAATGTTTTAAATTTATTTATTTATGGTAATTGTGTGAAAAATATTTGCGGATTAAATATTTGTTTTAAAATTTCATGGACTTGAATCATCACGGTCCATAGGTAAGTAAAATGAATTTTAACTATACAAATGAATTTCATGATTTTCTTGTGTGAACTATAGATGGTATTAGTGGTCATTCCTGAGTGGATGATTACGTATATATATATATTTACGTGGAAAATATATATTGATGAGTGGATTGTTGTGTGATGATATGATTGAGTAAAATTGATGATTTGATTTGATTTTATTTCAAATTGTATAATTCCATAATAATATGGTGTATCTTGGTTGGGTTGATTTCAGTATGTGATATTATATGTTGTGCTCATTTATGGGTTTAGGGTCGACGTAATGACCGGTGTGGGTAATCGGACGCTCTAATCCTGGGTGGATGATGTGATACAATTGGTTGAGTATGTGGAATTATTGGACGTTCTAAATATGTATATAGGTATACATATTGATGAAATACAATAATTGATAAATATGTCGGATGCCATAACCTAGGCCAGGTGACGGGCTACGATTCAGTTAGAGCTCTAGTTTGTCAAGTACCGTATTTTTATAAATACGATGATGAGAGTTGTGATGGAAGTGGTGAGTTGGATTGTCTTGATATATTGAATTGGTGTTGATTGAGATTGTTAGTACTTGCATATGTGGAAATTATTGGGTGTTGCTGTGTGTGGGGATAAATGAGATTAAATTAAGTAACAGTTCTTTCTTTTACTCATACAAGCTTTCATAAGCTTACCGGGTGTTGTGTTGTTGCAATCCCGGTACACTATTCAATGGTGTAGCGGATATTCCTGCAGGTCAGGATAACCAGGGAGGTGACCGAGCTGCTTAGGTGTTACAACAGTTTTGTTATTTATTTAGTTGTGAGGTGTGTATGCTCATTTAGAGCTTTACATTACATTTGGATTTGAGTTGTAATAATTAACCGAGACTAAATTCGGTTTGATTTTATTTTGTGTGGTGAGGGTGTTATGAAAAGAAATTTTCAGGATGATTATTTTGAGTTCGTAGTATTTTCATGTTTCGGATTTTGAATTGTTATTCTAAAATTCGGGGCGTGACAATTTGGTATCAGAGCGTAAGGTACATATTTGGTGATATGTCAATACTTACCGAGTGATGGCCTGTCTACAGCGGATCCCCATCGTGTGCTCTTCGGTATTGACAATGTCATTGGGTATGTGAGTGCGTTAGGTTGGCTAGGAACGTTAGTACTTTTAGGAAATTTAAGCATCGTTATGTATGATCAGTACTTGGTTAATATGGACTTGCATTTGACTTATGCTTTGTTTAAGTGTTATGCGTGTATTAATCAAGTATATCATGCTTATTAGGTAATGGAGATTGAGGGAAACGAAGCCAGAGGTCGGGGTAGAGGTAGACCTCGTGGCAGGGGTAGAGGCCGAGGAAGGGGTAGGGCCCCTCCAGTTGAAGAAGTATTCGAGTCGGAGGAAGATGCACCTTATGTGGATCAACCAATTCCTCATGTGGCTGTGGTTGATAATCCTGCTCGCTTGCTGATGCTAGCAAGGGAAATTACTCGCTTGGGAGCAACCAAGTTTGGAGGAGGCACTGATTATATGGTGGCGAATCGTTGGATAGAGGATTTGCAGACCTATTTCGATCTGCTTGATTGCACTGAGACCGACAAGAGGAAGCTAGCCGCTTTCATGCTGAAGGATGAGGCTAGGGTGTGGTGGAACGTCACTCAGAGGAGCATTGAGGTGTCTACCTTGACATGGGACGGCCTTGAGAGGCTGTTCAGGGAGAAGTACTTTCCACCAGCAGTGAAGGAGAGGTTGGAGCGAGAGTTCCTTGCACTTGTACAGGGGAAGATGACCGTAATTGAGTATGATGCGGAGTTCTCCAGACTGTAGAAGTATGTGAGGCAGATGGAGGATGAGGACTTGGCCAAGAAGTTTCAGAGAGGGTTGAGTCCTTCGATTGAGCGTGATGTAGCCATCTTGGAGCTGAAGACCAAGAGAGAGATCTTGACTAAGGCACAGATCATTGAGCAGCAGAACCTGATTCGTAGAGAGAAGGAGTCTGCTGAGAGAGACTTCCAGGGCAAGGGAAAGGCCATAGCAGGAAGCAGTAGAGCTAGAGACTTCAGGGGTGGGTTCTGGAAGAGACAGAGAACTCAGTTTCAGCATCAGGTTCCAGCTAGGGCAGCAGTAGCTCCTCCTGTTCAGGCTATGCCTATCAGGCAGATAGCACCAGCAGCTCCGGTGAAGTGCTTTAACTGTGGCGAGCCGGGCCACATCTCTCGTGCATGCACGAAACCACGGGGTAGGTTATGCTACAGCTGTGGACAGGCAGGGCATCAGGCTAGGGAGTGTCCTCGGAATCAGGGTAGAGTGCAGGGTAACCAGCAGAGGCAGCTACCACCTGCTCATGCTAGAGTCTTTGCCATCGGTCAGGCAGGCACGGGAGTGGAAGGTACCTTATCTGTTTATCACTTTCTTGCTAGAGTACTGTTTGATACGGGAGCCTCACACTCTTTCATATCTAGTTCGGTTGTGGATGTTTTGGGTTTGATTGCTATGCCTCTGACTAGATCATTGTGTGTTACATCACCTCTCGGTGTGTCTCTTGAGCTTAGCATGCTTTGTGATGATTGCCCTATTGGGATTGGTGGCAGAGAGTTCTCTGCATCTTTGATTGTGATTCCGGATCACACGTATGATGTGATTTTGGGTATGGATTGGTTGAGCCCGAACCATGTTGTTGATTGCTTTAGGATGATTGTGTCCTTCCATGTTCCGGGACAACCGGTGTTTCATTACCGTTGTTTGAAGTCTGACATCACCATGAGGATAGGGATTTTGGCCCATATTGAATCAGGGAGTAGTACTTCAAAGATTACAGGGATTCCTGTAGTTTCAGAGTATGAAGACGTGTTTCAGGAGATCCCTGGGTTACCTCCGAAAAGGGTAATAGACTTCTCCATTGATGTGATACCAGGTACTTCACCTGTGTCGAAAGCACCCTATCGAATGGCTCCAGCTGAACTTCAGGAGTTGAAGGTTCAGATTGAGGGCTTACTTGCACAAGGGTTCATTTAGGCAAGTGTGTCTCCTTGGGGCGCACCAGTGTTGTTTGTGAAGAAGAAGGATAGTTCACTTCGTCTATATGTGGATTATCGACAGTTGAACAAGGTGACCATCAAGAATAGGTACCCTTTACCTAGGATTGATGACTTGTTCGATCAGCTTAGAGAAGCTACTGTGTTCTCGAAGATTGACTTGAGGTCTGGATATCACCAGTTGAGGGTGAAGGAGGAAGATATTCCAAAGACGGCGTTCAGGACCAGGTATGGACATTTTGAGTTTCTTGTCATGCCTTTTGGTCTCACGAATGCCCCCGCAGCATTTATGGACTTGATGAACCGTACGTTCAGTCCTTACTTGGATCAGTTTGTGGTAGTGTTCGTTGACGACATCTTGATTTATTCAAGGTCGTCACCTGAGCATGAGAGGCATCTGCGGATAGTGCTACAGACGTTGAAAGAGCAGAAACTATTTGCCAAGTTCGAGAAGTGCGATTTCTGGTAGAGTGAAGTCAAGTTCCTTGGTCATGTGGTCTCGAAGGATGGAGTTTCTGTGGATCCATCGAAGGTTGAAGCAGTGATGAGTTGGAGTCGCCCTACTACGGTTACAGAAATCCTTAGTTTCCTTGGATTGGCCGGGTATTACAGTGCTTCATTGAAGGGTTTTCTGGTATTGCTTCGGCTTTGACCAAATTGACCAGGAAAGACACTCAGTTCGTATGGTCGGATGAGTGTGAGAAGGCTTTCATTGAGCTAAAGACTAGATTGACTACAGCTCCGGTGTTGACTATTCCTACTAGTGGTGGTGGATTAATCATTTACAGCGATGCATCTCATCAGAGTAAGCACCTAGATACGATGCATCACAGTTTCGAAAAATGCCACCATAATTTGTATGTGCCTGATCACGAAAAGATCCATCAATGTTCGCTTTAACCCAATGAACATGAGGAGGATGCCATAACACTTGCACAACACCAATGGCTGTAGGCCGCAAGGGTGAAAGACCCAACAATTCAAAAATTGGCAAAGATTGAGGATTAATAGAAGAAGAGGGTAAACAAGCTTATTCCTTAAGAGACAAGATCAGCTTCTGTTAAAAGTAACCTCATTAAAATCACCCTTCATGCTTTAATCAATTACGATCCATCCATAAACTCCAGGTTAAATTGTAAATCGAAATAGACCAAAGAAGATTGGAAGAAATAGAGAAGCTAGAGATATAATTATCACCAAAGAGATCAACCAACGACATACCTGGATCAAATTGAAGCCTGAAAAGAGATACAATCCAATACTAGACTGATAAGAAAACTTCACAGGTAACAAAGAGATGATTAGTGCTTTCAATATTGTCTCTACATAACTGGCATCTTGAATATATAATTAGAGCCATAATGTTGGAGGAGTTCATCAGTAGGTATTCTGTTCATCAAAACCTTCCAAGTAACCAGACTCTTTCGAGGTTGGATGGCACCATGCCATATTCTGCTCCCCCAAGCCACCACTGGTAGCTGGTCAGCTAGCAAGTAGACTAGGCAGTGAGGTTGCATGACTAGCTTCTCCAATTGGTCTGACATGTCAAAAGCTAGTAAATGAATAGAAGAAATAGCATCAACTGCCTCCTTGTGTGCCTATTTCAAACTCCAAGGAATTTTCATTCCTTGTTGTGAATGAAGCTATAAACCTTGTCATCAAGAAAATGGAGAATTTCAGTAGCACAATTGATAAATCTTGCCAGCGCTTCACCGAGCCAATTAATTTCCATAAATGTATCAATTTACCATCTCCCATAATCCATTGCAGATTAGCATGAAATCGCGGCCACAACTTCTTGAGCCTTAACCAAATAGATGACTTCTTGTAGGAATTGAAAGGAAGGAAACCTAAAGTTAAGAAACGGTCATGAAGTAGGGTAGTAGAAGGGGTGGCTTTTGTGACTACATCCCAACAATGTTTCAAGAACATTGACTTATTCAGTGTAAAGAGATCCTTCGAGCCCAAACCCCCTTGATCTTTAGGGTTTCCAATAAGGATGTTTCGGTAAGAATTCTAAAACAACTAGACTTTTGATAATAAATTTGCTGAATAGGGAGTATAAAGAGAGCTGGATACAAATTAAGAAGAAGGCCAGAGTGCAAACCTATATGTATAGACATACAAAAATCTTAATGATTTGCAATAAACCTGCATTTACTTCAAAATATTTCAAAATTACACAACTAAAATGTATGAAAATTTAGCTTAAAATACCACAAGGTCTTGAGCATCGTGGATTTCACCTTGAGCCTTCCAATTCTCTTTTGAAAAAAAAAAAAAAAATCTTCCAATTCTCAAGGCTAACATGCCTCAACAATGTTAGTTAATTGCTTACGAATTAAACTAAGCAGAGCAACACTTCTTATGGAGCTTCATCTTGACTGATGCACTTCAATATTAATCTTTGTCAAAAAAAGAAGAAGAAGAAGAAGACAAAATTACACAAATATATCCACATATTAACTAAAAACTCTACAATTCAAACAACACGTACATAATTTACTTAAAGATGTAACCTAACTTTACAAATAAACAAAATCCGAAAATAAAAGTAAAGTTTCACAGTTTAAACCGATAATTTGATCAAAGTCGAGAATTCCATTCATCTATCCTAATTATGTGAAAAGCAGTAGGCTATAAATTACAGATGAAATTGTGCATCAACTAAAATTACAATAAACCCTAATTCTGCAACCGCTCATAGTCAAGGGACCTATTGCTTATGCTTGTTCTTTAACAAGATCTGAGGTAGGTTTTTGCACTTTTCCTTTATGAAAAAACACGATAGATCGAGCAAAAGCACTAGTAGTTGTATAAAGGGTAGAATTCTCATGGTAGAATTGCTCATGTCAAACTAGTTGTTCTATGTAACTGATCACGAGTAGAATTCTCGAAAGAAAAAAGAAAATGTTACGTCTCCATTGCTTGCATGCAGTTTTGACTAAGCTCTTCTTGAAGTTGATTATTGTTCACAAATCATACAAACTCGCTTAAACTAATTAAACACCTCTTTTTAAAGTAAAATAGAGCAATGTTTTTATAAATTAAGATAACTGATTATAATCAAATAAAGCTAGCATCCAAAACAAATGTTGGAGCTTGATTTATCCATATGCGATTGGTATTGGATTTGAGATTTAAGGCAGCTAGCCTAGCTACCTTTGCTAGGAGCACCAAGGAAAGCTAGACAAAATTCCAAGAGCCAAAACGGTATAGACATAAAATTCCTATAGGATTCATGGTATCATTCACTATTATATTGAAATTCAAAATTCCAAGAGCCTACGTTCACACAAAATAAAGTAGAAAAATCCTCTTTCGCCAATGCATGCATTTGTGGTGCTTCAAAGACTCATATACCTGGTGCAAGTCCAACCCCATGGTAGGCATGCTAGTATCACCTATGTCAAGAATAAGCGTAGTTATTTGGAGCAATCCTCCGGGACACCAAATACAACACCCTATAGAATCCAAGCCCATCTTTTGGTCCACTCTTGGCCCTAATTCAAGTAGCATCCCTAAATGTTTTGGATACCTAAATTTCACCCACTGATTTTGAGCCTCCAATGGACTTGGGCCACAAAATTTATCTGGGCACCCAACTTGAGTGATGCTCTCTTCCTCATGCCTCATCAGTGATTGTAGCCATGTCCACTGCCTTCAGTCGTTGTGCGCCACACTTCACCGTCATCTCGGAAGATTGTAGCATGAAATCAATTGCTGCCTTCCTCCAAGCACCAACAGTCGCTGCCAAAATTTCGGTTTCGCCATCCCTAGTAACCAAGAGTGTGCATCATGCTCTGCCACCCTCATCGTTCATCTAGAGCCAAAGCACTGGCTCTCCTCCCTCTTCGTCGCCCTCAGCATCAGACTCGTATCACATGCGTCTTGTTTCTCAGAGGCTGTCATCCATTCATCTGTTGCCCACATTGAAAATAGACCAAACCTAATTTGGGTTTCTGATTCCTTGAGTCTGCTCCTACACAGTCGGATCTTTTACCCTGATCTAGCAAACATCTCCTCTATGATACCTTCATTCCAATGATAAGTTCTTTCAGAGAACCGAGATCTGACATCCAAAATGCAAGTTTTCAAGACGGGTTGGATGCATGTTAACCAAGACCAACCATGGATGGTTGCAAAGACGCAACGCAATACGGGGAGGATGCCATCTAAGATTGGTGGCGAATGCCGATAGAGCCCGAAGCTGTGATAGTTAAAGGTTTAGGAGGAGACGAAACTCCTTCATACTTCTGCATTTTTATTAATTAAACACCTCTTTGAACCAACTCTACTAGATTAAATTTGATATTTGCTACTTCTTTTGTTTTTTTTTTTTGATAAATGCTTCGATCTTTCCTATGTGTTGCAGATGCACCATTCTGAGCAAATAAAGAATAGGGAGCTCTTCTAATGAGGACTACTTAAATGAGGACTAGTTGAAGACTTTCTAATCAATGGTTTGGGAGACCCATTTTTCGATTGCATTACTGCAAATCAAAGGTTTGATGTTTTTTTTTTTTTTTTTTTTTTTAAATAAAGGGCTTGTACGGCTACCCTCAAGTCTTGATTAATGAAATTGAATACAAAGGGGATGACGATAAGCCTAAACCCCTGATAACAATAAACACCTAGAGAACGTCCCAAAATAATATCAGGAGTCTCTACAAAATACATGTATTCTAACAAACACCAATTAGTAAATAGTGCACTTTTGGCTACTCCATTTGCTTTGACAAAGCGATGACATAATAGAAAGATAACTCGATTACAACGAAGCATAAATACCAAAATCACAACTTTCCTACTATGTTGCCGTCAGAAATTAAATTCGACGTCATTCTACCACTAGGAAGTTGCGACCATTTAATAGATCATCGCCTTGCTAGGGCAGACAAAGTACTTATTCGGCAAGACAAAACTAGCCGACTAAAATAAATAATTATAAAAACAGAAAAGAAACCAAACCAAGCCGGGCCCAAAAGAAAGGCCCAAGCCCAAAACTCGATCCAGGAAACACGGGAGACCCAAGCCGCCAGGCAAGTCTGGCCCATCCCCGCCACATCCTCTGTTGACGAACCACCGCCTGCACCACGCAACCAGAACCATCGGATCACAGCCATGATCACGATGCCCATCCTACCACACTATGGAGACGCGCTGCCCCTGCCAAACAGAGTGAACCCCATATCAGACCTAAGATCGACCTATATGGGACTGCTCCGATCAGACCGGATCCCTTTCTCCATGACCACCGCCCCACCCAGCAATAGTCTGCCATCCTTAACCAATGGGAACGCCTCGTCTTTGCCAAACAAACCCATCCTCGGATCAGATCGAGAAGACCCAACCCAGATCAGATTGATCTGATCAGATCCGAGCCAGCACGACCACAGCACCACCCCGCCACCTCTGACCCTGGCCACCACGTCACATCGCCTGACAGACGATCATGGGATAAACCAGATCCTAACATTAGCCTCGATCTCCCCTCTCCTCTCCTCACACCCTACTACCGGAACCTCCCCGATCCGAACCAGACATCGATCGAGGAGTCTAGCTCTATCTAGACCCATGAAGGGCCAACGAAGACCCGTCTGACGAGGGCGAAAGGGCTCGCCACTGGACATGGAGGTAGAAAAACCGGGTGTTCTCTCAGGCTATGGACGTTATCTATGAGACTTTTTCTTTTTCTCCTTTATAAACCTATTATAACTTACGGTTTGATGTTTATGTATGCGTGATTATATTACTTCTAAAAATTTTCTTTTAAATTACTAATCGTTAAGGTACCGAACTAGATCAAATCAATGGACGAATCAAATTTGTCAAACACGAACCATTCATGTTCATAACTGATAAATTACGATTATGAATATATTAACGATTTTCAATTTGGTTGAAAAGTTGTGCAAATGATTTACAAATAAATATCTAAACATCTAACAGTTGATTTCAGAATTGTGATTGAAAAGTAGGTATCACACAAAAGTTTTCGAATAATTCTCATTTTAGTGGTTCTTATTATAATGGTTTCATGAAGAATATAAGGAACAAATAAATCAGCCAAAGGAGAGGCTTCTTTTCAAATAAACAGAGAAAAGCATGCAGTGAGTCAAAATTGGTCAATTACTTGGAATCAGATAAAAAAAAGGTCAATCACTTGGAAAGTAACCTTCTTAAGCATTGGACTACAAACGTGGTAATCAGAAAGCATTTGTATGAAGCGCTTAAAGAATGGACTCATGTCTAGTATTGGGAACAGGTGTGGAATACAGAACACTTCCGGAAATTGAGATTAGTTTAAGCAACATGATATATTTGTGAATAAATCCAAAGCCAAGACACATTATTTGAGCAGTCTCGTTGGGACGCTCGTTATTGGATCCATAAGGGGAAGTTCCTCATTCCCATTATCTTGACAGCTAGAAGCATCATGGCCTCTCCTCCAATTTCCTCAACTTGTCAAGTAATTTAATCAGCAATGGATTTCTTCCCTTTTGTTTATCTTTATGTTTGTCTATGATAGCAGCTTTGTCAGTAATTCAGTATAAACAACTTTTTGCTTTATACTACTCTAAAACACTTATGTTTTTTATGTTAATACTCTTTTGCAATTTGCAAGGCTTTTTAACCTTAACACATCATGCAAACAGGTAACAACAACAGTAAAAATATAGACTGAAATTTCTCACGTTTTTCTTTTTCAATAACAATTTCAAAATTGCGTAGACACACAAACAAACACATTTTCTACAGGTAAATTTCTCACATTTTTCTTTTTCAATAACAATCTCAAAATTGCTTAGACACACAAACAAACACATTTCCTACAACTCCATGACATACTCTACGAGATAGATTGTAATGTTTTGATATTGGTACCAGAAAAGTCACTAGCAGAATATGCTTTTAACTTCCACAAGAAGTTAATTGAAATATATGAGAAAATAAAAGTGAAAATATTGCAATAAGCATGACATAGAACATTCTGCAATGAAAAATATCATTCAATACTTTGTATTCTATATCATTAAATCCATCCATACAAACACTAGAAAACAACTTACAACCTCAAGCGATGCCATTTCAACAATCTGAACAACTCCATCTTTCTGATCAAAACAATACCAATTGCTGTTCTCTCAATTGGAGCAAACCAACTCCATCGCTTCTTTTTTTCTCTTCCTTATTTTCAAAGCCTTCTCTTTTTCCTTTTCTTGCAAGAGATATTTATTTCTTATTTCTAAGATTTTTAGGTTAAGTATTTTGTAATTTACGGATAAATGCCCAAATCGGATTAAGGCCCGAGTTTATAGCTGTTTCAGGCCAAGCAGATCATCTTTGTCGTGTCCAATTATTTTCTTAAATAACCAGTTTTTTCCTCTCCAAACATATTTCGTCACTAAATCTATAACAAAATTCACAGTCCACGTCAAATATCAGACACCAATTCATCACCTAGATCACTGCTGCCCATCGCTGACCTCTCTTTTATTGACTTCACAAGCTTCCCTTGAAAAGAAAAGAGTGTTATCCTGAAAAAGACCCAAGCTTTCGATTACTCACTTTGTCGGCAGAACTGTTTCTTGTATTGGGTTCTTGGTTCTTGATCTGGGTTTGAAGAATTTTGATGTGGGTGCTTGGAATTTGATGGGACGCTAGCTAAAGATGGGTTCTTTGGAAAGTGGGGTTCCGTTGAAGAGAGACCCTCTTCTTCGTTCTTCTTCTAATGGTGGCAGAAGTGACAGGCACTTGTTTTTACAGAGACCCAGATCGAGGTTTTCAAGGTTCTTGCTCCTGAAGAAGCTAGACTACCTCCAATGGATTTGCACCGTGGCTGTGTTTCTCTTCTTTGTGGTTCTTTTCCAAATGTTCTTGCCTGGTTCGGTGGTGGAAAAGTCTGGGGCTTTAATAAGGAAGAATGTGGAATCCAGTTCTGGAGATTTGAGGTTTCTGAAAGAGTTGGGGTTATTGGATTTTGGGGAAGATATAAGATTTGAGCCTTCAAAGCTTTTGGAGAAGTTTCGGAAAGAGGCTAGTTTGTCTTCTGCTTCTAATAGGACTCTGCAACATTTTGGGCTCAGAAAACCTCAGCTTGCAGTGGTAAGTATGCAATTGGTTTTCAGATATTGCATTTTGGTTTGGATTAGTGTTTTGGCTACTTGAAGTTGTAATGTGTTGCGTACCCTGCTTTGTTGACCTGTTGGGGTTCTACATGAGTGTGAGCTTGCTGTGATTTTGCACTGATTAGTCTTTTTGCTTTGGTGTTTTTTACTTGAAGGTTTTCGCAGATCTGTTGGTTGATTCACACCAGTTACAGATGGTGACTGTGGCAGCTGCTTTACAGGAGATTGGATATGAATTTTGGGTAATTTGACTTTATGCATTTTATAAAATTTAACATCATGGTAACATAATGGAAATGTATTGGACTGCAAATCCTGGAATGGCCGTTCGACCTTCCTTGAAATGGGAGTTTCCTTTTGGGGGTGAGCCTCCTGGAACTGATGAAATTTGGGAAAACATGGAACCGGTCACTATACTAGGGGGCCGAGACATGACTGCTCATGGCCCTGGTTTCACTGGAAAATTGGAATGTACTAATGTGTACTACTAGTAGTCCTTTGGTTATTAGATTTGTTTGATATGCATGCCTCAGTGGTGGCAAGTAGTCTTTACGTTTTAGGTTGAAGTCTGTGTTAAACATATATTTACATGGCAGAGCCTGTTATTGTACACCGAGGAGATGCATTTGAGTTTATTTATTTTATCTCGTGGTTTATAATGTTGCAGGTTTATTCACTTGAAGATGGTCCTGCACGTGCCGCTTGGAGAAGTTTAGGAGTTCCGGTTACCATTGTCCAAACCTGTGATCAGCCAGAGATTGTTGTAGATTGGCTAAAGTATGAATTCAAATTCTAGTTTTCTCACGCGTCCTGAACTTGGTATATTATTTAATAAAAGAATAATGAATATACTCTCATGCTCCACCACATAACTTTGTTCGCTTCATTTTGAGTGCAATTACATTGTCTTAAATGGCTGAGCTTCATGAGCCCCTTTATCTTCTCAATAATGTGATATTTTTAATTAGTTTTTATGCTATATTTATAGTGCTGCTAATTTAGTATGGCCTTTATTCGACTTGACCAAAGTCCATGCTTACACCAGGATACAATCTTTTTTTGTTGTTGCATGGCTTATCAATTTGCCATGATTATATTTGTTATGACTTTATAGAACATAAATGGTTAAATTTTTGATGAGGAAATTTAGCATTACTTCAATTTCTGGGAAATAATGTGACTGACTGTGATGCTTCATCCATGTAAGTCAGTTTCGATGACTTGTTGCTCAATATTGATGAGCTATTTCAGTTCATTGGATCTAGTCTAGTAAATTCTGGTTGAATTTAAGTAATAAGTATGTATTTTGCAGGTACAATGGCATACTTGTGAACGCTCTTGAAGCCAAGGGCATCTTTTCGTGGTAAGATATTTACATCAAAATTTCTGATTGACTTCCTATTTAATTCTATTTGTCAACATTTAGTTCCATTATCTCCTCTGTGAAGACACTCTTAGTACAAGAACAAGGTATTTGATATTATGGAAATCTCTTCTAAACTGCAGAAATGAGTCCAGAACTATGCTCTATAATAGAAAAGTCTTTCTAGGTGTGAACTGAACAGGTTAAAAAGAACTATATTTGGCCTTTTCTAGAGCTCAGTTGTATGCAGAGATTGCAAATGTGGGTCAAGGGGATACTAAACTCCTTCCTAGTTTTTATTATTTGTTTTCCAAAAAGACCATGGAGTGATTTCAGAGGGTGACGATTTGATTTCTAGAAAAATTAAGCTTTAAATTTCTTTTTTAGCCATTATTGTAGACTTCTAATTTTCTTTTTAACATCTTTGATCATCAAGACTTGGGTGGAAATTTCTGTATCTGTTTTTTTTTTTTTCACAATGAAAACTTCTCCCTTTTTGGAATTTCTGTAAGCATGTATTGCCGCAATTCATTTTCTTATTGAGACTGCAGTTTGCTTTGCATATCTAGTTCTTTAATTAGTTGATACTTCTGTATTCTATTTGTCCCATCAACAACTACTGTATCAACCAAAGTCAATGATTTTACTTGTGACAGTTTTATTCAGGAACCTTTCAAGTCTTTACCTCTGATATGGACAATCCATGAAAAAGCACTTGCTACTCGATCAAGAAAATACTCTTCAAGTAGACAGACTGAACTTTTAAATGATTGGAAAAGAGTCTTCAACCGATCTACTGTTGTTGTCTTCCCAAACTATTTCCTTCCGGTAATGTTTATCAGGAAAAGTGATTTTTTTAGTATGTATTAGTTTCAATTTTATCATTCCACCACAATATATAGAATGAAAAGGGTGATTTACCTTCTATAGACCTGATCAGACATGTTGTGGTGGTTTTAGTTCAGCAGAGAGAGAGAGAGAGAGATTCTTAATCCTGCAAAAAAAATTCCTTCTTGTTTATGTATATGGATATTCTCCTCAATTGAAAATCATTTTAGAAAGAGTACTTTGTAGATTGGAGAACAGCCTTTAGTGAGGGAGGGAGGGAGGGAGAGGAGGAGGAGGCTGGGGTGGGGGTTGGGGCAGCATTAGGGTAGAGATCTTGGATTTGGATCTTACCAAGCATAAAGAAAGAAAATTTTGTGGCATTTTAGGTCCGATGTGTTATCAGTTAAGAAATACAGTAGATATGAACAAGCACTGATTGGTGACTGATGACCATTGTAAATCTATGTAAAAGGTGTAGCAAAAACAGTGTATACAATGGTGAGTGAATTTGTAGTCATGCATCTAGTACTAATACTAGAAGTTTGATTGGTATCTGCTTGTGCAGATGATTTACTCTACATTTGATGCTGGGAACTTTTTTGTTATTCCTGGTTCTCCTGCTGAAGCTTGCAAGGCAGATTCTATTGTGGCTTTAGACAAAGATCATCTGCAGGGTACCGCTGGTTATGAGCCCGAAGATGTTGTAATTACAATTGTGGGAAGCCAATTTCTATACAGGGGCTTGTGGCTGGAGCATTCCATTGTTCTACGAGCTTTATTGCCGCTTCTTGAAGACTTTTTGTTGGATAATAATTCATCTCGTCTCAAAATCATTGTTTTGAGCGGAGACTCAACAAGTAACTATAGTTCGGCAGTTGAGGTGGGTATGCGGGCTATGGCTCAATTTATTTGGGGATTTTAATTTTTGGTTGGAAATTTGAGGTGATAGATTATTCCAGGCTTCTTATTGGTTGATCTGATCTCAGGCCATTGCTTACAACTTGAAGTACCCAAGTGGCATTGTGAAGCATGCAGCGATTGATGTGGATGCAGACAATGTTCTGAGCACATCCCATCTCGTGATATACGGATCCTTCTGGAAGAGCAATCGTTTCCAGACATTTTAATCAAAGCCATGTGCCTTGGGAAACCAATTGTTGCCCCAGATCTCTCCATGATCAGCAAATATGTATGCTTCATACTCTTTCCCCTGATAACTAAAATGTCTCACCGCTTATTATAAATTAATGACAACTTTGTGAATAACTTCTTTTCTTTACTTGTTACGTCCTTGCAAATTGCAATTAGGTTTTTTTCTAGCTGGTACAGTAGCTCCGAACACATTCCATCCTCATGGTTTTGCTTTTGCAAACATGTTTTTAATGCTTATGCTGGTCTTACAGTCTGAGATTGTTTGCAAATTATTATTGTTATATTCTGATTTCTCATTTGAAAGAGTAATTGCCACCAATTGACTTTCAGACCCTTCACAAAAGTTCCTTTTAGACAGGAATAGTTATTTAGAAAAGTTCCTGTTAGACTGGAAGTTATTTAGAAGTTAGCTCACTTTGCACTATTTCTTAGTATAAAGGTTAAGGTTCTCTGAAATCTATGAATTGCATATGGTTTCTAATTGGCTTGGATTTACTGACATGTGGGGCATAAATTGTTTTTCCCATGTAAGGCTGACTGCCTGCAAAATATCTCAAACACCATCTCTACACTTTAATTTTTTTTTTCTCAATTTTTTTTTTTAAATTTATATGTTTTGTTAGCAGACTGTTAATTACATTGGCAATGGTAATTAGGTTGATGACAGAGTGAATGGTTACCTTTTCCCCAAGGAAAATATCAGGGTTCTTTCACAAATCATAGTACAAGTGATTTCAAAAGGAAAGCTATCACCTCTGTCTCGCAACATTGCCTCGTTGGGGAAACGTACTGCAAAAAGCCTGATGGTGTGGGAATCTGTTGAAGGATACACTTCACTTTTGGAAAATGTTCTTAAGCTTCCATCAGAAGTATCACACCCTAAGGCTGCTGCAGAAATCACTCCCAAATGGAAAGAAAAATGGCAATGGCATTTGTTTGAAGCAGTATCGAATTCATCATATCTGGATAGAAATTTGAGAAGCCACGCATTTTTAGATGCTTTTGAGGAGCAGCATAATCATACCGAACAACAGAACCTTAATTCTATAATTGGTTCCAATCATTCATTTATATACAGTATATGGGAGGAAGAAAAGGACACTGAGATGGCTAATTCGAAGAGAAGAAAAGAGGAAGAAATGGTAAGGAATGTTGTGGGCTTTTTAGTTATGGATTAAATCATTTTGTGGCATTCACAAAATTGTTTTGTCTATTTATATATATACATACCCACCTCGATTCCTTGTGCAGTTAAAGGATAGAACGGATCAATACCATGGAACAAGGGAAGAAGTATATCGAAATGCCAAAAAAGCTGACCGCACCAAGAATGATTTGCATGAAAGGGATGAAGGGGAGATTGAAAGGACAGGGCAACCACTGTGCATATATGAACCTTACTTTGGGGAAGGGTCCTGGCCTTTCTTACACCTAACCTCTCTTTATCGAGGAATTGGGTTGGTGAGTTGTCTAATTTGTCTTGTCCTCTTGTATTCATATTAAAGACTTGGTTGAACAATATATCCTGATATGAATGTATCTTACTACAATTGTTTTGCCCAAAAAAAAATGATGTGAGAATATCTATGCTACATGGACTGAGTTGTGGTTTTCTTGAAAGCTGATACTCTAAATCTTCTATCATTTCTTCACTATTACCAATACTGTAGAGAAAGCCTTTGAAATCTTTCTGACTGCTTTCATTAAACAAAATTCTTGTAGTCCACTAGAGGTCGAAGACCTAGAACTGATGATATTGACGCACCTTCTCGTCTTCCACTTCTTCACAACCCTTATTATCGAGATCTGCTTGGAGAATATGGAGCCTTCTTTTCTATTGCAAACCGAATTGACCGTATACATAAAAATGCGTGGATAGGCTTTCAGTCATGGAGGGCAACGGCAAGGAAGGTATTAGATCTCTCTGTATATCTCTCTCTCTCTTTCTCTCCCTCTCTCTCTGTATTAACTTTTTTAGGTGCTTTACACATGTATCTCTCTCTCTCTTTCTTTTTTGGAGAACAAGTAATGAAAAATTCAGTAAATATAATGACATAGTATCATACTCATCTAACAGGATTTAAAACATGTGGACTTTCCGGCCAAGAAAACAAAAACCGTGTGTTTTTTATTCCTTTTTTTTTTTCTTTTTCAGATCCATTGGTGCCCTTTCTTTTTGGGTCGTATTTTGTTTTTTAAGCACCTCATGTAGTTATAATAAGAGGCGTTCTATGATGACACCAACTATCCTAACCAGGGATACTAAACAAATGATTGCTGCACATCGTGTGTGTGTAATCAAGTACACATATATAATGACTGCTTCCTCATCATGCTCATCCCTCTTATTTCTACCTGCTCTCTACACATGGGTATGACTTCAGTTGCTTGAAAAGATAAAAAGCAGTGAAAACAAATGAATTGTATATTGAATTCTGAATGTTTTTGCCCCATGTGCAATGAAAATTGGTGGCTGGTATGTTGAAAGCCAGATAAACAACAGAATGTACAAAGGTTTCAGCAAGGCGATGCATTATTTTCATCTTTATGCCTTGCATAAATAAGTTCCTTCATTCCCTTAAATTTAATTTGTGGGATTAAATCAGGCATCTTTATCCGGAATAGCTGAAAATGCATTGTTAAATGCTATTCAAACACGGAGGCATGGAGATGCACTCTACTTTTGGGTTAGCATGGACAATGATCCACGAAATCCCCTGAGCACAAGACTTTTGGTCATTCTGCGATGCTATAAATGCCGGAAATTGCAAGTAAGACATGAATCCTTTAGATGATTTTTTTTCGTGTGTATGTTCTTGTAATTTCTTTACTTGATGTCGTAAAACACGTGCTCACAAATCTTCCTCTCCATATGTGCTGGAGACTTGATCTTTGAACTAATTTCTCCATATGGTAAATTGAAGGGTTGCGGTTTCTGAGGCTCTTAAAAGGATGTATGGCTTAAAGTACGATTTGGAATCTTTACCACCAATGCCTGTAGATGGAGACACGTGGTCTGTCATGCACAGCTGGGCTTTGCCAACTCGGTCCTTCCTAGAGTTTGTAATGTTCTCTAGGTAAAAATATTGCACTTGTGGATGTCTTTATGGAGATGCTATACATTACTATTGACTGAGAAAGTTATTCTCGTAAGGTTGTTGATGTGAAATTTTTGATCTGCAGAATGTTTGTGGATGCATTGGATGCGGAAATGTACAATGAGCACCATTCAAGTGGACGCTGTTATTTGAGTTTGTCAAAAGTAATTTGCTTCTCCTTTGATCAGTTTTCTAGCAGATACAACACACGTTTATCTGAAAACAGCTCCCCCGATAAAGATGCTCTTGAAGGATCCTAATTTATAAAAGACATCTTTATCTATTGGTTTGATTTATTTAATTACAGTTATATTTGCAAATTGCAGGACAAACATTGCTATTCACGGCTTCTTGAGCTACTTGTTAATGTTTGGGCATACCACAGTGCAAGGCGGATGGTATATGTGAACCCTGAGACTGGTGCAATGCAGGAACAGCATAAATTCAAGAGCCGAAGGGGTCATATGTGGGTCAAATGGTTCTCATATTCCACCCTAAAGAACATGGATGAAGACTTGGCTGAGGAATCAGATTTTGAACACCCCACGAGACGATGGCTGTGGCCATCAACAGGGGAGGTCTTCTGGCAAGGTATGTATGAAAAAGAGAGACATTTACGGAATAAGCAGAAAGAGAAGAAGAAGCAAAAAAGTAGGGAAAAAATAGAAAGAATAAAGAAACGGACTCACCAGAAAGCAATTGGGAAATATGTAAAGCCCCCACCAGAAGCAGCAGATAATTCAAACACGACAATGGTTACGAGTATTTAGTAATCAAACTGACTTTTTTTTTATTAGGATATTTCCAAGTAGAAGCTCATTCGATCATTCTTTTTTCCATCTGATTTTAATTTTTTGTGAGGAAGGGTACACATAGTTGTAATCTGTATGTGAGGCTTTGTATGTAAAACTGCACCTTCTGGTTCTGGTCATCAATGTCAATGAGTGGTTGTAAATGTATAATAGTTTTACTTGTTCTTTCTAATCCCTTTTTGTTTCTCAAGTATATTTTTCCGAGGAAAAGTCAGTACATATGGCAAAGTTAAAACTTCTGTTACCAGTATTCAGAGACTGGGGGTGTAAATTAGGTCTCCACCTGCAACTGACATCAGAATGCTCCCATTTGCTTCTTCAATTAAGATGAAGATATTTTACGAATTACATCTCTTGCCATCGATCAATGTATGTATTTTTATTTTTTATTTTTTTGATCGAAAACAAGCGAACAAACTCAAAGTCTGGCGGTCACTGGAGCTTGATTCATTCTATCCTGTTAAAAAAAAAAAAAAATTAAGTAATCAAATTTAAGTTGTAGCAGTTCAGCCTCTGCAATCTTTTGTTTACAATGCATTTGCAATGATAGACAATGTTGCAGATCAAGTAAGTAGAAGAAAGGTGTGGGAGCGAAAGCGCACACATTCATACTTGCGACCAACTCAAGAATTGAGGCACGTATCTAGGGATGGCAATAGGGCGGGTTGGGGATGGTATTCTCCAACCCCATCCCCGTCCCTAATCCCCAATAAAAATATATTGGGGATTTCCCTTCCCCATCCTCACCGGCGACTAAGCCTCTAAATCTCCAATAAGATTTAATAAATAAATTATTTTTTTCTCATATTGTCTTTTTTTAATTAAAATTTACAACAAATAAAATTAAAACATGATTAAATTCATAACTCAGTGAGTGCAAAAGTCAAAATATCATTAAAGTAAAAGTGTAGTCATTAAAGTAAAATAGTGAATATATATATCTGTGATTATATTATAAAAAATAAATTAATATATATATATAAATTAAATATATGTATATTACTAGGCTGGTTTGGGGAGGGTATCACAATACCATCCCCGCCTCATCCCGAATCTTAGATGGTGGAGATTGAGAATCTCCATTCCCATTCCCCATTTGTCCCCGAATTCTCCCACCGTTAGAGGCGGGTATCCAATAGAGCTCCTCTCCGCTGACGATTTTTGTCATCTTTACACCTATCTACCTTATTGGTTCACATCTTGAACAAAAAATTATGTGGGATTGACGTATTGCACTTGCTAAGTGCGAGAGCCACACTCGACCATGAAGAAGAGCTTCTATCATATCTTTATATGAATCATCCACGTATAACGGTACAAGTTCATTCCATGACTTTTGCCAAGAGACGCGACCACCAATGTGGATAATAAATCGAATACAAATAGTTTTATCAAATTTGGAGGAAATTAGATGTTGATAGATTCCTTGTTTTTTGGCAAAGAGATGTTGATAGATGTGCACGAGCTTATTACTTCCTATGGCCCCTGCCATGAAATGCCTGCATCCCATTCTCTTTAGTGTCACCGAGGATAAGGAGGTGGAAATTTCAAATGTGACTCAGAAAGCGGTGGGAAATTGCAAATGGGACATTGACAATGAGTCGACTATGGACCACGTCCCATGGAAGAATGGAGCTCCTCTCCGCTGGCGATTTTTATCATCCCTACACCTATCTACCTTATTGGTTCACATCTTGAACAAAAAATTATGTAGGATTGACGTATTGCATCCGCTAAGTGCGAGAGCCACACTCGGCCACGAAGAAGAGCTTCTATCATATCTTTATATGAATCATCCACGTACAACGGTACAAGTTCATTCCATAACTTTTGCCAAGAGACGCGACCACGAATGTGGATAACAAATCGGATACAAATAGTTTTATCAAATTTGGAGGAAATTAGATGTTGATAGAGTCCTTGTTTTGTCCCCGAATTCTCCCACCATTAGGGGCGGGTATCCAATGGAGCTCCTCTCCGCTGGCGATTTTTGTCATCCCTACACCTATCTACCTTATTGGTTTACATCTTGAACAAAAAATTATGTGGGATTGGCGTATTGCACCCGCTAAGTGCGAGAGCCACACTCGGCCACGAAGAAGAGCTTCTGTCATATCTTTATATGAATCATCCACGTACAACGTTACAAGTTCATTCCATGACTTTTGCCAAGAGACGCGATCACCAATTGTGGAGAACAAATCGGATACAAATATATTTTTTTCAAATTTGGAGGAAATTAGATGTTGATAGATTCCTTGTTTTTTGGCAAAGAGATGTTGATAGATGTGCACGAGCTTATTACTTCCTATGGCCCCTGCCATGAAATGCCTGCATCCCATTTCCTTTAGTGTCACCGAGGATAAGGAGGTGGAAATTTCAAATGTGACTCAGAAAGACATTGACAATGAGTCAACGATGGACCACGTCCCATGGAAGTAAGTGACACTAATCAATCAACTTTCTTGTCAGCCTGGTTGGACATGGTCGACTAATTACAACATAGAATATAGCTGATTCAGATGGTGACAATAGCTAGCAGTTGGCTTAATTAAGGGAGGGTGTCCTAAAAATGAAGAATACGACGTTTGAATTTGGGTATTCCGAATTTCAGTTTTGCTATCTAATTAGTTATTTGTTTCTACTTGCGGGTAGGTTTTTCTCTCCTCCCATCTTGGAATTGCTTTGAAGCTGTTCGGACCTCAAAGTCTCAAACAGGCTCTAATCCTCACTTTGGTTGCTTTTAGCTTTGGAGTTCAGGTTTTTAGTGTGACTTAGTGAACTGGTCGACACACCATTATTCAGCCAGCAAAAGGAACTCTCTGGGGCCTACAATTAAAATATGCATGTTTCTAATTTCCTCGAAATAACATGCAATGGCCAATGGTGATAACAGCCGGGATAGATCGTTTATAATGCACCTTCCATTCCACACTTGTCCTATTATTATATTTAATTTTAACTTGTTCGAAAAGCTTTACAGTTCGTTAAGATCTTACCGGGAAAGTCTACTAATAAAGATACTAATGCAAAACAAAGGTGGTAGGGTCTGAGGGTGATCTGGTTGGAAATCTGGACTGATGAGTTGTCATACATGACATAAGGATGGAGTAATAAAATGGGTTATTCTTTTTAGATCATTTAATGTTTGATTTATACATAGAACAGAAACGAAGATCTACTCTCTGTCTGAAACTAATTAAATGATGAAATTAGGAGCACTCCATTTATAAGTATGCAACGGTTTTGCAGTTCACATGACTATGGCATTATTGCCGTAACTATAGTTGTTATTAGGGAGTAGAGTGAGGATATTATGTCTATCATCGATGATTCCCGTGTTATATAATCTTAATCTTATGAAATAAAAGGTTTTCTTTCATTAAAGAAAATATTTAAAAAAATAATAAAAAGAGCATGTCCAAGTCCAACAGAGCTAGCTATTGTAGCTTGCTCACTATGTTGGCTGTTTCTTACTAACACTGAGTACCTTCTTGATGTTGTTGTTGTTGTTTTTTTTCTTTCTTCAAAGTAAACTGTGGATAGAGATGAGATAGCATTCAACATCCCCTTTACAAGCCAAATATTGCTAGTTAGGTATCTTTCATGCACGAGTGAAAAGTTTCACTTAAAATTTACTAGACTGTTGGATTAGGGATTTGCTTGAAGATTAACTTGTTAAATATTGCTAATAAAGACGTTCTTGATGGACTCTTCTTATCGTATTGCGATGTTTGTTATAGCTTCATTTTACATTTAACTGAATTAAAATTATATTTAATTAAACTCAAATTACATTTAATCGAATCAAACTTACTAGTTTGACAACAAATTTCTTTATAAACTTGTAAAAAGTTGTAAAGGCAGTAATTAATACTAACAACTAAGATTACACAAAACATGACTCATGATACAAGAATAAATACAAACTTGTTGTATTTGTAAGTGTATGTATGACATACATGTATCTAATATACAACTTCTCATTTTTCATTAGTATGTTGAAAATGCTCTTAAAGCCAAATTAAATCTCAAATCTTGAGTAGCTTGAATTTTGGACGCAGCTCATTAAATTTTGGACACGAGACTTGAGACTTGGAACCCAAGTCCAGTTGAGAGTGAAAGCTTGTGAACTTGAACTCAAGACTCAATATGGAGCTTTGCCCGGTCTGTGGTTCGGACCCGAGATTCAAACTCAAAACTTCAAATCCTTATCTCCGACCACGTCTGGAATCTGGATCATGCATTATAAATGAAAAGCTTACTGGCTTGAAAAATAAGATTCAATGAAATGAAGAAGCATTTGTGTGTACAATTGTTGGAATGCATAGGGGCGTAACTAGGATCGAAAGTTTGGAAGGTCCAAATGCAATTTTTCTTGAAGGTAAATATGAACTATTCAAAATAACCATAAAAACTAGGGTTTTTGTCTATTTCCTCCATATCCAGGGATTTTTTTCTCACTTACCCCATTAAGTTTTTCTAATTTTCCCTTCCCAAAACACTCTAAGGAAGTCTTCCCTAATACTCCATTAAGTTTTTTTTAAATATCATTTTACCCTCACCCCGTTGTTACTTAGAGAGAGAGAGAGAGAGAGAGAGAGAGAGAGAGAGAGAGAGAGAGAGAGAGAGAGAGAGAGAGAGAGAGAGAGAGAGAGAGAGAGAGAGAGAGAGAGAGAGAGAGAGAGAAACCATAATGAGACTTCACTGGAGCCCAATCACCGGTCGTCAGATTTGGCCAACTTTTGTCGGAATCCGGTCATCGGTTGCCCAATTCCAGCCAACTTTCGAAGGAATCCGGTCACCGATCGCCTCCACCAGACTTTTATGAAAACCTCGCTGGAGGTCCCGAAATAGTCGTCGGAGATTTCATAGGTCGTCAGAAAGGTTTATTACCTCCAATAGACTTCCATTGCCCTATCTATTGTCCCTCTAATAGACATCTATTGCTCTATCTATTGCCTCCAAATAAACGTTTCGATCATCGAAATCGGAATTAATCTTTCTAATATAAGACAAACAAAACTTTGATTAAAGAAAAAAAATGAGGAGATTACATCAATTCAACACATCTATTGCCCCAATAAAACATTTTTTTTTCTTTTTTCTGTGCCTTATGCAGCCATTACAGAAAAAAGAAAAAAAAACGAAAAAGGATTGATTTCGACTTCGGCCTAAAGCCTTCTGCCCCCATTTTTTTTTTTTTTAAAAAAAAACCATCAAATTGGAGACGCCCTGAATCGAATTCGACTCCGATCAGTCACGGAAACAAATCCAACCTTGCTGTGTCAGGTCACCTGAGCCTGAGGCTGAAACGACGACGGCTGGTGGTTCTGCAAAACGGAGCTGAGGTCTTCGTCGAATTAGGTCCTGGGGTCCAGCGGTGGAGATCGATCTCATCGAAGCCGGTGATGACCTCCTCGATGAAGTCGCAAGTCGGACTGAAGCGACTTCTTGGGAGCAGCAAAGACAATTTAGTGTCGTTGATGAGGTCGGGAGCAACGTCGACAGATCCCTGCTGCCGTTCCGCAAATCGTTCTATCCAAATCGAACAGCGTCGAACAATGTAGTGCCATGGGTCTTCTGCGTCGCCTCTGTGGTTGAATAAGTCGCTGTCCGGGAAGAATAGCTTTCCATCTCGCCGTGAAACTTTCTCCGGCGAAGGTGACCAGTGATCTGTATCCAATATGGATTTATATATATATATATATATATATATATAAATATATGAAAGAATGGCATAAACTATAGTTGTTTAATTAGACTAAGGATATATTTGTCATTGTACTTGGAATTAGGTTAGTGTGAATAAAAATCTGTTGCTGGGATAACTGAGAAAAATTTGGCTCATTTTGATGCTTTTGGTCAAAAATCCTAAAAACTAATTAATAGAGAAGTAATGATTAGTTTTATACCAGCATTTATGTTTGAAACAAATTTTTAGTATAAGAAAAGCTTAAATATTTCATAATTTTTTTTTGAAATAGAAGTTGATTTCATAGATCAACAGCCAATAGGCTAGAGTTTACCATAACTTATAAGAGTAAAACTCGGCAAGAAAATCCGAACTAAACTATCTAAGCTAGAGCAGATCATTAAAATCTCTGGGTCGCTCGCATTTAAGCAAGCCTATATAAAAATGAAAAAACCTCACCTCATACGGAAAAGAAATTATTCAACTAGTTCCCACTTACTAATCACACAATTGTGGTACAAGCAAGATAGAAACGTCCTAGAAGACTAATAGAAGTTAATCCAACCTCACACATGCTCAATGCCCTAATACATTAGGGCTCCGATTGCCTTGATTCAAGCCTAAACCCGTAGGCCCAAGCCCAAATCAAGTCTTGCAGAGCAGGAAGACTCCTCTGCCCCATCAGCCCAAGTATGAGCCCAGGCCCAGAGACCCAAGCCCAAACCCAAGCCAACAGAGTAGGAGGATCACTGCATCTCTGCTCCTCTGTTTCCACCGCCGTCATGCCATTCGACCACAACTTCGGCGGCCGGCTATTCCAACCGTGCATCAACATTCGGGCCGCTCTGCTCAGTCGCCAATTAGCAACACTGTCCAAGCCTGTAGCCCGGAACCAGCAACCTAAACGTTGCGAAGGAGATGTAGACGCTGACGCCGACGCCTTAACTTCTGCCGCCAACACTGATGCCTTAGCTTCTGCCACCGACGCGACCCACGATCCCTGAGATCTAAGAACCCCTCAAATCACCTTCAATCAACACAACCACAACCTCTCGTCGTGACAACACAAAACCACCACAGTCACACCTCTGACCAAACAGTCTTCCTCCTCAACCAAGAGGTCGCGCCGCCAAATCTCAGAGGCAGGGAACCCGACGTCAAGTGCCGCTGGGCACGGTGCAATCCCACCCAAACGAGGGGTGCAGCCGCTGTTGCACGCGAAACCTAGGTTTCGCTCTGTAAAACTACCTCAATATAATATTTGTGCCTTTTTTAAAATAAGAAATTTTTTAAATATTTCATAATGATTTAATGGTTTGCAAAACATAACGCAGTCTAATTGTTGGTTGATATATTAACATTATGTGGAATAAGTATGATATATATTAATAATTTATGAATAAAATAATTTAATAATAAAATATTGGGAACAAAGTGTCGGGTTCCGGACCCGCCCCCAACATAGATCCGCCCCTAATGAACCTGCAATATAAATTATGATTTGTTCCTTGACTTCCTCTACTTGAGCTCCTGAAGGAATCAAGCAAGTAATTGTCTTTAGCTATGTGGAAGGTGTCATTAACGTCATTATAATATCCTTTTGCCTTTTAATTTGGTCTATAAATGATCCAAGAGATTTTGCTTCGAGACAAATATTGCTCGTTACTTAAGACCACACAGGCTGCATATATATATATACCATGGCCGATTTTCAGTATCAAATGCGCCAAACCCTTATCATTCACGAACATAATTCCTTTACTGTCACCTTCAACATTCTTCTAATCAATCTCGCAGCTTCCACTTCCACTCATGCCATTCTCGCTTTCCTCGTCCCTATACTCATCGCCTTTATTCAAATCAAGTTCCCAGGAATTTCAGTACTGTCTTCTCCATTCGAAACACATCGTAACACCACTGTCGTCGCGATTGCAAGCTTACTTGCATATTGCTTGATTTTTGGGGTTACGGTAAGGTTTCCAGCTAGGGCTCGTACTTGGTCTAGATTTGCCCTTTTGTTTTCTGGTTTGCTCTCGGTTGCTTCACTGCTTTCAATTTTGCTCCCAGATTCTTGGAACCATGTGCCGTACATGATGTACTTCATATATGTCGTAGGGGAGGGTTTCCAAGTAGTCCGAATGCTTTGTCGACAAGCAGGCCAACGTCAACTGAGATCGAAGCGCACACTGCTCCCTTTGAGGGTAGAGCTAGCGGAGATTCATGAGTTTGCAGCTCGTACTTGAGAGCTAGATTGAATTAGCTGGTGTATATATTTGTTTTCTCGCCACAGTACGTAGGAGAATATTGGCAAGTGAAGTGCAATTCGTTTAGATGACAGTAAAGTAGAAAAATGAATTGAATTAGCTTGCGTGAAGATTGATACCGGGAGGTATATCGCCTAATTCTATTTTATAAATATATATAAAAAAATTATCAATATATATTAAAAAAAAACTTATGGTATAGTACTGTACAATCGATGATCGAACTATGTGCATAAACTCCATAAAGTAAATCACCAATAAAGTTAGTTATGAAGCAAACTCTACATATATATACACACAACTTCTACCTAGCTACTTCTTAATTTTGTCTTTTCTAGTGTGGATTTTTTTTGTTTTTTTTTTTTGTCAAGTTTCTAGTGTGGATCCTTAAGCTGCCAAACAGTAAGACTCCACTGCAGTTTTAATTTTATCGAGGAAAACAAGCCTATAGGTTTCAGTTTTTTGAATCTACTATATGAATCATATTTTCTTCCATCTAACCAGGGGTATATACACTGAAGATCGATCGATTCTTAAAAGTACCAAAATTTAACTTCTTAAGGTTCCAAAACAGCAAATTATCAATCATGTACGGAAATATTAAAGGCTATATAAAAGAAAAGCTCTTTTAGGATTCAAGTGGCATTCATTACTCACAAGAGAGGGCTGGGAGGAAATCACCTGTCCCTTTATTTTCTGTCCCTATTATGTCACACTAGTAAAATGACGACATCCGTCAGCCCACTAATAGAAATTTAACTCCGTTAATTCTCAATTTTTTTTAGGGAAAATAAAAATAAAGAGAGTACTCACTGACCAAAAAACGGAAAAGGAAAGATAGACTCAGGTGGCTCGGCTCTTCTTCCCAACCGCATCAATCTCTTGCTAAATCTTCAGCCTCCAAAAGAAGAATGAAAATAATGGGATCTTCCATAGGAAGGCTGTCACTTTGGAACTCTGATTCTTTCACATCCGACTTAGACCAGTTCATATAATTGAAGGCTAATCTTGCTGAAGCAATTAAGGAATACTTTTTCCTTTGTTTTGTTTCTTTTTTCGTCTTGAACAATTGAAACTCAGCTCATGAAAATTAAGCTTCCCCAGAATTGATTGGAGATCTAGAATAATTGATTGTGAACCCAAATTGAATTGATAGCAACGACCCAAATCTTAATAAGGTATACCAATATGAAGCAACCATCACACAAAACGAACAAAATACAGAAAGTTATAAAATACAATAACAAAACCCAGATTTGAAAACCCACCGACACTTTCAAGTACTTGATGACTTCAAAATATATTCAAAATATATTGGCATGTATCAACTTTAGGATAACATAGATTGAGAGGAGAAGGGTTATCAACTGGGTTGCATCGGCGGAAATCTTTGAGTTCAAAACTTTACTCGGAAAGCACGACAGTGGCGTTGTAGCAATGGATGTTTGGGACCGAAGAGGAGACATGAAGTTTTTTTCTGGTATAATTTCATTTAAGATTAATAAAAAGAAATGAGATTAACAGAGTTAAACTAATGTCATGTAGAATACAGGTGTCAGAGTGATACTGGTGGGACAAAATAAGGACAGAAAATCCTCCCCTCCCGAGAGGGCTAGTGCGTGCTTTTGTTCTTTCCGCTGTTTTCGTGCAAATCATGTCCAGTTGATTGCAACTTTTTTAGTTAATTGGGCTAAACGAAATGATGAGACGAGACAAAGACTAATAAGAAATGTCGACCAGGAACTTGATCTATTCCTAAGTGATAAATTGATCTTTTCCAAAGCAGTATATGCGCTGATACATGCAAGAAATAAAGCACTATGAGGAAATGGCCAACCTCTTTAAGCAGATGTGCTACCTAGTGCACAAGGTTTCAGAGATGATTCCCCCGAATTGAGTCGGAGCTTTGGGCAATAATCTCATCAAACGCACAATTGGGATGGATGAAAAGGCCCCAACCTTGATCGGATTTTGGGTTTAAACTGTGAAATATGTACTTTTGGATTTTCTTTCTTTATGTAATTTTATGTGATACTTGTTTGAATTGTGGAGTTTCATATATTTGTACATTTGTCTGATTTATTGTTTGAAAAAGATTGAACTTGGAGTGGGAATCAGTCAAGGAAAAGGCAAAAGGAGAATCAGGAACCGATGAACTTGGTAGGCAACATTTTTGAGGTATGTTACTTTCTATTTCTGTCTAACTTTAGTCATAATTATTTGGGTTCATAGTATTTTTTTTTTTTTTTTTTTGAATAGAGGTTCATAGTATTCTATGTTTTCTTAAGGTAAACGGGAAGCTCTGGGGTCAGAGAGTTCGTCTCTAGTATCAAATATTCAGCCTATGTAACAATTAAGATTAGAAACACAAAAGAGAATTCGTCTCTAGTCTCATTAGTCATTGAATTCAGTAACATGATTTCGGAAGCAAAGCATGTTTTAACAATGTGCTCATTCAGATAGTACTTAGCAAGCCAATATTAAAGATTGAAAGAAGAAAGATAGAAGAGCCACATATGCCTGTATTAAACGTTGGACTCAAAGTCGAACCAATAGTAGTATGAGAAGGATACATATGGAATGGAATGCAATCATGCATCATGCATGCAAACTAGACCATCAATTTCTTCAACATATCAAGTGATAAGATGTGCAAAGCGAGAGAGAAATCAAAGAAAAAATTGAACGTACCAATTAACTGATGATATATCAAGTATTGAATCAAAAATTTAATACACTTCAGTTGAAAAATTAAAATTACAATTTCTGTAGCATATAATTAACTCTGCCCCAATCATTACCCTTTAATTACATTCTGACTAGGAATATGAGCTGACACAGTTGAGAGTTGACTTTGACTTGTTATCTTCGATCTTCTAGTTGAAATTTCTTGAACTTGGAGAAGTAAATATAAGTGAAAACCACGGGTTCACATGAAGATAGATTCTCGAGGTGCCAGAAGTTAACTTTAAAAGGTCTCAAAAATAGCTTTACCAATAAAAAGAAAGACTAATCAACAGCAAATGGATCAATCTTGTAGGGAAAAAGTGAAGGTTTAAGCCTTTCAAGTAGAAAATCTAAGAAAAATTGGATTTTTTGGGTGGCTTTTCTGTTGTTTGGGCCAACCTTAGTCGGTTGATTGCAAGATTTTAATACCTGAGACTCACGTTTAAAAATTTGCTAATAGCTTACGATATAAACGTTACCTTACCTAATTGGGTTAAACGAAATTTTGAGGCAAGAAAAGAATCGGTTAGAGTTACAATTAAAAAAAAAAAAGGTTAAATACAGATTACTACCATGTATTTTGGGTTCAAAATCAATTCAGTCCCTGAACTTCTAATTTCATCAAAAATACCCTTGCACTTTCAATTTTGATATAACAGGTCAAATTTGTTAGTTTTCCGACAATTGAGTTATTTAATTTGTTAATGTAGCTCATATATGACCTATATTTTATGATGTGGTGTCTGCATGCCACCTCTAGTCAATTTAAGAGTGAGTCCCTACTATTTAAAATAAATAGTTTTTTCAACAAATAATCCAACTTTAACTTGAACCCATAACAGAATATTAACGAATTGGATCTATTAGATCAAAATTGAGAGTGCATGGGTGTTTTTGATAAAATTAAAAGAATAGAGACTGAAGTGATTTTGGACCTAAACTACAGGATAGTAACCAGTATTTTGCGCAAAAAAAAATGAATAGAGTATCATACAATGACGCAAAAGTTTTGAAGCATGCTACAATATGCGATCATGCATATCCATGACCGTCAATGGCAACAGCCCACGGATCGACGTGCGATCATGTGTATTCACAACTGTAAATGGCAAGAGCTCACGAGTTCTTCAGCCTCGTTGACGGTAATGGATGAATAACCATAAGTTCTTTTGAAGAAGTTCCTCCACAAGTCGTCGGTAAACCAATCCATACATCATTCGGAGAAACCCAAACCCTCGGCTCACCCAATATGACATGAGCAACATGTAATATGGTACATGCTCCCAAGAGTCGGGTAGCAGAAGCGCCAGTAGTGAAGCAATTGAGATCAAACCTGAAAACATCCTAACAACTCGAAAGTTGACAGTGTAAGCGGGGAATCTCTGCATGGCCTCTAGCGCCAGCCAATAGACAAGCAAGCTTGCAATGGCGGCCATGGTGGTTGTATGGTGTGTTTCGAACAGCAAAGACCACATGTTCATCCCTGGGAGCTTGATCTGAACGAAGGTTATGAGTACCGGAACGATGAAAGCAAGATTGTTAGAGGGCGAAGCAGTAGTAGAAGAAGAAGATGAAGAAGCAAATTCAGTTGGAACGACAATGTTGAGGTAGACAACCACCTGATCATGTTGATTATTCAAGACTGCAGATTGCCATTGAAAGCGAATATGAAGATCATTATCAGTGGCCATCGTACCAGACCAGAACTAGCTAATCTAAACTTTCTAGCGTATTTATAGGTTCAGTGAATCAGGTCACAATAGGTACGCGCGGAATTTGATGGATATTCCGATTAATTGTCATTCACACGTGTAACGCGCTTCACGGTCATGGTGACTGAGAGCCGCAGAAACCTGGAAAGGGATCAGAGCGCAGGTAAGAATGTATCAAGGTTTCGATTTCTGAAACATAAAACGCATGTGTAGGGAAGAGCGATGAATACGTAAGTGCAATAACAAATAAAGTGATCGATGTTTCCTCGTTCAGTAGCAGAAGTGTGTTTGACCTACAGCGACGGTGGAACACAGTTTTGCAAAACCGAAAGTATAAAACGTTGAAGGGAAAGATCCCTTCTTCTCAATTATTTTATAAGTGAGCATGAGTTCCAAAGTCTTAGACGTTGCATTATTTTATAACTGATTCCTCTTTTATTTCTAGTTTACGTAAGTGGATCCGGGCTTTTTTCAACGGGTGTTCTTTTGAATTTTGACTAGACTACAAGATCCTCAGTTTTCGATCATCTAATAAATTAGCTAACAATCCATTTCCAAAAAAAAGACCAACACACCAAGCACTAAGCTTAGATTTATTAGATTTGTTGCAAAGTTATAATACCTGAAACTCCAAGCGGATGGCCAATAACCCAAGGAAAGGAAAGAATCGATTACAATTCTTCTGTACGAGTGATGTTACAGATCGATATAATAAGAAAGTTTTAAGTGAGGATTTTAAAATAACGACCCCATGAAGATTTTTAAATCAAATTGCATGTTGGATGACTGGTCTAAATTTTAGTTGATATACTCATTCAAAAATATTAATTCTTGTTTGCCTAACCAAATAGATGACATGCTGTTTCTTTGACCTCTGTATATATATGGTGTATTTTTTAGTTATTATTCAACTGGCACGACAATGTTAAAAATCACTTGGTCATCTAAAATAGTGAAAGTAAAACAATAATATATAGTCTAGTATATTAGAACCAAATTGATGATAAAGATAATAAATTATAGATCTTATTGACTTCAAAATTGTCGGTAGGTATATATTCTAGATGTGAAAAATAACTATTTTCAACCCCTCACGAATAAAAGTTGTCCTAGACAATCCTAGAACTTTCCAAAAGTTTATAAGATAAATCATTATTATATATAATGTGTTTTCATGCCATAAGGAAGAAAGCAAAGAGAGACCTATAGGAAGGGTTAGGGAATTTGTATCTTTGTTCCTTCCGTAAGGCGTAAGCAATTAATGTGTAAATTTGTAAACTGCATGAATATATTGGAGTTAATAATTTACACTCGATCTCTTGTATATTCATGAACCAGCACTATCAGAAATGAATTCCTGTTTCTTACAAAGGTTACTGTTATTTTTTGGATTTTGAATCATAGCTTCATAACCCCTGCCAGTTAAGAGTGTGGATCAGATATACTTGGCTGATAGTACGTCTGACTAGATCGATCTCTTATTTGTGCAGGAGCTTAGAAGCGTCTAGCACAGTCATTTACTAAGGATATTGATCAGGGCTATCTTTGGTGAAACCACGTTTAATCGGATGGGGTTATATTTTATCCAGTATTTACTAGTTTTTAACGCCAATTTCTATTGCTGGAAGACATAATCCAGTATTTACTAGTTTTAAACTCCAATTTGTATTGTTGGAAGACATAGGTTGTCTATGGAACTTAGATGTTTATCATATACTCATTTTACATCTATTAGAGCCAAAATTACAATTTAATTGAACCAAATTTATGACATTGACAACAAAGTTACCACATTTGTTTTACACTATTTACATATAATTGAACCAAGTTATGACATTGACAATAACAAATGTCATAGGTGGAGTAACTATCTCTAACAGAACTAAAATTACACAAAAATGACTCTCCTTACCACTATGACAACAAATTAATTGTCATATCTTTAAATTTGTGTATAACATATTAACATACATATAGGTACTGTATAATTCTCTGTTGGAAGCATTCAATTATCTGAATTATTCGGTAGAGGTCTATCGATCCTTGGTTCTAATGATCACTGTGTTTGTACTTTGTTATCTATCTTCGTGTTGGAACTGCTGGGACGTCATATTTGTCACCACTTTATTTACTCCCGTTACAGATTTTTGCTTTTGTTCAACGTTGGAACTCCGCCAGCAACTTTGAATTATGATTTACTTATCTCAGGTGCTCTGATGTAAGTTCTGAAAACATAGTACTCATGGTCAATCACAGTATCAAAACAACATTACTCAAAGAAGAAGATAAGAGAAATTTGCTGAGAAATTTGGCAGAGCTTCGCTATATATTGTATATCAAGCTTTATAAAGATGATTACAACTTGCAGGTATTTATAGAGAAAGAAATAAGCTACTGATAACTACGTCTTCTACCTAAACTTGACACCATCCGCAACCAGATGCCAACTGAGCACAGCAGTATAGACTCATTGATCTTTGTCAACGAGTTCATCTTACATGAAATTGAAAGTTGCTTTAGCTGGAATTTTTTAAGGATAATGTCTTATAATGTCAAAAACCGAGTATCAGTTTTGACCAGCTTTCCAATGCTGATTTTGCTTCTGTGGCCATCACGATACAGCTGATGATTTTTTTTTTGGACGTGAGATACAGCTGATGATTGATCCTTCTTGATCAGGTTTCAATCAAGTTCATGGCAAGGTCTCACGTGCAAGCCCCTATAACGTTTTAATCATCTGTCAAATTAGACTCGTTAAAATCTCCACACTGATATATACGTGCATGAAACAAATAATGCAACCTTTCTAGACTGCATAGAGACACTTTGTGAGACGTACCATTTGACAGATCAAGAAGCCATTTCTAAATTTGTAACTTAAATTTTTTATTTTATTTTATTTTTTTACGAGGAAAAGAAATTAAAAAGAAAAGTCTCAAATACAACCTAATCCATAAAATTCAAAACTGAAAGCATTCAAAATAGTAAGAGGAAGGCCGTGATTCCAGTTGGCTATATTAGTGCATCGGCCACGAAGTTTACTTCTCATCAGACATGCGTGAACTCTATGTCAGTGAACTGCGTTGCAAAGTGTTTAATATCATGAACCAACATGAGTTTTTCAAGAAACTGTCTTTTTGTTATAGATATTGTATATAAGGATCTTGGAATCTCCTTTAACCTTTATTTTGGAAAAACCATGAATAAGAGCATATTGCAAACCACTTCTGAGCACTAAAGGCTCAGCAAAAAGAATATTGGAAATACCTAACTTCTTAGAAGAAGCAATTATAGGAACAGCCTGATCATTTCTAATAATAAAACCTGCAGCAGCTTGGTGATTTTACAAAATCAGTAGGAGGGGGGTGCCATTTAATTCTTGGGGAAATGCTTCTTTACCATTAACCCGCTTACCCAGTCAATTATTAATTTTCACTACCACCTTTAATATGTCTCATTTTATTCCCTAATACCTAATTAAATTTAGGCATTCAGAACGGGGGCAAATCTTTCTAAAATTAAACAAATAAAAATTTTGATTGAGAAAGAAGATGAGGATGGTACATCAATTCAAAACCTTTTATTTGGGGGGGGGGGGGGGGGGGGGGGGGGGGAGAGTAATAAAACTAATAAAATTTGAGCATTTGGAGAAGGGACTAATCTCCCTAAAACTAGACTTAAAAAACTTTGATGGAGGAAGAAGATGGGGAGATTACATCAATTTAAAACTTTTTTTTTTTAGAGGAGAAGGGGGGGGGGGGGAGCATTAAAACCAATAAAATTTGGGTATTAAGAATGAGAACTAATCCTCCTAAAATTAGACAAATAAAACTTTGATTAAGGAAGAAAATGAGGAAATTACAACAATTCAAAACCTTTATTGAGGGGCAATAAAAGTTTATTGGATTGCCCCCAATAAAATAAGCAAACTAATAAAAGCAAGGGTTAATAGCAACGTATTTGTATAGCATACCGTCATCGCGAAAAAAAAAATGTTTCAAGTCCAAAAAAGACGAAAAAGGAGTAGCTAAAACCCAACAACTTCATGATCATATATTAATGGGTGAACTGTATCATAATAACAGAGAAAAGACAGAGGGTTATGGGTCAACACATCATTTGCCTTAGGAGGGAGGGGCCATCATCTTTTGTAAAATCACATTATACCTCTATGGAATCATTTAAACGATCACTGGCCCAGTAAAGAGCGAAGGAAACTTATCAGCTACTACTATTCTATAAATTCTTTGGAATGTGAGCTAGCAGAGAAGCAGAAACACCGATAAATTATACTCAAAAAGGGGCAAACAAAGACTACTGTCACTTTTCTCTAGCTAGTACAGTAGCTTCTTACACGAATCATCCTCATTGGTTTGTTTTGCGAACATGTTTTTAAATGCTCATGCTAGTCTTACAGTCTGAGATTGTTTGCAAATTATTATAATAATTATTATACATATAATAAAGTTGATCGTTTTCCTGGTACTGTTACTAAGCCGGTAACAGGTTCGAGCTGAGCCGATGACTGAAATTACTGATCTGTCCTTATTTTGTAAAAATTTATACTGTTGCCATTGGTCCTGGGTATTTGCCACTGGTAGCCTCTATCTACACTTCTACGACAATTATCAAGAACGATCTAGAGATAAAGAAATCGATTGTCTTTCTTTGCTTTACACAAACACGAAGAGACAGAGAAATCGGGTGTGTTTGTTTGCTTTGCACGAAGAGATAGAGAGAGATCAGATATGGTTGATCATCAAGTAACTGGTCATCTGGGTTTTTGGTTTCTTGCCTTTGTTTTTGTTCTCAATTTCCAACATCTATTAACTTTTGTAGTTTTCATGGCTCAAAAATTAAAACTCTATGATAATGATGGTGATTGTGCGATTGGGTTCTTTAGGTAGTTAAGAAACGTTTGAATCTTTCATAGCTTTCAGGCTTCAATTTGAAAGATGACTCACAGAAGGGTTAAGCCAAATGACAAATCCAATTGAGGATTGATCCAATCCACGCTAATATTGATGAGAGATTACCAGTCTTTAATCCCAAGTCAGAAGATTGAGAAACGTATGCACTCGGATTTTTTATTTATTTTTAATTTAATTGGGTTATTTACTTCGATGTGAAAAGTGTTTTTGGTTCTCATCATTGATAGATGTTGATATTGTTCTTACATTGAATGAATATGGAGGTATAGGTAGGTGCAAATATATTACGTGATGGTTTAGGATAGGGTTCAAATTACTTTTTTGAAGGATAGAATCTGGTATATTGAAAGTTTTGTAATTTGATGTTGTTTTGTAGTGCTGCCGTTTTGCCCAAATAACAATGGAGTTCACATCTATACTGTGATCCAATCCAAATGGGAAAAGCTGTTCTTCAAAAGGTACTGTGTTTCAGACTCATGGGCTTGCAATGATAGTTGACGAAAACCAGTTATAATGTGATACTTAAATATATGCAAACTTGAGAGAGGTGCAACAAGAGGTAACCGAGTTTTGGTCAAAACAATTAGAAAGCAGTTTGAGTAGCAGTGAGAATGTAGTACAACTCATTAGGATGATTAAGTGATACACATTTGATGGCTTCCTGGAATGTTTTGCCCTCCAACTTATGAATATGAAAATGACGTTCTGTATGTATATTTCAGGTTTTAATGGGTACATTTGTTTTCCCATACTTTTCATATATAATTGTGCATACTTGCTAGGAGTGTCGAGAGCAAAATATTGATCTCAGATATACTGCAGGTATATCAACAATGGAAACTTGAAGCGTTAACTCCATGGAGGTATGCATCACCATAGATATCTCACTTTTCCTTTGATACCAAGATGTTATTCTTATTAAACAAGATATACTTTTTGCGGTCTTGATTATTTACACAAGACAGTTGAGCCAAAGGTGATACATCGAAACATTAAGCAGATGCAAAGGAATGGAAATTTTCTGGTGGTGTACTTTGATGACATCCTAATTTTCCAATCTCCCTTACTTTATGAGAAAGAGCTGTTACTAACGTCGGTTTGCCAAATCAAGTTTGACTGATAAGGAAATTGAACTCAAGAGTGACTCCTGAAGAAATTGAATTCAAGGATGCAACTGTTGGACAGCTAAGACAGGAAACTGAGTGTGTCTTGACGGATACATATTTCATGACAGAAGAGTTTGTGGTGATGAAAATAGATTTCCACTTCATCATTTCTTATGTAATGTCATTAGAATTTGCCTCTTGATATGTCTAACTACACATATGTCATCTACTTTCTAGAACAGTGTAATTTCTGCATTAAGCAATTTTATTTTTCAACATCCTCAAAGCTGCTACAACATTTGTATTCGTTTACAAGCATTCTCTCCTCCCTGCAATACTTGATGTAAACTGCAATAATGTAAACAAAACAATTTTAGAGAGACAAAACTATCTCTTATTTTATCATTGTGATCAAGAATCAAGTCATTTTCATTCATGTCTGTCATTATTGTAGATTGTTAACTACAAATCCCGCGGCAAAGCGCGGGCATCATTGCTAGTATAATACTAAAACAGATCGTGTTTATGCACGGCTTAGTAACAATGCCGACTCAAGTCGAGCTGGTACTGGAAAAAGAGTTTTTGTCCCCCATTTTACCTTTTTTACAATTATGCCACCACCCTAGATATAAAATGGTATCATCAACAATAGCCCGACTTTCTCCTCTCACTCTCCTCACTGCTGCCTCCCAAAACGAATTCACCTCTGGGATCAACATAATGAACATTCCAATCCGATTACTCTAGGAATTCACTATTATTAGTTCTGGGCATGTGTAGAGCAGTATTTTCTGGGTTGTCTTTTGTGGATGGAAATTGAGATTGCAAGTAGAAGAGTGAACAAAGCTTCTGGTGACACTGAGACGAATCCAGTATGTTTACAAACAACTCTTTATATTTGTAGTTACGTTGAAATACAATCATAAACGTACCAATCAGCCCATGCAGAATCAATATATCTATAAGGTTTCGTTTATGTAGGCAAGGGGTTGGAACTTAACTTAATTGATTGTGCTGTTGCTATGTTCTACTTTACTTCAAGGAACTAATTACTTAACTGGCAACAATTTTATAATATCATGGAACTGATTGTTTGGCAGTCAATCTCTTGCTGGAAATGGAAGCAAACCATGAGGTCCCCTCAAGTGCTGTCCTTTTAGCCTTAATCAGGTGATGAAAGAGCAGCAAAACGGAAAGAGGTAAGATTTGTTATTAAAGTTACTTTTTTCTCCTACTTTGGTTCATTAAATAGTTGTGGGTTTTTTTGATTTGGTTAGTTAATGTCAATTTCTATGCCAGTTCATTGAGAGGCTGGAAGAAAAGAAAAGTGGAGAGGCAGGAAGTAAGCAGTTGCAAATGAGAGATCTAACAGGGTTAGTTTCTTATAACTTTTAAGTATATTTTCCGTTACTATTTGCTTCATGACGACTGCAAATTTATAAATGCTTCATGGGAACCGGGATAATTTGAAAAGGGAAAATTAACTAACACTGTTATGGAATCCCTTGACTTGAGCTGATAAAGGATTATTTATAAAGTTTCTCACCTTGATTGAGTATAATTTATGATTCGGTCATTACATCTTTCTACCTCTTTCAGTGTTGGAGCATTTATATGGATTTGAGTCCAATATCTCTCTCTTGTAAGAGTTAAACTTTGTACCGAAGGATAATGGACACTTTTAGTTGCTTTAGTGATTGTAAATTTGCAATACTCAATAATGTATTTATCTTGATAGTTGATATCTTAGTTCTTATTTATAATTGTGTTTTGTACATACGAAAAATTTACAATAGAAGTTGGCATAGGTCAAACAACATGGTGATGTGAAATCAACATAACTGACATCACTTGCAATTCAACAAATCAACTCAAGCATTATGATTTTTGTTCTGATGAAGATGTGAAATGTTATATTCTATTTGATTGCATCACAATCAACTTTTAAGCAGATGCTTGAAGGAGATCCACCACTTTCAGATTACGAGCCTCATGAAGTAGCCAAATTTGTGGCAGAAGGACACATGCCAATGTTTCATAGAAAATTACTAGAGTTTGTAATATTGTTTTCTAGGTAAAGATATTGCACTTGTGGATTTCTTTATGGAGATGCTATACATTACTACTGACTGAGAAAGTTATTCTCGTAAGGTTATTGACGTGATTTGTTTAATTGCAAGTGATGTCAGTTATGTTGATTTCACATCACCATGTTGTTTGACCTATGCCAACTTCTATTGTAAATTTTTCGTATGTACAAAACACAATTGTAAACAAATACGCACAATTATTATGCACCTAGCCATATGAATACAAATCCACACTATCCAAATCCTTGCTAGAGCAACTCTAATTGCCTAGAGACCTCAATTGGTGTACAACTAGAGAAGCTAAACTTAAATAGCAAAAAGACTAGAATCCAACTGTTCTAGATGGCACAAGCTGCTAAACAAATGACAGGTAACCCTCATTATAAATAAATACGCACAATTATTATGCACCTAGCCAGATGAACATAAATCCACACTACCTAAATCCTTGCTAGAGCAACTCTAATTGCCTAAAGACCTCAATTGGTGTACAACTAGAGAAGTTAAACTTAAATAGCAAAAAGACTAGAATCCAAATGCTAAGTACCAGGTCAGCCCACACCAAAACACATCTAGAGGTCCAGCCCAAACTGAAGAGAGGAGGGAAAGTGGGTTGAAACACAAAGCCCAACCTACTACTCCATACCCTCGCCCCATCACCCAGACCAGTAAGAGCCGGAACTCTATCGGGTTAGCCGAAGCGGCCGCTACCGCTGAGTTAGTTCGGTGGCCGCCCTACCCGAACAGCCATGGTCTCCATACCGTGCACCAACCTGCTGGTATTCCACCGCTACAACAATACGATCTAATCTGAGTCAGGGAAGATCCGCTCGCCTCTTCCGGAAGACCGAGGCAGTGCCTCCGATTCAACATTGCCGCCACAAGACGGTCAGAACTGCCTCTCCTCGATCAACAAGGTCTTCTGCGATTCCTCAACCAACCGAGTGTGCCTAAACCCAAATCTGAGCTCGAAACCTATAACCGTTGCTTCCCAAGTCGCTGGCTCTAAAGACTCGACGCCGGAGCGTCCTTCTCACAGCAGGAGGATCCTCGGAGCCACCGCCGTACTTCTGTACTAAACCTAGGGTTTCGGCCTGGATGCTTCGAGAAAATGAGAGCCTTTTTTTAGAGATATTCCTAGAAAAGTGTTTAAGGAGAAACTTATTAGCCTTTCAGCTCCCAGATAAAGATGCTCTTGAAGAATCTTAGTTTATAGAAGGCATTTTATTTGTTGGTTTGATTTTATTTAATTACAATTATATTGCAAATTGCAGGACAAACATTGCCATTCACGGCTTCTTGAGCTACTAGTAAATATTTGGGCATACCACAATGCAAGGCGGATCAACAGGTTGCCAGGCATAACGTAACCAAAGAAAACAGAAAAAAGGAAAGAAGAATAGAGAAAGGCAACAGCTGAATCGTCGACGTGCTTTATAAGACATACGATACATCACTGATTTCGGAGTACTGAATCAGTGAACTTTTGTTTAAACCACTGATGGGTGAGGGAGATGTGGAGCTATTATGTGAAGAATATGAGATTTGAAAATAGGGAGAAAGGTAGGGATAGATAATCTACTAGTGTATAGATAAGGAAGAATTGGGTGAGGATAAAGGAAGAGGGAAAAACAACCTTCCACCGCCGACGTAGAGAGATCGACATGAAAGCGGGTCAGGAAGGTGGAAAAGTACGGAAGGGTTAGATGACGAGGAAGAGAGAAGCGAGAGCAAAACATAGGGTGAGAAAGTCTAGAGCGAGAAAGTCTAGAGTGAGAAAGTCTCCCTTCTCTCTAAGAAACCCACCAAACTAAGTTCCCCCCTCCTTCCTCCTCTCTTGCTACATCTAGATCATTTTGATATGGATTATCGGCTTCAGAGTCAGGTATTCTCCAATTATCCCTATTTTCCCCTACACTTCGTGGTAACTCTTTGCCCCGGCGGTCGCAGTTTTGCTTATCATCTTATTTTTGTTTCCTTCATTTCCCCCATAACTCAATTCTTATTTATCCTTAGAGCCCAGATTACACATCCCCATCTATCCCATTTTTCTTCTTCATTCTCTTCGATTCTCATCCCTCTCATGTCCCCCCACCAATCTTCTTCCTCTCCTTATGCTTCTCAAATCCTAGTTTCTTCATGTTTCAGGTGCACATGCTTCATACACATAATGTGTTTTCAATGAATGTTCGCCAATTCGATTTTTTGAATATGGCGTTGTATCAGATGTCTTATACAGGCACGCCGGCGATTTTGCTATTGCTTTTCTCGATTCCTTTTTCTTTTTCAATTTCTTTTGGTTATCTTCATGCCTGGCAATTTCTTGCCTGGCGATCTGCTGATGGGTTTTATTGAAGTTTTGTATGATTTTGAGATTTGGATTGTAAAGTTCTTGTGTTGGGATCTGGTTTGGTATTCTTACGCCGGAAAGATTTGGCCAGAATCAGTCCTTGGTTGCAACTCTCGTAACTTTTCTGTGTCACATGGTGGTACGATTGTTGGCAGCGATGACACGATCGATCTTCCCTTCTGCTGGGTTTACAAGTGGGCTAGTTGTCATTGGGCTTGTTTGTTGTTGTGTTTTATTTACTTCCTTGCTTATGTACTTTTGGCCCTTGTTTGGCTGAGGAATCAGATTTTCAACACCCATGAGGCGATGGCTGTGGCCATCAACAGGGGAGGTCTTCTGGCAAGGTATGTACGAAAAAGAGAGACATTTTCGGAATAAGCGGAAAGAGAAGAAGAAGCAAAAAAGTAGGGAAAAAATAGAAAGAATAAAGAAACGGACTCACCAGAAAGCAATTGGGAAATATGTAAAGTCCCCACCAGAAGCGGCAGATAGTTCAAACATGACGATGGTTACAAGTATTCACTAATTAAATTGGCTTTCATTGATTAGGATCTTTTGAGGTAGAAGCTCATTTGATAATTCTTTTTTCCCATCTGATTTTAATTTTTTTTGTGAGGGAGCGAGGGTGCACTCTATATATGATTCTCTTTACAAGTGAGCAAAATCAAGTCTGGTGGTTGTTGGAGCATGCTTCATTTCTATACCTACGAAAAACGGAATAATGTCTAGTGTTGAGCTTCTGCAATCATTAATCATTTGTTTTTTTTTTTTTTTTGGAAATTAATGAAACTTCATTAATAAATACCTGTAATAACCGCAATTTCTATTTTAAATTCGTGTAATTGTGTTGAACGAATATTGTACAATTTCACGAATGTTGGTCGAAAATATTTCATTTTTAGAATTATCGAAGTTCCAAAACGATTGTTTTAACGAAAAGCTCGAAATGCTCGATTCAAGAAATCGACTTTTTATACGTATGGAATTTGAGAAAACTTCTTACATGAAAGTTGTAGAGCTTGTCGATACGAGTCCGTGTATATGCGGAACACATTGATCTGATTTTTTTTGAATTAGTTATGGTAATTAGAAGATATTCTTATTTTGGGTATATATAGAAAAAACCCTAGTTATTTTCGGAAGGTTGCCATTTTGGTCCGGCCTCCCTTTTATTTTTGGAAAGGGACTGTTCATCGTCTTCAACCTCTCTCTCTTTCGTCCGAAACCCAGCCAAGAACAGAGCTTGGCTTCTCAGATCGATAGCTCACTCCACCGGCCACCAAACGGCGTCGCACTACTTCCCTTGCTTTCGCCTCGAGCTGCTCTACCTGCTGGACGTCGTCGCTCCCTTCGTCACGGTCTCAAGGTCCGACAAAACCGCTCGAACCAGTTGCACCCGAAACAGGACCAAAACATCCTCCTCGTGTTTTCAGCCACCAACTCACGTGAAACTTCTCTCTCTACATCGATTTGCCCTCCTGAAGCTCCCAGAGGCAACTTTGCACGGCGGCGTGGCTTGTGGTGGCAGCTGGAAGCCAGCCTCGATCGGATCGAACAGAACTTTCGATCCGAATATCTCGAGCTGTAGACCATCGTTTCATGTGATTCTCTTATAATTTAGAATCCGACCATTGAATGGTAGTTTAAGCATGTTTTGGATTTATTAGCTAAATTCAAGTCACATTTGATTAGGTGATTGGCGGGTTGTACTTGAGTAAGCTGTTTCAGTGTGGTTTGTATTTTTAATTGAAGACGCAGCGGGAGTTTCGAGGTGAGTAAAACTCACGTGGTTCATATTACGAACCGAGTGCTTTAAATTATTTATTTTTCGTAATTGTGTGAAAAATATTTATGAATTAAGTATTTGTTTTTAAAATCACATGGACTTGATCAACTATGATCCATAGGTAAGTAAAAATGAATTTTAAATATACAAATGAATTTCACGATTTTTTTGTGTGAACTATAGATGGTATTAGTGGTCATACCTGAGTGGATGATTACGTGTATATATATATATATATATATATATATATATTTACGTGGAATATATATTGGGTGGTGTGTTGATGAAGTGATGATGTGATTGAGTTGGAATGATGATGTGGATTATATTTCAAATACTTAAATTTCATAATAATATGGTGTATCTTGGATGAGTTGATTTCATTGTGTGAAAATATATTGTTGTGATCATTTATGGATTTAGGGTCAACGTAGTGTCTGGTATAGGGGAATCGAATACTCTAATCCTAAGAGGATGATGGGATACGATTGGTTGAGTAAGTACGAGTATCAGACGTTTTAAATATGTATATACGTATACATATTGATGAAATACGATAAAGATAAATATGTCGGATGCCATAGCTTGGGCCATGTGACGGGCTACGATTCAGTTAGAGCTCTAGTCTGTCAATACCGTATTTTTATAAATACAATTTCAGGGTTTTGAGAAGAAAGATGTGAGTTAGGGTTTTGTGACGATTTGTTGATTTGATGACTGATTTGAGATTGTTGGTTTCTTGTGAACGTGGAAATTGTTGAGTGTTGACTTGGGTGAAATAAATATGATTTAATTAAACAACCATTCTTTCTTTTTACTCATACAAGCTTTCAAAAGCTTACCGGGTTTTGTGTTGTTGCAATCCCGGTACATTATTCAAATGGTGTAGCAGATATTCTTGCAGGTCAGGATAACCAGGGAGGTGACCGTGCTGTTTAGGAGTTGCAGCATTTATTTGATTTCATTTAAGTTTGTGAGGTTTGTTATGCTCATTTAGAGGTTTACAATTTAATTTGTGAGTGAGTTGTAATAATTACCCGAGACTAAATGGTTTGAACTTAAATTTTGTGGTGAGGTTATTAAGAAAAAAAAAAATTTCAAGATGATTATTTTGAGTTGTAGTAATTCATGTTTCGGATTTTGAATTTTTATTCTAAAATTCGGGGCTTGACAATACCACTGAGAGTAAACTCATTGGAAGGAGCCCAAAACAAAGCCCAAGTACAAATAAACCCAATAAGGAAAATTACAACTCAACCATAATCCACATGGACAGACAACAGAGTGTAACCCTAAAAATTAAAATACATCAACTCCTAACACAAACACAGCCGCCGCCGCAGAAACGCTTCCGCATAGCAGCCGTTGCAGTCGCCACCAGAAGCCAAGAGGATGCAAGAAGTGCTGAATCGAAGTGATGAGTACCGAATAGTCGTTGCCAGAACAAACCCAAAAAGAAAATCCAGTCAAAACCAACATAAAGGGGGATGAGAGAAAGGAACCAATACCACACACTGACTCGCACATCTCCACCAGAAAGACTTAAACCGGGAAGGGGAGAAAGCCACCGAGAAGGGACAAAAGCCAGTAACAAAGAAGAAAACCAGCGGATAATTGGGGGTGGAACACCCATGCGTGAACACCCATAATCCAATTGGTAAGTGATTCTCACTTTAGAGCAGTAGCCACGAAATCCTTCATGGAGAAGGTCATTGTTAGAAGGAGGGGAGTTGGTGTGAGGTGATGGGTGAGGAGAATCATGGAGTTTTTTTGATCTGAAAATTTTTTGGGTTGATCGGCAAAGAAGGGAGGAACAAAGTCCTCTAGAGCTGGACATAAGCTAGAAAAAGGAGGAACAAAGTTCTCAAGAGCTGGACATAAGCCAGTAGATCACCACAAAATGGGTGTAGTTCACCATAGGGGTGAGAGAGATGCAAGTGAAAATGATGAAAGAGAGAGGAACTAAGAAAAAGAGAGGCCAGAACACTAGAGGCCGCCCCCAACTGTCAAGCCAACAATCTAGATCCGGAGCGATCAAGATCAGGGCAAGAAAGAAGGAGGAGGGAGATGGGTTTTTCTCAAATCTGTTTTCTCTCTCTAGGTTTTAGAGAGAGACGCTCTCGAACACTCCATTAATCATTTGTTTACTATGCATGCGCAATAATAGAAGTTTCTACTGGAAAATTATTGTTGATACAGTACCAAGTAAGGTGCAAATTAGAAAGCAATGTGCAAGGTGATTCTAATTGCAAAATATTTTAACATATGTGACCGGAGAAGAATAAAAGCTGGTTGGGCATATACTGCTCTACCTTTAGGCCTCGTTTGATTCGTGGAAAGTAAGCATCAGGAAAGGAAAGTCTTTCTTTCCTATGTTTGGGATGGAAAAGGAAAGGAAATACTTTCCTGAAGTAAAGGAAACTAAGGGAAAATAGTTCATTCCATACTCCAAAAGAATCACTCTCTTCCCTTATTTCTTTGCATTTATTACTCACAACACATTATTTTATTTCATTAATTACATACTTTTTAATAACTTTCCGGATAACTTTCTTTACATTACCAAACATCGGAATGGAAAGTTCTTTAGAAATTTTATTTCCCTTTCCATGAGAAAGATAAAGGAACTACTATCCTTTTTGTGAACCAAACGAGATCTTAGAGTTTGGGGGCGAGAGATGAAGAAAAACCTATGTGGGACCAGTGTATTGCACCCGCTCTCATATAAGTATGAGACCTCAAATTTTGCATAAAGCGGGTGCAATTCGCTCGCCCATATAGAAAATTTATTTTTTATTTATGGATATGATCCAACACCCCCCTATATTAAGTTTAACCGCTTTCTTGAGTGATGGCCATGGATTTAGTAAAACTAGTATAAATAGTTTTATAGCCAGATTCCTAAACGCGCAGTTTCTTGTGTACATCGGAGAGTCTGCATGCCATGAGATGCCTGCATGCCATGCTCTTTACCGAGGATCTGTTTCCTCTGGGAGAAAGTGGTAGAAAATTTCCAATTCTGACTGATAAAGTGGTCAGAAATTTCAAATTGGATAAATTGACAATGAGTCAATGGAGCACGGGGTTTGGAGGTGGGTGAGTCTGGAGAAAGACTTGCGTGGGGCACCCGCACCACGTGGCAATGCGGCAGACCAATCATTGTCTTGCAAGGGGGTCTTTTGGGTATTGTACATTTAGAGAACAGGATATTTTTGGAAAAGAAAAAATTTCTTTGTTCTGATTGGGTGGCCTTAAAGCCACGTGGTGGGGAAAGCCCCACCTTTCTCGTGTGTCTGATAGTGAAACCAAGCAACTTTCTTGTCAGCATGGCTTCACATGGTCGACCGATGAATAACTTTTCAGGTCTGCAAACCCCACAAAACTTAAATATAACCTTGAATCAGATAGTGATGCTTAGCTTAAAAGCGACCCCAAGAGCCACAGAGGCAATTTGTTACTTTAGAAGGCATGCATCTACAATTTTTTTTCTGGTGTGAATTGTGATCAACATTTCTATATTAAAAATTTGTAGTATAATATTGACAACTAGTCAGAATCCGAGTATAATATAATGCTTCTTATATATTATTTTTAGCTAAAGTTGAGTTCAAATAGGTAAACGTTAAATTAATTTTAAACGGCCAGTATAATTCCCTGGCCTCATGTATCGAGCCAAGTAGAGGCATTTTGGAGGTGATATCTGGTTTTTCTGAATGGATTTTCTGTAACTCATCTCCAAGATAACTAAGAACCGAGGTGTATGTGAGGTTTGACGAGTTAGTTAATTAGCTAGCCTAACTAATACGATGGTGGACACAAATTTAAATCTCACTAATATCAAGAATGAATAAGTGGAGTTAAGAAAATAAATAAAATAAGAATCGATCAAAAAAAATAAATTAAGTACTAACTTTCATTCTTAAAGATGCTCCAAAGCTTGATCAAATAGGCTATGAGCCTTACATTATAGTTGCTTTTAGCAACCAAATAATTCAGCGTCGGAGTGCGACCAGCAATCTGATTCATACCATTCAAGGTAGCAAAAGAGCTCTACGCGGGGAATTAGCGAATTTCATCATACACGTTCCTTAATTTCCACGAAATAACATACAATAGAATAAAGGAAGAGGAAGGTTTATAAGAAAAATTAAGAGTGAGCAACAAAAGTGGAGAAGGCAAAGGAGGATGACATCGAGATATATATACACAATTCGGTTTTGACTATCTTAATTTGCATGTATAAAATAAGGGCAGCTAGAAGAATCGATGAAAATGCTATAACAAGGACGAGCAGAAAAATTATTGGAAATGTATGGAAGCGTTTATGCTGCACGTTCCACTCCCCACTCATTTTCTATAAGTGAAATAAACTTTTTGTATGTGACTTTTAAGGCCTTTACAGTTCATTAAGATATCATTACTTAATTAATGATATTAATATTAAGGCCCTGGTTAGGTTATGTGGGTAAAGATAATATAAACATAGGTAGGGGGTTACTTGGTGATTTGGACCGGTATTAGCAATGGAGAGGGATGAAATGGAAAACTTCTTATAGACCATTCCAGTGTTTGAGGATTCATATTTCGTAGATAGGAATGGAAACCGGTATTCATTCTACAATTCATTATAGCATTTGCAAGGAAGATACCATTCTATTTATTAGTAAAATTGAACACTTTCTTTCTTGATGAAGAAGTTTGGGAATCCAACCTAAAGCTAATTGTCAATAGGTGGAGATGCATAAACTCTTCGACAAAATTAGATGGGTTTTTGTCCATTTACCTTAATTCTTGAGTCATTTATCTCACTTACCCCATTAACTTTTTTCAATTATACTTACTCATAAAGACTATAATAAGGTATTCCCGAATACCCAATTAAGTTTTTTTTAGATCATTTTACCCTCACCCTTTTATTACATAGAGAGAGAGAGAATGGAAGAGAGAGAAGCCATAGGAGACTTCTTCGGAGTTTGGTTCCGGTAACCGGCCAATGATCGCTGGATTTCAGTCACTGGCCGCCACCATCGGACTTCTCCAAAAACCTTGTCGGAGGTCCTTAAAGAGGTCGGCGGAGATCTCGTAGGTCACTAGAATTGTTTAATGTCCCCAAATAGACATAAATTGCCCCGCAGTAAACCTCTATTGTCTCCCAATAGACCTTTATTGGGAAGTAAAGAGATTTATGAAACCTCGTCTGAAGTCCCCAAAAAGGTTGTCGGAGATCTCATATAGGGCCGGAGAGGTTTATTGCCTCCCCTAATAAACTTGTATTGCCCCCCAATAGACATTTTGGTTGCCGGAATGAGAACTAATCTCCTAAAATTAGACAAATAAAACTTTGATTAAGGAAAAAAAAAATTACATTAATTCAAAACATTTATTGCTTCCTAATAGACGTCTAATGCCCTTCAATAGATCTTTTTTCTCTTTCTTTCTTTATGGGTTTTTTGTCCCCATTTACTATAGGAAAAAAAAAAAAAGAGGGTGAAGACGTGTTCGATCTCAGACAAAAAAAATTTATATATATATATATATATAATTTGTGGAACACAATGCCTAGATCCCCAAACTCACAACAACACTGAAATACTGGACTCTCTGCTGTCTCGGATCTTCTCCTCTCTCTCTCTACGCAAATATTGAATTCTCCCAGGTCTTGCTTCAGTGCATGCATCCACCTATATAATTAATAAAAGGGAAAATTTTGCAAATAGTACACAAACTAAAGACCACTAATAATTTCTATACATAAAGTTCTAAACCGAGCATTTCGGTACACGAAATCTGAAGTCCGACCCACTAGCTAGACACGACGTCACTAACGTTGTTTCATCCTCTGCCACCTGGTATAAATTGAGGGGTAAATTGGTCTCTCTCTCTCTTACTCTTGCCACCCATCTCTCTATCTCTCTCTTACTATGGCCACCCATATATCTCTCTCTCTCACACACACACGCGTGCGCACACACACACATGCTTGCACAATGCAGCACCACCACCCTTACATCATCAGTTTCTGCCACATGGATGGACCTCTGCAACCACCACCTCTCTCGCAACTATCACACCACCACCCCCTCATCTTTTCCCAAAATCCACTCGCCCAAATCCTCCAACAAGACCTCAACCGCCACCTTGCCAACCGCCTAGCCACTGCTCCCCGGCCTCTCTGCGCCTTTAATCAACTTCCAGATCAGCTGAACCAAGGATCAAAACCTCTAAACAACTCCACAAGGTTTTGTTCTCTATTCCTCAGCTCAAACCCACCTCACTGTAAAGTAACTGCACCCATAAACCCCACAGTCCCAAAAGATCAAAGAGTCTCAGAAGAAAACCAATACTGAAAAATGTAAACTAAGACCCATAAACTAAATCACTGGAAAAAGGTGAAAACTTCAAGACCCAAAAGATCCGTACGACTTCACCTTGGAATCTGGGGCTATTCCAACCACTTTGTATTCCATTCAATTATGCATCAAGGTTTAAAGTACCAATCTTGGCCCAAAATATAGATGCATCCATCATAAATAACAATACCCAGCAGTTTCCTATTCTCATGTTAATGTCTAAGAATTTAGCGGTGACTGAATCTTGGTTAACGCTGGTCCGATGAGCGAACCGCTACTTGTGATACTCTTGTCGATTCCGCTACTTGTCAAATGAAATACAAATGGCGTCAAAGGGAGACCGCGGTGGACGGTCTTCTTTTCTCCGATGCCTAAGTTAGTCAATGTATTTATGCTGATAGGATAACATTATATAAGTAGTAAATGCGTAATTAATGAGAAGAGATGAGAGAATTTTTTATAGGTGGTGAAGAGGTTGACCTCTTCCATGTTTTCGATGTGAGACTGATATACTTCAGTTCCCAGTTTCTGGAGCTTCTGATGCTATCTTGGCACAGCGCGTGGCAGCGCGTCAGCAGTGATCCGGGGGAGAACTGGGGTTTAGGCGATAGCCTATTTGGGGGTGCTCCCATAGGTCACATCATTGATAATCATTGGTACCGCTGGCGGTAGTATGAGCGTGGCTCGTTATAACTAATTATGCTTGGCAAATGCTCATGTAAGTACATCTCAGAACCATTGCAAACATTGAAAACCAATGCACAACCACACCTAGAGCACGAAAACGTAAAGAACAAAAATAAACCCAGACCTTCAATACTGGAGACAAATATTCCGAGACCGAATGAAACTGAATAATTGTTGATAGGGGTGAGGTAGTAGACATTCAAGACCACTGGAGACTTAGAGCTCTTGTTGTTCCGGTCAATCCCACCGGTCGAACTCGGAACCGTTGTCCTTCAATCAGAGGTGGTTGGATGACTTGGGTCTGTGGAGAGGAGAGAGCCAAAAAGTACTAAATTACCCTTGAACAAATGACTAATGACATAAAGTTAACGGTGTCATTAACGTCGTGTATGAATAGTGCATCGGGTTTCAGATTTCGTGTACCAAAATGCTCGGTTTGGAACTTTATGTATAAAAATTATTAGCGGCTTTTATTTGGTGTACTGTTTGAAAAAAAAATTCCTTGATAAAAAGGACAAGATGAAATTCACTAGCTAGCCAGAGAGACGAGTTAAAATAATCAAGTGCATATAGATATCTGCATATATATGACTTAAGAAAAATTAAGACCTTATGAATAAAATCTAGTGTTAGTTGAGCATCTTGAGCAGCCTGTTCGGATACGGGTTCAATCAGCAAAGCAATTTCTTTTAGTTTTGTATGATTAGTTAGAAGTTTATCAGCTACATCGGCTGACACCTTCTCAGTCACAGTTGCCACTCTTTCGACGACTTTTGCTACATTGTCAACCTCTTCCATCACCACCTCTGCCTTCCCTACACCCATGCATCCATAGTTTCCCACTTCAGATTCGATCGATCCATTATAGTCATTTCTATTCCGTCATGTGCTACACGCGGTAAAGCACAAGACCTCCGCCGTCAACGGCATCCTTGTCGGTCGCGTCTCCCCCAAATAACAATGTCATTGGGATCACCGACTCCGTCCTTCTCTTCCACTCCCAGCTCGGCCTCCTTCCCCAGCTCGAGATCTCCCTCATCCTCGTTAGTCTTGCTATTTCAAGATCTTACTTCGAATTGAATTGTGCATCTTGATTTTTTGATTCATGTACGAGAGAGAGAGAGAGATATGGCATATGATGGATAGTTTATTAATTTGATTGAGGGTAAAATTAAATTGTTTTTTTTTTATGTTAAATTGGGTAGCTGAGAATAAAAATCTGTTAATAAGGTAAGTGAGATAATTTTAACTTATTTTACTACTTTGGGTCAAGGTCCCAAATTAAATTTATCCAGTATAAGACATCACTCCTTATTCTCACGAAGTCGAGATTGACAACTTGGGAATTTGATTTCGAAGCTCAAGATCGCAGACCGGCGTGAGATATATAGGACTCCGATCCTAGAATCATAATGAGACTCAAACTCACAACCCCAAAATTTCAATAACCATAATCCTCGACGCCATTACTGTCCGGATACCAGACGCATTAGCCTAGCTACTTCCGTAAAAAGCAACGAATTCAACGAGAAGAAGCACTCCTGAAATATACAATCATTTGTTCCTTGGCTTGCTTTAATTACCTGAAGGAATTAATCAAGTAGGGTATTTAGCTACGTGGAAAGGTAGTCATTATTATCTCTTTTTAACTTTTTGGTCTATCAATATCTGATCCCAGTTGCTCCGACCACAAATATTTCTCCTTAATTAAGACCGGCCAGCTTTTGTACCATGGCTGAACTTCAGGATGAAATGCGCCAAACCGTAATCTTACACGAACATAATTCCTTTATTGTCACCTTCAATATCCTTCTAATCAATCTCTCAGCTTCCACTTCCAATCATGCCATTCTCGCTTTCATCGACCCCATACTCGTCGCGTTTATTCAAATCAAGTTCCCAGGAATTTCAGAACTGTCTTCTCCATTCGAAACACATCGTAACACCACAGTTGTCGCGATTGCAAGCTTACTTGCATATTGCTTGATTGTTGGGTTTAGGGTAAGGTTTCCTGCTAGGGCCCGTACTTGGTCAAGATTTGCCATGTTATTGTCTGGTTTGCTCTTGGTTGCTTCACTGCTTTCAATTTTGCTCCCAGACTCTTGGAACCATGTGCCATATATGATGTACTTCATCTATGTCATAGGGGAGGGTTTCCAATTAGTCCGAATGCTTCGTCAACAACAAGCGCGCGGACGTCAACTGAGATCGAGGCGCACACTGCTCCCTTAGAGGGTAGAGCTAGCTGAGATCCATGAGTTTGCAGCACGTGTATGAGAGCTAGACCGAATTAGCTGGTGTATATATTTGTTTCTCGCCTCAGTAGGAGAATATGGCCAGTGAAGTTTCGTTTAGAAGAGAGTGCAAGTATAAAAATGAACTGAACTAGACTAATATATAGGATAGTGCTGTACAATCGATGATCCAACTATGTGTATAAAGTAAACCGCTACTAAAGTTTGTTCTGAAGCAAACTATGTACGTATACACACACACACACACACAACTTCTACGTACCTAGCTACTTCTTAATTTTTTTTTTCTTCTAGTGTGGATACTTATACTGCCAAACAGTAAGACTCGACTGCATTTTTAATTTTATATAGGAAAACAAGCCTAAAGATTTCAGTTTCACGAATCTACAATATTATTCCAACTGAAAATATGAATCACATTTTCTTCCATATATGTATGTGAAGTCAAAACAGCGGGTACACAAACTGAAGTTCGATTAGTAAGGTACCAAGGCTTAACATCATAAAGTTCCAGAAACAGCAAATGAATCAATCATGTACGGAAAGATTAAAGGATATATAAAAGCTCTTTTAGTTGGTTCAAGTGGCATTTATTACTCACTGCAAGTGCGTTCTTTTGTTTGTTTTCGCTGTTTTGGGGCCAATCATATGCAATTGATTGCAACTTTTTAATAGCTTAGACTGACGTTTAATTTGTGAGAAATTTTTTACATGGGGTAAACGTATCAAGTGGTGATTGGGGCAGCCCAATCAAAACTTAAAAATTTTTAAGTGTGTTCTGAATTTATCATCACTTATTAAAATGAAATATGCAGAACATCATTTTGCATGTTCACTGATTGGGCAGCTTTACCAGCCCGTGGTATGTTTGCCCATATAAGAATCTCTCTTAATTTGCTAATGGTTCGGATATAACTCATCATTTGCTAAATGAAATGATGAGACAAGACAAAGACTTACTAAAAGGATTGGGATCCTCTCCTTGGCTAGTTGTCACGCCCCTGATTTTGAACATAAATAAAAATCGATATATAATCTTATAATCATACATAAGTGAACGTTCATCCATCAATACCAAATGCCTGGAATTTTTTTCTCCATCAACTAAATACGTACTGATGCCCTGAATCACTATGTCAATATTGACCCGCATCGTAGAGTCATATATTACACAAGCTTATAAATTAAATTGTCAACAACAAAATAAAATGTAAATGCTTCTCAGAGCTACAACAAGCGGAAGTCGTCATAACGGTAAAGTCACAAAATTAGCTTCCTACGGTAAAGCTGCTAGTACACCACCTCCGTTTCAGCCACGATTACCCTGAACTACAGGATTAACACCTACACTATAGAATAGTGTACCGGGTTTCCACAAACAAACCCGGTAAGCTTATGAAAGCTCGTATAAAACTCAAAACCACAAAGCAGAAATACATTATTAGGTCACCTCAACCTAAACGGTAAATGTACATAACTTGCACCTATAACTATCAAGTTCAACCCTCCACATCCTGCTTATATAAGTCAACTTGTGACTAAAGCCTCATGCTCAGATTCTCAACCTAACGTCCAATTACACAAATTCAGTCAAACAAGACTTCCTCATACCCTGTTTGATACCATTCACACGCACTACGGCGAATTCCGAAATCCCGCTCATTCCTCTCTACTAGAAGCTTTTGTCACTACAGAGTCCAATCGTCACCACTATGGCTCTTAAGAGCAATCAAACCATAAATCAATAGAAACCGGAAGAAAATAAGGCAATCATAATTCAAACCTACAAAGCAATGCAAACACCATTCAAAACAAGCAAAACAAAGCAATCACAATTCAAGTCATAATAATCATCATAACCCCGCACTCTGTCATTCGTAAATAGTTCTAACCGTCATAGCAGTCTTCTCGATAGTTGTTAACTTAATAACAATTCAGCTCCGCAACCGAGCCTTCATCACACTGATCATCGCACAGATTCTACCAGTCATCACATAGATAGTCATTGTTCCGCTGATCATCACACAGATAGAAACTCATGCTTTACATGATATTCATTACAAAGATTCATCACAAGGATGTCACCAAATCATTACACAGATATCTCTACACAAGCTTTACATGGCAATCATCATAATATTCATCACACTGATTTCAACGATTCATTACACAAATATTCATACCCAAGCTACCATATCTTCAATCACCAATTAAGAAAGTCATACTAGACCCATGGTCTCTTAATAAATGAAATTCTATTATGACAACTCAATACTCAATTTCACTATTTCCAACGATAACGAACTCAATATATCCTATGCCTCCCATATCACAACAATTGCACCAATACACATATATTTCACATAAATATCAACTATAGTCATATACCTACGTAGTCATCACTCAGAAATATCAACTATAGTTAACCAAATAACTCCAAACAATATGGAAATCTTGCTCATCATAACAAATATTGTGAGATTTACTCACCTCGAAATTTCAGCTGCGTCTTCACACCACTAGACTACTTACAGAACGTCATCTGTCAAGCAGCTAAGGAAATACAGCCTTGATTCAGTCAATGAATCAAAATTAAATAAAGTTCGAATCCCCAAATCGAATCAAAATCTCAAAGTAACGCCAAATTGAGGTGAAACCAATTCCGAGACCTCCCAATAAGTCTCCAAAGCACTTCCACAATCGATATGACAAAACCACAAGTCGACCGGATGCTCGAATCCTCACGGATCGAATAAATCGACCGGTATGAAACCGTAAAAATCATAACAATTTCATACGATCTCCAAAATTTATGTATCATATATCGAAATGCTCGTATCTACGAGTAGATCGAAATCAGGAATAGCAACTATCCCTGAGGTGGTCAGAAACAGCCTTGAAGACACCACCACAGTGGCGGCACCGCCGCTGGACCAAAGTCGGAATTTGGCAAAACTTCCAACACCAAAGTTCTTCATCTCAACAACATTTCAACTTTCATAACTACATCAAAGTTCTATTATAAACTAATTGATCGAATTTTATCTTAGAACAAATCGGACCAATTGAACCCATAGAATTTCAAAGCTTTGATTTGTCATCCACAAGTGAAATCGTCCCAAGCCACTTTGGGAGAAGAATCAACGTCCTATGGGCTCCAACAACTCTCAAGAACCACCGGCTATGGTGGCCGGAAAATGAAGAACCGATGGAGGCGATTTCGTCCCTGACAAGGCTCTCTTCTCAGCCTTGTAGCGCCTCCTACAGCTCGTATTTCACTTCGATTTTTTCTACAAACGTCTAAAAGGGGTCGATACGAGAAAATCCCACTTTGTTTCATGTCAATCGATAGCCGAATGAGGAAGACATTGTCGGAAAACTAGAAAGGACGAAATTTGGGCTCGGGAGTGAAAGAGGGCTGGGTTTCTGTTTTCTGAAATTTATATCCTTCTTTGCAATTTCCCAAATTTTTTCATATTTATAGAATTTTCTCAATTTTCAATCGCTCATAACTTTCTCATATGAACTCCGATTCTCGCGTTCCACATATCCACAAACTTATATCGATGTGCTCTACAACTTTTGTGAAGAAAGTTTTTGGAGAATCCTAACGTATAAAAAGTCAACATTTGTGCACCCCTATAAAACCATACTTTTCGAATACTAATTCGTCCGAAACACTTTCGTTTCATCCATGAGCCATGAAACCATCTAATAACCACAATTTAAATTCTGAAAAATCCTCAGAAAATAATAACAAATTTTCCGGGTATTACACTAGTTATGGTCCTTGAGTATCCTTAACTTTTTATCTCGGCCGTGCATGACATATCTAACGGTTAAACAACCATGTCATCAAAATTCACATTAAATACCAAATTTTTAATATTCTTGTGTTAACAAAACTTGAAGCCGTTTGCAGCTACCTTTTGCAAGAATTGTAGTTTCCATTGGAACCTTTGAGGTGATGGAGTCATGGAGAGCCGAGGGTCCAAATCCAAGATTCACTCAAATCAACCCTCCTTCCTCCTAATCCGAGATCAATACAGGCTCAATTAATTCATTGAGTTCAATTTTGGGTGGATTTTCTCACACACAGTCGAGAAAAGAGAAGTTGAAGGATCTTAAGCTCCAACCCCAAACTCCGGCAGAAATCCGATGGGGCTATTTCTCATACACACTGGCCCACTTTTTCGATTGAAGTATATATGCTCTAAATCTAGGTCCGTGTTGGTTTACCTTATATCCATCGAATGGATCCATGACCAAGCATTCCAGACTATCAAAATCAAATTCGAGCAAGATCCTCCAAACATTTTTCTGTTCTTTTAAACTCTCTTCCCACAATTTCTCCAGAATGATAGGTTTCAATTTTCTATTTCATTCTGAATTTTTTGATGTCCCAAAGTCTAAATCCTAAATTGAATTTAAAGTTTTTGCATTGAATTGTAGAAGCTGAGCTTTCCTGATTATGTGGTTTAAGATCGAAGAGAACTCCAGCACGGTTTCTTCATGTCGAGCTTGATTTTCATTCTGGGGATTTAGATATCTCATATTGAGTTTGACACTTCTATTAATCATGAAATGGCTTTTAAATTCAAGGTGCAGGTCTTGAACACATCCATATAAGTTTAAGGTGAAGGTGAGGAACGTTTAAGGTGCAGGAAGAAAAAAAATATAGACGGCGTTAAGGTTACTTTATGGATGGCAATGAGGCGGGTTGGGAATAGGGATCACAATACCATCCTAATTTTTGGGGTCATTTTCCACCCCCATTCCCGCTCCAATTCCTAATAAAAATATATTAGGAATTCCCCGTCCCCATCTCCACATAAGAATTTAATAAATAAAATAATTTTTTTTCTCTCATATTATAATCCGCAGAATCATATGTTTTTCACAAATTTAATTGAGTTCAAATAACATGCAAACTATTTTACAGTATAAATATGATAAAATAACAACATAAAATTTCTCCCTTACATCAGTGTTTTTTTATCTATCTTTTTTATCACAGATGGTTTAATCCAATATGAATCTCTCTCTCTCTCTCTCTCTTCTGATGATAAAAAATGAAAGGTCCTTGCTGTAAAACTTTATGTTATGCAAAATGCAAATGATTATATCGGATAGGAGATTTTTCAATCAATTCAATCTTTGTAACGAACTCCTATGAGTTCTTGGTACTTGCAGAAGTGTGAAATTGTTGAATTTATGCTACCACTATTATGTTACTTGAAGATACAGATTCAAAATAACTTGTTTCTTCGTATTATATTTATTTATTCGTGTTATATTAGTTATAATTGTCTTTTTTAAAATCAAAATCTACGACAAATAAAATTAAAATATGATTAAATTTATAAATTATAATTCAGTGAGTGCAAAAATTAAAATACCATTAAAGTAAAAGTGTAGTCATAACAGTAAAGTAGTAAAAGTATATATTTGTGATATATATTATAAAAAATAAATTAATATATATATATATATTAAAAAATATATAAATTAAATATATGTATATATTATTGGGGCGGGTTTGGTGATGGGCATCACAATACCGTCCCCACCCCATCGCCAATCTTAAATAGCGGGGATTGAGGATCCCAATCCCCATTCCCCATTTGTTCCCTAATCCTCCCCCAATTAGGGGCGGGTATCTAATGGAGCTCCGCCCTGCTGGGAATTTTTGTCATTCCTAGGTTATTTAATAGAAGAATAGTAGAAGTTTGACATTTAATGTGAATTTTGATGATGTGGTTGTTTATTAATAGTTAGATATGCCATGAACGGCCGAGATAAAAAATTGAGGATATCCAAGGACCATAACTAACTAATTAAGGAGCAAATCCGAATCCTATTAAAAAATGTCGACTAAGAACTTGATCTATTCCAAAGTAATAAGTTGATCTTTTCTAAAGCTATATATGCACTGATACATGCAAGAGGTAAAACACTAAGAGGAAATGGCCTACCTCTTTGAGTAGATGCTCTACCTGGTGCACAAGGTCTCAGAGATAATTTTCTCAGAACAGAGTCGGAGCTTTTGGGTAATAATCTCGTCAAATGCACAATTGGGAAGGATGATAAAGGCCCGACCTTGATCTGATTTTGGTTAAACCATAAAATATGTACTTTCAGATTTTCTTTCATCATGTAAATGACGCAATCGGAAAGTAACCTAGGTTTACAAGCAATAAACCCTAAGCAAGAATTCTGAAAAATACCAGAGAAATTTAAGAAAACTCTCAATTTGATTGATATTATCGTAAAGATACGTTCTGTAGTTGTATAAGGCTGCTTATATATGAGAAAAAAAAAACCCTAGGGCGACTAACAATGAAACCCTAAAACCCACCGGTTAAAATAAAACAAATTCAAATCCAACTACAAAACTTAAATGTTGAAAAGTAGTAAATTGTAGTTTTGAGGCCCGAAACAACGTCAAAAATCCATACGTCGTGGCGCAACGATGAGTTTTGTTCATGACATCGTTCCCTTCTTGGAAAGGTATAGTAATAGTCATTCTATCACCAAATGTCAAATTTGCAGCAAACCGAGTTTTCCTTTTTCGCGATCGAGCGCTCTTCAATCTTCGTCGCCATCTGCTCTAGATCAGTAAATTTATGTAATCTTGTTTGAATTTTGGAGTTTCATATATTTGTGCATTTGTCTAATTTATTTTTTTGAAAAAAAAGGTTGACTTGGAGTGGGAATTTGGAATGGATGAAATTGTTCGGCAACATTGTTGAGGTATGTTACTTTCAATTTCTGTCTTACTTTAGTCATAATTTTTTCGGCCATTATTTTGGTTTATAGTACGTATCCTATGTTTTCTTGTTAAGGTAAACGGGAAGCTCTGTAGTCGGAGAGTTCGTCTCTAGTATCAAATATTTAGCCTATGCAACAATTAAGATTAGAAAAACAAAGGTTAGATATCAATTCGTCTCGATCTAGAATCAAATATTCATCTCTAGTCTCATTAGTCATTTGATTCCAGTAAGATGATTTCGGATGCAAAGCATGTTTTAACAATGCGGTCATTCAGATAGTGCTTAGCAAGCCAAAATCAAAGGTTGAAAGATAGAAGATATATATATATATATATCCACATCTCGACCGTTCAGTTTTTAGGTACTAATGCATCGATCATCTGTGCAAAATTTCAACCAAATTGATGATCTTTAAGTTATCTAACTCGTTTAAGCCATTGGACGAACTGAATATGTCTAACATGAACCGTACTAGCTTTAAGACAGTTATCAATGCCTTAACGACCATCAATTTGGCTGAAATTTTACAGAGATGATCTATACATTAGTACCTAAAAACTGCACGGTCGAGATATGGATGTGCGACCGAAAAGTGACTCTAAACCCTAACCTCGCTCTGAAATTTCAGAGAGAGGCCTTGCTCTGGATATATATATATATATATATATATATATGTGTGTGTGTGTGTGTGTGTGTGTGTGATTGTATCACTCAGAGAAAGCAGTAAGAGTTGATTGTAGTTAATTAATTAAAACTACTCGGACCCCAGGTGGCGGATTACCTCCTAGGTGAGGTATCTGAGTTAATCTGTTTTTAAACTTCTCAAACCCCAAGTGGCGGACTACCGCCTAGGTGAGGTATTTGAGTTGATCTCTTCTCTTTACTTATTTGCTAAGTGATTACCTGTCTGGTTCTCTTTCTTAAATTTGTAAGTACTTTATTCACCTCTTCTTTTCCACCTTCTGTCTAAATTTTCTCTAACCAAACATTAAGTCCAGATCCAAACAATGAGTCCCGGGTGAGGCATGAGCGGATACAGCATGAGCGGAGAAGAGAGAATCCTAGCCCCTAAGGCAGAAAATTGAGGTTTTTAAACAGCTTCCAAATTTATTTTTCTGACCCAGCCTTCTTAGTCACTTACCATTATGAGTAGACTATTTAGATCCAACTCAGTTACCTCTAGTTCTTCTAGATCTTCCCTCAATAGGATCCCCGACATAGTTAATGAAGAACAAGTTGAATACCAGTCAAATGATAATATATATATATATATATATATATATATATGAACGCTTGGAATATTCCCAAAGTTCCTAGTAACGAAATTTATAAGAAAAGATGGTCCATTTCTTCATTCAAAAGTGAACATCATATTAAAACAGTAGAACAAGTTTATGCCCTTAGTAAACAACATGAAACATGTCAGTTATTTAGTCCTGAATCAATTAAAAAACACAAAAATGATGGTCATAATTTTCTACATATCAGTTTAGTCCAAATAGGCGTTAAACCACTAACCCAAAGAGGTCTTTATGCCTTTTCCTTCTATGCCTCAGAGATGCAAGATTTACCCATTTTAATGATAGTACCCTAGGAATAATTGAGTCAAGTCTATTCAGCAGTCCAATCCATTTCGATTGCTATCCAGATTTCATAGTTAGTCTTAATGATCCTCACATACTCAAAACTTTAACTTTAAATATTAAAACTTTAGGTTACCATGTTCTGGAAGGAACCCAACCCTTAACCTTAATTTATAGAATCCACTACAAAGTCACTGGCACAAATATGAATTTTCAAACCATAAGTAAAAGCCCAAAAAATCAAACTCTCTTAATCCAAAGTAGTCAAGAAAATGCTAATATTAGAGTTCCACATACTATCATATGGTCTGATGTTCATCTCCCTTCTGAATGGTCTCTTACTAGTGAAAATCAACCCATCAATATGCAACATAATCTATCTGATATAAACTGTATCCAACAATACGACGATAGCACAATAAAGATCAACTTTAATAATCCTAGGATTAGCCAAAAGCTTAGAATCCATGAATTAGGACAATTGTCACGACATTCTTTCACACCTCCAAGGCATTCTTTTACCGGTTCCACCTCTGCTGAAACTATGTAAAGACAAGATTGTGACTTAGATAAAGAAATAAAAAACATCAGAATAAAAAAACTAGAGGAAGAATTACAAAAACTAAAAACTAAAAATATTAAAACTACCTCTCAAGTTAGTTTCCCCAGTTACGCAGAAACTCAACAAGCCCTAGATGACGAACAAACATCGCCCACAGCTACTGACTTTGAGATTGTTCCTCCACTAAACCCTCAATTAAGTACACTTAGTCGACCATTTACAATAAACGATTCAAAATTAGATAAAGATCTTGAATCCCTAAAAAATATTCATAGATGAAACCTTTATAGGAAACAATATCCCTTAATCGAACAACGAAAACAACTGTTTCAAAATTGGCAAGCTTTTATGCTCGAAACTCAGTCTGAAATATTTTTCCTTGATTTCATTGACCAACAAAGCCAAAAAAGTATTCAAACCCTCACAAAAGCGAAATGGAAAACACCCACTAACTCCATTATTTCTTCCAGTTATCCCCCTGTCGAAACCATTGTCATTGATCACCTCAACACACCTATAACGGCATCACCCTTTAAGATTGCTGGCGATAATCCCGAACTTAAGAAAACAATTTAACAAAATAATTACACAAACCAAAGCATAGTTACTATCGGAAGCCAACTAGACAAAGTAGAAACAAAAGGAGATACCATTTTCTCAAAAATAAGCATTCTGCCTCAACAACAATCAGAAACACCTTTAATCCACTTTAGTGAAATAAATAAAACTAATCCCAAGCCCACCTCCACTGCACAAAAAATTGAACGAATGCTCCAACAACTCAAAGCTGAACCCAGCAGAATTACAGTCATCCATAACCACGAATCTCCCTCGGACTCCTCCTCTGATAATGATTCTAGTACAATTTTCAAGATAAATCAAACATTTCAAGACCTTCAATTACATAGAATTGTTCATCCAAAGAAACCGGATTTCAAAAATTGGACCATACGCCCTCTGCCATTAGATATTCAACCTACTACTTACCCCAGTAATCAATTTTCAGTCTCTTCCGATAAGACTTATGAATAGAATATTGAGAATTTATCAGAACATGAAATATTAAATAAATTACATCACATGTCCATGGCGGCCAATAGTTATATCACCAATCATAATTTCAGCCAGCCTGAATGTTGATGTTTAATATTCAGCGATAGCTGAACTATGATCAACGCAGGTCCTGTTGGCGGACCGTTACTTGATATTATCAGTATTCCCGCTACTTGTCAAGTGAAATACAAAGAGGGCGTCAAAGGGAGACCGCGTTGGGCTGTCTTCTCTTCTCCGATGCCTAAGTTAGTCAATGTATTTTTGTTGACATGATAACAGTAGACAAGCAGTAGATGCATAATTAATAAGGAGAGAGGTGAGAACCTTTTATAGGTGGGGAGGGAGCTGATCTTCTCCATGTTTTCAATGTGGGACTGATATGCTTCAGTTCCCAGTTTCTGGAGCTTCTGATGCTGTGTTGACGCGGTGCGTGGCGGCACTTCAGTGGTGATCTCAGGGTAAGCTGGGGCCTAGGTAGTAGCCTGCTTGGCTGTGATCCCATAGGTGACTCTTATGGCGGGAGCTGGTATTTCTGGCGATAGTATGAGCGTGGCTCATTATAGCTAATTATGCTAGGCAAATGCTCATATAAGTACAAGTCCCCAGTCAAGGAGGGTCATCTTGGTTGGGGAGTTGCCTAGCGGTTTGAAGCGTTACTCTCGCTAGACTTGCAAAGCATAATTAGCGTCAGTGCTTTGTCAACCATGGACTTATTGAGCAAACACTTTATACCCTTTCGGGTGGGCCCCTGTTAGGTCCCCCAGGGAGTCCCCCACTTCCTGACTAAGATAGACCTCCGTTTGGTCTGTATCGTCTGTTGAGGGGATCTATGTTGAATAGAGGGTGTTGGGTAGCAAGCCCAAACTTTGATACCCAAGTGCCGGGGGTCAACGTGCCTGATCAGGGCCGTCGAAGACTGTTGACGTATCCCCATATTTGTCCCAGAGGACCATTGTTTTACTGCAACGCCGCGTGGCGGTCGTTGTCCGTATGAGCCGTAGCCTGAAGAATCAGAGGTGGCGGGAATATCTCGGCCGAGGGTAAGGGAGCGGTAGCGTCGCGGGGACTGATGTTTGTGAGACATTTGCTAGCGGTATTGTGTTAACGGCGACTGTCGATTCCCAGATGAGAGGGAGAAGTTCCGCTACCGGTATTGCGCGTAGCGGAAACTCGCTTGCAGGCTAAGTGGGAGAAGTTCCGCTAGCGGTGTTGCGCGTAGCAGAGACTCGCTTGCAAGATAAGGAGAGAGAAGTTCCGTTAACGGTGTTACGCATAGCGGAGACTCATTTGCAAGATAGGGAGAGAGAAGTTCCACTAGCGGTGTTGAGCGTAGCGGAGACTGACTTGCAAGATAGGGAGGGAGAAGTTCCGCTAGCGGTGTTGCGCGTAGCGGAGACTCGCTTGCAAGATAGGGAGAGAGAAGTTCCCTTTGGTGTAGGGGCATTGAACCTGGACGATTGGTATACTCGCCCCCTTTGATGGCTTCTGCCACGTGGCCATTATGCGTCGGTCTAACGTTTGGGATTGTAAGTTCTGAGCATGCCCGTCTCTTCATCATTAATGCGAGTAATTATCTACTCAGTCTCTGAGGCGACGCCTCGATTATTCTGGAAACTAAATGCGATCGTGGGACACTTTTCCGGCTGGAGAGTGACGTAAGTTTTTGGTGGACGGCCTAGATTTGATTAATGTTGACATTAAAAGGGGGGAAAACTAGATGTTGTTGCCATTATCTCTACTTCAAACTTTCTTGTGATCCTCAAGCTCTGTTCTCTGGCACTCGAGAAGTGACTTTTGCCACTTGAGCGAGAGATCGGTGTTTTGGTGCAAGGGATTCCCGGAAGTGAAGGCGTAGAGTTCGAACATTCCTGAATTCTCACACCAGTAGGTTAGTGATTCTAAGCCTTTTCAGTTTTTTTTTTGTTTCTATTTTGGTCTGCCACTTTATGGGTTTTCGATTTGAGTGGTTTTTATGTCTCACTGGTGTGCCCTGAGGTGCAACACGCGTTTTGGGGGGTCTCTTTTGGTGTTTTTGACATAGATGAGGTTTAGGGATTTTTGCTAGATGGTCGAATCTGGGTTAGTGTGGGTTGGTGTTCGTGTTTTGGTGAAATCTGGGTAACTGTTCTTGACGTTCCAGGATGAAAATTGTCCTAGGGGTAGATTAGATCTTGTGTGAACTAACTGGTTTGGTGTTTAGGGTTTGTGATGGCTAGTGTCGTAGAGATTTCGAGTAGTGAGGATTCCGGATCTGACATGTTGTTTAGTGAGGCGGATTGGATATTTATTGATTTGTTGCGTTCGTCTGCCCCTGCAGTAATCTCACTGTCAGAACCGCTAGACATCGAACCCTTACAAACCATACCCAGGGATGTGGCCATGGCTCGAGGTGGGCGACCGGAGAGTTCTAAGGACCATGGAGGATGATGGCGGACGCGAGCGGCGTGAGGAGAGGCTAGCGAGCAATAGTGTAGTTAGTGGTTCTGCTGATGGGGGAGACGTCGGCGGAAAGGAAGTGGAGTCCACCCGGTTCCTGTCTGATGGAACCGCGGTTGATGAAGTGGGAGGGGCGATGACCGAGGCCGCCGTCAGCCACCTGAAGCGGGCGTTCTGCTTACTTGGAGTAGTGAAGTTGCGCCCACCAGCCACTAATGAGAAAGCATCCATTTTGTCGGCGGGGTATACGTTGCTGTTCATGAGGCCATCTTCCGCCAAGGTGTGACTCTTCTGCTACTCCCTAATCTGCAGATTTTGGTTTGCGAGTTTGGCCTCGCCTTTAGGTATATTTGTCCCAACATGTGGCTGTTGCTGATGGCGTTGAACTTGTTATGGCGCCTGTTCAGTTGTGAGCATCCAACCGTAGTGGAGGTGCTACATTTCTTTGAGTTGGTGTATGTGAGGCGCCGAGGTTGTAGCGGTCAAGTGAATTTGAGTCGGCGGCAAGAGGCGCCCAAGTAAATAAAGAACATGAAGGGTTCCATGTCGCACTGGCGGGGGACCTTCTGCGTTGCCACCAACGGGTGGGAATACCAGGAGGGGCCGAATGTGGGGCCGCTGACCTTTCGGATTAAGTCGGAGTTTCAGCCCATCAGAGGTTGTCGTCGACCTCCGCCACTCCAGATTTTGGCCTTGCTTGTCGACTCTTATAATTCTAATCGCGTCTCACTTTTTTTTTTTTTTTTTGTAGCTGGCTTGCGTTACAACCTGACTCTCGAGGAGGAGTGCCGCGTGGCGAGGATTAGAGGGTGTTGGCAAAACTGCAACCTGCTTGACCTTAGGCTTCTTACTGGTTGGGAATTGTTGGTCGCCCAAGTGTTGACTAGCGCCCTTGGTAGGTAACTTTCGGTGATATGTGTTATAGTCCGGTTTGCGGCGGGCTAACTTGTTATTTGTTTGTGTAGAATCTCCGCTGGGAAATAGAAGGAACCAAGACGCTTTTGCCAAGGCAATGGACCATGCAGGGATGAACGATTTCTTGGAAAGCATGTACGCTCAAGGGCTGGCAGCCCAGAAGACTGCGGTCGACGTGGAAGACACTGGCGCTGAGCCAGTCCGAGGTGTATGTGGTGTTACCGATGCCTCATCACTCCCATCTTGGTGCCGACGGTTTGCCAGCCGTTCAGGCGGGGGCTGCGGTCGATCACGGCGTTGCTGGCGGGAGGGCGACTCTTGCATCCACTGTGCAGACGAGGGAGAGAGTGGCCGCCACTTGGCGTGGGTCTCAAAAGGAGGGAACGGTGGCCATGAAGGCACCGGTTACGATTACGAGGTTGGAGCCGCAAGTGGCCTCAAGGTCTGTCGCAGCTGGTGCTAGAGGCGACAGTCTCCGATGGAAGGGGCGGAGAGCATAGGGGCCCTTTAACCAAAAAAGTCGAAGCAGGCTGTGCTAGAGGCGACCGTCTCCGCTGGAAGGGAGGCTCGGACGAGTGACCTGGATTCGTTCGCCGCCTATGTCGAGTTTTTGACAGACCTTGAGCGGGAGTATTTGTATCACCAGTGTGAGAGGCTGGGGTTCGGCGACCTAGAGGAGATTGTTGGCTCCATCGCCCTTGATCAATCGCCCCTCAGCTCTGCCTTTGGGCACTTGTCTGTTGGGTTGTATCAATTATTTCTGGCGGCGTCGAGTCAGCCCCGCACTGAGCGACAGCTGAGGGAGAAGATTCGCAGTCTCCAGGGGGAGTTGGCGGGAGCTAAAGAGAGACTAGCGAAGGCTGAGCGGCGCCTGTCCAAGGCCGAGTGTGATCTTTTGGATGCCCATGGCAAGCTGTCTGTCGCCGTTGAGCGTGACCTCGAGCTGAATAATGACGTCTCCAAGATGCAGCAGGACATAGCTCTGCTGAAGGATCAACTGGCAGCTAAGTTCAAGAAGATTAAGATATTTTAGCGGGACTCTGCCGTCAAGTCCGATGAGGTGAAGAGGTTGGGGGATGAGGTTGCCCGGTGGGAAGGGGATAAGAGTCGCACGGAGGCCGCCGCTATGGAGGCGTTTAAGCAGTCTGCCGAGTATAAACATGCGATGGTGGAGGTGGCAAAGTCTGGCGTTGCCGCTAATCTAGAGCTGCTGAAGTAGAAGGGTGCTATCGACTGGGTGAAGGCATCCCAGCCCGCCAGGCCGTCAGTGTAGATAGCTCCTCCTGCAAGTGGTGAGACTCCTACTCAGGCTGAGGGTGTTCGTTCAGGAAGTGGGGAGAGCGGTGAACATCAGGCGGACGACTCTCACCGGACTCCACCTCCTAGGCGGTCTGAGGTTTCACGTGCCAGCTTTCTGGCTGCATATACTCGACTGGATGGTACCATCGTGACTCCCAGTCCGACTGCTCGTGGGTCCAACCAGACAGGCTATATGTCAGAGCAACAACTGTAGCTGGTAGGTGAGGATTGCACTGCAGCTTCCCAAAACCCATGAAGACCGGGCATTGCTTTGTAGTGCCACTGAGACCATTTTTTTTTTTTTGGCGCCGCTAAGGCTGTTTTGTAATTTTTTGGACACAACTTTGGGCGGGGAATCCCGATCCCTAATAAATTCAACTGGTTACTTGATTTCAAGATTTTTGCTATAGTACTCGTAGTTGATTTGTGTTGGTTGCATGCCGCCATACTGTTAGAGCATTGACCTGTGTTTTTGTTAATCAATCAAAACATTAAAGGAATTAAAATTGTTCCAAGTACACGAGGTAGAAGACGTGGTTCGCCGAATGTTGTTGGCGTTGCCAGTTAATTCTTGTGCATGGGCTTGGCAACAATGGTTTGAATTATTCCTCGTTTCATTGGTAACTGAAGGATAAGCGTTTACAAAAGTGCTGTTGTACCCGTTGGGTAGCTTCCCTTAGCTAAATATTGAGTAAAAATTTAGCTAAGTCAAGATGCTCTTGGGTAGCGGCATGACTATTTGTAGTAATATTGAAGGTGTTCTATACTCCAAGGGTGGGTCGTTGTGACGCCATCCTTGTCCATTAAGTAGAAGGTGCCTAGGCTAACGACTTCCATAATTTTCTATGGACCTTCCCAAGTTGGGCGGAGTGCCGTTGGCGGTGGGATGACCTCCTTCATTACCCAGTCCCCCAGTTGGAGGTTCCGGGCCTTGACCCTGGCGTTGTAGAAACGCGATATCCTCTGTTTCTTTTGTAAATTGTGCAAATGGGCATTGTGTCGTTTTTCCTCTAGGAGGTCCTTATCTAGGCTGACGCCTTCGCCGTTGGTCTCAAGGCAGTAGCCTTCGACTCTAGTAGTGGGTTGAGTGACCTCAATAGATAGGATAGCTTCTGTTCCGAACATCATGCAGAATGGTGTTTCACCAGTGGCGGAAGTTGGGGTAGTCTTGATGGCCCACAGGACTTCAGGCAGGTTTTCCACCAATAAACCTTTGGCGTCGTCGAGTTTCTTTTTGAGCAGCTTTTTGATTATCATGTTTGCTGCCTCGACCTGGCCATTGGTTTGGGGGTGAGCGACAGATGCAAAACTCATCCTGGTGCCCAAGTTAGCGGTGAAGGATATAAACTCCTTGTTGTTGAACTGTGTGCCATTGTCTGTGATGATTGTATGGGGGACGCCATAGCTGCAGTAGATGTTCTTTCAGAGGAAGTGAATTGCTTTGGCGGTAGTTATTACTGTCAGAGGTTCCGCCTCTATCCACTTGCTATTGTAGTCAATGGCGACGATGATGTACTTGAACTGTCCTTTTGCGGTTGGGAACTTTCTTATTAAGTCCAGGCCCTAAGTTGAGTGAATCCATGGGCCAATGATGATTGAAAGGGGTTTCGCTGGGGTGTGTGGGAGGTCAGCATATTATTGACATTTGTGGTAGGACTTCGATATCTTTCTGGCATAGTTGCTGAGCGTAGGCCAAAAGTATCCCTGTCGCATTGTGCGGTTGGCCAGGGATCTGGTGCCCGAGTGGTTTCCACATTCTCCGCCGTGTATTTTTGCAAGTACGACATTCCTTCCTTTGGGGTTAGACACCGGAGGTTGGGGTGAGTGAAACCCTGGCGGTAAAGTTTGCTATTCTGGATGTTGTAGCGGGTTGCTCTCCACTAGAGTTGTCGTGCTTCGACTTTATCCTCTAGTAGAGTCCCATTGCGTTTATACTAGATGATTTCGTCCATCCAACTGTGCCCGACTTCAATGTGAAAAATCTCCACTAAGGTTTTTATGATGCTTGGTTTGTCAAGACTTTCCACCTTTGTGTCCGCCGGACTTTGGTGTGGTTGAGCGGTTGCCAGTCTTACCAGTGAATCAGCCTTGGCGTTCTTTTTCCTGAGGATCTGTGTAATGGTGTGGAAGTTAAATTTTTTGAGAAGCGTCCTAACGTATCCCAAGTATGCCGCTAGCTGTTGATCTTTGGTTTGGAAACTATCGTTGACTTGGTTAACGACTAGCTGGGAGTCACTGAATATGTTGACGTTGTCAACCCCCGAATCGATGGCAAGGAGTAAGCCGGCAATGAGTGCTTCGTACCCCGCTATGTTGTTAGAGGCTTTGAAATTGAACTTCAATGCGTATTCCACGTTCAGTACCCCCGGCCCCGTCAAGAAGACGCCCGGACGGCTGGCCTTTGCGCAAGCGGAGCCGTCGATGTGTAGGTTCCAGTCTTAGTGCTGGGGGCTGGGTCGTCAGCGGTTATTATTTCTGCGCCGGGCTCAGCCACTCTACCAGTTTCAACCTGACGCTCCGTGAGCTCAACAATGAAGTCCACTACTGCCTGGCCTTTCATGGCAGTCCTAGGCTTGTAGTCGATGTCAAACTCGCTAAGCTCGATGGCCCACTTTCTGAGGCGCCCAGAGTGGTCAGGGTTTTGCATTACATGTCTTAGCTGCTGATTTGTTAGGACATGGATTATGTGGGCCTGAAATTATTGGAGGAGGCATCTAGCGGCGACGATGAGTGCGAGAGCGAGCTGCTTCAGTGAGGGATATCTTGTTTTTGCCCAGTTCATGCCTCTGCCGGCGTAGAATACGGGGAGCTCCTCGTGACCGTCCCGCCGGACAATGGCACAGCTTACCGCTGACTGTGATACCACTAGGTATATATACAATGTCTCCCCTTGTACAGGAATAGAAAGGAGTGGGACCACTGCCAGGTACTTTTTCAAGCTTTGGAACGCTGTCTTACAGTCTGTGTTCCAGTCGATGACCTTCTTGTAGGTTGTCTTCATAACTTTGAAGAATGGGAGACATCTGTCAGTAAGTCTAGAGATAAACCGAGAAAGAGCGGTTAGTTTGCCCTGGAGGCTTTGAACGTGCTTCTTCCACTCTGGAGCCTTCATGTTGAGGATGGTCTGCACCTTGTCAAGATTGGCTTCTATGCCCCGTTCACTGACTACGTAACCAAGAAATTTGCTAGTGGTGACGCCAAAGAAACATTTTTCTGGGCTGAGGCGCATGCCATAAGCCAAGAGAATGGTGAATATGATTCTGAGGTTTGCCACGTGTTCGCTAGCCTTGATGCTTTTTACCAACATGTCGTCCACTTAGACCTGGACGATTCTTCCCAGATGTTCAGCAAACATGGCATTCATCAACCTTTGGTAAGTTGCCCCGGCGTTCTTCAGACCTAAAGGCATGACATTGTAGCAGTATAGGCCCTTGTCGGTGGTGAAGGAGGTGCACTCTTGGTCCCCGGGGTGCATCTTAATCTGGTTGTAGCCGGAGAATGCGTCCATCATGCTAAGCAGCTCGTGTCCAGTGGTTGCATCGACCAATTGGTCTATGCGAGGTAACAGGAAGCTGTCCTTGGGGCAGGCCTTATTGAGGCTCTTGAAGTCGACACACATCCTCCACTTTTCGCTAGGCTTTTTAACCATGACCAAGTTGGATATCCACTGGGGGTAATTGACTTGGCGGATGAATCCAATGTTCTGGAGCTTGGCAACCTCTTCCCCTATTGCATGATACTTTTCCTCATCAAAGGCCCTTCGCCGTTGCTTGACAAGGTAGGAGGATGGTTTGATACTTAATTTGTGCGTTATGATCTCAGGGAAGATGCCTGGCATGTCAGCGTAGGACCATGTATAGACGGCTGCGTTGTCATGCAGAAATTAGGTGAGCTCATCCGCTATCGCTTGGTCAAGCTAAGCACCGAAGCGGACTGTCTGCTCAGGGTGTTCGTCTGAGATGCTGATGACCCTCAAGGAAGTTTCTGGGTTGATAGGCTCTTTTTTGACATATTTCTTCTCGTCGTCCCTAGGGTCCTCAAAGATGTTTGGTGCTGGTACATGGTTTCCTACTGTTAAGATCTCATGGCGGAGCGCCGAGCGTGCCACGGTTGTGGAATAACATTCCCATGCTAGTTGTTGACTTCCCTTGACACAGCCTGTCCCTTTGGGCGTAGGAAACTTTATTAGAAACATATATTCGGCTATGATGCACTTGAGCTTGTTGAGCGTCGGTCGACCAATAATGACATTATATGAGCTGAAGCAGTCTACAGTGATGAACTCTGTGTGGATTTCTGCCGTACGTGGGCTAGTGCCAATAACCAGTCGCATGTAGTCAGAACCCAATGGTTGTGTGACGTCACCGGAGAAACTATGCAATGGCTCATGATCATGTAGTAATTTCCTATTCCATAGGAATTTGCTGTAACAACCGTTGAAGATGACATTTACAGCGGAACCGCTGTCAACAAAGACTCTTCCTACTAACCATTTGTCGAGTATGGCGTCGATTAAGAACGGATCGTCGTGGGGCATATGTACTCCGCACTCCTCTTCCTCTGAGAAGGTAATGGGTTCCCAACCAGCCTTTGGAAGTTTAGCGGACCCCTCATAGCGGATATTGCAAATTTCGTTGGGGTGGTTAGCACGTCATAGCGCTTCTTTGCCCTATGAGACATGTTGGTGATTTGGGCACCATCGTCGATGGTGTTTATGCGGCCCATTGGTTTGATGTTGGCGACCACGGGTGGCCGTTGGCCCACTTTGAATTGCTTCATCTTGCCATCTCGGTATAAAGTTTCAATGGCTGTTTTGAGAGCATGGCAGTTGTTGGTATTGTGTCCGCTGTCCTCGTGGTATTTACACCATTTGATAGTGTTTATGGGCTTTCCCACCCTTGGGTACTTTCTTGGGGTGGTGGCCGTATCTGATCTTTGCACTGGTTGAATATATCCTCGTATGATGCCGTGAGGACTGTAAACACTGCATGCCGCTGGGAGGGCTCTGTCTGTTTATTACGGTTATCCCCCTGAGATGAGCGGTTGCCCCTATTGTAATGTTAGTCCCTCTGCCGCTTGCTCTGGTAGTTGCCTTATTGCCACTCTCTTTTCTTGTCAATTGGTGGCGTAGCGGTGGTCTTGCTAGCGGTTTCCCGATAGCTGGCGGAGGGCTGGGCTGCCTTTACAGGTGTTGGTGGTGGTGGTGGTATGCCCTCTCCGTACGTGATGAATTCCGCCTGTGCATGGATGACAGCCTCGCTCATGACATGGTCGTAAGCGGCATTTGGATGAATGTAATTGAGGTGATAGAGGAATGGCCCTTTGAGGAGTCCATGCTTGAAGGCTGCCAGTGCCATTGTATTATCAAGATCGCGACACTGAGAAGTTGCCGCCCGCCATCTGGTGACAAACGCCTTCAATGATTCCTCTGTCCCCAGCTTGAGGTTGAACAACTGAGTTGTGTTGTGATGTCCGGCAGCCAACAGGATGAACCAAGCAAGGAAAGCATTTGACAGTCCTTGAAATGAGTCGATGGATCCTAGCGGGCATTCAAAGAACCAGCTCATTGCCTCACCATCCAATGTTTCGCTGAACTACAGAAGGTGGCGTCATCAAATTCCTTGTCGTTGGTGACCTTTTTGAAGGTGTCCATGTGGACGAATGGGTCAAACGTGCTGCTATAATGTGACATCTTTGGTGTCTTTGCATGTGCTGGTCTGACGGCCTGCAGGATCTGGGCTGTGAATGGCCCTGGTCTGGATGTGAAAAGCGGATTTGGTATTGGTGCTAGGGCAGCTGCCTCCGCTAGCACTAGTCTATGCTCCAACTGCAGCATCCTTTCCAATATTAGGGCGGTGGCATCGCCAACTAGCCCCGCTTGGAGGTTCTGCCAGATTGACCCTTGCCTGGCGACAGGTGGGTTACTATCGGTCCTAGCTCTGACTGCCGAGCGGTTGGTATTTGGTTGTGATTCCGCTTCTTGCTCCATAATTAGGCGGGGCGGAGGAGGTGGGCCCCTTAATTCTGGCGGGTTCAGCAGTACTTGCATTTGTATGATTGGTACAAGTATAATTCCACTGGTGTTGGGTTGACTGAGTCTAGTGCTCTGTGACTGTTCGCTCTGTGTTGTATTAGTGTTTGCCTCCAGTGCCTTTTTCAATTCGTCAAACCTTGACATTAGTGTGGCCACTTGTTTTTGGGCCGCTGGCGTTGGGTTGACTGAGTCTAGTGCTCCGTGACTGTTCGCTCTGTGTTGTATTAGTGTTTGCCTCCAGTGCCTTTTTCAATTCGTCGAACCTTGACATTAGTGTGGCCACTTGTTTTTGGGCTTCCGCCTTCTCCCAGCACTCTTGTTCGCGCTCCCTGTTTGCTTTGTGGAGGTCCATCAGTGCCAGCTCGTACATAGGGGCAAGGTCCTAGACCGTTGGGCAACTACTGCCCGGCTGGGCCTCTGCTGCAGTTTGGGTCTACTGGACCTGGGATGAGCCCTGGGGACCCATACTAGGGTTGGTTGGAGTGTTGAATAGTGCTCGGTTAACGTTGACTGCTAGGTCAACGCTAGCCGCTGGGTTGGCGGACTGGTCCGCTTACTCCTCGATGTTTTCCCCGCTACCGTTAGCCATGGTGGTGGTGGGGTGACTTTTTATTCAAAAGATTCCCACAGACGACGCCAATGTTGATGTTTAATATTCAATGATAGCTGAACTATGATCAACGCAGGTCCGGTGGGCGGACCGTTACTTGATATTATCAGTATTCCCGCTACTTGTCAAGTGAAATACAAAAAGGGCGTCAGAGGGAGACCGCGTTAGGCGGTCTTCTCTTCTCCGATGCCTAAGTTAGTCAATGTATTTGTGTTGAAATGATAATAGTAGACAAGCAGTAGATGCATAATTAATAAGGAGAGAGGAGAGAACCTTTTATAGGTGAGGAGGGAGCTGATCTTCTCCATGTTTTCAATGTGGGACTGATATGCTTCAGTTCCCAGTTTCTGGAGCTTCTGATGCTGTGTTGGCGCGGTGCGTGGCGGCGCTTCAGTGGTGATCTGAGGGTAAGCCGGGGCCTAGGTAGTGCCTGCTTGGCTGTGTTCCCATAGGTGACTCTTATGGCGGGAGCTGGTATTTCTGGAGATAGTATGAGCATGGCTCATTATAACTAATTATGCTAGGAAAATGCTCATGTAAGTACACTGAAATTATTGATATCCTCTCCACAGGATTCACCGGAATGCTTCATTCCTGTTGGGAAAAACATCTCACTCCTGATTTTAGGATAGCCATTAAACAAGCAGTTAAACATGACGAAGATGGAATTCCAATTTTCGATGAAAACATCTGAATGGGAATTTCTGATGCTGTCAACACTTTATTTTACACAATTATTCAACATTTTATAGGCACACCTAGTCACATTACCTCTAGAAATCATGATCAACTTAACAATCTCAGATGTCATACCTTAAGCGATTTTAAATGATATAAAGACGTTTTCATCTCTAGAGTTATGCTTAGAGATGATAGTAACCAACCCTTCTGGAAAGAAAAATTCATCAATGGTTTGTCCAAACTATTTGCTCACAAAATTAGACAAGTCTTAAGTAATGAAACAGGACACATTAACTATGATACTCTTACATATGGAAATATTATTACAGTTATTCAAAAAGAATGATTAAAAATGTGCATAGAAATGAAATTAAATTCTCAAATCAAATAAGATAAGAAAACAGTCAAATATGAATTAGGCAACTTTTGTGAACAATATGGCCTTCCATCTTTACCTCCTTCACGATAGCATAAAAAGAAAAACAATGAATTTGACTATCATCATACAAGAAGAAAATTTATCCGCAATGAATTTTACTCAAGAAATAAAAATGATTTCGAACCAAACAGATTTTACTCTAAAAACAAATTTAGAAAATCCTGGCCTAGAAAAGCAAATCACCAGTCCAAACAAAAGTTTTTTGACAAAAGCAAAACCAAATGTTACAAATGCAACAAAACCGGTCACTTTGCCAATACTTGCCCAGTAAAAAATACTATCAAACAATTAAAAATCAGTAAAGAAAAACAAGAAAACCTTATTCAACTTTTAGAATTACAAAACACTGACTCAGAAAATAAACATAGTGAAAATGATTTAACGTCAATAGCATCTTCCACCTCAACTGATTCTGATGAAAACTCTTCACCAGATATCACTTTTTGGTGCAAAGATACCTGTTGCAAAACAATAAATGTTCTTTCTAAACAAGAAGAATTACTAATTGACCTCATCGGCAAAATTGATAACCAAGAATTAAAATCAGAATATCTCAAGAAATTGAAAAAATTAATCACGCAAAAAATGTTGTTCACACCCCTCGAGAGAAAATTTACCTTACTTCAACTTTTAATAAATTCAAAACTAGTAAAAAAGAAATAGCAATCCAAGATTTACAATAAGAAATAAAAACAATTAAAACACAGATACAATCATTGCAAACCACAAATTTAGACATCAAACATGACTTAAATATTCTTAAAATAGATAATCAGTTCCTTAAAATACAGCATCCTCATGACCACCCCATTCTCGATGACCCTCCTAAGCACAACGATGTAGAATCATATGAGCAACACACTATTAGTATTATTCGTCAAATCCAACTTAAAAAATGGTACACCACACTACAACTTAAAATCAAAGACTTCACATTAGTAACAACAGTCCTCATTGATTCAGTTGCAGATCTCAACTGCATACAAGAAGGCCTGATACCTTCCAAATACTTTGAAAAGACAAAAGAGTCATTATGGTTAGCTAATGGAACTAAAATGGATATGAAATACGAATTCCCCAAAGCACAAATCTGTCAAAACAACGTATGCTTCAAAATACCATTTGTCTTAGTCAAAAACTTAACCGACAATGTAATTCTCGGCCTTCCTTTCATTACCTTAATTTTCCCTTTTATAACAGAATATGATGGAATCATCACCTATCCATTTGGTGAACCAGTCAAATATACCTTTTTATCCAACCCTGAAATTCACACACTAAAGGCTTTCTAAGAAAATTCTATTTCCAAAACTCTCAACTGTATTCAAGCAAAATATAAGCAGATCACCTTTCTTAAAGAAGAAATCAATTTCAAACGAATCAATACCCAACTACAAGAACCTTTCCTTCAACAAAAAATCAAAACATTCGAAGAAAAAAATCATTAACGAATTATATTCCGATATTCCTACAGCTTTTTTGGCATAGGAAAAAACATATTGTCACTCTCCCTTATATTAAGGGATTCAATGAGAAAAATATTCCTACCAAGGCTTGCCCAATTCAAATGAATCAAGAAATCATGGAATTTCACAAAACAGAAATCAAAAATTTACTCCATAAAGGAATCATTAGACAGAGTAAATCTCCCTAGTCATGTCCTGCTTTCTATGTGCAAAAAAATGCTGAATTAGAAAGAGGAACTCCACGCTTAGTCATCAATTATAAACCTCTCAATACAGTGCTAGAATGGATTCGATACCTCATACCCAATAAACGAGATCTCATTAACAGATTAAATAATTCTGTCATTTTCTCCAAATTTGATATGAAATCGGGCTTCTGGCAAATACAAATTAGTGAGGAAGACAAATACAAAACCGTTTTTGTCACATCTTTTGGTCATTATGAATGGAATGTAATACCATTCGGTCTCAAAAATGCCCCCAGTGAATTCCAGAATATTATGAACGATATTTTTAATCTATACAGTCATTTTTCTATAGTCTACATTGATGATGTCCTTATTTTCTCCTAATCCATTGATCAACACTGGAAACATTTGCACAAATTCTTCATCATCATAAAAAACAATGGTCTAGTAGTCTCCGCTTCAAAAATTGCACAACACTGGTCTAATATTCGATTTTTAGGATTCAATATCCATCATCTCCAAATTAGTCCAATAGATCGAGTAATCCAGTTTGCTGACAAATTTTCGGATGTAATCTTAGACAAAAATCAATTACAGAGATTCTTAGGCTCATTGAATTATTCAATAGGCTACAAACCAACCCCCCTCCTTGGTCATCAGTCTATACTGCTTTAGTCAAAGAAATCAAAAGTTATGTCAAAACTCTTCCATGTCTGCATTCCTTTAGCCAATTCCTTCAAAATCGTAGAAACTGATGTTTCAGAAGTAGGCTATGGTGGTGTCTTAAAACAACAAATCTCTCCTATCCATCTTGAGCAAATTGTTAGATACTACTCTGGTGTCTGGACACAATCACAAAGCAATTACAGTACTATTAAAAAAGAAATTTTATCTATTGTTCTATGTGTCATTAAATTCCAAGATGATTTATTAAATCAAAAAAATTTAGTCAGAGTTGATTGCAAAAGTGCTAAAGATGTTTTAGAAAAAGATGTTCAAAATCTTGCAAGTAAACAAATCTTTGCCCGAGTGGCAAGCAATTTTAAGTATTTTTGATTTTGAAATTGCATTCATTAAAGGCAGTGACAACCATATTCCAAACTTTCTAATCCAAGAATTTCTACAGGGTTCCAAACATGCAGACCAGATCATTCAAAGGGAGAAATCCCTCAAATCCAGTAACAGAAGACCCTTTTGATATTTGCCCAAGTGCTCCTAAAAATACAACTAAAATAGAGTCATCCACGCCAGTTAAACAAGAGTCATCCTCTAGTCTTGTCTCATATACTGGACATCCACCACTACCATTACCACTCAATAATAGATTTAATACCATTGGTAGCACCCTTGATTTTAATCATCTCAATTACCAGTCAGCCCTGGTTAACCAATATGACCCATTCAAATCTGATTCTCAAACCAATTACAAAAAAAAAACCTCTCCTTATTTTCAGCGAACTAGTCACAATCTTTTCTATGTCGAACCAACTATGAGTCATCTCAAAATCCAATGTCCTTAGTTAAAGCTTATTACCCTCATGGGTTTCACTTCCTTCCTAGTCATCCTACCATGTCATTAAAATTTTATAGAGATATTCTCTTTGAAACCAAATCAGTCACCATTAAGCCTATTCCTGACACAAAAGATCCAACCAAAATTCTATATCGATCATTCTCTATATATAGTCCGCATCATTTCTCTTTCACAATGGGGTGATCCTCCTTACACCTGCCACAAATTAGGAGACCTTTCATTTAATTATTATGATTATGAAGAAGCTTGGAATACAATCTTCCTTCACCACACTGATGATTTCAGTATTTCCTGGTTCTTAAATTTTGATAAAGTATTCAATCGACAATCCCAATGTGGTTCCTTGGATGGTGGAGGGCTCATGGATGCCCATTTGATATCCTTCCACAAGACATACAAAAAACAATCACTTGTTTTCAACAGTTATGAATTTCAAAAATTATGAGTTAAATTTCCCCGTCACACTGCATTTCATGGCCAAATACAAGCTCTCTTGGATCTTCAAATGGCATTATGAACTAAATGATCATGTGGTGACATGACATTTATTAGTCAAATTGTGGGATAAATTCAAATTTGAGAGAATTATCTCCCAATTCAGTGAAGAATTTCCAGTTACTCCAGCACAACCTTCTCAGTCAAGATCTCCATTCACTACAATGTCAACTCAACCGGCATCCACTTCTCAGTTAAAGCCACAATCCCTCAAGTTACCTTCCTCTTCAAAATTCAAGGGGAAAGCGAAATCAGATACATCCTCTAAGTCAGAAGAATTGAAAGAGTTAGCCAAAAAACTCTTAGAACAAGCTGCTAATCTCAATAATGATGAAGATGAAGAAAAAGAAGTCTCTCTCCATTCCTCATCCTCATCTCGCAGTCATCCAGGCACTCTCGGTAAACCAATCAGATGAGCTCATTACCAAGATAGTCAAGATCCATATGAAGATTTCGAGTAAGCCACTACCAAGCAGTTCACTATTCAGGACAATTTACTGTTCACTCACGAGGCAAAAACACAGCTAATCGTGTTGCTTCCTGTTTTTGGTCTTCTTTTAGAAAAAGCAGATTCTCTGCCCGCATCATCCGGGCGCCAAGGCCTATATAAGGAGCATCCCTCCTTCAGTTAACACTAACTTCATTTTTCGGAAGTTCAGATGTTCCATTTTCATTTCCTCTCTAGTTTTAGCAGAGCAACTCATGTGTTGAGTAGTCTCTGCCTTAGTTAGCCTTTCCCTTCTGTAATCACCATAAATACCTTCATGCATTTGAATTAGTAAGTCTTATGTTTTTTAATTTAAATCAGTTTTATTATCAGTAAATATATGCTTTTATATATATGCTTTTAAATTTATAAGTAAATCTATGCTTTCAAGTTATTTTCCACTTCCGCTCGGTTTCTGGTATCAGATAGATTATGTTGCATATTGATGGGTTGATTTTCACTAGTAAGAGACCATTCAGAAGGGAGATGAACATCAGACCATCTGATAGTATGTGAAACTCTAATATTAGCAGTTTATATATATATATATATATATATATATATATATAAATGCTTTTGCCTACACGTTGGACTCAAAATCGAACTAACAGTAGTATGAGAAGGATACATATGGAATGGGCAAACTAAACCATCAATTTCTTCTACGTATCAAGTGACAAAATATATCGATGTGCAGAGCGAGAGACAAATGAAAGGAAAAACCTTGAACATACCAACTGATGATATATCTATTACAAAATCAGAAATTTGAAATATTTCACTTGAGAAATTAAAATTACAATTTCTGTGCCATATAATTAACTCTGCCCTTATCACACGCACCCTAGATTGCATTCTAACCAGGGTGTGTACAATTTCTGTGCCACATAATTAACTCTGCCCGATGGGTGTGTAAAATTAATGTATAATTAATGCAAAACTTTTCAAGCATAATACGACATGCGATCATGCATATCTTTGACCGTCAATGGCAAGAGCCCACAGATCGAAGTGTGATCATGTGTATCCATAACCGTCGACGGGGAGAGCCCACTAGCTCTTCTGACTCGTTGACAGTAATGGATTAAGCATATACTTTGAAGAAGTTCCTCCACAACCCGTCGGTAAACCCTTCCATACATCATTCGTAAAAACCCAAACCCCCGGCCTACCCAATATGACATGAACAACACATAATATGGTACATGCTCCCAACAGTCGGGAAGCAGAAGCGCGAGCAGTGAAGCAATTGAGATCAAACCTGAAAACGTCCTAACGACTCGAAAGTTGACAGTGTAAGCGGGAAATCTCTGCATGGCCTCTAGCGCCAGCCAATACAGAAGCAAGCTTGCAATGGCGGCCATGGTGGTTGTATGGTGCGTTTCGAACAGCGAAGACCACATGTTGATCCCTGGGAACTTGATCTGAACGAAGGTTAAGAGTACCGGAACGATGAAAGCAAGATTGTTAGAGGGTGAAGCAGTAGTTGTAAAAGAAGAAGATGAAGCAGATATAGTTGGAACTACAACGTTGAGGTAGATTTCCACGTGACCACGTTGATTATTCAAAACTGTGGATTGCAATTGAAATTGAAGATGATTATCAGTGGCCATCTTACCAGACCAGATTAACCTAATCTAAACTTGCTAGTATTTATTTATTTTTTTGGTACATTGGGGGCCAAAGGCCGGGAAAGATAAGCAAAAAAGAGCCTAACTCAGACTGCTAGAAAACATTCTAGGGTGAGCAATGAACTTGCTAGTATTTATAGGTTCAGTGAATCAGGCGGAATTGATGAAGAATCCGATTGTCGTTCACACGTGCGACGCGCCTGGAGTTTCGCAAGTCGCGACTAAACCGTGGTGGTTGGGAGAGTTAATGGGAGTTGAACACTTGTGTGCCGCGGCAACCGTCGAGGCCATGGTCACTGAGAGCCGCAAAAACCTGAAAAGGAATCAAAGAGCAATGAACACGTGACATTTGGATTGCAATAAGAAATAACGCGGTCGATGCCTCCTTGTACTGCAGCAGAAATGGGTTTGACCTAGAGCTACGGCGGAAGACAGTTTTACATAAAAGACAGAACTGAAAGTACAAAAAGTTGAGGGGCAAATGGGAAAATTTATTTTTCAATTATATTATGAGTGAGCCGTCACGAATAAAGTAGTCCTAGACAATCCTAGAACTTTCCAAAAATTTATAACCGCGTGAATCATTATCATATATAATGTGTTTTCATAAGGAAGAAAGCAAAGAGATACATATAGGAAGGGTTAGGGAATTTGTTTCTTTGTTCCCTCCGTAAGTAGAAATATGTAGGTTTTGTTTAATTCATGAACCAGAACTATCAGAAATAGATTCCTGTTTTTTATAAAGGTTACTGTTATTTCTTTTGGATTTTGAATCATAGCTTCGTAAACCCGACCAGTTAGAGTGTGGAGCTCCCTCTTTGGGGCGTTTAGCGAAAATAGAAGCCTCGAGTCACCCGAAGTCCCCAACCATTAGAGTCATGAGACGCAGAGTCATATACCAAGGATATCTCTCAAGGCTATGCGAAACCGCGTTTAATCGGATGAGGTTGTAAAATACTAGCTAAAAGAGCCCAACTTGCAGGCATTCTGGGCCTAGACCACCCTAGCCAAATACAGGCCCAAGGCCTTAACTAAGCACCCAGCCAGTCTAAACAGCTTTTGATCATCAGAAAATACATTCAACTTGTTTTGCCCAAGAGCATTTTCTGTTGAAAACTTGAGCCAAAATAGCTAACAAAGTGGAATACAACTACTATTTCCTTAACTGGTTGTTTTTCAACAATACTAGCTATTTTTTAGTGACATATTTATCAAATTATAAGTCCATATGTGACCAAAACGAACATAAAAGTGGAGAGAAAATTATGACTACTGCTTTAGCTATTCACAATATACTAGCAGCCAATCATTTTACATAAAGTTAGATGCAACCTCTTTTTGGCTATTCTGTTGGAGTTATATTTTGGATAAAATTCACCAATGGTGTCTGAACATTTAGAGGACTTTCAAAATGATACATGAACTTACAAAGTTATCAATGTGATACCTGGACTCATTTTTTCGTATCAATGTCGTACCTACGACCAATTTCGGTCACGGAGCCGTTAAATTTTGCAGGGAAAAATTCACCAATAGTGTCTAGACACTTAAGGGACTTTCAGAATGATACCTGAACTTACACAGTTATCAATGTGATACCTGGACTCATTTTTTCTTATCAACATCGTACCTACGACCAATTTTTGTCAAGGAGCCGTGAAATTTTGCATGTACGATGCACGTGAGTCACTTAATGAAGACAAAAGACCGCTTTACCCTCAAAAGTTTTTTTTTTTTTCCTTTTCTTTTCTTTCTTTCTTTCTCTCTTTATTCTTCTTCTTTCTTTCTTTCTTCTTCTTCTTTTTTGGTTTCTTTATTCTCTCCTTCTCTCCTTGCCAACACTACCGCTTTCAGAGAACCCACCATCGAATATGCAGGAAGAAAAATGGGGGAGAGCCACAACAACCTCTACCATCGCGCAACAACGTCGTCCTCCGCTGCTTCTCAATTGGGTTTGGGGATAAGGACTGCTTCTTCCTCCACCGCCAGCAAAATCGTGGAGGTTCAAAGCCACATTCTAAGAGCCACCGGCTAGAAGGACCACCACAGCAAGGTTTGCACCACCAAAGGCCCCAGGGACAGCCGCGTCCAGCTTATCGCCCACACCGCCATTCAATTCTATGACATGCAAGACCGGTTTGGATATGACTGGCCTAGCAAGGCCTTCGATTGGCTAATCAAGAAAGCCAAGGCCGCAATCGACGAGCTCGATTAGCTGTCATTGTGGAACCCGAACTAAATTTCTGTTCAGACAACATTTTCTCCGACGGTGCCGATATCTGCCGCGCAGGACACGCAGAACGTGAGCCTCCATTTCTTGATGGTGGAGGCTCCGAGTTCTTTGTCTACTAATCGGCGAGGCACAATGGTGGGTAGCAGCGGAGTGGCGGAGCTAGTGAATTAGAACAGCTCGAATTTTCTGCAGGTGAGGATGGTGTGGAGGTGGTGTTGCATGTCGGAAACGACGGAGATGATGGAGGGATGGGATTGGGGTTGTGATTTGAAAGTGGAGGACTGGCGGGGTTTGAGTTTCTGATCAATGGTGTATAAAAATGGGTCGCAGGAGAGAACGAGAGTGGTGGTGGTCAAGTCATTGGCGGCGGCGGGGGGGATGAACTCGGAGTGAGCGATGAAGCCTTAGTGCACAATTTCAATTTGCTGTAGGATTTGAAGTTTGGGAAACCAGAAACATATATGGTGCATGAAGGTGGATTGAGATACAACGGCGATGTTTGATCGGCGGTCGGCGGTGGGAATCGGTCGAGCAAGATGATTTGAATGTTGATGATTCAAATCAGGGGAAGAAGAAACCAGAAAAGAAGAAGAAGAAAGAAAGAAAGAAAGAAAAGAAAATTGAGGGTAAATCGGTTTTTTTGTCTTCATTAAGTGACTCACGTGAATCGCACGTGCAAAATTGGGAAAAATTTATCACCGGTGTCTGAACACTTAAGGGACTTTCAGAATGAAATCTGAACTTACAAAGTTATCAATGTGATACCTTGACTCATTTTTTCGTATCAACGTCGTACCTATGACCAATTTTTGTGACTCACGTGCATCGCACGTGCAAAATTTAACGGCTCTGTGACAGAAATTGGTCGTATGTACGACGTTGATACGAAAAAATGAGTCCATGTATCACACTGATAACTTTGTAAGTTCAGGTATCATTCTGAAAGTCCCCTAAGTGTCTAGACACCGTTGGCGAATTTTCTCTAATATTTTTCTTCAAAACCTAGTTAAATATACATCACTAAAAAATGAATTTTTGACTATTCTATTGAAGATGCTATTAACAATACCAAAAGTGTTTTTGTTAGTTTGAAAGTACTTTTGCCGATTGTAAAAGCCAAGGTCAAACGAGCTTATGGCTTCATTCCCGCTGTTTAAAAGAAGTCTTCTTTTGGAGAGTTTGAATAGATATTGCTATACTTCAAGCCTTCGACGTACATCATCCTTGAGAAAACATAAGTCACTCCAGCGTAGCGTGTGTCACTCAAAAACATGTAATGGATTACCTTATTATCTCCATATAATGACAAAATAGTTTAGGAAAATCCATCTAACAACGATGTTTGTCAAATTCTGCAACAATGTTTTTGTCGACTAGCTGACTGTATTATGCCTACTTAATGTATCATACCACTTGTTTGGTCTAGAATTCCACCGGGTAGCTAGCTAGAGAACTTTGTGGTTCTATTTTACATATTCCTCTATTAATCATTTTCTATATCACATATCCTTCTATTAGTCTTACGATTATCATTTTTGACAGAACAAATGGCCCATAGTTTTCGAACTGAATGGCTATTGTTAATGGTAAGAGAACTGGAAGTAGTGCCTCCAGCTGCTGCAACTTCGATCGATGTCATTGTTGTGTTTTTGGTCTCCACGTTCCTTGATTGCATTGTCATCAAATTCCAACACAGCTCCTCTTCCCCATTTGAAACACATCACAGCACAGTCGTGCTCACCATTGTATCCTTAATTGCATATTGCTTATTCCTTAGGGCTAGCAAACCTTCCCCAATAATCACGCTCCTAGCTTCCAAATTGCCATGCGATTTTTTGGTTTACTCGCACTCGCTTCCCTATTGCCGCTTGTTCTTCCTGACTTTTGGTACCCTATCCCCTGTAGAATATTCTGTAAATATTTACTTTTCTTATAGATATAAATTACGTTTTCTGTATAATTGTAAGAGATCTTTTTCTATTAGGCTATTTTTATACTCTTTATATATCTCATATTTTTGGAGATAAATAGAATTGAAGCATAACAAACAAACACCGAATTCTTATTTTTTTACTTAATATCAGATTGAATCCTTTGAGCTTACACCGTACTTTGAAACCCGAAATCGAAAGCCGAAAAACACCCGAACCTTGAAGTTCGAAATAAGTCTTGAAGCGTCAATTGCCACATCTTTTGTTTAATTAAAAGGTGCCGTACCCCCTTGTTTAATGAAAAGTTGCTGGGCATTTTTTGTTTGATTGAATACCAGCCGACAAGACTCCTGCGGCACCATTGTTTTGTCCTGCCCCACTGACAATTCTGCTGCAGCCAACAAGCCAAGCCGTAGCCATCCTAGCCAACAAGTTTTGCTGCTAATTTTTTTTTGACGTGCAGGCTTCTCTTTTCTGCTAAATGGAGGATGATGCTGCCACTCTTGCACTCCACAACATGCCACCAATCATCAATCATTATCATACCACAGCTCAAGATAACTCAACGTTTCCAACCGGCGTTGCCTTAAATGAATCCAACTACACTATATAGACTCCTTTTATGAAGATGAGGATCAGAGCACGAGGAAAAGTTGGTTACCTCACTGGAGCTAAAGCTGCACTAAATGTAGATTCTACTAAATTTGAAATTTGGACCACAAAGAATGAAAAAGTGAAGAGTTGGTTAATTGATTCTATGGAGCCATCACTCATGAATCGATATATCCGACTCTCGACAGTCAAAGATGTGTGGGAAGCTGTTGAGAATACTTTTTATGATGATTCTAATGAAACCAGGATTTTTGAATTAAATAAGGAGTGCTTTGGAGCAAAACAGAATAGCCGGACTCATCCTACCTACTACAATGAATTGGTAGGAATGTTTCAGGAAATTGATCAGCGTATGGCCTCTAAAAATAACACAGTGGCTGCAGTTGTTCAAGAGACCAATGCTATGACACGAATGCGAGTTTATATGTTTCTGAGTGGACTCGATTCAGAGTATGATCAAGTCCGTGGGGAGATTTTGAGCAAAGACCTGAAATTCGACTTGGAGCAAAGCTATGCATATGTTCGAAAGGTGCATTCTGAGAGGCAGGCAATGGGACATGCTTCTGAATCCTCTGCCATGATTGTCCAACGCAAACATGGTCCTTCCTTAGGATTCTTAACTCTTCCATAACGTCGCCCTCCGGGTAAAGCAAATCCATATGCAAATACAAAGTGTCCGGTCTGTGGAGATTTGGGTCATAGCAAGCAACGGTGCTATGAAGTGATTGGCTACCTTGATTGGTGGGATTTCACTAAGAAACCGCGAAAAAAGTTGTCGTGGCTACTACAGAGGAAACACAACCATCTAATGTCTCCGCTAATGTAACCCAGTCAGGTATGAAGGGTAAGGTGTCTATAAATAGTTCTTGGATAATTGATACAGGTGCATCTAACCATATGACTAATGATCCTAGTCTCTTAGAAAAGCTAAAACCCTTCTCAAAATATTGTTTCTACTGCTGATGGTACTCCCACTCCGGTTACCGGAGAAGGTCCTGTTGTCTTATCTGATACATTAACCCTTGATTCTGTGTTGGTTGTTCCCTCTTTGGCATATAATCTCTTATTTGTTGGCCAAATTATTCTAGCACTAGCATGTATTGTGACCTTTTATCCCTCTTTCTGCGTGTTTCAGGACATTCTGACTCAGAGGATTCTTGGTTATGGTGTTAGGAGGGGGAAACTCTACTACTTGGATCTGACAGATAACGAAGAGCAACAGCTGTTATGAAAAGTGAATCAGGTCAATACAATGGAGAATGCTAAGGAAATAATGTGGCTGTGGCATCGTCGTTTGGGTCATCTATCTTTTAGATATCTTAAGAAACTAGGACAAGTGAATCAGATCAATACAGTGGAGAATGCTAAGGAAATAGTGTGGTTGTGGCATCGCCATTTGGGTCATCTATCTTTTAGTTATCTTAAGAAACTACAACCTCATTTGTTTTCGGTTGTCAGTGATTCAGATTTTCGTTGTGATGTATGTGAACTAGCTAAGAGTCATAGAATTTCGTATTCACCTAGTCTTAATAAAAGTCTCATCCCCTTTATGAAGATTCATTCGGATATCTGGGGTCCTGCCAAGATTCCTTGTTTTTCTGGAGCTCGGTATTATGTGACTGTTATTGATGATTGCACTCGTATGACTTGGGTATCTCTATTAAAGAACAAGAGTGATGTGTGTTACATGTTCCAAGATTTTCATAAAATGGTGTCCGCACAGTACCAACAGTCTATTCGTGTTTTTCGATCTGACAATGGTGGTGAGTATGTTAATGGCTCTATGTAGGAGTTCATGCAATCCCATGGAATTCGACATCAGACTTCCAACTCCTATACTCCTCAACAAAATGGATTGGCAGAAAGGAAGAATCGATAGTTACTTGAAGTTGTCTGTGCCTCCTTGTTTGGCATGCATGTACCCCGTGAATATTGGGGAGAAGCTATGAAGTCCGCCACCTACCTCATTAATCGCACTCCGTCTCGGGTCATTGAATTTGAAAATCCTCAGCAGAAACTTCAGCAACTTCTATCACTTCCGTCCCTACCAAACCTTGAACCTTGTGTGTTTGGATGCATAGCTTATGTTCATATTCCTAAGCCTCAACGCAGTAAACTTGATCCCCGTGCCTGTAAGTGTATATTTATTGGTTATGCGGATTTCCAAAAGGGTTATCGATGTTATGATCCTGTTACTGGCACTATGTATGTTTCTCTTGATGTTGCATTTCGTGAATCTGAGCCTTATTATTCAGGGGGAGGTTCAGAGTCTTCCCTTTAGGGGGAGAGAGATTGTAAAGGAAATCCTCGGGATTTGTTTGCATTTGAAGAATTCGAGGAATTAGAAGCTTTGGAGTCAAGATTTGGAGTTGACAACGATGGGGCAGGAAAAGAAAACGAAGGAAAAGAAAAAGAAGCAGGAAAAGTAGCAGCAGAAAACGAAAAGGACCTGCTGGAGGTGAACTCACTATGGGGTTGGCAGGGAAAGAAAGTGCACGGATGGGAGAAGAAAGTGCATGGATGGGAGAGAAAGAAGCTCACGGTGCCGTGATACAAAATAAAGAAGGTGGACAAATGGATGGAGGTGGTCCCGTGTTGGGAGGTCAAGGAAATGGACATACTGATGAACCCTTGGGGCCCTCGGAAGAACAAGTTTTTGACTCCAACCGACCTTATTGCTCTAGCCGACAGATTGTCGTGGGCCCTACCTGCGAGACTAGTAAAGATGCTACCAACAGAGAGTCCTTTAGAGCAAATGCACTCGTAGTCAAGAAAAGTCGAGGTCGAAAAGTCAAGGCATCGACCAATCAAGTTACTATTCACTACCACTGGACATGGGCTTCCACCCGTTTTTTTTCTTGATCAATCAAGGCTGTTCATTATTTTTATTTTTTCACTGTTCATTAAATGCTAGAGAGAGCTTGGAGCTCTCTAACCAGAGATGCAATCGCGACCTACTGGAACTTCCACGTTCGGCCACCCTACGACTGCGCGCGACCACCGACGTCTTCGTCTCGTCGTCGCCATCACGCCTGCTGTCTCGGACTGCTCATGCACCCGACAAGGAGGGAGAAACGACAGAGAGAAGCCCGAACCTTCACCAACAAGCTCTATAATTTCGACGACTCCAGGCACCGATTGGGCCGCATGTGGTATGGAGCTCACTCCTCTCATCGTGCTCTACACTCTAGTATAATTAGATTTTCGATTTGATCGAGTTTTGACAATTTGGTTTCTGGGTTCATCTCGATTCTGTCACTGTCTTTGACGCCGGCAGCTTTCCGGCACCTCTGGGCTTGGCTTCCAACGTCTCGTCCTCCACTTGTGTAGATGACGTCACCCACGTTTGGGGCTGGGCCGAGCTGGCAAATGGCTTGGCTGATCAAGGAAAATGTCAGGGAGTTTCCTTTTTTCTTGGCTTCGGTCAAGAAAGGTCATCCTTTGGCTGGTTATCCTTGGCCCGATGGAGGCTGGATTTTTGGTTTAGCCGGGTAACACCTTATTTTTCACTGCTGGCAGCAGGGCAAAACCACACCGGCAGACTTGCTCTTAGTCCCAGCGATGGACCATTACCAACGGGACCCTCTACCTGTAAGAAAAGCACAAAAGATGCTTTAGTGCATCCTCATCTTTTAACATTTTTCCCCCTCTCTACACCGCCAACTGAAGAATCTGCTGTGAATATTCCTCCTTAGGTACCTTTAATTTCGATTGAATCCTTTGGGCTAGATAATATTGAGTCTAGGAAATCACAGAGGGTTACCAAGGATATTCCTAAGAAACAATATGATCCAGACATCAAAACCAAAGCGAAGTATAGCTAATTACATGTCTAACCATAGGTTGTCTGGGTCACATGCACTTGTTGTTGATCAATTATGCATTGTATCTATTCCTAGTAGTGTATATGATGTTTTGGCAGATCTTAAGTGGACTCAAGTGATGAATAAAGAATTAGAGGCCTTGCAAAAACACTTGACTTGGGATGTTGTGACTATGCCGACTGAAAAGAAGACTGTTGGATGTCGATGGGTGTTTACTATAAAACTTAAACTGGATGGGAGTATTGATAGGTATAAAGCAAGGTTAGTTGCCAAAGGGTACACCCAGCGCTATGGAATTGATTATGAAGAGACATTTGCCCCTGTGGCAAAGATCAATATTGTTCGGATCTTGATTGCACTTGCAGCAATTAAAGATTGGCCTCTACATCAGTTTGACGTGAAGAATGCTTTCCTTAATGGAAACTTGAAGGAAGAAGTGTATATGGACATGTCGCCAGGAGTCAAAAATATGCCTTGTGATACTGGCAAGGTTTGTAAGTTGAAGAAGTCTCTATATGGTTTGAAGCAGTCTCCTAGAGCATGGTTTGGAAGGTTCTCCAAGTCTATGAGGGTGTTCAGGTATAGACAGAGCAAAACTCGGATCACACCTTGTTCATCAAGCGTAGTCAAGGTAAGATTACCGCACTGATAGTATATGTTGATGATATGATTGTCACAGGAGATGATCCAAGAGAAATGGAGGCTCTACAGGACTATCTGTCTATGAATTTGAGATAAAGGACCTTGGGCAATTAAAGTACTTTCTTGGAATTGAAGTTGCAAGGTCTAAGAAGGGGATTTTGTTGTCCTAAAGTAAGTATGTACTTGACTTGTTAACTGAGATCGGAATGCTTGACTTTAACCCTATTGAGACACCGATCGAGATGAATCACAACCTCGCTATCTATCCGGATCAGGATCCAACTGATAAAGGAAGGTAACATCTAGTAGGAAGACTTATTTATCTTTCTCATACTAGGCTTGATATTGCTTATTCTGTGAGTGTGGTCAGTCAATTTATGAATTGTCCTAATGAAGAGCATATGGATACAGTGTATCGTATTTGAGATATCTTAAAATGGCACCTGGAAGGGGTTTGTTGTTTGGAAAAAAAAAGATCAGTTGGAGGTTGTGGGTTACACAGATGCAGACTAGGCTGGTGATAAGACAGGCAGACGGTCCACATCTGGGTATTTTACCTTTGTTGGAGGAAACCTTGTGACTTGGCGCAGCAAGAAACAAAAGGTTGTTGCTAGGTCAAGTGTTGAAGCTGAGTTTCGAGGTATGGCATATGGAGTCTGTGAGATGTTGTGGATTCGTAATGTGTTGAAAGATTTGGGTTTTAAGCTCAAGAAGCCTATGGGTTTGCATTGTGATAGAAAGTCTGCTATTGAAATCGCTTATAATCATGTTCAGCATTACCGGACTAAGCATGTGGAAGTAGATCGACATTTCATTAAGGAAAACCTAGACAAGAAAATCATTTGTTTCCCTTTTGTGTACACAAAAGATCAATTAGCAGATGTTCTTACAAAAGGAGTGTTAAGGATCGAACGTGTTTGACAACTCGATTGACAAGTTGGGCATGATTGACATCTATGCACCAACTTGAGGGGGAGTGCAGAATATTATGTAAATATTTACTTTCCTTGTAGATGTAGATTACATTTTCTGTATAATTGTAGGAGATCTTTTCCTATTAGGACTACTCTTGTACTCTTTATATACCTCTTATATTTGGAGATGAATAGTATTGAAGCATAACAAACAAACACCGAATTCTTATTTTCTACTTCCCCTACATCATCTATAGTTTCTATATCTTGGGCCACTGTCGGGGCTTACTCCGAGTCCTGTGTCTTGGGTTGCCAACATGCCGTCAACGGATACCTCTATGTCATAAGCAAGTGTCAATCAGTTGTATGTCGCCGGAGAAAAAGTAGCACTGCTCTGTTGCCGCTGACAGCCATCTTTAACTCTAGTCATGAGAACTTAAACGTAAATTTTTTTGTTTTTTTTTTTTGTTTTTACTTTTTGTCAGCCTTTGTAGTAGGTATATTTAAAAAGGAAAGTTATGGATATGGGTTTTTGTGGTGTGGTAAAACCCCTAGTTTATATATTTGTGGATATTTTTTTTTATAATAACAGACTTATATAATAAAATGTTCTAGAATTGATTTCTATTGCATTAGTTTTTACTTGCCGACGTGTCTCATATCTTTGGCAACTAAGAGCTAATTCATATCCTAAAAAAAAATCATATTTCTGGGATAGACAAAAATAAAAATCCGTCCTTTAATAAGCGACGTATATAAAACAGTTGTTTAGTATACAAGCAACTCTTCTTTATCTTATATACCAATATTAGCCCGTATAATATTACGATAATATGATGGTTCCTTTCTTTAGCTGGTGCAAAAAAAAAAAATATAAGAGGGAGCTGCATTTCTAGTTAGAGTTTAGCATCTACAATAAGTTCATTTGTTTTCTTTTTAAATTTCCTTTTTTGTGTGTGTGTGTGTGTGGCTATGTTACGTTCATTGGTTAGAATGTAAGATTGTATTACACAATGTCAGCAAAGGATATCTACTCTTTCTCTATTTATTTAATTATTTTAAAGGTAAACGTGAAGTTTAAAGATGAAGAAGAGACTCTTTATGACCATTTGATGATTTTGATTTAGTGGCATAAGTCCATTTTAAAAATAGGAAATTTTGTGCTCAACTCTTGTGGTTGTATACTTGTATCTTAGTTTACTGATTATATTATAAAATGAAATAAAGAAAATAAGACCTGGTCAATTTTCTCATGGATGTCATATATGAAGATTGAATTGAAGATTCTAAGTTAATTTTTGATGGAGAGGAAAGATCTCACATTGGAACAAGGTTTGAAATTTCGGTTTCGGTTTCGGTTTCGGTTTCGGTTTCGATTTCGGTACTTCAAATTTAAGGAAATTTCGGACAAAGTTTCGATTTCGGTGGAAATTTCGGTTAAAAATAAAAAAATCAAATTAATTGCATTTATAAAATGATATTTTTGAGTGAAACTTTTACATAGACTAAACTAACCTATAATAAACTTATTTACAATGTAACCTCTCTAAAATTATACATTTATAATATAATTATGATATTTTATATGGACGAGTAATTAACTTGTACTGTAGTAGGTTGCTAAACTAGTGTTTATATCTATGTGTATTGATAATGTGTTGTATATTGATAATGTAAGTATGATTTACTTTTTTTTTAATAATTAGAACATTACAACGGGTCGGGGCAAGGCACGTAAAACTAAAACCCTGTGAATGAAAATGAATAAGACAGTACATGCATTCTTAAAAGTTAAAAGAAAGAAAAAAAGCAATAATGTCGTATTTTGATCTTTTAATGGTTTTTGATATCTCTGTTAAAACTATATAGGGAACCGATGATTACTTTTACGAGCCCATGCATGTCCATGCAAAGCCATCAAAATTTTCAATTAAATATCTTAAAAAGAGAGATCAATCTGGGTTATTTGAAAGTGATAGTTTACTTGCACAGGAAAATGAATTAACAGTATGACGGATAAGGGAGAGCATCACGGGTGTACTCTAGCCTGCCACTTTCTGCTATCAAGATCAACTTTGTAGATAATGAGAAAATGAGCTATATGCAATCCGTCTCAGCTGAAAAGAAAGCCTATTTGATTGTGCGCCCTAGCTACTCGGCCTACTCTTATATACACAGTGGAAATCGATGTCACTCACACTTCAACACAGTAATCTTCTGCATGCGGGGCTAAATTGGATCCTACGCGTGAAAACTGTAAAGTCAAATCAGAAAGTTCGCCCGCAGACATATCAAATTTCCAAGACGTTAGCATCAGAATCTCGTGTACAGTTCAATGGTAAAAGCTGAATGAGGGTAATAAATTAATAATATATGCAGTAAACTCGGAGGTCGATTGACGACTTAGATTTGATCTGTAACTCGTACAGAGCAGCTGAAGTTATAGTACTACACATGTCGAAGTTTACCTTGATCCATTTTTACCTAATAAAAGAATTTAGTCGTGAAAATTTTCTCATTAACTAAAAGAACAAACTACTCGTCATAAAGCTTAATTGTTTAAATTTCTGTTCAGAGCTTCCTTACCTGGCTCTACCATACAGCCTAGTATTTTCAGGTCTTCCCAGCACATAATCCATGGACCATGCATGTGGAACTAAATTTCACAATTATAAAAAATTAAAAAAGAAAAGAAAAGGAAAGTACCACACTATTCCAAATCATACAAGAAACAAACTAAGACTTAAAACAAGTCTCGCGAAGAGTCTTATGTGGACTAATAAGAGCAATTCTAACAATTTTCTCATATTTTGATTTTTTTTTCATTTAGGGGAAAAAAAACCTACTTTTGCTCTAATAGATTCTATATTTTAGGGAAAGTAAGGAAAAAGAAAACTAAATTCTCTATATTTACAGCAATCTTTAAAATTTTAAAGAATATATGGAGATTTTAGATATTACTGTAAAATAGGGAATTTATTGGAGTTAGAAAAGAAAAAGATACTAAAGGTTTAACTTTTGATTCCCTATTATACAGAAATTATAGGGAAACTGTTGGAGTTGCTCTAAGATCCACTTGCACCAAGCCAAAATCCGACGCCTGAACGGCACGCGCAGCTAATTAACCGCGGCTGGTTATGCAGAGGATGTACTGCCCTCTCGCTGGCGTTGCCGTCATGAGCCAGAACCTCGCCCTCAATATCGCCTAGACTCCGTTTACAACCGCACCACCTCCGAGACCGTCGATTGCACCTTGACCGAAGGCAACCTCCCTCTTTTCGGTCAGATACAACCCCAAAATTTGGTGTTGTCTCTCTGGCGCCCTAGATCGGTGTTTATTCTCGTCATGGCCGGCGCTCTCGTGGACTAGAACATCGCCGCCTTGTCCGCCTATGTAACGCCCCGTAATCGATGAACTCCGACGAAGCCCGAAGACACCGAAAAATACAAATCATCAATCTGTCAATATGCAACCGAAATTGAAAACTAATTATACAGTCACGTAGAGCTCGAAGAGCAAATCACATTTCATACCTCATGCACGACAAACGGTCACCGGAAAACGCTATGGAACTGCCGGAAAGTTAGAAAATTTCAAGCCTCGGTTTTCTCTCCTCGCATGAACGATCCGTCACTAGAGGCATGTCAGCGTCAGCAATACAAACCGACAAGCACCGGTGCACAGCCCTGTCGTCGCCTGACGGATAAGTTCCGATCGGGTCAAGGTTTTGGGTTAACGGGTTGCGAAATTGGGTCTCCAGCTTTGATTTCTCTAGAGGATTTTGAGGCATCCGATTGATCTGGGGCTTTATAGCCTACATGGTGCCCTGCGACGCCATAATCGATGGCGGCAACGAGTGATGCGAGAGCACCAAGCGCTGAATCCAGGAGACTTCCTCTCTTGCGGCAAAGGGTTGCGGCGAGTTAACTGGAGGAAGTGCCACGACGTACATCTACTTCACTCGCCAGAAAACCGCATGTGAACAGCACGCTTCCAATTTCAACTTTGTAACAGATAGAAGCAAAAATGTTTTTTTGTTGTATTCAACTTGATTGCAAAAAAAAAAATAATCAAAATTTCATATTTTATCTGTGAAAGTATGAAGTAAAAAATTCATTGTAGGTGACATAAAAATTTAACAGAAATTTTAGAGAAATTTTGGACAAAATTTCGGCCATTCTTGCTTCCTCAAAGCATTTTAGGCCGGCCAGCCTCTGCTTTTAACAATTCGATTCTTAACATTGAAGAAAGAATCCTAGTATGAGGCAATGGCCCCGGCAGGAGCGAAGAAGGCAAGAAATTATTCATTTATCCCAAGGCAGTGCAGCCTTGGTTTTAACTTTTAACAATGAACATACTCACTTTTCTTGCTTCCAAAATGAAGAATAGGAAAGACCTTAATCACTTGGTACCACAGTTGCCGTTCCTGCAGGAGGCTGAACGCTATTAAAGTCTTATCTTTACAAAATATCAACAATGATGTAGAAATATCTGCAAGATCGAGTTAAAAGCTCCGGAATATAACATCAAGCTCTTCATGTGTATTTCCCAAAAGGTTTATGAACAAAAATAATATTTAGACAGACTGGTTATACCATCCATTCACAAAACTATGACATATTGGTAAATTATAATTCTAACATTGTAAATATCATAGTTTTGATTCTCATTGACATATATATAAGTGCGGAATTGGAAACCCGACTGCCCATGCCAAGAGAAATTGAAGTTTGAGATTTAAGAACTCAAACATATTATCTTGGAAATCCAACTGTAGCTCCCACCAGTTCATTCTATTTTCCGAGCTTTTCATCCATGACTAATTATGAGAGAGAGGAAAAAAAGAAAGAAAAAAAAACCTAGAGTATACGGTTTAGGGTAAAAAAAACAACACATACAGATCGCGGTCTAGAGTATCACCACAAGTTCATCCAAGCACCATGTGGAAATTTATGCAGTAGAACAAACAAAAGGTGGTTACAACCCTAGATCATTAAATTCTAAAACCCCATCGCTTTGAGCAACTTTTTTAAAACCAGATAAAGAAAAACACTGAAACCAGTCAATAAATCAGCAGAGCTTCGTGTTTGAATGAATGAGCTATGTATGCATTATAGGATCAGCGGCCTGGTTGGATGGCTGATGAGGGTGGGAGTAGACTTGGTCGAAACGACACAATTCTCTGTCTCACTCTGATTATCCTTCATGCTTCATACACCCCACCCATTTTACAGAATTAGAGGTTCAAACACGACAAAATATTATTGTTAGTCGGAGAGTACCAAGTGCTATTGCTGTATGGTTTTTGCTTTTCTATTTGAAGTGGCAGAGGGAATTGTAGGACGTCCAAAAGCTCTTCCTAAACCTCCAATACTTTGTGGGCGGCTGCAGAGACGTTGAAAACTTTAAATAGGATTTAAGTTGGTCAGCCTGGAGCTCTCCTTTTATGTTGTAACACTAGGCTTTTTAATCTGGATGAGAGAAGAAAGCACGTTGTTGGGTTTCTAGGAAACTTGTTTTACCTCTGGATTTGATTTTCGAGTTGTCACTCTCTGATCTTATAGTCGGCTTAAAATAAATCTCTCACCGAAGAAAACTTCTAAACTCAGCATTTAAAGACCATTTAGGGAGTGAGAGATCGAATAAAAACATCTGCCGAACTCTCTTATGTGGCAACCTGATACTTATAAGCTGTTCCAATACAAATGATAGCTCCTTCCGGAGTTACAATCAAAACTAAAGCTAGCAGAGTCCGATAAGGAAATTCTTTGCTCTAGTAATACATCTGGACTAGCATGTCTCCTCAAACAAAGTTCCAACAAGTCGCTAAAACCTTTCTACCATGGCAAATATGTTTTGTTGAAGTCTGAGAATATGGTGTGGATCACAGGTAGAAAACAGGCTTCAGGGGAATCATATCCCATCATCAATATCTTGGAGCTGCATAAAAACAGAATTTAAGTATCAGACTTTGAATAGTAAAATTAAACCACACTGAATAAAGCACATCATCCCATTAAATAAAATCAGCAAGTTTTGCCATCTCTCTGTTTCATTTAAAAACCTCATATCTTGGGTTCATTTTACAACACCTCAGCAATAATTTAATGTCATCACCCCCTAACTTTACAAGTACCTCAATCTGGTCAAAAACCTAGCAGTAAAATACTTCCTCCAATTAACAATACTTCTGTAACAATGCTGTCTAGCTTACCTCCACCAATTGTTGCTTCAGGCAACCGTTCAATTGAGTACTTGTGTTGAGTGATATACATGATCGGCACACCAGGGACCTGCACATAAAGAAGCCAATTTACGCAAAGGTCTACTGTCATATAACATGCTTCCAAACTGCAAACTATTATATCACCTTTCGGATCCTTCGCTTTAAATCTCTATCACATGTGGCAACAATGTAGCATTTATGCTGTTCCAGCAAGAAGGTCAATGTCAGTCATTAGAAACTAGAATATGACAATCACTAAAGGACCACAATCTAATCACCAAAACCACTCTAAAGCTAAAGAGAATATATGAATAGGCAACTAGTAAATTCACATCCAATATATGCAATAGACAACTTTGAAATGAAATACCATATACTGATATACTGTTTTAGGATATATATGAATTATTGTTTCAAGATCCACTTTTTGTCTATGATATTTGCCATCCAAACCTAAACAGAAGATGCCGTGGTTTAAGTAACAGAAAAAAATTGTACATGAAGAATGTGAAGGGGACCTGGGGCAGTCAAGACACATTAGTAAATACCTATAATTCAAACATAAAATTCACAAAGCTGCAAACATCCAGCGTTCACTTTTTTTTAAATAGGGGTAAACATTCATAACTATAGTTATAGAACAGCATCATCTAGCCCCATAAGGGTCGGATAAGATGCTTTGCAGCTTTATAAACCTTAATGTTTCTTTAGTTAAATAAAAAAATAAAAAAAGCCTTAAAATGGAGCAGACTAATTCTTATTTGCCAAAAGAGACCAGGAATATGTCGAAATGAGAAGACTCTTGGCCTCTAATATGCAGAAGTTAAGCCAAGTTGATATGGAAAACATGAAGCACACTTCAACCAGAAACTTTAAGGATCATACAACACATTAACAATTTGAATCATACTACATATGAACAACTTCATTATATAGTAGAAGAAGATAACCTACAAAGCCACAGCCTTCACCCTCCCAACTCTCTTGCAGAAAAGCAAGGACGGAGGTCTAACGACTCCAAACGGCAAACAAGAAAGTTACTGGTTTAAATAATACCTGGGTGACTCTATCAACAAGACAGTCATCAGCATAGGTTCCCTTATGAGTACACAGTAGCCTCTCGAAACGGGGATCTTTGGCAATCCTGAGAATTCAATAAACTATGTTAGTAAAGACAGCCTCGTCACTTGAACAAGATAAATTATCAATGCTCAGTCAGTGAAGTTAGAGGTTTCTCCTTTTCTTTTTTGGTCATGAGAAGAGTCCCTTTGGTTCTGAACATGTAGTATACAAGGATATAATATATCAGCTATTACAGAAATTTAGCAAAAATGAATAAAAAAATTTAAAAAAAAAAAATGTTCAAGAAACTGATGGACAGGACAATGAAGAGGGACAGCAGTGCAGGTCATGCATACACACATTCAATTTCAAACCCTGTTGCTCATGAAAACAATTTGTAGAAAACAGAGGAAAATACCTCAGAGCCACCCGATATTTCTGACCCAACTTCTCAAGCTCTGCCATTACACAGTCTGTGATACAAGGAGTGCCTGTAAATTCAAAAGACAGATGAACCATTAGAGAAAGTAAAGAAAAGCGAAATGGAACATTACTCTGCATTCTCTATCATAAGTTTACCAACGGAACTGAATCAATCTTGTTATGCAACTCAACATTCAAAACCAATTCCAAAGAAACATTAAACATTTATACACGCAAATAACTATAAGACTCACACTTTGCATATAGACAGTCCATCATTCCCTTCTCCAAATCCAACTGCAGAAAGCGAACGAAAACAATGATATTACCCAATACAGAAAATTTTAACAAACTATAGCTTATACATGACACAATTAGCACCAAACACACACCTTATTCTGGATAGAGAAATTGATGAAGTTGGTATCCACCAAAACCCGGTAAGGCGGTCCCAAAGCAGTGTTGTATTTAAAGAACAGCGCCGATGAAACATTTGGCCTAAATTACAAAACACAAAATTAAAACCCAACAAACAAACTATCAAATTCAAACAAAATCTGCCAATGAATTTGAAAAACAGAAGCTTACACATTTCTGGGCAGCTTTTCTTTGCTGAGATCCTTCTTGTTTGGATTCAAAACCTCCTCTTTATAGCTGAAATCAACACACAGAGCAAAGAACAGATGAGATTATTGGTCTTTGAAGCACAGCAGTGAAGAATTAAACAGAAAAAAGAAAGAAAGACTTACTTTTTAATGGCTTTTTTGGTGACCACCTTCTTCATGACAGCGAATTTAGGGCCTTTCTTTGCCTTGCCCATATCTCTTCGAGCCAAAAAGAGAACCAAGAGGAATAATTTGGGGTTTTGCGAAAAACCCTAAAACCCTTTGTTCTCTGCTATATAAACCCTACTGAATACCACAGAGAGAGTTTCACTCGGCAGAAGGTATTGGAGAAAAGGAACAAAAAAAACAGAGTTGGCGAGTGGTTTAGATGTCGTATAATGAGAGCTCGACCTACTGGTAAAGTGGGTTTGGACTTTTGTAGTGGTATTTTTAGATGTCGTATATGTTAGGAATTTTTACCTTTTTAAGGAGAATTTTTTATTTTTATTTTTTGGCCAACAAAAGCAAAGCTTTAGGGCAACAAATATTAATCAAATTTTAAAGCATTACTTGCTTCTTGAGGATAGGAACCGATCCAAACAACTTCCGAACACTTTTAGTAACTGAGATGAAGTTTCTATTATAAAATTGAATTCTCGGAGGATGTGACTGAAGGAGATGAATTGAAATAACCGAGTCAGGTGATGGATTTCTCGAATAATGTTTCGGATTCTACAAAAAGTATCAAGCTAGTTTACCATTGAATCTGATGCAATGAATCAAGACTTTTGAATCACCTTTAACATGATTTATGGAGTAGGCTGCTTTTCGAGCTTGGCGAAGCCCTTGAATAAAGCCTTCAACAAGAAGGTTATGACTCGAAGCTGGATTTGAGACAAAGTAGAGAATGCCAAGCTCAATAAGCAGTTGTGCTACTTATTGTTAAGAAAAAAAAAACTAAACTAAAAAAAAGTTAAGCAGTTGTGCTACATGGTGCGCAAGGTTTCAGAGATGATGCCCCTAAACACACAGCGTCTGAGCTTACTTGAAGAATTATTAGCCATATGCACTTAACAAAGATACAGGAAATCTTAACAATCTACATCTACATAACTTCCAAAAGATAACCAACCTTTATGAACCATCTCAATACACACAAATAATGCACTGCATAAAAAACAATCACACATTTTAAAGATCGTCTCTATAGAAAGTATTGATCGATCATTGTACTTTGAATCATACAACTATTCCAAGTTTCAAACGGTATCAAACATTTAACCGTTGAAATATTATTAAGCCAATTTGAGACTTTTATTCTACTTATTGCAAGACGATACTATGAAGTCATGAATTGGATTATACACTGCCTATAACTTTAGAACTGTATCCAGTCTTATCATCTTCAAACCTATCATAGAGCATGATACCTCCATACTTGGGAGACTTCTTAACAAAAGGCAACACTTGGTTTATCAGATCAGCTGTAGGCACATAACCATCCCCAGCAGCTGCTCTAGAAGCTGGAAGCCCAACAAAGAAATGATTGGCTTGTATAGATGATGTCCACTTATTCCAAGAGTTCCTAAAGGCATTGGGATTGCTAGAGGTGAACTCACATTGTGAATTGTTGTAGAATTGAACCCAAACATAGTCAAATAAGCCAGTGGACAATGCACCATTTACATACTGGTCAGGAAATCTTCACATGCTGCTGTGAGTGTGCCTTCTCCCTCATTTTGGCCCCAGTAAACTACAATGGATCCGGCGTAAGAGTTTGAGACAAAGATATGTAGGATTACTAGTAAGATCGTGACAGCTTGAGAGCACGACTCGGTGGACATGTATTTGATCTCTGATGAATTTGGTATTTGGGTGTCTATTTATAGACTTGGATATGGTTTTTGAAAAATCTGGCGAAAGTTCTTAGTCAACTTTTTAGTGTACGCTTCAATCTTAGTCAACTCTATGAACATGGCTTGCTTAAATTCTGGCCAAACTATTGCACTCCAACTGTGGGATTTGTACCTCTAGTGTGACAAATTTGTCTTCACAGATAACACCCAAAGTTTTGAGTTCGAATTTTCTCTCCCGTTAGTCACATAAAGAACTTCCAACTAGTAAATATATATATTTCTATAGATTGAGAAGTTTGTTTTGGCAGGTCATGAATCAAAACCACAACTAGGTAACTAGAAATATGTAATAACATTACAAAGACATATTGAATATGTGATGGAACCCTTGTACACAATTTTCTTACTAATACAACATAGAGAGAAAGAACATAACTTCTGTTACAATATAAAAAATAATAATTAAAAAAAAAAACTTGTATTTGTTCAAGTAAATCTAAAATATGTTTTTGACCCAAATTCTAAGTTACTTGACCTAGTTGTAATAGGGTTTTGAGTTAGAGATATTCTCGGAGATATTCATAGATATCCGATTAATTGTACGATCATCTTTCCTTGTACAACTCTGATTCTATGTCTTGTAATCCTCTATATAAAGAGGTCTCTATTATCAATGAAAACACGACTCTATTCTCTCCCAATTTCAGTTTTCCTTAAACATGCACGTTATCAGCACAAAGCCCTAACCCTGAAACAAATAGACAAACCCTGATTCAAGAAGCAAAAACCCTAAATTCAAATACAAAACCTTGAAGCCTTTTCTGCCTCCACCTCACACCTTAAAGAGCTTGATCCCAGGAGTCCATAACTGGCGACGGAATCCGAAAAACTGGCCAAAAACCTATTGGCCACCGGAAGCTCCAAACCACCCGTAGCAAATATTTCACCAGTTCACCACCTTCCAGACCTTCAATTGCTACCAAATTTTTCTAGAGGCAGTGTCTCGATCCCAGAATCCAGGAACCGGAAAAATTTTCCACGGAACCGGCCTAAAAAGACTTGAACCGACCACCTGAGCATCTGCACCCTTGAACCAGCAGAAGCAGGGAAAAAAAAAAAAGGAGAAGCCCGGAAGAAGTCAAAGCCCAGCTCACTGCCACGTCAACACCAGGGCCACATCGGTCAACGACTTTTCCGGAGACTTTCCGGCAACTTTTCCGGCCAAATTTCCAGCGCCTTTTCAGGCCAAATTTTCGACAACTTTTCAATCCAAATTTTTCATGCAACTTTTTCCAGCCAAATTTTTCCGGCGACCAATTTTGAGGTAATTTCTACTAAAAGTTCCTGTTTTTAAGTTTTTATTCAATTTCTCTTCTTTTTCTCGGGGACTTGCAACCTTCATTCTTCTACCCCCCATAGGGGAGACCAAAAAGCCGAACTGAGGGGGTTCGTGCTCACTCCAAGCTTGGAGCTTGTACAGTCCTCCAAACTTAGAGTTTGTTGATAAGTTATGATCGACCACAAACACGTCATTGTTTCGATCCAATCCAATAACTCTTGGAATCTAATTTCTTGGAAACGACTATGCTCAGAAATCCCTAATTTCTTGAAAGCGACTACACTCATAAATTTTATATGTTTTCGTGGTAGCCTTTTACGCTCCGAAACTAACCTTAATTTCTTGTTCTCTTTCAGGATGAGTAACCTGAACGAACTAGACCTCGCTCAATTGGGAACAACTGGCTCTAGATATCACAAGTGAATTCATGATATCCGCCAGCATCTCAAGGCTGATGGAATCCTGGATACGATTCTTGAGCCTAGCCAGGATGTGCTAACTATTGAGCAAGCTCAAGCTTTGGAAGCACATAGAGAAGCCTTAGGGGCAAACAAGGCAAAAACTATCATCCTAATAACTCGTCATATGGATGATTTGCTCCAGTTCGAGTATATGAATGAAGAAGACCCTAAAAGGTTGTAGGTCTCACTCGAAGAAAGATTTGGCAACATCCGTGACTCCCTGCTTCCTGAACTAGAAGTGAGATGGCATAGCCTCCGCTTCTGTGATTTCAAGTCAGTTATTGACTACAACTCGGAAGCACTTCGCATTAAATCCTTAATGGAATTCTATGGAAAAGATATCACAGATGCAATGTTGATTGAGAGGACTCTTTTTACCTTCCTCGGCTCTGCATTGATGGCTATTAAGAACTATCGAATAAATGTTATTGCAGGACAAATCACAAGGTTTCATGAGCTCATTGAAGCTATGAATGTCGCTCAAAAGCATGACAACATCCTTGTGAAGAACTATAATTCGAGACTCGTGGGAACATAGCATATTCCGGAGTCCAATTATAGTCGCGCCCCGAAGGGAGGGCGCCAAGAGCGAAACCCTAAATCTATGGACAATTCTAGACGTTTGGTCCATATTCTCGCTCTAATGAGGAAGATAACCGCCAAAATAGGCGGACAGGGAACCGAAGAGGTCAACGTAGAAAGAGGGAGCCAAAGCCTCTGACCATTTGGGTGCCCCACTAACACTAAAAGTCACCCAAATGACGCTTTCAAAGTGCCTCAATCCATGAAGTCTGAGCACATAGATGAATGTTCCCGATGTGGAGTGTCCGGTCATTGGCACACATTTGTAGAGCTCGTGAAGAAATTGTCACCCCTTACAAAGCATATTGTGAAGCAAGAGAAGCTCATTATGTGGAACAAGAAGATCAAGAAGATGATCTAGAGTGAAGGATTGAAAACTACAAATCTGGTTGGGATCAATAGATCACCAATTCTATTTAAGTCTTTATTTTTCCTAGAGATGTAATAGGCAATTGTCATATACTTTGTAGTAAATGTCATTGGTTTAGTTTTTCTTCACATAGGTTCATCCAAAATAAGTATGATGTCTAGGAAGGTTTTGAGATAAGTGGTACTTAAGCGAGGTTTGCTCCACCGACATCTCTCTACTCACCTGGTCATATTTATTTTGGAGTTACCGAAAGAAGTCAAACGACTACCTTTGTTTTGTATTAGCCAGCATTTGGATTAGATTCTCCAAATGGTTAAGAGACAATGATATACTCCGTTGGCTTATGAATAAAATTTGGGTTCTTTTCATTATGACTCCATTTTGATTATGAGTATATTACTTTGTAACTACGATGGCTGGGCCATCAATATTAATTCAAGGACATGGAATAACCCAAGTTCCCCTTACCAAATGGCACCTTGATTACTGTCATAGAAACTGTCTACGCTCCTAGGGATCATCGCACCCTATAAATAGCCAACAGATACCATGTGAAAACGCATGTAGAGAATGGAAATGAGTTCCTTTGCAATACCTCTAATGATTGCGAACAAAGGCGCATCTTAGAGAAGTTTTTATGTCTCTCTAGTGGACTCTATGTCACTATTCGAGCTATTAAATCCAATAAAGTCATGAGATAAGATCTCTTGGATTTAGACACATCTTGGCTTTGTCACGACATGATAGGTCATCCTGGTCATGATTTGATGATCCGTCTACTAAAGATTTCACATGGACATCTTTTCTTTCGAGCAAAACGAAGCATGAATCAAAGGTTTATTCCTGGACTAAGTGTGACTGTCGCTGCTACCTCTGGCGCTACCACCGTCCACTACTAGCCTAGGGCTGGTACAGTCCTTATCCATGACGCCATCCATGGCATCACCGGTGATGGTGCAATCATCAAACTTTGCTTCAAATAGCGTTTCAGACGCTCAGGTCCAACCAAAATCCTCATTGGTTGCTTCTAAGGTCCCTCGCTCATTTTATAAAGCCTGTTCCTTAGGGAAATTAGGACTGAAACCGTCCTATGCAAAGGATACGAGAACATTCACTCTGTTCTTACATAGAATTCAAGGGGATTTTGTGGACTGATTCAACCAACTTGCGGACGTTTAAATATTGCATAATGTTGGTTGACACATTAACACGTTGGTCACGTGTTGTGCCATTGTCCACTGTAAATGCTGCTTATACTACACTCCTAGATTATATCATATCACAATGGGCTTACTCAATTGGACTTAACAATGCCAGAGAGTTTACATTGAAGACTTTCGATGGTTATTGCATTGGGACTGATGTTGGACATCATATTCCTATGAACACACCCAAATGGTCTCGCAGAAACGACTACAATGGTAGTCTGGACATTGGTAATGTGCACCAATCTCCTTATATCCGCTTGGGGTGATGCAATATTGCATGCAGCTATGCTAATTCGTCTATGACCCACGGCCAATCAATCTACCTCTGTGTTACAACTAGTGACTGGGTACCAGTATCGTACTTACGTATATTTGAGTGTGTCATTTATGTGCCAATTGCGCCGCCACAGCGCACTATGATGGGTCCTTACTGACGAATGGGCAACTAAGTTGGATTTGAGACTCCAATAATCGTCCGTCACTTAATGCCCTTGTTAGGCGATCTCTTTATCGCATGTCTTGCGAAGTGTCACTTTGATGAGACAGTCTTCCCATTGTTAAGGGGAGATAAGAACACGGATCTTCAACATGAAAGACAGGAATTGTCGTGGTCCTCATCTCGATCCCCGCTAAAGTGACTAGATCACACATATTTGCTGCAAACATACCTGTAAGGATGGACGTCCCTACAAGAGGACGTAGCGCCACCCTACACGGAGGTAGGCATGGCACCAACGCCATAGAGAGTGGCACTCTGGCGTTATAGGCCATGGCCCCAGCTAGGATGCGTGGGAGACCCGTGGGTTCGAATGATACTTTGACACAAACCAATCCTTGGATCATCGATACTCAAAATCCGTTTCATGAGAATCTTCCGGATTATGGTCATCGTTGGGGGACGCCTCAACGTTAGAACCTATTCCTGAAAATATAGAGCTCTTTGGAAATTACACTAGTGTACATGAGATGTGGGATAGAAACTCCATCATAAATGATGATGTATTTGCGCATTTCATTGCGCATGAGTTTGTTGAGTCAGATGATATTGAATCATGCTCTGTTGATGAATGAATGTCAACGTAGAGAAAATTGGCCTAATGGAAAGATGTGATCCAGGTTAAGTTAGATTCTCTAACGAAGAGGAAGGTTTTTGAGCCAATGATGCCAACACCTCCTGACATAAAACCTATTGACTAATGGGTCTTCGTTAGAAAGCGTGTTGGGAAAAAGATATGGTAATCTCGCCTTATATCGCAAGGCTTCTCACAAAACGCCCTGAAATCAACTACAATGAGACATGTTTTCTCGTAATGGATATCATTGCACTCCACTACCTTTTCAGTTTGGTAGTTTTCGAATAATAAACATGCAGCTTACAAATGTAGTCACTACGTATCTCTATGGGAATCTAGATATAGAATGTACATGAAGGTTCCACTACTAGGGAAAACCGATTCAAAGACGAAATCAATCTGTCTTTAAAAGCTGAGAATTCGTCCCAAAAAAAAGTTTGAGACAAAATCATTTTGTGGCTAAAGTCGTCTCCTAATGCTTGTCCCTAATTATTAAAGGCAACGATTGATAAATTCCGTCTTCTAATGTATTTGGAGAAGAAATTAAAATTGTCCCCTATTCAACAAAATTTCATCCCCCATTCTCATTCAGGTTGGCGGAAAAGTTAACTATAAATCGCGCCAATCAGATGAATAAGAGACGAAACTCATTCTGTCTCTTTATTTTCAAATTTTAAATTATTTTCAAATTTAATGGCGCCTATCAAACGAATAGGGGACAATTAAAAAATACTGAATTTGACACAGATTCATATACAAATGAGCAAAGACAAACCCCAATTCCATTATTATAGATGGCAAAAGTTCAAACACAAACTCAAGTACAATGTTTATCTAAAATGCATATCTAACTCAAGTACACTATAGCATTTGCATATGCAAAGCTTGAGGTATCATAATCATTTATTCTTGGCAATGAAAAGGCCCCACTTCTGCTCTATAGAGTTAGTCTTAACCAGCTTTGCCTTCCATCCACCATGTCATTGTAGTCTTCCTGAACAAATTTTGATTGCAGAGAATCAGAATTTCATGAATGCATAGAACTGTAATAACATATCAAATGCCCAGAGAAAACGAGGAAGAAACTCACCTTCGAAAAGTCCTCAATGAATGCATCCTTCTACTTCCCACGGCATTTCATTCCCGCTGCGGTACTTTTATGAACTACATGTGCAAAAAACAATTTGGTATAAAATTCAGCAGCCAACTTATAAATATGTCATTAATAGCTATAATAGGTGGAAGAGTTGTCAGTATTACAATATCTAACTAGAGGGCAAAAACCAAGATTATAAAAGAGCTAGTAGTAAGTAAAATATTTCAAAATTTTCACTTCTCTCATCTAGCTTTCGGTTAAACACTTTCTATTGTTCTGTATATGAGTTCACCAGCCGAACACACAAAATAATTTAATCAATTTGAAAAAGCCTTTACAAGCTTGCGTAATACAAGAGAGAGATATAAGAGAAACAAGCAATAATGAGAAGCACCTTTAGGTTTTTCTTTGCTTTTAGGTGCCTTAGTGGAAGGGCAAATCCCTGGAGATCTTTTAATATATTTGGTAACTCTTGCATCCTTTCCTGGAACCAAGTTTGCACCTAACACAATAGTAACAAAAGCAGATGCCACCATATAGTAAGAACAATAGTAACACACTAACAACAACATGGCGATATTCCACTGTAATAAAAGGAAAGGAAGGGGAGAGAGAATGAAATGTGCAACGTACCTGAACCCATTTCATAATTGGTTTTCCAGCATGACCAGCGGAGTGACTGTACAAGGCATAACCAAGCTAAATCAGCACTTCGAGAGCAGAAAAACAATCATCAGAATAAAAAAATTCAACATAACTATGAACTTAATAGTGACTTTAGACCATAAAATGAAAACTCACTTAAAACTTTTTGCCAAATTTTGACACTGCTTCTCCGGACTCCCTCACCAATTTGTCCATTCTCTCCATCTGTTCATTATGGTGAAGACAAATAAAGAGAACTCCCAATATACAATCTCAATGCCAGAAATTGAATTCCATTATGGCATGCAGGTTTGTCATTGTCTAAAAGACTATTGATATAGTCATATAAAAATTTCAATTGAATGATCATACACCATACAAAGAACCACACCCAGATAGCCAACAATGCCCAAATTTTCAATGAATGCAAATATTAAACGATCCCAATAAAACCCAGATAGCTATAAAGATAAAGGAATCAAATTTAACGCAATACAAGAAAAAAAAAAAGAGAGAACTTTATACGAACCTGGCCCTTTGTGAAGCTAATGAAGAACTCCCTCTATCTAGAATGAAGGCCATGGTCCATATTACTGTGTCTCTCTAAAACCCTAATTACAAAGTTTGATTTTTCTTTGTTCCCCAATCTTGCTTCCTCCTGGAAAACAATTCAACATATATTCATTCAATTTGAAAAGACACAGAATATAATGGCCAAAATATTCAAGATAATCAACCTTTAGTTATAAATGATTAAATGAATAGAAACTCTGCCAGACACCAGAGGTTTGAGAGAAAGAAAGAGAGACTTACTTCCAAATTTTCACCAATCGAAGGGGGGAGAGAGAAGGACAGATTGGAGGAGGGGAGAGAGAGAGAGAGTAGAATTGTCATCGTCTGTCGTCAAGGAGAGACCGATGGCAAGAGAGAAGAGATATGTATGGGTTGAAAATATTATAGATCGACGCCCAGCGCCCAGACCGCCGAAACCTAGAACGATTTCCTCCATCGCCTAGCGCAAAATTAGGGAGGTACTAGCGCTTAGGCGCCATCTAGCTGCCTCACAGACCCTCTTCTAGAATGCCAAGTCTTTTGTTTTGCCTGATGAGATTTCTATCTTTAATAAAATTTATCACAAAAGAAATTACCTTTAATAAAAAGATCAAAATATATCTTTATTTTTATATTTTTTATTACTTGTAATTTTACATGTTTGTCCTTTGTCATTAACGTGGTTTTCAAAGTACATGTATAAGGGGTATTTATGTAAAAATTTATGTTTTGGCTAACAAGCACTTTAATTTTTAATAGATAAAATAATTAAAATAAAAGAATTATAATACCCTAAATGCATAAACTCTTTTCATATAAAAGATGTTCTAGAATCCGGATTTTCAAAAAAGTTCTTTTAAATTCTTAGTAATAGTCAGCAATGCAATTGTCTTCTAGCTAAGCCTCTAACCTTACTACGACATCAACAAACAAAGATTAGCATTACGAAAACTAAAAAAAGATTAAAATTCTACAAGATTGAAAACCCGAATTTTAGATTTAGGGTACTAAATGAGGAGAAGAAAAACTAAGAGAGGCAACATAGATGAGAAGCATTGCATGATAAAGACACTATAACTGGCAGGTATTGGTGTTTGGAGGTTCGTATAGGGAAATCAAAGAGCAGTGATCATCGAAGAGTTCAAAGAACTAAGATAAATGGTGTGGCTAAATATATGTGAGATCAAAACAACATCGTTTCAATTCCAATAAGTTGCTATACACTATTTACTTTTGCCAAACCCCGTCCAGATGAAAAGTAAAAAAACAAATCCTCTAACAAAATTAGGTAAGAAATTTTTCGTTCCTAATTCTTTTTGTCCAAAATTTGAATTTCGGTGTAACTAACCGCTTAAATTTTACCAATTATTTGCAAAATCTAAAGTGCATAGGAGACAAAATTAAATTTCATCCCCAATTAAATTTTGGAACAAATAGTTTTTTGTCTCTAATTGAAGGTTATTTGTCTCTAAATAGCGTCGAATGGAGAGTTTTGAACAACAAAACTTTTAGGGACAAAATAATTTTTTTTGTCTCTAATCATGAGTTTGGGGGATGAAAAATGGTCCGTCCCTAAAAAATTTGTCTCCAAATGGGTTTACTCTAGTAGATGGTGAACTTTATTTACCCAAGTCAAGTGGCTCTAGACCACAGAGCGCATTTGCAATGCAGTTGAAACGCTCACTAAAGTGACTACTTGATTGGGAAGGGATATGCCCATGCATTTCCATAACAAGTTTCAGATTCTATCGTGGTTCATGTTGGACATGATCTTCATTAGAAGCCCTTACCCTTAACCGCTGAACACTTGAAATCCGAGTTTAAGATGAAAGATCTTGGGAGAACACGATTATGCCTCTGTTTGGAACTTGAGCATTGTGTTGATAGATGCTTAGGCGTTTTGACAAGATCAAGCTTTCAAGCACCCCCATGATCGTCCGTAGTCTTGATCCTAAAAAGGATCATCTTCGTCCGAAGGATGATAGCGAGATGTGCTAGAGGCGGAAGTACCCTACATAAGTACAATATGTGCATTATTGTACTTAGCTCAATGCACAAGACCAGACATTTCATTTGCAGTGAACTTGTTAGTTAGATACAGCTCTGCGCCAACGCGACACTATTGGATTGGTGAAAAAAAAGATATTTTTCGGGACTTGAGATGTACGATCGATATGCGCTTGTTCTATCCCTATAAAGAGACAATGGATTCAGACCCATCATATGTCAAGAACACCACCAATAGTGGTTTGCGTTCCCTCTCCCCATAATTAGTACCCTCGAAATGAAGGTGGTTCATGTAGCATGCTGCATGAATGAGGTGGTTGGAAAGTCCTTCTACTTCTTATTTGTTCCAAGTATTAAAGTACCTCTTAATGTCTTTTACTTTGTTTTCATCAATTTCATATTTGTTGTGATTGAATGATTTTTAGGGTTTATAATTGCAGATGGCATCATTTGAGTTGAATTCAATTCGATCGGTTCTCGCCAACGTGTTTCATAAGAACAAAGCAAGCATTTCAACTGCGCCTGATCAAGTGTGGCTATACCATCTATGAGTTTCTCTGTTCTATTTTTTCTTTCTGAAATATGATTCCTTTACTTTGTTTCAGTGATTTCTTGGAGGTTTTTTTCCTCCTTTTCTTAACCAGCTATGTATCAGTTCGTACGTTTACCTGTTATATGTGTTAGGATTTGGGTCTTAATAAAGTGTGTGTTCTTGTAGTATAAATATATAATACTATGTATGTCTATATCATGTAACAAATACATAAAGTGTTTAGATAGGTACTTGAGTGTATAATCATAGGTACTTGAGTGTATGAAGACTTATGTAACATGCTTTGCCAAGGGACAACAAGCATGGCAGAAAATCATCATCAAGATGGTTATCATTTTGGTTTTCTCTTTGAGCTTTCACACTTCAAATGTATTCCTATAAATACCTCATTGTATGAGATGAATAACACATTTGAAATCTCCATTCTCTCTGAAATATTACTCTCTCTTTCTGCGTGTCAATTTCTCTTGTTCTCAAACACGTTATCAGCACGAGCTCCTAGCCCTTGCTAGCCATACCGTGCGCTACCCCTGCGCTCGTTCCTGTACAGATCAGCCTGCTTGCACGTCCCAAAACATCTTGTTCAGGACCTCTGATCAAAATACTTTCTTCATCAAAGGTGTTCATCTATGTCTCCTCAATCTAACCTCCAAATTTCAGCCCTAACGGAATCTTTTTGACACCTGTACACCATTTGAAGTGAGATCTGTTCAGAAGTGAATTTGCTCCGAATTTCAACAAGTAAGTTTTAAATACTAAAAGTTCCCGTTTTTTAGTTTTTATTCATTTTCTCTCCTTTTTCCTTTTTCTCAGGAACTTACAATCAAAAGCGGAATTATAGAAATTCACACCAAACGAACTAAGAGCGTTCGTAATCAATGAACTAAGAGTGTTCACAATGATTCTTGGAAATTGATTTCTTGGTACCATAGCTCGGAAATTTTATTATTTTTCGTGGAAGTTTAAACTCCGAAAATAATATTTTCTTCTTATTTTCAAGGATGTCAAATGAACCTAAACTCGATTTTCAAATCATTGACTCAACAGGTTCGGACTACCATAGCTGGAAAACCGACGTTGAGAACCATCTCACATCGAAAGGGATATTGCCAATCATCCATGCACCAGACCCGGCCCTTGCATTCCCTCGAACACCCAAAAGGCTGCACAAGCAATCATCTTGATGCGACGTCATATGGACAAAGCACTCAGATTAGAGTACATGTCCATCAAAGATGCAAAGGATTTATGGGAGGCGCTACAAGAGCGCTTTAACAATATCCAAGATTCCCTCCTCCCTGACTTGAAGGTTCAGTGGAACGATGTACGCTTCTCCAACTTCAAGTCTATTGCTGAGTACAATTCAGAAGCTCTTCGTCTTAAATCCATGTTGAGGTTCTGTCAAAAACCCCTCACAGAAGAAGAGCTAATTGAGAAAACTCTCTCCACCTTCCCCGTTGCAGCAATCTTGCTATCAAAGCAGTATCACACTGAAGTAAATACTGGATGAATTACGAGATTCAATGAGCTCATTAATGTTTTGTCGGTAGCCGAAAAGCACAACATTCTCGTAAAGAATTATAATTTAAGACCCATTGGAACCAAGAGCGTTCGTGAGGCAAATTATAATGCACTCAAGAGAGGGCACAAGGAGGGGTACCCTAGCAATATGGGACATGAAGGACGAACAGGTCCATATAACCGCCTCAATAAAGAAGGAAACCGCAACTTTAGAGCGGGCACATGTGATGGCAACTCCATACGTGGAATAGGGAGATATGGCAACACCGGCCATGGAAGGTCGCACCATGCGCCGTGGTAGTAGCAGCAACCCTCCTAGAGAATATCCACAACGTGCACAACCTGCACAACCTGCACCTCAAATGAAGGGAGGGAACCACAATGACATGTGTCATCGATGTGGATCAATCGAGCATTGGTTTAAACAATGTCATGCAAGTACCCAATTAGCTGCACGCTACAAGGAGTACAGGGAAGCAAGAGAGCAAGAAGCTAACCTTGTCGAAGATGAAAATAGTAAAGATGTCAATCTCACCGTTGAGGACTTCAAAGCTGTAAATGTAGAGCACGAGGATGCCACAGACTTTGATTAGAATAATCCTCTTTCTATTTTCCAAGAATGGCAAATGTGCCTTAGTCAATAAATAACAATTGTATTAAACTCCTTCTTATGTGGCGTACCCAATGAAGTATGATGTCTAGGAAAGCAATTGAGATCGGGGTATTTAAGCGAGCCTCGCTCCACCAACATCTCTCTACTTTCCTGGTCATATTTCATTGGAATTACCAAATGGATTGAGTAATAACAATTTGTCTAAAGTTTGATATTTGGAATAGACTTATGAATAACTTTGATGTAATCATTGGCTATTTTCCCTATTAATAAAGTATCGCATTCAATGTCATAGACATGTGTTAATATTCCGAACTTTATTCCTTTTCAGTATGTTTTCCGAGAATTGGAATGCCTTCTTGATAGTGGCATCACACATACTATATTGCGACATAGACAATTATTTTTATGGATGACACCTAGTCTATCCTCAGTAACTACGATGGCAGGACTATCACAATTGATTCATGGTCGAGGACCAGCTCAATTTTTGTTACCAAATGGCACAAATGTTAATGTCGCCGAAGCTCTATATGCTCCAAGGGCCGGAAGGACCCTATTAAGCTTTAAAGACATAAGAGCCAATGATTTTCAAGTGGAAACACATTGTGAGAATGGACAAGAGTTCCTTTGCATCACCTCTAAAAACTACGGAAATACACGAGTTTTAGAGAAACTTATGTGTCGCTCTAGTGGATTATATGCAACCACTATTAGAGTCATTGAATCCAACCATGTCATGAATGACAATTTATGGGATCCTGACACATACAAGCTTTGGCACGACCGTTCGGGACATCCAGGTCGTGACATGATGCTCCTTATATTAAAAACTTCACACGGACATCCATTCTTCAAAACGAAAAGAAGTATGAACCAAACATTGGTCCAAAGAGTTACTTCTAAAGCATATAATTCATTTTGCAAAGCTTGCTCTTTAGCAAAGGTAGGATCAAGACTATCCTATGCAAAGGACACTAAAGAAAATATATCATTCTTACAAAGAATACAAGGTGATATTTGTGGACCTATCCAACCAACTTGCGGACCATTTAGATATTTTATGGTGTTGGTTGATGCATCGACACGTTGGTCACATCTCATGCTCTTATCCACAAGAAATACTGCATTTGCTAAACTCCTAGCACAAATCATTAAGTTAAGGGCTCACCACCCTGATCATCCTATTAAGTCAATTCGTCTTGACAATACTGGAGAGTTTACGTCAAGAATCTTTGATGATTATTACATGTCCATTGGGATTGAGGTCGAACACCCTGTCCCTCATGTACACACCCAAAATGGACTCGCAGAAGCTGCCATTAAAAGACTTCAAATGGTTGCCAGGGCATTGGTTATGCACACCAATCTCCCTATTTCTGCTTGGGGCTATGCAATATTACATGCAGCTGTGCTTACTCTTCTGAGACCCACTGCCACCCAACCCTTTTCTGCTTCCCAGATGGTGACTGGGTATGAGCCTGATGTCTCACACTTACGCATATTTGGGTGTGCAGTCTATGTGCCAATTGCGCCGCCACAGGAACCAAAATGGGTCCTCAAAGATGCTTAGGCCTTTATGTTGGATATGATTCTTCAAGCATTATCCGCTACATAGAACCCTTGACAGGTGATCTATTTACCGCTAGATTTGCGGATTGTCACTTTGATGAGACAGTCTTCCCGTCATTAGGGGGAGACAAGAACACTAATGTTCAACAGAAAAGACAGGAATTGTCATGGTCTGTCCCCACTTTGTCTCATCTTGATCCCCGAACCACACAGTCTGAAATAGAAGTGCTGAGGATTCTCGATCTTCAGAACGTAGCAGAATCAATGCCTGATGCGTTTTCTGATATCGCTAAAGTGACAAGATCACATATACCTACTGCAAACGTACATGCAAGGATTGATGTCCCTAAAACTAAAGGACATGACATCCCCTCTATGGGTGATGCAGTGGCTAGACCCATGGCTCCTGCCAGGAAGCGCGGGAGACCCATAGGTTCGATGGATTCTCGCCCAAGAAAGAAAGCGAGCTTGACACAAAATAATCCATTAATCATCGATACAAATAATCCATCTCATGAAAAAATTCTGGATTATGGTTATGTCCAAGAGACATCATTGGAGGACGCTCCAATGATAGAACCAATTCCAGAGAATAGAGAGATCTCCATGAATTACACTAGTATACATGTAATTATGGACAGAAATTCTATGGCTATTGATGATGCATTTGCATATCATATTGCAAAAGGAATTATAGAATACGATGATATCGAACCTCGCTCCATTGAAGAATGTCAACGAAGAGCAGATTGGTCCAAATGGAAAGATGCGATCCAGACTGAATTGGATTCACTAACAAAGAGACAGGTATTTGGGTCTATAACACTGACACCACCAAATATAAAACCTGTTGGCCATAAATGAGTCTTTGTTAGGAAGCGTAATGAGAAAAATGAGGTTGTTAGATACAAAGTCGGCCTTGTGGCGCAAGGTTTCTCACAACGCCCTGGAATCGACTACGAGGAGACATATTCTCCCGTAATGGACGTTATAGCGTTCCGCTACCTTGTCAGTTTTGTAGTTTCCGAAAAACTTGACATGCAGCTGATGGATGTGGTTACAGCATATCTCTATGGGGATCTAGATTCAGAGATATATATGAAGGTTCCAAATGGACTTCAATTACCCAAATCAAGTGGCTCTAAACCACGGAGCGCGTTTTCAATAAAATTAAGACGCTCACTATATGGATTGAAACAATCTTGACGGATATGGTATAACCGTCTAAGTGACTACTTGATTGGGAAGGGATATGTTAACAATGAAATATGCCCTTGCGTGTTCATTAAAAGGACAAGTTCCAGATTTGGAATTGTAGCAGTTTATGTCGATGACATGAACCTAATTGGAACTTTAGATGAGTTAAAAGAAACTGCTACATATTTGAAATCTGAATTTGAGATGAAAGATCTCGAGAAAACACGGTTTTGTCTCGGAATAGAACTCGAGCACCGTAATGATGGGATTATGATCCATCAGTCAGCATATACTCAAAAGTTACTAAGGCGCTTTAATGAAAATAAAGCAAAGCTTGTGAGTACTCCCATGATCAACCATAGTCTTGAGCCCATGAAAGATCCGTTTCGTCCAAGGGATGAGGACGAAGATTTATTAGAGGCTAAAATACCATATCTAAGTGCGATAGGTGAATTATTGTATTTAGCTCAATGCACAAGACCGGATATCTCATTTGCAGTAAACTTGTTAGCTCGACATAGTTCTGCGCCAACACGCCGCCATTGGACTAGTATAAAGACAATCCTTCGATACCTAAAAGGTACGATTGATATGAGCTTATTTTATCCCTACAGAGAGAAAAGAAATGTGAACGCCAGCAACACTATCCATAGTGACCGACGTTCTCCTCCTCCCCTCCATCAAAATGATAATGATGTTCTGACGGGCTTTGCTGATGCAGGGTATCTCTCTGACCCTCACAAAGGTCGCTCCCAAACAGGTTATGTCTTTACCATGGGAAGCACTGCGATATCTTGGAGATCTACAAAACAGACTCTTGTTGCTACTTCCTCAAATCATGCAGAGATTATTGCACTACATGAAGCCGTGCATGAGTGCATATGGCTAAGGTCTGTAAATAGACACATTCGAGGAACTTGTGGTTTGAAATTTACCACAAATGAACCTACATGCATTTATGAGGATAATGCAGCTTGTATTGAGCAAATGAAATTAGGTTTCATCAAGGGCGACAATACTAATCATATATCGCCGAAATTCTTCTACAGTCAGCAACAACAAACACTTCTAAATATTGAAGTAAATCAAATCCGATCAGAAGATAATGTAGCTGACTTATTTACTAAGTCACTACCAAAATCCCCTTTCGAGAAACATGTAAGGAGCATCGGATTGAGGAGAATATCCGGACTCCCACGATCTTCAAGGGGAGTCTAAATCAGGGGGAGTATCCAGAAACATACTTCACACTCAACGCGCGTTGTGCTCTTTTTCCCTTTCGACCAAGGTTGTTTTTTCCCACAGGGTTTTATTACTTGACAAGGTTTTTAACAAGGCAACTTCGAAGCGCACCACCAACACAATACTATTGAACATGAAATATCCAAGGGAGAGTATTGTAGTATACATGTATAATACTATGTATGTCTATATCATGTAACAAATACATAAAGTATTTAGATAGGTACTTGAGTGTATAATCATAGGTACTTGAGTGTATGAAGACTTATGTAACATGCTTTGCCAAGGGGCAACAAGCATGACAGAAAATCATCATCAAGATGGTTATCATTTTGGTTTTCTCTTTGAGCTTTCACACTTCAAATGTATTCCTATAAATACCTCATTGTATGAGATGAATAACACACTTGAAATCTCCATTCTCTCTGAAATATTACTCTCTCTTTCTGTGTGTCAATTTCTCTTGTTCTTAAACATGTGTATCATCGGAATAAACCTTAGAGTATAAGATGATAATATTCAAACAAGACATAAGCACACAGAGTACTAAACAATAAGATTCTTATTCTAGGACATCATACTGTAGTTCAAGATTTCAAGAACTGTAGCTTTTCGAGAGACTTAAACTGATAAGAGAGCCATTTTGATAGTTTAGGGCATACACCATACACTGCCTTTGCAGAACTTTATTTTACTTATTTTAAGCTCTTCTGATAGTACCTGGGGCTTAAATCACACACTTCGTTTAATTTGCAAGTTATAACAACTCTTACAAGTTGCATCTGAGAGGCAAAATACGACCTCAGCAACGTGACGACTTGATATGCCACATGAAGCCACAAATGTGACGTTGATTAATAACGAGAGATTAACACCAAGACTTGTCCTGGAGAAACCTAGGTAACTATATAGGATCAGATTTTTGAGACTGAAGATCTCTTTGAGGTTCTTACCGTCCTAATAAGTTGCATCATTTTCTGGACTTCCGGGTTCCTGCATATACTTAGGTTGTCTTGTTGCATCATTTTTTGAACAACGTATACTTGAGGTTTCTAGCCAGAGATCTGGCCATATATAGTTTCTTTAAACATATATGTAGACTAACGCAAGTTTCTTGGAAGCATATACATCGTTATCTTGTTGGCTTCAGGTCAAGCCAGTTATGCCTCAACTTCTACTATACTACTAGGAAATAGACCATCAAAACAAAAACAAAGAAATGGTTCTATCTAAGACGGTTGATACCTCATGAACTAGCTAGGATCGATGGTCACGTGACTTCATTGGTATTTAGGTCCCCAACGACGTCACTTTAGACATAAGCACAAAATCGACACCAAAATTGATTAATAGTACTATAGTAGAGGTTTCCCAGGACTTTAACATAATAGCTGTATACTTTTGCAACTCTAGTTTAGTTAGCATCAAAACTTTCCTATGTGTCACTACTGTACGTGTCCCTATTATCTACTACTAATCTATTTCTTTTTACTTAAAAAAGCTATGAATTTTCCTAGTAACTAAACCAAGTAGAGAACAATTGCGAAAGAGAAGAAAGTTTTGATAAGATAAGGGTCAGAAGTTCAAAGGAAGACGATAGTCAAGGGGTTATTTAAGTCCCTATATTAATGAGCTACTCTGGTTGTTGTTTGCTATTTGGAGTAATCAACACCGTTATAAAGCAGTTGTGCTACATGGTGCGCAAGGTTTCAGAGATGATGCCCCTAAACACAGAGTCTGAGCTTACTTGAAGAATTATTAGCTATATGCACTTAACAAACATACAGGAAATCTTAACAATCTACATCTACATAACTTCTAAAAGATAACCAGCCTTTATGAACCATCTCAATAGTCAATACACACAAATAATGCACTGCATAAAAAACGATTTCACATTTTAAAGATCGTCTCTATAGAAAGTATTGATCGATCATTGTACTTTAATTGAATCATACAACTATTCAAACGGTATCAAACATTTAACCGTTGAAATATTATTAAGCCAATTTGAGACTTTTATTCTACTTATTGCAAGACTATACTATGAAGTCATGACTTGGATTATACACTGCCTATAACTTTAGAACTGTATCCAGTCTTATCATCTTCAAACCTATCATAGAGCATGATACCTCCATACTTGGGAGACTTCTTAACAAAAGGCAACACTTGGTTTATCAGATCAGCTGGAGGCACATAACCATCAGCTGCTCTAGAAGCTGGAAGCCCAACAAAGAATTGATTGGCTTGTATAGATGATGTCCACTTATTCCAAGAGTTCCTAAAGGCATTGGGATTGCTAGAGGTGAACTCACATTGTGCGTGTGGATTGTTGTAGAATTGAACCCAAACATAGTCAAATAAGCCAGTGGACAATGCACCACTTACATACCGGTCAGGAAATGGGCACTGCGGTGCTGCTCCTAAGTACACTTTCCTCCCTCTTTGGCTATACTGAGACAACTTCCTAGCAAGCGCATCATAGTGGGGTCCACCTTTCTCAATGTCGAAATCTACCCCGTCCAAAACGGCGTCGCCTAGAGGCCTTGAGCTCGATTGACCTCCCAGGAAGTTATTCCATATGTAGTCAGCTACTTTCCCAGCATCGGCATCTGATGATAGTCCATAGTTCCCTTCAGCACCGCCAATGGAAAGGAGAACCTTGATGCCTTTGTTTTGGCAATTTTTTATGCCTGTGCTCACTTTTACGCAACCCTTTGATCTTGGATCGCAGTGACTGGCTAAATTGATCTGAGGTGTTTGGCCATTGCCATACTGTGAGAGGAATGCTATGTTTACGATACGATATCTTCCTGTGTCACATGTTGCTGTGAGTGTGCCTTCTCCCCCATTTTGGCCCCAGTAAACTACAATGGATCCGGCGTAAGAGTTTGAGACAAATATATGGAGGATTACTAGTAAGACAGAGAGAGCTTGAGAGCACGACTCGTTGTAAATGGCAGCCATATTTGCTCTCTGATGAATTTGGTATTTAGGTGCTTATTTATAAACTTGGATATGGTTTTTGAGAGACCTAGCGAGAGTTGGTCAATTTTTTAGCGTACGTTCTTCATTCCTAGTCAACTCTATGAACATGGCTTGCTTAATTTCTGGCCACACTAATTGCACTCCAGCTGTGTGATTTGTACCTCTAGTGTGACAAATTTGTCTTCACAGATAAGACCCAAAGTTTTGAGTTCGAATTTTCCCTGCATCCGTTAATCACATAAAGAACTTCCAACTAGTAAATATATATATATATATATATATATATATATATATATTTCTATAGATTGAGAAGTTCGTTTTGGCAGGTCATGAATCAAAACCACAACTAGGTAACTAGAAATATGTAATAACATTACAAAGACATATTGAATATGTGATGGAACAATTGCAAACAATTTAAATTGTATTACAATATTGATACAACACAAAAAGAAAGAACATAACTTCGGTTACAATATAAAAAATAATAATTAAAAGAAAACTTGTATTACAATATTGATTTTGGCCCCAACGATATTGAGTTTGGTTTAGAAGTATAGGTCGGTGCCAATATTAAGAGGGCATCACTAAGAGAGTTGGAGAACCTAGCTAAGTTAGTTAATTGCTGCCCGTTCTGTAGCAGCATATCAATAGGGACTACGGCGAGAATTAGGCAGGGTTTAGCAAGAGTTTTGGTGTAGGGCTAAACCCAAGAAGTTCAGCTCAAAATCTCCAAGAAAAGTTAGAAATCTCAAATATGTACTATGGATCCTAGGCCACCGGTGTCCAATTGATTTCAGTATGAAGGCATGAAGCTTCGGTACCCTTGAATGAGGTGGTTGGAAATTTCTTCTACTCTTTATTTGTTCTAATTATTAAAATACCTCTTAATGTCTCTTACTTTGTTTTGCATCAATTTCATATTTGTTGTGATTGATTGATTTTTAGGGTTTATAATTGCAGATGGCATCATTTGAGTCGAATTCGATCCGTTCTCGCCAACGTGTTTCATAAGAACAAAGCAAGCATTCCAACTGCGCCTGATCAAGTGCGGCTATACCATCTGTGAGTTTCTCTATTTTATTTTATTTTTCTGAAATATGATTCCTTTACTTTGTTTTAATGGTTTCTTGGAGGTTTTTTTCTTCTTTTCTTAACCAGCTATATGTCAGTACGTTTACCTGTTATATGTGTTAGGATTTGGGGTCTTAATAAAGTGTATGTATCATCAGAATAAACTTTACAGTATAAGATGATAATATTCAAAGAAGACATAAGCACACAGAGTACTAAACAATAAGATTCTTAATTCAGGACCTCGTACTGTAGTTCAAGATTTCAAGAAACTTTTCGAGAGACTTAAACTGATAAGAGAGCCATTTTGATAGTTTAGGGCATACACCATAAGCTGTCTTTGCAGAACTTTATTTTACTTATTTTAAGCTCTTCTGATAGTACCTGGGGCTTAAATCAGACACTTGTTCAATTTGCAAGTTATAACAACGTACTCTTACAAGTTGCATCTGAGAGGCAAAATACGACCTCATCAGAAACGTGACGACTTGATATGCCACATGAATTCACAAATGTGACGTTCATTAATAAGAGATTAACACCAAGACTTCTCTTGGAGAAACCTAGGTATCTGTAGGATCAGATTTTGGAGACTGAAGATCTCTTTGTAGTTCTTTCCGTCCTAATAAGTTGCATCATTTTCTGGACTTCCGGGTTCCTGCATATACTTGAGGTTGTCTTGTTGCTTCATTTTCTGAACAACGTATACTTGAGGTTTCTAGCTAGAGATCTGGCCATATATAGTTTCTTTAAACATTTATGTAGACTTCCGCAAGTTTCTTGGAAGCATATACATCGTTGTCTTGTTGACTTCAGGTCAAGCCAGTAATGCCTCAACTTCTACTATTCTACTAGGAAATAATAGACCATCAAAACCAAAACAAAGAAATGGATGTATCTAAGACAGTTGCTGCCTCATGAACTAGCTAGGATCGATGCTCTCGTGACTTTATTGGTGTTTAGATCCCCAATGATGTCACCTTAAATATAAGCACAAGATCGACACCAAAGTTGATTAATAGTTGAAGATCAGGACTTTAACAGAATAGCTGTATACTTCAGTAACAACTCTAGTTTAGCATCAGAACTTTCATATGTGTCACTATTGTGTCCCTATTATCTACCACTAATCTATTTATTTTTACTTAAAAAGCTATGAATTTTCCTAGTAACTAAACCAAGTAGAGAACGATTGCGAAAGAAAAGAAAGTTTAGAAAGATAAGGGTCAGAAGTTCAAAGGAAAAAGATAGTCAAGGAGTTAGCTAGTTAAGTCCCTATATTAATAAGCTACCCTGGTTATTGTTTGCTAGCTATTTGGAATAATCAACACCGTGAGTGTTATAGTTCATTTCTCATTGGCATAGTGAGATGAGTGAGTGAGGATAAGGTAAAAAAGAGTACTGATCATGAAAATTAAATAAAAAACCTATTCCCATCGTCACACTTGCACTCATTTAATTTTGGAATCAGACAATTACATGGGCATGAGTTGATTGTACCTTTGAAAGACAAGATTTGAGTCCAAATTTGTTTGCACTTAACCAAATTTCATGAGCGGAAGCCGTCGCACTTACGTCCATTTTGGAATTAAAAGTTACAAGGTATGAGTTGATTAGATCTATATGAATGATAATATCGATGTCCAAACCAGTTTTATGAGTAGAAACCGTTTATTTGTCTAATCATTATTTAAATTTCTGTATAAAACAATCACACATTTTATGGATCGTCATGTAAAAGTAGTTATAATAATTAAGATCGTTCAGTTATGAAGCAGTATCAGGCATTAAACCATTAAACCGTGAAATATTAATATATTATTAAGCTGGACTGAACTGTTTTAGGCCAGTTGAGGACTTTTATTCTACAGATTATAAATCCAGTTTATATTATGACTTGGATTGAACACTGCTTCTAACTTTAGAACTGTATCCAGTCTTACCATCTTCAAACCTATCATTAGTATCATAGAGCATGATACCTCCATACTCGGCAGATTTCTTAACAAAAGGCAACACTTGGTGTATCAGATCATTTGTAGGCACATAAGTACATAACCATTGCCAGCAGCTGCTCTAGAAGCCGGAAGCCCAACAAAGAATCGTTTGGCTTTTATAGTTGAAGTCCGCCTATTCCATGACTTCTTGAAGGCATTGGGATTGCTTGAGGTGAACTCACATTGTGGATTGTTGTGGAATTGAACCTACACGAAATCAAACAAGCCAGTTGACAGGGCACCATTTACGTACTGATCAGGAAATGGACACTGTGGTGCTGCCCCTAAGTACACTTTCCTCCCTCTTTGGCTATACTGAGACAACTTCCTAGCAAGGGCATCATAGTGGGTCCACCTTTCTCGATGTTGAAATCTACCCCGTCCAAAGCAGCGTCGCCTAGAGGCCTTGAGTTCGATTTCCCTCCCAATGAAGTTATTCCATATGTAGTCTGCCACGTTCCCAGCATCAGCAGCTGATGATAGTCCATACTTCCCATCTGCACCACCAATGGAAAGGAGGACCTTGATGCCTTTGTTTTGGCAATTTTTGATGTCTGTGCCCACTTTCACGCAACCCTTTGATCTCGGATCGCAGTGACCAGCTAAGTTGATTAGGGGTGTTCGGCCATTGCCATATTGTGAGAGGAATGCTATATTTACAATGCTGTATCTTCCTGTTTCACAGGCTGCTGTATGGGCGGATCCAGGATCTGAATATGGGGTGGGCTGGATTTAAGTGCATAAAAATTTTGCGAGCTCGTATTTTTATACCGCTTGAGTTTTCGATACTCCGTCATTGTATTCAATACCTATAATAATATATGTATCATTATTAAAAAAAAATATATATATATATATATATACACACACACACAAAAACCAACATCAAGCACCAGGTTATAACAAAAACCAAGTATGGAGCAAACTGAAGCAAGTGAGCAACATTTATATAAAGACAGCCTAATAACCAAAAGTATGGACATGACATATAAAGATAAGACATAAGTTAGAAGAAGTCTACAACTAATAATTAACTAGGAAGTGAGGAATACGACATATAATTATCAATAGCCCATCACATATTTCAAACATCCACAGAGGCACAGATAATATTCCAACCTTGAAACCAGCCACCGCAAAGCAATTAATCCACCGATTATCAATAGCCCATCTGCCCCATCATATTTCAAACATGTGTCGGAAGGTCTTGGTCAATCGTTTGGGGCAAGTACTTCATTCTTAATCAATTTTATGAACGTGATTTGCTTAAATTCTGGCCAAACTACGTAATAAACTAATATTTTCGTAAAGAAAATGCTAGATTCTGGATTTCTGGCCGGTGGACGATCAACCTCTTTAGTTAGGTCTTTTATCTTTGTCATCGTCTTTTTGGAAAATTCCTTATTTCCTTGACTTCCGGTTCCTGCAGCACTTCTCCAAGGAAATAGAACCGTGTTGAAGGAAGTCGACATGAAGTGTGCCTCTTCAAACTAGGGTTTAGACGTAGAGTTGTAATAGGAGTAGGTTATAGATTTCCTAGTTATGTTCAAATTCTATTACCTTTTGTATACTCTGTAAATCCCTATATATAGGGCTCCTATTATCAATAATAATACACAATTCTCCCATCAATTCTCTCTACGATTCCAATTTTCTACAACATGTTATCAACACGAGCTCTAACCCTAACCCTAGAAACCCTAAACTCCCTTCACCAAAACTGTCGCAAGTCCTAGCCACAAGCTCTAGCTCGTGCTAGCCTCCTGCGCACCTGCTCCCCTCGCTGCAGCCTACACCCCGCGCTGCAACCCTTCAACCCGCGCTGCAGCCCCACCTACCTACATAGTAGCGCCTCCAAGTTTTGCACAACAGTGCCTCCGCCTTGCACGTTGCAGTCGCAACCCAGATTTGCAGCAGCACCGGCAGGCCATCACCTACCGGCCTCAGCCCCCGTGCCCCAGCGTCGTTGCAACCTCAACCCACCCGCGCGCATTCACCAGCCCCTCCAATCTAGTAGCCAAGTCGGCCTCCAGCCCACTTGCAAACCAGCTGCAAAACCCGAAAAAAAAAAAAAGAGCGAGCAGAAGACGCCAGGAAGAACAAGAAAAAAAAAAAGGAAGAAAAGAAAAAATGACAATTCCAAGCAATGTAATGGCAATATGGGTTAGTCAATAAATGACAATTGTAATGGCAATATGCCTTAGTCAATAAATGACAATTGTAATACCTCTTTCTCATGTAGCGCACCCAATGAAGTATGATGTCTAGGAAAGTAATTGAGATTACTGGTACTTAAGAGAGCCTCGCTCCACCAACATTTCTCTCTACTTCCCTGGTCATATTTGATTGGAGTTACCAAACGGATTGAGTGATTATGATTTGTCTGAGTTTGATTTTTTTAATTTTGGGTTAGACTTCGGAAACTTTGATGTAATCATTGGCTATTTTTATTAATAAAGTATCGCATTATTATTCAATGTCATGGACATATTTTAATTCCAAACTTTATTATTTTTCAGTATGTTTACCGGAGAGTTGGAATGCCTTGTTGATAGTGGCACCACATATACTATATTGCGACATAGGCAACTATTTCTATGGATGACGCCTAGTCAATCTTCAGTGATTATGATGGCTGGACCATCACAATTGATTCATGGTCGAGGATCAGCTCAATTTATGTTGCCAAATGGCACAAGTCTTAATGTCACTGAAGCTCTATATGCTCCTAGGGCTGGCAGAACCCTATTGAGCTTCAAAGACATAAGAGCCAATGGTTTTCATGTGGAAACACATTGTGAGAATGGAAAAGAGTTCCTTTACATTATCTCTAATCACTACGGACATAAACGAGTATTAGAGAAACTTATGTGTCGCTCTAGTGGGTTGTATGCAACCACTATTCGAGTCATCGAATCTAAACATGTTATTAGAAATGACTTATGGGATTCGGACACATATAGGCTTTGGCATGACCGTTTGGGACACTCATGTCGTGATATGATGATCCGTATATTAAAGACTTCACACGAACATCCATTTTTCAAAACGAAAAGAAGTCAGAACCGAAATTCGGTCCAAGGAAGGGTACTTGCGCCTCATGGCGCCATACTTATGCAAGACCGACCATCAAGGGCAGGCGCCGCCTACCCCTTGCGGCCTAAAAGTGGTGTTGACGCCACCAATGCCTCCTTGGTTCCTTTTTCTACTTCTAAAGTCAATTGTGACTTCGTGGCTCAACCGAATCCTTCCTTGGTTGCTTCTAAAGCCCATCTTTCGTTTTTCAAAGCCTACTCTTTAGCAAAATTAGGATCGAGACCATCCTATGAAAAGGACACTAAAGAAAATATTCCATTCTTGAAAAGAATCCAAGGTGATATTTGTGGACCTATTCAACCAACTTGCGGACCATTTAGATATTTTATGGTGTTAGTTGATGCATTTACACACTGGTCACATGTCATGCTCTTGTCCACCAGAAATGCTGCATTTGCTAAACTCCTAGCACAAATCATTAAATTGAGGGCTCACCACCCTGATCATCCTATTAAGTCAATTTGTCTTGACAATGTTGGAGAGTTTACATCAAAAACTTTTGATGACTATTGCATGTCCATTGGGATTGAGATTGAACACCATGTTCCTCATATTCACACTCAAAATGTTCTCGCAGAAGCTGCCATTAAAATACTTCAAATGGTTGCTAGAGCATTGGTTATGCGCACTAATCTCCCTATTTCTGCTTGGGACTATGCAATATTACATACAGCTGTACTCATTCCTCTGAGGCCTACTGCCACTCAACTTTTTTCTGCATCCCAAATGGTTATTGGATATGAGCCTGACGTCTCACACTTACACATTTGGGTCTGCAGTTTATGTGCCAATTGCGCCGCCACAGCGCACCAAAATGGGTCCTCAAAGACGATTGGGCATTTATGTTGGATATGACTCTCCAACCATTATCCGCTACTTAGAACCCTTGACATGCGATATATTTACCACTAGATTTACGGATTGTCACTTTGATGAGACAGTCTTCCCATCGTTAGGGGGAGATAAGAACAATAATGTTCAATAGGAACGACAGGAATTGTCGTGGTCTGTTCCCACTTTGTCTCATCTTGATCCCCGAACCGCACAGTCTGAAATTGAAATGTGGAGAATTCTCGATCTTCATAACGTAGCATACTCGATGCCTGATGCGTTTTCTGATATCGCTAAGGTGACAAGATCACACATATCTGTTGCAAACGTGCCTACAATGATTGATGTCCCTAAAAATCATGGACATGGCGCCGCCCCTAAGGGTATAGGGCACGGCGCCGCCACTACTAATGTTGATGGCAATGTGGCTCAGGCTAGGCTCCCAGCAAGGAAACGTGGGAGGCCTAAAGGTTCGATGGATTCTCGCCCTAGAAATAAAGCGAGTTTGACACAAAAAGATCCATTAATCATCAATATAAATAACCCGTCTTATGAAGATATTCCGGATTATGGTTATGTCCAAGAGAAATCATTGGGGGATGCTCCAATGTTAGAACCAATTCTAGAGAATAGAGAGATCTCCATGAATTATACTAGTGTACATGAGACGTTGAACAGAGATTCTTTTATCCTTGATGATATGTTTGCATATTCTATTGCTCAAGGAATTATAGAACACGATGATATTGAACCTCGCTCCATTAAAGAATGTCAACGAAGAGTAGATTAGCCTAAATGGAAAGATGCGATCCAGGTTGAATTGGATTCACTAACAAAGAGACAGGTATTTGAGCCTATAACGCTGACACCCTTAAATATAAAACCTGTTGACCATAAATGGGTCTTTGTTAGAAAGTGTAATGAGAAAAATGAGGTTGTTAGATACAAAGCCCGCCTTGTGGAGCAAGGTTTCTCACAACGCTCTGAAATCGACTACGAGGAAACATATTCTCCCATAATTGATGTTATAACGTTCCGCTATGGATGTGGTTACAACATATCTCTATGGGGATCTAGATTCAGAGATGTATATGAAGGATGCAGATGGACTTCAATTACCCAAATCAAGTGGCTTTAAACCACGGAGCGCATTTTCTATAAGATTAAGAGGCTCACTATATGGATTGAAACAATCTGGATGGATGTGGTATAACCGTCTAAGTGACTACTTGATTGAGAAGGGATATGCGAACAATGAAATATGCCCATGCGTGTTCATTAAAAGGACAAGTTCCAGATTTGCAATTGTAGCAGTTTATGTCGATGACATGAACCTAATTGGAACTCTAGATGAGTTAAAGGAAACTGCTAAATGCTTGAAATCCGAATTTGAAATGAAAGATCTTGGGAAAATTACTTAGGCGCTTTAATGAGGATAAAGCAAAGCCTGTGAGTACTCCCATAAACGACCGTAGTCTTGAGCCCAGGAACTATCCGTTTCGTCCAAAGGATGAGGACGAAGACTTATTAGAGGCTGAAATGCCCTATCTAAGTGTAATAGGCGCATTGTTGTACTTAGCCCAATGCACAAGACTGGATATCTCATTCGCAGTGAACTTGTTAGCTCGACATAGTTCTGCGCCAACACGTCGTCATTGGATTGGTATAAAAACAATCTTTCGATACTTGAGAGGTACGATTGTTATGGGCCTGTTTTATCCCTACATAAAGGAAAGAAATAACGGAAGTTTGGGATGGAACCCCAAAAGGCAAAATGCCACCTTTCGTGATGTAGACATCGGTGCCGCCGTCCATGGTGGCCGACGCTCTCCTCCTCCCCTCCATCAAAATGACAACGATGTCTTAATGGGTTTTGCTGATACAGGGTATCTCTCTGACCCTCACAAAGGTCGCTCCTAAACAGGTTATGTCTTTACCATAGGAATCACTGAGATATCCTGGAGGTCTACAAAGCAGACCCTTGTTGCTACTTCCTCAAATCATGCAGAGATTATTGCTCTACATGAAACCGTGCGTGAATGCATATGGCTAAGGTCTGTAATTAGACACATTCAAGGAACTTGTGGTTTGAAGTCTACCATATATGAACCTACATGCATTTATGAAGATAATGCAGCTTGTATTGAGCAAATGAAATTAGGTTTCATCAAGGGCGACAACACCAAGCATGTATCGCCTAAGTTTTTTTACAATCAGTAACAACAAGCACTTCTAAATATTGAAGTGAACCAAATCCGATCAGAGGATAATGTAGCGGACTTATTTTACTAAGTTGTTACCTAAATCCACCTTCGAGAAACATGTGAAGAGCATCGGATTGAGAAAGTTATCCGAACTCCCATGATTGTAGCAATCAGGGGGAGATATTGACATAAGGGGGAGGCATGATGTCTACATGTTCGATCTCGAAGAGTGAAGGACGTGTTGTGCTCTTTTTGTCCTTCGACCAGGGTTATTTTTGTCCCACATGGTTTTTGTTACCTGGCAAGGTTTTTAGTGAGGCAACGATCAAAGTGTCATCACCAAGTTTGAGCAGCACAGGGAGGAGTGTTGAAGGAAGTCGTCATCAAGTGTGCCTCTTCAAACTAGGGTTTAGACCTAGAGTTATAATAGGAGTAGGTTATAGATTTCCTAGTTATGTTCGGATTCTATTACCTTTTGTGTACTATGTAAATCCCTATATATAGGGCTCCTATTATCAATAATAATACACAATTCTATCATCAATTCTCTCTGCGATTCCAATTTTCTACAACAAACCGAAGATATATTTGTTAAGTACTGAAAACCAAACCACAAATCTCCATATATATTTTCTTTGGACATATATGTAGACTTCCACAAGTCTCTCTTGCAAACATATTCGTGACTTCGAGACCGAGCCAGAGCTATATATGCCCAACTTCTAATATACGTTTAGGAAAGAGACCAAGAAAAACCAAAAGAAAGATATGGTTCTGTCTGGACAGTTGTTGCCTGATGATCGAAACAGCTATGACCCTCTCGTGACTTTATTTCTGTTTAGGTCCCCAATGGTGCCACTTTAGACATAAGCACAAGATCGGTATTAAAAAGATTTAGACTCTAACATAATAGTTATGCTTTTTTACAGCCCGAATTTTGGCTATGTACTTTGACCACAACTCTGGTTTACACGTTTAGCATCAGAACTTTGGTTTGGATATGTATCACATACTTTGTCCCAATTATCTAGTCCTAATCTATTTTGCCTATGATATTCCTGAGCAATTCACACCGAGTGGAGAACAAGTGAGGCTCTGATTAGTGAGGGGAGTTTAGTGAACCAATTCTTGCACGCCCCAACCTCCCTCAAAGTCATGAATCAACTCATCTTTCAAAGCGTGAGTTTAGTGAGCCTTAGACTCAGAGAGAGACGGGGAAGCATTACTGAGAAGTAGGGAAAGGGTTAGGGGTTGAGAACACAGGTTTATTAGTTGGTGTTCTAAAGCATGCATCAGTAGGGGACTAGGGAGAGAGCTAGGCTGGACGTTGAGAAGATATTTGTTATTTTGTTGGCTTCTCATATTTATTTTGATTAGTCCTTTGAGGGTTTGAAATGTTTAGAAATGCCTCGATATTGGAAATTTGGAATCAAATTCAGTTCTCAGCGATGTAACCTAGGAACAAAGCAATACTTTCAGATTTCAATAGCATTAACTTTATGTTAGAATGAAACTGATGAAAGAGCAGGACTTCATTCTACTTATTTTAAGCCATTTGTTACCTAAGGCTTGGATTACATATACACTGCCAAATTATAACTAAGGGACAAGGGGGACTTTGATTACACATACTGCTTTAAATTCAAGAAAGAGCATGCTAGGACTTTATTTTACATATAGTAAGCCATTAATTTGATGGATATTCTTGGCTCGATCAAGTTAAATACTGCCTTGGATTTTAGTACTATATCCGGTCTTAATATCTTCAAACCTATCATAGAGCATGACACCTCCATACTTGGCAGACATCTTAACAAAAGGTAACACCTAGTTTATCATACCATTTGAAGGCACATACCCACTGCCAGCAGCTGCATGCGAAGCTGGAAGCCCAACAAAGAACAGTCTAGCGTCTATGGTGTTCCATTGGTTCCATGAGTTCTTGAAGGCATCAAAATTGCTAGAGCTATATTCGCATTGTGGGTTGTTGTAGAATTGAACCCAAACATAGTCAAAGAGGCCTGTAGTTAATGCACCATTGAGTTTCTGATCAGGAAATGGGCATTGTGGTGCTGCAGATAATAACACTTTTTGGCTACTTGTGCTATACTCGGATAACTTCCTAGCGAGTGCAGCATAGTGAGGTTCGCCCTTCTCAATGTCGAAATCCACACCATCTAAAACAGCATCACCTAAAGGCCTTGAGTTTGATTTCCCCCCCTAAGAAGTTATTCCATATGTAGTCTGCTACACGCCTGGCATCATCTGCATCTGATACTGTGTAGCTCCCACCGGAACCACCAATTGAAAGCAGGACCTTAATCCCTTGGTTTTGACAGTTTCGAACTCCCTTGCTGATGCCTTGGCAGCCATTGGATGGCGGATCACAGTGACCAGCTAGGTTGATTAGAGGTGTTTGGCCATTGCCAAATTGGGAGAGGAATGCAATGTTGACGATTCGATATCTCCCCGTTGCACATATGTCTGTTAGTGTACCCTCACCTTTATTTTGGCCCCAGTAAACCACAATGCGTGCAGCACATGACTTGGAAACCAAGGAAGGGAGAATGAGAAGGAAGATAATGACAGCTTGAGAACAAAACTTGGCGAATAAGGCGGCCATAGTTGTTCTCTGATAGGAGTTTGATTTTATATTTTGTGGGATTTTATAGACTTACAATTGCTTCTGATCGACTTGTGAAAGATTCCTTGAAACAAAGCTTGTGGACATTGACATGGTTGTTTATAAAACAAGCTTTTTTTAACCTCTTGTGCGTTCTTAACTTCAACTTCTAGAAAAATTGTATAAGGGGATATGGAATCCTGAGGATGGGGTAGGCAGCATTGTTATATCTCCGCAAATCCCGCAATCCTACCGAATTAGTGCTTGGAAGCTTCCAAAGCTAGACTCTAATGAGGCAGCAAAGCTTGCAAAGCTAGCTAGACTCCTTAAGTAAATTTCTAGGAGAGTACTATTAGATGTACTCCTTTTGTGGATAAAAGATTACCTTCCAATGAGGTTCTGGGATGGAGATGAGGGAACCAGAGTCCAAGTATTGTTCTTCAGCAAAGCATTGATCTCTTCAACCATTGCAGCACGCCAAACCTCGTGCTTGGAGGCCTGAGTGTAGCACGTAGGTTCTGCATATTCAACAGCAGTGAAAAGTGCACGAGAGATGGGATATTTAACTGTACCATCGGTTCGAATTCGAGGCTGAACAATGCCATGTTGAAGACGGGTTCTCCTGGGCTGATCCGATTATGAAGCTGGGGGGTCCGGTGGAGGAGGAGAAGCCGCAGAGGCAGGTGGCGACATCGGGGGAGGAGCTTCTGGCCGAGTGGGCTCCGGAACCGAAGGAAGTGGGTCTGGAACCACGAGTCGGCGACGCTAGTAGGTCTGGATGGGAGCGACGTTGGACGTTGGAGGCGCCGGAAGGGGTGACGTAGCGGCGGTGGGTGTCGGAGTGGGGCTGGGCGTTGGTGCGACACCGGGCACTGGAGGTTGGGAATCAAGGTCAACGCGAGAAGGCGAGGATGAAGAACCCGAGTTGGGGTGTGTAACAGCAAGGGACGGGATCAGATCATCATGTGGAGTTGGGCCAGATGTGTTGGGTTGAGAGAGATTAAGACCCGGGCTGGCCAAGAGGGTGAATTCCAATGGGCCAGCTTCTGAAACTGATTGTACCTGCAAATTCTTGTAGGGAAAAACTGTTTCGTTAAATATGACATGCCTGGAGACACAGACACGACCAGTTGCAGAATCTAGACAACAGTAACCTTTGTGTTAAGGACTATAACCTAAAAACACACACTCAATACTACGACCGGAGAGTTTATCAGAGACATAAGACGCAAGATGAGGAAAACAAGAACAACCAAAAACTCGAAGAGATGAATAGGAAGGTGGACTACCATGAAGACGGGTGTGTGGGTTATCCCAATTAAGAGTGGGTCTGGGAAGAAGATTAATAAGATAAACAAAGGTCAAGACAGTTTCAACGCAAAGATTATGGGGAGCACCAGAGGTAAGGAGAAGACTACGAGTCAATGTAGCAATATGGGGATGTTTGAGCTCAGCAAGTCCATTGGGGTATGGAGGCAAGAAAATCTCTGTTGAATTCCCAAGGATTTACAATAAAGAGAGAAGGCATGATTGACATACTCAGTTCCACTATCACATTGAAGAATTTTGATGGTATGATGAAAAAGATTTTGAATCATGGCGACCAGGGTTTGAAAATGGGTGAGCACTTCATTTTTGCGACGCATGGGGTAAATCCAAGTGAAATGTGAGAAATCATCTGTGAAAAGAACATAGTAATACTTGAAGCCACTAACGGAAAGAGTAGATGAAGCCCAAACATCACTGTGAATAATATGAAATGGAAAATTAATAGTTTCTTTATTGGAATTAAAAGGTAATTGATGAGATTTGCTAAGTGCGCAATCTCTACAGAAGGAACGGAAAGATAATTTTGAACCAATTGTTGAGCCTAGACAAGTTAAGACATTTGAAGAGGGATGACCCAAACGATTGTGCCAAATGGAGGAGTGAAAGGAGGCAAGGGCTTGTGGAGGAGTGGAGACGCTCGACAGAGTTAGCGGATAGAGACCATCTTTACAAGGGCCCTGAAACAAGAGACGACTAGTACGTAAGCAATATATTTGATAAAAATCAGGAGCAAAAAGAAAGAACACAAGGTTATCCTTTGTAAAACGAGCTACTGAGAGAAGATTTTTACGAATTGACGGAATTTTAAAAACATTTTCTAAAGTGAATTTGGAAGACGCTAATGATAATGAAAGATTACTGGTGTGGGAAACAAGCATTGAGTCCCCATTACCCATAAACATTATAAGGCCCCCCTATAGGATTAAGGATTATGGACAGGCATGGATGTCATGTGATGAGTCGCGCCGGTATCCGGGTACCAAGTGGGGTCAGTAGCATAGTGAACTCCAGCAAAGGAAGCAGCAGTACTCTGGCCAGAGAATCTGTGTAAGCATTGAGGAAGCCCATGTTGGTTAGAGTGGCAATTAGGACACCATTGAGGTGCTGGGCCAAGAAGCCCAGGAGGCCTAGGACGTGCAGCCCAGGCAGGTGAAGAAAAGAGACTTGGCTGCGACGCGAACTGGTGGGACGCAAACGGTGGCTGCGACCCAAACTGTTGCTGCTGCTGCTGGGGAAAAGGCTGACGTTCACTAGTATGGTGATTCCGGCCTGAGGAGTACCAGCAGCCGGAGTGAGAAGAACGGGTCGCCAAGGAGCGCTGATACGGCGTGAAGAGGAAGCGCTATAATTAAAGAGCACAGTGGCCGTTCCATTCTCAGATGTACCAATCTGTTCGGTTTCAAAGGAGAGGATGCGAGCTTGGAGCTCAGAGAAGTTAGGGAGTGGTAAGTGCAGTGCGGAGCATGCCATAATCAGGTCCAAGGCCGTGTAGAGTAGCAATGACCAAGTCTTCATCAGAAACAGGTTTGTTGATGGAGATCAAGAAGCTGCATCTTGAGGGTAGAGGCACTGTCAACAGACTTTTGGGAAAAATGACACTAAAGACAATCCCAAATGTCCTTGGATGTTTGGAAGCCAATGGTCAGTTGGGCAATATTTTCAGTGAGGGTGGTGGTGAGAATGCTGACGATGACTTGGTCTTCTTTAAACCATTTGGTGTAGGCTGGGTTGGGGATAGGGACAGGAGTTTGGTCTTCAGAAGGAGTGGACAGGATGGTAGGTTGGGGAGCAGGTTTGGAACCGTCAACATAGCACCGCAGATCATTGCCACTGAGGTAAGGTTTGAGTTGCCGAAGCCAAACTAGATAGTTGGTTTCAGTGAGTTTGATAAAGCTGGAAGTGTTTGGAGATGAGGAAGAAGCAGTGGTGGTGGCCATGAGGGAGGGAGGGGAGGCGCTGATTAGGAAGAACTGCAGAGGAAGAGGAAATCGGATTGGAAAGAGGTAAGTAACCTAAACGCTGATACCATGTAGAAAATATGTTTTCTATATGGATTCAATCTGATTACAATGTACAATTATATAGCTAAGGTAATTTGACTGTTATGCTACTGTTACAATAAGCTATAAACAGTATTCAATGGTATAAATACAAAGATTCAAAACTGATGTTCAGTTTTGATTGCATGGATCTTCAATTACACAAATCTCTCTAACACTTTGCACAATCCATTTTGGTGCATGATGTGGATTATAACAATTTCTTTTGTATATTGATCAGTTACTGTTAATTTAATCATTTTTTATTCCAGTTCCAACATATATAATGCATTGAATCATTCTATTAGGACAACAATAACCACAAAAAATTGTCGTATGTACACAATATTCACAACAGCCACAAAATAAAAACTGTCGTTTGAATTCAAAACAGATAACGGATGCTTTGAAAAACAGTTCTGTAAATAAAAGTCACATAACGGCTATAAAAAAAATAAAAAAATAAAACAACTTCTTAATCGCAGTCATACAACTGATGCTGAAGTTGCATGTTGTCTGAATAAAGTTCACACAATAGCTAATGTTGCTGACAATCGATGTTGATCCATTCATACGACGGTTCCTTGCAATCGACCTTCATCAGACGGTACCTTGATATACAACGGTCAACCTTCATATAAGATGACAGTTTTTAGCCGTCGTCTGTTTCAATTTCTGTAGTAATGTAACTAACTCCTTAACTATCTTCTTCTGCAGTATAGAGACATTCCTGAACTTTACTGATCACAAGTGGCTACACAAGTTGTTACCAATGACTGATAAATATGAAGTTCAATTGTATTATCAGCACCTAGAGTTCTCTTGGAGCAACCTATAGGTATGTATGTAGAATCAGGTATGTATGTAGAATCAGATTTTTGATAAACAAGCGACGTCTTACTGTCCAAATAATTACTAGATTGAGAATGAGTCAACTCCCCAGCCATAATAGCAATACATGGTAAGAACCAGAAAACCAGAAGATAATATTTGAATGCACAAATGGTACCAATTATTCATGTGGAGTTGTAGCATATGCACCCAACTAGCCTAGTGGTTCTGTCCTCCTTTACGAGATCTTTGAAGGGAGGATCTGCCATTTATATACACTCTGTGTGTGTGTGTGTTGGGTTTCATTTCATATTATATGTCCACAACTTTCTTAATGTTAGTAACATGCATTGTTTACTCAATTAATTCATGTCAAGCATGCCTAGACGCCTACTACTATTGCCTACTGGACCATTTGAAGTTGCAGCTGCCTACTGGGAAGCGCTTGTATTCAGTAGAGACTACTGTCACAATTCTCACCAATATTTTTTCATTAAAATCTGAGTGCTTCCATTAAAGGCACTAAAAAGTGCTTCCTCTCAAAGTAGCCGAGTAGTCCCTTCTTCATGAAGCACTAAAAGGTGCTTTGATAAGCCTTAAAACACTCTAACGATTTCTGCAAACCAATTTTAAAAAATGCATTTGGCAGTTCTACAAGCATGCAGAAGGAGCCTGATCGAAATGGGCAGGGATCTGGTAGTGCAATGTAAACAACTTTAGAGAGATAGTAGAGAACAATTATGAAACAAAGAGAGATAGTAAAGGGCAGGAGTCTGGTAGTGCAATGTAAACAACTTTAGTGGGATGAGATTATATGGACACATAACGTACTATAGGTTTCTAGGAGATAAGAATGGACAACATCTATACACGCCCTCTGGCCCTTCTTTTTTCTGTCTCTATCTCTTTCTCCCTACCAGTCTGGTCAGATATAACTGGTAACTGGTTCTTTCCTGCTTCTATCAGCTTCTGCACCATTTCTCACAATCTCTTTTTTATTTCTCCCTTACCACTTTCAACTCCCAACTCCCAAAGACACATTGAAGTTGCAGGATCACTCTTCTGTTACATGGCTTCTGAACCAAGCATCTTTTTAAGCTTTGGAAACATTTGCATGTTCACTCTTGCTGTCTCGCATTCAACTTTGTTCGATCTCTTCTTTCCTTTTGTTTATACCTATGCATATCGAGCACAAACACCGGAAGAACACAGCCAACTGACCACTGAAAGAGGCCTGAGACCTAACTCTACAAGATGGGCCCAAAGCCCAACATATATACTAACATCACATTCTCAATTTTGATAGGCCACATTTGGGTCTACGTAAGAACTAAAAGGGAGACAAGCCCAAACCTATATTATATATACATGCATCTTCTCTCATTCAAGGTAAGCAACTACTCACTCCCTACATTTATCAATACTCTTAAAAATATCTGACTTAGGCGTCGGAAAGTCGTAGGCTAGAAACCTCAGTCTACTCTCTGACCTTTTGTTCATGATTGACAGATAATGAAGCTTGAAGACGAATGCTCTCTTGGTGATTCTCAGTTACCCCGCCGAAATCCGCAGAAACACTTACCTTCTACGGTTACTTGGCAAACGTTTTAAACAAAGGCAACATTTAGGTTACAAGATAGTTTGTATTTAAACACTCCACATCGGTATTGCTAGAGGTGAATTCACATTGCTGTAGAATTGAACCAAATGTAGTCAAATAGGTCGGTGGATAGTGCACTAGTTTAATACAGAACAGGAAATGGGCACAGTGGTTTTGCCCCTAACTCCTAAGTACGTACACTTTTCTGCCTCTTTGGATATACTCAGACAACCTCCTAGCAATGCAGCATAAATAGTTAGGTTCACCTCTCTCATTGTCAAAATTTCACCTGTCCTAAACTGCGTCGTCTAGAGGCCTTGAGTTGGATTTCAATCCTAAGAATTTATTCCATAAATACTCTGCTAGTATCATCTGCAGATGATAATCCATAGTTGATAGTTCCTATAACCAACACCAAGTAAAAGCAAGACCTTGATAGTCTTGGAAATTTCTTGCGCCTATTATGACTTTTTACCAACCATTTCATCTCCGATCACAGCGAGCAGCAAAGTTGATTGGGTGTTTGGCCATGCTAAGTAAGGACTAGGGAGAGAGCTAGGTGGGGTAGAAAAGATAATTGTTATATTATTGGTTTCTCATATTTCTTGTGATTCCTTCTTTCTTTTAGGAGGATTTGAAATTGCAGAAGGCCAATGGGACTAGTCAAATTGAGTTTCCACCAATGTCTTAGGAAGAAACTTAGTAAACATCTGTCTAAATTGAAGCCACAAAACAGTCTAGCATCTGTAGAGTTGCCCTTTGTTCCCTGAATATCGAAATTGCTATTCGCATTATGGGTGGTTGTATAATTGAACCCAAACACAGTTAAATTGGCCAGCAGTTAATGGACCATCAAGTTCTGATCAGAAAATGGGCATTATTGTGCTGCATCTGTTTCATGAGAAGAAATGTTGTAGCACATCTTGTGGACATGGTTGGTTCATTTGGAAGTATCGAGGCATTCCAAAAAATTTAGTCACAAAAGGATTCAAATGATGTAAACAGTTTGAGATTTGATTCAGTCTTATTGAGATCAGCAGTGACATAGAGTCTTAATGATGTAAAACTAACTACAAAATTGCCCAAAGCCTCGAATGTACAAAGTCTTGAATGAGATTTATTCCCAACATTTGAAAAGGAAAAAAAAATGAGATTGTGTATAAAAGTCTCTGTTAGTATTTTTCATTTAATACGTGAATAATACACATATTGACATATTTAAAAAAAATACTTCCATGCTTTGTATTTTAAAAGGGTCTTGTTACACTTTTCAAAAATTAAAAATATTATACGTATATTATACAAGATTCTTTTACGTTTTTTCCATAGCTTACATATATTATTAAAGGAAAATGAATACAATTTTAAAATTTAAAAACTATTAATATTTTAATATTTGAGAAAATTTTACTGAACTTTCAACGAACTATAAATAAAATTGTCAGAATAATATAAACTAGTGTTAGCATTTCAATTTTCACGCCAATATATATATATATATATATATATATACACACACACACACACACACTAGTCTTGCCCACATATGCTATGCATATGTAAAACAGATTTTTTGTTTTAAATTTTCTTTTTGTAATATTTATGTCTTGGTAATTATTAAAGTGAGAGAAATATGGGGAGTTATCTGCAGAAGAGGGTAGTGGGAAGTTATCTGCATAATAGGGTAGTGGGAAGTTATCCACAAATTGGTTAGTGGGAACATATTTTTTTCTTTTAACTGTTTAGTAGTATTTTATTATTTACTATTATACCCTTCAAATATTAAAAATTATTTAAAAATAATATATGATATGGGGGTTTTCGTGTCTTTTTACGTCCACTTTGACTAACAAAGTGGGTTATCTTAATAATAGTATAGATACATATTTTTCTGTATTATACATCTCCTGCATTTTTCTAACTATAAAAAAGTTGTTTGAATATTCAAATAATATAAACTAGTTTTTACACATGCATGAAACAATTTTCCTTTTTGAAGTAAATAAATATAAAAAAATAATAATGAAAAAGAGGAAGTTATATATGTAGATAGTGGGATTGAGAAGTTATATCTGTAGATGTGGGATGAGAAGTTATTCTTAACAATTTCCTTCTTTTTTTGAATTTTTATTTTCAATTATTATATTGCTATTTTCCATAATATCCTTTTTATATTAAAAAAAATTTAAATTAACTTTTAATCTAAAGATACTTATGTATTTCACACCGAAATTGGTTCTCTTAATTATAGTATAGATATCTATTTTTATTATATTATACGTTTTTTATTAACTATGATAAAAACATAGAGCCTTCAAAATATCAGCCGCACACGTGAACGACAGAGATGCAGTCCACGTTGTTAGAAAGCTCCAGAAATTTCATTGTTTATTTAGGAGACGCGGGAAACATCTCGAAGCAAAAGCTTTGACCGAAGCTAGATTTTTCCGTCCGCAGCTAGATTTTTCCTTTACTTATTTGCCTTTCGTATATAAAACGGGTGCTATCTGAAACTCCTCTCCTCAGACATAGACTCTGATCACAGAAACAGAAGCCAAAAAGAGACCAGACAACAAAGCATCCATTTCTTCCTTTTGGGTTTGTGGACCGATTCGCCTCCGATAACTGTGTCATTTGGATTGTGGAACCGTTTCGGCTGATCAATTGAACTGTAAGGTCTTCATCTTCCATGTTGTGTTATGATGTTAACAGTTTGTAATTGCTTTATGTTTGTCATCTTACATTTCTGCACTTGCATTAATTGGGTATTACTATTACATACTCATTGATTTGAATGTTCTTTGAGGAATTCCGTGGTTTATATGAATCTTTGAAGTTTGTGATTTTGCTTTACAAATACTCTGTTTATAAATGTTTTGATATTGTATCATATAGTACAAATTAGTTAGTTGCTATCGATAAATGTATCAACTTCAACTAGTTGATGTGTCTCCTACAGTTTGTACATTTTCGCTTCTTTGTAGCCTTTTGGAATTGTTACTGATTTGTGATCCTGATTTGTGGGTTGACAGAAATTTTTGGAGTTGCCGAGACTTTTTTGTGTGGAGAGTTTCCTTTGGTTTTGTGTGTGTAGACAAAGCTAGTTAGCAATGATGCCGGGGTACAGATACATGGATTCACACCCCGAGCAGAAAAACCAGACCTTCTCTTTCCCTCAATATCCTTACCCGCCTCACCAACCAATCCCACCTATGGCATTTGGGCCTTGGCCTTATGGTGGCAACTTTGGCTACCCAAACCCCATGCCGTGCTTTTCTTGCTGTAACCATAGCAATGCTCCTGGTTATAATGGTTTCAAACCCTCCTACCCTCAAACTCCAATGCCATCACCAATACATTTTGCTGGTGGTTATCCTGCTCCATATCATGAAGCTTACCCTGTTCAATATGTCCCGCCTCCTCATTACTCTATGGAGCTTCCTCGATATGATTATGACAAGAAGATGCCAGGAAATTACCACTGCTGTGGGTGTCCTAATCACAGCCACCAGAATAAGGGTGTGAAGATTGAAGAGCAAGAATCACCGGATGTTGTCGAAAAGGTGAATGACTCAGTGGTTCCGGGTCAGATGATAAATTACCCTTATCCTGTTGTTTGGATTCCACCAGGAAACATGAAGGGTGAGGAGCAAAGGAAACTTTCTGGTCCAGAGATTGTAGAGCAAAAGAAGGATCCAGGTGATCATGAAAGGCCTCCTGTGAGTTTGAAATCACAGGAAGGAGATCAAAGGCGTGGTTTGTTACCTTTTGACATGACCAATATTGGATCTTTGATGCAAGGTGGAAATGGGGAGCGGGTTCAGGATCAACGGAGTGAGGACAGAAAAAAAGAATTTCCATTTCCAATATTTTGGATGCCATCTTATGATACTAAGCATGATGGAGCTGGAAGGAAGGACAAGGACATGGATGCATCTCAGGATCAGCAGACTGAAGAACCAATGAGGCAACTCCCATTCCCGTTCTTCTGGCTCCCTCTTGAAAATAAACAGAAAGATGTTGGCATGGGGGAGGAGGAGAATGAGGAAAGTAGGAAGGTTGATGCTAATGCAAGGACTGTTCCAACGGAGCACGCTGAGAGTAGTGACAATGGGACTAGAGTTAATGAAGATAAATCTGCTGGCCTGGGTGGTCTAGACAGAAAGGGAAAAGATGCTAATCAGAGAGTCATACCAGTGAAGCAAATGGATCTACCTAAAAAGGAGGACAACTCTGAAGACGCTAAGAGAAGGGGAAGAGAAGTCCATGTGAAGCATGTGGATGAGAATTTAGCTAACAAACCTTCTAGTAGCAGTGTTCGAAGCCAGTCATCATCCCCGAAGAAATCATCTAAGCTACCTCCCGTTTGTCTGAGAGTGGATCCTTTGCCAAGTAAGAAGACGAAGAATGGCGGTGGTAGTTCCAGATCTCCTAGTCCTCCTGGTCATAAAAAAATTCAAAAAGAGACTTCAGCAGACACTTCTAAGGCCTCTGCTTCCTTTAGCTTGCCAGAGAACTCACAACAAAATCTGAAGCACCACATTTCAAGCAATGGAAAGGAGGTAGAGCCATGCAAGAAAGAGAAGGTTATTGATGTTGTGGATAAGGGAATTGGCGGAAACAATGATTCAATGCATACATCTCAGATTCCTGTTAACTCCAAAGAGGTTTCCTCAAAGCCAACTGTTGGGGAAGCCGGCAAAGGTGGGAATCAGTGTGAGGTCAATGAGGATCAAGGCACAGGAAAGATAGGAGAAACAACAGCTCAGAATGTGGAAGAGATGAAGAAAACCTCGGGGTCAGCTAAATCAGTTGCTGAGGGAAGTAATTTTGAGAAAAAGAGGTTATTAGATGTAGCAGCTGCTGTGCTTATTCAATCTGCCTACCGTGGATTCATGGTTAGGAGGTGGGAACCATTGAAGAAATTGAAGCAAATAGCTGAGATACGTGAGCAGGTGGCTGATATTCGGAATCAAATCATATCTTTGGAGACCTCTGATCTCAAGAAAGATGATAAACAAAGAGTGGTCATCGGGGAAACCATCATGAGACTTCTTCTAACACTGGATACCATTCAGGTATGCACTTGACTGATTTGCTTACTGTTTGTGTATCTTTATCTTATAGCAATTAAGTTTGTTTAACCTGGATATATGAAACCAAGATTTAGAATCTGCCATACATGTGAAAATCTCTTGTGCCCATACTTACAGATTGAACAATATAGAATCTGTTCTGAAGAAATTTAAGTAATAATCAAGTGATTGTGGTAATTTGTAATTAGGCATCTGAATCTGTACACCGTTTGGTTTAGGGTTTGCAGATACGATTTCAAATTTTAGTATTTGTTTACATGTAATGCTCATGTGCTTCCTTGTTTGTTGCTATTGAACAGGGTTTGCTCCCAAGTCTCAGAGACATAAGAAGATCCTTGGCAAGGGAGCTTGTACTTCTGCAGGAAAAGCTTGATGATATAATGTCCAAGAAATCCCAAGGCACAACGCAAGAGGTGTCTGCTGTTAAAACTGTGGAAGAGCTCAATGCCAATGGCAACAACAGTGTCTGCATGTCAGAGCAACAAGTAGAGGAAGCGGCAAAAGTTGGGGAAGAATTCCCTGCTGGTGTCAGCGATAACAGTCATGTTGACACAGAGACTTGCCAGGGGCAGGCAACTCACATCACGGATTCTCTCCCTGGTGTGGATGTCGAGGTACCAGAACTCTCTGAACATAAAGAGCTGGTCACAGCATTTGACAATGGACAGCATGAACTTCCTGGGGATAGTGATCTGAATTCTAAAGATCTTGATTCAGGATCTCCAATGGAATCAAATGATAACGTCGCTGATGAACGGCTTAGTGCTGGACAGGCTGTGGTGGTGGATGCGGAAATGGCCAATGGTGCTACTCGGCCTGAGCAATGTGGTCAAGCTCCATCTCCTGTAGAAGACAAATCAGACCATAGTGTGGTTTCAACGGCTTCAGAAGTTACAATAGGTCCAGAGTTGCCTCAAGTAGCAGTTAACAATGAGCCTGCTGCTTCAGAGCCTGAAAATGTTGAAGCATTAGAAATGAGCAAGGATGAATTGAAACAAGGTGGAGAAGTGGGATTGATCATATCACCTGATATAACTTCTCCAATAGCCATTGATGATGCGAGTGACAAAGAAATTGAGATGCATGAGCTTGCGCCATTGCAGCTAGGCACAACTGATGAAGACATTGGTGCGGTGTCTGAATTGAAGAAGAATGAAGAAGCCCACATAGTAAAGGAAAACGATGTCTCAAAAAGTGGGGATGAAGAAATAGGGGCTCTGCAACAAGGGGAGGGAACAATCGAGAAGTTGATGAAGGTGGGAGGGCAAGTTGATGAGGAACACACAGGAGATACAGTACTTGATCCAGAGGTCGGGCACCATCACCAAAACGAAGCTGGTATAGATGTTGCACTGCCAGCAGTGTCTCAAACTGTAGAATCCCAACCGTTGAGCTTACCTGTTGATGAGACAAGCACTCAAGATGTGGTGCATGAAAATGGGCCTGCAGACCTGACTGATGGTGGTGACACTTGCTTGTCTACACTGGTTGATGCTGACACGCCCAATGAGGACGAAGCTGAGAAAAATAGAGAAGACTATAAATACCTGCAAGCAGTGACCGTAGAAGACGATACAGATATAAAAGAGAACAAAGCTGAAAGTGAGGACAGCAAAGAGGATGTCCTCACTGAGAAGAGTGAGCGATTGCCTGCAGATGCTGAAACCGCTAAAGAGGATGTCCTTACTGAGAAAAGTGAGCCATTGCCTGCAGATGCTGGAACTGCCAAAGGGGATGTCCTCATTGAGAAGAGTGAGCCATTGCCTGCATTACCAATCGCAACCGAGGTTTCCTCCGGTGATGGAAGCGTTGTGGGAGACGAAGGTGCTAGGAAGCTAATTGAAGAGAATGAGAAGCTAAGGGAAACGATGCAGAAGTTGATGGTAGCAGGAAAAGACCAATTACAAGTGATATCCGACCTCACCGGTAGAGTGAAAGATTTGGAGAAAAAGTTGGCCAAGAAGAAGAAATTAAGGACAAAAAGGTGTAGGGCTGCTTCATCTCGGTCTTCGTGTGTCAAACCGTCAAGCAATCACTTGAAGGAGAGGGCTGGTGTTGCAATGTGAAAAGGTTACTTTGATTCTGCAGCTTTCTTGTAACAAGAATGCAATGTTGTAATGTGGGTGAGTGAGTCTGCTTGTATCTGTTTTCACTTTCCAGTAATAAAGAACATTTTCATCAAATCTGTGTAGCGTTATACCTCACAATATGTCAAACAGAGACAATGCTGTAAGAAACAAAATTGATAACAGACATGGGAGCAAAAACAAAATGCTTCCTAGCCAAACCGGTCCATCATAAGTACTTCTTTACAGCAAATTGAAGCAGTTCCCTTCCCCTCCCCATGACCTACCAGTCTACCACCATGGTGGTCTAAAATTTTCATAATATTCTCCAAAATTTATTTCCATAATATTCTCCAAAATGTGTGTTCTCTACAAGTTTAGATATATATATATATATAGATATATATATAACATATTTTTAATATCAGTTGATAAGGAATCGTGATCATACAAATTTATCAAGAAAATTAAATCAAATGAACAAAAAAATCAAAATTCTTTAGTTACATATATTTCTTGAATCATTTATTCGAATAAAATGAGGGACAAAATGTAACCCCCCCCCCCCCAACAGAAATACCAACAAAACTAACACATAACTTCTTGGAGTTATTACATTTCCCGCGTATTTTAGTAAAGTTCCACATCGTTAGGAGCCACCGATCTAACTTGTGGAGGAGGCTCCATGAATATTCCAGCAAATAATCTTGAGAAGAAAAAAAAATAGAAGAAATATTTCATTAAACATCCAGACAAATTCTCCTGTCTTCACTAACTATTCTTGAAAGCCCTTTACTTAATATGAAACAAAACGGTTAATTACGTCATGGAAAATCCACTGGTTTTACGTTTACCACAGCTTGACCATAAATTTACTCCACTAAATCCACCCTGGACTTTCTCTCAAATACCCCAGCCCGGGGCCCCACACCGTTTCTTGCAGAACCCCCCGCGCTCTCTCTCTCTCTCTCTCTCTCTCTCTCTCTCCTCTCTTTCTCCCTCTTGGGTTCTTCACCGGAATGTCTTGCCCCGACTGCCTTCACCTCAAATCAAGACCGTTCATTTCCCCAGTGAGCTTCTCTTCTTAATCGAATCCGCGCCGTCGGCTTCTCTTCTTCGCCGGAAACCATGAGGAAAGGAGCAGCAGCGGAGAAAATGCACGTGCTGGAGATCAACCTGATCTCTGGTCAGGGTTTGAAAGTCCCGTCCGGGAAGTTACGGCGGATGAGGACCTACGCAGTCGCCTGGGTCGACTCGGACCACAAGATTCGGACCCGGGTCGACAAAGTCGGAGCCGAGAACCCGACTTGGAACGACCGGTTCCTCTTCAAGGTCTCCTCCGAATTCCTCGCCAGGGAGACGTCCGGGATCACGATCGAGATCTACGCCGTCGGTGTCATCCGCGATCATCTCGTCGGCACCGTCCGATTGATCCTCAGCAACTTTCTTGACCTGGATTCCAAGATCCCGTCGTTCACGGCGCTGCAGATTCGCCGGCCTTCTGGAAGATTCCACGGCGTGTTGAACGTCGCCGCGTTGGTCAATCACGAGTCGGAGTGGTCCAAGGAGCTCGACGACGTCTTGGCGATCGGGTACCAAGATCTGATGGGCAAGGGAGAGAGCTTCCGGCGCCGGCGCCGGAGGGACAGCTTGACGAGGTCGACGGAGAATTTCTCCGGCAGCGAGTCAAGGGAGAATTCCTGCGCCGAGTCGGTGGAGAACTCCGACTGCGGCGACTCGTTCAAGTCGGCGTCTCCGCCGTATAAATCGCCGTCTAAACCGACGTCTCCGGCGGCGGAGAAGAGGGCGCTGAAGGAGGCGAACGGTGTGAGGGATCTAGCGGCCGGAACCAGGGCTCTGAAGACAGCTGTCCCATTGGACGGCTCGCGATTCTTGTGCTGCTTGCTCACGACGCAGAGGAAGGTTCAGTCATCGTCGGATAAGAACGCAGAAAGGTGAAAAGGTAAAACTGTAAAATAAAATAAAAAAAGAGTGGTGAAAATGGAGGGAGTGTGAAAAGTCTGATTGAGTTGCGTGGAGGGCTACGTCGTCGTTTTTTGTGGGTTTGAGCATATAGCATTTTTGGTAAATACTGAAATTTGTTCGCTGGAGAGAAAAGCTTTAGTTTCTTCTTGACTCTCAAATCTCTGGATGGAGATTCAGGTAGGCACTGGAGAGAAATCTGCGGCTCCAAATTGTATTCCATATTTTTAACTTTTTTTTTTTTTTTTGGTTTCATTTTTGGTTATTTTACCTTAATGCTGCTATCATTAATCAAACCCAAGATTAGTATTTTGGCTAGTGTTTTTACCTAGCAATGTATTTTACCAATACCAGTAGGGTAAATGTTAGAATGCAAATATGCATGGTGCCTGGAATTGCCTTACCAGGAGCTTCAACATTTTGTCTATATGAGAAGGATAATTCTCTAGAATGCATACTACATTTACGAATTTACATTACTTGTGACTTAATTCTTAAAATTTAAAGTACACCAACGAGACGGATAAAGACGGATCCCAAATTTTCACTCTCGGGCAAGGCTTTAGATAAATCATCAAATTCAAATCTTCTCATGTATCCTTGTCGGTATTTTAGGTAAAATTGCCCTGAATTACCAGAGTTTTTGAATTTTAAAGTAACCACAACTTGAGTGTTCCCAGTTTTTTAAAACTTATCTTGGCGCCAAATGTATAAAGGGTTCCATATTGTGAACTTTCCTTCAGCCCCAAACTTTCCTCGGCCAGCCTTTGTGATCAGAATCCTCAAAAATTTGTACATATAGTAGAGACCGAGGCCAATAACAGTGTAAGGTTGGGTTTAGAAGTTTTTTGTGGATTGATAGAAATGTTGAGACATGCCCTTAGTTGAGCCCAAGTTTTAGCTGTGGGCCAAAATAATTATAGTTTTCTAAAATCAACCCTAAATTTTGCTTGCGTTGTATCAGTCCATTTGATCTATCTTTCTCATTTTACCACCCTCTTTCATCACTTCCAAGTCCATGCTTGTTTTCTGTGTCATTTGCAACAGAAAGTCGGTGGCTAACAATGATCCATTTGTATTTCCCCTTTTCTCTCTAACTTGTAATAGAAAAAGACAATTGAACTACTTCTTGCCATTTTGCTTTTGCCCAAATAGTTAAAAGTGGAGTATAAAGCTTCAAAACCCAATATTTTCCATCAATCGACTGTATGCTAGCTCTAACCTACTTCCCCTCAATTACTGAGAAGCCTGGAACCAAATGTTGCCGATGATATGGATGCAATGTCCATCCAGTCCCAATTTGGAATGGAACCCTTTTAGGATTCTACCATCTACGAGTTTGACAAAGACCATATATCATCATAAACACACTGTCCCCTACTTCCCTTGTTCTTCGATGGCGATGTATTCAGTGGGAGAGAGATGATATGTGGAGATCAATTTTCAAATTTGAGTTGTGACCATTATTGTTAGGTCTTTCATTTCTCGACCCAATATACCCTATAATTGTAGACTGACTTTGCGATTTCAATTTACTTACGTTGGAGACTCAAAAGCATAGTTTTAAGGGCTATGTAACATGTTGAGTTTAGTGCCAATTTTTCATGTTTGCATTGCAAATAACAGATGAAAAAAAAAATGAAAAACGAAAAAAAAAAAAAAAACATTATAGTGTAAATGGTTAAATGTGGAGTACCTCCGTCTTCACTCTGAAATTTTGTACAGATAGGTGGTAGAATGAGACCTATCACGGTATCACATCCTGTAATATTGCCAAGAAAACTTATGAATGCACGTGTCAATGAACAGAGCGAGCAGATACTATATGGTATATACCTAAAAGAGAGACACAGCAAACTTGCCCGAGAAAAGAGAGAGAAGCACGAGTGGCGTAGCAGAGGCAGACGCAGCGGCAGGCACTGCAAACTGTAACCTGCACTGGATAGTGATAACGTACCACCTATCCACATGCATCTCTAAAATGCTACGCTAGCTATCTCTACACTCTACAGTGTGGCAGCAGCAGCACTAGCTACACAGTGCACACTAGGGCCACCCAGTAGTACGTAGTTACAGAGCTCGACGCCATAGACATGATTGATTGAAAATGAAGCAAGCAAAACCCAAAACCCAAAACCAATCACACACCTCTCACTGATCGATTTGATGTCTGATTGATTGGTACGTACCGAGCTGCTGCACGGCCGGCTCGCTGTCTCTGATCGCAGCCTCACCGGATCGCGTGCCCACTCCGATATATATTTATTGCGGTAGGCGATGGACTAGACCTTTAAAGCCACTGCTTTTCGCCGTTAATGACGTCCTGCTCTGCCCCAATTCCAAGGGCATGGATTTCTTTGCCCTAATGGAGAAAATAGTGAACAAAAGGCACGAATACATGCAAAGACTAAAATATCCTCGATATTTTTTTGAAATTTTTGATTTTTACGAGCACTAATATTTTGAGTTGATTATATAAGTTTATCTAAAATTTTGATAAAAAAAATTCTAAATATCCAATATTTTCTTGAAATTTCCATCAAATTTTTTTCGTACTATCAACGATTCCATGACTTTCGATATTTTTATCATTGAATGCATCAAACACTCTCAAGTGTGTTGTTTGAATTAGGGAATGAGACTGATATTTTTTTTTCCAATATGTACAAAGACTAAGAAATTAAAAAAACAGATATCATAGTTAGCATTTTGTTGCTAAACATGACAATTTTGATAGCAAGACTTTGGATTGTCACTACAACCATGAGATTAGCTTCTCTTTTTTTGGTTGAGAAAAATGATATTAGCTTCTCTGAACACATACTCGAATAAAATTTCTGAAATTAAGATTTGTTCAAATATTTTTTCTTTGGAAAAATTATATATTGAGATAAGTACATATTAATAATGTATGGTTATCAGTTGATTTTATTAATAAACCCACATGTAAGTCTTACTGAAGTTATATTGTTGTTGGAGGCTTCGGTCTCGGATCCACTTTGTTCCGAGTTATGATCCAAGTCAAGTTTGGATTGGTATATGTTTACTGGTTGGGTTTGGTTTTAGTTTCAGATTCTAGCCAGGTAAGGATATGAATCTAGAATTCAGGTTGTTTATGACTTCGGATTTGAGATCTTGGTTAGTACCTGGTTTGGATTTGGACCAGTTATCCTTTTCAAATATAGAGTTGGGATCTTTGTCTACCTCTCATTTATACATGGGTCTCAGACCTCCCTAGTCTATATCTTTCAACGGTTAGGAGTTTGGTCACCCCAGTTTTGACAACCTTGGGAGACTTCGGGCAAATAATTTAGGTGGAATGATTAATTTTTCTTGGATTTAGTCCTTTTAAACGATCATATCTTGTATTGAGATTGTCCAATAATCTATGTCACCATTAGGGTTGTTAATGGATTATGTCGTGTTAGGTTCGTGTCATAAAAGACAAACGCAAACTCAATCCATTTAATAATCGTGTCAAAAATTTAAACTCAAACCCAACATCACAAGTTTTCAATCTGCTTAACTGATTTAATAAATATGTTGTATCGTGCTGGACAAAATGATTCATTTAAGGGTTAACACTGCGACCCATTTAACTAAAAAAAATGCATAAATTGATTAAATTGACTAAAAATCTCACAAGAAGAAGAATATAAATAATTGTATATAATTCATAAATAATTAAATCCAATAATGATGAAGAAGAATATATCAAAGTATCCGATCTTAGGATCTATACTCCTAACGACTAAAATTTCAAGAAGAAGTATATCATAATCGGGTTATACGGATTCAGTTCGTGTTGGTGGGTTGACCCGTGGCTGTCATTGAGAGTTGACCAGCAGCCAACCTGCTTTTTTAATTGTGCAGGTTCAACCGGTTTTATTTCGTGCGGGTTTCGAGTAGTGTTATCCTATCGTGTCGGAATTAACAGCCCTAGTTGTCATTGTAGTTTTGATCAAAACTATCTCGCTGCTAGATTATTTGACATCTTGCTATAAATTTTCTTAATATTAAAAAAAAAAAATTGTCTCTTTTATTTAATGGACTCGTGCTCGAGATGTGATTAACTAGCAAACTCAAGAACTTAATCATGAAACAATCAAAATGCACTTGATTCTTTCGTCATTATCGTTTATTAAATCATATTATAAGCATTGCTCTAGTTTTAAATTAATTAAATGTTGTGAAAGTCATAAATTTGTAAAATAATATGTACATTTTGGAGAGTGGAGACCTATTTCTCTTCCACTTTTCCTTAATTTATCAATAAAGGGCCGGCTTTACAAAGATCAAGAGCTTATTTATCTGAATGTTCTGTTAAATCAATTTGGTTTTCTTTTCCAAAGTGATCTTTGTCCCATCATTTGTATTATTCAAATTATCGTGTTTCGGGAAGAAAAGATGGAAATGACCATCTTTTTTTTTTTTTTTTTCCAACAAAACAAAACAATTCATTTCTTTCTTCTTTGTGCCTCAAATAGGAAAAGTTATGTGTCACCAAGCCCCATTCATGGATTTTCAAGACCCCACAAAATGCAAAAATGGAACTACTAATTGCAATACCGACGCACAAAACAGAAGCACATTTTCCATATTTCATTTCTCACCCACAATTTTGTACGAGACTACGAGCACTTATGTGGTACTTTGGCTTCAGAAAAACATTATAACCCCCACTCATTTTCTATCACAAAATTTGCTAGACTTCATGAGTTTGTAATAATTTCTCTTTTGGCCACTCAACCATGTGTGTTGTCTCTTTTCCTTGAGTACTTGCTCCACTATCTTTCCTTTACTTCTACCTTTTCCTATCATGCATTAGGTCTATTTTGAAGGCGTGCTCAACTGGAAAACTGCAGGCCACATTAAGTCAGCTCTCCATTTCAGGTATGCTGTTAGGCCAAATTCAAGCATATATCAACTAAGAAAGTTTTGTATTCTCGGATATATTTGCTTTAAAATATTTTGTACTTGGTATGATAGTGAATCGTACATTCATATGAATTCGGATTTTATATTTAAAAATTTAAAATTTACTTTAACATCTTATGATACAGTCAGTCGTATCACCCAATTTGATGATTCAAAACTTCAACAATATGAAATGAGCTTAAGCCTACAACAGAAATTGTTAACCTTCGTAATTGATGCACAATCATAAGCTGAACCAATTTGAGCTATGGTTGAGTGTCAAATTTGTGGGAAGTTGTATCCTTCTACAACAATCGAGACTAAATGTGCCCACACCAATCTCCATGTTCATGAAAGCGAGGCTAACAACCCCTATGGTCATGCCCTTCAGTGAGGCTAACAGTGCCCATTACAAACAAGCTAATAGTGTCTCCTCAAGCACTGTCATTAATTGGAACATTTCGTTAAAAATCATGCCCTACCAATAATGAGACTATGACAGTAGAGAATTTCAATGAAAAAAAGTGTTAACAAAGTTTGACATATTTTGATTCAATATCGATCTTCATTTAGAATACGATTGAAATTGACATAAAACATTATTCTAAAAGGAGGAAAATAATACGCCGTATAGTCTTGACTATGTAGCCGAAATTTATGATAAGTTCTTACAAACTTACGAACAGGTGCAACGAAAAAGTCACAACATATATTTGAAATATATCTTGAGATCTCATATATACCTCATGACACAATGAGTCATACAAGTTAATTTCAAGATTCACGGCTTATATAGTGCAAAGCATTACTAAAAGGCCATAACATGGGGTTCGATGGACATTCCAACAAATTTGATTGAAAAGGGGGCTAACATGACCTAATTTCATTATTCTAACTTGAACTATAGATGTAACATACTTAGTTCTTAAACATCACTTTCATTGATTGGTTGGTAGTAGATCTCTCTTTTCAAATCCATGTCTGAAAACTTCAAATGAATTTGGTCGCTTTTCTTTGACAAAACCTATACATAACAAGCCATGCATATTAATACTGTTTTGCAAATATTGTCAATAGACTATTACGAGTGAGGCCCGACTTACTGTGCACAAAGTGGCTTTTACCAGAAAACAGATTTGCTCATATATATATATATCTATATATATATATATATATATATATATAGTGGTGCAGCCACCGCCACTACAATTTGTTACATTTCTTCTTAAACTAGCACGGAATCAAAACTCTGTAAATCCCAAGGTCAACTCTTTGATCTTTGGTTTGCCCATTGAGCTAGCCAATTTTCTTTTTTATTTGGATTCAAGAAAAGTTGATGAGGCTCCACGCACTATGCAATTAAGCATTATTTAGATGAGCTGGGTTATTTTATGATTATATAATTTGAGCAATTTTTATTTTTTTATGACATTTGAGCAATTTTTGTTGGTATTATGCAGAAACTGCACTAAAAATATTCCCATTTCAATAATTATTGTTAGTTTATAACTTTATAGAAATGAACTTTGGGATCCTATATTCTATAGCATGTTCTATTCTCTCCACTTGTTTTTTCTTATGGCAGTTCCTTTATCTCTCTTTGCTAATTTAGAGTTTAGTTTCAGTTGCTAGAAACTGTAAAAGTTTGCCTCCCTACTTTTTGCTAGACACTGTATATCATGTGGTCAATAACCATTTTGTAATGAGCAAATTTAATTGGCACTCTAGATCTGCCTCTGTTTCTTGTATGACTTGCTTCTGCCTCAACTTAATTCTTATTCATGTTTCATTTAATGAAAAACTTATTTGAATTCTAGAAAATGTGAAGAGACAAATTTATCCTTCAGAAAAGAGACACAACAATGTTGAGAAAATAAGTGGTAATTCACAAATAGTACATAAATCTTTAGGAATGTACTCAACGACAACAAATTGAAAATCACGTTTTTTTTTTATAATTTTATTTTATAAATCCCCACCCCACCCAATCTTTGATACTAGTGAGATTTAAACCTTTAAACTCCATGAAGTTAATTAGGTCATCTAATCAACATGTCACGGCTCGCCAACATAATCATACTTAGTTATTAACGAAGTTAACCAACCTCTGACTGGTTTCCATGCTTTGCTTAACCTTGGTGACCAAGCTCTTACAATGTTCTAAAAATACTAATGATTTTATTACCAATTGGAGCCGTGGTTTATTGAGGTCGACTTTGATGGTGGACGACCAACAATCATGTTTAGCCCTTATAGCAAAGGTTTTTGGTATAAATCCTTCCCTTAAACTCCAGCAAAGTTGGCCTCTATGTCGTACCCATGCTTAAAGGCATTAATGATATTCCTAAAATGATATGTATGTGTACGAGATAGCATCATGATAATAACATGAACTTCTACTAATCCTATGTATTCAACTATCACCAACTAGCAAGGGTTGTTATACCAACAACCTGCGTAACTCCATTTAGTTTACAACGGTGACACACCATAAAGATAATGCTAAACCAATGCTATAATAAAATTAAAACAACTTTCTCACTATGTTAACGACCATGATTCAAACCGACCACACTTTGTTTCATCCTGTCACTAAAGGTTGCGTCCACTTGATCATACGAGATATTGCTGCCTCGATTGGCCAAACAAGGTACACAGAGTGCGTAAGCAGGGACAAAGCTAGCCCCCATACTTGAATCATAAGATGGTCGAAAATTACTGAAAACCACAAACAAATTATATATATTTATATATATATATATATTTTGAAATGATAAACAAATTACATCTAAAAACATAAAATAAATGAAAATTAAAAACAAGCATCCCAAAGTTGGGTTAGTAATGCTAACCTTCAATAAAATTGGCCTCCTATTTTTTCTTTTTTTTTTAATAAAGGACTGGTGCGACTATCCTCAAGTCTTGATTAATGAAACTGTCGAATACAGAGAGGGACATTGAGCCTAAATCTCTGATTACAATAGGCACTTAGAGAACAACCTGAAATAATATCATACGTCTCTACTAAACAACTGTATTCAATTATGCACCAACTAGTAAAAAGCGCTCTACTGACGACTCTATTTGCTTTACAGCGGTGACACAACAGAAAGATAACTCGATATGCAACTCGATTACAGCATACCATAATTTCCATACACACATCTTTCCCATCATGATGCCACTGGAAAATTAGCCTCCTATTGGTAGTCATGCTTTGCCTCTAATGAAGTTGGCCTTGCTGGTGAGCAATTGGGAACCATGCCTTGTATACAACAAGGTGGCTTCCAACTAGCATCCATGTAAGGCACCTAGTGAGGTTAGCTGGCAAAATTACACACCACACGAATACAGAGAAATTATATGAGTTTGGTTTAAGGTTATTAGTTTGTTTCCATATAGGGTCACAAAGATAAGAACATGAATTTTAATAGGTTGGTTTAGTGTTAATTTATCAACATGATAAGAACCATTAACAAAAGGGTATTGTTGTAAGCTTGAGTTTCTCCACATCTCTATGATTCATCATAACCCTTTTCTCAATTTTCGATCAGGATAACAACCTCAACTCTCAAATTTTAAATAGAAAAAGGTAATTGTTTGTTAAATATTTATGTGTGTGTTTTATATTAATTTAGGCCCTATAAGATTTTATAAGTTAATGGGTCTTAATTAATGGATTTTAAAGGTTAACATGAAACTTAATGCTTCAGTTTTGGTTTTAGCATCCTCCAACTTTTAGTTTAACAGTTTGTTATCGTATTCCACTATAAATATACGAAATGTACTTATTAAGACACAAACACAACATGACATAATATTTTGCCATATCTAAGTAAGGTTACCCTTAATGGCAGCCAATCGAAAACCATGCCCTGAAGTTTGCTTCTAATTGGCATCCATGCTACCCTTTAGTGAGGTTGACCTCAATGGTGTCCAATCAGCAACAATGCCTTGTATCCACTGAAGTTAGCTTCTAATTGGCATTCATGCTAGGCCTCTAATGAGTAGGGCTGGCAATTTGGGACGAAGCAACCTGAACCAGCCAAATTTCGAACCGGCCCGAACCGTTTTGGGCTGAATTCTTGGCTAGACTGAGCCATATTGTTTGACTGCCTTCGGCTTGGCTATGGTATGAAGTTTTACATACCGTCGGTATACCGTACCAACCATATATACGGCTAAACACCGAAGCATATACAAAATCCACAAAAATTTTGTAGGAGGTAGGGTTCGAACCCCAGACCTCATACACAGAGGCTTTGCTCCCAACCACCGGAGCAAGAGCCGCTCTCACTATTATGTGTACAAATGTTATATTTATTAAATAAAAGAGAGGCAAGGTTCGAACCTCAGACCTCATGTACAAGAGCTTCGCTCTCAACCACTAGCGCACAAGCTGCTCTCGTTCTTGTCCATACAATTTTTATATTTATTCTATCCCTTAGGATAGAATTAATCCCTTTCAGCGTGTTGTATATCACCCATTGCATCATCTTCCACCTCCTTCCAATAAACCCCCATTCTTCCACCTCCTTCCTACAAACCCAGTCCCATATGGCCATGTTCACAATCTCACAAATCCACGAATACAGGCAAAGCATTCCCAGCCACAAACCTATCAGATTTTCTTCCAGGAATGAACAATATGCAGATCTCACACTTTTAAGCTGCAAAACTCCTACAATCTTGCATGAATGAACAATCTCAGTACCTAATTCCATGATTTCAGATGCGTTTTTTAGGTTGTAGATCTCTGATATCTTCGCTTTCTTTCTTGTATCATCTTCTTTCTTCTCCACCAGATTTCATTTAGAACTCTTGGCTGAAAACTCAAAGGTGATCGATGCCAACCAAGATCTCGGTTACCGATAACCGGTATACCGATCATGTAGGATCGGTGTTGGTTAGAGAATTGGATTACCGACGCAGTCAATTCAGCTATCGGTTGAGGCAAAAAGGCCTCGGTTTAGTACAGAATCCAGCCCTACTAATGAGTTGGTATAAATGGTGACACATTAGCATAAGTGCATTGTATATAGCGAAATTGTAGGGCTGGGCGCGGGTCGATCCGATCCCAGAACTAGTGGAACCGAGATCGGAACCAACAATTCATGTTTGGTTTAGGTTTAACGTGTTTAGGATTTCAAACTAAACATGGCCAAACTAGCTAATTCATGTTTGGTTTAGGTTTAACGTGTTCAGGTTCTACGCTGTAAGACCTAAACCCCATCAAATATCAAAATTTTAGAATGAAAACATAACCAAACTGGCCAATTTGGGTCGAGCTTTTGGTCATTTTCTCCTAACCATACAAAATTGGCTTTTCAACTGGCATTCACGTTATGCCTCTAGTGAGATCCGTTTTAATGGAGGCTAATTAGCAACCATGTCTTGCCTCGTATCCAGTAAAGTTGGCTGTCAATTGGCGTCCAACATCTATGGTAGTCCTCTAGTGGTGCTCGCCTCAATTGTCAATCGAGAGATTCTTATGTACGTCAGTCTTACCACTTGTCTAGTACAGTTGACCAATCAATGTCCTAACAAGAGGTATTTTGAGTATTTCACTTTTAAAAAACATAAATAGTTTCGGAATAAGGTAAAAATTTCTAACTTTTGATTGGTTAGCCGCATCGTCACGTGATACGGCTGACGTAGGCAAGAATTTCGCAAGAAGTTCGCTCTGATCAAAGCCAAATGCTAACCATGTATAGCCTCTATAAAAGGTATTTGTGATTATTTATTTATTTTCATTTATAATTTAAAGAAGATTTTATAAATTTAAAATAACGTGTCTTTTTACTACTTTTTTTAATTATTATTAAATTTTTAAAAAGTTGTGTGGAGAATATCAATTTTTCTTTTTGATGAAAGTATAGTTTTTGTGAATTGTTACACCTTACCAAAACTTTAACATCAAAGATTCAATATGATTTGAAATAGAAGCATGAAGTATGACATTTTAGTTAGGTAAAGAAGGGTCATTGTGCCTCTAACCACCCAAAAGGCTATAATAACCCCATCACCATCTTTTACTGTTTTTAAACAACACGGAAAGAGATAAAGAAGGTTACCCCATGTGGTTTGGTATTATGGACTGCCTTGTTATAGTTGGTAAAGTATATGCATAGTTTTATGGGAGGAAAAGTAGATGCCTACTTCACAGAAGAGCAACATTGCAATTAAAGGGGAAAAATGAAGTCGGTGAAAAATTTTGGGTGCAAAAATTGCAAATTGCAAATTGCAATAGGAAATTATGAAGAGAACAACAGCAAACAAAGGAAAAGAAAAGGTTGAAAATATCAAGGGGTGATGAGGAAGACAGCATTATACTTTTCCCTTTTGGCTGTGTTTGTGACTTTGTGTTGTGGCCAAAATCCCTTTCTTCTTCAAAACCCATAAAATACCTCCATAAAAACGACATCCCCATGTCTCGAGCTCACTCTGTGTTGTATGCACACAAGCACACCTCCATCCCACGAGCCCTCACGCGCCCCTCTCTCTCCCTCTCTCCCTCCCTCCCTCACACACAAACAGAGACCCCTATAGGAGAAAGAAAACGCCTCCTTATATTTCGTTACCTGCCTGTCGTTTTTGTTGCATCGAAAAAGAAACGGAAACAGTCTCTCTCTCTCTCTGAATCTCTCTCTCTTTAAAATTGGGTTTGCTGAGGCATATGGGTCACAACTCATTAGCCAATTCTAGAGCAACCCAGTTCTGACTAACCATTTGAATGAGAAAGCTTGTGACTTTGGGCATAACCCATGTCGTATTACCTATGTTTTGTATGAAAGTTCAGTTCTTTGGAGTCTCTGAACAAATCTAAGCAGACCCATTTGGCCACACAGGTAAATTTTTCTTGATGGGTTTCGTTTACGGAATTGGTTTTATCTGCTTTTGTTTTTTTTTCTTGTGTGAATTTGAGTTTTGTGCTTTGTTTGTGTCATCAATGTTAGGTGTGGATTTGGTTTTGTTGATGGTGTTTGTTTCTGGATTTGTGAAGGTTGTGATGTTTGATTGATAGGTATCCATGAACCAATCGCTTTTCATCTAACATTATTTATTAGCTCATGTCACAAATCACTCTTAGATTTTGAGGTCCAGAAAAGGTTTTCCCTTTGGAAAAAACATGAGTCTTTGTTTTAGTCCAGTCTCCGTTGCAGTAAGAAATCTGGTAAACAAAGTTTTACTCTTTATTTTCATTTTTGGTACAATTTCCTCTTTGCTAATGGTCAATTTGCCTTTGTTTTATCTTAGTTTAATATTTGTTTCAATAGTACTTGGGATGTGGATTACAAACCTTTAGAAAAATTTTTGGCCTGTTGGGAAGTTTTCATTTTCTGATGTTCACCTTCTGGTGTTCTGGGTTCTGGGATTGTATCATTGCATGCATTCTCATATGTGATTGGTTTTTTGTCTGGGTTTGATTTTTTTTTCTTCCTTTGGAATGTAATTGATTCTCTGACAGTTCCAAGATTGAACGTTGTTATGCTGCATTTATTGTATCTGTAAAGTGTTCAGTTATGGTGAGTATCTAGGTTTAGAAATTTATTTCTTCTGTGGCTGCATCTTTATATTTTTATTTTTTTTACTTTTCAAATGGAATGCTTGAAGGTTCATGGCATGGGATTGGTTTGGATATTCTGATATGAATTTTTGTCAGGGGAATAAGGAATATGAATCTTGGAAGTTGGTTTGATTTTAATGTGCTTGCCAGAATTTTGTTTTGTTATTTGTTTTTGGCTTATAACTACTCAGTGACAGGCTTAATTCTGAGATCTGCATGTTGAGTCATGCTTTTCTTCTGTTATGCAAGTACATATATGTTTGTAAGGTGGAGGGATTAGTAATAGTGAAAAATTAGATAACAGACTGACATTCTAATTGATTCCTCAATTCTCATCTGACTTGTATTGGTTTAGATCACTGGTTCCATATGTAAAGTATATCTTGCAATCCTTATCTAGTGTACTGCTGTAACATAATTTTGTGTATTCTTTGTATGATCAGGTTTTTTCTGTTTACAACTCTTGATCATGGCAGAAGAAACGTCATGGTTTAGCCATTGCCTTGATGACAGGCCAAGAGAGATTGGGGAGTATGAGTCATTTGCAGAGCTGAGTGATGAAGGGAATCAAGAAGTTACTGTAGTGTCAGTTGAATCTTTCCTTCCTGATGAACTGTTGGAGCGGATAATAGCATATCTACCAATTGCAAGCATTTTCAGAGCACAGTCTGTGTGCAAAAGGTGGAATGGCATTGTTAGTTCAAAAAAATATATATCGACCAATTCACCCTTGCCACCGCAAAAACCTTGGTACTTTATGTTTACAAGCTGCAATGAACCAATTGGTTATGCATACGATCCTGTACTTAGAAAGTGGTATGGCATTGAGCTCCCCTGCATTCAAACATCAAATTGGTCCATTGCTTCCTCATGCGGTTTGGTTTGCTTTATGGACAATGATAGTAGAAGTGAGTTATACGTCTGCAACCCTCTTACGAAAATATACAAGAAGCTTGAGGAGCCACCTGGCTTGAAATTTTCTGATTACGGTGCACTAGCAATTTCGGCTAACAGGATCTCAAGAAGTTATACTATTACAGTGGTGAAATCTAAGCAAGTTCCTGGAAATTTTTTCCAATGGGATGTTTCTGTTCATATTTATGATTCACAAACAACAATGTGGCTGTCCCCTCTGACAGAAGTTCTGACAGGATGGAGAGGTGGGGATGAGAGTGTGGTCTGTGATGGGGTTTTGTACTTCTTGATTTACTCTACTGGGGGTGGGACACCAGAGAATCGTCATGGCCTAATCTCCTACAATCTCTCTGCCCGCTCTTCCCATGGGCAGTTGATCCATAGTTTCATTCCTGTACCTTGTGCTCTTACATGTGGCCGTCTAATGAACTTGAGGGAGAAGCTGGTTATGGTGGGAGGAATTGGGAAACTAGATCGCCCTGACATAATTAAGGGGATTGGTATCTGGATTCTAAATGGGAAGGTGTGGCAAGAGATTGCCCGTATGCCTCACAAGTTTTTCCAAGGATTTGGAGAATTGGATGATGTTTTTGCCAGTAGTGGTATAGATGATGTCATATACATCCAGAGCTATGGAGCTCCAGCTCTTCTTGCGTTTGACATGCACTTGAAACATTGGAGATGGTCACAGAAGTGCCCGGTAACAAAGAAGTTTCCTCTCCAGCTCTTTTCTGGTTTTTGTTTCGAACCTCGGCTTGAAGTAAATCCCTGAGATATGTCTCTGTGGATTGATAATTGATCTGGTGGTGGTATAGACCATTTTTTTTTTTCTGAGATTTTTCCTTTGCTTCAGCACTTATTTTCATTTTTGTTCCCTGTTAGCGTCCCTTTCAACCCCATCCGTGTTCTAAATCTAAAAGCTGTATACATAACTATAATGTACCTGCAGATAAAACTGCTCATTCATGGTCATATGGGTATATTATTCTTTGTATTGGAAATATCCAATCCTGAGTAATCTATTATCAAATGAGATCTATTTGCTTGTGTTTATTTCTGCTGCAATATATGAATCTGGCAATGAGCCAGTAACCCAAGTTTTAATCTAGTACAATTTTCTTCAATCACGTGTATTTTACGTGAAATGATCAAATTTGATGTGGCATTATGCATTTTGAAAGTGGAGTATCAACTTTGCCAGCTTGCCTTGTGTGGGTTGGTTGAGAAGTGACGAAGATCCACGCTTTGCTTAAGGATGGTGGTGGATTTTGCTTGGTGGAGATGTGACGATGGAAAGATTATGATGTATATGAAATTGAAATTGGGTGATGCTGCTTTTCCAAATGGACATTGCCTTGTGGCCTAAAGGCTTGTGTGCACTACCACATATTATAAAACCTGTATTAACTTATTCTAATTGCACGTTCCCCTCAGTTCATTCTGTTTTTGGGTTTATGGTGAATCCGAGTTTGAGATTTGGAATATAGTTGCTTGAATTTTGCATTGCTATATAGTGTATCACATGTTCTATCATCAACCATTGAATTCTCACTTCATCCTTCACACACAAAACAATTACAATTTTTTATCCAATGAAAATGACAATGCATAGTTCCTTGACTGATGGTGATGATGGTGATTTGTTCCTATAGAATTGATGTCAGTTCTTAAACAGTATGATTAAAACAGCCAATGAGATGATTACAGTCAATAATCCATGAAACCATTGGTTCGGTGGCACCTCTTATGTGAAGTCTATTTCTATTTCCTTTGATATAATAAGTTCAATGGTCCATTCAGGTGATGGCAAACCTCTTTCACTTTTATTAAACTATAAAAAGTAAAGAACAACAATCCTCTTAACATGAACAAGAAAAACAAATTAAAAGACTATCCTGTTCTAAAAATATATATCTATGCACATAATTGAGATTGTTTTCCCAATATTTTGTTGGCTTGAATTTTCTTGCCTCTTTTGTCGGGTAGGGCAAGGGAACAATTTATTCAAATATTCTTGTTTAGATGAAGGCTGCCTCCATCAATGCATGGTTATAGCGTTGTAGGGGATGACTCCAACACTAGTATTGTTTTATATTTGCAGCTTTGCATTCGAAATATTATAGCAAACAAGCTGTGTGGTTAACAAAAACAAATGTATGGTTCTACGTACACTTGTATTTTGAAAGAATATAAGCATCACAATATATAGTTGCCAAACACATAGATTGTATGCATGTAAAAATGTTGTAGTTCTGATATTTTGTCCATTAAGAAAAAATTGTGAGAGATTTATATGATTATAGCCTTATATTGAATGAATATAAGGATCACAATAACGTAGTAGCCACAACACACACAAAGTGTAAGTTTATAACAATTTTGTGATTTGGTATATTTATATATTATCCATTAGGAAGGATCAATGTGAGATGTGTAGGAATAACTTCTATATGCCTTTTGAGATGTTTCTAGTTTGTAGTTATACCCAGGGGCGTAACTACGTAGGAGGCTGGTTGGGCTATAGCGTAACCCATAATTCTTTCATGTTTGATTAATTATAAGTGCTAATATTTCCATGTTCATGTTTGGTTCAGTTGGCAAAGTGGTTGGTTATTTTCCTAGTGACCTTAGTTTGAATCTTGTTGACAGCATTTTCTTCCCCTATTTTCTTCTTTGTTCCTTTGTTATTTTTTTTTCTCTTTCTCCATGAAGGGCTCCCTTCTTCTTTCCTGCTAAAATTTTCTTGCCTATTTTTTTTTCTCTCTTTCCCGTTTTTCTTATAACAATTTCTATTAACATTTCTTTACAGTTTTGTCTCAAAAGTTTTACAAGCATTATTGATGGGGGAAAAAAAAATCTTGGCAGCAAGCCTTAGATTAGCCCACCCCAAATTTACATCCTGGATCCGTCACTGGTTGTACCACAATTGCGTGCTGGCAGCTTAGGCTAGATGAATGATTTTTTCTTTAGGAAGCGAGGTTTCTTGCTTAGTTAGGCTTGCTTCATACAAGCGTCCCTTAGACTTTAATGAGTTTTAGCTTGGTTTAGATAGGTTATCAGTTTTTTGTACCGATTTTGCTTATGTAAGTTCTGTTAGACTCTGTCTGTTTATGGCTTGATTATTATTGAAATCAATCTCTATTAAAAAAAATGTGAGATGTGTAGAGCAGTAGTATTTTCTCATTTTTGTTTTGCTCGTAGGAATATATACACCTCAAATGAGTTTAGCTGATTTCTCTAAGATTTTCGAGGAAACTAAGTAATTAGGATTGCCTTATTGACTGCATCATCACGGTAAATACCATACATGTACACTCTCAACAGAAGTAAATGCAATTTAATAGTCCGAGGTTCTCAGGAAGAAAATGCCATGTCCCACTTGTACTTCTTTCCCTCGTGTTCTATATTTTCCTCCATCAATGCATGTGAGATAGGATTATGCAGTAGTGGAAGGTTTGCGGGCTCTGTTATAACCCTATAATTTGTTTTTGTTGAATATTTTGGACTTTGGAGCAAAACAAATATATTAACTGTTTGATACTAACTATAGAATGGTTAAACACTACAGTGCTTGTACTATCACCGATTTGATTACGCCAGAACCCAGAGGGGGTATCAATTTCCGTTCTCAACCAATGACTTGAGACTTGTAATTAGTTTTGTGTAGTTCTTTGTCACAAGGGATTCTTCAAATTAGGGCAACTAGAGAGCTTACATGTAGAAGCGACCCCCGGGATTGTTCCTCTTCAATAGCTTATTAAAAATGCGATATTTGTGTTAGAGTTTGGATCTTATTGTTTGTGGATTGATAAATAACTTATACTAAATCTGTGATATCGGTATCTATAAAGACTTTTGGGTGCATCTTCTTGAGCATTTGGGAGTCACGCATCCAAAATGTCTGTTTTGGGTGATAGAGGCAGCACCAATGACCGAAGTTAACAACTTTGTTATTAGAGATAATAACCAGACGAACAAGCATCTCTTCAACCATTTTGACGAGAAAGGAAAGTGCTAAACATACTCTTATTAGAAAGAGGAGCTAGTTACTTCTAGAATTTTTTCAAATAAAGAAAAATAGTTGATTATAAGAAAGGGTGTAAAAACGTAATATCTCAAATTTGTTTTATTCATTCATAAAAATTAAAGAAAAGAAAACGAACTCTCACTACCGTAAATGTAGGAATATCTTCCCACTGAAACTGAAGTCTTTTACAATTTTTTAAAGATTAACTAATTTGCCAACAACTAAACCATCAAAAAAAAAAAAAAAAAACATCTATACCTTATCACCCAATCAATGATATGACCACAATGGCCATCCAATGAGCCTTTTCCACAAATCTAATCATAGGCCAATATGGTCAAATAAAAAATTAGACCGTTGGGCAATAGGTTTTTCTATTGCCAGACGCGAAACTTGGTTAGCATGGCATTCCAAAAACAGCGTTTCAGTTAAGGAGATCTTAGGCGCGCGGGTAAAAGGTGCAATTGGTTTCAGTATTCAGTCTCAATGCCCCAATCCTCTCTGTCTGTCCCTCATAACAACCATGACAATAACTAAAGCTCAATTCTTAAAACTGGGATGATAAAAAACTTAGAAGAAGGAACAATAAAAGGCAAGGTCCTTCTTCTCTATTTTTTCCCTGGAAAATTCTTGGACGCATCAACAGGGATTTTTCACAAAGGTAATGTTACAGAATTGATGTTGCTTTTGATGGGTTTTGTTTCATTTGGGAAGGGTGCTTTTGGTTTTGGTGTTTGGTTGATTGGTGGGGGTTGGTTTGATAATGTCAGAAATTGGGATACCCCCTTTGGAATTTTGCATCGAGTTTCGATTTTCTTTCTCTGAATTTGGGTTGAATTTGTTTGGTGATGTACTTTGATTTGTTTGGATTAATGTGTAGAAGAGGAATTGGAATAGGGTCTTACAAGATGACAATGGAATTAAGAAAGTGATATATGATCTAGGAGGTTTTCGAATAATACAAAAAAAAAAAAAAAAAAAAAAAAGGAGAGGGGCAAGTCAGCTGCTTGATCATATATGGTTCTCTTTGTCAATGTGGATAAGGCTCAATTTGTTCCTGCAGGGTTAGCAATTGAATTGAAAGGTTAGGATCTTGATTAGTCTTTGTGGACCAACAGAACTAGAGACCTCTGAGGGCCTGATCGTTAACCCTCATATCGTATGTCATTTAAATAAACATCACGGATAAGATTTATATGAAACCAACATTGCAGAAATGTAATGAATGAAGTATACGATGTTTCCTGCAGTACATTTTATGTGAAAGAACAACATATCAGAGGAACAATTGCATGATGTATGCATAAGTAAAATAATCAGTATTGTTGTAACATGTGAAACTTGTAGCTAACAAAAGGGCTAGCTGCACTGCCTACTATGCAATGCTGATCCAATATAGAGATTTTGCAGGGAAATTACATGGAGATTCTGAAGGAGGAGCTTTCACCGGCTGACTTTAAGGCTACTAAAAGTAACCGAATCAGATATTCTAGAAATGACTTTAGACAGCTTCCTTATTTCGCAACTGACTTTGAATGGAAAGATTATAGCCCTGCAGTTTTCAGGTTTCTGCTTAATTTCTTTGAAATGTATTTAAATGTCAAATTTGATTTCATGTGTTATGTTTCGTTGTCATTTTGGGCAAATGATTGAGTGTACTTCTGATTATGAATATGCAAGAGTAATGCTATTGTAATGAATTGAAGCTTAGGGAAGTTACTCAAGTCCAAAACTAGGGTGGATATATGTACGAATTCAACCTTAGATGTTGCTAAGATCAACGTTGACGAATAGCTTATTTCTGGCCCATTGGAGAAAGAATTGATCAAACAGAATAGTTAAACCAGACAGGAAACAGAAAGTCATTTTTGGGTTAAACTTTGATAGTTGTTGGGTCCATAGAGATGCATATTGAATTACTAATTGAAACAAAAGCCAATCCTTTATGGTTGGTGCATTATTATATACAGTTATAATGCTTCATTTATGTATACATGCATATTTGTGTGTGTTGCTATCTTTCAAAATTGCAAAAGCTGTAACGAGCAGATTTTTGACAGACGTATACTGGAGCTTGACAGTATTGAATATTCCGATTACCAGTTGTCAGTATGTGGAGATGAGACTCTAAAGGAGGTTACGCTTTCGGGGAAACTTGGTATGGTGTTTTTATTGTCCAACGACAAACGGTTTATTCTCAAAACCCTGCGCAAATCTGAGGTGAAGGTAACATATGAATCTCTAGTGACATTCTACTCTTTAATGGCTGAAAAGTTATTATCCATAATATTGATTATTCTCACTTTTATGGATACCAATGTGTTTTTCTATAAATGATTCGTGTAAGTTGAGAAATTGTTTCTGCTACTTTATTTCTGAAAGTGTCCTCTTTCTCTACTTTTCTTTTTCTCTCCCAATTTTTTCTTGTTGTTTCATTGGATGCCACCTGAACTCATACACTGTCCAATATTTTTGTCTTCTAGGAGATTGAATACTGATTTTTGAAGTTCTTATTAATGAACACAGATATTTTCCCTTCGCATCTATATCTTGATCAGTATGCTGAGAAATTCACTGTTTAACATTTCATATAGATCTACCTAGAGATGCTTCCCAACTACTACGACCATCTTATGAAGTATGGATCCTCACTACTAGCCAAACTGTATGGACTTCATGTTGTCAGGCCAGCAGGAGGTGTTAAGGTATGATGTTCTCAGTACCTTTAACATTGACGTTTTCTTATAAATGCAATAGCAGTGGATCAATATAGCGAAAAGATTTTACAATTAACCAACTAATACATGTGGAATTCCATGTGTATTGTTGTCTATGAGGATCTTGGGTGTATTATTGTTAGTCCAATGAAGGGAGTTCATAGCATGCAAGGTAGCTTAGAAGGGTGGGCGTATCATTCAAGTAGGTTAGCTTCATTAATATGGGTGTTCTGAAGGAGCTATACTCTGAAAATGTCTACCTCCAAAGACACATTTTCCTTACAGGATATTTCTATAATTAGCATCAACATTTTCATGCTCCTCTGATCATCAATAGTTACTTTCAATGAGCAGGTTTACTTTGTTGTTTTTGGAAACGTAATCCCGTCAGATATTTGCATATTTGAGCATTATGACCTCAAAGGCTCTTCAAAAGGTCGAGCAGAGAACAAAGTCATTATTCAGGAGAGACCCCTACATAAGGATATGGATTTTGACTTTCGCTTTTACCTGGATCCATTGGTTCGGGATCGGCTCTTAGCGTAAGTTCCTTCCTCTGTTTATCTTTTCTCTGAATATCTTCCTGTAAGGAAACTTATAGAAATTTAGTTCGAATTTGATACATGTTAGTAAATAATGTGATCCCATACTTCCAGTAGCTGAAGAAAAAGAAAATAATGTCTAAACTCTATTTTACCTGGGATATCTTGAGATCTCTGAATTATGATAGTTTGGCTCTCTGTATCAGTTCAGTTGCTCCAAAATCTCAGTTTTTTTTTTTTTTTTGAGAACCCATACCATGATTTTTATTTAGAAGTGGACCACAAAAGTGTTTCTTGCCAAGGCAATTTCTAATGGAGAAAAGGGAAACTACATGTGTTTGAAGAGTAAATTCACTAAATAAAAAAGTACCGTTTCGAAGTAAATGCCTATACTTGACTGATTTGATGGACTTCATCAGTGGTTTCGTCTAGAGAAATTTGATCGAATAGCTTATCATGTAAAAAGTGGCTTATTAATCTTAGAAGACGATATTCAAAAAGGTGCACAGACGCTTTTTGTTCCTGATATATGAATCTCTTTTTCATTCCTCATCAGCTTCTTTCTTCTTCGTTTTATAGGCAAATCAAGACTGACTGCGAGTTTTTGGAATCTGAGGGCGTCATGGATTATAGTTTGTTTCTTGCTATACAAATAGAATCTCCACATCAAGGTGGTTCTCAAGATCCCTTTTCAGGTCCTGGGTGTATTTTTTTATTTTATTTTTTGGACACACTTCCTGAGTGTTAACCTCCATGCAATTCATAGTCTTTTCTAGCACAAAACTTTATACAGAAAGGAAAATCCATATAAAGAATACAGTGCCCGTACATTTCATCATTTGTGTAGATAAACTAGTAATTTTTTATTAGAAGTCTACTTTTCTCTTCCTGTTCTTTTTGTTGTGTCAAGAATGGTGTTAGGAAACAAATGTGGAATTATCAGTTGAACATATAGATAATTCTCCTTGTTGGTTCGACTGTTTTCAACATATGGAACAATAATCTACTGCTAGATATCTTATATTGTTCATAAATCAGGTACTTGTGTCGTACAATTTGTTCGAAGGTATCCAGCTGTCAAAATTTTCATTTAATTCAATTACTGTATTTCTTTTGTAAGTCTTTTTCTTCCTTCCTTGTGGCCTTGATTGCTAAGTTTGATACGAAAGAATGTTTAGATTTCATGCTGTTTCGAATTTCCATATGCAACTCTCTCTCTCTCTCTCTCTCTCTCTCTCTCTCTCTCTCTCTCTCTCTCTCTCTCTCTCTCTCTCTCTCTCTCTCTCAGGTCTTCCCAGTTATACTAGGAAATATATAAACCTCCATTTATTTTCTTGGTAGTTTCAGTTGATAAAAGAACTTCCAGAAGGACTGATAAAGAGATAATAGACAGTACTTCAGAAGGAAGTGATGAAAGCTCAGAGTTAACTCTTGCTGATATTTGCGACCTACTTGACAGGTAGATTGTCTGTATTGTCTTTCTTCCTCAAGGCACTTGGGAACTCTTTGTCTTCCATGGTTTAAATGAACACATTTTTAGTAATTTGAAGCTGTCATAGATAAAGTATGTTTTCTTCCTAACTCAGTTGCTGATATGCCCTTACTTGTCACCTTTACACATGACGAACCTGTGCTAAGTTTGGGTAGTTTTACAGATAATCAGTAGTGATTTCAACATTTCTAGAGCGAAATTCATACCATCTTACATATTTTATAGGAAATGAAGAGACTTGTAATAACAAATTCATAGATAGATTTAGTCCAAAAATAAAATAAAATTACACAAATAGATGTTTTAATGAAAATCATCAACAGCTCATTATCCTATACTGCAGGCCTGGTTTTAGATTTGGTGCAAGCCTGCCAGCACGTGCTGTCCGGGCCTTCAAGAAAGAAATGGGAAGTTCGAGATCAAATAGGTCCAGAAACTCCAGAGCACAGTCATCAGCACAGGAATGCTTCAATGTTCTTTTATTCTTTGGAATAGTAGATATTTGTCAGAATTACAATATGAGAAAACGCCTTGAGCATGCTTGCAAGTCCATCAAATATGACTCAAAGTCCATTGCAACTGTGAACCCCAAAGCTTATTCTTCTCGCTTTCAAGAGTTTATGAGCGAAGTGTTTCTACCTGAAGTGTCGGACGACTTTTCTGATAGCCGGTACATTCTCTGTGTGCCTATTAGTTTTTATCTGTAATTGCTTCTATTAGGGGATTACAACTGCTACATTACCTAATTTATTCACCAAGTTCATCTAATGGTAGGCAAGCATTTCATTTATTCAAGTTTGGACCTGCTATGGTCCTGATTTATTTATTTTCACAAGTGTAGATACTCACATGTATTAAACACATTATTTGGTGAGTAAATTTGGGGAGCCTACTTTATTTTGAGCTTCACATTGGTTATGATCTTCACATGAATTTAACTGTGTAGCTATGAAGGGTTTCTACATGCATTTTGTTTGAACTCTTAATATGTTTGTTGACAGGGTCTCAGGCGCATCATCATCTAACACGGTCCCAGCCGCATCATCATCGAAGATTTCTGTTAGATGACCGTCTCAGACAATTTGGTGAAGTGGATTAAGACCAAATACTCCTACGATCATGTGAAGCTATCATGATTGGACTATAGTAGAGCTTGATGCATATTACGATTGAGTAGTGACTGTAATATTTGTAAAGAAAAGAAATCAAGACAGATACCAAGGTACATGCCATGAAATGGCAAGTTCATATGCTAGACTATTGCTGCTGCTGTCAATTTCACTATGATCATAAACTCTGATGAAAATCTGCATGTAATGTTGTTTGTTGTAGAGTTCTGAAGTACGGAAATCAGAATTTTCGACTTCCAGTCTTCTGTGAATATATTTATAGTTTTTTTTTTTTTGAAAGGTGAATATATTTATAGTTCTATGTAAATGATCTGTTTGATTTACAGGGGAATTAATAGAACTATCATGCATGGGGCAAAACTTTGTATCCAACGTCTTCAGTAGTTCACAACCTTTCCGTACAATAATTTTACGGATTCACACTATCACATTTCAATATTTCAACTCCCCTTGTAATTTAATTCTTATTGGCGCTGAAGTATCATACAAAACATAATCAACTACTGAGGGCTAATAATTCTAGTATTCCTATCAACTCTGAACATTCTAGTTCTAGACCAGAAAATAAAGCATACCGCTACTACAGTTTCGTTGACAAAGGTGTTGCATTCAGCTCTTTTGATTTCTTGTGTTGAAATAAAAGAGATTCTATTTCCAAGTCCTGGTCGACCTTCTCATGCTCTTAAATGAGGTATAGAAACTAGATTAGGCATCAAGAATTAAGGGGTAGACACTTATTACGTGGTTTTTATCAGATCACGTTCCATTTTAATCAAGATATGCAAGCCTGCCATAGAAAAAGTTAATTGCTCATACGCCAGAGATTCTTGCTAAAATTTCCTACTGATCATAAATTCTCACGGAAAGTAGGGTGACCAGACTTGTTGATTTTCCTTCATCTTATCTGAATGTTTATACTTAGAGGTGTTTGATTTACATGTGAGCAGAACATTTCAAGTTAAATATCGTTATATGAATAAAACTCTAAACTAGGACTGGGGCGACTTTGCTTAATCTGATATCTGGCAACTCTTCTTTATCTCATGATTCACATTTGCCTTGTTACTGGGGAATTGAGTAGCTAACATGAAACTTGTACAAGAAGAGGGCTGATGAAAGGGCAAGGCACAATTTACAAAGAGTTGGAATGAAAGTACCATGTTACTATGTTGGGCTTCCTAATCATTGCCCATGTTCAATAAGAAAAACAATGGGGTGTTCTAGATGTTCATCAAAAGAAAGCCCTTGGACCATGTTTTCTGTCAAAAAATAAACCACACCAGTGGTCCAATTATGATTTATGTGGTCCTTCATTCTTTCATGAAATTCACATAGCAAGTTGTTCATGTAAAGGAGAAGTAAACATCTTATATTCAATGTTGGAAACTTCCTGCATTTCCTCCTACTCTTGCAGCATGGTTTTGTGAGTAACATTATTAATATGAGTGGAAACTAGCTACGCCAGCTGCTGCGGTGATCTTGGTTTGTTCATTTCGGAAATGTAATGCTAATCACACCCTAAAAAACCTCGGTTTAGTAGGGCTCCCCATCAACAGTAGGTGATGGCTAAGTCTCAAATTTGCTCCATTAAACTCTCCACAATGACTTCTTGCAGTTGGGTCAATTTCCAAGTTAATTGGGAGACTTACTCTAGATTGGTCTTTTTGCAACAAGATTTGAAATCTGGAAACTGGATGAAAAGAACATAGAAGATCTTTTAATCCTAAAGCAAACCACACCTGAGATGACAAATATTACTTATTGCCAGCTGCACACAAAAAGCAGAGAAACAACTACATGGCATAAAGAAAAATATAAACCTAGCTAGCCGTGTTTATAAAATGCATGATAGGCTGAGGACCACAATAATGGGTCTTGTTCTAACTGGTCCTGGTGGACCAACACTGCTAAGTTTTGGCTTCAACTGTGGATTTGCTCAGCTCCAGACTGAATTAAGTGAGCTTCAACAACCAAGTTGACCTATGATGCCATCCTCACTCCGAACTGTGCATGGGAATTGATTGTGATTATGTTGTTCGGATAATTTCTGGGAGACCATTATGCTTATCTTACTAAGTTTTTTTTGGATTTTTTTTTTGGAGAATTCGGTGATCAAAATTCATGTCGGAAACACATTCAAGATGGTTAAGTCGAGAATATAATTGTGCAAGCATTGGGGACCAAAAGAAAGTTAGCCCCAGATTGATGTTTTGGACAACAAGCATCCAATGATATCATTGGAAGTGTTTTGAGTGGTTTAGAACGGACTAGAACAACAAGGTGATATTTTCTACAGAATCGAGCAGATCAAATACAACAACATTAAGCGCATTTAGCGGGAATTTCTAGTAAGTCGAACGAAGTTTTCGGAGATGAAACTCACTCAATATATACAAGATGCTCAAGTGATAAACAATATCACGCAACACAGGGATCAAAAACCACACGAATAGTTTTCCTGCTCTGCCGATGAGGTGTATGCTACTTGGATTTCTTTGTCTATATATTCTAACAAGGTAAGCTAGCTAGGATGCAGGGCATAGGCACACCAGCAAAGCAAGAGGAGGGCCATTGTGTTGAATTATTGAATACATATCTTGTCATTTCTCTCTCTAAGAATCCAAGATAGTCTATCATTTCATCTTACCATGTGAGTGAAAAAGTGAAAATTGAAACATGGGACTAGCATATCATTGTAGCCTTTCTAGCCTTTGTCCTTTGGTTTTAGCTTCAGAATAAGGTCCACAAAAATATCATATGCATAAAGAAATTAGTGTGGTAACATTGAGATTCTGTGATGTTTTGACAACATCAAACTTTCCAAAAGAAAGAATATGGTTCTATCTATTCATCTCTCATCTGCATTTCTCTTTTGTTGCAACTGATCGACCAAGCTCTAATTTCCAGACAGTCAGTTCTATAAAACTCAAATAAAATAAAATACATGCTTAATCTAGAATTACATAAAGTTGTTAATTTATGATTGAACTAGGGCAGTGCTCATGTAAATGGTAACATTTTAAAGGAAGAAAATTTTACCATCACAAAAGCCCGCCCATGCTAATTAAGTTTTGATCTTTGAATTGAGGTGTCTTCAAGTCTGTTGTTCACAATCAATTTTAGTGAATTAAGGGTGTCTCAGACCTCATTTTCTTCTCAGCAAATATTGTTCTTCAGTCTTCACCATCACATTTAGTAATGTCCCATGGTAGATGAACTTTTAACATTGTTAAATTCAAAGGAAGAAAAGTATCAGATCCAGTTTTGCTTTTACAGTTTCACTCCAGCAAAGAAAGAAGGTAAGGGAAAAAAAAAAAAAAAGGGAAACTGTCCCTATTTGATGTCCCAATCTCATTGCTAGCGGTGAGCTGGCAAAACCTGGGTAAATAGGGGGAAGGGGACAAAGAAACAAAAAACATAAAATCTCACATAAAGAATAGAGAGATTCACAAAATGTAGGACAAAGCTGAGACTGAGAGAGAGAGAGAGAGAGAGAGACTACCCCCAAGACTGTAGCTTTTTCAAGAAAATGAAGAAACAAAACATGGGTTTTGGGTTTGAGTTTGAGTTTGAGGGAGAGTAGCACCCACATATTGAATTGAAATTTCAGAGAGAGAGAGAGAGAGAGAGAGAGATGGAAAGAAAAGAAAAGGGTGGTGCGGAAAGTGAAAAAAAAAAGCGGGGGTTGATGGTGAAAAAGGTGAAACGCGGTGTATTAGTAGGCAAGCGAGGAGGGCTTTGTACTACGCCACCGCCCATTTGGAGGCTCGAGTTCTATTCTGAGCCTCACACCAACAAACCCAACTCAGAATTTCTCAACCTTAAAACCACAACCACATCAATCTCAGCTAGAAACCTCTGTGCCAGTCTCTGGGAAATTGAGTCTTACAAGAACCCACTTCCCCAAATGAGCAGAGCAGGAGCTAGACTTGCCCACAAGCACAGGAAGAACAATGGGGCTGAGCTTGACATTCCCACTAGGGACCCTCATGATCAGGTATACCAAATTTGTAATGTGAGTGTTTGATTTTGAGTTTGTGCGTGTATTTCCTTATTTGGGGTTTGTCTAGTATTTAGTAGTGCGTTTGTTACATGTAAAGTGTTTGGCTTTTGTTGGGCTATACTTGTTTTGTGATCATTGTTCTGAACCCTGATATAGAAATGGCATGTGTCTTCAAAGTTTTGCTTATTTAGAATTACTTGCTATATACTGTCAGTCAGTTGCTACATTCGCTGTAATTACTTACTTTCACTACTTGTAGTTTACTTTTGATTCTGTAAGTTCTGAACTTCTTGAACCATCAAGGTTTGTATCAGTTATTACTTTCAGCAAGCGTTGGTTGTATACTTGTTTTCCGGGGCTTATCATGTTATTACCTGGTGTTTGGATGAGGAAATTAAATTTTTCTTCTTGGTGCAACTAGATTTAGTTTTTGTTTTTTTTCCAAGTTGTTGCTTTGTTTAGTTTAACCATCATGGTTAATATGTTAAGCATAGAACTATCGTGATGGAACGATGAAGCAGCATTAGCAATAGAGGAATGTTGCAATGTTCAGAAGAATGAGTAGGCTTTGTGTGGGACATGAGAGTTGTGCTGTGATTTTCGCTGCTTTGAAATTTGGAAACTTCAAGCTGGCTATCTGTGTTTGTGTGTATTTATTTAGTTGTTGATTCTTTCCGTTTGTGTCATTCCAGCCAGCAAGTGCAAGCAGTTTGAGGAAGCTTGTATCCACATCGCTGATACAGCACCATCAAGCAGTTGAGAGCAATGGTTATGCTCTACAGCCCCTATCTCCTTCTAGTTGTGGTAGCTCAATGGAGGTGAGTAATTATGTCTCTTTATTCATCTGAAAGTTATTTTTATTTTTTGTTTTTGCTTGAAGATGTTTTATATAACTAGAAAGGTGATATAATATGAGCTCACTGAATATTATAACTGAAGAAAGCAATACAATGAGGATATGAGTTCAGTAATATAATAACTAAAGAAATAGCAATGAGGATGGATAGCTGAGTTTCAAACTCCTCGAATGTAGTCAAAATTCAGGAGGGCTTTTGTCTTGTAAAGTCCACAAGTGTTTACCGTCAAGCAGTTGAGAGTAATGGATATGTAGATAACTATTATAAAGATACAGAGCTCTAGTCAGAATGTAACTGTGTGCTAAAAGAATTCAGGGAAAAGTATAGGAGTGTATCAGATCTAGAATTATAGATAGGAGTCATATGACAGAATGTTGAAGTATAAGATTAAAACATAATGCCATCTTAGTACGATTGAAGTGCTTATTGATACTTTGAGAGTGAGAAGAAAAGAACATAACTTTGGTGATATTGACATGTTGTAAGGATAGCTAATAAAGGAAGAAAATTGCAATGCGTGACAAAAGATTTCTATTCTGAACTTACATAGACTCAGAATCTAATTTACCCGATATCTGCGTTTGGTGGATTGAAATCTCAGATACCCTTTCATCTTTGTAGGTCGCACCATATAAGGGAAGGAAGGGTGAGTCAAGTTGCGGTCTCAAAACATCCACAGAATTACTTAAAGTACTCAATCGTATCTGGAGTCTTGAAGAACAACATGCATCTAATATATCATTGGTAAAAGCACTGGAAATGGAACTGCATCATTCTCAAGCTATAATTAAAGAGTTGGTGCATGAAAAGCAATGGGATAGGCAAGAAATGGATGGCTTGATGAAGCAAGTTTCAGACCAAAGTCGAAACAAAGCTGCTGTTCAGTTGGTCAGGGATGAGCTAGAAGGTGAAAGGAAGTTGAGAAAGCATTCAGAGAGCCTGCATCGCAAGCTAGCTCGAGAGCTTTCTGAAGTGAAATCTGCTTTCTCCAATGCTTTGAGAGAGCTTGAAAGGGAGAGCAAAGCACGTATCCTATTGGAAAACTTGTGCGATGAGTTTTCCAAGGGAATAAGAGAGTATGAGCAAGAGGTGCGATCTCTGAAGCACAATCCTGAGAAGGATCAGAGTGGTTTGGCCAGCTCTGAAAGATTAATTCTCCATATTTCAGAAGCATGGCTTGATGAACGGATGCAAATGAAGATAGCTGAAGCTCAGAATAATCTTGGAGAGAAGAATACAATTGTGGACAAGTTAGGTTTTGATATAGAGACTTTTCTTCAAGCTAAACGATCTGTTGGCTCGAAGATAAATATTGAGTTATCCCAAAAGCAGCTCAAGGAAAACTGCTCACGCCGACATTCATTAGAGTCCTTTCCATTGAATGAGGCTGTAAGCGCACCAGGAAATGCGGCTGAAGATTCTACTGATAGTGATTCACACTATTCACCAGCAGTCAGGAGTGCTAGTGGAAAACAAATCACACGAAGCTCTAGACAACGGAAAAATAATGATGCAGAAAGACAATATGGAGGAATAGAGAAATCGAATTCCATGAAGAAAAAGGCAGAGGAGCACATTAAGGGAAATATCTTGTCTGGTTTGCAAGGGCAGTTTAAACAACACCTGGCGAGAACCATGTCCTGTCATGGAAACAGGACCCTGGCTGCAGATAGGGAAGATGGTGAGCTGGGAGAAGAGAATCCCGCTATGGTTGACAATCTTGAAGAATCTCTATACTCTGATGCAATCAGAGAAGGTCTACACGAAATACAAAGCAAAAGGGTTGAGGGACATGGATTAAAATCCAAACATCCTGACAGTAACTGCAGGGTAAAAACTTGTATCCAATCTGTGTTTACAGGTAATGCTAGTCCAGTTCAGGGATGGAAGTCTAATTTAACAGCCCCAGATTTTGGGAAATCTGAATCTTCTTTGGATTGGCCCCCAGACCTTGATGAAAATACCTTGATGGCTAAATTACTTGAAGCAAGGTTAGAAGCAAAGCAGTCGCGCACCAGAAGTTCAAAAGGGCCTTTGTAGTCTGATGAGACTTGTAGTCTGCTCATAGTCAGCTTCACATCGAGAACAGCTGGTCCTTGGCTTGAGGTCTGGATCTTTGTAAACTCCGATTCTCGTTCAATGTCAAACAAAATGCAGAACAATTTTGTTTTCCCTAGTAATTTTAGAATTACACTTGTACATGAGAATTGTTTTGTATTACCTTGTTCACATTACCTTAGCATCGAAAAAATGGTTCTTTTAGAAGGGTTCTATTTTTCAGCCATGGATATTGGAACGAGGTGGAGCCTAATTCTGTACTGTTCCTTGTTGCATGTATCATGGTAAACAGGACCACATTTACAGTGTGATGGCCATGAAAGCTACTACTAATCTTCTAGATGGTAATAGGGAGACAATTGTACCACTCTCAGTGACACATTTCATTTTCTAATCTCTTCAAATGGAAACAAAATTAGGTTTGCTCAATTACTTTTGCTAAAGAACTATACTATAATTCACCAAATGGTACTTGATCTCTGAGATTTTAAAACCCAAAAGCAATACCAGATTCTGATGAGTTGCTGACTATCAACGTTAGCCTCCCATTCCCAATTAAGTTCATTGAAGTGTTAAAACTGTTACTTAAATAAACCATACATTGAAAAGATTTATTAGATTATTGCCATTCACATAGGAAATGTCCCATTACCCACCATCAGACTAGAAAATGGTGTCCAAGTTATTAAATATGTGACCCAAAGTTTTCTGGTATACTTGGTGGTGACTGGTGAGTGTGACTGGACTACCTGTAAGCAGAATTTCTTCTCCCATATGACTGGCTTATATTGCCAACAATAACAAAGTTAAATTGATTGTGGCTTATAAAACTATAATTATGTTGCCTACTATGTTTTGTCTGTTAAAAGTTGGTGATTCCTGATGAAATCATTTCTTTTTCATTATCCAGTAGGCAAATTGTGCATATAAAGAACACAATAATTGTGCGGGATGATGTTCAAAGCTAAATTTAACAAAGTATATGGTCTTTCTTATATCAAATGTAGTGGACCACTACGGAAAAGCAACTACATAGGAATCTTTGTTTTTTTTTATCGAAATAAAACTTAAACTGCGCAACTGTGACTGCTGCAATCACCGCAACCAACAAGGGTTACATCAAGGACTTACACCAAAGACTGACACAACATATCCTCACTCCGAAGAGGCGGGACTGACGTGCCAATAGATCCAACGACGAAGACCAACTTGAGGAGCTGATTGTGCTAAGATGACCACACGAAACACACGCCCTAAAGCCGGATGTAACCACGGCATGAAGCCGCAGTAAGGCTGAGTACTAGTAGCAGCCCGGGTACAACTAGCAACGAACCAGCCACCAAAAGCCGATCGCTCGCCGGAATCTACAACAACACCCAAGACACTAACTACCCTAACTCGAAAGAGAAGGGACTTATTTGAAATCTGAAAGACCCAAATCCAACAAAAACCTATACAACTCAAGCAACCAACAAAAACAACAATAGCTAAAGCAACTAAACACAGGAGCCCGTCCAAGCAGCAAGGTCCAAGCACAAAGGCCCGGCCCAACCTCCACTTCCAGCAAGGAGCCAGCGCCGCCCTCCTCCAATCTTGCTGCCAGCGACCTCCGTCATCACCACATCGCCTGCTTGCACCACCACGTCGCAGCAACGCATCCCTAAGCCACCGCAACGCCCCACCACGAAGCCGGCCACCCCCAAACCTGGTCGATGTCCGAGACTGAAACCCAGAAAGGGTCGAGCCATCTCCAAGCTCGTCACAGCCCTGGGATCGAAGACGCATCCATCGCCGAGCACCCTCAACCACTTGTGAAGCCAAAAACCGCCGTCAGCAAGCACCCCGTTGTTGTTCCTTAACAGATCCCACCCTTGACCAACGAGGAGGAGATCTAAGCAGATATGCCCCGTCCGTCGTCAAAACACCGTCCGCCATCCCTGAGCCAAGCCTCCGCCAGGGAACCATGCCGCAAGCCTGGGCTAATCTCCTCTCCCGGACCAGACACAGCGGCTGGGAGAGGACTCACTCGAAGACTCTCTCTCTCTCTCTTTTTCTCCGCGCGTGACGCGCGTTCTCCTTAAACCAACAAAAAAAGTACGCCCTGTCTACTATTGGAATCTTTGTTTTCATGGATCGAAGCATGAAGCTAATTTCGTTTCAATTTTTTTTTCTCTGTCAATAATTAAGAAACGCTTATGATAGAAATTAGAGCATGCATGCAAATTGCAATAAGCCAATAATAGAACCACTCGATGGCCTCCATTGCTTCCATGATGCTAAGTTAGCGTCCAACTAAAGGTAGAGAATCAATTAATTTGGAAAATCGAATACAACTTAGCTAGAGCATGCTTAATTAGCTAAACAATTTACAATATTATTGCATTACCTAGCTCATTAAGAACAAAACAAGTGACATAGTAATTCGCCTCATCCAAAAGGTGTTCGTCCAATGCAAAGCTATCCTTCTCTGTATGTAAGCAGACGTTGCAACTTGCCAACTTGAGCCTCTAATTCCCATACAATAATCATTGCCCAAAAAAAAAGAGACAGAGATCCCATACTACAGAAGTACAACCAACATCGAAAAGCTAACTTGGTTTAATTCGACATACGTATGCTTTAGGAGAAAGAAACCAATCAAGAAAAAGCGAGGGCTTTTGAATCCACAAATTGCTCCATTTCCATCTCTCACAATTGCAGCAGCGCAACATCGGCCAAACTCCTCTGATTAAGGCGATTTTATACATTAAAGACTATGCTTATTGGGAGTGTTCTATATTACTCCACCTCTCAAAATTGCAGCAACGCACCACCGGCCAAACTACTCATTGTTAGAAGCTAAACACCGTTTAGTATAGAACTGATTCTTCAACAAACTTGATGAGAAAATTTCTTTCTACTTGTAACAAAAATAAAGATTGCTAGCATTCCTCAAAATAGCAAAAATCATTTCTTTCAGAAAAGCAATATTATAGTTGATTATGAAAAATATCTACCAATGATCAAGGCACCACATAAAGCACACTTCAAATTTTAGAGCCTCTAGCTGATAATAAAGGCTCCGCATAATGCACCACTTGGCTATGTATGATTATATATTAGTTATAACAAACAATCTTAACCTAGTTTGAAAAGTTACAATAAAGATGCTCAACAGTTATGATTAACGGAATTAAAGATTCTCAATCAGCAATATATTGTGCAACGTTTCACCAATTCTTGGTAAGAAAAAAAAAACAATAATCAGATTTTTTCATTATTATTATATCTTGGAAACTTAATTTCTCTGATTTCATCAAACCCAAGTCATAACCAGGCTAACCTATATAAGAACTTATTCTCGCAACAATTATTTCCTTCTTCCTTCATATGCATGTTTCTGGTACTTGTTCTGTGTTTATATGAGTGTTCCTTAATTAGGGTACGTATTAGGTTTTGGGTCCAAATGGGGCTCCTCTTCTCTCCAACTCTGAAAGGACGTGATGGCTGATGACCAGGGCTGCTTCCTCATGAATACCTCTGGGGGTGCGCACGATACCAATGAGTGTGCGCATTCTAAGGGTTTGCATGAGGTAGGAGATCGACGAGGTTGCCTTGATCTTTTTGGTATTGGAGTGAAGGGAGCTTCAAATGGTCTGCATTCTCTAATTTCCGAAGTTGTCCCATTGTGATCAAAATTTGTACTAAAAGATCGAAAACTGCTAAACTAAACACTGTGATCAAATTTATTGATGCCCTAAATCTGTAATTCTCTAAATGGCTCGACTACCCTATTGGCTTCCCAGTCAACTACGTTCTTATCTTTATCTTTCTGCTTCGTCAATCTAGAATGCCTGCTTTTACATTTATATATAGTTGCATGACGTATATATATAGGGCCTCCTTTTCTGTATTTAATTGTTTTATTCTCCACTAACAGTTAATTAATTGTGAGATCTTGGTTAATTACAACACAGCAAAGCCAGTTGGTGCACGTCTACACTAAGCTGCGACGATCAGAGACTCCGATGGTGCAGTGATTTGGGACGTTCTGATCTGCCAATGGCGAGGCCGGCCATGTTTAATTTAAAGCTAGGAGTGCATATATTGATCAAAGGTTGTGTTAGTATTAAACCTTTGTATAAATTAATTGATGGCATTAAGAAGAAATGCTTCAAGTTCAAATGAAGCCTGAAAGCGATTTTAATCACCGATGACCCTTAAAAGAAAGGATGTCATTTATAAATGTATGTAACATTGATCAATTTAATAAAGGGATGCAATGTGGGATTCATAATCTATTTCAAGAGTTTATAAACTCTCATTGACATCTCACACTAATAACCTTGGAGAAGACCAGGATAAATTATAATATATAACTAGCAAATACCATGCCGGTTTTTACCACACTGTCTTCTCATATTTACCAGCCATATGTATAAAGCGGTCAAGAAATCAACATATGAATTTCTAGCACAGAAGTCATTTTCATTGAAGCAAACTTGCAACTAACAATCCAGGGATGAACCCGACTTGGGATTCTTCATTTCACGAATACCATATTACAAGACATTACAATTTTACAGATACAATTTCCCACCCACAACCTGGTGAATTCGATCTACAGGTTTCCCTCCCAGTTCTCTTCATTTTACAAAAAGATCAAGACTTGCTATAATAAGGTATTCGGCACAATTCGGTCAAATACCAACGGCCAGCAAAATCTAATTTTGTAGAAAAGTGAGGTCTTTGAGACTTTTAGAAGACGTTTGGAAGGAGTTCAATATTTAAAAACTACACCAAGTGTCGGAAGCTGAATGAGATTGGCATTTCACACAGAGACTCGTTCATATGATCTAAAAGAATAATTTGAAGTTAATCTTTTGTTCTTATTTATTTATGGAATCGATTGCGTTGGGATGACCCCAGCTCGATCACCGTTGAAGCCCATATAGAGTAAAGAAGCTGAAGGGGCAGATCCAACGCAGAACCACCTCAATCACAGCTCGTCACTGCCAACATTAGCAATGGAATTTAAGTTTTGGCTTGAACCAGTAGTAGTTTCCTTTTCAATTCATTTAGGTCTCATTTGGTTGCTGGAAATAAAATTGGTTTCTTGGTCTTTCCCATGAACATGAGAAAATAAATTTCCCACTAGATTCTCTACTAATGTTTGGAGACGCAGGGAAAGTAATTGGAAAATGTATTTTGCTTTTCTTTCCATGTTTGAATAGGAAAGTATGTAACATTAATTTTTTAATAATATCTTTATTTTCAAAATATAAACAATTTAAGATTTAAAAGTTTGTTCGATAATTTGATAATAACAACCATTAAAATAATCTTTAGAGTATGAAATAAATGTGCAATCAATGCAGGGAAAGTATGAGGGAAAATGAATCTCATGGAGTGTGGAAGGATCCATTTTCCCCATATTTTTCCTTCATGCAGGAAAGTTGTTCCTTTCCTTGAGTGTGCCAAACACAGGAAATGATATAGTTTCCTTTCCCAACATTTCCATTCCGCGAATCAAACGAGACCTTAGGGTTAGTAAGTGGAGACTCTAGCCTCAAGCTCTATGAAAAATATCCTACACCAACCAAACAAATTCCAATACACACAATTCACTTATTTGTAGCGTTGATCTTTGAAAGGTGATTCGTCAAACAAACAGCTTCAAACATGAAAATATAAATTGAGGATTCGTTGATTACAATTCAGGTGGAAGATCAAATTTCAGCTTATGAGTTAACCTAGTTAAGAACTATATATTCAATTTTCCAGACCTAAAATATCTAATTGCGTGGCCAACTACACGATGTTCTCTTTTGATTAGTCACCTATTTCAAAAGAAAAAATAAAGTCCAGCAATCAGACGGTCAAGCCACATACGCACCCTTGGAAAGTTAGAAGCAACTGATCACCCACTTAGAAATATATGATTGTATACTTTAGACAGCCAATAATAACCATACAGTTGGAAAGTTACAATGAAAGATGCTCAAAACGCATCAAAGGTGATATGATTTCTCTCTTAATTAGCTACTAATGCAATCACCAATCCTTTCACAAGAAAATCCCATTACCAGATTCTTTCTTTAATACTAAATCGTTTTAAATTAATGTCCCTGATTCCATCAAAACCCCAGCAATGAAGTCCTAGACCCTATATAAACACTCCCGAGTCCTGCCTATTGTCATAGAAAACTTTGCTTGCTTTCTGTTCTCATATATGGATAGCATATCCTTCCTTTCTTTACTTTTGTTGTTGTTGTTGTTGTTGTTGTTGAGACTTGGAGAAAAATAGACTCTATACGGCTTCACTTTGGAGCTCTTCTTCACTTCAATCTTGAAAGGAGATGATGGTTTACCACGGCTGCTAGTTCATGAATACCTCTGGGGGTGCGTATGATACCAATGAGTGCGCATTCTAAGGGTTTGCATGAGTTAGGAGACGAGGTTGCCTTGATCTTTTTGGTATTGGAGTGAAGGGAGCTCCAGATTGGTATTAGAAATATTTCTAAACTTAAAGGTTATATATATATATATATATATATATATATATATATATATTAGGTTGAGATAGCTTACATGACCATAAATAAAGCATGCTGGTAATCTTGAAACTTAAGGTTAATAATTTACTAATTCATCGTCTTTACTTTCTGTGCCACACACTAGCTTTCTGCTTCTTCTTCTTCTTCTTCTTTTTTGTATGGGGTAGGGCTCGTGCCCTTCCCTCTCTTAATCTCTGTTTTTTTTTTTTTTCCTCATGCCATCGAGGTTCGCCAAAGAGGTAAAATATAGGATTTGCTAGAAAAGTATGTACATAATACCTTTTTCTCTTTTGCTGTTTGAACTGGTATACTCATGTTTTGGTCTATTAGGATACAGAATCTAAGGACAACATGAATCCATTATCATGAAAGCACTTTTGGGACACTGATCATGAAGCACTTAAGTGATTCTGACTGTGCAGATGTTGGCTGCAGAAGAATTTTCCAAGATGAAGTGAGACCATGACGCCCTAAAGTGAAATTTATTATACATATTTGAGCAATTAGATCGATGGTTTTCACATCACAATGAGGCGCACATCTTCATACTTAAGTAAGGGTTAAATATTTTGTAGGCGATCTTAATTTTATTCAAAACTCGGAGAAAAAGAATCAAAGAATTGTAGAAAAAGGGGTGTAATAAATTTGAAAGTGAATCGGATTTGGTCGATATTTTCTGAGACAAATGAAAAGTGGTTGATAGTTATGGTTGTGATGGCAGTGACTGTTGTAGCTATGGTGACCGAACTCGTGTTAGTAATAGTGGCTCTTGCTTCAATGAAGTTGGATCTGAGAACTCTTCATCAAGAAACCTTGAACCGACTCCTAATTATAGTCATGGTGATTACATTGAAGCAATGTTAAAATAAAAAATAAAAAATAATAATAAATAAAAAAAGAAGAAGAAGATTACATTGAATTAAGCACCATGCCACCATCCGTCGACCAATATCAGCTTCCCAATGCTTTACTTGTGTATTTATTGATGTAAGCGTGTTATATAATTCATAAATTTTTTCAATCTAATATTTTTGTTCTTGACTAAAAGTGCACATGATATATTTTTCGGGTTTTTTTTTTTAATTTCTAGGACCGACTTTCGAAGTCATGAAAAAAAAAAAAATATATATATATATATATATATATATATATACACACACACACACATACATAATGCACTTCACAACTAGTAACACTAATTAGCACACTTCACTTCCAAATATTATAGTGGTAAGAAAAACACTGCAATTCCAACACTGGAGGTTAAAGGACATGATTGTAAGTTCAAAACATACTTTATAAAATTCTTCATCTCCCCTGCTGTAATATTATTAAAAACTTTAATTAATGTAGTGTGGCCCATAGTAAAGACTGTAGAACTTTATTTTATTTTATTATTATTATTATTATTTTAGAGAAAATAATTCATTAATTTAAGATATTACAATGGCATGAATGACTCCGTACAAATCTCAATTACTTTAATTAAAAAAGATGACATACTCATACTACTAATGTAAAACTAACGATTACATATACCATAAGCCGATAGGGGCTAAACGCCTAAACTCTAACCATATGAATCACAGTTTTTTTATTTTTTTGGACAAGGCTTTAAACTGTAGTGTATAAATTGTAACAGTTACTAGCTATGTGCAGATGAGGCTCCCCCGGACTTCAGCCTCATTATCCTCTTCTTTTCAGTAATTTTTCAACCGTTTCTTGATTTTTATTTTCTTTCTCTTGGATAATAAAATTTCATTGGCTACAAGAAAATTAGCAGAAAAAAAAACGATTAAGTTAGACAACCAAAAGTTTGAGCTTCTGACCCTTTTTTTTTTAGATGTGAGCTTCTAACCTTTTGACTAAATTAGATCAAATGTTTAATTGCATCCCTTTTTGCTGCTTTTCGTACTGTTTTTTGTATTTCTCATTTCGATGTAGTTTCTACATCTCTCAGTTGTAATATTTTTATTTAATAATTAATAAAGACTAGTCAGTTTGCTTTTTTAAAAAAAAAAAAACTTTTGACTAAATTAGATGAAATGAAGATTTTTTTTCTTTCCAAAAAAAATGTAATTTTTATTGAGTTTCAAATTGAATGAAATATGCATTAGAGACAAATGTCGATGTACATGTAGGAGCAGGGCGTCGCCCGAATATTACTTATGCTTGGGACATCAGGTTTGTAACACCATAGTCAAGAAATTCCTCTTACTTGGAGACTTGTACATAACTCTAGTATTACTATGCCAAGCAGTAACACCCTTTTAGTGAACCCACAAGACATAGTGGAACCGGAACACGATATGCATCTCATAAACCGACACCTGAGTTAACCTCATCATGTTGGAAGTTGACCAAGAGCTCGCCAAGAGTAAGCTATTATACAACAATAATATACTTATAGTAAGCTTTTATACACTTGAATAACAATGTTAGCATCTTACATGGAAAAATATGTTAAGGATGGAGGCTTCGTTATAAAAGGGACATCTCTTTCCACTTAGAAATTATCCCCACACACTTGTAATTTTCTGGGCCACAAACGAGAAGTGAATACACTATGCTTCTCGTGTGTCTGCACCAACTCTTACTCCCTATCTTACTTCTATCTAGTCTCCACGATCTAGGCAAAAATAGTACATACTGATGAAACCACCCTTTCACCAAACACATGCAAAGAGCTAGAAAATAGATCGCCGTATATGCATGCTTATTGGGAACAGTTCCGTTACTCGTTAGATAACTAAATAATTTTTGATTTGATTGAAATTTTATAATTACAATAAATTTTTTTTTTGAAAGGTACAATAATACTTTTATTAATATCCAAAAAAAAATCTAAAAATGGACCGATCAGATCATGAATATACGTTTTCCGGCCCCAACCATTTATGTAGGGATTTCTTGTATATACGTGTCCAACTATCCATACTGAATTCTAACTTTGAATCTCATTTACAAAACATTTATATATTTCCGTTACATGACGGAAATTAGTCTTTGAACTACCTTCTTGTTTCCACTTTATATTTGGGATACAGCTTCTCTCGATCTGACCTAAGCTCCGTATAGTCCATTATTTATGTTTTCCAACATTTTCATTAGACATTAGCCAACCACAACTTCTTAATAGCCATTGTCAACATTCAGTCTCCTTTTTCTTTATTTTTGATCAGTTAGTTTCCTTTTCTTGGCCGCTCACAGTCTCACTTCTCATTTTCTAGAAGCAACCGTTGCGTACGTATCAGCATCCATTAATTTCCCTGGCTGTACTTTTAACTTTTGGACAAGAAAAATCTATCACAATTGGATTCTTTCTTTAATGACGTCTTTAGCAAAGACCGTGATATCATCTCAACCCAAATCGTGGTCTATATAAACACCCCTCAAGTCTGCCTATTCTCTCATAGCCGGTGATGGTAGGTACAGAGTATGAGCACGGTTCCAGCCGGAGCTCGTCTTCACCGCAAGGCTAAAAGGAGGTGATGGTAGACCGCGGCCGCTAGTTCATGAATACCCTTAGGTGCACACGACAGCTATGGCCATGTCGGCATATTAGGGGTTTGCATGAGGTAGGAAACAAAGGCTAGCTACCTTGATCTTTTTGCCTTGTGGTGAAGTGAGTTCTGAATGGTCTTTCGTACTCTATTAATTTTCAGTTTGGTTACATTAATTAACAAAATAACAGCACATTTTAAATAAGTCACATTAAAGAAATTATTTGTCATAGCCAAAGTCTGCTCATTTTCTCATAGCCAAATCTGAAAGGATCGGAGGTCAGGTAATCGATGGTAGGTTTGGGGGAACAGGTCGGGTCCAGTTGGGGGCTCCTCTTCACTGCAACGCTAAAAGGAGGTGATGGTAGACCACGGCTGCTGGTTCATGCATACCCTTGAGTGCCCACAAAAGCTATATATGGGCATGTGGCCATTCTAAGGGTTTGCCGTTTGCATGAGCTAGGAGACGAAGGCTACCTTGATCTTTTGGGATTGTAGTGAAGAGAGCTCCCACTGGTCTTCCTTAACTCTGTTAATTTTCAGTTTGGGCAATTAACGATTTCTCTTTCTTTTAATTTTTTTTTTTTTTGCCTTGTGAGATTTAGTAAAATACTAAAATATCTTCCATATTTTTTCAAAATTTCTGTTTTTTTAAGTACTGATTTTTTTCGATATTTTCATTGGAATTTTTTTTTCATAGATATAAGTATCAATATTTTCATGAATTCTGATATTTTGATAATTGCTTTTCCATATACAGGAAGATACAAATATGGTCTACAAGTAAGACGTGCGAACTTCAAAAAAGATCAGCGAGGTAACCGAGTCCTTTGTGGTGGCTTCATTTGCGAGCTCCAAATTAAATCTCAAGTTCGTAGATGATAATTAAATTCAAACATAGTGTAGCAAATTTGAGATTCTTGGATCTGGTCTATCCTCCAATAGTTTCATTATGATTTAAGTTAACATTTTCATTATGATCATAGTCGATATCTTATTCGTCCTGGCTGCAGAAAATATCTATTCGAGTCACCATTCCACTTTTATAACATATATTCTCTTTTTGCAAGTCACTGATTAAGCATAAGAAATTCACCGATCAAACTTTTCTTCCGAACGCACGGCAGAGCCTCATGATCATAAAGATGGAGAGCCAGCCACTTAGCTAGCTACATATATGTGATTCGAATATATGTATTACAAACATTAGCTAATAACCAAAAAAATAAAACATCAATTAAAAGGTACCACTAATACAGATTCTCAGCGTTAAAAAACACCATGTTACTGCTCTTTAGCTACCCTATGTCCTACGTTTAAATTGAACTTCTCGTCATTTTCTGACCACTAATGTAGAAATTGCGTGTTTTCATTTTAAAATGTAGAAATTGTCACTTCATGAAGCATTGAGATTGTTGCAAATGTTTATGTGTAATTTTAGAGCATCTTAAATGACAAGTAATATTCACCTAAGTTTCTTTACTTTCACTACCACAAAACTGGTCTATAGCTATCATTGAGAATTGTGTGTGTTGATCCTATAAAGACACCAATGATTGGTGTGGGGATAGCAATAGACACTTGCTATCCCCAGCTTTGGCACTATTACTTGATGGTTTCAATTGCTGCCGTGACATATACCCAATAAACCACTATCAGATTTTTGGTGACTGAGAAACTGTGGGCCCCATCAGCAGAAAACACACTTTTTCTAGCAATGGTGACTGCACAATTTCATATTAAAAAAAAACAAATACAATTAATATATCTATTCTTAATTGAAAAGCCCTATACTCTGTAAACTGAGCCTTAACTGAAAATTGCACTTGGTGCTGCAAATTTGATGGATGAATGAAAATTGCACTTGCTGCTGCAAAGGGTCTTGATCAATGAACTGAGCCTGATCAAAAACCATGTTATAAGGGTTAGCATGTGATATGTTTAATCAATAAACCCTATTATAAGGTAATGTCAGTTCATGATCATTTGCTAATCTGCAAAAGGTCTTGATCAATAAACCCTTCACTGCATATCACATTAAAAGGTATAACAGAATCAATAAAGTTGTAACTAGCAATTGATATAAAGTATCTAATGATGACTCCATTGGAAGACCAAACCAACTCATTCTAAAGGAAGGGCAAATAACATTTTGTTCAAATTTCGGGAAACGAAAGGAACAGAAAGTGACTACAAATGATACATCAAAATGAGTAATTTGGCACTTCGAGTATCATCTTTGCTATTTGTTTATGCAATATAAAAGAAGGTTTTGTTGGTAGTAGTTAAAACAATTGAATCCAATGGTGATTAACATCTCAATAAACCTCTCATTACTTTTGGTGAGATGTTGCAAGGACAAGAGAGCAAAAAAATAATGATAATAATAGAAAAGTCAAAATAAAAAGTCAAGCCTGGAACTGAAGTAATTGAAAAGAGCAGGACTCTTGCTTACACTTATTAAAAACAAACACAAACAAACAAATCAGACATTTTTAATATCTCAAACAAGTGCACATGGTAGCTATCTATAAAAAAAAAAGGTCATGTTTGACACAACTCTAGGAAAGGGCTTTGCCCTTGATTTCACCTTATCTACACAAAGACGCGTTTGGTGAGTTGTGAATAGTTAGACAGATATTTGTTTTAAATTGCAGGGACACGTTTGTGGGCTTTGGTGAGTGTCGGACCAAAGAAAAAAAAGGAATGGTGAGTATTTTTTGGGTGCTGTCACCATTGATGTAATTGTGGGGATTGAATGGTAGCTATAGGCCATATTTGTTGTAGTGTTTTTATTCGGGTTTAAAATTTTACTTGCATATTCTTCGTGAATGTAAATATCACGACTCGAAAATATACACATGCCAAAAGATAAGAGTTATCACTTCTAAAAAAAATAAAATAAAAAATATTTAGGAGCAATATCAGGGGATAGATCAAGAGGCTAGGCCGGATCAAAATGAAGGGGAACTTGGTGCACTAGTTAGGTGGATAACAGTGAAGGTTACACTGGCAGTGGGAATGAGATCGATTTCATGACTTATAGAGGAATTAATCTAAAGAATTTTTGAATTACTTAGCTAACTCAAGTACGATGATTGGATGTGGAAAATAGCTTACTTTTGTAATGCGGTAATGACTTAACTTTGAACGAGCTCGAAATTTTCTCTGATGTTTAAGCTAAGATATAAATTGTGAGGAATGCAACTCCAACATTAGAAGTTCTATTGAGATCAGCTAGAGAGATTATATGCGTTCACTAGTGGAGTTATCATAATCGACTAATGATTTAGAAAATTAGTCAGTCTAGGTAATCGAATTTTGTAAACAATATTCTTGCTGTGAGTTGAGTCATTTCTTCTTGTTCTATATCGTTGATCGAATTATAACTTCACTTAGTGTGATATTACTTTGTGATCTTTGGAGAAAGGCACAATTATTCCAAACAAACATTAACACGAGTCATTGTATTATAACACACCAAACACATATCCACGCCATTTTCTCTTTTCTTTCCTCTTCTTTTTAGGGATGGGAGATCAAACTAGAACATGTGTATGGCCTGTGTCCCTTGCAATGGGCCATTCATTGATTGGATACCTAATTAGGTGAAATTGCATCCTTCCTGCCAGGTAAATTGAATGCCTAAATAGTACTAGCCCAAGACGAATGGAACGACATAATGTAATTAAACCCGAATTTTCTGTGGAATTTCTATCCGTCCCATTTTCTGTGGAATTTCTATAATTTGCTTACTCTTTCTAGTTCCTAGATGCGTACGTCATATGAATTAATATATAAGGGTAATGTGACATCAAAGTTCTCGTTGAATTTTCTCAAACTAACTTCTCTGGTTCTCTATTCTTTTTCCAATTGCGACAGACATTGATATATATTGATTAACACTCTTTTAAAAACTAATTATTTCAGAGAAACTGATATAAACACTCCTTCAAAAAATTGTTAAATTAGAAAGAGCCGTATGTTAACAAAGGGCTATCACTCACCTAATTAAGCCTGCCGGTGCACTATATAAAATGTACGTAAATGCCATATCTCATAGACTCATACCATCTTTTGGGTCGTTGCACAAAATTATATCTCATGATAACTTTTGTTTTGAAAAAAGTATTAAGAGAACTCTAAATTATGTACTCAATAACATGTTTTCTATTTTAGAATTTGTTTTTCCTCTATCACGCCATATATGATAGGAAATGATGAACAGAGAACTCAGCTAACTTCAGCTCAAGAAATAAAACCGAAAGAAAGAAAGGTAGCTAAAACGAGAATCTTACCAAACGTACAAGTGCTTTTACTATTTCCTGAACTGTTAATTTTATGAGGTAACAACTCCTTTAATTATGTATCCGTTATTCTTTTTTACCTTTGTTTATTAACCCATGATTTTACATGGCCTGCATGATCCAGACAAATCCAAAAGTATCTAGCTTTTCCAGAAAATTGTCTCAATTTCTCACCCCTTTATCAAAAAGAGTGATGCCCTAGCTACCCCGTCAGATTGTTTACCATTATCGTTCTCTCTTTCCAAAACCAACCCTATGCTTCACGCTTTTGTCAGAAAATTTTATGATTAAAATCTAACCAACAGATTTCCCTTCGCATTATGGCCATTATCCATTGATGTCTATATTTATTTCTCAATCTACCCCATTTATCCTTTCTCACCTACTAGCTAGGGTTTCCTTTTCTACTCGATCAGTGCTCTTATTCCTATTTAAGCACATCCCGAGTCCCTTCAGACCCATTGCTCAACCACATTCGGGCAAAACCCACTTTCTTCTTCCCTCTTTTGTTTAGGTCATTTGGGGTATAGAGAGATGAGAGCTTCCTTCGATCCAAATGCAGGAGTAGAGATGGCGTACACTGCTCCTAATTCATGAATACCTCTGGGTTGCGCAGGATAAAGAAAATCTAGTGCGCAGTTTAGGGGTTTGCATGACATAGGAGCAGAGGTTTCCTTCTCCTTTCCTTAATTGGATTGAAGGGAGCTCTCATTATTATTGACCTCTCTCACTTGATATGTATAATATTTGGATCTGGATTGTCTGCTTTGAGATTTACTATTCGATCCGGGCGTCTTTGCTTTACTTTTAATTTGTCAATATCTATTTACCCTCTGAATCTGTGATGTGTTTTTGTGAGTTTGGCTGTTGCAGGATACTTCGGGAACTAATTGACGCTGGAATGACCTGAAAAGTTTACTTTTAGAGGCATGTAAGCAAATCCAAAGGGTGTTTCTACATCTACCATTTATGGGAATCAAGCTTCACGCGTTTTTCAAAGACAGTAGCTAGCTCCAACTTTGAATGTGAAAATACGTATTATATACGTGTGTAGATCAAGTACTCAAATACGGGTTCTTATCCGATCCTACGTAGGTGGCTATACCTATAAGTCCTGTACATATCTAGCTCCATGAATTTTTAACTTTTATTTTGTACATTTTTATATGCCTATCCTTCATACGAGGTCTTCCAAAATTTGGAAATTTAATACGTATGCATCGATCAGCGGTTGTTTGGGGGAAAATTTGTGAATGGATATTATTGCCAATATGAAGAAATTTCGAACCGGTTTGAGTTTGTTGCTTGTAATTAAGTGACAAGCACAAAGTTATAGCTCAAAAGAAGAAGAAAACAAATATGGTAGATTACAAAGTAGATATTTCCAATTTAGATATTTCATACCCAGAATCCTATTCACATATTTTTACAAAGTAGCACAATAGGATTCTAATTCAGGAGATTCCGGTTCTCTACTACACTAGTTGTCTCTCCCGCTGCCACTCCCAGAAGTGCTGTTACTAGTCGACACTTTCCGCCTGGCAAAGAGATTGAATAGGCCATATTCAAAAGCTTCCAGGCCAGCAATGATGTTGTAGTAGTAGTCCAGTTTACTCTGGTAGAGGTCGTGACGATGGATGTAGCGCTTTTCCCAGTCACGTACGTTGTGGATCACGCTTACAAGTAAGAACTCATGTACTTGAAGTGATGAGCTGAGAAAGAAGCATGCCCCGGCAACAGCTACATCCTCGATCATACTCTCTGGCTGGGACATGCTTCTTCCTCGGCTCATCTGTGTATTTCAGACAAACGAGTGTCGTAAAGGGAGTGTATTCAAAACTTCAAATCGAAGATTTGTTCTTTTGGGTGATCCTCGCAATAATTGGGTGTACTACCAAATTTCGATTATGGTTTGTGTTTGAAATTGAGATTATCTCTGCTTGGTATTGTTGTTAGAATGGAAATATGGAAATTGAATGATGTTATGATTTTTGGACCAAGTACATACCATGATAGTGTGATGTTTGCTGGGATTGAACTATAGATGGAAAATTGAGTAATGGGAGCCGTTAGTAAATTTTGGGGTGCACATGGAGTTGCCTACATTTCAAGGGTAATTAAGAATTAAATTTTTACTTATTAAAAGATAAAACGTTCCCATTCAAGAATTTTTAATTTCGCCTCTGTGACTATAAGACAGAACATGTGAGATTGAATGATGTATGGAGCAAGTCCATTTTGTTTGGGTCCCGAAATTCTATGAAGGCTAATCATATGGGGGACATATAATGGAGTTCTGATCATATCTGGGTATTTCCTTTCATATGGCCTTCGAAATAATTTATCCATAATCTTTGTTGGATGCATGCTTTCAATTGATAATGTTGTGAAGAATAGTATGAGGTACTTGCTAGCTTTCTTGTACACCCCAAAATATTTGCATAATTTATTCTCCGAAATCCAAAAATACAATGTACATTTTGCTCAAAGCAGAACACTTTGGATATATATGGATATATATTCTGCCCAAGATTTAAATTTGGATATAATGTGAAGGTTGCAAGAGACAAGATTAAGGAGCTGTCAAGAATTCAGACCACGCTTTCCGAATCAAAATCTTAAATTCAATCAAATCTGTATATGATCACTTTGTGGTATTTGTATCAAAAGGGAAATTTTTAAAAACGGTACATGAAGTATGAGTCATTGAAAATTAAGGTTAGTATACTTTACAAAACTTCAGACCACCCTTTCCACTTCGAATCAAAATCTTAAATTCAATTAATTCTGTATATGATCACTTTGTGGTATTTGTATCAAAAGGGAAATTTTTTAAAAACAGTACATGAAGATGGGTCATTGAGAATTAAGGTTAGTATACTTTACAAAACTTCAGAATAGTGCCTTGGGTTTAAAACCCGATCACCCAACATAAATACATACGGTTTGACTGCTAGTATGCTTGATTTATGTCAATTTTATGAGGACAAATCCGTCTCTTCAACAATAATGGAGGAAAAAAAGAAACTGAGAATGGAGACCGGCCCAATCCCGCAGCTTTCTCTATTCCTCTACCGCCAAACCCTCTCGAATTCCATTCGTCAATCATCTTCTCTGACCACCAATCAAATTGGAAACCCATCACATATAGATTCAATCTTCATCTTTGTAGGAGCATACCATAAAGCATGAAAATTACTTGTTCTAAAGTCCAATTTAATGTTGACTAATCCAATTTTATGTTTGGTAAAAAATCTTGGCAAGAGGAGAAAAAAGTGAAATTCAGGCAAATTTTCCATGCACCACCACTCACTGTGGCGCCATGTATTTTCCGGCCATATTCATGGAGGAGCAAAGAGGATGAATACCATAACATCTATTCCGTTACATCTATTCACCATCATTCTATTTTAACCAAATTCCAAACTTTGTGGTTCCAATTCAACCACACACTCCCTATTACTTAAAAGTCCATCATCATCATCATCATCACTTCAATATTTATCATGTTTTAGGCTTAATCACCATCTCTCACTCATCATTTCATACTTTAACCTACACCATCACTCCCATATTTTTTTCCTTTGTTTTTGGGATCTATTACTACTCTCATACTCCACCTCTTTGCTCAATTCAAGAACCTAGCTGGTATATTGACTTCTCAACACCATTTTCACATCTCTCTCCATCTATTTAAGCACATATTCTTCACAAGAAAGAGGCATCACCCACACTTAGTCACTACATCTTTTTCTATCTCTATTCTCTACACAATCAACTACCATCTCCTCCACAAAACCTCCATCTCCATCACTTCATTTTCCAACTACATCCCTACTCATAACATCTTACATATACCAAGCATCATCATCACCTCAAGTCTTGAAGAAGGAGTTCAAGGAAGAAGCTAGAGCATAAGAGGATCCATCACATCATCTTCATGACAAAGTTTCCATGATCAACCACTTCATCATCCTTCACTTGTGATCATCCCTAGTCATTTCTAAATTCTATTCTTTGATAGCTTAATGTTTTCCATTATGTTGATGCTAGTTTATGTAGATATGCTTGCATGAGTAGTCTATTGTTGGGGCTAGGGTTGAAAGCCCTAGTCAAACTTGTAATGAATTGATGTTTAAATCTTATTTGACGTAATTTCCATAATCAGCTTCACATGCTAAATCAAGAAGTGAATGCTTGTATTTGAATCTAGCTAATTTGAATACTTTGCATTTGTTATTACATGAACAATGTTTAGAGAGTAGCTAGCTTTGAACATTAATAGCATGATAGCACATTAGGTGTATATGTGAGGGTAGTGTGTTAAAATCACCTAGACCTAGGATTGGTTTGCTTGTATGATTATCTAAATTCAAATGTTTATGCATCTAGGAGCCAAAAATTGATACTTATCCAGAAATAACATTTGTTCTTGGGTAGTTAGTTTCGCACTTATCAGGTGGAAATTGATATAATCAAAGGAATTTAGGACTCAATAGTCCTATCCGGATGTTAAGAGGGTAATTGGATACTTGGGATTGCATTACTTATAGTTTAAATATCAATGCATGCAAGGGAGGTTATGCTGAACAACCTACAGCTCTAACTTCCATCCATTTAATTGGATACTTGAGATTGCATTACTTATAGTTTGAACATCAATGCATGCAAGGGAGGATATGATGAACGATCTAGAGCTCTAACTTCCATTCATTTTATTACATCTAGTTTAACATAGCCTAGTTTACATTTCCATTTTTTATTTTGTGTTAATTTGAGTTGAAACCATCTCCAAAGCCAAAATCAAACCACTACACCATTTTGCATATATTCACCATGAACTTTGGTTCACTTGTGAGTCATTGTTTGTGATTTGTACATTTGCATATTCATCTAATACCTTTTAGGTTTTTCCTAGCTAGAGTGGGTTTTCCAATCTCTTGGGTACGATATCCCCTACTCATAATCCCTACACTATAACTATGCCCTTATACCTATTTGGCTAACAATCTTTCTCTTTGAAACAAATAAAAAATTGTTAGGATTTTGCATCAATAATGAATATAATCTCGTCTCCTAAGACTGGGTTTTCAGGAGTTAAGATTTTCGATGAAGGTTTTAGGGATTTCTAGGGTTCTGGTATGAAGAAATGGCGCAGCAAGGTTGATGATTTTGGGTTCTGATTGAAGTGTGAGTTTGAATTGGGGGGAAAACAAGGTGGCTAGTACTTTTTCCGGCGAGTGCTCAAGGCTGCTTTTTGAAGAGAGAATTTCTCAAAACGTTTCGGAAATTGGGATGCTTCTGTTGTCTGAATCAGAAGCTCCTCTTAGTTGTGCATTTGCAGACTACTCCACCATACTCAGCCATTCCCATCGACCAAACCGTGATTCTCGGTAGTGGTGAAGGACGAGATCGTGAGCTGTGGTGATTAAAAGTTTATTCTTCAAGCATTTTAACCCAAAATCTCATCTGGGCATTTCAGTTTTGCTCCATTATTACCATGGCCAGAAATATCCGTTCGGATCTAGCCGAGTTTACTTTTGTGTAAATTTGAGAAGAGAATTGGGAAGATTTGAGAGAAAATGAGGTAGTGGGCACAAAAAAATGGGTTGAGAAAGAGAGAGAGAGTACTGAATTACTTTTTGAAAAATGAATAATGACATAAGAGTTAACGGTTATTGATGACAAATACCAAAAGTGTGTCGGATTTCAACCTAGACACCATTGTGATGCTTTGTAAAGTAAATTCACATTAATTCTCAGTGGTCCATACCTCATGTACTGTTCTTAAAAATTTCCCGTATCAAAATTGTTTTGAAATTATCCATATGTGAGTTTGATTCTATTTACTATGTTGGACAAAATACTGTTTACTCCATATACTTATAGAGGTTTGACATTTCAGTCAATCGCCTTTCAATTTCACCTGAAAGCTCAAATTTCACCTAGAGCTCCCCAACTCTCGCCTTTCAATTTCACCTAAAAGCTCAAATTTCACCTAGAGCTCCCCAACTCTCTAATTTCACAGATTTGATAATTGCCGTCAACTCACCGTCAAAAACTCTGTTATTTTGCTGACATGCTTTCACTTCAAATTATCTATTTTACCCCCACTGACTCTTTTTTTTTTTCTTTTCTTTTTTTCCTCATCTTCTTCCTCCATGTTCCTGCTCTTCCTCTTCTCTAATCTCCTCTCTTAATTTTGCCCAAGCTACTCTATCATCAATGCAGGTCCAACAACACTCTTCCGAATGGGTCTAATTGACCCCCAATGGTACTCCCACCTAAACTACTCAAACCTCCCTCCTCCTACTGAACCTCCACGGCTGTGCCCTGACCCCCTAGACCTTCTACTCCCCACCTTCTTCAAACCCGATTCATCCATCTGCAAAATTTTTATGCAATCCTCAAAGCAACTAGCATTTAGAAGAAATCTAATCCAAACCCATTTTACAAACACAATAATGAAACAGATCTATTCTCTTTTTAACTAAGAGAATAACAAATTACTACCCAGAAAAAAAAATATTGCGACCAAGAGAAACCCAAATGGCCCAAAAGCACACCAAGTGAGAGTTCCGAGCAAAAGCGCAGCAGCAATACCGGAAAGTGAGAACCTAGAAACCAAAATCGGAGAGCCCAGAACCAAGATTGAAGATAGCACTGCGCATAGTAGTGGATGCATGGGGCCTCTGCATAGTGAAGTGTGTGAGAGGTTCAGGGCTTTGGATTGGGATTGGGATTTTTGTGGGGAGAACTGGGAAGAAGGAGCGGTGGGATTTTAGTGAAGAAAATGGAGGAGGTGGTTTGATGTGCAAGAGTGTTGAAGACCGGCAAGTTCGAGGTTTACTCCGACATGACGGAGGGGCAGACCAACGATTTCCTCCGGGATATCGCCGAGCTGAGGAAGCTGCAGAAGTCGGGGATCGTGAGCGACCGGAAGAGGAATTTGGAGTGAGCTCCGACTTGGGTTCGAAGCTGGAGTGAAGAATGGATCGAGGACGCGAGGAATGAGTTCTTGATGGCGTCGTGCTATGGATGGAGGAGCGAGGAAGAAGAAGGTTGATTTGGGGTGTCCAAATCAGATCTTAGTACCGTCGGCGTCGGCGGGTGGATCACTTGCAGACGTCGCCGGTCGACGTGAAAGCTGGATTCTACTCGCCGAAGACCTGTGAGTGTGGTGGTGGTGGAGGTGAGCTGCAGTGGTTAGGGGAAGTAAGTGGTGGAGGAGAGAGAGAACTAGACTTTCTCTCTCCTCAAACTCTCTGTTATTGAAACCCAGAAGCTTGGTTTTGATATTGAGCCCAGAGGGAGATGTGGGAGAGATGATAAATCTCAGTTTGATTAATGATGAAGGCCCATTTCGATGAATTGTGTGATGAAGATGAGATTTTTGTGTTCTTCAAGAGACTACCGAGGAAGAAGATGAGGAAAAAAGGGCAAAAGAAAGAGAGAGTCAGTGGGGGGGGGGGGGGTTAAAATAGATATGTTGGTTTAGGGTATGATAATAGAGTTTTTGAATATGAGTTGAAGGATATGATCAAATATGTGAAATTAGAGAGTTTAGAGAGCTTTTAAATGAAATTAAAATACGAGAGACTGAAACGTCGAACTCCTATAAGTATAAGGAATAACAGTAGTTTGTCCTACTATATTATCGGCCGGTTTAAAGAATAATGGGAATTCAAGATGTTGATAGCCGATACTCAACAATGGTGGAAACAAGCTTGTAGTTCTCTCTAATCTTCTCTTCATAAGCTTCAAGACAGTATATCATAGATTCAAATAAGATGTCTGAACAAACAGTTATGAAGATGTAAAATTTAGTTTTTCGCCAACCCTTCCTTATGTGCACCTGCCAATATGGTATCGAGCTAGGTATTTGATAGCCGACAATGGCACCAAATCGGGAATACAAATACGGGTTTTGGATTCGGAGACTTATATATGGATTTGATTTGATTTTTTTTTTTAAAAAGGGGCTAAAGAGAGTCTTATATATGGATAGTTAGGTACGTATCATCACTTAACAAGTTAGCTACATGATATTGACTAGTAAGTGGCATGGAAAGTCCCCAAAACCCGTTACACAAGTCGGTATCTTCTTCCACAATCAAAGATGGAGAAAAAAAGGAAAGAGAATCCTTGCATGCATCTACTGTGGTCAGGAAGTAGACCAGGCCAATATCTCAGCCGGATTCGGTAGGCTTGACGCGGGAGAAGTGTAACGACCGGTTCCGGCCGCCCAAATTGCATTGTTAATTCAAATTAGGGAATGAGGATTTGACACTAGCCTTTAAACCAAAAAAAGATGGATCAAATCAATCCCTACTTTTATTGATTCTTGTTTTGGTCGTGTTTCATTTTAAAGTCTCCATTTGCATTTCAAGAAGGCTCCCTTGGACCCTTCAAAGCTTCAAATATTATATGTACAAGACTGGGCTTCAAATATTGCAGTCTCATATTATAGAACCCTATTTGATCGAATCCTTGCAATGACAGAAAAGAGTAGTATCTACTCATTTTTGGGTGGAAAGAGAAGTTAAAGTACGCTGTTTTAGAAATTGGAAGAGAACCTCATTACAGTAATAATTCTTGTTCCTTCTAGAAATGGTGCTCCATGTTTAACTGACAATGGTGATTTAACAGACTCAACGGATCTTTCGTTATATAAATCTGTATTTTCTTTTTATTTTCTTACCTCTAGAAAACTCTTATTATAGTAACAACAGTTCATTGGCAATTTCTTTGAAGATCCAACAAGAAAAACGTTTTTGGTAATGTTAGGTTAACGTTTTAAACACGTTGGTTGTTGTTATCTGTGACAATAACGACTCAGTATTGACTTAATAAATAATAACTAGCTTGCAGTTTACTCGAAAATTTCTTTCTTTTTAGATAGAATCAGTTATAATTAGAAGTGGTTCTCCTTCTCTAACAAGAAAGCTAATGCATAGAAAAAAATTGAAAATAAAAATATGGGTGTGAAAAAAAAATCATGACATGTTAGTGGTAATAACATATAAAGTTACATTTGATTAATTATCACTCGACATGTAGTCACTGTTTCATTTAATTTTTCAGATTTAATACTTTTAAACTTTAATCTATCTAAAACTCTAACATCAAACATGTTATCCAAACACGCTATATTGGTCCGACCCTAACTAGTTAAGATCATGACACTCCATATTTTTCCTGATGTAGAAAAGTCTCGATATCAAGAGATCCACAATTAACCAACAATCCCTAATCAAATAAAATCACAAACCCTATTATCATCTGTGTCATCACGACTCAATTTCCATGCCCACCTCACACACCCCCCACACATCTGCTATCTTCTATCATCAACAATCTAAAATTTCTCATCATAAAAACCAAACTAAATTTCTTTAAAAAAAAACCAAAAGATTTTGTTTTTTTTTTTTTTGAAAATAGATAAAAAAAAAACAGAGCAGAAAATCAAAGAGAGAGGTGGCAACAAACCTAAAAATAGAGAAAGAGTAGCAGTAACAAACAAAAACCAACCCAAAAGCTCACACATACACAAAAGGGGATTTGAGAATTAAGAAGAAGAAGAAATAGAGAGAGAGAGGGTCGGTCTTCTCTTCTCTACACAGCCGCTTAAGTTAAATTTGATGACGACGACGACTTTCTAGACCCTCATCCTCTTCTTCTTGTTCTTCTTCTTCTTCTTCTTCGCTTTCTCTCTCTAGCTCTAAGCCTCTAGCTCTCTCCAGCTCTCGTTTTCTCTCTCTTGTCTCGGACTCTGCTGCGGCGTCGTTTTTTGGGGGGGTTTTGGGCGTAATGAAGGATTTGAACAATACGGATCTGTTCGACCCGAGGAGCACGGTGATGGAGTCGGAGTTCGCCGGCACGGTCACGCCGTCGACCGACGCCGATTTCGCCTTCGCCTTCAACGACAGTAACTTCTCCGACCGGTTGCTCCGGATCGAGATCATGGGCGACACCCCCGAGTCCAGGCCCGATTCCGAGGCCTGCACCAGTATCGCCGATTGGGCCCGCCACCGCAAGCGCCGGCGGGAGGATTTCAAGAAGGACACCGGCGGTTTGTCTTTCTCTCTCTCTCTCTTTTTTCCTTTCAATTTCGACGCATTTTGGGGTTTTAGGGTTTCGTTTTAGCTCCTAAAGCTCAGGTATTGAAGATTTTTTTTAATTTTTTATTTTTTACAATTGGTTTGGTGTTGATTATTAATTTACAAGAAATGAATTTTGGAGGCGTAATTATTGATTTTAACTGATAAGAAGCTCCAATCAATTTTAAATTCGATCAATTGGATGCTTTGATTACTCCTTTTGCGGGTATGCCTTGAGAAATTGGGAGTGTTTGACTTTATGGACAATATGACTGCACTAGACTTAGCTTGCTTGGTTTGTCCTTGAACTATTGAAACCGTGAAGTTTAGGATTTTGATTTGTAATTTGCGGTTCGTTTATTCAACTTTGTGTTGCCGTGTAGTATGGGATTTTCTCAGTTGGTTTGTTTTCGCTTTGGTTTGTTTGGAATTGTTGTCTGTGCCAATAGGGTACTGTTCCATCACATGCATGTTTTCTTTTTCGCCGCTTTCTGCATTTTGATTGTGAGTGGTCTGTGTTTATGGTGGTTGGTTAATGTTTACGATCTTGTTTTCAGTTGTGGAGCTCTCTGAATGTCCGGAGGAGCAGATCTTGAATGACAATCAACCTGATATGGATGATGAAGCCTGTGAAAACCAAGATGAAGATGCAGTTGCTATGGTTGAAGAATCACCTTCAGGTACTAAAATGTATCTCATATGAAGTTGGTGATTCAACGACATATGCTATATATATATATATATAATCTGTAAAGGTGTCTATTGTTACTCTTGCATCTGTATGAAATAACCTTTTATCTCTTGCTGTCAGTAAAATCAACAGTCTATTTCAGAGTTCCTTCATTGTAATTCCTATAATATGAATGCTATGAAATTGTCTCAAATTTGAACCGGTGTTCTTGTAGGAGATGAGGGTGCAAACAGCGTTGACTCCGACTGGGGAATGGATTGTTCTACAGTTGTGAGAATCAAAACATTACACATCAGTTCTCCAATTTTGGCAGCAAAGAGTCCGTTTTTCTATAAGGTAAAATAGCTACTAGCTGTTTGTTCCTGTTACTGTGCCTGTTATTAACTTATCATCACTGGATATATTTCTTATGTCTCCTTCGATCGTATTATTATGCAGCTCTTTTCAAATGGGATGAGGGAATCTGAACAGCGACACGTGACCTTGAGAATCAATGCCTCAGGTAAGAACAAATATCTGTAGCGTATTGTTGTTTCATATATTCTGTACTTATTAGTGCTTTGCTTCCATCTAATTATTAATTTGTGATTAAAATGTCTGACATTGTACTACTTATTTTCATATGCGCAGAAGAAGCCGCCCTGATGGAGCTCCTTAATTTCATGTATAGTAGTACCTTAAACACGTCCACAGCTCCTGGGTTGCTGGATGTACTGATGGCTGCTGACAAGTTTGAGGTTGCTTCGTGCATGAGACATTGCAGCCGGCTGTTGCGGAATATTCCCATGACACCTGAGTCTGCTTTGCTTTATCTAGAGCTTCCTTCCAGTGTCCTAATGGCTGAAGCAGTCCAGGCATTGACTGATGCAGCAAAGCAGTACCTTGCTGCTCGTTATAAGGACATAAGCAAGTAAGTTTATATGTTGTTCATCTTGATGTTCCTATCACCTATGGGTATTCTTAATTACTATTATTATTTTCAGTGGAAGTTGTTTGCTTCCAGGAAAAGATCATAGTTTTTGTGATTTTGGATTCTTAATGTATGATTCTTCTAACCAGGTTTATAGATGAGGTGATGGCCTTACCCCTAGCTGGAATCGAGGCAATTGTATCGAGTGATGATCTCCAAGTTGCATCAGAGGATGCTGTATATGACTTTGTCTTGAAATGGTCAAGGACTCACTACCCAAAACTGGAGGAAAGGCGAGAAATCTTGGGTTCTCGACTTGCACGCTACATTCGTTTTCCTTACATGACTTGTCGAAAGCTAAAGAAAGTCTTAACCTGTAATGATTTTGACCACGAAGCTGCATCCAAGCTTGTGCTTGAGGCTCTCTTCTTCAAGGCGGAGGCCCCACATCGGCAGCGAATCCTTGCAGCAGAGGAATCTGCTACCCTGAATCGACGCTTTGTGGAACGGGCATACAAGTATCGCCCGGTTAAGGTTGTGGAATTTGACCTTCCCAGGCAGCAGTGTGTGGTGTACCTGGACCTGAAGCGCGAGGAGTGTGCAAATTTATTCCCATCTGGACGGGTGTATTCTCAGGCATTCCACTTGGGTGGACAAGGGTTCTTCCTCTCTGCGCATTGCAACATGGACCAGCAGAGTTCTTTCCATTGTTTTGGGCTGTTTTTGGGGATGCAGGAGAAGGGGTCAGTGAGTTTTGCGGTGGACTACGAGTTTGCGGCGAGATCAAAGCCAACGGAGGAATTTATTAGCAAATACAAAGGCAACTACACATTTACTGGGGGGAAGGCAGTTGGCTACAGAAACTTATTTGCCATACCATGGACAAACTTCATGGCCGATGATAGTCTTTACTTCATCAATGGTGTACTCCATCTTAGAGCTGAGCTTACGATCAGGCACTGACTTCTCCACCATGCTTGTTGGGTCCAATTAGTTTGATTTTCTATTCCAATGAGTACGCCTGACCATTTTCCTTTTGCTTGCTGGTTGTCTTTGCTTGTACCCGCCTTTTCCTTCTAACTTGGAGAAGGCACTGTAATAACTGAACAGAATGACTGCGTGCGAGCCTTAAATATGATTAGAAGTATTTGCTTCTCAGTCCAGTGATTATCTATTGTTTTATTTTTTGGAAGAGGAAAGGAAAATTACAATACAAAGCCAACAACATCAAAACTAAATTGGTCTAAATTAAAAGCTGAGCAAACTGAAAAAGGAAGTTTGTCTCGCCCTATAATCGCATCCGAAGCTTCACGAGGAATATGAGAGAGATTTGCTCAGAACACGAATTTTCCAAGGAGGGTCACTAATCTTGTTAACACAGTCGATCGCCAGCTTTGAATCACCCTCCACTAGAATAGGAATAGTTGAGATGCAGCGCATGGAGGAGGCCACTTTGAGCGCGCTACATTCCGTCACAAGAACAGTAGTGGAGCCAGTCTTTCTAGTTCCAGCCACTACAGGGGAGCCAGCATGGTTTCTAATGACGAAACCAGCTGCAGCCATACTGTCATGCTTCAAGAGCCATCAAAATTGAGTTTGAATTTGTTCTCCGAGGGGGGAAGCCACCTGATCAGTCCATAGTTGGTAACAGAACTCTTCAAGTGGGAAGGATTGTGAGCCCTATAAGATGTGATTATCTATTGTTACCATGATATGTATTTAAACCATTCAAACAGGCATGGAACTCAAAGGTCAACTGCTGCATCCGCTAGTGATTATCTATTACTATATCGAAAGTAGCCAAAGCAGACTAGACAACAGCTGTTTCCGTTGGTAGTCTATGACAATAATCTTTTACATTAAATCCACAATTTGACGTAGGTTTTAACTCTTTGTGAACGAGAATGAGAGTATATAAACACCAAAATTGGGAAGAGCACAAGTTAGCATCACTCATTCAAAGTCTGTTAGAGATGAACGAACGGAGAAGCTGACGAACATAGGATAGGGAGGCAAAGAACCGCCAGAGGGGAAAGGAATGAGGCCCAGATGGGAACTAGGAGCTAGTCTACAAAGACACCCAGGAGCATGCACCAAGCACACATGTACATCCTCAAGAAGTTCTTGATAACCGGCTAGGGACATAACCCCTACTGGAGAGAGTATCTAATTAAACAGAGTAAGTACCACTTCCAACATAAACATCGACATAAAATTGTCAAATCTTATTTCAAAGATGAAGTATGGGGAATACAGGACTAACAAACAATCATCAAAAGAACACCTATTTTACATTATACGATACAAATGCCTCTTACAATAGACATATAGAACCACAGTGAAATGATGGCTAAGATAAATACGCTTGACCTTTGCCAGCCAATCATAGGATCTATTCGGTTCCAGCTATCTTCTTCTTCAATGTGTCGATGTCTGTAGCTAGTTCTTTTCTGCTTGACTGATAACAGAAATAGAATTTGCACTTGTTAGACTTATATGCTCTACATGCCAATTCACGTGCTGTAATTCTTATAGTTGTTAAAAATTACGAGCAATGCCTCATCTGTAGAAAATAATGACATGCAACTTTAATTTGAGAGTTTTAAACTTGCCTTGAAGAGTAGGTAACGGTAGACGAACCATCCAGTATATCCTAGCCCTACCAACTCCAGGACCTTTGGAAGCTGAGGAAGCAGAGAATCAATCAATTCAGAGTGGGTTGATTGATTTAGAGTAAGAAAAACAAACGTTGAGAAAATCTATAATGCAGAATTGGATCATTAAGTGTAACGGCATTCATCATTTCTGATGAAATAAAATTGAAGAATCAAAAGCTATGTGCCTTTTTAAGAAATAAGTTACCAGTGGCACTGAATTGACGGCACCAACAACTATTGAAGACAGCCACACAGCGACGATTGCCCCACCTCCATACAGAAGTACTGTTGACTTGTTTTCAACTGCATCCCACTGATGAGGAGAACATAAAGTTTATCATTCTTAAACCAACTTTAGGTTTCACTCCCTTTAGAAAAGTTGTAAAAAAGCTGTAAGCAGCAAAATCTAAGTACATAAAAAAGATTCAATGCAAAGGGAAACAAGCTGCTTGCTATGAAGTAGTAAGTTTATTGCTTACCTTCTCCTTCAAGTCTGATATCAGTTCACCAGTGTCAACAGAAGTGGATGTCTCTTCCGAAGATGATGCTCTGATCTGAAGGGAACGCCTCCGGGACTCTGAAAAACATAAATAAACTCACTTAAGCTTATAGTTTCAACTCATTTGGTGCAGTCCATAAAAAAGAGAAACAAACAGAAAAATAAGAACTCAACTCCAAAGTATTCAGTAAATAGTAAGACAATTTTTCAATAGTCAATACTCTTGAGCTTAACTCAGGAACTGCAGAAACAACCAGATGAGCCAAGAAATTGGGATAATGAAGTGTGATTACACTCCAAATCTTTTAATCATCATCTTCAGGTGAAAGTCTTTTATTATATGCATGTGCTTCAGAGTTGCAACAAACAACAAGCAGAGTAAATTTGCCGACTGTGGCTTTTTCACAGTTCAGGGGATTTAAGTCCCACATATTTCGACAACATGAATTCAACTTAGATGCCCTAGCACTATTTCCCACTCCAAAATATGAACACTCTAATTGGCACTTATTAATGCGAAAAAAGAGAGTTAAAAAAATGGTCTTTAGTTCATTCACTTTCAATGCACCATATTAGCAACAAACCCACAATTACCAAGTGCTAAGGCACGTACACAGGTGTTGGATACAAAAAAAATTGCCACCCTTAAAGTCTGTCGAAACTGATTTCGCTACTGAAGCTAAAGATGAAATCTTGCGGGCGCATTTTAAAGTACTGAACTTAATCAAATCAAATCCAGGCACAAACATTCATCTTTCTAACTTCTTCATACCTTCATCATATGCTTATTAAAGAACACCCACAAGATGCCTCCACTTAACCATTGCCTCTCCTCTCATATAACATATATGACATCCCATATAATAGTACAACTTCACCAGCACAAAATCCAAGAACAACCCACAAAACCCAACAAGACAAAAAGCTCAGAAACCAAACACACGACCTTAAAAAACCAGCGTACCTGCGGAAGCTCTAATGGCAAAGCAAGACGGGGAGGAGGGGACACGTGGTGGGAGGTAAGGCAAGGCGGAGCAGCGGGCGGTTGTGGAGGGGACACGTGGCACGAACACGGCGGTGGCCGCCATGGAGGAGGCTGTCGCTGCCATGAGATTGAGTAGACTTTACTCTGAGAGAGAGTCGTATCCTGGAGCTGCTTTGCTTTCTTGGAGTCTCTCTCTGACTTTGTTGAATTGTGGGATTTTTTTTCTTCTCGAAGTGTTGGGTCTGGATTTGTTCCATTATCCTATTCCTTGGTGGCGAGTCTCTCATCGGAGAACTCGACACGTGGAAGAATAAGGCTTTCTGATTGGCTGACTCTCTATCGGAAATCCACGTATGAGGTTCTCTCTTCTTCGGCCTAAACGAAAATGATCTTTTGCATCTCTCTCCGTTTGGAATCTTAAGCATCATTCGTTGGGAAAAATTCTATTATACATTTATGTATGTACCAATATATCTAATATATCGACTAAATTTATGACAGAGGTAAATTGATAATTTCATGCATAACTAAATTAGGTTGACTTTGATGTCTTGATCTCAAATTAATTTACCTATGTATGGATCTAGTCTATCTTTGTATCGATCTAATTTATTTTTGTATTGAACTAGTTTATTTAATGTATCAATATATTAATGTATCCTAAACGAACCTCATTCTTTAGTGTTCCGAAACATTAATGCTATTCTAATTTTGGTTAATGGTTACTGATTAATTTTTAATAATATATATGATTTAATTTTGGCCGCACATAGAGTATGAAGCACTATTGTTGTGGGAATTGTAGATTTTTTTTTTTTTTTGGTGATGGAAAGATTTTTATTCAAATAAGAACCACATTACAATGAAAAGACCCAAAAAGGGCCCAAAGAAAAAAGCCAACAAACAAAACAAAAACAAACAAGCCCAAAACAACCCTACAAGCTTCAACCACAGTACAGTTTTACTAGGAGAGAGATGACGTCGTGACGACGCCGCCACCAGCCAACCCCAAAGATGACACAGAAACGTCACCAGATCAACCGGCAAAAACTTGGAGTCCAACCAAAACAATCCCGTACAAGAACAACAGCATAGAACCCATCGAAAGATCTCCATAGCCCAAATCTTTGAACCATACAAAACATCCTCATAAACAAACACATAAACCAAAAAAAAAGAAAAAAAAGGGATAGACAGCCGAAGACTATGCAGACCCTTGTTACACTACCGTATTCAATGGGTTTACGCGCGGTAACGGGAAAACCCTGTTTAAACAGAAAATCCAAGCGACTCCGACGATGGAGCTCCGATGGCCAAGGAGCGATCGGTGCAGTGGAGTTCGATGGGTGAGGAGGATGTGCATCTTAGCCAAGAAGAATAAGCGATTTGAGACAGAGTAGGAAAGAAGAGGTAAAGATAGAAATGATGGAAAGGACATGAGAAGGAAGGGATGATGGGGAGGTGAAGAAAATAGAAGAATAGAGGGATGGTAGAGATGGGTCTGTTGAAAATGAAAGATTAGGAAGGGTTAGAAGAGGGGATCTGGGAAGGAAAGGAAAGCAAAGGTAAAAGGGAAATCATACTTGCCACCACATGGGGCAGTGGAGAGCTACCACGAGAAGGGTGGGAAAAACCTCACAAAGAGGGAAAATATCTCCCTCGACTTTCAAACCAAAGATCCAGGTCGGAGTGATCTAGATCTGGCAAGAAAGGGGGAAGGAGGGGGAAAGCTAGAAAGCTGGGTTTGCTAGAAAGAAGGCAGAGTTTCTCGTAAACTGAAAATAAACTCTACAATTGTATATTATAAACACAACAAACATACAAAACAAGGATAACACATCAATCATGGTACAAGTACATAAAGAGAACAATCTGTGGATGTCTTGCAGGCTGAAGACCAATACCAGCTTGAGATGAAAAGGAGGCCATTGCTGAAGAACAAGAATTTCTGGAATAACCAGAGCTTTTATGACTCTCTCAATAACTCGTAACTATCTATGGGGCTAGATTACCTGAAGTCTCGTCACTAGAGAGATCACAGGGACCTTGTTTATATAGTGAACAGAGTAAGTAGAATCCTCGCCATAAGAGGCTTATGTATTCTACTCAAACTGCTACACTATATGTTTATCTGATGATATTTACTTGGTTACCAAGTTATTTGGACTTCTTCTCATGTCTGTGTCATTCTTATCACAAACACAATTATACAAAGACTAAGAATCATAATTCATCTCGGATAACTCATGCTGCATGTTATACCATGTTGTCATATCCTGAGGAGAATTGTATTCATGTTAAAATTTGTTCTTACATTTCTTTTACTGGAAGGCAGAGTTTTGTCACATTGGCCCACATAATTGTAGATCTTTTTGATATGTAAGAAACTAAGAATAATAACCATTGGCGAGATCAAAATGAAGTCAAATTTACATGTGCTTATCCCTAAAACACTAGCCTTGATAGATTTATCATGCATAATCCTGACATCATTTCCCACATTCTTTAACACGTATTTTAATAACTAAGGTCACGTCCAATCATCTACTCGTTCCCCTTTCTAAGGGCTGCATGCTAATATTACTCAAGAACTCTAGATTGTGAAATGTTTTGGTGGCCAATGAAGGCCTCGCATTGCTCCTAAGATAGTTGAGGTTTTCGGCATCCAACTTTCTTATCGCTGGTTGAGACTTGAGCCAGATTTAAATGGTGTTTGGAAGAGAGATATGGGTCTGAGTGGTTATGGTGTAGCTTTTCGCTATAGGTTATGTTTTTGGTGCTTAATTTCTCATTAACTTTCCTAATCGACTGGTTGTGGCATGCAAGAGGTAGTGACGGTCATTAATGCTATTGAACTAGCATTAATTTGGAAACATGATTGGTTGCAAGTGAAGTCCCCAATCATTTGTGCATTTCTTCACTCTCCTCGCATGGTAACTCCGCATCAATTGGGAAAATTGTATATATCGCCTTTCTCAGTTGCAATTTCGATTTTCTATTAATCTGTCGAGAATGTAATTTGGCTAATTTTCATACAACTTCAACATGCTTGGTTTGGTAAAACTTAACTACTCCTTTCATCCTTGTTACTATGAGGTCTAAACAAAGTTTTCCACATCTATTTTTTGGGTGTCAGACAAAAAACTCAAAACAACTGAGTTTATGCAAGTTCCCCATGCCACCATTTCTGATAGTTGGTTCGTATCGTGTTGATCATCCCTAGTTTGGTTTAAGGATTAGGGTTTTAAACTCTTTTGTGTTTCAAAATATTAGAACAAGCCAGTGTGAATCTACTAAATACACTTACTATAAATTGGGTCCAATAACACAAGGGAGAGCAAATAAACTACAAATTCAAACGAGCCTTTACAGAATTCAGATTCTAATTAAAAATTGATAGCGAAATTGATAAAAGAACTATTATTGCTTCAATAACATTTTAGAAATTTGAAATTCCTAATTAATGAACAGTTAATGTTCCCTTATTGTATAAACTACTAGCTGGCTAGACCATTTATTTGATAAAGTAATCATATTTTGCCAAACTTCACAGCTTCAAATATTCTAGTCCGTTATAGGCGCCATTGAAGAGTCCTTGCCGGAAATAGCCTGCAACATAGTCTTTTACACTCGTTCCTCGGTAAATTGGAGGATTTTCATCAGATGTCAACTCCTTGATTGGTTCATACACTTTGTCCAAACTTTCCCGTGAAATATCTCTGAAAAAGCATCCCACAGATATTCTTGGACCTTCCTTTTTGGCCAACACTCGGTGTTTAACACTTATGAACCTGTCATTAGAGACTAGCTGCAAGAAATCTCCGACATTGATAATTAGAGCTCCAGGCACAGGAGCAATGTCAATCCATTTGTCGTCACTTAGAATCTGGAGTCCACCGACTTGGTCTTGAAGGAGGATGGTGAGAAAACAACCATCCGAGTGGGCGACTTTGCCAATGGTCAGTTCAGGCTCAGGACAAGGTGGATAGAAGTGATTGACAAGAAGAAACCCCTTCATAACACCCAACCCTACAAGGTGGTTAGATTTGAGCCCTAGTGCCTCGGATAGCAGTTCAAACAAAGTAATACCTAACTTGTAAGCTTGGTTAGAGTACCGTAAACTTATATCCCTGCAAATCAGATGAAGAAAACCATACCCCTTCTAGGATGAGAATTATTGCCATTCATTTTGAACAAAGTTAAGTCTTTGAGTCACAACAATTAATGTTCGTCTTTGTAAGTAAATTTTATTGGCAAATGTATTAGTCAATCAAATTAATTAGGTCTCTGAAACTCTGAGTGATTTAGTGAATTTGGTCCGAAGGGTAATGCATAAAACTTGAAGATTGCATGTAAAGGCTGCAAAGGCTTGTACCTTAAAACCAGTGGCAATTGTTGAGGATCCAGATTCGCCATTTCAGAAAACATGGTGTCCCTCCAAGCAGCATATCTTGACTCATATAAATTGAAGCTACTGAAGTACTTAACATTCCTCAGGGGTTCTCTAGTATAGTACTCAGCCTTCTCCTCCTTCGGTAGGTAGTGAAATCCACGCACCCCCTCTATCATTTCGTCCATTAACTCATTCGGTATCCCATGGTTCACCACCTGGAAGAACCCTACAGTCCCCGCAGCCCGCCCGACTTGTTCAACCACCTCATCACGCTTCACAATAATGTCACTGAGGTCAATGACAGGGATATTTCCAGCACTTGGTTCCTGGCTGATGCGATCCTTTGGTGGTATGATGCAAATCCGTGGGACTTTTGTGATTCCGGCATCCACGAGTCCTTTTATACCAGCTTTGGATTCGTCAAAGGCCTTCAGCTGCTGGAGAAGAAGGTCGTCGTTGCTAGAATTATCAGATGCCATTTTTTTGTACCTAAATGCACTTAGTGTTAGGAGATATTTTGATAGAATGCACTTGTTTTGGCAGTGGCTCTATAAATAAATGGCTTAAGCTGTTACTCGTTATTTCGTCCTAAACTTGCATTCAATATTAGCGGTTCTGTGATTGAGCTTTTATTTGGAAACTTATATCATATCAGTATAACGGCAATATGATTTAACCGCATCGTTTACATGTAACTGCATGTCATGGTTAAGAACTGAAAGCTAATTAATGATTTAATTGCATGTCATGGTATAAGAAAAAATTATTAGTTGTGGACTACCACGTTTACTGTGAAGACAATGTACTAGATGACATTTCTTCGAAAGAGTTCGTTACTTAGGTAGATATATCATGAATGATAGTTTTTAGTGTCCATAAAATTCTGTAAATACCATTATCACAATCGATGATGAGCTTTAATTTGTCTTCCACCAAAACATGGGTTTTCTCTGGCAAGATTATAGAAGATTTTTTCTTCTTAGCGCATGTAGTTTCATGTACTTGGTTTCTTTAGAATAACTCTAACAGATTCCTTATAATATCTGTACTATAGGGAAACAAAAATAAAAAATTTAGCATTTTTTCTTCTCCAACTTTAACAAATTCCTTATTTTACATCAATCTCTAAAATCTCCATAATTATTCCTTAAAATTTTAGAGATTGCTGTAAATTTAGAAAAACTATCCTTAATATGGGGATAGTTATAGGGAATTTGCTAGAGCAACTCCAAAAGTTTAGCCATTTTTTGATTTTTCTCTATTTTAGGGAAAAATAAACATTTTTTGCTCTAACAGGTTCCCTTTAAAAAAAAAAATCAGAATATGAGGAAGCTGTTGGAGTTGCTCTTCAACTTTATTTTTAGACTCAAAATCTCTATAACTTACGCAATTGACATGCTTACTTATTTAGAAGTGGAATTAGTTTGACTCAGCAACTTTTGTGCTTGGAATCTACTCTCACAAACAACATAAAAAAGTAGGTGAACCATAATATGAAATCCGTAATCCAACCAAACCATCAAATTAATTGGAGGTACATGATCGATTTTGAGACATGAGGCGAACTATGAAATTGGATATCCATGTTATAGCAAGAAAAACATATTCTAAGAAAAAGAAATTTATTTTTGAAATAAGACGATGACCTCATAGCTAGGCCTCACCCTAAGTCTCATTAATGTGTATACAATTCGTAGGGGCATCATTCAAAGATAAATTTATACATATCAACAAGTAAATAACTATGAGTAAGAAATTTTCACATAAAAATCATAATTGCTGGTTCTATGGTGATATGCATGGTTCGCTTGCGTTCTGCAAACATAACTCATCAACCATCTAACCACGTGGTGTGGTGTGTTGGTCGAGCGGCCTAGTCTGGAACTCCTAAGTCTAGCGTTCGATTCCCAGCTACATCCCGTGGCTAGCAGATTTGAGGGACCTTTGTTTGTTAACACTAGGGTTCGTGCGTTTGCGGTGCAGTGATTAATTCGGCAAAGCTGGGATACACTGCATGAAGGATGTGTGTGTGGTTTTATTAACGTCTTCCCCATAAAAAAAAAGTCATCAACCATCTTAATTACTTCAAGCCTTTTTTTTTTTTTTATCTAGTATCTTTTCAACAACTGAGTTAATGTTTCATTTTTAAATAATCAGATATGATAGCCGCTAAACTTGCTAATTATAAACCTCAGCTATAGTTTTGGTTCTCATATTTCTCAACTCCACTAAAACCACTCCCAATCGAGTGCCGTGGCCAGCTAAAACCTATTGGTCTGAGATTGTGTTGTCCACTTTAGCATGTTGACCGGGTAATACGACATTCATATAGCCGCATGGCGCACCTCCTCATATTCTAATCGAAGCCACCTACTAAATGATTCGTTTTTCATAGGACCGCATATTTACCAATGACCTATTAACAAACTAATGACGATCACAGTTATATATTATAGTCAAGTGATTGGCATTATATTAAGAATATTTAACAATGATTTTCTTAAGCAAGGATCGGTACTTGTTAAGGGATGGGTTTATTCTTGTGAAGATGAAGAAATGAGAAGAGAAAGACAAGAGAAAACTATGCAATCAGCGAAGGCAGTCGTGCCAACCAAAGAGTGAATTTATTCTTATTTGAAGAAGATGAATGTGAAATGTTTATTAAAACGTTTAATTAAAGTTTAGACATCGATAATATACAGAATATTGTGAAAAAACATATAAGAGTCTAAAAAATTTTTTTTTGACGATTTAACTAAAGACACTAATTGAATGATAAACAAAAGAAACGCTTTCATTTTGTTAATTTCTTTGAGCCAAAGTGGCTTCCAAATCACTTGCCTAAAAATAGTCCTCAAATTTTATACGTACATGCAGGTTGAAGAGGTTCTGTCTTCTCCTTTGGAACTGTATAACCCTCCAAGGCCTTGTTATTGGCAGTTGGCACCTTCTGTCACTCCTCTTTCCCTCACCCACTAACTAGGAATCAAAACGAAATTAAAAATAGCAATAATGAAATAACATCTTTAATAACTCAATGAGAGGAGACCCCTTCTTATTTGGCGCCACTGTAGCATGTCTTTCCATATTCATAGAATACAAACAGATCTCCCCCAAATCCCATATTCCATTGCCACATTTTCCTCAACCTCTCCAATAATACATCCCAGTACCGTCCATATATGGCCTAGGAAGATCCGAGCAGATCATGACGGACATAAGGTTTTGAAGAATTCAGAGTTAGGCTGATCATGTCTTATTAAATTAAGGACATTTTATCTCTTGATGTGATTTAGGTTTACCTGCTGAATTCAAGCTATATTTTACAATTCTTGTGCCTTCATGACATCATATGATCATTGATTATTGTGTTTTCAGTTTGTGGGATTGATTACATTCTTTTGTTTCTGAATTGTCGGAAGTTTGTATATTAATAGGAACAGCTTTAATGGGTGTGGCAATATACAGATGGTTATATGTGACTGCAATTCTAGAATCTGTCGAGAAAGGCAATACAAGAAGACTTTCAATGTGGTACTGATTGATGGAGTTCTTCAAAAGCTGGTACAATGTTATCTGGCTTATCTTTTCGCTATCATCAACATCATTTCTTCAAGCCTCATATGGCTATGATCCCGAGTCCTTGAGTACTTTTTTTCATCATTATGCAAATTCCAGTGTAAGCAATCCTCATACGGGCATCTTATACAATCTTTCTCTACCGGCTAATTTCTCTGGTATGGAAGCTTCATTTGCTAGGATCCTTAGTGCAAAGTTTTTGAGTAGGGGAGTGAATTTCAGTTCAGTTAATATACCACCAAGGGTTATACCAATGCCATATGTGAAAAGGTTAACTATAGTGTATGAGAATTTGGGCAATTGGTCTTCAGTTTACTATCAAGTGTCCAATTACACATTGGTTGCTCCTGTTGTTGGCTTCCTGGCTTATGATTCTAATTCAAGTGCAATAGGAACTCAAAAGCTCAATTTCAGCACTCTGGGTGACCCAATTGCTATCCAGTTTCCTCATATTGATGTACAAGGGGAAAAACCAAAGTGTGTTGAATTTGGTGCTGGTGGCAGCTTTGAGATCAAAGACATGACTGAGGCAAATGAGTGTCTTACACATGGTGAAGGGCATTTTTCTCTTGTTGTTCCGTCTCCTGTAACACCGACGCCAACGCCTATGCCAACGCCAAAGAACAAAGATAAGTTACGAAAAGGACTTATTGCTGGAATTTGTGGGATGATTATACTAGGGTTGGTAATGATAGTCATGTACAAGTTAGTGAGGAGGAGGCAAATTAGAGCTATGGAGAAGCAGTCTGAAAAGGAGGTGGCCTTCAATACATTCTGGGTTGGGAGAAGTAAAATGCCTTCTGCATCAATGACTAGAACCCAACCATACCTTGAACAAGCAGAACATGCTCCTTGACTTATTTTTCTTTTTCCACTGTATTTTTTCATTTTGCATCCCAATTTGTGTTAGTGAAATTACTTTCAATTTATGAAGTATATTTAGACTGGGGATAAATACATTGTTCTTAAATATGATGCCCTGCCTTTATTTCAAAGAAAAAAAAAATAAAAGATTTCCTGCCAATATATGGTGGTGGCCCGACATCACTGCTTCAGGGGTGGCACTACCAGGTGTGAGAGAGTCATGAGTTAATTTCTGTCATACGGACTTCTGTACGTGGAGGAGTTACTTCTCAGAATGCTGCAGGTATATGGGTTATGGGTTTAAATGAATGATCGTGTTTAATGAAGAGCGAAAAATGGTATCGGAAACTGAAAGATAAATTTCCTCAAATTGATATTAGGCCCGTTTGGAAACAGAATCTTGATTTGGATTTGGATTTGAATTTGAATTTCAAATCTCATGTATTTAAAATCTGCAGAATTAAAATATTTGCATTTAAAATTTCATTGTTTGGATAAAAAAAGATATGCAAATATTTAAAATTGAAGATTCAGATTTTGCAACATTAGAACAGCATCCAACTCAACTAAGTAAATCATCAAAGGCTTCAGAGCAATCTGAAACTTGACTCGGAGGGGATGAAATCAACGGCGGTGAGCTCGGCCACCGTCTCTGGAGGCAATGAGTCTTCAGCGATGTAGAAGTAGCTACAGGGGTTGAGCTGAAAAGCAGAGAGAGTAGATCGAGATAGAGTTGGAAGTGGAGAACTCGGCTACTGTTGTCGGATCGGCGATGCAGAAGAAGCTACAGAGTAGAGCCGGAATTTAGAGATGTGTGGGGAGAGAGAGAGAGAGAGAGAGAGAGAGAGAGAGGCGCGATCTATTTTTCAACGAGTCCAAGATCTGATGATTTGAAATAACTAGGGTCCCCTAGTTATTTGAAATCATCAAGTTTTGCTATTTGAAATCTCTGGGTTTATTTTGAAGAAATCCAAATACTCACTAGAGAAGACAACCAAACGAGATGATTTGAATTTAGGAGACTGAAATCCAAATCCTTAACTCAAAATCACCCTATCCAAATGGGGCCTTATAGTATTTGTCTGTCGGCCAATTTGGCACATAAGTCACTGCGTTCGTTTTTCTTATGGTCTGAACAATACTTGGATTGAAGGGTCTAAACGAGCAAAAAAAATACATGAAATGAAGAACTGACAACAAGGACAACAAAGAGGCTAGGCCAGAAACATAAAAAAAAAAAAAACAAAATTAAGTCACAGCAACAAGCTGCAACGAAATCTCAGATAGACCAATGTAGACATGGGAGGCCATCATTCACCAACATTGATCATCGAACGTAGAGGTTGGAGGACCATTGGTCCAAACTTGTGTGCACAACTTTTTTTTATAGCTAGCTAGAGCAATTGGAGTAACATGAGTTTACAAGTTATAGATTTTTAAAAGATAAAACAGGAATCCACCAGAGAATACGGGAAAAACTCTCAACTTTGATTGATAGTAATATGAAAGATGAATGTCTGCAACCGCTTAAATACTAGAAAATAAACCCCAAAACTATAACAATCAACCCTAAAAGCTAAAAAATTAAATTAAAGATAAGAACTAACTAGAAAACTAAAATTCGACAGAAATAGTAAACTCAGTTTTGAAACCCTAAACGACCCCGGATGCCCGAAAAAGCTCATACATTGTGGCAAAGCAACGAGTTTTGCTTCTAGCGCGTTCCCTTATTAGAAAGGTATAGTAATTAGCATGTGACTCCATCCGTAATTCTTCATTAGGGCACGTTTTCAGACTCTTTTGGGATTTGTTGTTCAACAACAAATTCAGATTCCTTTGAACCCCGTTGGGAGTCCCCGTTTAACCTCTCAAGGCGCATAAGTACGTCTTTGTTATTCGAACACCGAGCGCCAAATCTGTGAAGTTCCAGTTTTGCCATTCCATTTGTTCCTCAATCTTTTCAGCCATCCATTCTACATTACTAGCTTGGCCTTTTGAGCATAGGGGGTCACCTCAAAAAGTTATCATGATTCGGCTAAAAATAGTACCAATAAAAATTCTAATATGGACTTTTCTCCTAAAATTATACAAATTTGTAGAGTCTCAAACGAAAGGGATACTTTAAAATCCATACTTCCTTCTTCAGCCCCTGGATACATTAGGAGTGGATCTAGGTACTGGTGTGGTTGGGCTCAAGCCCACTTGAGATTTTTGGGGTAAGAAAAACAACTATGCATATGCTGTCTTTTTTTTTTTTTTTTATAGCTTTGTAAAGCCTACCTGAATGAAGTCGAACTCTCATATTCTCTCAGACCTATGTGGCTCAATGTGTCAGCCTTAGAGGTTCACTTCCTCTTCTAGTCTTCTTCTTCCGAAAAATCTTCAATTACAGGCTCAAATACAACTCTTCTAATCTTCTTCTTTCATCTCCTTAAATTGTAAGTATGTATTGCAATTTTGTTGAATTTCAATTGATTCAATTTTGGGGGAAATCTATATCAAGTTTTTCTCAAGTTTTAATTTGTTACTGATTTCTAGGTGGTTCATTGGGTTTGTATTTGGAGCAAGGCCGCAAAGGGGACCAATGCAATTCAGTTCATGAAGCAAATTGAGCAATCCGATTTTGCATGTATCAAATTGGGAGCAAATTGAGATTGTAAATTTTTTAGGGTGTTACACCCGGTACTTAGATTTACCACTGTACTGGTCATTTGAATGGTAAATAATTGAAATTTTTATTTTTACTTACATTTTGAACATTTAAGAAAACTCCAAAGTTGACTTTTTCTTATTCATTTTTTGAGGAAACTTCATTCACGAAAGATGTAGTGCATGTTGAACCGAGTTCGTAAACATGCAATAAGCAGAAATCAGAGTTTTCATTTGAGTAAGTTATGGTCTACGGAAGTTTAATTATTACATAAGAGTTTTTGGGGACTTTTGAAAGGCTGAATTGACATTTTGCTTCATAGTATTTAAAGAAACCCTAGCAGCATGGAGGGGGGGAGAGAGAAAAGTTCGAAAATCTTAGGTAGGAATTCTCTCTTCTCGAGTCGACGGCCAGACCTACTACAACTTGAACCAGGCGGGTTCTTCGTCTTCCGGCCGCTCTAGACCACCGCACCGATGCCAATCTTCGTATCTCCTCATATCAGTGAGGTTTTCGGACTTCCTCTAGCTCCTCCAACCACTGCTCACATAGACACATCGAAGCAAAAAAGGCTTCGACAGTCCACGCACTTGACTCGACCAAAGCTCCATCCTCCGGCCACCACAGGCGACACCACAACCCAGAAATTGAAGCTTCTTTCATCCTTGTTCCAACCATATATTCCTTGTGCATCAATTTAGCTTGAGGAAGACAAATTAAGAAATTGAAATTTCAGTTTCCCGAGGCTTTTGTGGTAAAATCCGACTTTATCACTTGTGGTTGGAGTTTGATATGGTAGGAAAACTTTTTGGGCACGTTGAAATGAACATTTTGGTATAGGGGTTGTGATCCATTTTAGGGTTGGGTATGGTGCAGTGTGGGACCCACTCACAGACTTTTGTGGAAATGCTTCTAGTGTTCTGTTTTGCCCTGTTAGGGAAAGCTTAACATTAGGAACACGTCAATATGACTTTTGTTGACATTAGTGGACGTTTTGGTAACTGATCGGAAACTTCGTAGGTTCGGATATCAATTTTCAAACCGTGATGATCTGACCGTTGGTTTAGCATGAGTATTCATTAGATCGTTAGAATTATTGAGTAGACAAAACTCTTGAAGTGAAGCCCCTTTTGAATTTTCAAAATTTCCGTCGAGAGTACCAAAATTAAGTGTTAATTAATTATGATTTGCAATTTCATTAGATTTGTTTCCACTTTTGATTTACCATTTTCAATTAACATTTAGGATTTTTATTTTATTTATAAATTAGGATTTTTGACGAATATCTTAGATTTGAACTTGACGGCATATGATATTTGTGCTTGGGATTGAATTTGGATGTTATGACTATTGTTTAGATTATTCTACGTATGTGATCATAATAATTAATTTGGTTATGGTTTATAGATGCTCGGATTATCATTAAATTATGGATGTGATGACCGTTGATCGAGAAAGTTTATGTTTGTGAAATTAGTATTGTTTGGACTGGATGTATGGGAACTCTTCTCATGAAGAGTATTAAAATGAGGACTAGTTGAAAACTTTCTAATCAACAGTTTGGGAGACTCACTTTTCAATTACTTTACGTGAAATCAACCGTTAGATGTTTATATATGCATGAGTCGATCACTCCTGAAAATTTTCTTTTAAATTGTTAATCGTTAAGGTACCGAACTAGACCAAATCAATGGACGAACCAAATCTATCAAATGTGAATTGTTCATGTTCATAACTAATAAATCATGATTATGAATGTCTTAATGATTTTCAATTTGGTTAAAAATTTTCATAAATAATCTACACATAAATATCTAAACATCCAAAGTTGATTTGCTGAAATGTTATTGATAAGTGAGTCTCACACAAAAGTCATCAACTAGTCCTTATTTTAGTGGTCCTCATTAGAGGGGCTCACTTAGCGTATCATGTGATTGGGGACACCAGAATAGAGAGGACATACTGGTGGCCGATATCACTGTTATGGCACCAGGAGAGAGGGGATGGACTGGTGGCCAATATCACTGTTATGGCACCAGGAGAGAGGGGATGGACTGGTGACCGATATTGTTATTGTGGCACAGGAGATTGGGGATAATCTGGTGGCCGTGATGGTTATTGATTTATGAGATTAGTATGTTATGATTGTATGTTATGACTTGAGATCTCTATAGTTGATGAATGCGTGTATATGTCTATCTTATTGATTCCGATTTTGATTTGAATATTATATATATGTCATTTTTAGTTTGTATTGTAACTTAGTGTTCTAATGATCAAGATTTAAGGGCTGCGACTCATATGTATTTTAGTTAGAGTGTGATTTTTATTATGGTTCCAGAAGTTTGAGGTTGGACTTGTGTTGTTAGAAGTGTTTAGTCTGTTTCTTGCAGGTTGAGATAGTCCAGTTTAGGGGGAGTTCTACCCAATTTTTGGTAGAACTTTATCTAAAATGGTCCCCATAAGGACACTTTAGATTTCAGGGTAAAATTCGGAGCTGGTCCCAACATTGGTTCAGTTAGGTTGTGAATTTTGTGTCTTTTTGGGATTTCATTGTGCCAGCAATCATGGGTTCATTGACCTTATTGGTGTTTTTCTGGATTCCCCAGTAATTTAAGAATGTGAATGAGCACTTTTTCTGGGTTTATGAAATTAGATTGCTAGGTTGCTCGATCCTTGGATTGGAGCACTTTTTAAGGTTTGTCTTTGCTTTTGTCTAGAATTGTTAATTGTTTGTCTTTGCGATCCTTAGGTTTTCGTTTTGCTTTTGTTTTCAAAATTGGTTTTGAGTTGTAGTGAATTATTTTACTACTGATTAGTCTTTGTTTGAGGTCATCGAGGTCGATAACCTCGATGACCAAGGCGGAATATCTGACAATTTGGGACACATCGTGGATTCTTGGCGATGACTAAGGCGGCAAAGAGGGCAAGCATCCTTGATCCTGTTGATGGTCTCCTAACTTTTACCAGTGAAGAAGAGGTCAGTGACTACAGGGCTGGGAGCAATTGGCGACAATTTTGGTCATGGTCTCCACGGTAGCGAGCTCTGGTGTCGGCAAAACCAGAGGTTTGTTTGACTGCTTTGTGAGTTAGTGTAACGTCCCGAACCTAAATTTACCCGTTTACTAGTCATTTGGACGGTAAACGATAACTAATTTCATTTTTACTTTGTTTCGATACTTTTAGTGGCCCTAAAAATTGACTTTTTGTTCGGGTCAAAATTTGAGAAAATGTTCTTCATGAAAGTTGTAGAGGACGTTAAACCGAGTGCGTGCATATGTGGTTCGTAAAAATCAGAGTTCGTATGCGAAAGTTATAAGCGAAATACTAAAGTTACTGTTCATGGTAGAAAGTATAAATTCGAATTTTTTACTGTTGCCGGTAATTCTTTTCTCTCTCCCCTTCCCCGCGTTTTTCTTCTTCTTCTCCCCGAATTGTCACTTTTTCTCTCTCTCGCCTGCAACTCCGGCCTTCTTCCTCCTCCAGCCACCTAACGACGCAAAGCAAGCATCTTTGAACTCGTCTCCGCCCCCTCTAGGCACCTGTGGTGGTGTTTTGCGGTGGCTCGACCCGTGGAGCTCGGATTTGAGCTATGAAGTTTACTGTAGCAATCCGGAAATTTCGTTAATTTTCGGCGATTCCGGCCATCTCCGGCCACCAAACCAGCGTCGAAGGTCGGGTTTTTGCCAAGGATCATTTCCCCCCTAGCCTTGAGCCACGATTTGCAGTGTAGAGGAGGAATTGAAGATTTGAAATTTCGGGTTACTATTCACAATTCGGGTACAAACTTCTCCTTAATTGTTGAGGTATTTCTACTCATTTTCTGACTTGGTCATAGTTGGGAGAATTAATGGGTGTGTTGAGAAGGTGCTGCTGCCAAAATTTGGTGGCCATTGGAGCTGGTGAATTTGGTGGCGGCGCCGCCACTGTGGGCGGCGGTAGCGGTGGCTAGGGTAACTGTTTAATTCCAATTTCTGACTAGTTAAATCCTATAATTATCCTAGAACTTGTATATGAAGTTTGGTGAGGATTGGTGGAGTTTTGAATCGGTTATAAATTTCTAAAGATTTGGATTTCGATTAATGTTAATCGTGAATCCGATTGTCGGATTTTCTCCATAATTGTTGTAAAGTCTGAATTTGACGATTGGGCGGTGTTGGTGAAGTTTGGTTGGTTGTAGAAGAGAATTTGAGGAATTGAGGTTATGGGTTTAGGATTTAATTATTGTTTATCGTAATATTATTTTCTTTCGTCCGGTAATTGTTAGTTACGAATAATTATGTACAGGACGAGGTACCGACTCATCACTCGACGAGGATCCTTACGCTTGGATACCACGTTAGCCGTATACTGTGAGTGGACTTTTGGTTTTCTAAATATTGATGCATGCAATTGATTTTCCGAAATAAGTATTTACTTAATTAATGAACATATTATTATATTTTACTTTCGGGAAATTGCTATTGATTATTGCTTTTGTTTTGGGAAATGGATTAGTAATTTAAATTATTGTTTTAATTTATCGAGCATATTATCCGATTTTTAATTGTGGAATTATTTATCGTTCGAATTTCGGATGGGAATTTGTTATGCTCCATTTTAAATTTGTTATCTGAAATAATTTTCGACGAGTTGTTTTCCGAGATTATTTCCGGAAATGAAAGTATTATTTATTAGCGGATTTGCTTTTTCCGAGGAATCCTCGGAAATGGGATTTTTCATCGGAACTTAGGAACTTATTTGATTTTCGTTTATTGGTTTATGATTCCGAATTTATATTGGCGTGCGGGGTCACGTCGCTGGATCAAATTTCTTTTCTTGTGAGACATTGGGGATGTCTTACTGATTTTCGATTTTCGTATGGTTTTTACCCACCATACCTGGGTCGATATATTTTATTGCTAGCTAGCCTATTAGTACTCCTCCCTACTTACTATGTGTTCGTGGGTGAGTAGAGCAGAGCATGGGATGCTCCAGAGTGTGGGACACTCCGACCCGAGCCCGAGAGGCTCTCTTCTTTCGTATGGTGATACTTCTTCCTCATATATTATTTTATTATTTTGACTAGCGAGGCTAGTCCGATTCCCCTAACCAGCGGGGCTGGTCTTATTTTCTTGAGTATCAGAATTCTTTCCTTTTTGCTCGGTTGTGACTGGCGGGGCTAGTCGGTTTTCTTGAGCTGAACTAAAGTTACTGTATTTCTTTAAATTGCTGCATGCATCGGGTTTTTAAGAAGATATGTGCGGGAAAGTATAAATTTATTTTCTCCTTACAATTACTTATTTTTGTCCACTCACGCTAACGTTTTTATATACTTTTCCCCTGGGCCCTTCGTTTTCAAATGCCCAGTCTACAGAGTAGCTGGTTTGGCGTAGTAGAATTCGAGGCATAGCATTTGCTGCCGTTGTCTTCATTGTAGGTTAACTGTGGAACCTACCTGTATTTTATTTTCTCTTTCTCTTTTAGATTGCTCTGATAACCAGTGGGATAAATGTTGTATGATTCGTATTTTAGTTGTAAATTGTGGAGTTGTTGTGATTTGGGGAGCATGGTGGCTCCAGAAGAATAAGGATGGTTTATTAGAAGTGTGAATGTGTTATTTATAGGTTTTTGGGTAGTCCATTTTAGGGGTGACTCTACTGAATTTTTAGTAGAGTTATTCCTAAGGTGGGCCCCACAGGGCCACCTCGGATTTCAGGGTGAAATTCGGGGCGGGTCCTGTCAGTTAGAGAGAGAGAGAGAGCTGGGTGTAGAGAGAAGTCTTGGGTGTCCATAGCAATTGCTGGTGATCCATATAAATTTTTTTTTGGATAATGACCGTTTACACAATTTCAGGATAAAAATTGCCCACTTACTCCACTAAGAGTTTTTCACTCCCATTTACCCAATTTAATATTTAATGACAGTTGTACCATTATCTTTGTTAATTAATTACATGTGCATCTCCTTGTCTCTCTCCACTTTCCCCGATCTGTTATTTCTCTCTCATCCCCATTCTCTCTCTCTCTCTCTCTCTAACCCATGGCTTATCTGAAAAGAGCCTATGCATTACAAATCTACGGCCAACACCGCACCAACCACAACCCATCTTTCCCTCTGTCGGTCCCAGCGCTCCACAACACCACCACCCACGCACCAAGAACGGAGAGATGCCGGGTTCAAACCAGAAACCAAAGCGCCGCCATCAACCGGAGTCCGCAGCCAGTCATGGGTCAACAGAGTCCTGCAAGGTCTCCATGACTCTCTAAGTGACAAATAAGGAGAGGGCAAAAATGTCCCAAAAATAAATAAAAAGGAATAAAAAAATAATTAATTGGGTATTAGGGAAATTATCTCTTAGAGTGTTTGGGTAAGTGGACAATTTTTATCCTAAAATTATGTAAATAGTCATTATCCCCTATTTTTTCATCAAACTTCAAAAGACGGAATTGCCCTTATTATAACAGATGAGCTAACAACATGCATGAAAGGTGGGTCAGGTTTAAAAGTCTATGTACTTATGTTGGGTTTTAGAAACGTTGACCACCTTAATTCAGAGTGGCCATAAGTTCATGTATTGTTCTTCCCTTATTTTATATTCTTTACTTTTGCATATGCATTTGAAGACAAGGCTCATTATATCCATCCCTACATGCATTTGACATCCCACTCCCCCCCCCCCCCCCCTTTCTCTCGCATCGTCGAAACTCTCTACTATAATTTTTGTTAAAAAATTTAACCCCACCCAAGATTGTAATCTTGGATCTGTCACTTGGATACACCGTTAACTTCCCATTCGTTTTCATTAGGCCATAGATTAATTCTTGGCAGAGATCGACTCAAAACCATCTTGTATACTCATAATACATAACTTATTTCTTAATAGACTGATAAATGATAATATATATTACATAGACAATGAACCCTACACTACTAGAAAAACAGGTCATTTTACACGGATGAATTCTGTGTAAATACATTGAAATACACACGAAAATCTGTGTGAATGCACAGTTTCACACAGTACAGTCACGGATTCACAATTTGTACGTATTGCGAGCGTTGCTAAATCACTTTTACACGGAAAGCTTGTATGTGTGAGCTATATTAGGTGGGTCCCCTATGAATCCCAATTATATTAACTTCCAAATTTCCAAATTATAATTAATCTTTATATTTCAGAATAAATGTATTACAATTATTCATATTTAGATACTTATTTTAAATTCCTTCGTTTATTTCCAATTATAGTCATAGTTGTTCTTTTTGTTCTCCATGGTGATTCTGCAGATCTTGAAAGGTTGTTCATCATGTTCTTCATGGTCATTCTCCATATCTTGAAGGAATAATCTTGAGATCCAACTGTGTTATGTAGAGATTGAGTCTTTGTTTGCATCTAATGAATTTCTGCAAGACAATCCCAGTAAGATTAGCAAATCGATCCAAGAACGTGTTCAACAGCCACAAAGAGGAATTTATTTACTCGTAGATCTAAGACCACAAAACTCAACCACAACCCAAAAATAATATCTTTAACAGAAGTCAAACAAATCAACACCACCCAAAACCCAATCAACCAATTCAGAGAGAAACACGTACCAGATGCAAAGGAGATTTGACATGCCTGACCAGAGCCGAAGTGATAACCCAAATCTCTCAATCTCCCAAAAAAGACTGTTTCCTTCGTTTGCCCATAAGGGATATCAGAGAATAAGATAGAAAACAAAGACTTCCAGCAATCCACTTAAGATCAATGCAAATTGATGTGTTCAACATCCACAGAGATGCCCTTACCTGCAGATCTAAGATCCATGCAAGTAATACAAACTGAAATTAGTTGCATCTGAAAATCAAATTAACCAAAACATTTGGAAGTTCCAGAAAATGGGAGACTCAGAATCAATTGAAAAGTTTTCACTTCACGAGTACCTCGAGTTTTTGCTGGAATCTGGAGTTGATGAGACGGTGATTTGGAAATCTGGAGGTCGTCCATACCCGATTGACCATTATCTGCAGGTAATGTCCTTGGGCTTCTCCGGGCTCCGAACCCGACGCAACTGCCTGGGTCTTGGGGTTTGCTGGTCGGGTGGGGATTCAGTTGGAGTATCGGTGGAGCAGAAGAGTCGGAGGAGGGTGAGGGATTGGGTGTTTGAGGGCCATTGGGAGGGTTTAGAGAGAGAAATCATGGTGAATTAGGTCTGGGGTTTTTGGTGAGGATAAATGAGAACGCATCTAAAGTCTAACTTGAATTAATGAAGATAAATGGGAATTTGGGGAAAGTTATTGACAAGGATTCACAGTTTCACACGGATGTTTGTGTGAAACATGAACACATGAAGCCTGCAATAAATAGTGTGTCAAATATAAATAAACATTCATAAAAATTGTGTGATTAATTTGTCGTCTGTTTTATTTTGAAGTATGATTCACACGGATTTCTGTGTGTGAAGATTCTGTCTCTAAATGTAGATATTAATGCAACTATTCTGACACAATGACATGAATCTCTGCTCGTCTAATCAAACACATTCACATGGATATTTGTGTGAAATATTGAAAAAAATTTAATATATTACATTTTTACCCTCAGTATGATATGAAATGGTCTGTTTCAAATGTTTTGATACGGATAAATGTGTGAGTACACAGTTATTCACACAATTTTCTCTCCGTGTGAATCTTTGTGTGAACAAAATCCGTGTGTGATGGCCCCTTTTTTCTAGTAGTGCTAACCACTTATAATTAATTTAAACCACAAAGCCAAGGACATAAAAATGGGATCGCAAAGCAAAGCATGGATCATGATTCCTAGCTAGCTGAACCCATTCAAATCAGCTAGTTTTTAACACCGCAATAAGCTTTGGTGGGTGATTTTGCCTTCTTGGCCTCCTCTGTGGTGTAAAATCTTATGAAGCCACGACTGTCAAACTGGTTGTAGAGGAGTGGGTGGATGTCGTCTACTAGCTCTTTGGGTACTTGGAATACTCCATTGTTAAACGTAAACATTCCCAGCGAGTATCGAGTCTTGTCCCCGCAATGCTTCACTCGATGGTGGCAAGCTTTCACTCTGTCGTTGCTCCATACCTATTACCAAATCAATTTGGTTAATAAATTACTATTCAAATTATTTTAATCAAAACTTTAAAAAATAGTTTGATGTATTAGCTAGACCATGCATACGGCAGTCTTAACTTGAAAAAAAAAAAATTGATTAATTTAAAGCTAGAGGCCAGATATATGTTGTAGTAGGCATAATTATTTGCTTTGTTGTTTTGAAGAGAGTAGCCAATTCATGGATCCTTCTTTGTTCTCACTCACTATAGGGACAACAAATTATTTGTTTTTGTCTTCCATGTCGGAATATATGTATGGTATAGTAGTATACGAATAACTGGGATCCGTATTATAACTCATAGAGCTCTAATTTGAAAATTAATTAATGGAATAGGTTTAAGTACCTGAAGTCCATCACCAGCCATGAAGAGGAACTGAGAAGGTGCAGACTCGACACTAATCCAGTCACCATCCTTAGTCTGAACCTCGAGGCCACCGACATCATGCTGAACAACAATGGTGGTGAAGTTCTTGTCTGTGTGGCTCGCAAACCTTATGACCGTGTCGCTCTCTTCTGGTGTCTTGTACTTGAGAAAACGAAGAAGATGACTGTTTGAACTCGCCAACGATTCATATTGCTCTTGGGGTACCCCAAAACTTTCGAACATCATTTTTTCCACTGTGTTTTCCAAGTCCCCGAGCAACTTAGCAAACAGATCTGTGATTTCACTGCAAGCAAAAATAAGTAACACATACGATCGATCAATAATTTAAGCAAAGCAGAGTTATATATTAATTGATATCAAGTAAAAGAACGTACATGGTACACACGACACATATAATATATAAGTAATGAGATCCCTGAACATAAGTAGCAAGGTACGTTACCAGAATTTGGTCTTTCCATTAGGCCACATTAGGTCCCTGAACTTTTGAGTTTCTTGTGGGGATGTGACGTTGTCAATGGCCATGCCTTCATAGAGCGGCATGAGCGGGTTTGGTCCGATATAGCCACGGTAAGGCTCCTCGCTGGTGTTCTTGACTTTGTTTTCCAGGGGAACCTCAAACAAATCCCTGGATTGGCCAAAGATATTGTCCATGAGCTCTGGGGAAACTTGTTGGTACAAAGCCACAAAGCAACCGTATTCTTCAAGTGCATGGCGGACTTGTTTGCAAGTGGAAGCCCAGGAGCTTGAGCCAGGCGTCAAGTCTTGGAGGGAGAAATTGATGGTGGGAAGCTCTTTGGGAAGTGTCATGGAACCCATTACGAGCTAACTAGTAGGATATTTGTTGCTACTTGCTAGAGAGACTGGAATGGAATGGATGTGCAAACTCTGTGTTGTGCTTCCTTTTTTATAGTGACTCTGGCCGCCATCGCATCAGTTGTGGGTCACAGGAAAAGGGAAGACACTAAGAAGAGAGTCAATAGACCAGTGGTCGTTGAGGAGACTGTTGAGGCACGTGAAATTAGTCTTTGGTGTTGTTCTCTATATTCCCTAAATAATAACTTATTATTCGTTAATATAATCTGTTTTTGTTTTATACGCGTTGTCACAGGGCTCTTCATAGGTTTGTTGAGAAATATGACCAATTGGTCCATGGCGTTAATAAAATTGAATAATTAATCGAGGTTGGTGAGACTGGTGTACTGCAAAACCAAACTAGGGACCGGAATTTCCCGGTTGATGTGCTTTTTTTTTTTTTTTTTGTGGCACGGGGTGTGCTTCTGTTTGAATCAAAGGGTTTTATAATGCATCCTTTTTTGACACGAGAAACATGCATAATTTTAGCACATCAGAATCAAGACCCACTGATTAGAAGCATCCATTGCATGCCAATTAAATCAATTTCTCATTTGTCCATGTGAACCCTTCTAGAAGCCGCGTCTATTTTTTATTCAGAAAAAGAATTAAATCTTATTCCATCAAATCTTTGCCAAATCCCCCTGCCACTAATCCTACCATTCGCTATCCGTGAAGGGTGGGATGCTTTCGATTTAGGAAGTGATTGCTCACTTGTGGTGTCGGTGTTACAACAAAATATGGAAGATCGATCTGACATAAGATCTATTATCGATAATTGTCAGTCATATTTGACATCTTTTCACTCTTTCAGATTAGCCATGTCTTCCGTGAAGCAAATGGTGTAGCACATCAGTTGGCTTACCTTGCTAGTTTAAATTATCTTGATGATATTTAGGTAGAGGAGTCTCCTATGATTATCTGGGATGTACTCTATGAGAATTTATGTACTGCGGCTAGAGGTCAAAGTTTTATGTCCCCCTCTATGCACTCTTTTAATCTTAATATAATAAGTCAGACGTGGGGATGAACCTCCCAGCTTAGCTGGGTTCCAAACCCCTTTAAAAAAAAAAAAAAAAAACCTTACCATTCGCATGGTTCTCATCGGCTTCATCAAATTTTCCAGGATGTTATACCGTATATATGGCACTTCTGATTTAACAATTACATTTAAATTTCATGCTCGTAGCATCCCACTCTCAATTATGTAGTGAAAGAGAATAAGAAATCATTCAATTCCTTACTCACATGCAATGATACAATTAGCGACTTATACAAACTGCATAGTTTTTTGCCTCATTAAAAGCAATGTTCCCGCGTTACAAAATAAAAAAGGAGCACAATTGAAAGAAGTTTGCCTTCCACTTCACATACGTCTTATTGATAAGACAAGAAAATATAAAAATAATGTGAATCCAAAGACATGGATAAACAAATGCCAATATAGCTGATTTTTTTGGAGAACGTACTATGACAATTAATCAAGAAAAGTTCGTCTTCCACTTCACAAGTGTTCTTACTAGATAACATACAAGGAAAAAGTTTGCATAGTCCTTTCCAAATCTGATCTATATGTACAAAGAGCACAATCGTAGCAGAAAAACCACAATCAGTAAAAGTAAATGCTCACTATGTGTTGCAGTAAAACCACAATCGTAGCACAATAAGTATATGTGCTTAGAATAATCGTATCATAAGAAAGAAAGATGGTTAAATTTTTATAGTAACATAACTTTTGAGATTGGACAGGCTTCTAGATGTAGGCTTGTAGCCACTAGGTGGTGGACGGTTTGGAAAGAAAAGAAAAACATATTATACAATTAACGTTCCACCTCGCACAGCACCAAAATCATTGTCATACACAACGGCCGGCGCCACCGTGGTGAGCTTCCTATGAAGGCAGCACTAGTTGGTATACTACTCAGAATTTCCGGAAATGTTGGCGGAGTTTTCACCCAATTCTCCCTAGTTTTCCCTCACCTTTTCAACTGTCAGCGAAGCAATCACTTTGTTTATATGCAAAGCTGCCCAGCCTAGTCTATTGTGTAACACCTCACCCGCAGTGGACGTCACAGTAACCCCTAGGATTGCGTTCCCAGAGTATGAACAAATTAGGATGATGGGTTCGTTAAGTTTTAACGGAATACGAAAATGCACTACGGATAAAATTTACAATATGCAGGGAACATATAATCAGAGGAGCTCCTGTACTGAATTAGAAGTTTCAAGTTAATCTGTTGTTCACTTGATCCATCTGTCTTTCTGAACTATGAACCTAACATAACTAATATGCCAGATTGTTTCTCCTTGTGGATATACCAATGAAGAAGCATTTTCTCATGCATGTTCTGTCAAAAGCAGATAATTCCATGCGGCTAAGCAAGAAAGAATATGAATGCCAAACACCAGAAAGAAAGCAGCAAAGACTATTAAAAAAGGAAGATCGAAAGCACGAAGTCGGCAAGTCAGAGATTTAAGACAAAGATTGAGAATTTGTTGGCTCATATACTTTGTTTAATAGCAGATGAGTGCTCTTATACTTTGTTTAATAGTTGTGGCCTTGTGGGACTAATTTGGTACTCTGTTATGGCTGTGAAGACGGCAAGTTGCAGCTATTATCATTAGTCATACATATACAATTATAAATACAAGGTGTGAAGATCAGGGATCAGCCAAAAAAGAGGAGTCAGGTAAGAAAAATTACTGGGGGGTGGCCCTTACTCAGTCCTTACTGCATCCGTCATTGGTTTTTACTTGTTAGACCATCTCTAATGGATATATCAAATCCATGTGGTAACAAAAGACATACTAAATTACTCGGACTCATATGTTTGTAAACTTGGATCGTCAAATTTAACAGAGAGGCAAAGATACTGTCATTTTGTTTTTTTTATTGTTTCTCTCTCCTTCTCCCTCTCTCCCTCTCTTCTTCTCTTCACTCTCTTTGTTCTAGACTGAAGCGCCTTTTGCTCCTTCTCTTCTTCCTCTTCACCCTCTTTCTTTCTACCAGATGCCAGACCAAAACGCAGCTACTGGAGCTGCCCAGAAATTCATGGATTTAGAAAGAAAAGCTCACCAATAACATTGAATCAGATCAAGACCCGACCATCAAACAAGAATAAATCGATGGAGAAGATTCTCACCTTGGTGATGGGTTGTTGGTGTTGGTGTTGGTGAGATAAAGCTTATTATGTTGAATGAAAAAGAAGCAGAAGAAGATGAAGAGCTGGAATATGGAGGATTTTATTTGTCATGGGTTGTTGGATCTGTTCTTGGAATGGGCATTGATGTTTCTGGTAAAAAACCAAATGGAGAGTTGAGAAGGAGAAATTATTTAGAAATTAAGGATTCAATTGAGGCATCTGATGATGTTTCTGGGCATCTGATGTTTCTCGTCAAAGAACCAAAAACAAAACCCAGAAGGAAAGGATAATTAAGAAATTAAGAAGGAGAAGTGGTGAAGGAGATGAAGAACCAGAAGGAGAAGAAGTCGAGAAGGGGAGGAGAGAAAAAGAGATAAAAGAAGGTTAATTATTTGTAGATAAAATAATTTTAAAAAGAAATAAAATATTGATATTATTTGACATATCTATTAGAGAAGAAGCTGAACAAAAATAACATTGTCCCATCATTAGTTAAATTTAATTTTGACACACTTTAATTGACTATACCAAGAGATGCTCTTATGGCCTTTGCTTTGAGATGGGCAACTTTTTCTTTGGGAAAATTAAATACTCATATTCGTAAAGAATCAGAAAATAGCTCTGGAGTAAGATGCTTATTATTGTTGCCAATGAATATCTCGCTATAGGAAAAGGGCATATGTACTGGGAGATCAACTAGGCCACCAAGAAACTGGTCGGGGCTGAAAGTGGGAGGAGGTTGAGAAATTTTAACATACATCGGAGCCAGAACGAGAGATTTCAGACCATGTATTAAAAGAAATGCCAGAAAGACGTAGCATGCATCCACAACTGCGTGGTTTATATGCTGCAAGCTATGAAGATGCCATCAACTAGCTCAGTTACTTGCACTGCAAGCAATGGTTTCGAAATGCCTTGGTGATCCATAATCCCCATCATGGGGAAGAGGCTATTGACTATATATGTCTTTGGTAGTGTAAATAGGGTCGAGGACGTCGGCCACCCTTACGCCATCAGCAACTGCATGGACAAACTCGGGTCCTTGGCCACCATTACAGCTGATGAAAACACAAGTGGTGTTATCTTCATTTTCCATCGCTGCTAAGGGGCTGGCAAGTGGCATTTAGGTGTTGAACCAGTTGCTGCTTTTGTTCTTTCTCTGCTAGTTTATTAAAAAGAAGCGTCTTTCGGAGTGTAATCGAGTTTGATGAGTTACATATATCGCACGGAGTCAATTCAATTCTGTGAGCTAACTCATCATTAACTGTGACTTGTTGGTCGGACGGTGCTCCTGGAAATATGCCAAATGGGACTCATTTTTCCCCCAATTGACCAACACCAAACAGCCAATCAGCATGATACAACCCTAATATAAAAGCAAATATATGTGACTTTGAATTAACCACTCTCAAAAGAATAAAAACAGTCAAAAATAAAACTGCAATTTTAGTTTTAGATTCAAAACCAAACCGCAATGGTTTTTAATAGTTTAAAAGGTATTTTTGACGACCCTTACGGATGTATTGGTATTATATTGTACAATGAATGACATTTTTAGCAACAACAACAACAACCAAAAAAAAAAAAGAAGCAATGCTAATCTTGTATGCGGATAAAAAAAATCTTAGGAGAGTTTTTTCTCTCTCAAACCTAGTCTTCTACGGTGCCCTAGCCTTCTACTATTGTTTCTTTTCTCCTCGACTCTTCTCCTTTCATTCTATGGCCTCTATTGATGTTGTCACAGCGAGTTTTACTGCCTCCCTTGCCCTCACTGAAGGTGGCAGCGCCCCTGATATGGGGAAGATTGGTGGTGGTCGTGTGCGCAGGTCCTCCCAATCTTTTCTAATTGGCGAACCTCTGACCCGCAAGCCGGTTGATCCAAAGGCCTTTAAAGCTCAGTTCCATCGCACTTGGATGGTGGATAAAGATTTTAGGGTTCAGGAGCGGGTTGGGGATTTGTTCTTGTTCTCCTTTAAATCAATGCGTGATCGAAAAAAGGTACTCCGAGGGGGGTTTGGTGCTTTAATCTAGCCTCAGTTTGCTTTGAAGAGTATGACGACGCCAAGCCACTGCATGAAGTTCAGTTCAAGCATGTTCGAGTTTGGGTTAGGGTTTCTAAAATCCCTCCCTTGTATGAAGAACCCGAGAACTTCACTCTAATCGGTAATCTCTTGGGTGGTTTCTTGGATTACGTTAAGAAGGAATTCAAGAAGGGATAGACTAGGATTTTATTTACTCATGATATCTCGAAACTGGTCTTACTTGAATGCAAAGTTCTTCTAGATGTTGGTGTTGAACCCGTTCTGTTGTTTCACTTTAAGCATCTGAAAGGAAGATGCCCACAATGTGGTCTCATCACTCAAGCTGGAATTCCTTGTGAGGAGCCAAACACGATAATCTCTGCGCTTAGGGTTTTGAACTTTCCCCGACCCTCGGCCTCATGAGGCTCTTTGTCCTCCTCTGCTCAGAATAAGCATGATTTCTTCACTACTTCCTCTTCCATCCCTAAGAAGAAGAAGAAGCCCGTTATTCGTCGAGTGGAATGTCTCATTCCAAATCCTGCTTCACCTACCGATTCAGCACCTGCTTACAGGACCCAAACCAGATTTCACCCTGAAACCTGAACGGGCCTGTGGGGCCGACCCTTAGGTAAAGTGTTACCAAAATCTCAAGGAAAAGCATTTGAAAATTGTTAGAGTGAGTGGAAGAAAAATAAATAAATTCAAAGGAATTAAAAGGAGAGTAAATGCTTTCCCATTTTTATTATCTTAAAAACCAAGCATGCAGTAAGGTCTCGTGAAATATTCTTAATCCTCCTCTTTATTGAAATCTCAAACTGAACTCAAACCCTCTGTAAATCATCTCAAAATCCTTTCAAAACCTCTCAAAAAGAAATATCTCAAAATCCCTTAAAAATCCCATCTCAAAACTCTTGAAATCTCAATCAATACTCATATAAGAAAATAGGCTATGACTAGAGGGAACTGCCGACTAGTCATCTAATGCCACCTAAAGTGGACTGCCAACCAGGGACGTATCGTTGGGTGCTGCCGATCGGAAGAGGAGGTGATGGTTAGAGGGTACTACCGACTAACCATAGATAGTTAGATGGTATTACTGACTAACTATCTCATGTCATCTGGAGGGGACTTGTTGAATCATAATTCATATATATATTTGTGTCCTAAAACATGGAAATTACTTGTTCTAAAGTCAAATTTAATGTTGACTAATCAAATTCCATTATTCCCCTAATCTTGTACTTTTGCTTAACCTTTGTGTTTATCTATATATATTTATTATGTTTTCGTTATCATGCTAGGAAATGATGGAGAAGCATGGAAATGCACTAAAAAGTCAACCATAGCACATTTTCCTACTCCGACTATGAGAAAGCGAGTTAGACAAAGAAGGAGGAGCGTCAGCCTGATCAAAAGAACTCCAAATAAATTTAAACTTTCCCAAATCCATTCTAGACATCCTAAGGATCATTTATTATGAATAGTGCAAGAGCTAGTGCAAGACCTTCAAAAAATCAGTCCAAGTTTCTGACTAAAAGACGAAAATAGCAAAACAGGACCTATAAAGATTCCAGTAGCATTTTTGGCCAAACCACGGTGAACTAAGCTATGAAATTTTACCAAGATGATCTAAACTTATCGAGGAACATTTGGTATGAAGAAGTCGAAGGAAGCTTCAGAGACGTATCCTAGTCAAAACATGGCAGTTTGGCCTAGAACTTTCTTAAGACGGATTTCTTGTATATTTTTGGAAGGTATATGATGCTGAAATATCAAAGAGAGCCCTAGAATAATCCTACAAGACTATGACAAGATTAATCCAACATATTATCTTTTGGATAATAGACATCCCTTGCACACTTTCTCTGCCGCGCTTGTCATCTTGACTTTGGTGACCTAAAACCACCCCAACACTCTTCATTTTCATGTTTTCCATGCATAATAAAGAGAGCTAGCTGCTCCTCTCTTCTCCCTTAGCCAATTTTTCTACTCTACTCTTTCTAACTCATCATTACTTCCCTCTTTTTACTCCATTTCTTCCATACCTTTTCCCCTTGTTTTTAGGATCTATTACCACTCTCATACTCCACCTCCATGCTTCTTACAATGCTTGAGCTGCTCCTTTTGCTTCCAATCATCATTTTACTCATTTTTTTTTCTCTATATAAGCATTCTTCATCACACTTTTAATGATCACCCATTACACCCCATCTTTTTTCTCTCTATCTCCACAACAAAACCTTCATCGCCACCTCCCAAAATCCAAATCCATAAAATCCATACCCCCTTACTACTCCATTTGCTTCATCTTCCACCACCATAAACTTCATCACTATCACTCAAATAGCCAAAGAAGCATCATATTTTCATCACCATTCCATTCATCCACCATCAACAAGAAGTCCATCATCCATTCATTCCACCATCAAGAAGGATCTAAGGAGCAATCAAGAAGGACAAGAGGAGCTAGCCATCAATTTGTCAAGCTTCAACTAGTTCACTCTTTCATTAAACTCCTTAATTTTCCTTGATATATTTTAGATTTGGTGTTAGTTTGTATGAATATGAGTGAGTAGTTACTTTGATTGGGCTGGGGTTGAAAGCCCCAGCCAATCTTGTATGGATTGATGCTATAATATGATGTTATGCAATTTTCTTTAACATGCCTACATGCTAGTTCAAGAGTAGAATGCATACGCTTAGACCTTACTACTTTGAGTATGTGTGTTTGCCATATCATGATATAATGTTTAGAGATCGGTAACCTTTGAATGTTAAAGCATGAAAGCACACTGGGTGTGCATGTAGGGGTTGTGAATTACAATCACTTAGATATAAGCTTGGTTGGTTTGCATGATTTCTTCATCTCTAAACTTTATGCACTTAGGGTAATGCACTAGATACCTAACTAAATTAAAATGCATGACTTAAGTAGTTAAGTACTATACCCGAGAGGGGTTGCTTGATATCACAAAAGGATCATGTCTTTTGTCATACCTGAGACGGATGCAAGGAGAGAAAATGCTTAATTAATTTAGCATAATTCATATTGAAATGCATCAATACTTGTAATGGAGGTTAGTGGTAGACAATCTAAATCCTAACTTCATCTATCTGATCATTAGTTTAGTTTAGAGTAATTTAATTTACATTTGAGCATCTAGTTATTTTCAATTCAAAATTATCTTCAAAAACGAAAATCAAAACACTATTCCATCTTGCACATACTCACCATGAGCCTAGATTTCCTTGCATATTCTAGCCCTCCTTAGGTTCACATCCTAGCTAGTGAAAGGAATCCAATCCTAGTGGGTTCGACAACCTTTCTTAAATCTCTATATTATTACTTGTACCTCTTATACTTGAGGGTGGCTATTTGGCTAACAGGACTGCTGACCAAATGACACATCGGAGGGTACTGCCGACCAGATTATTCTGGAGAGGACTACCCATCTGACTATTACTTGGAGGGGACTGCTGACCAAGTAATGCATGCATGCGCTATCATATTTACCTCCTCCATTCATAAACTGAAATCAACTGGTCAAATCTCGATAAATCATTTATATTCAAATACTGGAATAGAAATCATCATAAAGTCTAGGCCTGGGCATTTTAGCCCTAAAACCCGGATTGGACCAATCCGGACTGTCAAGTCCGGGTCGGGCTTTGAAATGCACAAAAATACTAGGCCCAGACCGTTAAGAAATTTATGGGCCGGTCCCAGGCCCTGTAATCTACATATTCTAAAGCCGGAAAAGCCCAATCTATGACTATGCCTATTTCCATTATTCATTTATTCCCCATTTCCCCCATCCCTTTCAATTTTTTCATTTTTTTTTCCCTAAGCCTTTTCTCTTAGTCTCCGGCCTCTATTGTTCGAACAAGAACCCTAATTCCTTAATTCCAAATTCCCAATTTAAAAGAGAAAGAAGAAACCAGCCTTCTAAATTCCTAATTCTAAACCCCTTCATCCTAAACCCCAAGCTGAAAACTCAGAATCCAAAATGGAAACTGAGAAGTTTGGTTGTCCAATTACAGAAGTTGTAGATGGGAAGGAGGTTGAAGTTGGCCACTCCAAAGGTTGAAGGAGGTTAAGTTAACACATGCCCAACCTTTTCTCCTTTTCTATTTTCTACCCACCCAATTCTGCCTTTCTATGTGTTCTAGGAAGAGGAAGAACCCTAGAAGCGATTTCCAGATTTCATTATTTGAATCCCCCTCACCATTTCTGCCCTTAATCCCCTTCTTCACTAACTTGAAACTCAACAACGATTTATCTACTCTCTCTCACTTTCTTCGAACAAGAACCGTGTTAATCAGTTGAGATTCCATATTTCTAGATTTCATATTTGGGATTCCCAACCTTTATTCCTAAAGCAAGCCATCATCAGTTCTTCAAAACCCATTTTGAAACCCCAATCCTAATTGCTAGTTCATCAATTTGGCAAACAATGGAACCCGAAGCTCCAATCTGAGTCAAAGATGTAGTTTACAGAGGAAGGAGGTGTTAAGGAGGATATGATTTTGGGTTGGGTATTAAAATTGTTTGTGTTTTGGGATGGGATGGTCTTTGATTGATGTTTTGGGGCGATGGTCTGGAATGAGGGATTGATTTTCGCTCTCCAATGCTTGGTTTATTTCTCATCTCCTTCTTCTTCATTTGGTAGTCAAGTTTGCAGAATGCAGGGATTTGTATAGCACTGATCTACTTAGTTCTATCAAAACATCCCAAAAGTGGTGATAGGTCTGAAAAAACCTTAGGACCGCCCCTTTTTTTTTGGGTATGGGCCTTCCCGGTCCCTAAAACTTGAAAATGAAATTTGAGTCCGACCCGAACAATTCGAGCTCGGTCCCGAGCCTTGCAAATTACATATCGGGCTGGGCTCATGCCTAGGCCTAATAAAATCTTAATAATTCAACATCAGCAAGACTCTGAAAATCCTCCGTAACTCAAAATAAACTCATTGTCGATAAATCATAAATAACTCATCGAAAACATAAATCATGAAATCTCGAGAAATGGATCATACTCAAATACTTAAGTATCATACTCATAATTTCTCATAATATTTACTCAGTCAATCACTTTCCGAAACCAAATCTCAATAACTCAATAACTCATAATTTAAAATAGCCTCAATAACTAATAAAAGCCCTTGGAAAGAAATCACTAATAATCTCGTAAATCATAAATAAATCTCAATAAATCAAAGCTCATAAATAAATAAACTCGAAGTATTGCATGCATAATTTAATTTAAAATCAAATGTCCACTTACAGATTTGCAACTACGACGACCGTCCAATGATTTCCTTCCTGAGCTCGTTATACGTGTCGTCCTGACAAATTGATATTATAAATAACTGTTTCTCGATAATCAGAAATTAAATTGACGATAATAAAATTGAAACCCTAAAACCGATAATTCACTGGAAGCTCGAAATTATGTCAGAATGAGCTCAAACTCATACATCATGTTAAATCCATCGAAAGCTAGAGTCGATAATCGATACCCGAATTTCTGAAACTTTAGAAATTCCTATCAATCCCAAGGTTTGTCATATAACTACCAAACTACACCCACATGCTCGTAACAATAAGCTCAACCTAAAAAATCAAAATAGGACGTTGGAAAAGGTCGGACGCACCCCCATGTGCAGCAGCCTGTGGCTGAGCGTGGGCCCAACTCGCGCCGGTTCCAGCCCCGGATTGGGTCACCAAATTTCCTCAACATGATCATCTCAACATTTCAACAACTTTCTCAACTACGACAAATCTCAATTTCAAGTATATTTATCGGAATTTACCTCGAAAGCCTAAATTTCTTCTCGCCGTCTATTCACCTTATTTTAGCAAGATTGAAACTACCCACTGGTTGGGTTTGAACCATGAAGAAGAGGGCTTCAAGATGCGGGCGGTGACGCGACCTAAGGTGGCCGAATTTGTCCGGAAAACCTAAAAACGTGTTTGCTGAAGTTCTTGCTTGCTGGGTCTTCCACCACCACGATCACCTTACACCGCCACCACAGGGAGGGAGAGGAAAATGAGGCGGTCCATATGGGACTGGTTTCATGGGCAAAGGTGACTGGAATAGGCGCCGGCGAGGCTTGGAAGTCCGGCGGTGATTTCTCTCTCTCCAGGCTCTCTCTCTCTCTCTCTCTCTCCCCGATTTCCCAAACTGGAAATCACCTCAAAATAGTAATTTCTATTTCTGGAAGCAACTAAAAACACTTCAAAGAGTTCCCAAAATTACAAATATGCCACTAAATTTAACCCTTTATAACTACTTCGTTACAACTCCGATTTTGGCATGCCGCACGTCCACGAACTCAGTTTAGCGTACTCTACAAATTTCTAGAAGGAAGTTTGTCTTGAAAAGTTTACGTGTCACGCCCCGAATTTTAGAATAAAAATTCAAAATCCGAAGCATGAATTACTACAACTTAAAATAGTCATCCTGAAAATTTCTTTTCTTAACAACCTCACCACACGAAATAAACTCAAAACCGAATTTAGTCTCGGTTAATTATTACAACTCAAATAGAAAATGAATTGTAAAGCTCTAAATGAGCATACAAACCTGACAACTCAATGAAATAAAAATAACTGCTGTAACACTTAAGCAGCTCGGTCACCTCCCTGGTTATCCTGACCTGCAGGAATATCCGCTACACCATTTGAATAGTGTACCGGGATTGCAACAACACAAAACCCGGTAAGCTTATGAAAGCTCGTATGAGTAAAAAGAAAAGACTGTTGTTTAATTTAATCATAATTATTTCCACCCAAATCAACACTCAACAATTTCCACATCCACAAAGAACCATCAATCTAAACCAATCAACAAATCAACACCAAACCCTAACTCACATTTTTCTTCACAAAACCTCAATATCGTATTTATAAAAATATGGTATTTGACAGACTAGAACTCTAACTGAATCGTAGCCCTTCACCTGGCCTAGGTTATGGCATCCGACATTTTTATCTTTATCGTATTTCATCAATATGTATACCTTATACATATTTAGAACGTCAGATAATTGTACATACCCAACCAATCGTATCCTATCATCCACCTAGGATTAGAGCGTCTGATTCCCCCATACCGGTCACCACGTTGACTCTAAATCCATAAACGAGCACAACTATATATTATCACATAATGAATCCAACTCATCCAAGATACACAATATTATTATAAATTTAAGCATTGGAAATATAATCCAAATCATCAATCCAATTCAACCATATCACCACTCGAAAATCCACCAATCAATATGTATATTCCACGTAAATATATATATATATATATATATATATATATAATCATCCACTCAGGAATGACTACAAATACCATCTATAGTTCACACAAGAAAATCGTGAAATTCATTTGTATAATTAAAATTCATTTTACTTACCTATGGACAGTAGTGATCAAGCCCATGTGATTTTAAAAACAAATATTTAATCCACAAATATTTTTCACACAATTACAAAAATAAATAATTTAAAGCGCTCGGTTCATAATATGAACCACGTGAGTTTTACTCACCTCGAAATTCCCGCTGTGTCTTCAAATAAAATATGACCCACACCGAAACAGCTCACCCAAATATAATCCGTCAATCACTTACTCAAATGTGATTTGAATTTAGCCAATAATTTCCAAAACATGCTATACTCCACTAAACGGCCGGATTTTAATTTAAAAGAAATCCGACGGACGGATTCTCACGAATCGCTCCCCAGATCACCGTTTTACACTTATACGAAGATCCAACGGTCGGATCTTCGCCCATGACCACACAAAGCCACTGGGACAGTCATATGATCATCATATCAAAACTACAAGTCCATCGGACAGTTCAAATTTCACAGATCATAAATCTAACGATCGAAATCTCAAAATTCATCGATATGCCGAAATGATCATATTGAAAGGTAGAATCATAAAATGGATAGAAACTAAATTATAGACCTCTGGAGGTGGCCCAGAAAGGGCCGCCGGAGTTAGGGGCAGAGCCGCTGCCGACCTCCACCAATGGTGTTGGGGCCGAGCTTTTCCCCTTCATTTCATCATTCTGAGAAACTTTCATAACTAGCACAAGACCAAAAAATGACGGGAAGGGATCGAAAAGTACCAAATAGAGTCGGCGGCCGGAATTTTTCCAGAAACCGGCGAGCTTGAAAACCGACGTAAAAACTGCAACCTCACACCTCGATCTCTTCTGGAAACTTGTTCAGAACTTCCTTGCGAACTCACCAGGCCAAGAATCACAAGAAACGATCGTGTATAACTCGAGATATTTTGATCGAAAGTTCCGTTCGATCCGATCGGGGCTGACTTCCAGCCGCCACCACAGGCTGCGCCGCCTTGTAAAACTGCTTCTGGGAGCTTCAGGAGGTTGAGTCGATGTAGAGGGAGGAGTTTCACTTGGTTTGGAGGTTGAAAACGCAAGGAGTTCGTTTTGATTCGATTTCGGTTCCGATTGGTTCGGGTGGTTTGGCCGGAGCTGGAGGCCTTGCTGGTTGGAGCGACGCCGTCCAGGAGGTAGAGCAGCTCGAGACGAAGGCCTGGGACTTGGTCTGAGGTCAATTGGTGGTCTGTGGAGGGAGAACAAGCCTGTGGAACGTAGCTCTCTCTCTCTCGGTTGGTTTCGGACGCAGAGGATGAAGAGGAAGAAGATGAATAGTGATTTCTGAAAATGGAAGGGAGCCCGGACCAAATTGGAAAGCTCTGAAAATAGTCTAGGGTTTTTTTTTCTATTTATACCAAAATAGAAATAATTTCTAAATTCTATAACTAATTCAAAAAAAATTCCGGACAATATGTTCCGCATATGCACGGACTCGTTGTTAGACAAATAGTCACCCTCAAGTATAAGGGCCAAGTTATAGTGTAGGGATTATGAGTAGGGGATATCGTACCCAAGGGATTGGAAAAGTCACTCTAGCTAAGGAAAACCTAAAGGATGCTAGATGAATATGCAAATGTACAAATTACAAACAAGGGCTCACAAATGAACCAAAGTTCATGGTGATTATATGCAAGATGGGGTAGTGTTTTGATTTTAGTTTTAGAGATGATTTGATTAGGAAATAGCTAAATGAATACTTGAAATGTAAAATAGCCTAAGATAAATTAGATATAATAAAATGGATGAGAGTTAGGACTTAAGGTTTTCACCTCTAGCCTTTCTTGCAAACAATGATGCTTCTATAATGAATGATGTCATTTTAATTAACCAATTTCTCTCCTTGCATCCCTCTCGGGTATGACAAAGGACATGCTCCTTTGATGATATCAAGCAACCCCTCTCGGGTGTAGTACTTAACTACTTAAATCATGCATTTCAATCCGGTTAGGTATCTAATGCATATACCTAAGTGCATAAAGCTTGGAGATGAAGAAATTATGCAAACCAACCAAGCTTATCTCTAAGTGATTGTAGTTCACAACCCTAACATGCACATATGATATGCTATCATGCTTTAAACAACCAAGGTTAATCAAGCCTTAATTATTTCTCATGTCATGGCAAATATTCATACCCAAATTGATTAAGTTTAAGCATAAACATTCAACTCTTGAACTAGCATGTTAAGGTGCTAAAGAAAAGTGCACCAACCATAATATTTACATCAAAGTCAAACAAGATTGGCTAGGGCTTTCAACCCTAGCCCCAACAAACTAACTACTCACTCATAATCAAATAAATAAGCTCCAATATATTTATGAACATCAAACTAAAAAGTAGGGATAGAGAAGTGACTAGTGATGGTCAAATTGAGGATGATGTAGATGAACTCATGGAGGTTTTGTCATGGTGATGATGATTCCTCAAGTGATGCTAGACTCCTCTCCTTCTTCTTCAAAGATTGATGATGGAATATGAGAAGTGGAAATGATCAAGTTGTGAAATGGTGGAATGGTGAAGCTTTATGTATATGAATAGAATGGGTAAATGGGAAAGATGATGACTTTGGTGGTGGTGGTGGTGGTAATAGATGTTATGGATTGATGGTGGTGGTGATGAAGGTTTTGTGGATGAGATGATAGTGGATTGTAGAGAATATAGAGAGAAAAAGTTCTAATGAAGTGGTATATGGGGTGGTCTCTCAAGAGTGCAATGAAATGATGCTTATATAGAGAAGATAAAGAGAAGCATGATAGTGAAAGTAATGATAAAAGTAGAATAAATGAGGTGGAATATGATAGTGGAAGTATGGAGATGGAGTATGAGTGGAAGTAATGATTAAAGAGAGTTGAAAAACATGGCTAAAGGAAAAGAGAAGAGCATCTAAACTCTCTTTATTGTGAGTGGGAGACATGAAAATGATAAGTGATGGAGATGGTTTTTGGTCACTTTCTTCTCCTTTATTCCTTCAATTATATCTCCACCAACAATTCATAATGGGCCTTCGACTTCTTCATATCAAATGATCCACCATGAGTGCAGATCATTCTGGTAAAATTTCAGAGCTTGCTTCCATGTGGTTGGGCCGGAAATGCTTCCGGACTCCTTACAGGTCTGGTTTTCCAGTTTTGTTTTTCAGAAATTTGGACTGATTGTTTGAAGGTCTTCCACTCCAATCTAGGTCTTGCACTATTCATAAGAAATGATCCTTGAGATGTCTAGAATGGATCTGGAAAATTTTAGCTCATTTAGATTTCGTTTGGTTAGTCTGCAGCCCTTCCTTCCTTGTTTAGCTCGGTTTCTCCTAACCGAAGTAGGAAAAAATGCTAAAGTTGACTTTTCATTTTCATGCTTCCATCATTTCCTAACATGATAAAGAAAACATAATAAATATTTATAAATAAACACAAATCTTAAGCAAAAGTATAAGATTAAGAAAATAATGAAATTGGATTAATCAACATTAAATTGGACTTTAGAACAAGTAATTTCCATATTTTAGGGGAACAAATATGTAAATGAATTATGACCCAACACTCGTATTGGCGAGCTCTACAACTTTCATGAAGGAAGTTTTCCCAAGTTTTGCACGTATAAAAAGTCGATTTCTCGAATCTAGCATTTCGAACTTTTCGTTAAAATAATAGTTTCGAACCTTCGATGATTCAACAAAATGAAATATTATCGAGCAACATTCGTGAAATCGTACAATAATCGTTCAACGCAATTACACGAATTTAAAATGAAAATTGCGGTATTACACTATGAAACAAAAAGTTAACCTTTTGACCCACTAAAAGTTTGAGATGAAGGTAAAAAGTAAGGATAATTATTATTTACCATCCAAATGACTGGTAACGGCTAAATTTGGATACGGGCTGTAACACCTGCGGCAGACAAAACTGTAGCAGGTAATTCGGCGATGGAACAAGGGTTGGAGCGAGATCGGGTTCCGGATTTAGCGCCTACTATTGAGTCTAGTTTTGGCTTAGATGATTCTGCAGGTATGATGCAGGTGATGCAACATGAGGGATTGCCTTCCAAGAAACGGGATCGTAGTGATGGTTGCAATCCTTCTCCCAAAAAATTCAAAACCATCTTAGGTGGCAAGATTCCAACTTTGCAGGCTGATGCTCTGGGGTTGATTGAAGATGATAATGATGTTACTCTTGTAACTTTAAAGAAGAAGACCAGCAGGCCTCCTCAAAGCAAGAACAATAACTAGCGTCCCGGCTAACAAGAAGTATAGTGGTGCCCCTCTGAGGCTCACCTATCCTGCGGCCACTGGCTCTGTCCCCGTCCCCAGTCCAAGAGACAAGGGCAAAGGAAAGCTTTACGTTTTCCATGTCTCCTTGCCTAATACTAGAAGTTGGGTCTTCTACTATTTTCATCTTAATTTCTCTAGTTGTACACTAATTGATGAGGTTTCTAGACAACTAGGTTACTGTTCCATGAGAGGTTGGTAGTGAGGATTTTGTTTCTTTGTTATTATGCTCAATAAGTGGGCGACTGTGTTAACAGTGAGGATCACCTGTCTTTTGCTTGGCAGATTGTATCATTTATGATTTTGGGTATGAGACAGCATCTGATGTACATGTCTTCTGGCCATGGAGAAGTAATGAAATTATCTATTCTTCAAAAAAAAAATTAAAAAAAAATAGCAACACAGGTGATAGAGAAAAAAAAATCTCAATTATAATATTTCTTTTTTTTAATAATTGAGAATCCATAACAGTGAAAATGAAAGTGATGGATGCACTACTCCAAAGATTTTTAGTACAAGAAAAGAAAGATTTCGTATGGACAAGTTGCCTAGTGGGGCATTTTGCTACCCAAGCATGTTGCATACTTTGCATGTATAAGACACCCATTATTATGCAATGTTCATTCTCCTCCAAGCTACGCTTCAATTCAATAATTATTGAATTCCGTATATACGAGACAGAGAAAATAAGATTTGAAGAGTTAATGAAATAATATAAATTAAAGAAAGAGGAGGGATAAAAAGAAGAACATTTTAACACCTCATAACTTATTCTTGATTATAATCGAATGCCTCGATTAGTTCGTATAAACAAAATTCATTCTTTTATCTTTCTTATGGAAAGAGAAATTATGATACTCAATCATAAACTTTTCGTTTTCCGTATTTAATGGTGTTTGGAAGTTTTTTTTTGAAAGGTGGATTTCATTAAACGCATGCCAAGATGGCTATTACATGCATATCCTTCTGCTGGCTTCAACTAGACAGATCAAGAAACTGTAGCAAGAGAACTACTATGATACATAGAGACAGACCATCTATATGCGAACTAACCGCTCACTTATTTAAAAGTGAGTCTATAAACTATAGCGAATAGCAAAGACATAGTAAATAGGCTCCTACCACAATGAACTAGATTTTTTCCTTGCCCTTCAAGCTAGGGCTTGGAGGCTTACCCGAGTATAAAACAGTTAGAACGTCTTCAACAGAAACCTTCGTTGCTTTAGTAGCTTTGTTCTTGGATCTCAAAGGCCTTCCCCTCTTCTTCTTTGTACTTGGCAACTCAAGTGATGGTTTTGGCAACATAACTTTAGCCGGCACCAACATTACCACCTAGAGTTTCGACAAGGCCTAAAGACTTAGCGCTAAACTTCGAAGAGAATTCAGGCACTTTAACCTTTTTCGCAGAGGCAACTGGACTTGATTAGCCTTCAAGCAAGTCAGATATCAAGAAGTGCAATTTTTTGGGGGAGGGAAATGATCGACCCCTCTTAGCCTGACCTTCTGCTCCAACTGGCACAAAAGCAAGTGAGTCTCCATCACTAGGTTCCCTGACATTAGTATTTTTGATGATCACCGGTTTCCCTGGCTTGCTGGACTCAGGACCTCCAAACAAAGATCTACCTACCAGTGGTAGAATGGGTGTGGTGATGCCCTGAAACCTAAAAGTTCCCTCCTTGAACTGATGGCCCTGTACTCCAAGAAACTGGTGATTGAGATTCAGTTTACGAGCAACCTGTTGCTCCACGGTTTTCACAGCAGATGGCACCATGTTAGGGTTGCATGGGCCTTTCTCATGAAAGACACAAGCACATATATCACATATGCCCACCATATTTTCGTACAAAAAGTGCACCTCCTGCTCAACACCCTTAGCGAACTTTAGGTCTTTTTTTTTCAGATAGAATGGTTTCAAGATCGAGTGGGATACACGAACCCTAATCTCCCCTGTGGTATAAAATAGCTTCCCATCGATGTCCAGATATTTTCCCGCCACGGTAGCCACATTTGCAATGGTTTTCCGTTGTTCAAACGCTAGAGGCATATCAGTTATATGAACCCAGAAGAATAAATCAAGCATAGGCACCGATCTCAGCAGTGCAATACCATCATAGGGCTGCAATACCACAAGAGTCCGGTTAAAACTCCATGGTCCACCCATTAACACCTTCCTGCAGTCACTTCTGAGATTAAAAGAGAATAGAAACCTATTTGGTGTTCTCTGCTGAACATTAAAGCCTTGATTCAAAACCCAGAGTCGCAGGAAATGGTGCTTCAGATCCATCATCATTGTTGGCTTCGTGGTGAGAGGTCGTGCCAAGAGATAGGACTGAGAAGTACGCTGTGCACCTCCCTCAGTCATGCTAGAGATGTCAACAACGTCATTGCTTGCAATGGGAAGCGAAGTAGCAAAGTTCCTGGTAACAGAATCGATTTTTGCCATGATAGGCAGCGAGATAGAGTAGAAGATCAGTGAGTGTAGTTGTAGAAGCCGCCAACACATAAGCCGGAATTGGATGCTAAGGATTCTAGGGTTGCGCGGCCGTGAAAGCCTTTAGGGTTTCCAACGCGTAATGGTGTTTGGAAGTTGTATGAGAAGTTTCTAATTAATGCAAGACAATAATATAAAATAATAATTAATGGAAGGAAAAAGCGAGGGAAAATGAAATCCTTGGGGTTGGGGAGGATTCCCGTTCCCCTCACTTTTTCTCTTCTTTGTGAAATTCTTCTTGCACTGCCAGTGCATAGAAATTTTTTTGCTCATTCCTTACTTTGGGTGTAACGTTCCGAACCTAAATTTACCCGTTTACTAGTCATTTGGACGGTAAACGATAATTAATTTCACTTTTTACTTTGTTTCGATACTTTTAGTGGCCCTAAAAGTTGACTTTTTGTTCGGGTCAAAATTTGAGAAAATGGTCTTCATGAAAGTTGTAGAGGACGTTAAACCGAGCGCGTGCTTATGTTGTTCGTAAAAATCGGAGTTCGTATGCGAAAGTTATAAGCGAAATACTAAAGTACTGTTCATGGTAGAAAGTATAAATTTGAATTTTTACTGTTGGGGCCGGTAACTTTTCTTTTCTCTCTCTCTCCTCCACCCCCTGCGTTTTTTCTTCTGCAACTCCGGCCTTCTTCCTTCTCCGGCCACCTGACGACGTAAAGCCAACATCTTTGGACTCGTCTCCGCTCCCTCTAGGCGCCTGTGGTGGTATTTTGCGGTGGCTCGGCCCGAGGAGCTTGGATTTGAGCTGTGAAGTTCACTGTAGCAATCCGGAAGTTTCGTCGATTTCCGACGATTCCGGCCATCTCCAGCCACCAAACCAGCGTCAAAGGTCAGGTTTTTGCCAAGGATCATTTCCCCCCTAGCCTTGAGCCACGATTTGCAGTGTAGAGGAGGAGTTGAAGATTTGAAAATTTTGGGGTACTATTCACGATTCGGGTACAAACTTCTCCTTAATTCTTGAGGACGAGATACCGACTCATCACTCGACGAGGATCCTTACGCTTGGATACCACATTAGCCGTATACTGTGAGTGGACTTTTGGTTTTCTAAATATTGATGCATGCAATTGATTTTCCGAAATAAGTATTTACTTAATTAATGAACATATTATTATATTTTACTTTCGGGAAATTGATATTGATTATTGATTTTGTTTTGGGAAATGGATTAGTAATTTAAATTATTGTTTTAATTTATCGAGCATATTATCTGATTTTTAATTGTAGAATTATTTATCGTTCGAATTTCGGATTGGAATTTGTTATGCTCCATTTTAAATTTGTTATCTGAAATAATTTTCGACGAGTTGTTTTCTGAGATTATTTCCGGAAATGAAAGTATTATTTATTAGCGGATTTGCTTTTTCCGAGGAATCCTCGGAAATGGGATTTTTCATCGGAACTTAGGAACTTATTTGATTTTCGTTTATTGGTTTATGATTCCGAATTTATATTGGCATGCGGGGTCACGTCGCTGGATTAAATTTCTTTTTTTGTGAGACATCGGGGATGTCTTACTGATTTTCGATTTTCATATGGTTTTTACCCACCATACCTGGGTCGATATATTTTATTGCTAGCTAGCCTATTAGTACTCCTCCCTGCTTACTATGTGTTCGTGGGTGAGTAGAGCAGAGCATGGGATGCTCCAGAGTGTGGGACACTCCGACCCGAGCCCGAGAGGCTCCCTTCTTTCGTATGGTGATGCTTCTTCCCCATATTTATATTATATTATATTATTTTTGACTAGCGGGGCTAGTCCGATTCCCCTAACCAGCAGGGCTGGTCTTATTTTCTTGGGTATCGAAATTCTTTCCTTTTTGCTCGGTTGTGACTAGCGGGGCTAGTCAGTTTTCTTGAGCTGAACTAAAGTTATTATGTTTCTTTAAATTGTTGCATGCATCGGGTTTTAAAAGAGATATGTGCGGGAAAGTATAAATTTATTTTTTCCTTACAATTACTTATTTTTGTCCACTCACGCTAACGTTTTTATATATTTTTCCCCTGGGCCCTTCGTTTTCATATGCCCAGTCTGCAGAGTAGCTGGTTCGGCATAGTAGGATTCGGGGCATAGCATCTGCTGCTGTTGTTTTCTATATTGTAGGTCATTTATTGAACCCACTTGTATCTTGAATTCTTTTCCTTTTAGATTGCTCTGATAACCTGTGGGACAAATATTTTAAATTTGGTTTAAGTTGTATGATTCGGATTTCGTTGCTTCTTGTGGTATTGTCGTGTTGTGGGGAGCAGGGTGGCTCCAGGAGATATTGATGGGTTATTAGAAGTGTGAATGTGTTTTTACAGGTTTTGGGTAGTCCATTATTAGGGGTGACTCTGCTGAATTTTCGGTAGAGTTATTCTTAAGGTGGGTCCCACAGGGCCACCTCAGATTTCAGGGTGAAATTTGGGGCGGGTACTGTCATTGGGAATACCAGACACAAGAAATGAATGAGTTCCCTTCCCAACCTAAATGCGGATTGATGATATACATGACCAATCTAGTGAGAGATTTACTGGAACCATACAATTTAAGAATTGCATATGACTAATTTGTATAGTTCTCTAATGATTCGAGTCCTTTATTTTCATTAACTGTAGATTTTTATTAATCTACCAAATCTTTTCCTTTTTCAAAAAGATATGCAGCCTTTCATAGATAGTTAAACTTTAAGTATCACTTAATTGTGGGATGTGGAATCCCTTAAACTGTGAAATTGGGAATTGCATATAAAATGATATGTCACATTTGATCCGAAACTTTATGACAATTCGACTCCTATAAATTCTTGCTTTACAGCCACCATATTTTCCATTAAACTCAATAAGAAAAGCTTTGAGTGTGGATTTTGGGTCAATGGAAGCAAGAGCATTGAGATGTTTATGCCTAGTAATTGCTTTTGTGTTGCTGCTTAGTGGTTCGGGACAAAACTCTGCAGAGGGTGTTAGAGTTGTGATCGAGTGTTCACAGCCTGACTGCAATAACAAATGCAAACAGGCTTATGGCAGGAAGCTTGTATCTGCTACATGTCAGGATGTACCTATTATTGGGAAGAAAATTTGTGTTTGTGAGCACAATTAAATAGTAAAAAGGTTAACTCTGCAAAGTGATGGATAAAGAGTCTACTGCTTAATCTTGCTTATGTTTTAGTTGTCTTTTGGTTTAGTTGTTTTTTCTGAGGGGTGTTGGCTTCATGTTTCCCCTTAGGTGATATCTTTTTTATTTCATAAATTTCTTTGATTGTGTGTCAAAGAATATATACATGTATTCTTTATTTTGTGGCATGCATTGAGTTATTCTTTTATTTTCTTTTGGTCCTCTTATCATACTAGCCTCTTAACATGTGCTGTAAACATGTCAATTTGCTTTTTTCATACAAATAAATAAATTACATGGATGGGAGGAAATTTCTTCTTTTTTTGTGGAAGATATTGTAATTTTTATTATCTTTGTTAATTACTCTTGTGTAAAAAATATATTTATGTATCTATATTATTATTAAGAGAATATGCTTTGTTAGCTGAAATTGAAAATTTTGACAGATTAACCCTGAAAGATTAAAAAACTTTAAGAATAAATTAAATCACAATGATAAATAGGACAATTATAAAATAGATTTTTATTAAGAAAATTAAAAAAAAATTGATTTCACAACCCCCACTATTTTCTCTCTGCAATAATTACCACTAAATCTATTTCTTCTGTATTAACTACCCTTTCTTCTTTTTTTTGAACAACAAAAAATTTTCGTATATATGCAGAGAATGTGATTGCAGACTAGTTATTAATTATGTGAGGACGTTTAGGAAACTTTAAAAATTTAACTATTTTAAGACGAATTGGCTTAATATTTTTTTTTCCTTCCTTAATATATAAATAAGGAGGTTCAGCTGGCTTTATTATCTAATAAAATAAGTCGGATTTAGGGATGAGTCTCCCAATTTGGCTGGATTGCAAACCCTTTTAAAAAAAAATTAAATAAGGAGGTCCAAAGCCAACAGTGAAATACAAGAGAAAAACTGTCATAGATAGAAGGATAGAGAAAGCCAAAAAAACCCAACTAATAATAAGAACATTATAGACCGCAAATGATCAACCTATAGGGTAGAGGTCACAAAGCTGGTGAAGAGGAAAAGGTGGGTCGAAATAAGAGCCGTTGAGAATAGCCCAGGTAACAAGCTTGTTTGCAGCTTCAGTGGCATGGATTCCATCCCAGCTTACATAGTTGTATGGATCATCACAAGCTGTTGCGGTCACAGTGCTCCCATTGATCACCTCTGTATTTCCACAATAAACCTGACGGTCATAATTGTAGGCACCGCCTCCATGCCCACAACATGATTTGGTACCATATTTGAACCCTGATTCAAGATAAAGGAAACATAGTTTTAGAACATAAAACATATAAACATTGCCCTTTGCAGTAGATTTAGTCCAACTAAGAGATCCATGAATGCTTCGTGCTTGGTTGAGGGTTTCAAGTACCATGCATTGTGTGGTGGCTAAAGAGCTCTAGCAAAGCAGATGAGGAGTCAACATATATTAGAGAAGCATTTGGGAGAGAGCCTCTAGTTTGTGCAAGCGTCTCTTTAAGCATGTTGTTGTAGTCTTGTACAGCATTGTTGTAAGAAATCGAGCATCCAAAAGCATCGAGTTCAGAACGGGGAAGCCCTACCAGAAATGAGGGATAGCAACCAACTGGTGCTAGATTAAGTACCAGAAAGGCACGCCCTCCTAAAGCATATAGCTCCTAGAAATTTTGGAAATTAAGCAACATAAGTAATGCATAACTAGGCTTCATATGCCAATGTATTAGTCTAATTGTAAGTACTGATCACTCACCCTGACCGTACCAGCAATTTGGGAGGCCACCTGAGGAAGATATTGCCTCACTCCTCCTACACCAATGGCTGCTAAATTCGAAGTAAAATCGTTTTGGCCAATATAGAACATGTAGAGCGATTTCCCAAAAATATCTGGGGAAGGAAGTTTCTTGGGTTCTAAGCAACGTACAACAAGCAAGTCGATCATCAATGCTTAGAAAAGAAATCAATGGTAATTTTGTCAACATCGGACCATAGACTCATATAACGTACTTCACCTTGTTTATCCAAGTTGGAATGATGAAACTCTTCAACTTGGGTCTTGAATGCCTTCATTTGGTTGAGCTGGATAGCTAGAGAGAATGGACTGATTCCGGTAACAAACAAGGAAGTATTTGGCAAAAGCACGGTTGATGCCAATGTCGCAAAGTTTACTCCATGTCTATAATCGGATCCAATCGATTGTAGATATGGACTCAGGAATGGCAATCCTAGAGCTTGAGCTGCAGTTTTCAATAGCATTCACTTTTATGTTAGATTTTACTTTATTTTTTTTTTTTTATTTTTTTATTATTTCGAACCATTCAAAAAACTCGAACTAAGTTTCTACCCTCGAGTTTTTTTGTTAAACCTTATAATAAGGTACGTTTAGGGTTTAGCTCTACGTACTCATAATAGGTCCGGCACTAGACACACTCGAAGATCATACACATTGATCCTCACACAGATCTGTTAATATATACGACATGAACACGATGGTTATCTGATGGATACATATATACCTCTGAAGTTTCTTCCTATGACCATTATCTATGAGCCTAATCTCCATATCTATCCGACGTAAAAGGAAAACTGAGGAAGACAAGCTAGATAAGGACTAGTCCACTCTTTTTTCCAGCTTGGAGTATGTCTTTTAGTATGAAGTCGCCTAATAAAACAACCTACTTGGTACATTGCCCAAGTAGGACCTCCCATATCCTAGAGGATTAGGGATTTGATATGATCAAGCAAGTGATAAAATTGCTATTAAATAAATGAACTCAGCGTATAATTTAATACGAAGAAAAACGCATGCGTATGTTCTGTATACTTACCCAAGAAATCAACAATGAGCCTCCCATCAGAAGCCCGCCCTGTCGGTTTCTTGAAATAGGTCATGCCGAACGGTCCGGACTGTGCGGGAAATGCGGCCCAAAACCCGCCGGTATCTGAATTCGAGTCACCGAAGTTGAAGATCGCCTCGAAATCACATTTAGAATCACTTAAAAAGCTCAACGTTGCCACCACTATCGTCCATACAAGTAAAAGCTTCTGGAGAACAAGAGCTTTTGTTGAAGATCCTCCCATTTTACAAATTTCTTCAGTGGAATCTGATACTCGGTACTGTGGAAATCACAAGCTTTATATACATGAAAGGAGAACCACATGATTGCACTAGCTCAGACGCATGGAAATTTAGCATTATATGTGTCGGTCATCCATTATATCCATGCCAATAATTGACATAATGACATATATGAATGACAATATGACATCAACTTTTGTGCTGGTAGTGTGTAATGTAATTCTGTGTTTTGAAACTTCCCATATTACCTGATTTTAACTTCATTTTTCATCCTCACATTTCTGCTTCACGTAGGGAAATAAGCTTTGTGTAGATACTTATTTCTGCTTCTTAATATAATTTCTACTTGGAGTTCATAATTGATGTCACATCCTAAGGTCATCTCCAATTGTGTGTGGTGATCTAAAATAATCATATTTTAAATGTTTAGACAAATAATAAGATCTTAAATTTGCATTCCAATTATTCCAGACAAAACTATAAATTTTATATCTTTTCCACAACAACTTGCATGTGATGGATTCTTTACAACCCTTTTGTGATCTCCAACAAGATCTATATGTAGACCAACATGTGGACTTTAAACTCTCGCTATAAAATTTTTGTAATCGGTTAGACCTTTTATTAAAGACTAGCAAATTGAGCCGCAGGTTGCTACGGGTTTTTTTTTTCTTCAAGTTTCATATATAATAGATGAATGCTCGTAATCTAAAAAACATCGGACTACTTAGAATATAGTTTGTTTTTTTGTTAATAATAGATTAGCAACAAATGAAATACAACAAACAACAAACTTTTTTCATGATTTGTAGAATTTACAAATACAAAATAGAATTGCTTTCCCTTAAAAAAATTAAAAAAAAAAAAAGAAAAAGGAAATAAAATTGAAAGGATAAATGGCCTGAATTGTATAAAAAAAAAAAGGCAGAATTGTAATTTCAGTTAAAAGCCGGGGGCAAAACCATCACTTCACTGTTACATGAACAGTGATGAACAGGCGACCACATTTAGTATATACTAGTAATAGTTGCCCGCGCTTTGCCGCATGAGTTAGCATTGTTAATCGATCCAGTTAGAATAATGCATTCTTGCTAGATTGTTTTTGATAAAAAAATGAAAACTAAAATGTGTTCTATAGTTGTGAAAATATTGATTTACATTATTAGGTGCAATGTGTAATGTGCTCATATAAGATAAATAATAATTTTGATAGACTTACTCTTATATTTTAATAACAATTGGAATTGTTTGAAAGTTTAGAGGATGAAGAAAAAATATAATCAAGGAAGTACTCAAGGATAGGATCCTTAATCTTACACAATTCAATTAACCATGCATGACACTCTATTGACGTTACCCAAGGATAGTTTTCATTTCTTTTTATTTTGTTCAGCTGATATATACTAATATATATGGCATAACCTAAAAAAAAAAACTGTAATTTCAGTCAAAATTTAGGGGCAAAATCCGTGCGATGCTGTGGAAAAAAGTTTTTTATATTTAGTAAATATCAATTAAGATATGTTATTATTTTACATATTACTTTTTGTAGAATTGTGAAAAGAGTTTTATTCATGAAAACTCAAACCATCATATTTCATTCATCCATAAGCAATCTCCACTTTTAAAGTTTTGAGAAGGGATAGGTGCTTTAACCAAATTTGTCTATTTCTTTTATCTTTTTTACAGCTTTGAAAAAAAGAAATGTTGGTGAGTTGTGAAAGTGGGGTAGTAAGGCTCTGAACTCTCATTTGGGATGTCAGGATTTCGAGCCCTATCATGAGTGGGGTGGGGTGGGGTGGGGATCAAAAAAAAAAAAAAAAAGTGAAAGTGTGAATTATTGGTAAGTTATAATTCAATATTGTAAAAATCATGAGCTCGATTCTTATTGACATATGTAAGTATATGCATGCTAAGAGTTTATTAATAAAAAAAAAAAAAAAACTTTTCAAAAATTTGCAATCAGGGATAAAATAGTCAAAGCAAAAAAAATCTAGGGGCAAATTAGGTATTTCACTATTTATTGAACAATGATCCTCCACATTTTCCTTTAGTATAGTTACCCTTCATTTGCTTTTTGGATACAAACAACATAATATAAGGAGCAACATATAAAACTGAGACATATCCGGAAAATCACAGTTACTATTCATTTAACAGTACCCCGCACTGAGAGTGGTAGCTTGTAATTGATGGAAAAATAAGGGCAAAACTATTTATAGTCTTTTGGTTATTGGTATGCATTATAAAAAAAAAAAAAAAAAAACAATGTTCATATGCATAAAAATGTGCATTATAAACTCATTCATCTGCCCCTAAAAAGCTTAAATACCTCAATCAAGAGCAATTCAAAAAAATAAGAATTTGATTCGCTCGGGATAAAAATTTTGTGCAATAAATATACCAATGGTAGGAACAGTGGTAATGATTTCCCCTAACGTAAGTTTATACCAAAAGGTGGTCTCACCAGTGACATCAAGATCCACAATAAGAATACGCATTTCTTTTGTAGCAAAATATCCACTGAAAATTTTAGTACTAATCACAAACAAATATTGCATCTATGGAAGACAAATCCCAATAACATCAACGAATAAACAATTTTATTTAAGTTATTTTTTTATACGAACTCATGTTTTATTGTTCAGAGAATGAAAACAAAACTTTTTATATGCATTATACAGTTTTTCGATGATTATATGCATTATACAAGTACTTTATATTTTCATAAGCATATATCTAAAATATATAATAAATAATGTCCATGGCACTATTCATTCAATAGTAACTCTCATTATAATTTCAACTTTTTCCCAAGGCAAATTGACCCGCGCCATGCTCGCGGACTTTTTAATTTTTTTTAATGTGTAATAGAGTAATAGATGAATACTCGCAATATATAAAAATATTTGCGTTAATAATAGATTACTAAGAAATGAGATACAACAAAAAATAATTTTTTTTCTACAATTTGTATAAATTTACAAATACAAAACAAAATTATTCTCTCTTAAAAAAATAATAATATATATATATATTTAAAAGGATATAGCAGGATTGTAAAAATTAAAAAAATCAAAAATAAAAATGAACAGTGCATTACGAACAGTAACTGAACAGAGAGATCAGGAGCAGAACCGGTATATGAGCAAGGGCAAAATGGTCCAACCACTTGGAGCCAAATCACTGTTAAATGAACAGTGTAGGAGCTTTAGTATATAGTAAATATTAGCAAATTGACCCGCACGATGCTGCGGGTTTTGTTTTTTTTCAAGTTTCATATATATTGGATGAATACTCGTAATCTAAAAAACATCGGCTCTACTTAGAATATAATTTTTTTTTTGTTAATAATAGATTAGCAACAAATAGGATACAACAAACAACAAACTTTTTCCATGATTCGTAGAAATTTACAAATACAAAATAGAATTGTTCTTTCTTAAAAAAAAAAAAATCAATCAATCAAATTGAAAGGATATATAGCTGAATTGTAAAAAAAAAAGAAAAAGATATGGCATAATTGTAATTTTAATGAAAAGCTGTGGCAAAACAGTACTGTAAACAGTAACTAATCTTTAGTATATAGTATAATAAGTTTTGGAAAAATCGGGTCATTAGACCCTAATTAGAGATGGCCTAACATTAACAACTGTTTTGCTCAACTATCTTAATCTTGAGTTTATAAGCATCACTAATATAAAAATTCAAGCCCTTTCAAAAAAAAATTAATTAAATTCAAGCAAAACCAAGTTTAGCAAAGCACATGCTTCCTCTCCGCTTCACATACCTCATGTAATAACCTAGCTAAGCACACACTTTCTGTCTTCTATAGCTCTATTGATTAATTTTGTTTTGTGGGTCTAAATGTCTAATTATGAACTTTAATGGAAGAGACTAGAAGAGAGGACCAGCCCGGTCTATCCGTTTAGGGATTATGCATCTAATATCAAACATGTTGCACCAAGATATATATTGAATTGACAAGTTGTGAAAGTTATATAAACCATGTATTTCCTATATATCCAGTTTTTCTTCTCTTTTTATATAGAAATTTCTTTGTAAAGAAAATGTCAAATTTGAGTTATCTCTCTTTCAACTCTCTCAAGTCTAAAACTCCTATCACAAATGCACAATCTTATTTAAATATGAGATGATTACTTATAAACAAAGAAACCAACCAATGTTGGTGGTCAAGTGTGTAGATCTATCAACGAATAAGTAGGGGCGGTATTGCAAGAAATACTGTCTAACTTTTATTAAGATGCAACTCAGTAGAAATGAGTCACTCTGCAACAATCCAGCTAACGTACTAACTTGCATGCAACAATCTTGAATTCGAAATTCCGCTAAATGCGAGAATTTAATATTATGTTGTTGGTTCATAATTAAAGAAGAATTGTAATCCACTCTTACAAGTCAATTATTATTATTTTTAGCTCAATAAAGTTTTTGGATATTTCAAATAAATTATGAGAATTTTTTAATAAAAAAGCAAAAGAAAAGAGATAATATAATTTATTATTATTATTATTATTATTTTAATAACAAAAGACGATCAGATCCAATCTTAAAATTTGCTTGAACTCCACCTCAATGTGGGACCAAGAAAGTGTGGTCTTAACAAAATCATTTCTTGAATTAACATTCTGCCACGTCATCTCTATATATCTGAGAGATTCTTGTGTGGGGCATGTGCATCATGTGGTGGTGCGACTGACCAATCAGAAACTAAACAAAGGATATTTAGATATTTCATATTAAAAAATCAGAAATAATTTTGAAACAAAAACAAAAAATTCTGAGACTTAATTGGACAATGCGGCTACCTCCACCTAAGAATTTTTCTATATATTTTCACCCCAATAATCTCATGCGCCATCATAGTCTTCCCTTTACATTTTTACCCGCGGAAATAACTTTTAACCGACATTTGAGCTGGCCACGCAAACCTCTTCTTGCGTGGTCTCACAGGCACATCCACATGGACCACGTCATTGGTGGGGGCCATGACCATCTTCTTTCTTAGGTGTCCCGACGGATGGACTCCGGGCCGTAAGATCAGACCAATCAGAGCCGCAGGTCTGTCTCTTCTTTACGTCAAGGGTGGGACCCGGGCGAGATTCGAGTAAGATATGGTGTATTTTTTAAGGTGGCGAGTGGTGAGGCGTGGGGGTGTACACGTGGCGATGATGAGCTTTTGAGGTGACCTGTGCGGCATAAAGTGTGAGGAGACTTCGATTGCTGATTGGATGAGATTAGAGTCAAAACTGATGTTGTCATGTAGACAATAAGTGCCTTCCGCGTCGGATTGACTGAACAGAGTATTTCAACTTTCACCGTCACCTCAAATTTGCACTATTGGATCTAAAGTACATGAATAGCCCTATAAAGATTGATAGATGAGGTCGAGACACATACGTGGCTAATGGCAAATCGGGTAGTTTGCTCTTTTGTGATTTCGGTGAACCTTAAAAACAGTAATCCATATTTGTGGCGGATGCTTTAGCGAATCTAGAACGTGTATCTGATATTGGTTTTCAGTGTCTACCAAAAAAAAAAAAAGATATTTGTTTTCAGTGGACCAATTGCACTCCTACCGTTGCATCGGGAATTCTCATCTTTGATGCTGTAAACAACGGTTGTCTTAGAGGCGCCTCTCTCTAATCTATAGTATTTTCTTTTAAAATATATATATATATATATATATATATATAAAAAAAAGAGTAATCCACATGGAAGACTGAAGAAAGAAAAATTACCCCGACCTGTATAAATCAATGAAGACTTCACCAAAGTCTTAACTCTAAAAAGAATGCTACAGACAACAAAAAGATTAAAAAAAAAATCCTTTCACGAAAACAACTTCGGCAAAAATAATTTATTGTCTTTTAAGTTGAACGGACATACTTGATAGATAACTGATCGTTATAAGTTAAACTTAAATTATCTAACAAACAGAAATTCCGCCACCCAATCAAATAGGTCCTTAAATCTTAATGGTTGATATGCGCAACACTAAAAATACTTTTTATATTTAACGAAAAGTGAAATTCACACATAGCACATAGAATTTCATTCTCCAATTTAAAAACATATTCACTTTACCCTACAAATTATTATTAGACGATCCGACTATTCTAATTGTCCTCACACACGCCACATAACATAAATCTTCACGTTATGGCTTTTGGAAAGATATTCAGCTAAGTATTTTCTGTAGAAGGGGACTATGATGGAGTGAAATCTACACTATATTTTCTTTTAGGTATCTTGACCAAATGTCCCAAATTTGATCTAACAGGAGCTCACTTACTTCACTAAAAGATTTGTGTATCTACTTACCTATTTAAAGATGAAAAGACAATTTTAGGCTCATAAGAATTTAAAAATTACAACGTGCCACTCACTCTATCTACCTCACCTCATGCATAGAACTCTTTCCTCTCTCACAGCAACCAATCTTTGAAATGAAAAAAATATATTTTTCTTTTAATTTTACCTTAATCGAGTATTCCAATTCTTGGTTTTCCACTTTTCGTTCTCTTTTGCTGTTAATCAGTGATCATCTGTTCAAATTCATGCAAGTTTTGAGTATTTTGAATCTTCCGCAACCCCCTTTATTTTTGTTATGACTAATCTTTTAATTTTTTGTTTTGTTTGCTCAATTGTGTTCAAAAGGGAGATTGGGTACTAGCTTGTGTCTACTTTTCTCATCTGATTTTTGTTGGAATCTTATTTACAAGTCGATCTTGTGTATTGGTTTGAGGAACCTGATCAATTTGTGGGTTTTGTAGTGTGAAATAAGGGAGGCTCTTGCATGTTTCACTGTGAGGTTGTTGCAGAAGTTTTTTTTTTTTTTTTTTGGGTCGTGAATAGTTACAAATATTTCACTTCTTCATCATGTGTATAGTTCCTATAATCTAGCTAGCTATGCGTAAAGCTCTGAATAAGCCACTCCATTAAAACTACTTCAATTATATGCAAATCGATTAGTTTTTCAATTATATGGTATTGTTCTCTATTCATGCTGGTATGCCAACATGGCTTGCAAGTACTTTTCGAAGTCCGGGAGGATTGAGGAAGAAATGAACCTTTATACCAAAATGATTGTTGTGGTTTCTGCCCATAATAAGTTTTTATTGTCTCCCCAATAAAATCTTGATTGCCCCCAATAAACTTAATGTTACCCCCTAATAATATTTTTATTGCGCCCCGAATAAAATCTTTATTGCCCTCCAAATAAATCCAATATTGCCCCCAATAATGTTTTTATTGCCCTCTAATAAAAGTCTCTGATGATCTCTTCGGAAACCTCCGGCGACAGGTGACCGTGCGGCCACATGTGGCCGAATTCCAGTGACATGTAGCTGGATTCAGCAATCGATAACTGGAGTCCCGTGACCGGTGATTCGATTCCGTCAAAGTCTCCGATGACTTTTTTCCTCTTCCACACACACACTCTCTCTCTCTATTGGGAGAGGATCCCATCCTGAGCAAAGTTTTCACTTGAGCTTCCTAACCTTTTAATCAGATGAAGACACGTGTTATTGTTTAATCCAATGGTCTACAATTACTCTGCCACTCCTACCACTCCTCACGTGTCCTTTTCGTCCACAACTTTCTTTTCCTTCCCTACCTCTCTCCTGTTCTTTTCCTTCTGTTCTTTGCTCTCACCACCATCTGCATGGGTAAAAGGATGCACTCCCTTGAATAGTTGAATGGCACCCTCTTCCAATTCCTCTTCATTGAAAGCCATCAGCGATTGACCCCAGACAAGCACTGAATCAATCCAAAATGCTGACCTCAAATTCGAGGGATGAAAAACAAGCCTAGAAAAAATTAGCTGATGCATCTTCAGATTGAGATACATAAAATGTTCTTGTGTAGAGCAATTGCTAAAAATCTTTTTCCCAATGAACTCTCAAGTTTCTTTTTTGGGTGAAGTTGAAATCTCGAATTAGGAACTGAAAACATCTAAACCATAGATGATTGAAGCTTTACTGAAAAAGGAATCCCATATTATTTTCTTCGAAACAAAGAAAATTGAAGGATCTCAAATTTTCTTCCTATCCACAAGAATGTTTCTTTATTTGTCAAGTCAAGTCAAAATAAACCTTTTGCAATTCGATGTTACAAACAGTGGGATCGAATTTCTTCCATACGATTTTGGTTTGTGAGAGCAAAGAACATAAGGAAAAGAAGAACATGAGAGAAAGGGAAGGAAAAGAAAGTTGCAAGAGGAAATGACACATGAGGAGTGGTAGGAGTGGCAGAGTAATTTTAGACCATTGAATTAAACAATAACACATGTCTTCATCTGATTAAAAGGTTAGGAAGCTTAGGTGAAAACTTTGCTTAGGAGAGGATCCTCTCCCCTCTCTATTTGACAAAGAGAGGGATGACAAAATTGTTCCAAAAATAAATAAAAGACAGTAAACAAAACTTAATTAGCTATTAGGAGAAAAAAAAAATGTTGGGTAAGTGACAATCTTATAAGATGTTAGGGTAAGTGATATTAACGTACCTCAAATTTGGATAAATGAATAGTTTCCCTTCCTTTTATAATATCTTAACATTACAAGTTTGCAATTTACATTTCAAAATGATAAAATTTAAGATACTAAAACAGAAAACATGGAGTTAGCAAGCGAACATATAATTATAATCAGATGGATTATTTTTTATTATTATTATTTTTCTAGATAAAGACTTTACGTCTTTATGATTTAAATAATATACGATAAATATCCCAACATCTTCATGCGTGGCTCAATGCCCCCATTTGGGCCGTCAATTAATGGCCCGTCGTGGATTCCAAAGGTCCCTATTTCAAACAAAAAATAATTTAATCCAGACAGAAGGACCACGTCAGCCACATGACGGGTGAGATAGGTTGGAACCCGAACCTGGGGGACGCGTAGATCAAGTAAACTTCCACCACGTGTACGGCCAATGTGACAACCGAATAAATAAAATAGGCCAGCGTGACTTTCGACAGGCCAGCTCAACAACCACCACAGCACCCTCTTTCTCCCCTCGTATTTTATACGGTGTGCCGTGTACAACCTCCTCATTCTACGACACGTGTTTCGTGACGTGGCCGTTCGCCTTGGCGCTCTTCTTCTCCCTTCTTCTTCCTCTTGTTCTCCTCCACCATTCTCACCTCTCTCTCTCCCCTCTTTTGCTCTCGTTTCTTTTTCACCGATGGATAATGTAGAAGTGTGAAGCTCCGGTTTGCCGCCATTGAAGACGTGTTTGTTTGAAGCCGAATTTAAGTAGTTAGGTTTGAATTTGGCGTCGGAATTTTGAACGTGAGGGAGATTTGGATTGTTCGAGTTCAAGGTACGTTGAATTTGAGGCTCCTACTCGTTTTTTCTTTTTGAATTATAGCTTAGGCTCTGTTTGGCTTCTGAGAAAAATGTAAGGGAGGAAGGAAATTGAATTCAGGAGCTGTTGAAGCAAACTCTACAGTGTTCAAAGTTTGTAATTTATTATTTTCTCTCGGCAACCAAACAGATTAGAGTGGAAGATTTACTGGTGTTGAAGGAACTTGATCTTGATGATTTTTATTTTTTTATAGTTATTTGATGGATTGAATTGCTTGTAACAATTTAATTGGTCTAGTTCTGCAACTCAATTAAAGAAAGAAGATTTTTTTTTTTTTCAAAGAAAGTAATTATTGTAAGATTAGAGGTAATCAAAACCAATTAGAGGAGAATTTACAGCTATGTAGTGATTTCTTTGGAAAAATATGGGTTGAGGTTGGTTTAGGGGTACTTGCGTGATTTAGATCTCTAGAATTATGAGTTGGAAACTTGGAATAGATTCACCAAATCCAATCATCCATCATTATCTTCTCATCACGTGTGTTTGTGGAAATACGTTCTTACCCTTTTAATTTCAGACTTTTGGTTAAACTAGATCCCCTTTATTTTTGAAGGTTTGGTTGGTGATGAGAGAGAGAGATCTGTGAACATGAACATGTATGATTCATCCTTATAGGTTAAACTGTTCTTTTCCTTTATTATTATTTATTTTCAAGAAGAAATAGATGAACATTCAACTGTGAAATTGTAGAGCACTTCAATTAATCTCATAATTTTACCAAAAGAAAATAAATCTGGGTTTAGTATCATAGGATTTTTATCATTTCAATTGTTCCCAGTACTTGTGTTGTTTCAAATCTCGGTAAAGTTTTAATCTTTTTGGAAAGAGGATCTTAGTTTCTGCTCCTGTATTAAGTGTCCCCAATGCTTTTACATGAGAATTAAAAAGTTAAAGACAGATGCATGTACTAATTATTTACTAATATATTTTGTCAAAGCAGCAGGTGCTCGACTCTTTTTATAGACTGGTTTCTATCAACTGATTTACATCATTCTTTGTTTCGAACATCTACCACAGTTATTGGTAACCTATTACTGTTGGCTTTACGTTATCTATTAGAAATGACTGTGGTGTATAATATCAGTGGTTGGACGGATAATCTCTTCCTCTTTTTTGATCTGTTCTTTATCAGCCTCGCAACATTTCTTGTTGCCATTTACCGCCTGACTAGACTACTGTTGATGCAGACTGGAGTTTGGTTAGCCAATGTTCAGAACAAAGGACTGATTCTGTAATCAAGGAAGCTCAAAACATTAGTGTGTTTACTCATGGGTAACGATGATGAAGTGAAATCTGTGAAGACTGAAAAATCATCTCCACCTCTGACTGCGGTAAGCTCAAATTTATTGTTTTTTTTTTTTTTGGGATGTCTGATGTTACATGAACATGAACAACTATATTTTTCATATTAATTTCTTGATCCTTTGAGAAGTACTGAGGCCAAAAGTGTATGTAGATATGTCGGTTTTGTCATTCTCGGTGATTCACTGTAGGAGTTTGTGTCTAAATGTTCCATGATCTTTTGCATTGATAGGATCCGAAAAACCATACCAATCAGACAAATGTTCATGTCTATCCTGATTGGGCAGCCATGCAGGTTACCGATATGTTTTTATGGTTTTTCTCAAAATTTAGTGGACTCGCATTGTTGCTTTTTCACATAATCTGATTCATGTTAATATCTGTACTTTTAGGCATATTATGGTCCCAGAGTTCCTCTGCCCCCATATTACAACGCACCAGCTGCTTCTGGCCATGCTCCCCATCCATATATGTGGGGCCCACCACAGGTATTGCCTCGTGCTTGATACAGTTAAAAGCATCCAAACTATTTGCAATTTACTCATGCATTCTGGAATAATTTTAGTATACTGTCTGATAACTTGTTGAACTATTAATTCTTTCAGACTATGATGTCACCCTATGGGGCACCTTATGCAGCAATATACTCTCATGGAAGTGTCTATGCACATCCAGCAGTTCCTCTTGTAAGTTCAAATTCTTATTATATTCCGTGAAGATCCTATCATTTTGATCAGCAATACTGATTTCTTTGCCATGGAGGTTAATAATTTGATATTCCGGAGTGCGAGTGTCGTCAATTTGAGTTGATAGGCTAATAAACTTTGAACTGGAGTCATGAGTATATTTGCATAACCCTCTTTTAGTGGTGTTGATGGAAATGTAATTTTACATGTACTGGCTGACCTCTCTGATCATTACCCTATGCTTAGCAAGCGGAATAAATCAGCTCTCTTACTTCTTATGCCCAACTATAGTCTTAATCATTATTCATATCCTTCACTCTGTATCTTCCTACCCCCTCCACTGCAATTTTTTGTCCCCTGTGATGAACTCAGGTAGTTACAAAACTCAATTTTTTCTGACATACTGGTTTTGGCTGTTATAGGGTTCAAATGGTCAAGGGGTTCCACTATCACCTGCTGTAAGTTCCAGCTCATGGTTTCAACATTATTCTAGTTGTGTGCTCATCGCCTCATCCCATCATATAATGTGAGTTTGTTATGATGCAATAATGCAGGCTGCAAATCCTTCAAGTATGGAAACACCTACAAAGTCATCTGGTAATAATGATCCAGGGTTAGTGAAAAAGCCAAAAGGATTTGATGCACTTGAAATGTCAATAGGCAATGGTAATGCTGAGAATGCTGAAGGTGGAGCTGATCAGTCTCTCTCCAAGAGGTTTGTAAATCAACTTTTCCTCCTCTTTCTTTCTCCTTTTCCCTGACTTCTTTTAGATGGGCTATACCTCCTAAACTCCTAGTCAATCAATCTGGTAGTCTCTGTTTGACTATAATTCACCTTTTGCTTGTATATCTCCCCATAATCGCCCACTACAGTGGGTTCTGTCTAGTAAGTATTCTGTCTGTCGGCTAATTTTTGGGATTCCATGACTGCTTTAACAGTTCCGCAACTGAAGGTTCTAGTAGTGATGGGAGTACTTCTGGGGTGAGTACTTCATCACGATTATTTTTTGGCCATGATGATTTGAATAATAGTGAATCTTTGTACATATATATAATGATGATTAATAATAGTGAAGCTAAATTGCAATATCTTCAAATTTTATGCGCAGGCAAATCAAATCAGAAGAAAAAGAACTCGTGAGGGAACACCCACCACTGGTATGACTATTTTCACCAAGTGTTACATCTTGCTGAACTGTATATCTGGGCTGCAATCACTCTTCTACTTTGTGTTGGCTATTTAACAGCTATTTCTCATTCCACTGTATACTTGGCTTTGGCCAATGTATGGATGGTTTCCACACAAACCACTTGTTGGTCAAATTCAATAAATCTTGCTAGAATTTGCTAGAATTAGAGACCTAAATGTTTTACCTCTTACATATATTGCTAGTTTCTCAACGTCTAAAAACACAACCATTGAGCTGCTCAGAACATATAAATTGGAAATGACAAACTGTTCAAAGTCTGCCACCTTTTGACAAAAAAACAATTATAGTTGTCATCGTTGAATTTTCTATCTACGAGTAACATTTATATATGTATGTTGCATATTTGAGGCTATTTTCTGTCAACCCTCCTACATACTGCAAGGTAGACAATGGTTAAGAGACACAAACCTTGGAGTTGCTCAAAACAGGTTGATTTGGGAATAACAAACTGTTTTAAGTTCAAACTTTCTACTATGAAAAGATCATAATCATCCTCTTGTAGTTTATTATTTGTCTCCAGGCTTAAATGGTCAGAAAACTTACAAATATGTTCAGTCCTGTTGGTTGATGGATACCTTCACCTATCACTGCTAATGTTATTCTCTTACAATTTCCCTAGAAAATTGTATTCATGTATTTGAATGAAATTGGTAATTTTGTTGTTTTACCATCATTTCCAAGACCTTAAACTCGTATGACGTGCCACCTATTGTTCTATAATTGAACACTAGCAATGCACATTCTTCACCATTAAAGAGTCCAGCAAGTGAAATTAAAGCTGTAGAGACTTGTGTTAAGGATCTTCTGGTTTGAAGCCTTTTAAGTAGTTTCATAAACTTGAGTTGTTTGACTAAAATTTCGTTTCTCTCTGTGTTGCTCAATAGTTGCGGCGATAGCTCGAGATCAGAAACTGGAAATGCAGGCCAGTCTGGCTTCTGCAAAGGAAGTAAACGCGGCTTCTGATAAGGCATTGGGTACAACTGTTGCCACTGTTGGTGTCCCAGGAAATTTGGTCAGACCAGCAGTTTCTAATGGCATGACCAATGTGTTGGAACTCAAGAATTCATCCAACTTGAACTTGACTAGCGCTACTAGTGTTCAACAACCGTGTGCAGTTTTGCCTTCAGAGACCTGGTTACAGGTATGGTCAAACATATGCATGTGGCTTTCAGTTGGGCCTTTGTTTCTTAATTATTTTGTCAGCAATTTGCTTCATGGAATGTAATCATGTAACAGAATGAAAGGGAGCTCAAACGGGAGAGGAGGAAACAATCTAATCGGGAATCTGCTAGAAGATCCAGGTTGAGGAAGCAGGTATGAAAGTTGTGGCCGTTGTAGAAATGTTCACTAGTTTAGATATGAAGCTAATGCTTTAGATTCTTCTGTCCAGGCTGAGACTGATGAACTTGCACGAAAAGTAGAGGCCTTAAATGCCGATAATGTCTCTCTTAAGTCTGAAATAAGTCGATTGACAGAAAGTTCTGATAGACTGAGGGTTGAAAATGCTTCACTAATGGTAATTCACATGTTATACTGGACTAGCTTTTTCCTTAGCATATTGATGAAATTTTCATGTCTTGTGCTAATCTAATTGCTGTTGCTACATCAGGAGAAACTGAAAAAAGCACGCGTAGGACGAATGGAAGAGATTATCATGAAAATTGATGATAACAGGGTCGAAGCTATTAGTACAGAAAACCTGCTTTCAAGAGTCAATAACTCCGGTGCACTAGCTAGGGATGTTGAGGAAGAGGGTAGCATGTATGAGAAAAACTCTGGGGCGAAGCTGCATCAGCTCCTCGATGCGAGTCCGAGGACTGATGCCATTGCTGCTAGCTAATTAATGGACCGGTAGTTGTGCAGTCCTCTTAATCTATGTAGTTTTGGCATATTAAAAGCCCAAAATTACTGCTAAGTGCTAACAATAAGCAGGAGAGTGTGATAGCTGAATAGGATTGGTATCAGGGTGCAAGCCGAAAGCCGAAAGCCAAGGCTCTAATTGTTACTTTGTTGTTGGTTATCTCATGACTGATGCCTAATGGCGTGTATTTCTAAACAGGACGATATACAATTCAGAGGTGCCGGGATGGCCGCTGAATGTGAGTGCTAGAGTTGTTAAGAGTGGAAAAACCCTTATTGTGAGTGTCTGGGTGTTTGTGTAAACTCGACCCTTTTACACTGATGTGGTGACTCTGGAATCTGTTGTATTCTATTAGTTACTTTTATCCTTTGGCTCTTGCTTGTGTTGCTAACATATAGTTTTCGAGAAATAAACTAGAGCATGGGTCGTTCTATAGCTAAGTTACGCGGGGAGAAATCTTTCCAATTTTACCACCATCTGGTGAAGAACAGTCGGTGCCGGGAACATGAACCCCATTGTGATGAGGAGTGTTTGCCTAAAAGGGTTGAATAGATGGTAAAAAGTTCAATCCAATTCCTATAACAGTCGTGTATTTGCTTTACAAATGCGATTCCGGGAGCTTCAATGCTTGTTCAAAGATGGAACTGAAGGACTTCATTTTTTCCTTTTCAAATGCCAAGCCAATCTCAAACCCACCTTCCTCTTCTCTACTATTACTGAGGTAAATAAACTTGGGAAAATCAAAATCAACGTTTATAACCTCACTCTTTTTGGGTCTCCCCCACCCAAAATCAATGTCATTGTAAAAATCAAGTCTTGGTGAGCCAGCAAGCAAGGTTAAATGCATTGGAGGACTATTAGTACCGTTGTCCCAGTCTGAAGTCCACTCCTCAGCTCCTCTCAAAACCCCCGTCTCCAAATCTTTCACATTTTTTCCTATAGCATCCACTGCCACAATGAGTCCATTTTCCTCAACTAGCTCACTCTTCTTCACTTGAGTAGAACGTATTGATAAACAGTTCCCAAAATATGAACTAGGTAATGGATACTCAAGCCGGTTTCGGCAGTCTGCTGAGTAATTGAAGTAGCATTGCATTTCATCATCATTGATCTCCTCTGCTTTGACTAAACAAACCCATGTCAAAGCGCATATAACTACAAATGATGACATATGGGGTGGCTTAGAACCATGAACAGCACTGAACAAGCTAGACACCCACTGTTTAAGTCTGTCGATTTTTGGTCTACTCAACACGAATGTGGTTCGGACTTTTTCAATTAGGGAGGGATGGAATGGGTTCATATGAAGCTCCCATGGGATGGGGGTCCAACTTCTCCATGCAGCTAAGAACTTATTCTCAAGGCCACATGGGTCTTTAATCAAACCTCTATTATGGGATGGTGGAGTACTAGTCAAAGCCTCGACTCCTTGTGATAAACAAACAGATGCCCATGACTTCATGAAATGATGCAAAGAACTCCCATCAGTCAATGCATGAAGAAAATTGATGCCAATGCAGATCCCGGAGTTGGGGAACACAGTGAGTTGCAATGCTACGGGAGTGACCACACGCGTGCCATCCTCCAACACACGTGCTGGTGGCAATGGTGGAACAAGAAAGTGGGATTGTGCAACATTGTTTACACGGTGGGATGTGAGGCGGTTGAAGTTGCTTGAGGACTCGACAATGGTCAATAGGAGTGAGGTTCGGTCAGTCTCGGAGTAATGTAGAAAGGGTTTGGAGGGCGGTGGAGGGCAGATGAGATTTGATGCCAAGGGAAAAAAGTGCTGGAGAGTTAGGGAAAGAGAGCGTTTGAGCTTAAGGAGGATGGTTTGGGTGAAGTGGTGAAGAGGGTGAGGGAACTCATAAAAGTAGACATATTCAACCGGACCGCAGAAGAGGAAAACAATGTCGAAGAAAGTGAGAGGGAGAGAGGTGGTAGGAACTGAACCTAGTGGTGGAGAAACCTTGCATTGCCCAACAACCCTAGCCGGGTTGCAAGAACCCTCCATCTTTCTCACTATCAAACTTGATCCGTTTTTCTTTCTATAAACACAAGAGTACTAATGCAACACCTGTTACTAACATATTAATGGATTGAAAGCTTGTAACTGTATCTCTGCAGTTTTTTTTCAGCTACAGATGTAGTGCCTTCATAGTAATGTTATCCAACTTTAAAGCTGAGGTGAAATTTAGTTGACAGTTTCAAATCACTCTGCATAACTTGAAAACCGATGCAATGCCATCTTCAAGGGTACCCCTAAATGAACAGTTTTTCTACAATACAAAGTATTTTCCCAAATCCAGTTGGGTCCTTTCAGCCCTTCTTCCCCATATATATGTCAAGAACCAAAGTTGCCTCATCAATGCATTTCCAGCACCGTACCCCTCCATTGACCGTGATTTTCACGAGCCGGTGACTAGTTAACTGCCTTCAGAACATCTTTGATTGTGGCTACTGGAGGAACTTTCCATGTTCATTTGTTTTTTCTCTACTCCATTCCTCTTTTCGACAAGCTAATCTGACTTGGATCCTCAACAAGCTGAGCAATGGGTTGATTGCCACCGGTTTGTGGTTATTACTTATTAGTTATAACTATAATGTACTTCAATAGCTTTTTATTACTGCGCTGAGGAGTTATACCAATTTGCTCTCTTTGTATGTTCCTCTGCTTGGCAAAGAATTTGACAATTTTCAGGACACGCTTCATGCAATTAACATCCTACCATCAATGTTAAATAACATAATGTTTCATTCTGTAAAAAGGCAAATAGAATAATTGTTCTTCTTATTGTTACAAGAAAGAGTGCAACATCATTTGATTCAAAACCAGATACTTTCTAATGAGGCATTACTACTAGTTCTTCTCCAGTCCATTTTTCCATTCTTATTGAGGCTTGTTCTACCTGCAATTTCAATTTCAATCATTTGCTACAATTGACCACAAACAAGGATTCTGGAATCTTAAGAACTGTAGAATCGATGTATTTACCTCCTTGTTCCAGTTGGTTTTATAAACAATGCAGGAGAGGATCAGTGTCTGCAAGAATGTCCCAAATATCATACCAAGCCAAATTCCCTACAACCAAACGTTGAGGCATCATATAAGTATTAGTCATACTAATTCCTTGTTCTTGTTAGCAAGGTTGCTTCAGTAGTTAGTGAAGACTTGAGTAATGAGATTTGAGAAATGATAGTTTACCTCCACCCTCAAACCTGTTCGATAACCAAGAAGAAACCCAAGAGGTAGCCCCACAACATAATAACAAAACAAGTTTATGTAAGCCACCAAAGCTTGCCACCCTCCTCCAACAGCAACACCTTCAAAAAAAGAAAAAGAAAAAAAAAGAGGATGTGTTGTTATTCCTAGATCTTCAAGGAGTGATCTCTACATGTTATGTTGCCGCCTTAGAGGAGAGTAATCATATTAGCTTAAAAAATTTACCTGATATAACCGGCTGGACACTATTAAGCACCATTGTCACACTAAGAAGGATTGCTAAACGAGATACCGCGTGTTGCAGCTCTTTGCTGCTGGTAAAGATGATGGCGAAATGGTCCTTAGCAGCCAGGATACTCCCCCCGAAAAGAATCCCAATGATGAGAGACTCAACTATGGTGACAATGACACAGTATTTTGCAGCTCTTGGACGTTCTGATCCAAGCTCATTGGAGACTCGAACGCTGCAAATGAAGTAAGTTGTAGTGTTGATGATATATATAAAATAGGATTGGTAGCAACATTTCCTTACCTTATAGCTGCATTGACCCCAATGAAAAATACACCTTCCCATCCATTCACATTCATGCTGGAAGCCAAAAACACAATAACAGCCTCATTAGGTAGGCAATTAAGCCAAGAAAGTTGAATAGGCTAAGGATCCCAGAAAGTGCTTAGATATGACCTTACCATATTGAAAGGGAGCCAACAGCAATAACAGGATTCTCAAGGTGTCCGGTGAGAACAATTATGGTCATGAAATACCAAATCTCTAGGCAAAGCATTACAGCTGAAGCAATAGAGAGTTTCGAAAAGGCCCATAACTCCTTGAAAGCTAACAATGACAATCCCTTCCAGCCATCTCTGCACCAACCAACTACATATAGCACCTGAGCCAGTGTCATACCCCAGGCTGAGACATTATAGGCCGCAGCTGCACCGGTGGTTCCCCACCCCAAAACCTTGATGAAGACACTTAGGAGTCCTATGTGTACTAGAAGTGTTGCAATGCCAATGCATGCTAGTACTCGTACCTTGCTCTGAGCCTGCAAGAACTTCTGTGTTGGGAAATTAATGGCAAGTGAAAACAGCTGAGGGATAGTTTGGATTGAGAACTTCCCAGCAAGGTCTGCAACGTCGTCTTCTTGCCCTAGGAGTTTCAAGGCCGGCCCTGAGTATATGTACAGTGGTAGTAAACAGAAGCAAGTGACAATCAGAATTATCCATGAGCGTTGCAAGTAAACTCCTAGCATGCCTACTTGCCCAGCACCAAATGCCTGCCCACATAGTGTTTCAAGTGCACTTGCCATACCAAGCTGCAATTTTTCATCAGTATAACTGTATAATTAAGCCATTGAAACTTGGTACTTAATATGATGAAATTCTTTATAAAATTGTTCACTCTGCTACAATATTTATGGAATTATAGAACAACAGACAACTGTACGTGCTTGGATGAAACCAAATAGATACTCCTACTAATATAAGAATTAACTTGGATTCTCAATATTTTGTGGAATCGCAACTGACTGTTTCTTTATTGGTCATAATACAGTTATAAATCCTTAAGCCAGAGGTAGATAGTAGTGCAGATTTCACAACTGTTTAGTATCGGTGTGATGAAAATCGTCACATAAAAATATGTTGCAAAAGTTTTCTGTGACCATATTGACCATATGCTAGTGTCACTAAATAGTATTTGTTTCTAATAAGTCAAAAAACTATCTAGTTTATTCATTAAGAATCACAGACTTGTTGAGACAAGTTTAACAAACTAAAAATACTAAATCTTGTTAAAAAATTATACTAAGTTTTTCTTGTAATCTGCAATTTCAATAGCATAGAGAAACATATGAGTGGATTACTTGTAGAAGCTATTACTTACCAGGAAGCCGAAAGAGAAATTTCCAATGACAGACAGGGATATTGCAATAGCAGAGAGCTCAACATTGCCAATATGCCCAGCAAAGATGTTTGTGAATGAGTTAATACCATAGTTGCACAACATGTTAAAGATAATTGGCCCTGCAATCATCCAAAGCTTTTTGCTCTCCACAAAGCATATCTTCTTGGCATCTTCAAAGCTTCTTATTGGCTCATAATCTCCACCGGAGCCGGTTATTACAGTAGGGGCATGGACATCAGCTGGTGCAGTTTCCATGGCTGAAAATGCATCATTAGCCATTTGGTTTTTTATTTCATGGTCTGGTAAACGTCCAGGAGAGGATGGGCTACTGATCTTAATGTCTGAAACTCCATCATTGTTCATTGGGTTTTGGCTTTGTTGGTTAGGTAAAGGTTCAGAAGGCGATGAGTTACTCATTATCATGGCTGAATCATTATTCATTGGAATTTGGCTTTGTTGGTTGGGTGACAATCCAGAAGAGCATAAGAATAATAGGAGCAAGAATAATCTTCATTGATTTACTACTTATAAAAAGAGCTGTAATAAATGCAAATATGAGCTACTAATATTCTTCATGGCTGAAACCCTGTGTACGTGATAGATAGTACTTCTGATTCTGAGGAATACTTGCTGGCATATTGCAGCATCAAGTTCAGAACCTACTTAGTCGAGTCTTGCTTCGAAGGAGAGCAACAAAATTAAGACGACGTTTAGTTGTAGACTTGTAGTTGTTAGTAGCAATCTCTAGATTGTTTTGGTGACAAGTAACCATCTCAAAGCAAGCCAGCAAGGTGAGCTTTTTCTTCATATATCTTTCCCTTCATTACAGTTCCTTCAAATTTTCTTATTGTTAATGAATGAAGATGATGCCATGTTCCTTTCCTATATTAATTGTGATTGATGTTCCTAATCTCCCCTATGCAATCTAGGAGTGACATTAGCTCTCTATTTGGAACATCTGCCTCATTTGAGGGTAGCCTATTACTATTTTAAACATTACTGCAGCTTTGGGTCATAGAATTTGATCCATTTGCCTAAAACGAAATCATACATATAGAATTTGCAACATCTGCTCAGCGTTTTCACTTTCTTTAATGGGTAAAAGAATATGAAAGTGTTGACCAAATTGATTATATTTCCTTTGCTATCTATTCAGTCGTTTAAATATACATAAGATTCAATCTATTCTCAACAATCAGAGTGGCGCAGCGGAAGCGTGGTGGGCCCATAACCCACAGGTCCCAGGATCGAAACCTGGCTCTGATAAAGAGTGGCTTCCGAGTAATTTTTTTAATTTACTCGATTAATAATTTTTTGATAACTTCTGTTATATTTATTTTACGTATTGAGTCAATATTTTCAGTAAAACTCCAATTAATGAACACAAACACCATGATGTGAACAGCACTACTCAACATAATAAACAGTTTAATTTCAGCTCTGATCAACACAAACACCATGGATGAAATTATTACAGTAAAGTTGTAATTGTTTATCGACCTCCCATTCTTTCACAAAGAACATAAAAGATAGAAGCAGTGTTTCATTACAAGGTTTCTCCTATCCTAGTTCAAATCTAAAGAACTATCAAGCTACAACAGGACACTTCTAAAATTTCACCTAGTAGCTAATATTAACTAAAGCACTTTCTACCCTAGCAGTTCTGTACTATTCTTCAAAAACCTCCCTTCTCAAGATCCAGGTTCTCACTACAGAAACTCGAAGGCACAACAGAGAGCTGCAACCTCCCTGTCCATTCCTCTCCTGGCTTCAGGGTGATGGGTTTCTCAATTGCCGCAGCATCCACACAGAGCATCTGCTTATATTCCTCGTCACCAAAATCAACCATGGATTTTGATTTCTTCTCCCACGGATTCCAAACAACTGAAAATGGGGGTAATCAAATTGCTTAATAAAGCCAAATATACTATCAAACATCATATATCTTGGACTGCATCTAAGCAGACTTATGCATCTAGTAATCATTATGATATATAACACTCCTTTTAGCCCAAGGTTATCCCTTTTGCACAATAGTAATAAACAAAATGCAAGTAAAGCTCAATAGCCAATGTATTTAACTGTTACTAGTTGGCAAAACAACCATGAAAACTTCACTTTCATAAATTTAACCCACTCAAAACAAAATCAGAAGGTTAATATGCCAGCTTACCAACATCTGGTAGTCCTTCCTTTCTGATTACATATGTCTGCTTTTTTTCATGATCAAGAACCGCAATTACTTTGCGTGAACTTAGATAAAGTCGATCAACCTGCCAGGAGAACAAATGTATATAAACAATCACATATAATCTAATCCTTTTCTTTTATTTTTTCAAATATAATGCGGTTTTGGGGGAGTGGAATACTAATTGATCTTCACTGCCACTTTTAATTAGTGCCAGACAGTGTTAAGAAATGACTGTACTTCGTGTACGACAATGAATGGAGTATAAATAAGTGATAAGCTATTCAGTCACTCAAAAGTTTTAGAATTCAACATCTGTATATTCAGCACACGTTTTCATTCTCTATACTGTAACCCAAATCTTGGGTTTACTTCCTATATAACTAAAAACTATTTCATGTAAGTAAACAAAACAAAACTTACCTCTGATTCAAAAGTTAAGGCATCTCCTTGTTCTGTGAAACGTTCTCTGTGACAAAGGTTGTCTAAGTAATCACATGTCTCCAGCCCTTCGATCCTCACCTCACTATGGAAGTCATATTCATTAAATTAAATTCCTATAATTGGATGGACTTGCACAATTAAAAAGGCATAACAATCGCTAATTCAACCAAGAGTGCTCCATACCTTATGTCAGAAACCAAAAAGTAAGTGTGGTAGGCAAAAGAGAAACTAAAGATCTTGCCATTCACATTCCTGACTCGTGATACCAGGGTCAGATCTCCATTTATTGCAAGAGACACCCTTAGGCGAAACTCAAAACTGAAAATAAAGGAAAAGTAAAAAAGATTATGAAGGTTTATAGCAGAATACCACTTGAAACATACATACATATATGAGGAAATTCTATAGTGCAGTAATGCATTGATACTTCGATTGGCTCCATGCAATGGTAGACCAGTCTACTACTACATAAATTTGGTCTATGGTTATGCAGAGTTGCTCTACATTAATGTATTGATGCACTGATGCACCATAGGGACCCATATATATGTAGATGACAACATAAGAATAAAGCAGCCCAGCAGACCATCCATCCAGCTGTCCTCAGCATATCTTACTAAGGGAGCAGAGACACTAGGATCTCTTCAGAATACAAATGATCCGATGATTAACAATGTATTATAATTTCAGGATTGGGTGACACCTCTAATATCGCTAAATTGTCATTGACAGTTAATATAAGAATACAATAATAGAAACAATGAGTGAAGTGCCCATTCTCTAATGAGGGAGCATACATGCAGTTTTATTAAGGAATCAGCATCCAAGCGCATACCTATGGGGCCAGAACTTCAGGTCCTCTTCAGATGGTTTAAGAAGTAGATCAACAAATGATTTTCCTTGGGAATCATTTGGACGAAGCACTGGAGGATTATCATCAATTGCCCAGACCTTGTTTCTTGCAAAACCATGTAGTTCTAAAGATCCACAATTCCCAAACTTCAAAAGCATAAAGTAAAGATTATCAGTAAATTGGATGTTTTGAGTATAAATAAATAAATAAATAAAAAAGATTTGAGAATAACTAACCATACCTGTGGGAAACAAATGGGAATTCCTCCTCGCATTGCTTTTGGAGGCTTGAAGATTGCCTAAGGTTATCAAACACATTAAAATGAATTATTATCTATTTCTGTAAGAGGTAATATACGTTTTCAACTATCATTGTAACTATGATTACATTCTGCCAAAGATCACCCTCTAAAGCTAATGTCTCAGTGGCCAGAAAATAAAATTCTCTTGTCAGGGTATGGTTTAGCATAAGAGAGTAGATGCAATTGAAAATCTGGACCAGCAAAAATCTAATTACAACATCACTAATCAAGTATCGACTAGGCCATATTGGAAACTTCCACAACAGATTTTAAATCAAGTCAACCAGGTTTTAAGTCTTGATCAGACAACTACATAGCCTATATGTTCTTGACCAGTCAACCAAGTCATATGAAGTCGGCTATAGTACACATAGTACACCCCAACTGGAAAACTGAAAATTTTAGTTTGACCTGGAAAAGTCTATAGCACCTGAAAGCTGCTACTAGACATATTTTGTGATTACTTAACTGAATAATTAGAGAAGCAAAAGTTTTGTCCGACAATCTCCATTAACAATAAAACTCTTAAACATAGAGGTAGACTCATGTCAAATACTCAAATTCCTTGCATATTTTTTTTTTATTAGGGGGTCAACGTTAGTAAGTTAGCGGCACATACACCCATGCAAGGTATCCCAGCCGAAGCCAGACCAATCACTGCACGCCTATGGAGAAAATTCCACCACAAACTGGCCACAAGGTGTAGAAGAGGGGATTCGAACCCGAGTATGGGGGTTCCACACCTTGAGGCTCGACCATCCCGCCATAACCTTGGTGGTTAAATTCCTTACATATTGATACAAGCTCAAAAAAGATATTTTCCTTTTTTTGATTTATGACAGCCACAAAACTTAAAACAAAAAAAAAATATTGTCAGAATTCAAAATGTATAGTTTTATACCTTACTACTAGTGAATAGGAGTTCTTCTCCATGCTCATTCCTCCATGATGTGACCTGTCCTCCATGCAAGCTAACCTATATTATCCAGAAGAAATATTATTAAATCCAGGCAATTAAATACTCCTATTATACAGAACGGTCAGAATCAAACCACCCACTTGGAATTTAACAATTTAAGGATATTCTGTAATCTGTATTCAATGTTCAAAAAGAACCAATTCAAAAGGTAAAAGAAAGAGATTCTCGCCTGCGCTGAAGCCCCTTGTGAGTTTCGAAGAACAACTTGTCCGACCCCATTCAAGTCCTTTGTGATCTCAATTGCTGCCTTACAGTCCCAGACTGCTGATGAATGCCCCATTTTGAAAAATCACACACAACTCTACCTCTTCAAGACTCTAACTTTACTACCTCAAACCTCTCTAAAACAAAATCAGTAATGGGTTCAAAAGGAGTAGAAGTCACACTGAGACAGTGAGATCTAAGATTAACCAAATAAGTGACCAAGCCGCAGTCTTTTGAATCAAAAGAAAAAACCCAGAAGCAATATAAGCTTCCTAATCTCTCAGATCTGGAAATCCCCAATTCCTAGATATACCCAAAATGCTGATGCATTTGAAAATGCCTTGAAACCCAGAAAACCCAAAAGCTGATATTTTGCAGCTGAACAGGAAAAACGCAACACCAACCTTAAATTCAAAAGAAGTCCTCAGCTGTTATTGTCATGTACTTCTCAACTCATATGGAACGCTAGTCCAAGTTATCAAAAAGAATAGAACCAAATTCTCAACTGTAACATTTTCAAAAACCCATTAAAGGACATTCTCAAAAAGAAAGCCCCATCAAAGGAAAGAAGAAAAAAAATAGTTCAATTTTACCAACAACTGTACCAGTAGTTTCTCTAATTACCGTAAAAGTCTTTAGTACTAATAAAACCCACCACGAAGATGACCATAAAAGCTAGAAACTTCGGGTCATGCATCTCTAGGTACATGTACATCTCAAATGAAGCAAAAGACTCGGAACTCACAAGCTAAACAATGCCCCACTGAAGACCTTGGAAGAGCACCAAAACAGAGTATGTGGTCAAGTTTTGAAGAAACGGAAGCATTCAGTGTGATTAAGCTTGCTCTTAATAATGACTGAGACTAATGCTTGAAGGAACCCAAAAGGAGAGAGAGAGAGAGAGAGAGAGAGAGAGAATGGAAATATAAAAGGAAAGGTGAAAGGTGGAGGGGGCAAGACCGTGGAAGCATGAGAAGAGACGCATAAATATAGGAAATGTACGAGTGTGATGATGATAAGGAGGAAAGGACGATCTTTGTACTTGTGTTATACGATGGGTCTTGCAGAGATCCAGGACGTCGAGATACGAGAAGTCGAGAAGTAGTACAAGGAGGAATTTCGAGAGTTGAGACCGTTCATTTTTTCAATTGTACATTGATGACCCAGACCCATTTCACGTGGACACCAACCATTAATATCTTTGTTTTAAATAGAGCGAAAAACGTACGGCTTAAACTAAGCCGAAAAATAATTGAAAAATTAAATCGAATTGAAACTCAAACTTATTTAGTGTCAAATACTTTTTTACACAACTTGAAAATATCTAGTAATGGGGGACAAAACTGCAGTCTGGGTTTAGAACGCCGCTACGGTTTAATACTGCACTAGCTGATTCAATGGTGCCCCGTGCCAGCTTCGAAGTCGAACGGTTTCCATTGTTTTTTTTTTTTGGTAACTATGTTCGACAAATTGCCTTAAAAAGACTACAGTAACGACAACAAAACAAAATAAAAAGGCTTGGGTGCAAGTTTCAACTGATGGGGCATGGAGGGAGGATGGCGAGATCGGAATCTTTCCGCCTTAGATCTGATCATGGACGACGAGTGGGGTGGATATGTGCTTCGATCCAATCGGATCGCGGCGCAAATCCATTGGAGATTGGGGTTCCGATTTCTGCAGCAAGGCGATCCCTTGTTAATGGGTTGGAGGAGGGCAACGGTGGGTGCCCCGGATCTGGTTTTGCTCTTCAGAGAATTGGGGGCTCTTGTGTGTTGGAGAGGGATTTAATGGTGTAGGGTCCCTACTGGATCATAGTGTTGTCTTGCGGTGATCGGAGGAGGGTGGATGACAATCGATTGTTGGGCGGTGGGTGTGGCGGCCTGCTGGGACGAAAGGGGGTTGGGCCGGGTTTAACGTTTGTTCGGCCTTTGTTGGAGGGCAGTCATTACTAGTTTTCAGGGTTTTTTTTTTTTTTTTTTTTTTTTTTTTTTTTTGTGTTTTTCAGCAATAAGTCACTGTTAAGGTATTGTTTTAAGTATTCGCTGTGGTGCATTGCAATTTTTAGTATAGACAATATTCTCCTCTGCGTCGGTAGAGACGTTGTTCTTGTTCTTGAGTTGGATCAACAGTGGTGGCGAAAATGTCTGGCGGTGGCATACTGGCATAAACAATCATCCTTGGCCTCCTAGTGGGTTATTCTTGTCTGATCGGGTCGGGGGTGATAGCGATTTGGAGCATTTGTGGATTGACGGTGTTGATGTTAGGGTGGCAATGGTATTGGGTTTAATTTAGTCTCAGGTCTGACGGTCCAGCACTTCAATTTGGTCAGGTTCGAAGTCACAACGAGTGTAGACTTGGTCGATCAAAGGCAGGTCAGGAGGACTCTGGGTGGCGAGTTAGTGTTGACAAAGTTGTATGTCAAGGATTCACTGCTTCTGCGCATATTGTCTTTACCTTTTAATTGTTGTGTAAGTTTTAGTCTGTAGTTGAGTCGGGGCCTTTTTTGGTTCTGTCAGTCAGTCATTTTGGAGTTCCAGTGTGAAGTCCAGTGACCATTTTTGTTTATGAGATGTTGTCAAAACTCATTGTATCAAGTTCATTATTAATGAAGTTTCTTCTTGATGATCAAAAATTAAATAAAAAATAAAAAACTTGAAAATATCTAAATCAAACTAAATTAAAAATTTCGGTTTTGGTTCCACTTATTATCGATATCAGGCAGAATCATGTCCAGTCCTATAAGAATATAAAAGGATATAGTTCATGCCTTTTTATTTTATTTTATTTGAACCGAAAGACTCATGGTACTAATATTACTCTAACCAAAAGTCAGAATATTAGAAACGAAGTTAGAATATTATAAAAGACAGCTCACTTGAAACAAATTGAGCTAAGAGCAATCTATACCTAAGCAAATACACTTCGCCTTCAGAGGCATTTTAGATTACTTACTACCCCACGTGAACACGTAATTGTGGTACGAAAATAGGAAAAAGTTCTACCAAGACTCATCAAAGAGTTCTCGCTAGCATAGACTAAAAAATCGGTAAAAATTAAGCAAACGCCAAATCTGACATAGACAACCCAACCCCAGTAAAGGACCCAAAAGCCTAAAGTTGAGCCGAGACAGTCAATTCAAGGGGCAATCACCACCGCCCAAGTCAGCAGCAACTCTATCACCGTCATTAAACTTGAAAACCAAAACAACAGAAGTTGTCGTCGTTAGTTTTGAGGGACGACCACTCGATCTATCCATGTTTCCTGACCAAACAACAAGGTCAACCAAACTCAATTACCACGTAGATGGCTTGCTTGGTGATGATCGAGCCTCACTGATCTCTAAGTAAGAACCCTCATCGCCTTTGCAGCACCAGCCTTCCATGTCGTAAGCAACACTTGCTGGCAACCTGAAGATTATTGCTAGATAGGTCGGAGCCCCTTACCCTCGATCGACAAATATTTGTCTTTGAAATCAGAGCAAAAACCACCTAATTTTTTGCTTTGCACGTTGCTAAAAACCAGCGCCTAGAAGACAAGATCAGGACTAAGCCCGCTGCAACCTGCTATAGTTGGCATGTCAACTAGGCAAGAACGAGGCCCTTAGAACTCAACGGCTCGGAGAAAATAGTCGCCGCCGCTAGGAACTAGAAGAAACCTTCAGTAGATTATGAGCTACTGAAAGAAATAGTTTATTTTTTTTAAAGGTAAATTCATTGAATCAGTTAATAATTACGATCGTTGTTTCAAATGTCATCTCTTATAATCTCGGGAGCCCTTACAAACCACGTGTGGCTATCACTATTTTCTAAAGCATGAAAGGCAAGTGAGCTGCTTGATTTGCTTCTCTCTAAACATGTATAGCAGAAAAACCAAGCTACTCTTTTAACAAGTTCTTAATCTCCTCAAGCGTCAAATTGATAGTAGAAATATCAGGGGTATTCTGTTGTAGAACTTGAACCAAAATGGAACGTACAATCACTTTTAAAGCAAATATAATTATAGCGCAAGGTCCTTGCCGATAGGATCCCCTGCTTGAGTGCAATCAATTCAACATGGAAAGGTGAAGTAAGCAACGCATGGGGCCTAGCTAAAGCTTCCAGGAATTCACCATCACCGTTGCAGGCAATACACCCAGCGTCACCACGTCTACTAACAACCAAAAAAGCCCCATCACAGTTCATTTTCACCACATTTGCTTCAAGCTTTCTCCACCGCTCCTGTTGTCACGTTGGGCGCTGTTGAGGAGCATTTTGCTTCCTGAAATCCCCGTATCATCCACGTATCATCAGAATGATTTTAGAGGCATGTTTACATTTGTCCTCCTAAACTTGTGAGTTGCGATTTTTCCACATGCCCCATAATAGCATGAGAACTTTGTTTACCTCTTCGGGGTAGGACGTGGCGCTTGTCCTATTCCGCTTCATAAACAAAAAAAAAAAAAAAAAACTTTGTTTACCTCTTCCTTCAATAACCTAGGGACTGTCTCCAGAAAACACTCATGAAACAAGCTTGTTCCCTATCCTTGTCGTTGTATACCAACTGTATTCCACAACCTCTTGCGTATATGGGCACTGCACAAATATATGCAAACTTTCTTCTAAGTCATGATCACATAAAACACAATTCATATCACCATTATATCATTTGCTACTTATTTGCGTTCAAAAAGGCAATATATTAGCCACTATTCTCCATACATTCAAAGCCACCTTGCCCGTCAACTTAGCATGCCATATAGCCTTTTAAGCGATACTCAACAGATCAACAGGTGGTTGCAGAGCCAACACTAAACCAAGAGTCAGGTTCTTAGCCATATAGTATGCACTATTTGTGGTAAAAGTTAAAATCCCTTTTTATTAAAATGCCATGCCTACTTGTCTACAACATTCCTGCTCAACGGTATACTTAAAATAAAATCAATATCAACTTGAGAAAAATACTTGTGAAGCATACTTGAATCCCAAGTCCATATCACTGGATCAATCAGCTCAGAAACAAAGTTAGGAACATTCTGAGAGGGAGGAGACGATGGATATTTAGGGTACACGTCCGGAATCCAATTATGATCCCAAATTTCAATAACTGATCCGTCTCCAACCTGCCATCGTAACCCTTGTAATAACACTTGTCTTGCCTCTACAATGCTGCGCCATGGGAAAGAGGAGCTCATTCCAATCTCAACGTACTGAACGATAATCACTATTAATGGGAAAATATATTGCTTTGTACAGTTTCGCAATAAGTGAGTCAGGATTCTCAATCAATCTCCATCTTTGTTTTGTTTACATGGCCAAACTAAACCAGTGCAAAATTTTGAAAACCCATACCTCCATCTTTCTTAGGTTCACATAATCATTCCAATGACCTCCAATGAATTTTGTTCTTTACTTTAGAGTCACCCCACCAGAAATCACACATAACTGGTGTAGATCTTCACACAAGCCCAACGGAAGCTTATAACAATTCATTACATATATAGGAACCGATTGTGCTACAGCTTTGATTAAATTTTCTTTTCCTGCACCACTCAATAAGTTGGACTTCCAACTCACCACTTTTTGGGTAAGCTTTTCTTTTAGATAACTAAAAGCATCAACTTTTGTTCTACCAACATGTGTAGGCAACCCCAAATATCCATCATGTTTGTCCACCATTTTAACCTCCAAGATACCAGCCAAGAATTCCTGTCGATTCAGATCCACATTTTTGCTGAAAGCCATGCTACTTTTCTGTAAGTTAACCATCTGCCCTGATGCCACTTCATAAGTGTAAAGAATATTTTTGAACTGTTGGCGTTCCTCTTCACATGCATACCCAAACAAGAAACTGTCATCGACAAACAGAAGATGATGCAAGACGGGTGCATTAGGGTTGGATTGGATACCCTTTAACCATTGCTGACGTACAAAGTGTTCTATAAGGGATGATAGCCCCTCTGCACAAAAGATGAACAAATGTAGTGAAAGTGGGTCACACTGTCTGATGCCTCTAGTTGGCCTCACATAACCTACCTCTCCATTAACCGGAAAAGAATAGCTACTCGTTTTAATGCTAGCCGTCACAATATCAACCTAATCTTCAGCGAAACCCAGCTTCAATAACATAGACTCTAGAAATTTCCATTCAAGCTTATCATAAGCTTTAATTTCAAAGAGAAGTGCTCATCCCCACTCCTTCTATTGGTATGCAGAAAATGGGCTACTGCGGTTACCACCAACGTATTATCAGATATTAACCTGCCAGGAACAAAGACACTCTTCATAGGAGAGATCACTTCACCCAATATTCTCTTCAGCTTGTTAGCCAGTACTTTAGAACAAATCCGTTATAAAACATTGCATAAAGCAATCGACCTCAGCTCAGTCATATGTTTCGATTCCTGCACTTTAGAAATAAGTGTAATATGAGTAAAATTCACCTCTTTAATTAGATTACCAGAGGTCAAAAAAGGACGCACAGCGACACAAACATCATCTCCTAATGTAATCCAAAATTTCTAAAAGAAAAGAGGGGACATGCCATCCGAACTAGGTGACTTAGACGGAAGCATCTAAAAAGTAGCCACTCTAATTTTCTCATCCAAATATGGTGCCGACAATTCTTGGTTCATCTCTTGCATCACCTTCTGATTAACAGTTCCCAAAATTAGCTCCAAAGCCTCCGCATTTGTACCTTCTGATGAAAACATTTTTCTGTAATAATCACTGCCCACATGCTCAATCTGCCTTGCCTCAGTTATTAGTTATCTTTTTCATCACACAACCCTTTAATAATTAATAGTATTACGTTGTCTTGGTTAGAAGAAATAGTTCATGCCTTCTATGTTTATTGTGAGATGTTAATTTGATTTATGGCATTAAATTTTTTTGTTAAAAAAAAAAAGAATGAAAACAATGTGTTTTCAGAAAGAATGAAAACATTTTTGAAGGTCGAGAGAAATGAACAATGATTGCATATGCGACTATGACCTAAAGAGTGGTCAAGTTTTACTAAAAGCAACTCTAACAGCTTCTCTATAACTTCTGTATTATAGGGAAGCAAAAGTCAAAATTTTAGTCTCGTTTTCTTCTCCAGCTCCAATAGATTATTTATTTTACAGCAATCTTTAAAATCTTCATAATTTTTCTTTAAAATTTTAGAGATTGTTGTAAATTTAGGGAATTTTATTTTCTCTTTCCTTACTATCCCTAAAATAAAGATTGTTATAGGGAATCTGTTAGAGCAAAAGAGACTCATTTTTCCCTAAACTAGAGAAAAATCAAAATATGGGGAAGCTGTTGAAGTTGCTCTAAAGATTCTTTCAACAAGGACTCCAGTCCTTTAACAATACAATAGTAAGGAGTGAATGAGATTTCTTCAAATGAGGAAAAGTGGAATTGTTGTCTTTAAATGAGGAAAATTCAGTTTACTCCCCTGAGGTTTAGGGATAACTTCATGTTAGTCCCTATCCTCTCAATTTAATTAGTTTACCCTCTGACCTTTTCAGTTTTCCTCAACCGTGTCCAATGTCTCAATTTGGACGTTAAATCTGATGATGGGGCCCACTTCAAAGACTAAAATGGTCATTTGAAGACAGAAAAAAGAACTCCAAGACAAAAAAATTAAAATCATCTTCTTCTTCCCCCTCCTCCTCTGATCGTCCTCCCCAAAACCAAACCACACTTCATTCAACTCACCACCATCACCATACTCGCCAGTCTCCGACAAATCCTGTTCGGCCTCCACGTCGTCCGGTGACATCGGAAACTAGCTCATGAGCCGATCTTATCATACCTATAAATGCTTTGGGCACCCATTGTTTTGCCATGGCTGCATTTCAAGCCCTACATAGTCTTTTGGGTCAACCCGGACCGCCGCCTTGCCACCAAATTCGACGGCTCCAGATCTGGGTCTTCTTCTTCTTCCGAACTTGTTATCCAATTGGGTAAAATGGTGGAGTAACCGATCGAAATCCGAGCCCATCAAGAAATCCTACATGCTGGACTGCAGCAGCCGAAGAGTTTGTGAGGCTGATTCTTGTGGCTCACAACTTTGTTTTTGGGATCCAACTTTTTCAAGTTTGATTGGACTGTCAACAGCGAAATAAGGGCTTGTGACTCCTATTCTTGTAGCCTAACCGGTTTTTGTGACTCCATAAGCTTGACCATGTCCGAATCGATCTTCCCTTCTCGATTTCCTCAATCTCTGAATTGATCTTCCCTAAGTCTCAACCTTTCTCTTCTTCAATTTCAAAAACCCATCTTCTTCAGGGCCACCGATAACCAGGCTTAGATTCTCTTTTGCTGCAATAGGATTTGAAAGACCATGAAGGTTTAAGATGACGCCAAAGACTTTAGAGCCCTCATTGTCGTCAAAGGAGACGTTGTTCCAGACCTGAAGCCCTGGGGCATTAATGGGAAATGATTTTGGGTGATGAATTGAGCCAAATAGTCTAAAATACCAAACTGAGATTGGGTCTCAAGACATTATTGTTAGGAAGAGGACTAATGGAAGAAGAAGAAGATGGAGTTTTTTTTTTGTTGCAGGGGCAAGGTGGTAGGACCAATAGGAAGAGGAGTCAAGTAAGACAGCTTCTGCTGCAGGGGCTGAGAAGAGGAGAATGGAATGGTGAAGCATAGGCAAAGAGGCCAAAAAGACATTGGATTATCCCCTAGGGTTTTTTTTTTTAGTTCTTTTTTTTTGTCTTAAAATGACCATTTTAACCCTTGAACTGGGCCCATCATCATATTTAACGTACAAATTGGACGGAGAATGAGACATTGGACACGGTTGAGGAAAATTGACAAGTTCAGAGGGGTAAACTGATTAAATTGAGAGGATAGAGTCTAACATGAAGTTACCCCCAAAACTCAGGGGGGTAAACTAAATTCAATCCTTTATTGATTCTCAAAGGGTTGATTACGAGTCATTAACATAGTTAAAACCTTTAACTATAGGCAAGTGTAGCATTATGTGTGAGACTTACTTTTATGAGTTACTACGTGACATGTCCATTTGTAATGTTACCATATTAATAAACTTACCATTTTTATTTAAAAAAAAAAGTTTGAGTCACTTTCCATTTGATTGATGCCATTTCCAAAAAAAACTCTATGGACATCTTTTAGGACTGGCTTCATCTATAAGGAAAGACTATAACCTTCTTAGGACTAGGCAGCCAACTATAAGAGAAGTACCCTGGTCATATTCAATTACAAAGTCAGTAGTTAATTGTTATTGTTGATCACAAAACCATCAAAATCGACCTTGGGGAATGCTGTTTAGGGATGTTCCACTTGATAGAGCTTGAAATTGTTAAGTGGCTGGTTTAAACAATGTTGGTAACATCCTTGCTACTCTGGGGCTTCGGCTATAGCTAAAATGAGGGAGGATAATGAATCCTTTAGTCTGATCTGTAAGTACAAAAGTTTGTACTTCTTAAGTGTTGGCATTCGAATTCCCATACAAAAACAAGTGGAGCATTCTATCACAGTTAGTCACTGGAAGTTGGAAAAAGAGACTTCAACACTAGTCTCAGAGAAACCCTAAAGGTAATTGCATCTCATGAGTCAACATGTGCATTCCGAGTTCGTCCTAGGTTTTAGGAAGTTTGCTTTAGGAAAGTATCTATATGTTTCTTAATCTTTATCATGCAAAGATATTTCCCACGTGTTTAAGTCGCACCATGGAAGTCCAAATTGATTTAGGATCTGTCAATTGATTTTGGATTTGTTTATTTTAATTGGAAATCTTTTATTTAAAGACTATTCCTATTAGGAGTCCAATTAGGGTAAAGTCTTGATTGTTGAGGATTTGTTTGCTCCTCCATATATTCAGAAAGTGTGCGTTCATTTGGAAGAGACTCAGACACAAGAATTATTGTCCTTCTTGTTTTCTTAGAAAGAGTTGCATAAGAGCCTTGAAACACTTGTTCCATGTAAAAGTGTCTCATTGATCATTCATACATATGCATTGGTTCTCTCGAGATCAGTAGAGAAGGTATGATGCAAGAAGAGCAATAATTGAAGATCGTTCAAGTGAAGAAGACATTCAAGGTTCAAGATAAACACATATTTAGTTATTCTAGAGATTGTAGCCGAGAGGAATGCTATTTGTGTTTGTAAAGAAACATATTCTTCACCATTAGTGGATTGGTTTTCTTTTGGGTTCTCAAGAGTATGAGCTCCGCAGTGTTTTTAATCTCAAATTGAGGTTTTCACTACGTAACCAAAGTTTTGCTGTTCTGTGTGATTTTCGGTTTTCTGCCCAGTAGGGATTGCAACGTATCTATCAATCCCCGATACCCAAAAACACACTTATCCTAGTATTTTCACAATCTATGTGTTGGGCAAGCTTCTACACCCATCAATGATACATCGCCCTAAAGGGCCAAGGTGACCCGTCCGACTGCACCCATAGCATGCCTACAAGGTCAAGTGCCAGCACAAACACGAAGGGCTGCCACACGAGAGAAACGGTTAGGTTTAGGTCTTTTACTCTCTCTAGATCTACGACTACTTTTGTGATTAGGTAATATTAGCCATACCTGGTTAACCTCAACCTCAGGTCCTCAGCTTATGTTAAAAGTTAGAAGGCTCATTTAAAGGACCGTAAACGTGACTAGCTTAATATTAATATTTTAGTGAACATATGCAACTACTAACTCTAAGTGTAATATATATATATATATATATATATATTACTAATACTCGGAACCATAAACCCTATATCCCAATTATTTCCTAGTTATTGCTTATATCATAGACCGATATTGTGAGACCGCTTGGTCGCTTTAATTGCTACTGATGTAGAGACTATGAGCTAAGAAGTTCAAGCTTCTCCATATATAGTGAAGAAAGAAGTTTAGTGTTATTATTTTGGGTTTTTTGCACCAACAGTGTCTGAAAACTTGGGTGATTGACAATATGATACCCGAAATTATAAAGTTATCAAAGTAATACTCAGACTCAATTTTTCTTATATTTTGTCGTACCTACGATCATTTTCCATAATGGCGCCGTCAATTTGACCATGTGCAATGCACATGACTCATTAAATGAGGGAAAAAGACTTATTTGCCCTAATTTTTTTTTTTAAAATACTCAGTTCGTTAAATTTTCTCTCTCTTATTCATCATCCTCTTCCTTGAAACATATCAAACCCAAAACCAGTTACCTATCATTGTTCGGATTTCATCTCCCATCAAATTCAACCTCTTGCAATTTCCTTTCCCATTCAAATCTACCACCAGTCCCATCTCAGTGACAACAATCAAGATAAGTATTTGAACCTAGAAATTCTTCATGTTCATCTTCTTAAACCTAGCAAAAAAGCAAAAGAAAAAAAAAATAAACTAAGAAATCCCAGCAATTGTTCATGTTCTTGAGCCCATTTATGTTCATCTTCTTAAACCCAGCAAACCCATTTGAGCATTCAAGAGGAGAGAGATTGGTGATGGGATTAAGCTTCAATTTGGAAGAAACCCATTCCAGCCATTAATCTCAAATTGAGCCAACAATCAAGAGGGTGATTTTGGTGCCCTTTCAGCCTTTCTTTTCTGTGTGCAGAACGTAGTTGAGGGAGAATAGAAGGGTGAGAGACCAGCATGAGGCTTCTTGAATCACGCTCACCCACCTACCTAAATTCAGATCAAGACAATTTGATCCAAACCAAGGTCAGTGAACAAGAACTTTGATCGCGGGATAACGTGTATAAAAACATTAGTGAACAAGAACTTTTATCTCAACCTCACCTCTGTCAGCCCACCGCAACAAAACATTGGAAGAAAGTCTCGTGCAGGCGTGCAACCCCAAATTTGAACTCCATTCGAAATCCGACTTCGATCTCGTCGCCACCCATCATGGTCTGTAGCCGCCTCACCATTATCTAAAAGACTCGAAGCCAACATCGTGGGTTCATACAAGACAACCCATTTCCCTTCCTCGCCGGAGTTCAACTTCGACTTGCCAGAATTTATGAAAGCTTCTCACTTCACTCTGTGATTTCCTCTCTCTCTCTCTCTCTCTCTCTCTCTCTCTCTTAATAGAAAACCCTGGTCCAGACGTGATCCAGTTCCCAAATTCCGGCAAATATGAGATTTCAAGTACCGTAACCTCCCTCCACCGATTTTTTTTTCGACTAGGACCTCCCTCCATTGATTGGGATCTTCAGTTTTTATTTTCAATATATAATAATTTATTCAATTTTTATTTTCAATTTGGTAGAGTGGAAAAGTCTATTTTGCCCTCATTTTGCAACTCATGTGCGCCACATATGGTCAAGATTGACGGCGCCGTGATGAAAAATGACCGTTGGTATAACAGAGATACGAAAAATTGAGTTTGGGTATTATTTTGATAACTTTATAAGTTCGGGTATCATATTGTCAGTCACCCAAGTTTCCAAACACTGTTGGTGCAAAAAACCCTTATTTGTTTTATCTTTTATGTTTTCATGAAGAGAAATTTTATTAACACATCTCTAATTTCTTAATACACAACCTTCAATTCCTTTTTGCCATTTTTCCCAAACTGTTCCTCTTTTGCCCTCCCATACCTCTTCCTCTTTCTTCTCTACAGCCTCTACCATGCACATTTTTCTTTCACCGCCTCTCTCGTCTCCCTCCATCCATCTATTGTCTCTCGATCTACTCCCTCCAAACTTCTCTCTTCTTTCTTTTTGTACCACACCAGTACACAACACCAACTAAATTTGGACTCATATTAGCTAGTGGATTGATACATACAAATACAATCATCATGCATATGCCCACAAATTAAAGAGAGATGGTAGTGATGAACCGGATTATGAAGGCCATAGCCATAGGCCCATAGCCATTTTCAAAGATGCAAAGAATGGTTATGGGTGACATGCCTTCTCAATATGATTATGAAGAAAAGAAAAATGCTAACAAGACAGAAACTTAAGTTGATGAAGGTATTTCATTGGATAGGCATGGGAGACCCAGAAGGAATAAGAAGACATACTGTGAAAAGTTTGGTCTTCTATAACATCTTGCCGTTGAATAGGCGAAGATGAGAATTGGAAGATTACCTTTTTTTTTTCTTATTAATTAAGTTGAGAAGAGGGTTATAAAAGGAATCTGAAATTTTACAAAAATAGAGGATGTGTATTAAACGATTTGAGATGTGTAAATAAAATTACTCTTTCATGAAAGAATAACAAATCCAGGTCACTACTCCTAATTTGATTTTTATTTTAATTTTTTTCACAATGCAATGTTTAGATGTCAGCAACAATATATGCACGGTTTATTGTTGATTGATGATATCTTTGGAATTTCAAAGCAACTTTGTGTAGTTACTAGCCTCTCTTGCTAGTTTTCTTTTAGTTTTCTGTTGGGCTTTTGCCTCCATGCATTGTACTAAAAAAAAAAAAAAAAAAAAAAACAACAACAACAACAATGCACCGTTTAGATGAGATGGATAGTATGTCTTGTCGTGATTTCGGTTTCAATATTAACTAATTAAAAACAACTAAGGAAATGATGGGGCTCTAATGCGGACTATTATAATGAGAACTTTCTAATTAACGGTTGTCAGACTCATTTTTCTATCACATTCCGACAAATAATCAATCGTTAATTGTTTAAATATTTATAAGTAGATCATTTCAACAAAATTGACAATGGTTAAGGCATTCATAATCGTGATATATCATTTATGAATATGAAATATTGAAGTTTGTCAGATTTTGTTTGTCAATTGATTTGATCTAGTTTGTTACTTTAACAATTTTCAATTTGGTCGGAAGTTTACAAAATTGAATTACTCATGAATATCTAAACATCTAACGATTGATTTGCCGAAATAATGTAATTAAAAGTTAGGTCTCACAATTTCTAATTATAAAGTCTTTGTTAAAGTCTCTCCCACCAAGAAAATTCACATTAGCCTCTTTAATGTAATCTTTATGCCTAGGCTTTTGATGTATTCTTTATGCCTAACACTATATGATTTCATTTTGCTCAAGGATTAAAATTCTTGAACTTCTTCTACCAAACTCGTAATGAGAATTGTTAGAGAAGTTTGCCGCCATGTCAGCATTTAAAACGACGCGCGTGAATCTCGCGCTTAAATTGCTGCTACCCATGACCCCAAGCCAAAGCCAAAACCAGCTTACTGTTTACCCCTAACCTCTCTCTCATTATAATATCTCTTTCATAAATAGAACCACCTTCTCCACCCTGATCCGATTTCCAATTTTCCATTCCTTTCTTCTCCAATCCCATTCCTCTCCCACAGTAATTTGTTTCCTTTCAAACCCTGAATCCACATTTTCTTTTCCCTTTCCCTTCCTATCAGATTTCATCTCAAACATTCAATATCATTCTCCCCAAATGTGCTAGCACAATTGTTTATATCCCCGGAATCAATCCACATTGTATCCAAAATGGTCGACACACGAGCCATCATTCCACCCGATTTGTGATCAATTGCCCTAATTCTGTCTCCGTTTTGTGCAAACCCCTAGACAAGGAAGGTTCGGTCTGAGGGCCTAAATGGCCCAGCCACCACCAGTAAAACCGGTGCTGCAGAAGCCGCCGGGGTACAGAGACCCGAACCAACCTCCTAGACCGGTTCCAGGGCAGGTTCCCAGAAAACCTGTCCCTCTCCCTCCCTCATTTCATCCACAGCCGAAGTCCAGGCGCAGCAGCTGCTGCCGTGTCTTTTGCTGGGTGTGTTGTATTTTGATACTTGTGATTATTGTCGTCGTCGCGCTGGCAGCCGGAATATTCTTCCTCTTATTTGATCCGAGGCTCCCGCTGGTTTACTTGCGGTCGTTTCAGATACCGCTCTTCAACACCACGGTGAAACCCGGCGGGACTTACCTCGACGCATGGACAGTTCCGGGGATGGAGGTGAAAAACCCCAACGGTAAGTTGGACATGTTCTACTCAGGGGTGCAGGCTTACGTCAGCGTCGGGGACCCGAACGACGTAGGGTTGGTGTTGGGGATAAAAGACCTGACAGGGTTTACGCAGAAGTCGAGTAACACGACGAGTGTTAAGTTCGATTATGTGGTGAAGAACCGGCAGCTGAACGACGAGGTGGCGAAGAAGCTGAAGAGTCAATATGTGAGCAAAGTGATGAGGGTTGGGGTGGAGGTGAAGGCCAGGTTGGGTTATGTTGTGAAGGGGTGGAGGCTAGGGACGATGAATATCGATGTGTTGTGTGGGGGTGTCACGATGAAGGAGATTCATGCTGGTAATACCATGCCCAAGTGTACAATCTCTGCCTACAAATGGTAAGTGCTCTATTTGCATCTACAGTTAAGTTGTTGCTTCTTGATCAAGAATCAAGATACTACTAGATAGAGCGTAAGGGTCAAATTTATTCGCCCAATGATATTATGTAATTCAATGATTTAATTAAGGTTAACCTCATTAAATTAGTAAAGTAGGATCGGAAATACTTAACAAATTTAGCAACTCTAGTATTGTTTTTATTTTCATTGCAAGGTTGTTCTTCTGTTCATTAGTTTTTGCATAGACGCGTGAAATCAGTGAATGGTCTTTGGTTTATAACTTTGTAACGAGCGAAGGAGGGAGAAACTGTAGTAGTAAATGTAGGTATTCATTCGAGTTATGTTTAACGTTATTTTAAAACCTATTTGCACCTTGCAATTTGTATTAGCTGTGTGAGAAGTTCTATTACTTCTATATATGAGAATGCGGATAGCATACGTTGAATAACCGTACCGCGGTTGATAGGTAACAGGTTGAAGTTTTACTTTTTCCAAGTAATACCACTTTGATGGAAGAAGAGAAGTAACAGAAAGGCACAAAGTTAAATTCATTACATAATGGATGGAGTATTTTTATTTTTTATTTTTTTTTATGAAGCATTATAGATGGAGTTGTTATTTGTTATTTGTTAGATTGAATTACCAAATGAGAGATATGTCCATTATTCATTCCGAGAAAACAACCATGTGCCCTTTTCTATTCTTATCTTGAGATCTTTATGAGTCAAATTGAGTATTGAATATCAATGAGCTTAGTTTCTGAGCTTATTTATGTGATTGCAGGATCCAAATCCACTGATATGGTCACTCAAATGTGAATTACCAGAGAGTACTTGATCAGTTGGATGCTGCCATTCTGAAGCAGACATTTGTACCCTAAAGAGTGAAAACTGGATTTCCTGCTAATCTATACCCAAAATATTTATAATGAGCCTTTACAGTATACATATATTCTTTGCTTACAGAAAAGAATTGAAAGGGAGTTATGACATGTCTCTAAGCTTTGGATGCTCCTGATGCATCATGGGACTCTCAGTTTTAAATGGGGGTTGAAGGTTTGTTTTCTATTTATTTATGGTGATCGATTGGACTTGGATAGATTACTTTTCATTTTCATTTCTTCTTTCATAACAAATCAAGATTGTGTGATGGTTGATGACGATGATGAGTTGGGGGTACGTGGTGTCTTTGTATTCATGGAAACTTGCAATTCGTACATATTGTAAAGAAGCCAACTATATAGGTGACTTCTAAGGTGTAACATTATTTTTCTTTATGCCTTTTGTAAAAATAAGGTGGGTGTGCTATCTTCTTAATCATCTTGTAAAAGTGGAGACAACTGGTTGGTGATTATAAAAGGTGGGCTGCCTGGTAAAGGAAAACAAGCAAAGTAGACAGTGATATCATGTCTGCATCGTGTATCAGTGATGCTTTGCGGTGTAAATATCTCCTTGTACTAGCTAGCTGCTGTTTTCTGAAGTTACTAAAGCGTCGGTAAGGCCGAGTATGGTTAAATTCATTTATTTATTTTATCTCTAAAATTATTTGTATTTTTTTTTAATTTGATCACATATGTCCTTATACTATTCAATATGATCAATCATAGTCACTATTAAACTAATTCATCAATTTCTTGATAAATTGGTAATGATGCGAGTCCACTTCAGGTCAATGTTTAGTCTTAGCAATGTAAATGGTGTATTTTTTTACATAATTGAAGGCCAAAAAGAGTTTGAGTTGGCAATATTAAATGACGAAATTAATAATTTAGTTAAGAATTAGTTATAATTGATCGAATTGGAGACTACAAGGACATATGTGATTAAATTATAAACAGAGCCAGTTCGAAGAACTTAGAGGCCTAGTGCGAAAAATCTAACCGAGGCATTATGAACATGTTCATTGCATAATGACTTAAAAAAACACGAATTGATAGAATAAAACAAATTTTATGACAAGATCATTCAACAATCTGAAAGTTATCTTTGAATAACTTACCAAGATAACTAAAAGATTTCAAATAATGTTGACCATAAGAGCATAACTCCTAATACATTCATAACAATGAGTCGATAACAAACTCCTCAATCTTTATTCAATAGAGAAATCAATTTCAAGAATCATGTGCCCATAAAAAAATATCATAAGAGTATTCGAATGGGGGACAAGTAAGAAAAGGCGTGAAAGCCTTTATCAAGCAAACTACATATGCAAAGGTGCATATGTGCTTGTGCAAAAAACATATATCAACTATGCACGCTCGCATGTGTGTTTGTGTATATATATCAAAGATGATGATTATGGAATATGAGGGATTAAGCTGCTGTGCAGATCTGCATAGTATGCAGATCGTGTAGATAGAGCTAAGACATGCACCTGCAAGCACGTGATGCAGCCCTAACCCCTAAACACAACACTACACAGCCCATCTGCATAACATGCAGGGCTGCATATTAGAATTTTCCGAATATGAGAGGTTCCCAAAAAAATGATGTTGCATGATTGAACGTGCAATGACATGCCATGAGTGTATCATGGCACCTCCATAGTGCCAAATCATGTCAATATTTTTATTTCTCAAAAAATTTCCCTCGGCATAATCTCATTATTAATAAAGCATGACTTTAGAAGAGGTTCTAAGTAAATGAACTAAAAAATACTGAATGTTATTATTATTATTTTTAATTTAAGGACTTGAAACAACTCATAAAAATCACGTTTTACCAATGATGAAATTATGGTACGAGATAATTTCAACAAAAGATAGAGTTAACAAGGTTTCTCATAATTTCGTTTTCACGATTTAGGCCGTTCACGTTTCGGCCTCCGCCTATCATAAGCCTATCATAAATTAGAATAGACCGACTGAAAAGCCTTGTTTCAACTCTAGTGGCCTAGCCAGCTGAAGATGCTCACCCCTCGACCCGATCCATCTCCATCCCACTGGGTCAAGTACTCAAGTGCTCAAATACTTTCCCTGTATGCAAGGGTCCTACACAACAACCAATAGTTTCATTGTTGCATCCAAAACCCAATCCCACCCGTCCAAACTCCACCACCAAACCCCCAAGTGATCCAAACCAACGGCCCCAAATCAAAGAATCAGATTCACATAAAGCCACAGAACCTCTTGGAATCTCTCTCCCTATCACATAGTGACAAATACGTATTATTATAATGCTTCTCTCCTTCGTCTCTTTCCTGATTTCTCATCCTCTCAAATTATTGAGCGTGCCACTTCTCTCTCTCTCTCTCTCTCTCTCTCTCTCTCTCTGAAACCTCTTCCTCCTTCTCTTAGATCCGCGACGATCTACGTCGATGGCGTCCAAGCGGATCTTGAAGGAGCTCAAGGATCTCCAGAAGGATCCTCCGACCTCATGCAGCGCCGGTATAGTCTTGTTTCTTTGTGCAGATTTGCATGCTCTTATTGATCTTAGCTTTTGCTTTCTCTTTTCATGGTTCTCAGTCTCTTTCGAAGCTTGATCTGTCGATTTTTGTTCGTCTGAGTAAATTTGTTTTGATTTTGTCATAGATTTACGGTTTTGTGGAATTTCTGTTATTGATGGATTTAAGGGAAAGAGATGATGTGTGTTTATCAAGGAGTGAAGTTCATCGCTTATTGGATTGAGTAATCTTAGTTGTGAAGATTAGGAGAGCTGTGAATGTGAAATGTAGGATTGTTGAGTTTACTGGTTTTGGAGGCATTTTGTATTTGTGTCTAAAACTGCAACTTGTTTAGACTTGGAACCTTGTGTGCTAATTGAAATTTGAAAGAAAGAAAAAATTGAGAACTTGTGTAAATTCTTGGTGTATGTGCTGACTGAGATTGAATTAAGGGATGTGGATAGTTATGGGAATAACGAGAGTCGGTTTGATTATATGAAGGAGAATTATGTATAGGAAATTGCAGTCGACACTCCAATTTATCATGGCTGATCATATTTGACGGCAATAACATTCTACATTATATACTTGGAGGGAGATTAGTGAAGCTATGGGTGTATCTGATTTTCTAGCTGTTATGTTGTGTTGGAGCGCCTAAGAGAACTAAAACCAAAGAAAACAACTTTTGGACGATTTTCTTTTATTGTCTAAAATCAACTAAACTGAGTGAAAGTGTTTCCAAAGAAAACCATTTTCCTTATAGTCCTTTAAGATTAAAATGTTAGAGCTGTTTTGAAAGCATACATTTACTTGTAATTCTTATAGTTAGTCTTATTATAGTCAGAAGCAATAATTGTATAATGTGAAACTATTTTGAGGTTCACTACTTTTCTTTGATGACAGGTCCGGTTGCTGAAGACATGTTTCATTGGCAAGCGACGATAATGGGCCCTCCTGACAGTCCTTATGCGGGGGGTGTCTTTCTAGTTACAATTCATTTCCCTCCTGATTATCCGTTTAAACCACCTAAGGTACAGCATCAAGTTTAACCTTTTTTTTGTAGAAGTTGTTAATTTAGCTTCTTATCAACTGCATTTGGCTCTCTTGTTTTCTCTCTGTGTGTGGTGTGGTGTGTTTGTTTTTTTTTTTTTTGGGGGGGGGGGGGGGGGGGGGTGTTTCATTTTTAGACCCAATCAATGTTGTGACTTAAAAATTGATGCTTTCAGAGAAATATTACTGATTTTTCCAGGAAAGAGGATAACTTGCGTCTTTCTGTGAACTTTTCAGAAAAAACTAGCATTTTTTTTTCAAAGTCATAATTAAATTGGTTGACCTTTACTGTCGTTTTGGAAATAGTATTTTGTATGTCTAGACCCAATCAATGCTGTGACTTGAAAATTGATATTTTCAGAGAAATATTGCTGGTATTTTGATTTTTCCAGGAAAGAGGATAACTTGTGTCTTTCTGTGAACTTTTCAGAAAAAAACTAGCATTTTTTTTTTCAAAGTTGTAATTAAATCGGTTGACCTTTACTGTTCTTCTGGAAATAGTATTATCTTGTGTTTAGAACCAATCAATGTTGTGACTTAATAATTGATGGTTTCAGAGAAATATTGCTGATATTTTGTTTTTTCCAGGAAAGAGGATAACTTGTGTCTTTCTTCGAACTTTTCAGAAAAAACTCAGATTTCATAATTAAATTGGTTGACCTTTACTGTTCTTATGGAAATAGTATTATCTTATGTTTTTAAAAGTTGTGTCCAATCTTGGTGTGAATCCCGAATCACAAGTTCACAACTTACCTCTTCGAAACTTTACATAGGAAGGAATATATCAACTAAGTAGTATTAACAACAATAATATGTAAGGCTGAATACCTATTGAAACCATACCTGCTGGATAGGAGAGTTTTAGATAGATTATGGCTGAGGTCAATACATAGGTACACTGACCATTGGTACAACCAATGGATCAGGTGGTGATCTACTCATCGGGGTGGGACTGTAGGAGTCTTTGCTTGCTTATGGTTTCTAATATAATCAAAGAGGCAAAGGACTTTGTTATATTTGATCTAGAGGATCTCATTTTTGTACAAAAGAGGTCAGTAAAAGAGTAAAATGTTACTCATTGTTTTGTGTCATACCACTAAATTTAATGATGTATGATCTTTTGACTGAAAAACATTTTTTTTCTGGCTACATAGGCAAGTTTATGCTTTATAAATATACATGGCCAAGACATAGGCAGAGCCTCATGTCAGGCATGTTGGCTCTGGTCTTGGACCAAGTCAGAAACCTTTGGTATAGACCTACCCACCACCTAATGTATTGTTAATTCGGACTCTGTACAACTTTAGGCTTGGCTGACCGTGGCATAAAGAATAAGTTTGATTTTGGTTGGCCTTTAAGCTCTTGGACCAATTTCTCAGTCCTTTAAAAATCTCAAGAGAATTCTAAATCGAATTGCCTTTTTGTACTGAAATTACAATGGTATATCATGTGTCGATTAAAAATGCTTTGGGTTAATAGTCTAGAAGCTACTAAAATGTCATTCATTAATCATCACCAAATTGTATTGCAGGTTGCGTTTAGGACTAAGGTCTTTCATCCAAATATCAACAGCAATGGAAGTATCTGCCTTGACATTTTGAAAGAGCAGTGGAGCCCTGCTCTGACCATATCCAAGGTTCTGATCTCTTATGATTGTTATGATTTAATATGGACTAGGTTTCCTATTTCCGTAGTCCAAGATAAACATGGACGGGATTGTGATTACTATGAAGTTCCCACAACTGCATATTTTCCATGCTGAAGTCCAGATGTTAGTGTCTGATTTACATACTTGTGAAGCATCATTTGGAAATTAGATTTGGGTTATTTAGAAAATTTTATAATTTGATCTTCATCTGGATTTCCATCAAGGATGTATGCCACTGGGGATGGCTGTCAATTGTTAATGCATAGTTGCTTTGCACCCTTTTCAGTCATCTGTATCTGCCGGTTTTTAAGTGGGTGGGAAAGGTTCTTGTTTTCTATTTCAGGTGTTACTATCCATTTGTTCCCTGTTGACGGACCCCAACCCGGATGATCCCCTGGTGCCAGAAATTGCTCACATGTACAAGACAGACCGGTCAAAGTACGAGACAACCGCAAGGAGCTGGACCCAGAAGTATGCTATGGGTTAGTATGTTGTGCGCCAACGACATGTAAGACACCAACATCGTATTCCCTGTTTTGTATAAAAGAAGCCTGGTGTGTACTATTGTAATAGACATTGAGGAATAGATTTGCCTGTGCCCTTCTTAAATCATGACAATGTGCTAAGGGGGAGCAACTATGAAGGATCAGAAGTTGTTAATGTTTGATGTATTGTCTATATGTAAAACTAGGAGTTTATTTACTCTTTATGCGTTAATGATGTACCCTTCATTAGTGTACTTTCTAGCATTTGCATTATATAGAGTTTTGTACCTTGTTGAAGTTTAATCAGTTGCTTATATGATCTGGGCTATTTCTATGATTGGAGCTGTTGACTGTAAGAGTCAAAGGCCCCAGAGAAGGACATTTGTATGTATCTGGCTCAACTCTCCAAATCGGGAAAAGGCCAGACCCAATATCTGATACTTGGATTTTCCCTATTCTGATCAAGTAGTACCAAAAGATTTTCTTGTGATTTGTCCACCACAAAGGAATTATTGTGATTTAAGAATTATGAGCCTAATCTTTCCTTTCCCAGCGTGATGAGAGCTTCATTTGCTTGGTGAAAAAGTTTCCTTACTGTAAATTTCATCTTCTTCTATCTGTTCCACATATTTCCCGACTTTCTGCATCATCACCACTCAATTTACAGGTGTAGTGATAGAGTTGTACTATTAGCTTGGGAATCCTTTGTGTCACTAACTGGCAGTAAAAACTGAAAACAAGCAGCCCACCTGTGCATGCTTGCTCTCCAAGTTTCACATGGTCCCTTCTGAACATCAAGTATATTATATTCTTATCTCCAAGGAGATTTTTATTTTTTCGATATGTTTTATTTTATTTATTTATTTTGAAACTTGAAGCAGATGGGTTAGAGGCTACTTTTCCCATTCTTCATTCAGAAAACTTTCACATTTGGAGATAAGCCAAAGTTTGGTTTGCTGCAAAAACCAATCCCCTTTTTTGCCATTTCCTTGTCCATTTTCGGCCTTTCGTATAAGAGGAAAAAAGATCCCACTATTTCATGGGCAGGTCTGGTTCCTTTAAATCTTACCAAGGAAAAGCACCATTTTCAAATTAATGGGAAAAATATATGAAAGAAATTGATAGAGACAGTGACAGCCTTAAAAGGAAGTTTGTGACAGCAACAAATGAGAGAAACAAGAGAGAGCCTATGCAGTTTCTTTGACACCATTTTTTTTTTTTTAGTCAATACTGAAAATTGACTCAATATCTTCGTTCTTTAAACTTATTGATTTATTTTGTCAGCATTAAAGTTGGTCTCGGTGAAAATTAGGTTAGGATTACGCTTGATAATGGTGTTTCCCTCTGATGTACCAAAAAATTAAAAACAAAGAGCTGGTCTTGGTTAGTCCTACCATTAATATTTTCTGAGGGTGGCTGAAAAAAATTGAAATTTCATTTTTAGTTACAGGTTTTTATGAATTAATGTAATGTAATGGAGGGCAGGGATTTTGTAGTTTAACTAACTAGGAAATTAAACTGTCGTTTCGGGAAACTGCAAATATCAATTGACTGAGCTACTTGGAGACCAAGCAACAACAAGAGCCCCTAATTATTCCACTATTCTATCCTATTTTCTTGTGGCGAATGAATCTATATTTGGTAGGTAATTCAAAATGTGAAAATGAAAAATATCCTTTAAGGTTGACTTGATTCCTACAACGTAACGATAGAGGGAAGAGATGAATACTTGGTTGCCAAGCAAGAGATAATTTATACATTTTTATTGAGTTGCTATATTTGGTTTTATTTTTAATACTTAAAAATTCTAATAAATGAGACAAAAAAAATTGACCAAAAAGGAAGATACATAATCGAAATTGATAGTTTTGTTCAAAAAGATCTTGATAGTTTAATATAGTTTAGCCAAAACAATCATTTGTATTGGCTCAAAACCAAAGTACTTTATGATTCTTTATGCTTAAAGTTTACATTCGAAATATAATATCCATAACATACAGCATTATAAGTACATGTTCCAGAACATTTTATTTTAGCTTATCCTGATGGGGATTGCAATTATAAATAGTTTGTAATTCAATAAAGTCGTATGAAATCTTGTAAATAAACGGCTTAGTGTGTGCTTTCCACATTTCGTTGTTTTGTATATAGAAAGGTTTTATAAAATTTCAAACATCTTATTAGAAAAGCATTTAGAATAATTTAAACCTCTATTTTTTTTTTGTCAAAAAAAAAAAACGTGCTTTCTTCTATGTTTTAGTTTTTCAGTTAAGAAAAGAAAAGGAAAAAACGAAAATGTTGGAGAAGGCTGCTGAGATCCTCCTATAAAACAGCGATTCTTCCCATTTTGACTCCTCTGCTCCCTCACACTCTCCTCTCTCCCTGTTCTTCCTCGTTCAAAATCTCCTCCTTTATTTATTCCTCCCTTTTACTTTTTCTTAATGCTTCGTCAGTTTCAGTCCTCCATGTAGCAGTAACAACAGCCATTTCTCTCCAAAAGTTGCTCACCTCCTCCTTCAGATTCCTTAAACAATTTCCCATCTTTCTCCGCCATGGATTCAAACTACCCAACCAAGTACACAGAGAAGAGAACCCTCACCAAGAAGCTTGTCAAGCATTTCCCGAACGTTGCAGTCCCTAAGATTGTCCGGATTTCCGTCACCGACGAGGACGCAACCGACACGTCCAGCGACGAAGAAGAACAAGACCAACAACAACAACAACGACTGACGAAGAGGGTCATCAACGAAGTGAGAATCGAAGAGGAGTCCGAGGCTGTCAGGGTGTTGCTGGCCAAGAATCAGAAGCAAAAGCCGAAGCCTTTACCGGAGGAGAAGAGGAAGTTCCGGGGCGTACGGCAGCGGCCGTGGGGCAAATGGGCCGCCGAGATTCGTGACCCGGTCCGCAAGTCCCGTGTCTGGCTCGGAACGTTCCAGACGGCGGAGGAGGCAGCTTTGGTGTACGACAGAGCTGCCATTCAGATGAGGGGACATAACGCTCAAACGAATATCATCACTCCTCCTTCAAAAGTTCTCATTTCGGATCACGATTCTTCTTCGAATGAGTCCAGTTCGATCAACAATCTTTCTTATTCGAATGCGTCCAGTTCGATCGACCATGTTGTTGTGATAGATGAGTATGATTCCGGGAAAGAGTGTCAGAGCATTCGCTCCCCGACCTCTGTTCTCAGTAGCAGTGATAACGAGTGGAGACCTGGGTCGAAGGAGCAAGATGAAACCCATTTCGTTAAAGACTACGGTTACTTTGATGGTGTGATCAGTCCTAGTGAAGCTATATTCTTCGGTGTTACAGAGCCGATTCTGTTGGAGGAAATGAACTTGGTGCCGGAAACAATGTTGCGAGATGATTTGTCCGACATTTCGCTGGATTCGGTTGGGGATTTCAGGTCATGTAAATGGAATGTGGAGGATTTCTTTCAAGATCAATGTGGTGGTTTCTGAGTGAATAAATGCATCATAAGTGGAGTTTTGACATAGATGAGTAGTCATGTTAGTTTTTTTTTTTTTTTTGAAGGGGTCATGTTAGTATTAATCCCATCTAAATTTTTGTGGGATAGGAATGAATGTGATTTGAATGTGTGATCCTAGTTTATTGGATATTGGACTCTTTCATGAAATTCTTTAGGTAGGTACACTAAATAATGTTATGTAATTTAACAATTTCATTTCAAGAAATTCACGTTATAGTAAATTACACTTAACATCAATATCAATTACGTATAAATTATTTGTTTGCTATTTTAATGTTCGAAATTGTACAGAAAAATGATTTACAGTTGATCATAATTTCTTGCATATTATGAACGTACTGCGATATTTTCATTAACGAGTAATACACATATTTAATATAATTGACAATTGGATCATAAAATTTGGTCCATCATATAGTCCAATAGTTTATGGTAAATATGTAAAGCGACTAACAAGTTTGAGTTAATTTGTGTTAGTAAAATTTAACTTTAAGACGTTTGAGTTTAAATTTCACTTTTCACACAATTTTTTTAAATTTTTATCACCATAACATAATAGTAAAAGATGTTCTCACACCATCCATGTGTGCTAAATTTTGTTCACGGAACCCACTTCACAACATTAACATTTAGACCTTCCATTGTCAGCCATTGTCATATCTGAAAGTGATTTTTGAGTGATTTGAGAGGAACATTAGTACCACGTTAGCAATGTGTCATTGACCCATATTGGGGTCTCCGTAACAGTGATGTTAACCTTTGCCGTGCCACAAAAACCTAGAAACCATACACACAACACTCCTCCCTTTCTCCATACACCACCTTGGAAAGGGTGACATTGTAGGGTGGTCATACATCACTAGGCCTCTAGGCAGTAGGCCTCTCTTTTTCCGGGCAATCCCATACGCATTGTTCTCCTTTCAGGTCAAATCTCGGCGATGCTTCTCGAATATCCGGCCAGCAGTCAAATTTCACAGAAAAGGTCTGCCAATGCTTTTACTGTTAGTAAAAAGTGAATTGTTAAAGATCAAAGTACCAAAACCCAGTTGCAACTTGCAAAGCTTTCTGACTCAAAATCTGGAAAACTGGGTCCTGTAAATTATATTTGGGTCCCTTTCCCTACTCTTTTTGTCCCAAGAAACAAAAATTGGTACTTTAATCAAATAACTAAAATTTGGGGACCAAGGTCTTTATTATGTATTTATTTTTAAGGAGTTCCTTGGACCTCAAGTCTGAGAAAGAATGATACAATTCATAATGGTTTTCAATGTACTTCATTAGTCTCTACCCAGAAAAAAGGAAAATAACAAACCAAATATTTCAAATTTATTAGAATGAGGGTCAAAGTCAAAGAGGAATAAATGATGCACCCTCCAAAATCTTGAGGCTGTGTCTGGTTCTGGGCTGGTCCCTAGCTAGTGCTCTACTGCCATAAGAAGCAAAGGTAACAGAGTCTTCCAGTCTCTGCTTGCCCTAAAAAGCAAAGCAGTGAAGCAGAGCCATGGCAGATTATTTATGAGGAGCTTCAAGCTCTGTGAGATCAATGTCAAAGAGTTGGGTACAACGAAAAGATCAAATCATATCTTGTTCTTCATTATTTCCGGTACACAATGTGGTCCTTATTGTACCCAGTTGAATTTCTTGGCACTTTTCCTCTTTGAGTATAAGACCATACTGGTTGGTGTGGTTTGGAACTTAAGAGTTTGAATTCAAAACCACCCACCAAGAGAACAGAGCCTTGAATCATATGCTTTGTGATAGAGAACTATAAGAGATCATCTTCTATGGTTCAGGTCTTGTCAAGCTGGGAAACATGTGCTTAGTTTGTAGTTCTGATTTGTATGGATTATCTCTAGCATTAAGCAGATCAAGATTGTCTTCTGTGATTCAAGTACATTTGAAGTTCATAAGCACCTTGTGGAGATTGTAGCAGTACTGTTTCCTAACCTAACCAATGTTGTCATGTCAAATAGTTTCAGTAAGTTGATCAAACAAAAAGTAGTTATGTTAACTAATGGATACATAACAAGTTACATTATTTGACACGAGAACACTACATTATTTGTAGCATTAGTGTTATTGTGTTTACTAGATTCTAAACCGATGATCACTGTCCAAATATATTAATCCGGCCATAACGTGCGTCAACATGCAAGATGAAGACTCTCAAGTCTCAAACAATCTCTTTGGTTAATATAGACCACACGATAAGTATGTATCACTCACGAAAGAAGAAACAACTAACCGAAAAAACAATTAGATTTGGTTGGTGGTGAATTTTTCTGCACCACCAACCAAACACAAAACGCTCATTTTAGAGCTATTTCTCCCTTAAGAAGGCATAAAAGGAGTAATATTCCAATACCTTATATTCACATATCAATCGTATATACAAAGATTATGTTGAGCTTCAATCATTATGTGCGAGTTAACAGTAGATTTAGGCATAGCTAAAAGTATGCAAGCAAAGTTGGGTAGGGTGACATTTTTCATCAACAAAAGGAAAAGAAATTGAATGGAGTTAAGTAGGACAAAATCCTCAAAATTTAATCAAAGTAAAGAAATCTTTCAAAAAAAAAAAAATCAAAGTAAAGAAAAGGAATCAAGAAAAACAAGATTTGTATTCCAAATACCCTAAAAATACAAGGTATGCTAATCTCTTTTTGACCCCAAATGTTCATGTGATTAACATTGGGAGAGAGCCATGCGTTGCAAGTGGGACACAAAATCTGAAGCATCATGGCAGTGTGCACAGAAAAAAAAAAAAGGCACCATTTACAGTGGTCATATGAAATGTTATCCAATTATCATTCAGCATTTTGAATATCACAACATGTAGGGTCTAATTCTAACCTACTGCAAGAACACAGATTGAGATTTGCATGAGATCCTTGGGTGCTTGAAGCCATTGATGACCTTTTCTTATTTTTATAGTTCTTTTTCGCTTTCTGAAACTTTTTGGTCGAAAATATTGATCAACTTTGCTCATCAACCCTGTCCAGTAGCTCATACACAAGTCCGGGATGTTCTAGTTTTCTAATATCAACATCATTTAAAAACTCAACATGATCCCCATGCATAATACTTCTTTGCTTTAACCTTAATCTATAGTCGCATCATTACAGGTCTAATACTATTTGTTAGTAGTTCACTGATTAAAAATAGCCCTCAAAAGTTTGGGAATTCTCTCTCTCTCTCTCTCTCTCTCTCTCTCTCTCTCTCTCTCTCTCTCGTGAAACAGTCTAGAACGTTATGTCAGTGATATCTAAACACAATCAACGTCTTTGTAACTTTAAACTCTAGCCATTGTTAATGGTGATGCAACAAGAACTTGCATGATCAATGGTGTGTAACTAAGTTGACCAATTTCAAATGTTGTTGACCTTGTGTTGTAGTTGACTTGGCTCCAAATCTCCGATTGCACACATGGTGCATCTATCTGAGGGAGACCCTTCATGCTTTGAATGATGATTTACAAATGGAAGAAAATCCTACTGGGCAGTATTAGGTGAAGAGATATTGGTAACATTTTATTTTTTCTGGTGTGAGCTTTATTACTCCATGTGACGGGAGTGAGAGGGTGTGGGATCATGAACAGCAAAGCCACTCTGTTTGTAAACAAATCTTCCTCTTAAAGAAAGAATAATGAACACACTGGAAAGAAGTAAAGAATTAAAGAAAAAGGGAGCAAAATGATTGTGTGGGAAGTGGAAACACCCAATTGCCAACTCTTATAAAGCACCTGGAGAGGCCTACCTTCATCATATTCCACATGGTTCCAAGCTCCCAACCACAAGCAAAGAGAAAAAGAAAAGGCTGAGAAGATCTGAATAGGAGTGTGTAAAGGAAAATATAAACACTGAAATCCCAAGAATCCTAGTGGGTTTTGATTGATGGGTTTTGCATATGGTAGGCTCATCAGCAATGAGATTGGAGACACAAACAGTAGCAGCAGGTTCTGTAGTTTTTGTTCAGAACATGGTGGTGGTTACTGTGATATTGCTGCAGAGGCCCCATTTGAGGAGAGGAAGAGATTGGTGGCCATTAGAAATTCATTGAAGGAAGTTGAGAACATGGTCTTGTTCTTGGAGGTAAAGTTCTTCCTCTACATTATTTTGTCTTCCTTGTCTTTGCTTCTACTTTTTATGGATTGCCCAATTTGCCTCTGCTAGTAGTCTTGGACTCCTTGTCTTTGCTTCTACTATGAACTCCTTGGATACTATGAACTCTTAACATTTATATGGAGTTGTTCATGAAACCAAAAGGTATGGGATGGATCAGCAAGTAGTCTTTCTAAAACCAAGGTTGATGATTTGATTTAGATACTTAGGACTGGATTTTACCAAAAGAAATATATAGGAATGCAAATTCTTTTAGATGTATGCATTGGCATTTTGAGTTATTTTGACACTTGGAACCCAGGTCATGGTAAAACATTGTGATGCAAAACCAATTAACAATTCATAAAGAAGTTGGAGAATTTCATATAGTCACACTTAAAGCTATTTATGTGCAGAGATTAGATTCTAGGCAGATGATGGATATGAATGCAGCATTCAACAGTTTGGAAGAAAGCAGACTAAATCTACTAGCAAATGTGACAGAATTTAAAGGAAGGGCACTTGATGTTCTGACAGAACTGAATGCACGTTTCGGACTCCAAAATGGTGCGCCTTTCGATTGGGATTTGAGAGAGGGATTGAAGAAAAATGTTGAACCTTCTGGTGCTCATCACAGCAGAAGGTTCCTCATCACTAATTGCATGAGAAAGTTACTACTAATCCCATGGAAGTGGCAAAAGAAAGTTGGCATTGCACTGAAACTAGCTATGTCCGCAATGGCAGCTTATCATATCAAGAAATTGATATGCACAAGCTCAAGAAAGAGGATTCCATTTGTCGTTTCAAGAGAAGCAGGGAAAAGTAGTAGCGTATTGACAATCTCAAAGAACCCTCTAGATGTCTTCTGTGCTAGAGGCTGATTCTTATTGGAAATTTATTTTCACTTACTGTTCTGGAAAATTGTTTGAATTCCTTTTACTTATACATACTAATTGTTCATGTAGCTTGAACCATATGATATACAATATACAGAAAGTTCTGCTGTTTTACACTTCATCAGAATTTGGAAGTTGAACTGCTACATTGATATGCATATGCGGCGCATTCAAGTCAGAAATGGAGGCAATTAGGCAAATACTAGTTCATGACTTCTATAAGCGTATGAAGGGCAGGTTAAGTTTTGTCGAGGTCACTATTTGTAACCCTTGACTGAATAGAGCTGAATAGAGCTCCTTCTTTTGACAAAATACCAAGTAAGAATAAAATTCGAATACCATTGTAACTTTGTTCTTATGGATAGTACAGTGGTGGATCCAAAAATCTTTCTCAAATAAGGCAAGATTATTAATAAACTTCTTTTTAAAGAAAATTTTCTTATTTTAATTGGAGTTATAAACTCTTAAATATTTAGTAATTACATACATGAAAATTGGACCACAAATAGGTATCACTTACTAAAGCAAAATTATAAAAACAAAACCCTCTTGCAGAAACAGAATGGACGTACATGATATCGTCCCCAACCCTCTTGCCGTCTCCTTCAGAAAAGAATTATGCAGAACCTTAAGACTAAAGAGACTTCCATAGCTTATCTTAAGTTTTGAGGTCAAGTAGGTGCCTAGACCACCCCCCCCCCCAAATCTGCCCCTGTTATAAATATGTACTTTTAAACTTACATTTGGACATAGAAAGATTCGTCTTGCTGATACAAATCTAAATCTTCTCCTAAACCTACACCAATTGTAGATCTTCACTTAAAAGTAGTCATTTTGCATAACCCAAGGTACAAGAAAAATTTTAGTAAAATTTGGTTTCACGATAGGTGTGTAGAGTGTGTTGATAAACCATATTTGAATCTTCATAACTCTTTACTCAACCGTCCGCTTTGGGCCTGTAATATACCGTCACAATGCTTGCAACGGGAAGAACTAGAGATAAAAACAATATCGTCGCCATCAAGCTTGAATATCTCTCACTTTAGTCAAGATTCTTTGTTCCGCTAAGACCTTCAAGTATATCATGTGCCAAAAAAGAACACTAGAGCCATAAGTTAATGAAGAATTAAGTTCTCACTAAATCGACAGTCACACTAAAGGGGCATTGAAAAAACTTTTAGGCTAAGTTTGGTTCGCAGAAGATAAACATCAGTAAAAGGAAACTTATTTATTTCTTGCATTTGGGATACAAGAGAAAATGAAAGGAAATATTTTTCTGAAAGAAGGGAAAATAATGGAGAAAGTGGTTCATTCCAAACCCTAAAGAAATCATTTTTTTTTCCATTTTTCCTTGCATTTATTATTCACAACATATTATTTTATTTCATTAATCATAAATATAATAACTTTCATGATAACTTTTTCTATATTACCAAACATCTGAATGGAAAGTTCTTAGAAAACTTCATTTCCATTCTCATGGCAAAGATAGATAAATTAATTTCATTTCCATGAATCAAAAGAGGGCTTAGTCTTCATGATTCTTTGCTTAAACTTCCAATTCAATCATATTAAAGTTCTTAAGAGTTTTTCTATTGGAACCTCCATATTTGCTCATTTAACCTCTTATCTCTTTACACCCCCTATTTGCTTTTTAAAAAGTAAAATTTGCTGAGTAAACCTCTTTCAAATACCTAACTTAACCTTACTCATAAAAGAAATTTTTTGGGAGCATTAAAGATGAGTTAATGCTCTCATAATTATTTATTTATCACACAATAAACTTGACAATGTCCAAAAAAAAAAATCTGAGATAATTATTGAAAAAAGATAGTGTAACTAATTAACATAAATTTATCAGAGGTTTTTCAAGCCTACTATTTCATGCTTAATTATGGATTTTCAAAGCTTAGTTTTTATGCTTTATGGTTGCATGCTGAAATTTAGATTGGTTGTAATATTAAATTTGTTCACGCTCTGTTCTTATATTATTTATTCTTGTCTTATATGGTGCTTCACAAATTTATTTGGTTAGTTTACATGAGAACTCTCTATCCCCGTTTCATGATCCTCAAGAGAAAGACCTTTGTATCATAGTTTATTTTTATACAATTCGCCAAGTAATTTTGAATGTTCTCTTGATTTTTTTTAAAAAGCTTTTGTAAACAAAGAAAATGAGAAACATGAAATGAGAACTAAAATGGAAATGAATAATTAAAGTACTGTAAATGTGTTTCCATTATTATAAATCTTTGCAAAGAAAAAAAAATATTTTCCTTATTAGTTTGTTGTCTTTAACAGTATTTTTGTATAAGGATACATATGTCATTAAATAATTAAAAATTGAGGGGAGGTCTGGTGAGTAGATTAAGATGTCATAATAGAAACTTTCAGTTCTTAACCGGCGAACAAATGAGGTTTAACCCAAAAATTCCTCCACGAGTATCGGAATTAATCAACCAAGTCAAGGCCAATAAACCCAAATTTCTCTTGTTGTTTTTATTGGTTTGAAAACTCAAATTTCTATAACTTTAAAGGCAAAAAGAATAAGGGAAGAATCCTTATATGGTACCTGGATTATTGTCTAATTCACATTTTGGTATCTAAACTTTTAAAACTACCCTGATGGTACCTGAACTATTGCTCTGTTTCTCCATATGGTACTTCCATCCAATCTGCCGTTAACTTTGCATGCGTGGCTAATTCTTATAAGATGACATTCATTTCCAAAAAAAAAAAAAAATTATAGACAAAGTTAACGGTAGATTGGATGGAAGTACCATATGAAGAAACAGAGCAATAATTCAGGTACTATGAGGGTAGTTTTAAAAGTTTAAGTATTAAAATATGCATTTGACCATAATTCAGATACCATTTGAGGATTTTTCTCAAAGAATAAACATAAATAAACGTTTGCCTAACCAAAAGAGTCTATGATTATTTATAAAAAAAAAAAGTAAAAAAAAAAAAGAAAAAAAGAGAGTATATGATGGATTGGTAGTCATCCACATCCATAGCTGAGAGCAGCTCCAATTGTTTGGCGCCCTCATCTCCACGCCACGAATCCTCGTATGTTCCACATACGCAATGACGCACACTTTCTCGCCTTTCCCAAGAAATAATATTCAATTTTAGAAACCCAACTAATGAGGACCGACCTTCTCTCTTCGTCTCCTTTCATACCATAACCAGCTCATGTTTCCTTCTCAATCTCTTAAACCCCCATAACCCACAAAATCCCTGAACCAAAGTCTCATGCTTTTTACACAAACGTTGAAGAAAACTAATGGTGGCTTCAAGGCCGGTCTCGCCTTCGTGGATGAGCACAGCAGCGAGCAGAGTTGATGCCAATTTCAGAGAAAGCAAAGAACAACAACAACAACAAAAACAGAGGCAGCAGCAGCAAAACCAATCTGTTCCCATTCCTGATGCCAAATTGAGTTTCGGAGAGAGAGCTTTGTCTGCTGCTGGTGCTGCTTTTGTTTCCGCGATTCTCGTGAACCCTCTCGATGTTGCCAAGGTGGGTTTTTTTTTCCAAATTCTGTTCCTTTTTGGGTTCTTGTTGTCATTTTGTGTTTTAGAGAATATATAGGCGGTGCCCATTTGCTTCATGTTTTGGACTGAATTTCCCATTTTGGTTATGCTGTGATTGAGTTCTGCATTTTTCTAAGAAACCCATTAGGTAGATTATATATGTGAATTGATAAAAGGGTGTTCTTGTTACTTTGGAAGTTACCCTTTTGAAACTGATTGTTGCCTGCTTGAAAAGTTAGTGTCTTTTTAAGACTTGGCAAGTTTATAAAGCTCTTTGATTTTGAGGTTTGTGTTTATGCATTATTTGTTGCATTGTCTTCAGACAAGGTTGCAAGCGCAGGCTGCAGGAGTACCTTACCAGGGCCTCTGTGGTACGCCTTGCATTGAAACAAACACGGTATGTAAACAGCTGTTTTTCGGTACTTGAGTGCGTTACATTCCGTTTGCAACAAAACGGATTGATATTTACTTTGGAATTGAATGTTTTTATGGAATCATGTTTAGCTGCTTTCATGTTTTATACTTCGTTGTACTAATGCAGCTTGGTTTTTGGCTTCGGTATTGTCTCTAGATGCTTCCACATTTAAGATCATCTGCGCTACGCACACCTTCGCTAATTGGATCCAAGACTGTCTGCCCACCAGAATGTAACCAGTATAAAGGAACACTGGATGTGCTGTTGAAAGTCATACGTCAGGTGGGTGGACCTATACTTAATTATATGTAGTAATTCTTATCCCAGGAAGAAGTCACGTAAGTCCCGTTATGTGTTAGATGGCCTCTTCCTCGTGTTTATAATTCAAGTATCTATCCTTAAACAGAAACCTTTGCAATCCAAGAGAGTGGTCATGTTATATTCTATAGTAAAGCTTTCAGCCTTATGATCCATTTGTCATATATTAGAGCAGATCTAGGTTTCATTAACAGTTTATACTAAGGAAAATATATGCAAATCTTTCTATTTCTCTCTCTTGCTAATTTGACAATGGTCTGTAACTGTTGTTTGTATGAAGCCTTAGATAATATGTTGCATATGCCTGATGGTGGACATTACCTCTGACCGGTTATTAAGTGACTATTGCATAATCTCACTACATGCAGGACACTTAGGCAACTGTTTTTTAGAGACTCCTCAATGCCTTGTCCATGTGCTGGGTTGCATTCCAATATGGGAGAACTAGTTTATATAGGTCATTACCTTTGAGTTTGTAGGCAAGTATTTTAATACTAGATGGGTTTCACAGGACTGAATTGGTGCAGGAAGGATTTTGGAGACTCTGGAGGGGAACCAATGCAAGCTTAACATTGGCCATACCAACTGTAAGTCTCTCTAGTACCAGGGATTTCCTCTTTCACCTCAATGATTACATGCTGCTTTTGATTGTTTGTTTTGCAGTGATGCAAATACTATGCACTTTGTTGTGGAATATGTTGCTGGTACTTATTGGTTGTTTTTGTTCAATCAGGTGGCGATCTACATGCCTTGTTATGACATTTTCCGCAATTTGATGGAAGAGTTCACAACTCAGAATGCACCAAATCTAACACCATATGTCCCATTAGTGGCTGGGTCATTAGCACGATCATTGGCTTGTGTCTCTTGTTACCCTATTGAACTGGCAAGGACACGCATGCAGGTAATTGAAGTTGTGAATTGATGTCCTACTTTATTCTGTATATTTCCATCATATCATCTTGCAATGTATTTGTGAACTTGGATTGGTTTTATAGGATTCTGTTAAATTGTTCAATTTATGTGATTACTAGGTTGTACAGGACTCTCCTCATCTGTTGCATCTTAGTTCTTGGCTTGGTTATGATATTAGCTGTTCTGAGGACAATTTCTGTTAGCTTTATATTTTAGGTAAACTATATCTGTTTTCCAAATCTTGGATGAATTGCCCTTCATGTATTGACTAGATATTTTCTAAGTGGAAGATACACTCTTTCTTCATTGAAGTTTTCACACTGTTCACTTCTTGAAATGTAGGCTTTCAAGCAAACCCAAGCTGGTGTTAAGCTTCCAGGAGTTTGGGGAACGCTGACTGGGGCCATCAACCCTGTCAAGAGTACAAAGCCCCTTCATAACTGTAAGAAACGTTTAACTTGATTCTTATAGTTTGACTCAGTTCTCTACTTTCTCATTTCTTAAACAATTGGATTTGGTTCTGGTTTTGTACTATTGATGTGACACAGTTTAATGGTTACCTATCTTTATTTTGCCGGATATAAGGTTGCCTTTCATTTAATATATTTGCTCATGACATTTTCTTATCTTTTGTGACAGTACAAAACTATCGCATCTTGTGGACTGGCCTTGGAGCTCAACTTGCTCGTGATGTTCCTTTTTCTGCAATCTGTTGGTCAACTCTTGAGCCAGTAATTTACGATGAGCTAACTTGTGGTTTCCTTTTATGCCTGTCATCAGCAGGTGTATATAACTTCATGTTGCTTCTGCTTTTGCCCCTTTTTGCAGATAAGGCGCAGAATTCTTGGTCTGGTAGGTGATGAACCTAGTGCAGCCACTATCCTTGGGGCAAATTTCTCTGCTGGATTTGTTGCAGGAAGTCTTGCAGCTGCTGCTACATGTCCGCTAGATGTGGCAAAAACCCGACGACAGATAGAGGTTATTTCTCAAAAATAAGCTTCGCCCTGAATTTATTTCTCCTCTATAGTCACTGTACCAAAACAAATAGTCCAAGTATCCTAAAGACTAGATCTTACAAATTTACCCCATTCCACAGAGCACCAAAGAAGAGAAAAGTAAGAACTTCACCTGTTCGTTCTTTGACACTTTTCTTTTTGCAGAAAGATCCTACAAGGGCATTGAAGATGACAACAAACCAAACTTTGCTTGAGATTTGGAGGTATGTGAGACTATGACTGAAAGTCCGAAACATAGGGCATACATCACATCATATCAGTTCACTCATTTGTTGATTATATTTGAGTATTGTATGTTTACAACCAATCATGGCCTTAAACCTATTGTTTGGAACAGGGATGGAGGAATGAAGGGGTTGTTTATGGGAATTGGTCCACGTGTTGGTCGAGCTGGCCCTTCAGTTGGGATTGTTGTCTCCTTTTATGAAGTTGTCAAGTATGCTATTCATTATAGACAGCTGACTGAGTGACTAAACCGGACACACACATTCGTTGATACACACCCTTTTGGTGGATTTTGGAATTCTTGTTTCCCTGTACAAAGTTATCTTGTCATACATCTGACATGCTAGAAAAGGTGAAGAAATCACTAATCATGAGATTTCCTTCCTCTCCATAGGCCGCAAAAGCAACAGAATATAGCAATTTTTGGAGAATAAAAGATATGATTGAAAAAGGAAACTATCATGTCTGATATTGCAATGCTGTAACACAATCGTTTTTCTGTTGCAAGAGAAGTTCTTGCTGTAAATACTTGTCTTTTTTAAATTTTACTTCCTTTTAAGGTTTGAGTTTAAATCACGTTTGAATGTAGATTTGCACAACAGGGTTGCGTACTCTGTTTCTTACACTTTTGTTGCACAATTATTCTCATGTCATTCACTATGGAGCTATTAGTAATGAACTAGTATAAACATAGGAGCTATTAGTAATGAACTAGTATAAACATCTGTGGTTGTTGCAAACTGCTTTGCTCAATCAATGCTCTTTTTTGTTGTTGTTGTTGTTGTTGTTGTTGCTGTTTTGACTGCCACTGGGCATACCTCTGTATTTCCCTAAAGATTAGTCGGTTGTGAAACTTTGCACTTTTCGAAAGTTCTCCACTTTGAGGTTTTAGTTATCATAATCAATTGTTGTTCCGACATATTTCTTATCAGGATATTTTTTTTGATAAGTGCGCAGCTGTTCGTTTGAACTTCATTGCATTACTTCAATTGGTTCACAACAAAAAGGATCAATAATTTAGTTACATCAACGATGAATGCCTCTACAAGCTCGAGTCATTTCTTATGCTAATCTACTGGTGTTACGAATTTCTTATTGCATTTCCATCAGGAATTATGTAAGCGTGCAGCTGGTTTTTTTATATTTAGTTAGCTGCTTCCATACCTGGATATTTCTTTGAAGCACCTTTTGTTTTTGGCTTCCAAACTTGTGACCTTCAATACTTGGATCCAAACACTGCCTGTCCTCTAGAGTGTAACCAGTACTGTATTGTTGAAAGTCATACGTCAGGATGTTGGATACATAAACTTATCTATACACTGTAATCTTCTCCCAGGAAGTAGCAACTTATGTTCCATTATGTGTTAAATGGCTTCTTCCTTGAGTATCTATTATTAAACAGTCACTTTTGCGATAGAATAGAGCAATTATGTCATCTTCTTTGATAAGTTTCAACATTAGCTATCTTCTTTTATGAGAGGGGGCAAAATGCCCAGGAAAAAAAAGAAGAAGTGTTTAAGAACAAGAGGATTTGATAAACAGAAAAGGAGAGTAAAATTTCAGAGAGAATGGAGATTTCAATGTGTTTATTCATCTCATACAAAGGAGGTATTTATAGGAATACATTTTGAAGTGTGAAAGCTCAAAGAGAAACTCAAAATGATAACCATCTTGATGATGATTTTCTGCCATGCTTGTTGCCCTTTGGTAAAGCATGTTTACATAAGTCTTCATACACTCAAGTACCTATGATTATACACTCAAGTACCTATCTAAATACTTTTACGTATTTTGTTACATGATATAGACATATACGGTATATATACAATTTATACTACAACACTCCCCCTTGGATATTTCATGTTCAATAGTATTGTGTAGATGGTGCGCATCGAAGTTGCCTCGTTAAAAACCTTGCCAAGTAATAAAACCCTGTGGGAAAAAACAACCTTGGTCGAAAGGGAAAAAGAGCACAACGCGCGTTGAGTGTGAAGTATGTTTCTGGATACTCCCCCTGATTTAGACTCCTCTTGAAGATTGTGGGAGTTCGGATATCCTCCTCAATCCGATGCTCCTTACATGTTTCTCGAAAGGGGATTTTGGTAGTGACTTAGTAAATAAGTCAGCTACATTATCTTCTGATCGGATTTGATTTACTTCAATATTTAGAAGTGTTTGCTGTTGCTGATTGTAGAAGAATTTTGGCGATATATGCTTGGTATTGTCGCCTTTGATGAAACCTAATTTCATTTGCTCAATACAAGCTGCATTGTCCTCGTAAATGCATGTAGGTTCATTTGTGGTGAATTTCAAACCACAAGTTCCTCGAATGTGTCTATTTATAGACCTTAGCCATATGCACTCACGCACGGCTTCATGTAGTGCAATTATCTCTGCATGATTTGAGGAAGTAGCAACAAGAGTCTGTTTTGTAGATCTCCAAGATATCGCGGTGTTTCCCATGGTAAAGACATAACCTGTTTGGGAGCGACCTTTGTGAGGGTCAGAGAGATACCCTGCATCAGCAAAACCCGTCAAAACATCATTTTGATGGAGGGTAGGAGGAGAACGTCGGTCACTATGGATAGTGTTGCCGGCGCTCACATTTCTTTTCTCTCTGTAGGGATAGAACAAGCCCATATCTATCGTACCTTTTAGGTATCGAAGGATTGTCTTTATACCAATCCAATGGCGGCGTGTTGGCGCAGAACTGTGTCGAGCTAACAAGTTTACTGCAAATGAGATATCCGGTCTTGTGCATTGAGCTAAATACAATAATGCGCCTATCGCACTTAGGTATGGTATTTCAGCTTCTAATAAATCTTCGTCCTCATCCCTTGGACAAAACGGATCTTTCATGGGCTCAAGACTACGGTTGATCATGGGAGTACTCACAGGCTTTGCTTTATCTTCATTAAAGCGCCTTAGTAACTTTTGAGTATATGCTGATTGATGGATCATAATCTCATCATTACGGTGCTCGAGTTCTATTCCGAGATAAAACCGTGTTTTCCCGAGATCTTTCATCTCAAATTCAGATTTCAAATATGTAGCAGTTTCTTTTAACTCATCTAGAGTTCCAATTAAGTTCATGTCATCAACATAAACTGCTACAATTGCAAATCCGGATCTTGTTCTCTTAATGAACACGCAAGGGCATATTTCATTGTTAACATATCCCTTCCCAATCAAGTAGTCACTTAGACGGTTATACCACATCCGTCCGGATTGTTTCAATCCATATAGTGAGCGTCTTAATTTTATTGAAAACGCGCTCCGTGGTTTAGAGCCACTTGATTTGGGTAATTGAAGTCTATCTGGAACCTTCATATATATCTCTGAATCTAGATCCCCATAGAGATATGCTGTAACCACATCCATGAGCTGCATGTCAAGTTTTTCGGAAACTACCAAACTGACAAGGTAGCGGAACGTTATAACGTCCATTACGGGAGAGTATGTCTCCTCGTAGTCGATTCCAGGACGTTGTGAGAAACCTTGTGCCACAAGGCGGGCTTTGTATCTAACAACCTCATTTTTCTCATTACGCTTTCTAACAAAGACCCATTTATGGCCAACAGGTTTTATATTTGGTGGTGTCAGTGTTATAGACCCAAATACCTGTCTCTTTGTTAGTGAATCCAATTCAGTCTGGATCGCATTTTTCCATTTTGACCAATCTGCTCTACGTTGGCATTCTTCAACGGAGCGAGGTTCGATATCATCGTATTCTATAATTCCTTTTGCAATATGATATGCAAACGCATCATCAATAGCCATAGAATTTCTGTCCATAATTACATGTATACTAGTGTAATTCATGGAGATCTCTCTATTCTCTGGAATTGGTTCTATTATTGGAGCGTCCTCCAATGATGTCTCTTGGACATAACCATAATCCGGAATTTTTTCATGAGATGGATTATTTATATCGATGATTAATGGATTATTTTGTGTCAAGCTCGCTTTCTTTCTTGGGCGAGAATCCATCGAACCTATAGGCCTCCCGCGCTTTCTAGCAGGAGCCATGGGTCTAGCCACTGCATCACCCATAGAGGGGATGTCATGTCCTTTAGTTTTAGGAACATCAATCCTTGCAGGTACGTTTGCAGCAGGTATGTGTGATCTTGTCACTTTAGCGATATCAGAAAACGCATCAGGCATTGATTCTGCTACGTTCTGAAGATCGAGAATCCTCCGCACCTCTATTTCAGACTGTGTGGTTCGGGGATCAAGATGAGACAAAGTGGGGACAGACCACGACAATTCCTGTCTTTTCTGTTGAACATTAATGTTCTTGTCTCCCCCTAATGACGGGAAGACTATCTCATCAAAGTGACAATCCGCAAATCTAGCGGTAAATAGATCAACTGTCAAGGGTTCTATGTAGCGGATAATGCTTGGAGTATCATATCCAACATAAAGGCCTAAGCGTCTTTGAGGACCCATTTTGGTGCGCTGTGGCGGCGCAATTGGCACATAGACTGCACACCCAAATATGCGTAAGTGTGAGACATTAGGCTCATACCCAGTCACCAGTTGGGACGCAGAAAAGGGTTGGGTGGCAGTGGGTCTCAGACGAATAAGCACAGCTGCATGTAATATTGCATAGCCCCAAGCAGAAATAGGGAGATTGGTGCGCATAACCAATGCCCTGGCAACCATTTGAAGTCTTTTAATGGCAGCTTCTGCGAGTCCATTTTGGGTGTGTACATGAGGGACATGATGTTCCACCTCAATCCCAATGGACATGCAATAATCATCAAAGGTTCTTGATGTAAATTCTCCAGCATTGTCAAGACGAATTGACTTAATAGGATGATCGGGGTGGTGAGCCCTTAATTTAATGATTTGTGCTAGGAGTTTAGCAAATGCAGCATTTCTTGTGGATAAGAGCATGACATGTGACCAACGTGTCGATGCATCAACCAACACCATAAAATATCTAAATCGTCTGCAAGTTGGTTGGATAGGTCCACAAATATCACCTTGTATTCTTTGTAAGAATGGTATATTTTCTTTAGTGTCCTTTGCATAGGATGGTCTTGATCCTACCTTTGCTAAAGAGCAAGCTTTGCAAAACGAATGATACACTTTAGAAGTAACTCTTTGGACCAATGTTTGGTTCGTACTTTTTTTCGTTTTGAAGAATGGATGTCCGTGTGAAGTTTTTAATATACGGAGCATCATGTCACGACCTGGATGTCCCAAACGGTCGTGCCAAAGCTTGTATGTGTCAGGATCCCATAATTTGTCATTCATGACATGGTTGGATTCAATGACTCTAATAGTGGTTGCATACAATCCACTAGAGCGACACATAAGTTTCTCTAAAACTCGTGTATTTCCGTAGTTTTTAGAGGTGATGCAAAGGAACTCTTGTCCATTCTCACAATGTGTTTCCACATGAAAATCATTGGCTCTTATGTCTTTAAAGCTTAATAGGGTCCTTCCGGCCCTTGGAGCATATAGAGCTTCGGCGACATTAATATTTGTGCCATTTGGTAACAAAAATTGAGCTGGTCCTCGACCATGAATCAATTGTGATGGTCCTGCCATCGTAGTTACTGAGGATCGACTGGGTGTCATCCATAAAAATAATTGCCTATGTCGCAATATCGTATGTGTGGTGCCACTATCAAGAAGACATTCCAATTCTCCGGAAAACATACTGAAAGGAATAAAGTTCGGAATATTAACACATGTCCATGACATTGAATGCGATACTTTATTAATAGGGAAAATAGCCAATGATTACATCAAAGTTATTCATAAGTCTATTCCAAATATCAAACTTTAGACAAATTGCTATCACTCAATCCGTTTGGTAATTCCAATGGAATATGACCAGGAAAGTAGAGAGATGTTGGTGGAGCGAGGCTCGCTTAAATACCCCGATCTCAATTGCTTTCCTAGACATCATACTTCATTGGGTACGCCACATAAGAAGGAGTTTAATACAATTGTTATTTATTGACTAAGGCACATTTGCCATTCTTGGAAAATAGAAAGAGGATTATTCTAATCAAAGTCTGTGGCATCCTCGTGCTCTTCATCTATAGCTTTGAAGTCCTCAACAGTGAGATTGACATCTTCACTATTTTCATCTTCGGCAAGGTTAGCTTCTTGCTCTCTTGCTTCCCTGTACTCCTTGTAGCGTGCAGCTAATTGGGTACTTGCATGACATTGTTTAAACCAATGCTCGATTGATCCACATCTATGACACATGTCATTGTGGTTCCCTCCCTTCATTTGAGGTATAGGTTGTGCAGGTTGTACAGTTTGTACAGGTTGTGCAGGTTGTGCACGTTGTGGATATCCCCTAGGAGGGTTGCTGCTATTACCACGGCGCATGGTGCGACCTCCACGGCTCATGGTGCTATTTCCACGGCCGGTGTTGCCATATCTCCCTCTTCCACGTGTGGAGTTACCATCACGTGTGCCCGCTCTAAAGTTGCGGTTTCCTTCCCTGTTGGGGCGGTTATATGGACCTGTTCGTCCTTCATGTCCCCTATTATTAGGGTACACATGTCCCCTATTGCTGGGGTACCGCTCCCTGTGCCCTCTCTTGGGTGCATTATAATTTACCTCACGAACGCTCTTGGTTCCAATGGGTCTTGAATTATAATTCTTTACGAGAATGTTGTCGTGCTTTTCGGCTACCGACAAAATATTTATGAGTTCATTGAACCTCGTAATTCGTCCAGCATTTACTTCAGTGCGATACTGTTTTGATAGCAAAATTGCTGCAACAGGGAAGGTGGAGAGAGTTTTCTCAATTAGCTCTTCTTCTGTGAGGGGTCTTTGACATAACCTCAACATGGATTTGAGACGAAGAGCTTCTGAATTGTACTCAGCAATAGACTTGAAGTCTGAGAAGCGTACATCGTTCCACTGAACCTTCAAGTCAGGGAGGAGAGAATCTTGGATATTGTTAAAGCGCTCTTGTAGTGCTTCCCATAAATCCTTTGCATCTTTGATGGACATGTACTCTAGCCTGAGTGCTTTGTCCATATGACGTCGCATCAAGATGATTGCTTGTGCATGCTTCTTGGGTGATCGAGGGAACACAAGAGCCGGGTTTGGTTCATGGATGATGGGCAATATCCCCCTCGATGTGAGATGGTTCTCAACGTCGGTTTTCCAGCTATGGTAATCCGAACCTGTTGAGTCAAGGATTTGAAAATCGAGTCTAGGTTCATTCGACATCCTTGAAGATAAGAAGAAAATATTAGTTTCGGAGTTAAAACTTCCACGAAAAATAATAAGATTTCCGAGCTATGCTACCAAGAAATCAATTTCCAAGAATCATTGTGAACACTCTTAGTTCTTTGATTACGAACGCTCTTAGTTCGTTTGGCGTGAATTGCTATAATTCCGCTTTTGATTGTAAGTTCCCGAGAAAAAGGAAAAAGGAGAGAAAATAAATAAAAACTCAAAAACGGGAACTTTTAGTAAAGAATACCTTGGAATAGTGTTGCCGGAAATTTTTGACTGGAAAAATTATCGGAGGTGACCGGAAGGATCGTTGGAAAAAATCGAGGAAAAACGTCCGAAAAGTCGCCGGAAAAGTGTCGAAAAAGTTGTCGGAAAGTCGCCGCGCAAATCTGTCGACAGATGTGTCGACAGCTGCTCGGCAGCTGCTGCGCAGCTGCTCGGCAGATGGCTCGGCAGCTGCTGCGCAGCGTCTCGGCAGCTGCTGCGCAGGGGCCTCGGCAGCTTCTCGGCAGCTGCTGTGCAGCTCTCTCGGCAGGTCTCGGCAGCACCTCGGCAGCTGCTGCGCAGCTCTTGGCAGGTCTCGGCAGCACCTCGGCAGCTGCTGCGCAGCTCTCGGCAGGTCTCGGCAGCACCTCGGCAGCACCTCGGCAGCTCTCGGCAGCGGTCCGGCAGCGGTCCGGTTTGGTTTTTCCGCTTCCGGCGGCCGGTTCAGGCCGTTTCCGGCCGGTTCCGGTGAATCTGAGACCGGTTCCGGGCTCCTGGAATCAAGGGCTTTAATCTGAGCTAGGGTTTGGGGATTTTTTGTAGGTTTTGAAAAATGACTTCGATCGATGAAGAACTCTTCTTTCGTCAATTTTTCGATTCTAATTCTAGAGCAACTTCGTGCTGATAACGTGTTTAAGAACAAGAGGATTTGATAAACAGAAAAGGAGAGTAAAATTTCAGAGAGAATGGAGATTTCAATGTGTTTATTCATCTCATACAAAGGGGGTATTTATAGGAATACATTTTGAAGTGTGAAAGCTCAAAGAGAAACTCAAAATGATAACCATCTTGATGATGATTTTCTGCCATGCTTGTTGCCCTTTGGTAAAGCATGTTTACATAAGTCTTCATACACTCAAGTACCTATGATTATACACTCAAGTACCTATCTAAATACTTTTACGTATTTTGTTACATGATATAGACATATACGGTATATATACAATTTATATTACAACAAGAAGCTCACATTGGCAATGCTACAATGAGCGTTTCTTCAAAAAATAGAGCCTAGGTCCAAACTTGGGACTGAATTTAGCAGCAGAATCCGTCATGCACTCTTGTTTCTGTAGAAATGGTTAAGCTCCATGCCAGCAAAGGTATTCAGGAGGAGCCTGCAACTGTCAATGAGAGCTCCAGGAGGGTGAAGATAAATATTCTAGTCCTTCAACATATCAGTCTAAATCACTGAGTTTAACTGTATTAGCAGCAAACCCATTGATCCAATCTCCATTGCTACAATAAATGACACCACCATCCCTAATCTTTCCATTCTTCCTATTTTGATTTGTAATGAAAAAAGATATTCTTTTCTTCTTTCTTTCTTAACATGTCTTTATTAATTGTGTAACAGCTTAGGAGCGTTATGCAAGTCATAGAGTAACTACGTAAAATATGCCTCGTGGTAGATATTACCACTGATTATGAGTCACTAATGTCTAATTTTCTTGTTTTAAAATCACTCTTCAATGCCTTGTTTGAATGCAAGTTGCATGTTATGTGACCATCTGTCTGGTAGGTAATCACAGGAATGAATTGGCGCTGGAGGATTTTGGAGCATCTGGACAGTCACTACTACAAGTTTAATATTCGCCATACCAGCTGTGAGTCTGTCTCTTGCCAAGGATTACTCATTTTACCTGAATGGTTGCTGTCTTTGATTTCATGCTTTGGGGTGATTGTCACGCAGAGTATTTCTGAGTTAGGACGTGAATTAAAATAAAGAAAAGATAAATTGTAAAATAATTAAGAAAAACTTCAAACCTTTATAAATTCATTATTCAATAACGGTTCAAACAACCTTCTAGTATCTTTCTAGAAAAAAAACAAAATCTTCCATAAAAATTTAAGAAAAAGAAAGTTCCAAACATCTATAAACAACACTTGAGTTCAACAAAATAATAATTGCATGGCTCTTACATAGTAAATACCATTATTACAAAGAAAATTGAAAAGGGAGAAAAGTCTAGCACCTCCTGAAAATTACAAATCCTGCAAACAGAAAGAAAAACCATAAGTTTCTTTAGCTCAAGCCCATCGCCCCAGAAAAGTCAACAAGGGGTAAATTTACTTGCAAAAATAATAGTAACATAGGGTGAGCTACCACTGCTCAGTAGGGGAAAATCATCCTCACATATTCATGTCTCAATAACTTCTCAGGTGAAGCAAGAAACACAAACAAGCCACAAGCAACACTCGCAGTTCAAAATCCAATCCTTCATAACGAATCTTTACCCATTAACCGTTGTTCATCCCATCCGTAACTCATTTTGCTAGCCATCTTGTCCTCCTCTCGATCTCCAGGTCCAAACTATTCAATCCGGAATCACCAACTATGCCCCGTCGATATCCCCCCATCGATATCCCATGCCGGAATCACCAATTGTCGACATCCTATCTCGGAATCATCTACTATTGACATCCCATCTCGGAATCATTATTAGAGGTATAATCGATATCACATTCTTTGTGCACACGGACACGCCTACAAAGTTTGGACTCAACTACGCAAAACATTTTCTCCAACTCATCCCCCACCAATCTCGTACAAACGTTAAGCGACATCAATAATACTTACAACTCTAGTAGCACAGACATACAAATATTTTACGCTCACGACAAATACAATTGCATAATTTTCAGTACCATCAACAAAGTCAAGCTCAAATAACAACACGTAGGCGATAAACCATGCATTACAAAAACATTCACACGATAGCAAACGCACAAAGATTCACACAAGAATTTAGAAAGACATTAAATATATATCTATCATTGAAATTAAAACCCCTAAATTGGATGGTGACTGTAACAAATTGGACGGTGACTTGTGATTTCACACTTCAATTTCATGCAGCACCATCCACAATTGGCATAACAAAGTGGAAATTTGAAAGCTGAAATGTTTTCTTTTTTTGGTCTGAAACACTTGATAGGTGAAATGAAATGAGAAATTGGTTTAGAACGTGAGCAATGATGACATTCAAGGGCGGAACTAACATGGCTTAATTTAGGAATTATCATTTGACCCGCGGGCCTGGGCGCTCGCAGAAGCCCACCCAACTTATTGAAGAAAAGCCTGTTTCGGCCCCGCCCGCGTGGGCATAAGGCAGGGCTAGGGTGGAGGGTTCAAAGCCCAGGCCTTACCTAAAGCACGGCCCATGTAAGCCCGAATAAGGCCCTCCAGTCTTGATCCTTAAAAAAAAAATAAAAAAACACACACACACACACACACACACACACACATGCACGCGCGCGCGCACACACACGCACACAGACATTTTCACATCATAACTGTTTAGTTTTTAGGTCCTAATGTATAGATCACCTCTGCAAAATTTCAGCCAATTTAGTGATAGTTAAGACATCTAAAACTGCAATTTACCATTATAAATACGAATAGTTCTAGTTCGACAGATTCAGTCCGTTTGTGTAAATTGCAGTTTAGATGCCTTAACGATCACCAAATTGGCTGAAATTTTACATATGTGATCTATACATTAGGATCTAAAAACTGAACGGTTAATATGTGAAAATGTGATCGGAAAGTGGTCGAAAACCGAAAATCCGTACCGAAATTTTGATACAGACGTCCTCACCTGATAAAAATCTTATATATATATATATATATATATATATAGACACACACACGCGTACATATGTATACTAGTTATTTTCAAAGTTGGGGAGCATGTACTTCAACCATTAGTTAATGCCTAACATCTTTAACCACAATTGTGGAAAAACATAGCTTAATTGTGGAGAGCATGTATTTCAACCATTAGTTAAAAACCTTAATAATAATTGAAACATTGGAACCACCCACCCAATGTGTATTATTTGTTTGATTGTGTCACTAACCAGAGAGAGTCAAGCTAACTAATAATTCTTTTGATAGAATGTAACAATTAAGAAAGGATTTGTTGAACACAAAACAGAAAGTTTTGAATTTTTTAAACCTGTTTCCAAATTTTAACAGTGTGATTGTATATAATCATCTTTTATTTCTTGACTCCTTCAGGTTTTAAATCCTGATTCCACCACTGATGACATTTGTATGCTTAATTATCTGTCATAGTCTGGTAGGTGACGAACCTAGTGCAGCCACTATCCTTGGGGCAAATTTCTCTGCCGGATTTGTTGCAGGAAGTCTTGCGGCTGCTTCTACCTGTCTGGTAGATGTGGCAAAAACACGACGACAAATAGAGGTTATTTCTCAAAAACCATATTTATTTCTCCTACAGTCACCGTACCAAAAGAAATAGTGCGAGTATCCTAAAGACTAGATCTTACAAAGTTACCCCATTCCACCGAGCACCAAAGAAGAGAAAAGTAAGAACTTCACCTGTTTGTTCTTTGACACCTTTCTATTTGTAGAAGGATCCTACAAAGGCATTGAAGATGAAAACAAGACAAGGTTTGCTTGAGATTAATTTGGAGGTACGTATGTAAGACTACAACTGAAACGTAGGGTATGAATCACATCATATCAATTCACTCATTTGTTGATTATATTCGAGTGCTATATGTTTTATTTAGGCCTGTTCCAACTCATTTGTATTACTTTTCCTGGTTAATTTTACTGGTACGTCTCTCTCGATTGAGTAGGACGTACGTTTGGAAATCTCATAATCTCCTTCACGGCAGATATTTACATAAACAATATTTAGGCCCGTCTATCACGGTGTTGGCTTGACTTGCCTTTCTCCATCCATTGTTTGACAAATTTACACCTTCACTTACATTTAAGAGTTGTCAAACAGCTATACCTAGAGATAATGAAAGAAACCTTCCTTAGTTAGATCATATTTCCCTATTTTTATAATTACTGATAATATATTTATAAGTATATAGAATTTCAATTTTTTTTGTTTTTTTTGTTTTTTGTTTTGGTGTGCTGCTAGATGGATCAGGTCTCTAGCTAGTCCAGCCATGACAATTTTATGAGCCATTTTAAACCAACCCATCTCCTAGTGTATTTCACTAGACCCTCCTACAATGTTATCTCAAACTATCCATTTTATTCTTAGAATTCACGTGGATTGTTTGGGAATAGTTATTCAACATTCTCCATACGCATGCACGCACGCACTCACTATTCAGCGTTCTTTACAATGTCTGTACTTGCCTATTGACGGATCAATCTTTTAAGAGGTTTCTAGTTAAGTATGGGTCATAGACTCATGGGTAACTACCGAACATTATGAAAGTTTTTGGCTAAGGCTAGCGACCATATATATATATATATATATATATATATATATATATATTATCTATCAAATTATAACAACCAGCAAAAGGGATCTAGTAAACCAAATAAATTTTAGACATTCTTGGCCTATTCATGCAAATAAATCAGCGCCTATATTAGGTTCGTAAAAGTTTTGAAAGAGATTATTCGAAGGCAAGAACTGAGATGGTGAAAAACTGAAAATCATTCACAATGGTTGCCAACTTCTAAGGAACTATGAAAATTCTTCTAATCATCTAAATGAGCCAGAGGAAGTCTCTTTCAGCTTAAAGTTTGATTTAGGTTTTAATCTTTTAGCCCACATCAAACCCCTGCACAACCCACACCTTCAACTTGCAAAATTTTCTAGTTAAATTAAACTTTTAGTGCCAATGGGAATGTTGTTAATTAAATTCAATAGCTAGCTAGCTAGATCAGTCAAGGGACTACCAAATCTATCAAGTAGATATTTCTGAAGTGACTTGGTTGTCAATCGTTTCTTCCGCAACTTGGACCCGCAAGTATGCATATGGAAAAGAACAAAAAGTTAGGCCTCCAGTGAGCCTATATAAACCCCCTCCTTGGTTCCTAACTTCATCAAATTGAAAAGCTATAACTTGGCAGCAAACCAATTAAGAGCATTTCAATATGAAGATGAACACCCAAGTACTCCTCAGCCTCACCTTGGCCATATTATTCGCAGGTATCGTTTTTGCTTTCTATTGTTTTCAGTTCTCATAATATATTCATTCTAGATATATGCATGGATGCATGCATTGATGCCCAACCTCCATTTTATTTGATTTTTATGGGGTTCTATCTAGTATATACATTTTCCCTACTAAAGAAGAAAATCTAGCTAGTATGTTTTGAGCATGGAGAGCATACCGATGATTCTAACATGTGGAGATATTGTTCTACTATGTTATACCACACCAATGTTTGATGATTATGAACCGTCTGAACCATTTTTTGGTTTAGTTTGTCTTTGGTTGGTTACTATAACATCTGAAAAATATAGTAGAATTTTCTCATAATGTTTCTAGAACTTGATACTAATTATTTTGATTTTGGTTTCCAATTCAGCAGGTGCACATGCAGCTACAATCACCTTCACCAACAACTGCCCCTACACCGTATGGCCAGGATCCCTCACCTCCGACCAACAACCCCAACTATCCACCACCGGCTTCGAGCTAGCACAGGGAGCCAAAAACGAGGTAACCACTCCAGTTCCATGGAAAGGACGCTTCTGGGCCCGAACCGGATGCTCCACCGCTGCCGACGGAAAGTTCTCCTGCGCCACAGCTGAGTGCGCCTCCGGCCAGGTCACATGCAACGGCAACGGCGCAGTCCCACCGGCAACTCTAGTCGAAATCAACATCGTAGCTGACGGCGGTCAGGACTTCTACGACGTCAGCCTGGTCGACGGCTTCAACGTGCCCATGTCCGTGGCCCCGCAGGGTGGAACCGGCGACTGCCAGCCCTCTACATGCCCGGCCGACGTGAACGCCGCCTGTCCGGCAGAGCTGCAAGTGAAGGGCGCCGACGGGAAAGTGATCGCCTGCAAGAGCGCGTGTACGGCGTTCAACGAGCCAAAGTACTGTTGCACACCTCCCATGAACACTGCCGAAACATGTCCTCCCACAGACTACTCTAAGATCTTTGAGAACCAGTGCCCTCAGGCTTATAGCTACGCTTACGATGACAAGAACAGCTTGTTTACATGCTTCGGTGGACCTAACTACGCCATTACATTCTGTCCATGAGCAATATAGAGATGAAATCATAGATATAGGAAGTTAATAATGAAATCCCTTTTCATTACATACTGGGGATAAGAATAAGATTATGAATCTTGACACCTTGATATTGTCAAGAACTTAGTACTGATAATTTCAATGGAATAAAGACAAAAATATCTTTCAAGAATATGCCATCCCTAACAAATATGCATGTATGGGGTTTGCACCATTTGGTTACAATTTACACCTCTCGTTCCTCCAACACGCGAAAAATAAATGTATAGATACCTGAAAATTTTTATATTCATTTAAAGACTTTGGATGTTTCATTTTAATACCATGCCAACATGGTAAACACAATGACACAAACATCACACTCAAACACCATTTAATTAGCAATATGTGGAGATGCTCAAACTCTTATATAGATTGTTACTAATGAAACAGTCATCCCTCTAATTTAGTCCACTCGATCAACTCATCAAACTGCTTCCATGATGTTAACTTTGAGGAATAAATAACAAACCAAGGGCAGAAGAACATGTTTTTTATTTTATTTTTTTTTATTTTTATTTTTTAAAACTTGATTTCCTTGAATCAAATAATGATTTATATCGTTTCAAATGGCATCCCTTATAAATTCGGGAGCTAATACAAACCAAAGCTGGCTATCACTATTTCTAAGAGCATGAGAAGCCAACAGTACGTACGTTGGACAACAATGTTGGCTTCTCGTTTTACATGGGTAACACTAAAACCAGGGTGGTTCCTTAAAAGAAATCTAACTTCATCAATCAATACATTCATAGTAGATAAATCATGTGAGACCGATTGTATAGCCTGAATCAAAAGTGCACAATCACTTTCAAATATTACCTATGTATGCTGCAAAGATTGCGGTAGAACAATGCCGTCCCTGAGTACAAGTTCAGCATGAAACGGTGATGTAAGTAATGTATATGGTCGAACTTGGCCAGCTATAAATAGACCGTCATTATCTTGAAGCCACACCACCCCGCCTTGAGGAGGCCTGATATACACCGTCACAATTCATTTTCAGAACCCCCTCTGTAGGTGGTTGCCAGCGTATGGATTGCCTGCTTTGTTGTTGATGTAAAATATTATTTTGACCTAATATTATCTACATTAAGTAAATAACAAATTGATTAAGCTTATTACAATAAATAGAAAATATATGAATTATCTACCTAGACACCTAATGAGTTTTGGTATGTCACTCATATGGTTAGGAATCCATTTTGATAAGGATAAATATCTAATTAGTTGATATGATAACTATAGCATCTCTACAGATAACTCTTAAGCTTGCATAGGACTCTTTTATGGGAAGACCTATCTAGCTTGTATATATATGTGCTTGAAGTCCTTATTCACTGAGTGACCAAAACATTCAGTCCTGCCCCATAGAGAGGAGTTAAACACATAGTTGAGTAGAAGACTTGGCGTGTGGCTACTTGAGGTTTTGGAGCTCGGGTTAATTGTGTTGAATAGTTGTGTTGCTGCTACTGCTCTTGAAGAGATGGCAGGTGATACATCTGCACTTGATATGTTCTAGTTCATGTTGTGTTGATCATTTGGTTGTGTTTATGTTCTTTGTGAAATGATCCTTAGTTTGCTCATTAAGTTAACAATTGGTATCAGAGCATGTTTTCACAAATCATAAATCTCTTTAGAAGATCAATTCATTATGTTTGAACTAGGGTTTTGTGTTAGGCTAAAATTGCAAAACATTTTGGAAAACTAGGGTTTGCATAACAGGCCAAGGAAAACAAAATTTTAAAACAGACTCTAGGCCCGTTTTGTTATGACGTGCAACCCATGGCCCATACCCGATTCAGAAGAACTCTCCTCTTCCCACAAAGCTACAGTTATTATCGTTATTAAACAACAGATAGTCTTCTTCTGGGTTTTGGTATGGATCATGATGCCGCGCCCGAGTTTCTTCACAAACTCAAAGTGGATTCGAAACCACATCATTCAAATCGGATAAAAATTGTTCTTGGGGAATACATGTTTTGGGATTATTGCTTCCGCTTAACATTGTTGCAGAATTGCAGTCACAAAGGTTAGGCCTTCTAAGAACCATGTTTCAATTCAAAGCTTTAATTAGTTTTCTATTGAATTGCAAGAACACTAGAAGCATTCCCCGCATGCACCTAGGCTAGAGTAAGATGGTGACCGAATGAAATTTAAAGTTTTGGTGTGCTTGTGTTTCTGAACTGAATTGAGTTGAATTGAAACGTTTTTGTGTTTTCTCTGTGATTGCTTGTGAATGTTTGTGCTTAAGATTTTGCATTCTGCTAACATATATATGTAATTGAAGGATGATTATATGATGAATTGATGAATGATTGAGTTAAAAGTTCATGCTGCCTCCCTGTAAATATTGTCATGTTTTCATTGAGGAAATTGCAGATTGAGTAAAGGTTCTTTTCAAGTGTTTTGATGTCTTGAATTGAATTTAGCGAAACTTTACTTAGGTCATAGGTTGTTGCAACTAAAAATAGGCATGTTGCACAAAGCAATTTTCTGTTGTTATTTGCATATGATTATTTAGATAAAAATGGCCTGGAAACTTGTGTTAATTGTTTCAAACTGTGCTTATTCGTGTCTTCCAAAGAAGTGTTAATATAGCGTAGTTTTGTGACAAACAGCTTCGCACATGTTTTTGAATTCATATTTTGATACTTGAAGACTCTTCTACTACCATAAGATGTTGATTGTCTTTTTGGATAACTTGAGTTCTTTAATTATGGGGTGAAGATTTAGAAACTTAAGTACATTATGTCTACTGATACAAAAGTGTTGCCTAATGTAAAATTCGGTTTTGGGGTAATTTTATTAACATGGTACCTTGCTGTACTTGTTGCTATTTTGTTTGATATTTTGTTTTGGTGTTTTATGTGTTTTTGAATTGCTTTTGAAACTAACACATAAACCTGCAGAAATATCACTAAACTGAAACCTTATGCTCTTAAGTTTTGAAACTGGAACTTACAAAATTTTTCTTTTGTTTTTGCTTATTAGGAAGTATTTACATGAACCTCAACACTGTTTTGATCCTCACTAGAACAAATTTTAGAGCCTGGAGAGATTCAGTAGAACGTTACATGATGATGCATGAGAATATAGACCTAGTCTTTCATGAGGATGAGCCTGATGAAAGTTCAGCTGAGGGCATTAAGGCTTTTAAAGCCTGGCACAGGTCAAATAGAATGGCCAAAAACACCATTAGGAACATATAATAGTATAGATAAAAAAAACATAAAGTCCAAAAGAGGATGTGCTTTTGTGGTTTACCTTCTCAACCAACGAATATCTTACAAGTTATAATTCTTGTGCCTCGATCACATTGATCATTGTTGATTGTGTTACAGATGGCTATATGTTACTGCAATTTTAGAATTTAACAAGTCGTTAGAACAAGATTTTGAGGGGTAGTGGTATTAAACATTGAGCTATCGTAGACTTATAGTTCTATACCAAAACGGAATATACGTCAAGAAAACTAAAAACGACTAACAAACATAGATCTACGACATTTAGAATCTACTGAACACATGTTTAGTTTTAATGAAGTCTCTCAAGCCTCGGGATTAGTCAAACTAGCACGAAAATCTTCCAAAAATGAATCATCTAGCTAGCTTGAAGCTATTAGCTATGGCTTCGCCCTAAATTGCCGGCATTTTAGGGCTTGGATGTGACTAGTAACGAGGAGGACTTATTTAGCAACGAGGAGGGCTTGGTTAGCAACATAGAGGAGGGATTATGGCTGACCAAACCCTTTATGTTGCTAACATTTGGTTGCTGCCCAAACGCTCCTCCTTGTTACTAGCCAAATCTAGGTCCTCACTGCATTTGTTGACAGCTTCCTGAAGAGATGAAAGAAAATCAAGTTGTGCAACATGTTGAAAGTGGCTTTTATTCCATTTATTTCTTTCTTGCAATAAGAAGATGCCAGCCTAATCCTCAATGGCTTAAACTTCGACACCAAATAGTACACCTCTTAGCGTAACAGTAGATCAAAAGCCGAACCTAGTTAGAAGGGGACAACTGATTCATATTATAAATATGCTAAAGTTGATCTTTTTCTTGATACTGTTACTAAGCCGGTAACAGTAGCGGCTCGAGCCTAGTCAATGACTGAAATTACTGTTCTGTCCTTATGTTCTAAAAATTTACACTGTTGCCATTGGTCCTGGGTATTTGCCACTGGTAGACTCTATCTACACTTCTACAACAATTATCAAGAACGATCCAGAGATAAAGAAATTGATTGTCTTTCTTTGCTTTATACGAACACGAAGAGATAGAGAAATCGGGTGTGTTTGTTTGCTTTGCACGAAGAGATAGAGAGAGATCGGATATGGTTGATCATCAAGTAACTGGTCATATGGGTTTTTGGTTTCTTGCCTTTGTTTTTGTTCTTGGTTTCCAACATCTATTAACTTTTGTAGTTTTCATAGGTCAAAAATTAAAACTTTATGATAATGATGGTGATTGTGAGATTGGGTTCTTCAGCTAGTTAAGAAACGTTTGAATCTTTCATAGCTTTCAGGCTTCAATTTGAAAGATGACTCAAAGAAGGGTTAACCCAAATGAAATCCAATTGAGGATTGATCCAATCCATGCTAATATTGATGAGAGATCACCAGTCTTTGATCCCAAGTCAGAAGATTGAGAAATGTATGCACTCTGATTTTTTTTTTAATTGGGTTATTTACTTCGATGTGAAAAATGATTTTTGGTTCTCATCATTGATAGATGTTGATATTGTTCTTACATTGAATGAATATGGAGGTATAGGTAGGTGCAAATATATTACCTGATGGTTTAGGATAGGGTTCAAATTAGTTTTTTGAAGGATAAAATCTGGTATATTGAAAGTTTTGTGATTTGATGTTGTTTTGTAGTGTTGCCATTTTGTCCAAATAACAATAGAGCTCACATCTATACTCTGATCCAATCCAAATGGGAAAAGTTGTTCTTCAAAAGATACTGTGTTTTAGAATCATGGGCTTGCAATGATAGTTGTCGAAAACCAGTTATAATGTGATACTTAAGTGCAAACTTGAGAGAGGTGCAGCTTGGGTAACCAAGTTTTGGTCAAAACAATTAGAAAGCAGTTCGAGTAGTAGTGAGAATGTAGTACAACTCATTAGGATGATTAAGTGATACACATTGGATGGCTTCCTGGAATGTTCTGCCCTCCAACTTATGAATATGAAAATGACGTTTTGTATGTATAGTTCAGGTTTTAATGGGTACATTTGTTTTCCCATACTTTTCATATATAATTATGCATACTTGCTAGGAATGTCGAGAGGAAAATATTTATCTCAGATATACTGCAGGTATATCAACAATGGAAACTTGAAGCATTGACTTCATGGAGGTATGCATCACCATAGATATCTCACTTTTCCTTTGATATCGAGATGTTATTCTTATTAAACTAGATATACTTTTTGCGGTCTTGCTTATTTACACAAGGCCATTGAGCCAAAGGTGATACATCGAAACATTAAGCAGACACTCCTTCTTGGCCACTAAGCACTTTGTAAAGGAATGGAAATTTTCTGGTGGTGTACTTTGATGACATCCTAATTTTCCAATCTCCCTTGCTTGATGAGAAAGAGCTGTTACTAACGTCGGTTTGCCAAATCAAGTTTGACTGATAAGGAAATTGAATTCAAAAGTGACTCCTGAAGAAATTGAATTCAAGGATGCAACTGTTGGACAGTTAAGACAGGAAACTGAGTGTGTCCTAACGGATACATATTGTATGACATGAGTTTGTGGTGATGAAAATAGATTTCCACTTCATCATTTCTTATGTAATGTCATTAGAATTTGCCTCTTGATATGTCTAACTACACATGTCATCTACTTGCTAGAATAGTGTAATTTATGCGTTAAGCAATTTTATTTTTCAACATCCTCAAAGCTGGTACAACATTTATATTCGTTTACTTTAGCATTCCCTCCTCCCTGCAATACTTGATGTAAACTGCAATAATGTAAACAATGTTAAAGGAAAAACATATTGTGTGCCTTCGTCAAAGCAACTGACGGAGAGGGAATCAAGGAATCAGTGATTACCATCAATCAGCACAATTACGAATCAATCAGCATTTAGTATCATTAATGTAATCGATGTTTCCGTTGTAATTCTATCCCTATATAAAGGGACTATGAAATGAAATGAGTAGACCAATTCCAATTGTCATTTTACTTTTACACGTTATCAGCACGCTCAGAGCAAATAGCCAAGAGAAAAAATTAGTTTCGAAAGAACAAACCCAAACCCTAGAAAAAAAAAGAACATTTTTCTTCCGCCGCCACCAATAGAAAAAAAAAAAAATCTTCTTCTCTACCCGGCCACGCATCAGCTCACCCTCCTCCCTGCCAACCCCGCCTGCGCAGCCTCTAGCCCAACGCCTATAACAGAGCGGCTCCTTGCACACAGCCCAGCCCCGCCCAGCACGCTGCCAGCCTCCGAGCTGATCCTTGCACATAGCCCAGCCTCCGCGCGCGCACACCACCGCCCTCCCTTGCTAGCACAGCAGGCCACCACCCGCTTGCGCCGCCCCTCGCAGGCCCAGCTTAACCTAGCCCAGCGGCCACTTGATTCCAGCCCACCAGGCCGCACACTGCAGACCTCCGCTCCCGCTGCCAGCCATCTGCAAACCAGTAGCAGACGCGAAAAGAGAAAAAAAAAAACAAAAAAGAAAGAAAAGAAAATAACAAGTGAGCCGGCCCAAAGAAAAGGTTCGGTCCAAAGAAGAAAGAATTCCGCGCGTGCGTTAGGATTGTTTCTCTCGACACCAAGTATGTTCTCTTTTATTTTTCATACCATGGTATATTTAATTATTTATAATTAGAATTTTTTATTTTTATTTTTTTTGAGCATGCTATTTTATTGCTTGTTATATATGTGATATATATTCGTGGAATCTAAAGCATGTGATTTTCATTTATATCTACTATTTTTAAGCATGCTTTATACTTTATTATTTATGCAATTTTGAGCATGTTTTTATTTTATTTACGCTTTTATAAATTATGCCTACGCATGTTTTATATTATGCTATTGTTTATATTTTATTTTACGCATGATATATTATTAATTATTATATGCAGCATATATTTCGTTGTATGTTTGTGCAATTTGAGCATGTCATGTAATTTATTTTTATATGCTATGTTTTATTTATTATTAAATGTGTTATAGTTATTTTTGTAATGCAACATATAAAATTCCATTTTGCCATGATAATGAAAATTCATGCGCATTATAACACACTTACTGTGATAAAGCATTTTCACATAGCATCGAAAGAAAAAATGTGACCATTGCAAATCTTGGTTTTGAAATCTAATTCATACGATTGGAAAATAATTTACGTGGATGTCTTTATGACTGCGTAATTTATATCTTCTCTCTTGTTTTATGTAGATGGCTGATCCAACTCGACCTGAATTTGACATTTTGGACTCAGAAGGACTTGAGTACCACCTTTGGGTTTCCGATGTAGAAACTGCTTTTGTGGCAAAAGAATACACTGCCACCATCAAAACTCCCACTGACCCTAAAGACGATGGACCGTCTGATAAGGTGAAAGCAAATGCCTTAATGTTTTTTAGGAAACATATTGATCCTAGCCTACGCTGGGAGTACCTTCAGTTGAAGACACCTAAAGAACTGTGGGATACCCTTAAGGGACGTTTTGGGAACATTCATGACACTTTGCTCCCAGAATTGGCTGTTCAGTGGAATGGAATCAGATTGCTTGACTATAAAAGGGTCTGTAATACCCGCAATTTCCATTTTAAATTCGAGTGATTGTATCGAATGATTATTATGCGATTTCACGATTTATGTTCGATAATCATTCATTTTTACAATTATCGAAGTTTCGAAACGTTTATTTTAACGAAAAGCTCGAAATACTCGGTTTGAGAAATCGACTTTTTCTACGTACGAAATTTGGAGAAACTTCCTTCATGAAAGTTGTAGAGCTCGTCGATACAAGTCCGTACACGTGCGGAACACGAAGATCGGATTTTTTCTGAATTAGTTATCGAATTTCGAAGTTTTCCGAAACATGTATATATAGAAAAAATTTTGGAAACCCTAATTTTTTCTTCTACCGGTTCTTCTTCTTCCTTCTGTTTCTGGAAAAAAAAAAAAAAAAACTGGTTCTCTCTCACCGTCGCTCTCGACCGAAAAGGGGAGGAAATTTCTCCTTAATTGTTCTCCCTCCACAGACCACCTCTCGACCTCAAACCAAGTCCCAGGCGTTCTTCTCGAGCTGCTCTAGCTCCCGGAGGCAGTTTCACAAGGCGGCGCAGCCTGTGGCGGCGGCGGCACAGCCCGAACCGAAAACGGCCATTTTCGGTTCGATCTCGATATCTCGAGCTACACTCCACCATTTCACTTGATTCTTGTCTCATTGAGCTCGCCTCAACTTCCTCTACAAGTACCAAGAAGGACCGGAACTGGGTCGAACGTTTTCACGTTCGTCGGAGCTCGACCCGAACGGATCAAAATACCGAAACTTTCGATCAAGATATCTCGAGCTATACACGATCGTTTCTTGTGATTCTTGGTTTGTTGAGTTCGCAAGGAAGTTCTGAACAAGTTTCCAGAAGGGATCGGGGCCTGAGGTTGCAGTTTTCACGTCGGTTTTCAAGCTCACCGGTTTCTGCATATTTTCCGGCCGCCGACTGTAAATCGGTAATTTCGATGCCTTCCCGTCATTTTTAGGTCTTGTGCTAGTTATGAAAGTTGCTCAGAATGATGAAACGAAGGGGACAAGCTCGGCCCCGACACCATTGGCGGTTGTCGGTGGCGGCTCTGTCCCTAACTCCGGCGGCCTTTTCCGGCCACCTCCGGAGGTCTAAAATTTGGTTTCTGTCCATTTTATGATTCTATGTTTCGATACGATCATTTCGGCGTATTATACGCATTTTTCAGATATCGTATGAATTAGTTATGAATTTTGTGATTTCGATCGATTTCAATCATTAGATTTGTGATCTGTGAAATTATGACCGTTGGATGAACTTGTAAATTTGTTATGATGATCATATGACTGTCCCAGAGGCTTTGTGTGGTCATGGGCGAAGATCCGACCGTTGGATCTTCGTATATGTGAAAAACGGTAATTAGGGGAGCGATTCGTGAGAAACCGCTCGTCGGATTTTAATGTAAATTAGAATCTGGCCGTTAATTAGAAGTTAAATTATGTGTTGAAATTGTTGGCTAAATTCGAATCACATTTGATTAGGTGATTGACGGATTTTATTTGAGTGGGCTATTCGGCGTTAATTATAAATTATAATTATATTGAAGACGCAGCGGAAGTTTCGAGGTGAGTAAAACTCACGTGGTTCATATTACGAACCGAGCATTTTAATTTATTTATTTTTGGTAATTGTGTGAAAATATATTTGCAGATTAAATATTTGTTTTAAAATTTCATGGACTTGAATCACCACGGTCCATAGGTAAGTAAAATGAATTTTAACTATACTTTCATAATTTTCTTGTGTGAACTATAGATGGTATTAGTGGTCATTCCTGAGTGGATGATTACGTATATATATATATTTACGTGAAAAATATATATTGATGAGTGGATTGTTGTGTGATGATATGTTTGAGTTGATTATATTACAATTGTGTAATTCCATAATAATATGATGTATTTTGGTTGGGTTGATTTCAGTATGTGATATTATATGTTGTGTTAATTTATGAGTTTAGGGTCGACGTAATGACCGGTGTGGGTAATCGGACGCTCTAATCCTAGTATGGATGATGGGATACGATTGGTCGAGTATGTGGAATTATTGGATGTTCTAAATATGTATATAGGTATACATATTGATGAAATACAATAATTGATAAATATGTCGGATGCCATAACCTAGGCCAGGTGACGGGCTACGATTCAGTTAGAGCTCTAGTATGTCAAGTACCGTATTTTTATAAATACGATGACGAGAGTTGTGGAGAAAGTTGTGAGTTGGGTTGTCATGATATATTGAATTGGTGTTGATTGAGATTGTTATTATTTGCATATGTGGAAATTATTGAGTGTTGCTGTGTGTGGGAATAAATGAGATTATATTAAGTAACAGTTCCTTCTTTTACTCATACAAGCTTTCATAAGCTTACCGGGTTTTGTGTTGTTGCAATCCCGGTACACTATTCAATGGTGTAGCGGATATTCCTGCAGGTCAGGATAACCAGGGAGGTGACCGAGCTGCTTAGGTGTTACGGCAGTTTTGTTATTTATTTAGTTGTGAGGTGTGTGTATGCTCATTTAGAGCTTTACATTACCGTTTGGATTTGTGTTGTAATAATTAACCGAGACTAAATTCGGTTTGATTTTATTTCGTGTGGTGAGTATGTTAAGAAAAGAAAAATTTTCAGGATGATTATTTTGAGTTTGTAGTATTTTCATGTTTCGGATCTTGAATTGTTATTCTAAAATTCGGGGCGTGACAGGGTCAATGACTTCAACAAGGACATGTTGCGCTTAAAGGCACGTCTCATTTTCTGTGGAAGGGAAATCACAGAAGATGATATGATCTACAAGACTCTTTCCACTTTTCCTACTTCAGCGCTTATACTAGCGAACCAGTATAGGCTAGAGTATGACAACAAAAGAATCACAACCTTCAATAAGTTGATCAGCCTACTGCAAGTGGCTGAGAGGCATAATGAGATTCTCTTGAACAACAATGCCAGGCCCACTGGGACAAAGAAAATTCCCGAGGCTAATTATGGAAAAATGAAAGGTGGAAAAAAACTCCAATGCAAAGGGGTTTAGACGTGCTAATCCCTACCCACGTGGCAACAATGCACCACGTGGAAAAGGACATGGGGATCGTGAACACAAGATGAAAAAGGAAAGAGTTGACAATGAACCATGCTATAGGTGTGGAGACATTGGGCATTGGTACAAGAACTGCCAAGCAAGCAATAGAGCAGCAGCCAATTACAAGAGGTATAGAGAGTCTAAAGAACAAGAGGCTCACTATATGGAAGAAGGAGGTCATGACCTAGACGTCAACCTTACAATTGCAAACTTCAATGGCAAAGAGGAACTTGCTAAGTCAATGGATGCTCTCAATCTTGACTGATCTGTTTTATTCATTTTATTTTCCAAAGACAGTTGTGAAGACATAATGCCTCATTTTTAATTAGACTCCTACTTGGTCTTAAAGTTTATTTCAATAATGGTTTGATGAATTAGATTTATGAACATGACCTTGATTTGATTATCGTTGGCTTATCAATAAATATGAATTTTATTCTGAAGCACTGAATTTATTCAAATTTATTTACTACACATATTTACATGGTTCGAAATCGCACTATAAAGATGTAAAGCAATACATCTAGAAAAAGAAAAAATTATTTGAATGAAAAGATTATCATTCTACCTAACATAGAAATACTCTAAAGAATATGAGATATATTTAATGTCACAGACGCTCTGTATGCACCAAGAGCTAATCGAACCTTGTTAAAGATTCAAAGATATTCATGCCAACGATTATCATGTAGAAACACATTGTGAGAATGGAACTGAATACCTTTATATTAACTCTAATGAATGTTGAAGGAAATGCATTTTAGAGAAACTTATGAGTCAATCTAGTGGACTGTATCTCACTACGATTCTGATTATTGAATCCTATGTTGTCACCAACAATGAAATGTGGGACACTGACTCATACAGGTTTTGGCATGACCGCCTAAGACACCTCGGTCGTGACATGATGATCCGTATTTTAAAGAACTCATACGGACATCCTTTTTTTTTTTTCCAGTGAAAAATAAAATGGGAGAAAAATCCGCCACACTGCAAGGTGTCGGTCCTAGTATTGCTTAAATGCAGTCATTGCCTTCTGAAGTACCAGAAGCACTACCTCCCCCCCATTATGCCTCATTGACTATTTCAAAGGCACATCACTCACTTTGCAAAGCCTGCTCTTTAGCAAAAACAGGATCGAGACCTTCCTCTGCTAAAGATACAAAACAAAACATTCCATTCTTACAAAAGATACAAGGAGATATCTGTGGACCTATCCATCCAGAATGCGGACCATTCAAGTACTTTATGGTTCTGGTGGATGCCACGACACGTTGGTCACATGTCGTCTTATTGTCCACAAGAAATGATGCATTTGCAAAACTCCTAGCACATACGCTTAAGGGCTCACCACCCTGATCACCCCATCAAGTCTATAAGGCTTGATAACGCTAGAGAGTTTACATTAAAAGCATTTGATGATTATTGCATGTGTATTGGGATCGATGTAGAGCATCATGTACCCCATGTGCATACAAAAAATGGTCTCGCAGAAGCCACCATCAAAAGGCTACAGATGGTGGCTAGGGCATTAGTTATGCGCACCAACCTGCCTATATCTGTATGGGGTTATGCAATATTGCACGGAGCTTTACTTATTCGTTTCAAACCCACTGCTAGCCAACCATTTTCTGCGTACCAGTTGGTAACTGGATATGAGCCTGACATTTCACATTTACGCATATTTGGTTGCGCAGTATATGTGCCTATTGCGCCTCCACAGCGCACCAAAATGGGTCCTCAGAGACGATTAAGTATTTATGTTGGATATGAATCCCCAACAATTATCCGCTATTTGGAACCCTTGACAGGCGATCTCTTTACCGCTAGATTTGCGGATTGTTACTTTGATGAGACAGTCTTCCCGTCGTTAGGAGGAGATAGGAAAAAGGATTTTCCAAGAGAACGACAGGAATTGTCGTGGTTTGTCCCCACTTTGTCTCATTTTGATCCCCGCACTTCACAATGTGAAAGTGAAGTGAAAAGAATAATCGATCTTCAAAACGTAGCAGATTCGATGCCTGATGCGTTTATTGATATCAGAAAAGTGACGACATCACATATACCATCTGCAAATGTGCCTGCAAGGTTAGAAGTCCCTAACAAGGGGCACAGTGCCGCAGATAGAGGCACTGCAACCACACTTAGTGGAGGTGTGGTTAAGGCCGTGGCTCCCCAAGGAAGAGGGGGAAGCCACTTGGTTCGATTGACACTCACCCAAGGAAGAAGAGGGCGAGTAAGGCACAAACCAATCATCAATGTATAGAATCCCTCTCATGAGATTGTCTCTGATTATAGTTATGTCCATGAATCAATACTGAAGGATGCTCCGATGTTTAAAATGATTCCAGAGAACAAAGAAATCTCAAAGGATTGAGAGAGTGCATATGAGTTGATAGAAAGATCTTCCATACACATTGATGATATATACTGTTGCTCAAGGAATCATAGAGCATGATGATATCGAACTACGCTCTGTTGCAAAATGTCAACAAAGAGCATATTGGCCTAAATGGGAAGAAACAATCCAGGCAGAATTAGATTCTCTGACAAAGAGATAGGTATTTGGTCCGGTAGTGCTAACCCCACCAAGTGTAAAGCCTGTAGGAAATAATTGAGTCTTTGTCAGAAAGCGTAATGAGAAGAATGAAGTCCTGAGGTACAAGGCTCGCCTTGTGGCGCAAGGTTTCTCACAACACCCTGGAATTAACTATGAGGAGACATACTCTCCCGTAATGGACGTTATAACATTCCGCTACTTAGTAAGCTTAGTAATTTTCGGAGGACTGGAAATGCAGCTCATGAATATGGTTACTACATATCTCTATGGGGATCTAGATTCAGAGATATATATGAAAGTACCTGATGACCTTACATTACCCAAGTCAAGTGACTCTAAACCACGGAGTGCGTTTGTAATTAGGTTGAAACGCTCACTTTACAGATTGAAACAATCCGGGCGGATGTGGTATACCCGTCTAAGTGACTACTTGATTGGGAAGGGATATAAAAACGATGAAGTATGCCCCTGCGTATTCATAAAGAAAACAAGTTCCGGATTTGCAATTGTAGCAGTATATGTCGATGATATGAACATAATAGATACTCTTGATGAAATAAGAGAAACCGCGAGCTACTTGAAATCCGAATTTGAGATGAAGGATCTTGGGAAAACTCGATTCTGTTTAGGCCTTGAACTAGAACACCGAGTTTGTGGAATACTAATCCACCAGTCTGCGTATGTCCAAAAGATGCTCAGGCGATTTAACATGGACAAAGCACATCCTGCTAGCACTCCCATGATCGGTCGAAGTTTGGATGCAAGGAAAAATCCATTTCATCCAAAGGAAGATGACGAAGAAGTGTTGGGAGTTGAAATTCCCCATCTAAGTGCAATAGGCGCATTATTGTACTTAGCCTAATGTACTCAACCAGACATTGCATTCTCAGTGAACTTGTTAGCTAGATTTAGCTCAGCGCCAACGCTACGTCAGTGTAATGGTATCAAGAACATTTTCCGATACCTAAAAGGAACCATTGACTTGGGACTGTTCTTTCCCTACAGAAAGACAAAAGGGACCGCAAATGGAACTGCAATCCCTAAATGAAATGTTAATGGCGAAAGCGCCACTCACTACACCGAAACGCCAAATAATATTTTGGTTGGTTTTGCTGATGCGGGATACCTCTCTGACCCACATAAAGGTCTTTCCCAAACTGGTTATGTATTCACCATTAGGAACACGGCGATATCTTGGAGATCAACCAAGCAAACACTTGTGGCTACCTCCTCGAACCACTCAGAGATCATTGCTCTACATGAGGCGGTTCGTGAATGTATATGGTTAAGAGCTATCATCACACATATTCGAGGGACTAGTGGTTTGAGTTCTACCACTGAAGAGCCTACTTGTATTTATGAAGATAATGCAGTTTGCATCGAACAGATGAAGCTAGGATATATCAAGGGTGATAATACAAAACACATATCGCGAAAGTTTTTCTACAATCAGCAACAACAGGCCCTCCTCAGGATTCAAGTGAATCAAGTAAGATCTGAGGAGAATGTGGCAGATTTGTTCACCAAATCATTGCCTAAGGCCATATTTGAGAAACATATGAAAAGCATAGGAATGCGAAGACTTTCCAATCTCCTATGATTAATGTAAGTATCAGGGGAAGGTGTAGACGTCAGGGGGAGTCTAACACACACATGTCATCCTTAAATGTAAAAGGTGCGTTGTGCTCTTTTCCTTCGACCAAGGCGTATTTTTGTCCCACAGGGTTTTTGTTGTTACTTGGCAAGGTTTTTAGTGAGGCAACAACTCATGCACCATTTCGCTTTGACTTGGCACAAGGGGGAGTGTTAAAGGAAAAACATATTGTGTGTCTTCGTCAAAGCAACTGACAGAGAGGGAATCAAGGAATCAATGATTACCAACAATCAGCACAATTACGGATCAATCAGCATTTAGTATCATTAATGTAATCGATGTTTCCGTTGTAATTCTATCCCTATATAAAGGGATTATGAAATGAAATGAGTAGACCAATTCCAATTGTCATTTTACTTTTACAAACAAAACAATTTTAGAGAGACAAACTATCTCTTATTTTATCATTGTGATCAAGAATCAAGTCCTTTTCATTCATGTCTGTCATTATTATAGATTGTTAACAACAAATCCCGCGGCAAAACGTGGGCACCATTGCTAGTATGTAACTAATTGTTATCGAGTATATGCCACTTTTCTTCAACCCTTCTTCAGCTATCAAAACTAAGTGACATTACTACTATTATAAAGAAGAGTAAAGCATATGCATTAATTTGTTATCCTACTAGCTAGTGACCGGGCCCTGCTGTTTTTGTGTTACTAATTACATACATCCCTATAAGCTTCACATTTATATATAACAGCAAACGGTTTCTCGAGGCATTGGATATCGACATAAGGGACATGTCTGTCTGATCTTCAGGCTCTTGACAATGCAAGCTAAATGATAATAATGTGCGCAGGGTAACCGAGTAATCAGTTTACCGGCACCTTCTGCAAAATCCTCCAAACAAATAGCACAAGCTGGGGTTTGTCTGATACTAGCTTCTTCCAAGTCATCAAGCCTCAGTTCCTCCAGACCCTCAAATGTTGATGATCTAGTTGCAGGAATAAGATGGCCCATGGCATATACTTTTTGATCGGCAAAACTATGTAACACATTATTTATAATGGATTCTGAAGTTTGATTTGCAACCCTATCCCTGGAATGAGGATCATTGTCGAAACAAGTCAAACAACCCAACAATTCGACAGTCACGTCAACTATTACCACAACTAGAGGAAGCCCGGGGACGGCTACTTCAACCTGCTTAAAAATTAGTTCAGTAATAGATGGCTCTTCCTCTTCTGGGATACGCATGTTCAAAAGCTTCTGACCCACAATCTTCTTATCCCCTCTCCTATATTTGCGACGAGAGAGACAGACCCATGTTCGTTTTTTATTTATGAGGTGTGGTGGACTACAAGTTATGGCTCTCGTATCTTCATTGTAAAACCAGCTTTGCTTGGAGAGACTTAATATGATGGGAAGGACGTCCTTGTTTTCATGTCTTAGTAATAACGGTTCTGCAGCTTCTGTTTGCAACACTTGGAAATGAGAAAAGTAAATCTTGGTCGACGACATGCCTAACCTTGAAGAAGAACTGATGATGAAGTGTATGGTTGGATGAGTAACTAATTGCGCGCGATGGTCCCTCGAGTCTCAGGCCGAGGGACTATATATAGCCAATTAACTAGTACCCAATGAGGAGCCTCTCTTCTTCTAGGATTAGGAAATGCTAGCATCTGATTCCTTACCCAGAGCGATTTGAAAAAACAAAGTAATTATCTCTTTTGATTTTGAAATAATTAACCCTTGTCCAATGAGGACAACGTGAAAGCTCGTCTTCTACAAGGATTAGGAAAATCCGGAAAGGGTTAATTACTAACATTCTAAATTAATGTCCGCTCTTAGCATGACAATAGCTGAAAAGCAGCGGACAATTGATTCATGTAACCAATAATTTTGAAATAACATAGCTCTCCCTCCACAATTGATTCAGCTAACATAGCCCTTAGCTGGTTCGATGGGTCTCGTGGATATTGGGGCCTCTGAGTAGTAAGAACAAGAATCCTCGCGCTCCAAAGAAGCATGGTGCTATCCCTTTGCATCTTACCTATTGTTGCTGGTGGCAAGTGCCGGATCCAGGAGTCGAAACTGAGGTGGGCTGGAATTTTTTTTCATTGATTGAAGTGGAATAGAGAATTTAGCGCAACCTCGAAAAATTGAGTTGATAACTTGACAATATTTAACAAATGTATATGTCAAGACATATACTTTATTAATAGAGAAGGATAAGAATCTGACTAAATTAAATACAAATAGGTTATCGAAAAGAAATATCGCTTCAAATCATTTTTTATTGAATAAAAAGAAGATGGAGGCTGAGAGAAATTTAATCGAAACTGATGCAAATAGTTAGACTACCAATATTTTTTTTTATTCACTACAAAGACCAAAGAGTTTAACGATAATAAGAAGCACTTGGCAAAAAATAGGATGTAAGAACTAAGAACAATAGGAAAAGAAAAGGAACCTAACAGTTAAAAGGAGGAAGTAAGACTACTAAAAAGAAAAATGAAGTAAAGGAATGCGCCGCACGCGCGTATCTGAAATCTTGTATTCGGTCAAAACTTCCCTCTCGTCTGGCGGTCCTCCAAGTCTGCGCTGGCCTCTAGCCTCATCGACGAGCGGGGGATGCGGTCGGACGGGTTTGTGTGATGGGCCTGTCATGGACAATGTGGGTTTCTCCCTTAATACCAAGTCTGAGGTGAAGAGGAGAGGATGATGATGCTGGTTTTTTGTCTGAGATCGTAGGTTTTCAAGGGGAGTTACAACGACGGTTTGAAGGATAGTGGGTGGTGCTAGGCAGTCATCATCGAAGGGATCCTAGAGTCCTTTTCTGGCTAGCGGAGTGGACTTGTTGGAGGGGGTTGGCGACGACGTTGGGATTGGCACTGCTCAGATCCGATCGGAAAGCACCGTTATGGTTTGGGATGCTAGGTTCCGATCTGGAGATCGTGGTTGCTGGGCGGGCTGGAGATCCTTTCTGGCATTTGGAGAATGATGGCAAGAGGGAGAGATGGCCCGTGTTCGCTCGGTGCACGACCAGGGATGAAGGAGAGGCTGCTGGTGGTGGGACGGTGACGGATTTGCAGGCAGGATGCTGGTATCACGGCCTCTGCCGTATTCCATTTGGATTTGGGCTCGTTGGCATTTGGGCCTGGGCCTGGGCTAGCTAGTCTTTGGCCCTGGTCCAGTGTTACATTTCTTTTTTCTTGTATTGCCTTTTATTTTCATTAAGTCCCTATTGAGTACATGTAGGAGAATATGAGTTTAGTCCCGGTATGTGCACTTTGTGTGCCTAGTCTGCTCTAAGTTGGTGGCGAGTTCCTTGCATTGGAAAATGGTCGCACCCTCTTAGTGGTAATGCTCTAGGTAGGAGTTCTTTGCTTAGTCAAATAGTGGCTGCCTCCTAGTGACAGGGTGAAACTTAGTGTCATTGGATATATTTTCCAGTGGCAACATGATGGGAAAGCTGTGAGTATGGAAATTATACTATGCTGTAATCGAGTAGCAAGTCGAGTTATTTTTCCATTGTGTCACTGCAGTAAAGCAAATAGAGTCGTCTATAGAGCACTCTTTGCTAGTTGGTGCCTAATTAAATGCAGTTGTTTAGTAGAGAGTCATGATATTATTTCAGGATGTTCTCTAGGTGCCTATTGTAATTAGAGGTTTACGCTCAATATCCCCCCTTGTATTCGACAGTTTCATTAACTAAGATTTGAGGGTAGTCACACTAGCCCTTTATTCAATTAAAAAAGAAATAAGGAAGTAAAACTGGAAAGAAAATGAATACAACAACCCCTGAAAGTCCCGCCGTCTCCAGGTTTTCAATTTGGGTCAGTTAAAAAAGAAGGGAGCTCCTTAGCCAACATCGCCAAACCAAGTAATGTAACTTGATACTTATAATCTTATAGAGAAATTTATAACCGAACCAACCTTGTGAAATACGCCACTGCTAGTGATGTGGTTAGTGTTTAAGCCCAAAAGTGGAGCCAAAAAGTTAGCCCTTGCTTTAAGGGCAAAGGAAAAATCTAAAATCTTTGGTTAGCTTTGCCTTGCAATTGGATTTTGATCTATGTCTTCTTAACTCTTATTTTCTCTACTGGTACACCAATTGAGGTCTCTAGGTGACTAGTTTTAGCATTAAGGGGATTTGAGTGCTTTTGCTTTAGGCTTAAATAAGTGAGCTCATTTGTTTGCAATAAGGGAACCTATCAATTTGTTTGGCTACTTGTGCCATTTATGATTTTGGTGTAAGACAACAATTTGTACATGCCTTCTAGCCATGGATAAGTAATGAAATTATCTATTCTCTTTAAAAAAAACAAATATTGAATGTAAGATATGGTTAAAAAGAAGAGTACTTACAGCATGCATTTGCTCATCGTTGTCTCATAGACACAATTAAAGGTATAATGAGCCAATAGGAAATCATTAAGTATGTTAAGTCTTCGATCACGTGCTTACTTGTCAATATTTTATGGCTAAAATCAGCAAAACACAAATTTCAATAAGCTATACATACATAGACATACAAAAAGACTGTACCCTTTAATAAACCCTGGCCTCATGGAAATTAAATGCAAAACATCTCTTTAATAGAAGCAGCATGTCTTTGATAGAGCAGTAGGATCGAAGCAAACATGTTTTTTTTTTTTTTTTTTTTTTGAAAAGGAGGGCTCTCAATACATTATTATGAAATTATATAACAACATATCATAACCCTGCCTCTATGAGGTATGTTAAAATTGAGCCATGTTAGGCTACCTTAAAGCAACCTATATGGAATGACATTGGAGTGTGCTCTAGTAACCAAAGTAACTAAGAGAAGGTTAGGGTTATGAATCATAGTCCACTCTGACTCATTCATAAGAACTCAGGACTATCATACACATATGGACTCCCCTTGGATCCCAAACACAGGCCCAGTACTAAATGGGCTGAAGACCCTAGCCACCAAAAGAACATAGGCCAAAACAAGGAGTCAGGCCTAAAAAAATCTGCTTTGGGCACCCAAGCAGAACGCAGCCTTTGAAGTTTTCTGGCAATAGAACACCCGACTTCACTGTAGCCAACATCGATTTATCCCAGTACGTTTCCATCCAGCCATTCCACACACAGCTCAACAGGCACAACCTAATCAAATACTGAATTGAAACCTGAATTTAAAGCTTCGTCTGAACCTAATCTGAACTTATTTGCGGAGGCTGGTTTGAGAACCGATCGAAAGACCACTGGCAAATCCTCGAGTATGGAAAACTATCCGACTAGGCACCAAAAACGTCAACATCGCAGGCCAAAGAAGTCGGGCAGTGAAACCCTAGGTTAGCCGCCACATAGATGAGAGAGTGAGAGCTATATATTTTTTTTTTTTTTAAGAACTTAGAAGCAACATGTCTTTGATAGAGACTAAATGGATGAATATTTTAACTATCCCGACAAAAAAATTTTAAAAAAAAATAACAGCATAAAATAGTTAATCTTCAAAAATGCTTAGAGCGCTATTGTTTCTACTATAGTATAATGTGATCACAATAGGAATATGAAATTTAATGTAAAATCATCCGTCCACAAATGGTGATTTAAAAGGGGCGATTGGGCGGGTATGGGTTGAAGCTGGTATCTGGGACTGATTCGTGGGTCAGGTCGGGTTTAGGTGAGTGAAAAGAGGGAAGCTTTTGTCTGCTACTGGTGCCGCTTTTGTTTCTGCATGTTACCAAGTTTTTTTGCAAATTCTATTCCTTTTTGTGTTCTTGGGGCTTTTTCGGGTCAATGCCCATTTGTTCACTTTTTTGGACAATTTGTGTATTCAATTTCCCAATTATGTGATTGAGTTCTGCATTCTTCTTAAAAACCCATTAAGAGGATAATAGATGGTTGTTGTGGTGAAGTTACCCTTTTGAAATTGATTGGTAATCACCCGATTATTTAAGAACTTGCAACTTCAAAAAGTTATCTAGTTCTTAGGTTTTTGTTATGGAAATTCATTGGTGTTTATGCATTATTTATTCATTACCTTCAGACAAGGTCAACAAACATTATAGGTTTGTGGGAAGACTCATGTTTCACCGGAGCGAAATCGAAACCCTCTAGGTTTCGCGTAGCAAGCGGCGACGCTCCCATACAATCTGCAGTAGGGCTTCATCTCCTTCGTGTGGCTGCGGCGGTGGTTTGGCTGGAGAAGAAAACCGCAGGTTCAGGTTGCTGCGGATTGGTTCTGGGGTGGCTTTTAGGGTCGACGAGGAGGAGGCAGCGACAGGCTTTCGGGGTCTAGAGGAGGAACGCGGTCGGAGATATCCTTCAGGTGAAGAGGAGACGTCCGCTAAGGCTTTTGGTTTGTGTTTTGCCGGCCAGCCAATTTGCAACGGGCAGATTTGGTAGGTGGTGAGATGGGTGCTATGGCCCCCTGCCTAGGGAGGCAACCGGATTGACGAGGGGGTGGCGGACGGCTTCTTGGAGGTTCCAGATCCGGTCTGCTGTTTGGGAGTGTAGGGTTTGGGCAGTGGGTCTTGGGCCTCTGCCTTTGAATTGGGCCTAATTGTTCAACCCCCCTATGTTCTCACTCTCAGTCGGGTTTGGGCTTCTTGGGGGTGGTATGTCCTGCTCTTTTGTCATGCACCTATCCCTAGCATGTTGTCGTGGGTGTGTTGAATGTTGCGACGTTCACCAAAACGGTCTTAAACGTCAAGATGTTTAGGACATTGGTTCCATTTTAGGGCAATGTAGGATTAAAGGGTTTTTTTAAATTCTGTATTTTTTCAGTGGTTCCTTTAGGATTTTAGTCTTTGGACTTTTATTTTATTGGATTTCTTTTGGATTTAGTACTCTTCATGAGCTTGCATTGTAATATGAGGGGTGTTCTGTATCCTTCATGCTTGACCGAGTGAGGTCGTATGATTTATCATGAATGGATTAATCTTCCGTTGCCTTCAAAAAAAAAAAAGTCACAAGGGTAAGCTTGTATCGAAATATATGTAGACAAAAACGAATTTATATGGTTCTTAATAAGATGCGTGAAATAGCATAGGCCTACATCGGATTGACGGTAAAGAATGTCGTTATCACTGTCCCAGCATACTTAAATGACTTACAAAGGATGCCGGTGTAATTGCAGGAATGAATGTTGTTCGTATTATTAACGAGCCAAGAGCTGCTGCCATTGCCTACGGTCTTGATAGAAAAGGCACCAATATTGCAGGAAAAAATGTTCTTATTTTTGATCTTGGTGGTGGTACTCATCTTGAGGTGAAGATTTTGATAATAGAATACTGAACTATTTTGTACAAGGGTTCCGAAAGAAGTACGAAAAGGCCGTCGTAATAACCCCAAGGCACTAAGGAGATTGAGAACATCTTGTGAGAGAGAAAAGAGAACTCTTTCTTCCACTACGCAAACCGATTGATTCTTAGGTATTGACTTTCAGTCGACAATAACAAGATCAAAATTGGAAGAGACCAACTTGGATCTATTTACCATGAAACCTACTATTGACAAACAAAGTTTGAGATAGATCAATATTTCACCTATTGTA